>CM023190.1:8530176-9860553 GCA_013167095.2 Daphnia sinensis
AAGCCGCGGCAAACGGACGATCATGATTGAGAAAATGGACGACAACAGTCCACGGGACCCGGGCCCCAACTTTGTGATCGAATCCAATTGCCGCGATCAGGAGAAGAAAAAAGATGGCAGCGCTGGAATAGTTGATTGCTGGCCCCCTCTTTTTGTTTTCTTATTTTGCGCTGAGCGACTTGGCAAAGAAAAGCGGAGAGTGAAAGAGACATGTTTACGAGCTCGACGACTTTTTGGGCCGAGCTAATCGCAAAATAAACGACACTCGCTTTCTCATATCTTTCTGGCCGTTTGTGTTTTTTGGGGGGCTTTTTAGCCGGGGTACGGTTGGCAAATGTGAAAGAGAAAAGAAGAAGAGAACAAGCAAGGTGGCGGCAGCTGTGTTTACCTGTCAAAAAATGAATAGGAGAGGCCAACACCGAACTATATAAAGAGGAGAAGAAGGGAGAAATGCGCGTGTGTTGTTTGCGCCGCGGTAGCACGTCCTGGAACGCTTGCCCGGCTTCTAGTTTTTATAGCTTTTCCCGTTTGCCTTTCGGAAAAACAAAACCAGCAAAAAACAAGTCAGTCACGCAGACAGCTAGTCGCACTTGCACTGACTAATTTCACCTTGTTTTTCCTCCCTTTTTCTTGAGACGACCTCTGACACACAATATACCACACCACTTGAAAAAAAGAGAGAAATCCTTTATGGCAGGCCGGCTTCTTTTTGTGCCTGTCTACTTAAAGACAAGTCAGAAAAGACGAAGGGCCAAACACAAAACAAAAAAAATGAGTATGTGCGTACTTTCGTAAACTACAAACAACAGTCGGCGGTGCTTCTTGTGGCCAGTTTCTTCATCATGTCGTGAATATGTACAAGTGGCTACTTGAAAACTCTCCCCCCCCCCCCAACAGAAATAGCCTGGCTCGTCGTTGTACCTCGTGAAGACACTAGACACACCAATTGGCTTCGGTATTTACCTTCTCAATCTTTTCTCTTGTTTTGTTCTTCATTGTTTTCAGCTGTGATGGAGGAAACAAAATCAACCGTCTACAAACAGCTTATTTATACCTGCAGTCAGCGCCATCAACGTGCCCGCGTGTTTGAAAAAAGAAAAGCGCGTGATGGACCGTGTGGGGGGGGGGGACTGAAGAGGTGAGGAAGGTGCTAGGGCAAAATAAAAGGAAGAAGGCAAAGCAAATATTAAAAAAAAGAAAGAGATGCTTTGCACGGATGGATGGAACAGGAAGGACGTTGGCACACACGGCATGGCGGCTGCAGAAGAGGGGAAACAAAAGACAGCCATCTAAGGATGATCAATAAAGCATCTCGACTTACCTGTAAATAAAGACAAATAAATATAAGAAAAAATGATTAAGTTTTTGTGTCCATGAAATATTCAACATCACGGCGTTATGTAGCAACAAGAGTTATGCATATGTATGCGAAAATAAAAATAAATACTGGTAGGGGAAAAAAAAGGGCAGTTGGACGAGGGGGGTGGGATCGGCTTCATGGCTCTTTTTTCTCCATGTCTCGATGTATTTATCGATCTATGCTAATGACTGTAGGGACTCTGGCGAGCCGAAAAGGAAATACTTTTTTTTTGGAGAAAGGACGGGAGTCGCGAGTCCGGTCGGGACAACACACACAAAAAAAGGTGGAAACACATAAGCTGCCCGCGTGCAGCACGACTTGGCCGATCCCCTGGCGTCCCACCCTGACCACCTCTCCCCCGCTATTATTTCGCTTGGTTGGGCATCGCCTCCTCTCCCCTCACTTGTCCCTTCTCTTTCGGTCTGCCGCAACACCCGCACCGACATTGAAAAAATTCGACATGTTATGCCAATGATGCATGTAGATCATTTGTGTTTATTACATACATTTTTGGCCGTCTCGAATTCGTCTGACTTTAGTTCGCCCTTGCCCTGCGCCTGCTTGTCCATCCATAACGATATACATCATCCGACTTTATCTCTACATCTATCTGTATGTATGAATCGAAAAGCGATAGATTTTCTCCTTTTGCAGCGCATTTCATAGATATACAACATTACCGATGCGCGACCCCCGTCGAAGCCATTGGCGTTGAGAGCTGCGGGACGGAACGAATAAGCGGGACAAGTCTCCGGGAATAACGAGAGGAGAGAAGAAAAAAAAATGGATGTATATATGTTTATACTATATAGCGCAGCGTATCAGAGAAAGAGATATAAATGATTCACAACCGGGTGAAACATCAAGGAGAATGGCAACAACTAAACAACAACTATTGGGCACACGACAGACAGATACATATATAATATATACGTGTGTGTGTGTAGTGGCGGGGCCCAGCATAGAGGAGCGACTATGTTATCCGTCAGTGTTTTGGGGCGATGTATCGACGTTTTGAGGCCGAGTTGTAGAAACGAAAATGAAATAAAGCAACCGAATATAGGCGAAAACCGCAGCGTGATTCCCTGTTGTTCTCCTTTTTTTTTATTGGAGGTCTATGCTAATTATGACGTGAGCAACGAGCGGCCGGGTATATCGTGAGTCCAAAAAGAAAAAAACACAACGGCCATGTACAAAACGTATCACCTTTATGTTTCATTTTCACATTGTGGAATCGATCAAGGATTCCAGTTCGGCTGTGTATACATCTCGCTCTCAGATTATACAAATTTGGGGGTAGAGTAGCGAGAGGGACGTAGAAAAGAGAAATAAATAAGGAAAGAATGGACAGCTCAAAAGAAAAAAGAAAAACGAACCAAAAAGAGTGAGGTTTCTCTCTCTCTCTCTCTTCGCTGCCTCTATAGCTCAAAATCCCAACATGAAACTGTCAAGTCAACCTGAGTTACGACGACGGTCGCCAGCAGAGAAGCACGAAAAACGCCACAATCCCCTCCCCTCACCTCTTTTCCCTTTTTCTTTTTTGGAAACCCCTGTCGGAGCAGCTGGAACAATACGGGGGTTATACACAAGAGGGCTAGGCTCTATGGTACATACAAGCTCGGCGTGCGCAAATGTCTATAGCGATGGGTTGTGTGTGAGCGCTGGTGGTTCCAAGTTCGCCCCGTGTCCGATGATATGCTGCCAGACCGGGACGATTTATGACCGACAACGCGCCCTTTCTCTTCGTTTCTATATACCACCCTTAGTCGATGCCAAATCGGCGCCCCCCCCCCTTCTCTTCATTCCCTCCCACAGAAAAAAGGGGGAAAAAATGATATAAATATATCGAAGAGAACTATAGATCGACGGGCCGAGAAGCGCTTGTACACGGACACGGTTCCGCACAGAAAAAAAAAATGACGCACGCTTTTGCCTCCTTCCTCCTGTGTTTGGCAGTGGAATGCTCGTAGAGATATATCATGCGTATCAAAAGATATTGAATCGTAAATTGCCCGTCCGAGAGAAGAACCTCTTTTCTTTTTTTCTTTACGTCTTCTTGAGTCTATTCAAAGTCTCGTTTTCTTTTTTTTCTTTTTTTGAATAAATAAATAAATTTGGTTGACTGCCACCTTTGCCGGTGCTCTCCCAACTAATGGAATCTTGACATCGAATTAAAAACGAGCAGATCAGTAAGTGAGGAGAAGACAATGGAATAAACTGTTGGAAGATGTGTGTTAACTCAATATCAAATGGCCCGTGCGCCCACCTACGTGAATTGAGACGCTAAAAAAACACACACGGCCTTCTCCAGTTTGTATAACAGAGGGCCAAAAAGAAAACGGAGTGGGAGGCGATGACATTGTGTCCGTACAAAAGAAGTTTTTTTTTGTCCTGCATTTGAATTTTGTCTTCTAGCTATCGGCGCTAATTTTTATGAAATATTGAAACAATTCTTCACATTAGGCGCACGGAGAGAAGGCGTAGCAATTAACAAACACAATCCGTTTGCTTATGGATAATGCACGAGTCTTAGCTGAAACGAAATAAAACCTACAGAAGGGCAAAGCAAAGCGCGTGAATAGATGAGTCTCGCAAGACGTGAAAACAAACTGAGGGAGGGAGGAGGGTGTAGGGAGAAAGAGGTCGCGTTAATAGTTCAAAAGGCCGCGCTCAGATAATGAGACTTGAAAGCATACGGTTAAGAAAAAGAGTTCACAAAGCGCCACGCACGTCCTCCGCGTCCGTCTATTGAGATTCGGCCGACTTATTTTTAAAAGTCATTAAGAAATGACGAGTCTCATTAGCCCTTCAGTCAAGCGGCGCTTGACAAACACGAGAGACTGGACTTAAGTCAACGCACGTACACAAAACAGGTTCGAAAAACACAGTTCGAGTGTCGCTAAATTGTTGAAGAGGATCGCCAGGTAAACAGGACGCGCAAGTGGATCCAAATCAAAAGATCGACAACGCGCACTTGTAGATGATAATTCCGCGTACTGCTGCGAGATGTAAGTGTTTTAATTGAATGAATAAGGAATTCAGAGAAGGGAAAAGAATTCAAATGATTCTTTCAAGGTCTCTATGCCGTCTTATCGCGTATACACGGCAGTCAACACGTCAACAACGCCAAACACACAGAGGCCTGCCGAAAATGTTGCCTCGTTTTTTCTTCTGTTCCATGAAGCAGGTCTGGAACAGAAGAGAAAAAAAAACTAGCAACATGCAAAGTCATGTAACGCGCGGTTTAAGCTATTTCTTGGGAGGTTTTGTTTCTTTATTTGTAGCTTACAGCTCTTTATTATTGTGATTTCTTTTTTTCCCTTCTTATTCTTATAACACAAATCAAAAAAAGGAGAAGAAAAGGAGGGGGGAGATGTTCCATGTTTTAGAGGAAAAGTGGTGACTCTCCTCGCCTTTTGTTACAAGTCCCGACGTACACTCACACAAGCCCCGAAACTGTGAGTTACAAGAGAGCTGTTCTCGAGTTTGTTTGGCTTCTTTCGGGTTAGTATCAATATGTTTTTTTCCTTTATTTCCAAAATCTACCTAACGACCCATCGAAGCTATGATTGATCTTCACCGTCGTCTTTTTTTCCACCTTTCGTATTCTCCATTTTTCTGCTTCTCGAAAGAGTCGATGCCGACATAGAGAAGACAGGACCAATTTTATTCTTTAAATTCTTTTTTGTTCTTTGTTTTCTTGCTCGAAAAAAAAAAAAGGCAAACTGTTCCATGATGCGGCAAAATAGCTGAATTGAGTTCGGGGCTCTCGGAGCTGGCGGACGACTGAAGAAGAAAGAAGCACTTGACTTTTTGTGTCTCCCATCAAACAAACGTCCATCTTTCTTCGTTTGCAGTTCTCCCCCCAAGAAAAAATTCAAACGGGAATAGTCTGCATCACATAAAGAGTGAGAGCGCAAAAGACAACAAAAGAGAAATGGCCTCCTCAAATAACAAAATGGTAACAAAACGTTGATTCTTTTTAGACTTGCCGCTTTGAATTATTTGTAATAAATATGGCGCATTTTTATTTTATTTTTTCAATATTCTTATTTTTTGTATTCTTAAAGTTGAAACGGAGCGGGTTTTTTTTTCGAGGATCACGATAGCTCAGATCACCTTGGCCCTCCAATCAGTCGAAAGGATCGAACAAATCGCCCCGTCACTCATATCCCGTCGTATATAGACACACACACACACACACACATTTCGTGTGGCGTTGTAGAAAGGGGACGAACCGAAAGGAAACCATTTTTCTTCGTCCTTGTCTTCTTCTTTCTTTATTCCTCTTTATTTATTAAGACTGCCCCTTTTTCTTTCTTTTTAGTTTTTTTTCCGAATCGACTAAAAGTTGAACGACGAGCTCATCTCTGGCGAGCTCGAAATTCCTGCACGTTGCCACCATCGTCAAATAGTTAGGGCGGGGAAGGGGGGAAACCAAAAAGAAAAAAAAAAAACCCTGAGAGAATGAGACTATAGCGAGAGCTTTCGTGAGTGTCTCGGCGTGATCGCGCGATAAGATCACGTCAATCATTCGGCCATCAGCACAAGCGCCGCGACGTTACAAAATACACGCAGAGAATAGTTGAAAATCTAATAATCCTCTAACCTTCAAAAAAAACAAGAAAGGGATAAAAATAAATTCTGTCTATCTCTCTCTCTCTCTCTTTCTTCATCATATTCGATTGATTTACGATCGAGATGGTGCGGGAGTCATCGATATCGCGCACGGAGAACATGATCCCCCACCATTCTATTCAAAGAATACTTTTGAATTGTGCGACTAGTGACGTCAAATAGTTTTCAAGAAAAGTTTCAATTAAATCGAAGAGAAAAATAGAAATTCAATGGGTAAGTTATCGTTGATAAGTAGTCGGGAGTCCAAATTCAGTGAACCAATGGGGTAAAATGAAATAAATGACGGTATAGACAAAAAGGTAAAAGAGTGGGGTTGGCTGTCGGTGACGTTTCATCAGAAAAAGGCGGCGAAAGAAAGCCGCCATTACAAATAAACAACATCGAGGCCAATTGAATTCGAGTGGAGTGAACCGAGAAATCAGTGGGTACGAAAAATTTAAAGACAACAAGATAATAATAAAAAAAAAAAGGGGCAGCTGACAATGCTGAATCAGACACATGTACCACGTTAGATGATGATTGGACGGAACCACCAACAGCTTTGTTCTTGCATTGCTGGGTCTCGACAACGAACGAGAAACTGGGCGGGCCAGGATGCGGACATCGTGAGTTGTTTTCCACGAAATGCACGCTCGCTTACTTGACAAGAATCGAGATGGAGAAAAATTATAAAAAAAAGAAGGGGAATCCGAATACCAAGAGGGGGGGAACAATAGTATTTTTCAAATACGGGAAACCAGTAGAGAGACGGCACCAGCTTTGACCAAATAGGGATTCGAACGGTCCGCGCGTTATCGGCCGCAATGTCGAAACACCTGAAACGCCAGCCCTGAACGCGTGTCTTACAAGTTGACGATTACTACGGGTCGTCGGCTATCTGGAAGCAAACAAAACTGCCGCTTTGCTTCAACACATGTGTAGGTAAACTCTACTATCTTTCGCTTTTTTTCGTCACTGCACGTGCGGCCCAAAGAAAAACCCCTAACTGAAAACAAACAAAAAACGAAAAAAAAATTTGGAAAAGAGAGAGGAAATGAATGTAAGGTAATAGAAAATGGCGGTGTCAACGACAATCGTGACACGCCCATAGGTGCGAAAAAAAAACGGCCAACTTTGAATGCTCATTATATTTCCCGCACGGTGTGTGGGTGGCGGTCACGAGCGACACAATCGTAGAAGAGAGCGTCGCCCTTGGACATGATTGCGAACCGCATTCTTGGCTTGCAGAGACGACACGAAAAACCATCACCATTATTAATGAAAGATTGGAGGCGAGTGGTGTCCAGGGGCCGGTCATCAATCCAAGGACAAGATGAAAAAAGAGACGCATTCCGCTCTCGTTCAGCCGCCCTTTCGCTTTCAAGTGGCGTCCTTTTTTCCGCGCGTCTGACGCCACTCGTCTCGAGTCCATCAAAATATATAGCTTGCCTCTCTTCTTGTGCCTCTCAACCATTTTGAAACCGTTTTCTACTATTATTAGCTGAACAGCATCCATATAGAAGCCAGAGAGTGAGAGAAAAGGAAGAGCTGCGGCCGCATTGAGTGAGGTTCTATTTCAAGATGGGCATGTCAGAAAAACAAAAACTCAAAGAGAATAGAAAGACAGAAAAAAAGGAAAAAACACAAAGTGGAAGAAGCAGACCACCACCGGGGGTAAGAACTTCTTCATCAAAGTGTGTGGGTACGCCGCAACTGGCGGAGTGGGCCTCATATTTTCGAAAAATATAGGTACACCCCATAGCAAAAGTCTTTCTATACGATATATGTATATATATTTAGTCAAATAAGGAAGAGCCAACAAATGGGAACAAGCGAACAAAATCAAACGGATAATGTACAAGAGGCCGTCAAGTACACAAAAGTGACTCGTGCTGCTGCTTTAGCTCTGCCCGCTATAGCAGTGGCTGACGTCACTTGACAAGATCACAACCTCTTATCCTCCATCTCACTGTACAAAAAAAAAGTCCAATAAAGAAAGAGAGAGAAAAACAAGAGAGAGTCCATAAGAACGTTCTCACTCTGGCCGTTCATCGCGTGGGAGAAACACAAAAGATGTTTAAGAGAACTCCAGTCCCTTATATACATGTGTGTGTGTGTGTCTGTGTGTATAAAAGGAGGAGTTATTTAAACGTCAAGCGCCTTCTTTTCTTGTCTGTCTGTCAAAAGAGCCCGCCGCCGCCGCCTTAGCGAATAAATGGATATGTATAACAGCCGGACGGCACGCAACCTGTAAACGACTTTCAGTGCCGGACTGCAGCAACGTGTATATATATACAGCACAAAATTCCATCTCGTACCCCGCCATCGTCTGTTAGCGTTTCTGTGTGTGTGTGACCAACAATCGACACACCAGGAATTTACTGACTCCGCCCTTTCTTATATAAAAAGAAAAAGGTAGGAGGAGGGTATTCATTAAGCATCGTTCACAGGGGGGTTCTTGTCTCTTCTCCTTCATTTTGACGCAAACGATGTCGGTATATGATACACCGGCATATAGCGCCGTGTGCTGTGCGTGTGACATCATCGAGACACGCATGTGGATATGAAGCCTCACCTGGAGAAGCGCCGCTCCTCGCTTCTCCTCGAAACAGTCGGCACAACTTGAGCAAATCACACACAAAAGGGAGAGAAAGGGGAGGGAACCCACTGCGGGAGAAAATGATAAAGCTTATTGCAGCGGTCAGAACCTTTTAACACTCGAGAATTCCTTTTTCTTTAACCCAATAGTGAGCGTCTTGCACGTCAGAGGTAGGTAAAACGTTAACGACAACTGATCATGCAACTTTAACTCATTGAAAAAAAGAAGAAAAATTTTAAACAAGAATGAAAACTCATTTCCTGCCCTGCATTTATTTATTTTTCTTGTGAGTTGAACCCCACCGAACGAATTACCACCTATATCAATCAATAGATTTTTTGGGGGGGGGGTTTGAATGGGGGAAAAATAGAAGGGAGAATAGGATCAACGGGTCACACTAATCAACGGGTCACACTAATCAACTCGAATTTCGGTTCTCTCTTTTCTTTTGTCTTTTTAAAGACTGTAGTACAGTCGATTATATAGTCGACGATGATTCCGTGTCAGAGAGCCATTGTGTCTGCTAGACAGATGAGAAGGGAGGATCGCCGACATGTTCAAAATAGAAGGTTCCTCTTTATTCTTTTCTTTTTCTTTCTCTCAGTCATGTTTCCGTTTTCTTTATCCTATCATTGCGCAACTTATGCCTCTATTTGGTAATTTTGTGTGTGTGTGTGTGGGGATTCATCGTTCTTCATCTTCACTTGTCCAATCATGACCGTGTACAAAACGCCATTTTTGATTTGCGTGTGAAGCCTTGTCATTTGCATCAACAAATCTTGAATTGATCGGATGGGTGCGGCACACCGGCAATGACGAGGACGCGTCAACATTCAAAACACATTCTCATCCACATTGTGATTTCAACGTGTATACCTTTCTTTTTTCCTTTTTCTTGCACCATCACCTTCCACAATTCACAGACGTAACAGAAAGAAAAAAAAAGGAAAATGTAGAGCGTAAGACGATTTATGTCACCTGACAGGTACGCAAATTGCACCCCCCCTCCCGGCAGGATAGGTTTCATGGCGAACATGAGTACACTATACACAAAAATAGTTCTGCGTTGTTATTTTTATTAGGTAGATTTTTTTTTTCTCTACCTTGTCTGTGTGGAGAAGGGCCCCCCTCCTGACTCATGTGGTTGTACCTGAGCCTCTTTCTTAAGTGTATAAATATTTTTGGAAGGAACGAAACAGCACACACATTTTTTGTGGTGTGTTATGTGATGGGGTCCTCGGCCGCTCTTCAAGCGTGTCCCTTTTCTTCTTTTCTCTTTTTTTAATGAGACAGGCTACATACACTGGGTCGTAACTCTTCTCGCTCTCAGCCTTCCCTCTTTTTTTTTCAAAAAGAGAGAGTCAAAAAAGAAAAATATACCAAATGATGCATCCGTTTGGGGTCGTGTGCATCATCATCCACACACACACACAGACACACAAAAAAGCAGCATTCATCCTGTTGTGCTTACGCTGCTAAGGGGCCAAAAAGGGCAATTCATAGAAAGGAAAGCCAAACGACATATTTCGTTCTTATAAAACAGATGACGAACCAATGAACGAAGAGAGCTAGCCATCAGCTGCTATCATCGGACAATCATTTGGTACAATTGGCAGACAAAACACCTGAACAGATCGGAAAAAAAACTGAAACCGGTCGGGGACTGGATCAATCATGAGGCAAGTTTTGCTTCATCAATCTCGATAGTGTTGTAGGACGTGGTCAAGCGTCACACAATCGACAGACAGTTCTCGATCGGCCAACGTGTCCATCCCAAGATGGACCGTCTTCCAAAACATCTATCTATCCATCTCGACGCATAGATGTGTACAAGAGTGGATCAGTCTGGCAGAGGGGGGAAAGAGCAGACGTTAAGAGAAAGAGCAATAACGGCGACGTGTTGAAAAAGGCATCTCCTTTCCAACTTGCGTGTTGGACCAATAGACCGACCAAACCGGTTACCGGTGTGCTGTCGACATGAATCAAAGAAATGATCAAAAGACAAATAGAAGAAGAGGGTTGACATTGGCATTTTACGGGGAAAAGCAGAAGAAAACAAGATGTATAAGAGAATAGAAATGCAGATATACGGAAAGAAACACAAAAAAAACCTTTTTTATATTTGAATTGCTGGTGAGCTTTTTGTGGATGGTCTAGTCAACAAGCACCTGTCTCATCTCTGTGACTTGTTTGTACTCTTGTCATTTTCTTCGGCGGGGTATACTGTTTGCCCGCTCGTTTTCTTCTTCGTTTAAAAAAATCAAAGCGAACGAGCTAGCAAAAACAAGACGACAAAGCCGCTAACAGTGTTTACAGATGTGTCGAACAAACAGTTCGAGTAAAGCGGGAGGATCGCAGGGAACGTCACGAGGAGCCTACACGGAGCGCCCACATCATAGTCCCGTCGACTGACGTGAGTAGCTGTTGGTGTTTCTGTTGCGTGTCTGTCATTGAGCGCACCTGAAAACCAGTAGTTAGCCCAAAGTGCGCGTGTTTCCTGTGTGTACTGTACGCACCGTGTGCAAGTATGGGTCATCACGTGAAGGACGAACGCCCAAAAAGAAAAAAACCAAACAAAATCAAGCGAGCCCGCGAGAGAGTGGGTGGAGATTTGTTTGTCCAGTTCGCCAGGAGCTTGTCTTGTAACGTAAAAACGCTGCTTATAACTTCTTCTTTTTTAAAGAAGTCGAGAGAGAGAGAGAAAAAAATGTCCAAACAGACACATTTCATCCAGTCGGCAGCCGCTCAAATCAGGCAGCAACAACTCATTGATACCAACCAATCACCTGGTATTTATAAAGTAAAACGTCAAAGCCGAAAGAGAACGCAAACAGTATAATAACACGCGGTGAGTATAACCAAGACGGTATATATAGAGAGGCACAAGCTAGACATCTCAAGAGAGTGAGTGGCCAAAAAAAAAAAATCTCTGGACAGATTGATTACACACATACGCAACATACCAGAAGAAAGTTCTAAACACAGATTGCTAGCGCCTCTTTTTCACACACACACACACGCACAAACTCTTACTCTCATTTCTTTTGGTCTCTTTCACATAGCGCGCGCACAGGCATCACACACACACACAAGAAAACTATGCTCCTGGTTTCTGGCTGTTGGACGTTGTCAGTTAGTAAATCTGTCAGCGTCGACAGCCCCTTCTGGAAAGTTTGTGCGCGTCGATCCACACACACTAAAAAAAAAAAAAAAATTCCAAGTTTTTCTTTAAAACTTCCCACCAGCTCAAAGTGATATAGAGAGTCCAGTTCTCCGTTTTCCAATGTGAATGTTTAGTAAGCAAAAGACGTTGACGGACGGGTAGCGGAATCGTCCGTAGACGAGCAGCATGTAACAGATATACATGAACAAACTCTGTCGTTTTCTTGTTCTGCGACATATCCATTCTTTCTGTCCAGCATGTGCGTCACTCCAACAGCAGCATAGGGCATTCATCAGTCTGACGAGCACGTCATATATTTATACTGTACACATACATAGACACATAAGAGCTCGGAGGAGATATGGTGGCACGGCCAAAAGGATATAACGAAAAAGGAAAGAAAAAGAACAAAGTCTTGATAGATTTATAGCTAATTCAATGGGGGCCGGCTCCAATGAATCGAAAGAGAACCAGCAGCAGCCGAGAGCTGGAAATCATTATTTCCTGAGCGATATATCACACAGTCTCTCTCTCTCTCTTTTTTCCAGCCTTTCTGTCTGTCTTTTTTTCTCTCTATGTGTATCCAATAGCCATACGAGATAAATGTCCTTTCTATTGTCAATATGCGGGGTGGGATGTAGCAGGCGGGGGTGGTGCCAGTGCTGTAAGACGGGACGAACGAGTATACGTCCCCCCTCTTTCCTTCAGAGAGTCTATTCCCTGCGTTTGTACTGTGAAGGGTGACAGACTATTTATGGATGTAACCCATCGAGCAGGGCGCACGCCGGGGCTGCTGCTCTTCCTACACTTCTGCTCCCAAATGCTTTATGGACTGACGTTGTCAACCGTTTGGAAATGTGTGCGTCCCTCTGCCTTCCTATACGTATCAAAGCTGCTGCAGTAGAAAACAGCAAGCCAAACATTTTAGATAGATATAGAGAACCGTAGAGAACCAGCATGGCTAGCCGCGTCTAGCAGAGACAGAGGAACGACTGACGGCCGACGAAGATTTACTGTCTCTTTTCACTACTACCATCTGGCCCTGCGAGCGCTCCTCTTCTGGAAACCCTCCCACCGATCTAGTAGTAACTGCGACGAGCAGCACTATACGTCCTCCACACAGAGTCCCATATCTCTCTCCCTTTTTTTTTTCGTGTCACTTCTTCAAACTCTTCTATTCGATTTATTTCTTCGCTTTTCTTCGTCCCCCCTCTCCTAAATTTCTCGTCTACTTTACACAAGAGAAAAAAAAAACGGGGGGGAAAGAGCTTTTTTGCATTGAAAAAGAGAATGAAGGGGGTCTCCTTTCTGTCGTAGGCCCCAACGACGAGACGCTCCCGCGACAGATTGATGGCCGTCGCGCAAGACACGGCCCACAAACCACCACCAACCCACCAAACTGCGTACTCTCCATCTCTCTCTTCTTTGTGAACTATACAGTGTAGACTATACACTCAATCCAACAACGAAAAAAGGAATAAATGAAATGGCTTTCTTTTATTTCGAAACAAGAAAAAAAAAATGTTAAATGTGTCTACGGGACAAAAGAAAAAGGATTGAAAATAATAAAATAAGAAAACGTGGGAAAAATAAGGAGAGGAATTTGCAAGGATCCCTACACGAATGTACAACTGACATGATATAGATTGGAGTCCAAATCATCTTTGGCCTCGACATCCATCATTCGGAGCACGACAAGTAAAAGATGTTTTACCTCGCTTCCTTTTCTTTTTTTGAAAAATCAAGTGCCGAGACATACTTTTATTTTGTTTGCTTTCAACAAAATGTAACGAAGCAAAAAGAAATCGTCCCGGATAAAGTGAACGCATTCGGCAGGCTGGCGCACGCGCACACACGCACACACACACACACGTGTAATGGGTCTCAATAGCTCGATAAAAACGTCCACCAGAGAAGGAAGGGGGCATTGTTTGGCTTGCAATACCATATCCATATAACACTGTCTGCTACCACTCCTTGTCCGCTTTTTTTTTTATGTGTGTGTATGTGTCTTGCCTTGCAGTTAACACACAAGAATCTCCGCCCTTCCACCGGTCGCCGCTTGTTCCGGATCCGAGTCGCCGCGCTTTTCTATACCCAGATGAGACGCGTACGTCATTGATTGACGGTCGGTGGCTGTAGACGCAGCTGTCGGGACATTAGCCGAACGTCATGTGCCATCCGAAATTCCAATTGTCCACCCTCGTCCCGAAAAAAAATGTGGTCCTACGTACCACATCCAATGGCTAATATGGCGATGTTGGAAAACAAATGAATCATCGCCATTGTGGCAGTGCCATCAAAATAAACGGCATTTTCAAAACGAGGGCGATTTCACTTGACGTCAAATAAAAGGACGAATGAGAAGTAAAAAATAATGGAACGAAAAAAATGAGAATAGAAACGGACGATTAGGGCAATGTGTGAAAGACGTTCACGCCCGTCACCTGTTGGAATGAGCCACGACTTTTAATAGACTGCTGGGCCGCTCACTTTGATATACTAGCAGGTACAACGTAAATATATATCTATAGACGAATGCTTGTTCTCATCCATTACGGTATTACAAATGCATATACACGTAAATGCAACACACACATACACAGTGAATGCAATGGTAGTGTATATTAACTGCACGTCGCGGCTCTCAACTAATTTACGACTATTGAATTTGAAAAAGAAGAAAAAATTCCCGCGCCCAGAGCTATCTATCTCGTGTAACAGACAGGACGCTTTCACACACACGCATAGACACAATAAAAAACGACACATCCGGCCCCCTTCTTTTCTTTTTTCATCCTTGCCTTATTTTTTTTTTCTTCTTATTCTTCTTCTACCTGTTGAACGGCTGATGAACGGCTCCCAAAAGAGAAACACAAGAAGAGAGAACCCGTTCACTTTAAAGAAATATTTGTCTTGGGAACCAAGCGGCAGATGCTGGTCCAGGTATATATGGCCATTATGATGATTATTTCGAATAATTAACCAAAAGAAAGGAACGACCGCAAGCTCGTCGAGGGAGGTTGAACTGAAACGTCAGTGAAAAAATACTGACGAGAGAGTCAAAAAGGCAAAAAAGAAAAAAAAGGAGAGCTGCCAGTCTCTCCTTGGCCTCTCCTTTTCTCTGTTGTGTTATGTGAGTTGCCAGAAACTGTTGGAGCTGCCAGTTACGCGCAATAAATCACCCCGTTCTCTCTATCCCTCCTACTTCTTCTCTCTCCCTCGCTCACAAGGCTAATCAAAGGCATGCTCAAGGAAGAAGAAGAAAAATTATGTCTATAGAAATATTGCCCAAAGGCCTGGCTGCTCTGAGAAAATGAGACGAAAATAAAAATATTTTTCCAAAAAAAAAAAATTTGAGAGTTGTAAAGAGACACGCCAACAATTGAATTTCCACATTTCCTCTTCAACCAACAAAATAAGAAAAATAAATAGCCATTATGTTTGACTCGTCTCCTATTTTTCATTCTCTTGTTTGGTTCCCATCATCTATTGTTTCTATTAAATGCATACTAATATGTACGCAGAGAGGGTTCGGGAAAAACCTTGATTGCGTCCGCGTTCAGTCCATAAATAAAGAGTTATTAGATCGTATTGAAAAACAGAGAGTGGCGGCGACTGGTAGCGAGACCCTCCCTGCATTCATCTTCTTTTGCGGTCATACGTGTGTGTGTCTGTTCTTTGGCGCTCACGACCGCAAAAGACCCAGAAAACCAAACAAGCATTCCCTTCTTGTCAGGCGAACGCCACAGAAAGATTTAACATTTTTCACACCGTGCTTTAATTCCCCCCCCCCCTTTTTAGTTCTATATTTGTTATTGGTGGTGTTTGGCTTGAACGGGCTGTTATTGTAAAGCGGCCGCTAGTTATTGTTGGATATAAAAGAAACAAGGAAAAAAAAAAAAAACATCAATCAGAAAAATGACATTGCCGTGAATGAGCACCTCAATCAGAGCGACGACCGCAGATGGAACTGGTGGGCGGATGTGAGCTAGTCCATCAACTAAAGAGTAGCAAAGAAAATGAGAGGGGTTCCAAAATGATCGACAAACGGGCTTGCGCGGTTTTTTTTTGTTCTTCGATTTTTTTTCGGTCGGCAACAAGATTGAAGTAGGAGGAGGAGGATGCATAAATTTTCTAGTGGGAGACGAAAGAAGAAAATCCGGTAACGCCCCTTTTTGCTCCACAAAAACCCATTGGAACAATGAGCCATTCCATTTCTTTCCCACTGTTCCCTGGAACTCATCAAGTCGATAACTAAACGATTCCTCGAGAAAAGCCTTTGATATCGCCGTCGTGCTCTTGCCATCCTTTTTGATGATGATTTCAAAACACGACCGATTAAATGATGCTTGAAAAAAAAAATAAAAATTCTTGTTCTTCGTTCGAGTCGGTCACGGAATAAAAGGGAAAAGACCTTTGTGTAATGATATTTAATCTGACATCATTGTCGCTCAATGCCACTGTAGTTCATTCCCGCAGTTCCCTCTCCAACCGGAACCATATTCAGACACAGCCAGGAATGTGATGTACGTGTGGAAAAGATCACGAAAAGGGGAACACATACAACAACCACCTTACAGATGACGGATGATCATTTTTTTTTGTCCTGGAGTTTTGCTGTTCCATCGCTTCCGAGGGGTACAGTACATGGTCAAATACTTCTTTTGTAAAAGAAAACAAAACAAATGGTTCATGCAGGTGTTCTACTATGCGGAGACGTGCGACGGTAGCAGCTGAGTGTTGAAATTTTCTTATCCGCAAGTGTTCCACATAATTTCTATCTTAGGTACGTTTTTGCACGTGATGGAAGAACGGAAAAAAGGCGATATGAAATGGTTTATCACTGAAGCGCAGAAAGCGAACCATCCCTTTTATTTTCTTATGGCGGCATCGAACATTTTTTTGTTTGTGTTTTGTTTCTCTCTTCTGATGATGACTCTGAAACAACTTCGGCTTGTTCAAAAAGGTCAACGCCGCGGTATGTGTCTGCGTGTGTCTGTCTGTGCGGAGCTGCGCGCGCGAGGCAAGCGCCGAAGAACATCAAGGGGGCGGTATGGTCGTAATTCAAACGTCGCGCCACTAAAAAACCAACCACTCAAAAAGGCTGGTTTCGATTCCCATGAGCGTATTTAATGTATATACTCCACCAACGAAAAAAAAAGAAAATACCAAAGCGGGTCGGTAAGGATGAAACGATCTCCTCTTTTTATAGATTGGCTTCCCTCTACGTGGTAGATATACACAGATAGAAAATACAAAAGACCTCCTCGGCACCCAACGTCCACCTTATATACCCTATACTTTTTTTTTTTTTCAATTCTTTTGATTTTTTTTTAGGAGCCTATCAATCAATGGAGTGATACGTTTCCGAAAGGAGTTGGAGAGCGCTGGTATTCGCACACACACATTTAGATGAGAAAAATTGAAGGGGGTATATATGTGCCAGTAGAATTTAACCAGCCATGTATGTGGGTACATGTCGAGGCGACGACCTCTTCGAGACGCAGCACAGTACGTACAACAACAAAAAAAGAGATGGGTAATTTATGACCCTATATACAGCGCGTCGGAGCCCGTTTTTCCTTGACGATGGATTGATGATGGATGGCCATCGGACCATCACTTAGCATCAGCGCAAGAGAGCGAGAGACCAAGTTTAGTACGCCAGTGATCCACACACACACACACAAAAGAAGACAAAGTATTTTTCCCTTCATTTTTGAAAGTCGACATCAATCGCCTAGTGAAAGTCTCTCTCTCGCCTCTGATCCAATCAAATGGCCGACCTCGATGATGAGGGCTATCTTTTTCTTTCTATTTTCCACAATTTCGATTTTTTTTTCCTTCCTTTTTCACGGTTTGGCATGAGAGATATTGGCACGCGGATGGATAGTATATTCGAAAAACGAGACAATGACACAGAGAAAAAGAATGAAAAAAATAGGAAAAACTAGAGGGAGGGGGGAGGATAATGGCGACCAGAGCTAATGCTTCCAGTGACGGATGGTGACCGAGATGGATGATCCGAAGCTAAAGCCACGGCAAGCATCAGCAGGCCAGCAGTCAGTCATTTGGTATAGAAGCAAACGAATGATGTAGATAGACAACTCCATCCCGCCCCACCCTTACTGCCGCTGTCGCTAACGGTATACACACGTATAGCCTCGGTACTTAATTTTTTTTTTTTTTGGCCAGCCAATCAAAGATGAGCGCTTCCGCTTCAAAATGCCGGTGAAACGCGCGTTTCAAAAAAGTACATCGCACAGCACGACAACTAGCAGGCGATGACTCATCTAGTTCATCAGCTGTGCCGCTATCAAATCGGTCAAAATACACGGCACAAATGTACGGGCAAAAGGAGGGAACGATGACGAAGAAGAAATAAAGGGGAATATATAGAAAAATGAAATAATAATAATAATAACACAAAAAAAGAGAACCGATCGAAAAAGAGTACGAAAAGAAAGAGAGAGAGTAGAGTTGGGATAGAAAAGAGAGTCCGGAATGTGATGGATTCGATGCTGCTGGACGAGACAGTTTCAGATGGATGGATTGAACCCAGAGTGAAGGGGTGGTTGAGCGCACAGGCGAACGAACGGGCTGCGCCCGGCCATTGATAAGTGAGTGACAGCCACGCTATGGTCCCGCGTCCCGATTGATGGATGATGCGCCGCACGTCAGGCACACAACAGCAGCCAGAGCTGAACAACACAAGAGAACGGGTCGCCCACCCCACCCGTCCGCTCTTTTGCCCGTCACTCGACAAAAAAAAACACAAAACAAAAAAAAAGAACCGGACTCGATCTCACTAACGACTACAACGATAACAAAGCAAGAAAAAGAAGACAAAACAAAAAAATGAAATGAAAAACATACACGGAAAACAAAAGACATATAGCCAAAATAGCCAAAGAGAGACAAAGAAGAAAAGCAATAGAACCTGAATGAGAATATCTAGATCGGGAACAACATCAACCCAATCAACCGTCATCATCCACACCCGTCTGTGGTGTGGACGAGCGAGGGACTAGCGTGACACGACATTCGTCATGTCACGTCGCAATGCAACAACGATTCAGTCCAACCTGGAAATCGTCAACTTTGATAGAAAAAAAAACAGGGTACGTCTATAAAGGAAAAAGCAGTTCGATGGCTTTATCGATTTTCTTCACGTGTCTGGTGTTCCACACCACCCATCGACAATCTGGTTATAACCTATTCTAATCTCGACCAGAGATTATGCCATCGGTCCCCGTAACCACCGACTCTTTGGCATCCACTAACCTGTTGCTGCTTATGGCGTTCTGTCTGCAGTGCAACGAAGCCTCAACAGAGTACAACCTTATTTCAATGTCAAGTGCTCTAATACTGTTTAGACAATATTTTTTGGGGGGCCAAACGCTCAATAAAATGAGACAATACATAATTATCCCCGATCAAAACACTAGCACTGGAACAAAAACAACTACATCCTGCGTCGGCATCGGCCGATCCATCATCGACTGTGTGTTCGAGAGGTGTATGTTGTGGATAGAGGAGGGGGGTAGCACACGAAACAATATATTAAACAATGGGATAATAAACTTACATTTCATGCGCTTTGGACAGTCCTGTTTCTTCCTCGGCATCTTGGTGGATCACTAAATCACTGATTTTCTTCACCAAAATGTGGCAACTTAACGATCGAACTAATTGGGTTTCGATTCAGGTAAACGCACACAGAGAACAACAAAAACAAACAAATCCCATACAGTCGAAAACTGATTTTGTTCTTTTTAATTATTGATTTTTAAATAGATGAGCACTGGTTCAAACGCATTCCGAAACTTGTTCCGGTAACCGGTCAGTACACACTGGATGTATTCACGCCGGCCACGCGGTAACGGCAACAGACTGACAACACCATTCCTTCACTTGTCAACTATATTTCGACGGTAATCAAAGAGAATTTGATGATTGACGACAGCACAACTGTGATTTTGTTTGGGCGGTGTTCGCGAAAAATTATCGGTTCCCAATGACAACTACTAAATCCAATTCCACAGAGTCTCTTTTTCAAGATTGGTACACGACACACTGGAATACAACGTCGCTCGGATCAGGCCGGATGTGCCCACAGGTTGGAACAAATCGGGATTGATGGTGTGCGATGGACCGAAATCAACAACAGAAACAGCACGGATGGTCCGTCAAGTTTGTAAACCCCTTCTGTGCTGTGTGTGTTTGAAGGGCCGACTCTGGTCCGTACGTACGAACACTTTGCCGCCGCGAGAAGCACTGAATCGGGCGCCTTGACGCTCTTCGCCCTTGACGGGCAGGTTTTTCCCACACATAGCCGCAGCCCTAAAGGAAAGGGGTGGGGCCTATTTTACGATCTCAGTGACGACACACACAACGCCACAGAAAGAAACCAGCACTATGGCACTGGGCGGTGGTGAGGGCTAAGGTTTGAAGGCGGAGCTTCACTCTTCTACACAATTCAGTCCATAAGGTAGGGCTCTGTAAGTCAAACGGCATTCAAATGACTAACCCGTTTATCGCAATTTTTTTGTGGTCATATTCATGAAATAAGTCAATTGTTTTCTGTACTACATCGATTTTTTTTCCGTTTCGTTTTCTGTAATTAATTGGCCAGTATGACGATTTACAGTGAATTCTCTGCTGCTCCGCCTTTCGATTTTCGAATTACAAAAAAAATGATTGTGTTATGGTGAATGAGATACCATCTAGTGAGTGTTTCTGAACCAACAAAACTAAAACTTATCAGTCGTCTGCTGTCATCTCGTTTGTTTTGTTTTTCTTGTACCGATGTCAAAACACGGTGTCAACAAGATTACACGACTACAGGCGTGATTTCCATAGCCGACATCCTAAATAGAAAATCCACGTTGAATTCTATGGATAGTTATTTTACTCGTGTAATAATATAAGACATTGTGGAAATAGCTGGCTTGTAAATGTGTCTGTGAATCAGTAGCTCTGTGAACCAGCTAAGTACAATCTCTTCTTCTATTACTAATCTCAGTAATGTCTTGGTTGCAGCACATTAAAGTAGTTTAAAAAATAAGTAAGAATTGACAAGAACTTGGACACCATGGAAGAAGAGGACACACATTACTGCCTGCGTTGTCGTCTCACCATAATTGGTTTGGACAACTATGTTCATCATCGTAGACAGAAGTGCCATTCAAG
The DNA here is from genome assembly GCA_013167095.2 of Daphnia sinensis. NCBI lineage: Eukaryota > Metazoa > Arthropoda > Branchiopoda > Diplostraca > Daphniidae > Daphnia > Daphnia sinensis. The sequence continues at coordinate 8,551,111 of CM023190.1, forward strand.
CACAAAACAACAAGATCGTATTATTCCTAATAATACATCCTACCTCAGCATGACAAGAAACAGCAGTTCTTCTAGTATAAGAAATTATCTTCACGTGCCATCCAAGAGTTCCAACAGGTCAGACCCAATTCTTTCTTCTTCATCCAACCACATGGAAGAATGTTACAAATCTCGCCATGTCAATGAAAATCCACTGGTGACCGACCTATCAGTCGAGAACGCGGCTGATGATTTTATGAGTCATTTAGGACTATGCATGGTTTCCTCTACCACATGGGCAAATGACATTAATTCCGAGGAGCCACTGCGAGCTGACGATTTTTTCTCCCTGTTGGAACTTCAGAGTTGCAAAGGAACAGAGTCAAATAGGCAGCGTCCACGTAGGTCCAATGAACCCCTTGTCCCCTCCAGTGACCCATTAAAACCTGAAACTGAATCGATGCAAACTGACGATCCAAATGACTCAAACTTCCCTGTTGTCGAAACGAGTGATCTCAACTCATCCCATGACTCGGCCGCTGCTGAACTGGCGAGCAACGAAGACATTACAGATAATTCTGCCTTGGTAGCTAATGACGTCATCTCGTCCTTCAGCAGCCCAGAACTGGTCACCAATTTGGAAGTTCCAAGTACCGAAATGAAAATCAACCTCTCAAATGAAACGGTTACCGACTCGACTAGCGATGATCTATGCATTTCCAGCCAACAACCCACAAAACTTCCTTATCCATCACGTGGAAAGTGGATGCCTGGTCTCAAGCCGCGTGTCATTCACAAGGCCGGCTCATCGGTGGAATATCACTGCAAGCCTTGCAATCGTCGCTTGACCGGTCGTGTTGTATTTGAAAAACATCTTCAGTCGGAGCTGCATTTTAAACGGACTGCCCAACAGCTGACAACCTCTGATGGTTCCAAGTACGGTCTGAGGCGGAATAAGCCGGACGTTGCGCCCGTTGATTTAGTTGAACAAGAAATAGATGCTCTGCAGGATGACGAAGATGTCGACGATCCATGGTGGATAAACAAGCAAAAGAAAAGGGCAGAAAGAAGCGCTCAACGTTGCCCCACCTGCGCGGTGTGGGTACCCAAACCTCATTTCGGCAAGCATTTGGTATCACGCTATCACGTTTCCCGCTGCCGGAAGCATCCGGCTCGAGATAGTTGCATTCTGGAGAACATTCACGTGATTGTACTGGAAGCACCATTTCAGTGTCGGCTCTGTCGTTTTTACTGTCATTGTCATGCAGATCTATTAAGTATTTCAATCGTCATAATTTTCATTGGTCATCACTCTAATTTTCTTTTTGTTTTTAACACTTAGTTCATTGGAATAGTGCCCAGCATTTGGAGAGCGATCGTGTCGATTCAGTTCGCCGCACTGGAGGGACATATTTTTGCAGCTTGTGTCGGATTGGTCAGCTGGATAACGATAGTATGAAAATTCATTTAGAATCGGAAAGTCACCTCAGTTGTGTACGAATTGTTCATAAATCGGTGGCCGTCATCGTCAGCAAACTGGAACCAATCCACTGTCACCTGTGCAGTGAAAAAGACAGTCCAGTCAACTTCCGCTACCGAATAGCGCTCAATAAACACCTGACGTTAGATCATGCCGTTCCGTCCGACATGCTGACCCAATATTCTAGCCAAACGTATTCTTGTACCTATTGTGATTTCACTACTTCGTCCAATTGGTCGTTTACTCATCACCGTTTCAGCTGTCAAGCTGCGCCTAGTGACGAGACTCGTTATCGATGCCTGATTTGCAACCTAGGCTTTTGTACCAAAGCGGAAGTAACGAAACACAGGTCTACACAAGAGCATCGTGATGTAGCTACCAAAAAGCGAGGCTCTTACGGTGCGACAGTGCGACTTCGATCATGTCCACATTGCTATAAGGAGTTTACAGACTTAACCAGCCTCAAAAATCATTTCATGTCGGATCATCCCGACCTTCTTCCGCGTTGCATCCGCTGCGGCACCACATTTGCTCTAAAGCAACAACTATCTGCCCACAGGTTTGAATGTTGTCTTTTCTGAGTTATATTCATTAATCGTTATTATGTAAAAAAATCTGTTTCAGACGAGCTGGTTGCCAAGCGACGGAATCGTCGGAATCCCTGGCCTTGGGTTGCGTTTCTTGTTCCTATAAATGTCGCCTTAAAGTTGAGCTTTTGTATCATCAGGCCGTCGAGCATCCTAAACAATCAGGTATGCTAGAATGTTGCGTGCAGTTTTAGTGTGATCTCGTTACGGATTACGACCATCTCATTAGGCAAACCTTCGAATGAGAGAGCGGATGCGACGGCTGTTAAGTACCGGTGCCCAGAGTGTGACCAGCTTTACAGTAGCACGGCGGCGTTAAAGCTCCATCTTCAGTCACACACTGGAGAGTTAGCCTTTCGATGTCATTTTTGCGGCCGTCATTTTGAACGGGAAGAAGAACGGCTGGCTCATATCCGACAATTGCACGCGCCGCGTCCAACCATCAAAGGCCAGTCGATGGCCGCGCGTGAGGAGAACGGACGAGCAAAAGGACGCGATACCCACTTCAAATCGTCGTCGTCGCGGACTGGTGCCCATGTTCATCCCGACAACGCGGAATGATCTCGCGTGATGATGAGCACCAATACACGGAATGGAGCCGCTTTTTCTCAAATGCTCGTTTCCCATCTGGAACAAACTTGGAGGTGGACCGGCCGTCGAAGAGTTGTGTGAGCAGAACCCGTTCACATCCATATATATATGTATACACACGTCTCATACAGGCCTCTCTCGTACAGCCAGGCGGCCGGGAATCGATCGATGGATGTCGTATGTTAGTCAAGTTTGGTGACGCCGTGCTGTTGGACCTTATTTCTTCATCTTTTTTTTTATTGGAGTAGGCAAGGGATTTGCTCTGATTTTCGACGGCCAAGCACAACTGGGCAAGGAAACTTCAAACGCATAAAAGAGGCGGACGCCGCCCGTGTATTCCCCATGGATTGTCAATAGATTTCATTCCCCCCACCATTCTCTTGTTGTTTTTGTTTGTTTTTTTTCGATTTCCTACTTCTTTCGGCTTGGTTGTCTTGGCTGTACAATAAAGTCAAGTGGGGAGGCTAAAGCGGGTTGGATGGATCAGATGGCCTAGAAGAAATAAAAGGTCAGAAAAAAGGGTGGAAAGAGTCGCAAGAAATCAAGAGCGAGAGGGACTTTCAGCAAAGTCCTCGTGTATACAGCGTCGTCACGACGACCGTAGAAGAGAACGAGTGTGTGCGCTGGTGTCGTTGCCGGCGGTTGAATTACGAGGCGGCTTCTCTTTCCTTGGATGATGGCGATATGGCCATGCCAGCAATGCGCCCCGACGACTGATTTAAGATCGGCGACATCGAGCGTGAATTCTCGGCCGAGTCGGTGAAGATGACAGTTTGGCTTCTTCCTCTTTCTACGTCTCGTGCTTCTCCTCTTTATTCCTCCCTCCCCCCGAAAACCATATACACAAGCAGAATGGCGCACAAGTAGAAGAGGCGAAAGAACGTTTCCATCATACGAAGTTGCCTTCTTTCTTCGAACCATTTCTCCCGCTCAAATGGAAGTAGTAGTTGCAGCAGTGGGTACCAGGCCATCCTCCCCGACGTAGACATAAAGATGACGTTTGCCCGTCCTATTCCTTCTCTCTTGGCGGAGGTCAAAAGTTGTTACCCCCCAATCCTTTTAAAAAGCGAATCGTCTTTTATTCTACAACATCTCACTCGTTCCCTGTATAGAACTCTACCTAAAAGATCAAGTCATGATAAGATTTTTTTTGGCACATTTGAACGGGCTTATTTAAGGCCATGTTCAAATTTCGAATTTCTCGACCCCGGTCATGGGCGATGATTTAATACTTTCTTGCCCTTAGTTAGGATGGCTATAAGACCTTAGCGACAACCTACCTCGCATAAGGTCATGCACAATCCGACGGGTCGGTCTTGTTACCAACAAGCTCATCTTTCCGGAGATGAAGCACCGGAAAAGCACCCGGGTAAAAACTGAGGTCCAAGCCAAAGAAATAGTGAAGCTAGACAATTTGGCACCAAAATCCTTCTTTTCATTGACACATCCATCTCCCGATTGTCCCGTCTTTTTTGGACTTCCTCAAAACATCCGCCGTGCTATTGAAAGAGTCCAATGGCGATGATCGATATTGCAACGTCTTTCTCTTACGTCATTGTCTCTTGTCTTCCTCAACTCGAAAATTATGATGCTAGCGCTAGCGCAAAAGACTAAAATCGAAAAAAAAGGATCCTGAAAATAGCATCATGTGTGACGACCCGTCTCTTCTCGCGCTTCTCTGCCACTTTTATGACGAGCGCGCCGTCATCATCTGACGAAAAAGAAAAAAAAACTCTTCCTTAGTTTCTTGAGTGACTTGACGTGACACGCGGCTGGAAGCAGATAAATTTGAAAGAGAGGGGAGGGGCAGAATTCTTTGGTTAGATCGTGTACTACAGCCTTAGAAAGAAACGCAGAGCGGATGAAATTGGGCTAGCGGCATCGTTACCATGCACGGCTGAACTTTTGCGTCCCTCACTCTCGCAACTGAAAGCCCGTAAATCAAAGTGATGTCTCGCCAACAGCAGCAGCACCGAGAGCGCCAACTGAGGAATAAAAAAGAAAACTCGATAGGAAAAAACAAAATGGGCAAAAAAAAATTAATATTTGATACTGTATAGAGAAAGAAGTGTAGCTAAGGGACGAGTTATGTATCGTTGAGGGCAAGCATCAGCAAGTTCGCTTTAGTAAACAAACTGGTGCCAAACAGCAACAAAAGAGAAACTTGTATTGTTTAAGAAAACAAAATAATCCTGTGCTTGACTCGTCAGCAACTAAGACATTACGGTGTCGATATAGTCAATGATTAAAATAGAGTTTTAGCGTTTTCACCGAAGGTCGACGTGATGTGAAAAACTAAATGGACATTTCCATTCGTAATGAAGCACTCACGCTCGATAGTCATCCTCCGTCACTAGCATATCTTGATGAAACATCCATCAAAGCTTTTTTAAAAAATATGATTTCTCCTTTTTTTCTTTTCATTTATTTTAAAACATGGAAAACAAAACGAGCAACTTTTATCCAGAACGAAATTTCCTTCAGAGGAGCTATGCAAATGAGGCACGAAGACGGGTCATAAATTGCTCCACATCTAGGTCGTCTCGACATGTTTACTGAATGCTGTGCAGAAAATAGTACGGCCGTGAGCGTGTGTTGTTCCCGCACATCATTCAAACTCGATATCGTTGGCTTTTTCTTTTTTTCTTCTAGACGCAAGACTTGGTTGCGTGCTGATGATGCCAGTCTTGCTTCTTTTTCCTCCCCATCCTTCTTTTCTTGTTTTATTAGACGACGTAGAGGCCATGTCAAGTGTGCACGCATGTATATTTCGGCCTGCTCCGTCATACAAACGGCCTTATTTCGGGACTAGTACTACTACTAAAACTACTGCCACTACTATACTTTCTTCCTCGGTCGCCGTCCTCTCTCAGTTGGCATCTCGCACAATTTATGGACGGCTGTGCAGACGAGAGAGTAGCACGTCCGTTAGAGCGACACAGCAGCAGGTCACATAAATCAGGATGGGGTAACGCCAAAAGAGGACTCAAGACGTTCCGTCGTCTACAGAGAAAACAAAAACTTTTAGCCCCAGAGCATCACACAACTGTCACAAGTTTCCGTTTTCCCCGGCGAACGTCAATATCTACAAAGAATATCCTCTTTACTCGGCCGGCTAAACTGCAATGCGTCCATCGTTTCCCTGACAAGGACGTATGCTTCTATGGTTAAGACTTTGAAACACAACCACTCTTCTTGTTTATAAATGGTTTCTTTTTTTTCTTCTCTTTCTACACTGGCCTCTATCGAGTACCAAGAGAGGAGGGGGTCTCGAGGCTCTCAGCATAAAGCCATCATCAGCGTCAACTGTCGCCGGCCAAGTCCAATAAATAAGGCGACACCATTCGATCGCTCGGGGGACCGGTGCAAGAAGGCGAGACGCTCTCTGTTCGAGACAGCACAAAAAGATGGGCATTCATCACTTCTAGAATCTTGCTCGTCGATCCCGTCATGGTTGGCCATTTTTCTTTCCGTTTCTCATCTCGCTCCATTCCGTCAACTCTCTTTCCCCTTTTCTTTCCAAAAAAGAGTTATAAGTGCCGAACGACGAAACGACACGATGGGGACGGACTGTTTCGTTTACAGCAAAAGTTTAACCCGTTGCCAACTATCACTCCAGCGGATTCCCCCTTTTTTTCTTTCCCTTCCATCAAAGCTATTTGCATTCGTTTTACAACCTCTCCTGCAAAGCTCAAACACACTCGACATCCGTACAAACCTTTCGCAGCAATACGACAAGGCTAGTAGAAATAGGTGAACGTGCGAGGACGGGGTTGAAAGACGAATGGCTCCTTATCAGACGATTTGCGTCATCTGAGATTTACGACGAGCGGCTGCCGCATTCAGCTATATTAAAAAGCATAAATGCGACTTTGGTATGCTGTATCCGTCGTCCGAGCCGTCTGCTCCATGTCAACACCATCACTACTCGTCTCTTTCCTTAAGCTACAGAGACGAAAATAAATTCTACCACCATCCCTGGCGTTCAAGTGGGTGTCGCAGACGAAAATGGATGAGATAGTTAGTGTCGATGGCAACTGAGAAACAAGTTTGTTTTTTTTAAAGAGTTTAATGTCGAAAAAACGAAGAAAAAACGAACAAATCGAATCAATAATAAAGTAAGGTTGAAAGCTGCTCGCTAATTGTGGGAGGACATTCAAGTATCCATCTAATTTTGGGTTTGAAAAATTCTTGATCGAAACGAGAAATAAAAAAATTAAGACAAAATAATACGAAAAAGAAAGGATTGTCAGCTAAAAATCGTCCAAGTTCTGGATAAAGGGGGAGGAAGACGGATTCCTTGTCACATACACACAAAAAGTTACGATAATGTTGGGTGAAAACATGTGTGAAGGGGAAAATGCGATTCGAGGAGACGAAGGAAGAACACCACACGGTAAAGAGCTTAAAGATAAGTCGGCAGGAGAAGGAATGAGGACAAGTACACATGTTACGTAATGGAACATGCAGGTTATTCATTGGAAACGGAGCAAGGACGACCTGCGAAACTACCAGTGCAAGAAAGGGAAAGAGGAGCATCGTGGTGGATATGCAAGGAGTTTTGTAGTGATTAAACTTTTTCAACTTTCGCTTTGCAACCACTTCAAAGGTCGGTATCATACCAAGCGGCCTGGGCATCATGGGGTGGTTGGGGAGGAGTGGCCTGTCCCATGTGATTCAGCGGATCGAAATCCAAATCAGAACCCATGTGATCTACTGGGGCATAGTTGTTAGATTGAATGGGTAGACCCATTGAATGCCCCATATTCATCCCCATGCCCATGGTCGGCGATGTGGCAGTAGGTGGTGGGCCGCCATGGTGTGAACCGAGTTCCAATCCCTGCATCGATTCTACGGGTAGGGCGTCATATCCTATTCGATAAAAATAAAAAACAATTAATACTAATAGTTTTGAAAAAAAAAAATCCCTCGGCTGGGAAACTTCCTGCCTCCTATAGTGTTTATAAATGTATGGATTAAACAGTAACTACTAAAATTGTACCTTGACGGTAAGACCTGCCTCCATCTTGGTTGGAGTGGACGCTGGGTGGGCCTTGCCCATAGGGACCTTCGTACGGCTGGTCAGGTGCAAGAATGTCCTGCTTACCAGTCGATCAATTGAACAAAAACGAAAAAATCATAAAAAAACGTTGGTTTGAAAACAAAAAAAACAGCGGGTGATAATAGACTAGCAACGGAAAAGGCAGTAAGAAGCGTTTGGGGAACATGCAAATTCATGCTAAAAGTCATTCCAGGAGGCATGCGAATTAGTGCCTCACCTTGGTTTAGTTGTCGGTTAGTTCGGATTTAACTTTTAGAAGATAGAATGGGGATGGGGTTTATGGAGAGTAAGATTAGTATCGTGTTATTCGAAGAAAATTCAATCAGACCTGAAGATCAGGAGGCATCAAAGGCAGATCTCCATTCCACAGATGATGGTCTTCGCGGAACAGCGAATTTGTCAGCTCCATAGATAGCCTCTTTTTGTAATCTTGGGGCTTGTCTTCCGACATACGGAAAAGAACAGCAGCTGCGTATGTTGCTACAAGGAAAAATGCATTAGAAAACAGCAGTGTTTCAACGCCTGAATTGGCCACTTACCCACACCCTCATTGCGAGAATGAAGTAATTCCGTTAAAGGAGCCGTTGCGCCTTCTTGTTCGATCATGTCTGCACCTTCCTTATCAGAAGCAAGTTCACAAAGCACGCCGGCGGCCACGCGTTGGATATTTTCAATCTCGTTGTACAACAACTATCGATTCAGAAAAAAAAAAAAAAAAGGATTTAATACTGAAAACGTGTGGGGGGGGGGGACTGATAAAATAACTTGAATACTACCACTCACCTGGACGAAAATAGGTATAACGCTCAATCCACGGATAACAGCTCGATTGTGGGATTCTCGAGCTAGAATGTGAAGAGCGCCAACAGCGCCTTCGACAATTTCTTCCATGCGCACTCCATCGGCATATGATCCTTGAGGTTGGCCACTGCCTGAACTGACAACCGACGAGCGCTACGTACCAAACGGTTTGAGGTTAAAAGTTTGCCCAAAAGAAACATAAAATTTACTTACTCGTTGAATGTCTTGGAAAGCACGGATCAACAGCTGCACCAATCGCGTAATTACTCCTTGTTCTCGCAAGGGGGCGTGATTGGCAGGGCAGAGAGCCAAATTACGAACCAACCCGATAAGAGCTGTAAAAGGGTAAAAATGAAGCGATAGAAAATGGTGATGAGTTGTGCAAGACTACCTTTAATTAGTGGCCAACGGGAAGGAGGTTGCAGCAAACGAACAATAACGGGCAATCCACCACTGAGACGAACGGCATTTTGAGCCATTTCGGCTTCAGCGTGACGTGAAGTCATGTGGCGCAGAGCACATATCTTTGATAGGAATTAGATGTCAATAAAAGTGTGATTAATACATAGCTAAATTTTTAGAAAAATTACGGCAGGTTCTGTTATTTCTTCACGATCGCCAGCATGAATAATGGTGCGAACTAGCGCTTCGATGCCACCAACTTGGCAGACAACTGTCTTGTTGCGCTGATTATTACAAGTCAAGTTAGAGAGAATGCCGGCTGCACAGGTTATGACGTTAACATCGCTGGAAGCTAGCAACTGGACAAGTCCTTGTAGAAGTGTTTCCAAGCCTTCTTGCTGTATATTTTGTTGGTAAAATGTTAAATACACGCCAAGTTGTTTTCATGTGTATAAAACTAACCTGTTTGGTGGCAGCATCGGAAAGATTACGGCAAGTCCACAAACAATTCTGGACCAAGCGATGACTCTGATGGCCTAAATGCATTGCCAAGGCTTGCATACCTCCAGCTTCAACAATGGCTGGTTTGTTGCTCGAGCAAACGGACAGTACTACCGATATCCAAAGTGCATCATAATCTCAAAAATAACAAATACTTTTAAAAACTACCTTTCAATACTCGCGATGTAGTCCACAGCAACTTTTCGTAAGTGTATGACCGAAGAATTCGGACAAGTTCCATCGGCCCTTGTGAAGCCAGGATAATCAATTTGGATTCTTGGTTGCCGTATGCCAGAATTTGAAGACAATCGGTAACGATGGCCAAGAATTTGACATTGTTGCGCTGAAGAAGAGCAACCATCTTTTGTAAACCACCCGCCAAACGGACGGCCATCTTTGAGCCTTCTTGATGCAGCAGTAAGTTATGAAGCGTCGTGATAGCATAAAAAAGAACGGATTCCACCGGCGAGCTATTGGGGACGATTCAATGTTTTCATAGGGAAGAGTGACAGAAGAAAAGAACAAATAAATAAATTTAAAAAATAATAATTAAAAAAAGGGGGAGGGAATTTATGTTCGGAGTGACTGTCACTTTCGAGGTTTGATAGATGAGAGGAGATAGTACCTCAAAAGTTTCACCAGTGCCGGAATTCCACCAGATTTAAAAATAGCCAACAATCCCTGGCGATGATGAGATAAGTTGTGTAGTGTACCAACAGCGCCTTTGGTTGTTTCCAGGTCGTTACTATTCGATAACGCTCGAACGAGTGCCGCGATCATCTAAAGTGATTCGGAAATGCATTATGAACTTGGAAAATAATTTATAAGGGTCATAACGGAATAGTAAAGAATCATAGAAACTTTGGTTGCCTGTGGGCTATTCATGATAGCATGGCGGGACGCTTCCTTCTTGGATAGCTGGTGTACCATCATTGCAGCATGTGACACAACCACTTGATCTTCATCATTCAATAGTTTGATCAGTTCAGGAATAGCTCTTGTAGCAAGGTCTGCATCATCCTGCAACACCACATATAATTTCAAGTTATAAGCCAAGTCTCAAGTTTCAGAGATTCACATACCTGATAGTTAATCAAATTCACAACAGCATGTTTCAACATTTGGGAGGGCTCTGCCAAACGTTGAACAGCAGTTGGTTGGGTTGTATCAAACTGGGTAGATGGAATTTCCATGCCTTCATCCAATGTTTCAGGAAACATTGCTGCACGGATCCGCTGGGAGCGGGTCTGGTTTAACTGAGCATTCATATCTATTCAAAGCATTAGAAACAAATTCATAATGGGATAACAAAGGGTAGAATTCACCTTCAACTTGGTCTTGCGTGTAGCCAGTTGAGTAGCCACTAGATCCTCCCATATTCAACATGACCCCTCCATCCGACGTATCCATGTCATCATCAACACCTCTACCAGACAAGGATGGAGCCTTAAAAAAATAAAATATTAAAATAGTTATTATCACAATCATTTCTGTTATAAGAAAACAGTGTGAATGATGATATCTACCTGTGTGGTTGCTCCACTATGGATTCCTGAATCCCCAACATATCCAGGTTGCCCAACTCCTTGCCACATCAGTGTTTGTTCCTTTACACTTGGCATTGGGAGATCAGCAGGGCTGTTGCTTACATATTGACCATGTGACACTATGCATCCAAGTAAGTGTTATAATTAATTTAATTAACCATAATGAAACAACTTCATACTTGGTCTTCCTTGTGCCTGCATCTGATAACTCATGATGCGGCGGTTTATAGTGCGCTATGCAGCGAAATAACCTTTAAGAAACAAGAAAAAAAAATTGGATAAGAAACTCTGCATAGAACAAAGTGTCGCAACTGGGATAGGAATGTATACATGTTGGTGTGTCAGCTTGGGATTCGATAGAACGAAAACGCATATAGTCTGAATTATATTCAATGCACGCACTTCAAAATGAACTCAAAGTTGAAATCAATTTTAGTTTTGGAACACGTACCTGGGAATTTAAAGTTGATAACAAAATTAATGGAGCCACACCTGCGCCCACGATCCAACAACAGAGACCTGCTTCTCAAGTACTGACGCGTCTAAAACAAACCACTAAAGATGGCGGCTACTTGGTGGTGGATCTCTTTAGTCAACGTTTTTAAAAATGAATTATTATTTTCAAACAATCCAAAACGTTAAACTTCCCCCATTAATTATATTTATAAAAATATAGAGTGAACTTAAATTAAATACATTTTTAAATGATAAAAATTTTTAAAGCAGCGGAGGGATACATCGTTTTATGCCGCCATGTCGGACATGTTCAGTATGCTAGGAGATGGACTCTTCTGACTCTTCAGTCTCGACACGGAAGGAGTGGGAGGGAGTTCAAGCATGGCTCAAATTTGGAATGACTCATAGATTTTTCGCAACACTAGACAAATGTCATTTGGTGAGATAATGGACCTTTATTTCTATTTTTGAGTCAGTGCATTTGTTAAAGATGGGATGATTCGGGGGGGGGGGGCGACAACAGAGATCAACTTCGAACTACGATAATGGACTTATGGGTCTCGCATCAGTATTATGTTTATGTAAAATACAGTAAAGAATGTAGACACGTCTATTAGAAATTGTGAAAGTGCTGCTAAACGCATTTTACAATATAATTTTCATAATTGTGAATGGCAGGCAGTTTCGCCGTGACTTTATAAGAAAAACAATTAAATCGCCTTGGAAATAAATTTTGTTTACAATATTTGATTTATTTTATTCTTATTTTTACACTGGAAGCATTTCCAACTTTTTCAGTTTTCACATGAATCCATAAACAATCAGAAAGATCATACTTAACTACTGTCTTCAGTGTATATTTCCGAGTCTTTATTTTACAAGGATATGAAGTTAAACACGGGTCTCTTTAATGTTCGTACGTGAACAAAAAAAAAATAATAATTAATGCTGCGTCCATTTGATACTCTTCAAATCAATTCCTTCTTGGACCATTTCCCAAAGTGGACTAGCAGGAGAATTTTTAAAATTTTTATAGACAAATTTAGAAGGATAAACCTAGTTAGCACCTACCTCATTTCACGAAGTTTCGACACTTGATGTATACACTTTTGCGCAGTGTAATCAACCTCAGCTTCAGTAGTGAATCTTCCAATTCCAAAGCGAATGGAAGAATGCGCTAAGTCTTCTTCGGCACCAATGGCTCGCAAAACATATGACGGCTCCAACGACGCTGAAGTGCACGCACTTCCACTTGATAGTGCCACATCTATACCATAAAAAACAGTTACGAAAAATTTGTAACGTATTTGATCTTGAATGATACCTTTTAAGGCCATCAAAAGACTTTCACCCTCAACATAGGCAAATGACAGATTAACACAACCAGGATAAGAGTGTTCAGGATCTCCGTTTCGTATGACGTGAGTTAAATTCCTACTTATCTGATCGACTAGGCGATGCGACAGTTTTGTGATTCTCTTATGATCGTACTAACAATAGATTTTCTTTATAACAACCATATAAATAATTGCAAAGATTATGACGATAACATTACCTGAAGTTCTTGCTTAGCAATCTCACAGGCAGCGCCAAGACCAACTGCTAGAGGAGTAGGAACCGTTCCACTACGCAAACCGCGTTCTTGACCACCTCCGCTCTGTAAAGCTTCAATCCTGACTCGCGGCCTACGTCTTACGTAGAGGGCACCAACACCTATATTCAGCGAGACGAAGCAACATTAGAAGATTCCATTCAGATATCATTAAGACCACTTCAAATTAAGACACCTTTTGGGCCATAAACCTTATGTCCACTGATAGACATAAGATCAATTGACATCGCCTCAACATCAATGGGAATTTTACCTACAGCCTGAGCTGCGTCACAGTGGAAAAAGACTTTCGCCTTTCGACAGATGGCACCTAATAAATTTTTAAAATGTTACAAAAAAGAGAGTATTGGCTTCTCTTTGTGCTAGTGCTTACCAATTTCTGCTAATGGCTGTTTGATTCCAATTTCGTTATTTACACTCATTACGGAGACCAATGCAGTCGTCGGCCTGATGGCACTCTGAAGGCTGTTTAAATCAATCAAGCCACTGGGAAGGACGGGTAGGTAAGTTACTTCAAATCCTTCCCCTTCAAGAACACGACAGGAATCCAGGACACATTTATGTTCCTAAAACCAGACGGCATACAGTAATGTTTTCAAACAAATTTATTGAAAAGAATAATAAAAATACCCACCGTCTGTGTAGTGATTATATGATTTTTTTTTATTTTGTAAAATCTTGCAACACCTTTGATTGCTATGTTATTACTTTCAGTGGCTCCAGATGTGAAAATGATCTCTTTTGGATCAGCATTTATTAGCCTTGCAACTTGCTATAGAGAGTTTGAAACTTAAGTTAAATGTAACACAAATATACATATATATTACAGTAAAATACCTCACGAGCTAGTTCAACAGCTTTTTCACTCTCCCACCCATAAGAATGTGTCCTTGAATGTGGGTTTCCATAATAATTTGTCATATATGGTAACATTGCATCTAGTACTCTTGGATCCTAAGATCGTAAACATGTAACATATTTAATTTTTAAAAGAAACAAAATTGGTTTCACTCACAACTGGTGTTGTGGCTTGTGCATCTAAGTACAGTGGCCTTCCTTCCTCTTCGAATTTAGTAACAGTGATTTTTTCTGAAAAAAAATGTATTCATAAGTCATTCAGCTCTTTACCCGAGATGGAATTTTTTTATTTACCACCAATATTGGTCAATGTACTGTACTTATGTAACTGGCCATGGCGATCGGAAACGACAGCTTGCAATAAATTTCGACATAGAATTATCTCGTCTATAGGGGAATCACCAGGCTTTAGCGACAAGTTACGCATTACCCCGCGATTCCTTGCCAAAAATTTAAGCAGCATTTTAAAATTTCAACTACACTGTAATGACGCAAAAAGTCTGTCTGAGTTAAGGCGGCTATGGATCAACTTGCCTTAACATGCATGCATGCATGTCATTCGTTTTGTTATGAAACTTAGGGTGTTGCGCGATCGGTTTTATGAAAAAAATCTGAGACAAAATAAAAAAATTAAGAGAAAATAGATTTCTTGTTAAAAAAAATATTTATTATGAAACGTAAGACGTAACGTTGAATAACAAAATATTATGAGTTTCGAGTTTGTGAGATTGTGACTTTTGTGGGTAAATAATAATAATGTGCCGGCAACTGTGTTACATTTAGCAGAAGAACGGGTTGTGCCTATAACTTGCTTACAGTCGATCGATTCCATCATTGTTATTAAAATACTTTAAAATTATTTAGATTTTTTACTTGATAAATTTCCACTACATTGATACTACACTGAAATGCGACTAACAAACATACTGTGTGGCTTCAGAAAAAAAATGCCTCCTGGGAACATCTGGACCGGGTAATGGAACTTGACTACCTCGCTAAACAAAGTGTGCACTACAATAGCTTGTCTTATTGTCATAGGAAGCATCGAATGATATACAAGCACAACGAAGAAAATGCGGAAAGATTAAGGAAAAGGTTTGCCATTGAAGAGCAAAATATGTTTTATTTGAGACACTCCTTTTTAACATGTGTAAGAATCATGTTTATTTAATATTTATCAATTTTTAAATTTAGAGTCAGATTACATTTATTAATTACAACTAAACTTCCAGGAAGAAGAAAAAGGGTTTTCAAGAGAGTTGGGTAAACATGAGAAGTGGCTAGCTGAAAAAGTAAAAGAAAGGCAAGCAAGACCTTACCGACCACATGTAACTCTTGAAGAGTACCTTGGAGGTGCACTAATAGTTACTAATAAATGGGATTGAATCAACATCTATGTCATTTGTATTTAGTGAATAAAACATAAAATTTTCTTCAAATAATTTTAAAATTCTCAATTGAATTCATTCATGTTTCCTGTAATATGGTTGTCCAGCTTTGTGGATCATTGATAACATCCGACTTCTGTAGACTTTTCTTCTGTCTTAACAAAGCAGCAAACTGGATTGCCAATGGATCATAGTTCATGGTAACAATGGCTAGTACTGTTTCTTTATCGCAAAGAAATGCGGCAAATTTAAGATTATCTATGTCACCATGCACAATGACGTCATCAAAATCTGGTGCGTAGCCGCAATAGCGCACGCTTTTTCCGAACATAGACGACCAGAAAAAGGGGACCGTTGTTTCATTAATGGGTTGCGATAGCCCCAAAATAGTGAGTGCTGTGAAACACATTGAATGAGATAACTTTCAACGGTCGTTATCAGATGACGCATTACCTGCTGTACGTCCATGATGAAGTGCCATTTGCCAATGACCAATATTCACGAGCTTTATATCGTCACATTCTTCTTTTGCTCGCAACGGAAACGATGCGATATCGCCGACAGCATAAACGTCCGAACAATTGGTTCTCATGCGCTGAAAGAAAAATTTCTTGTCAAGATCTAGATAGAGATGGCACTGAACAAATAAGGAAATATACTTCGTCAACTGGTACGAATCCTCTACTATCGAGAATAATTTCAGAGTCTCGTAAGAAATCTGTACTGGGTAAAACTCCAAGTCCGGCAATTAATATATCAGCTTTTAAAATGCGACCGGACGTCAAACACACTTCTGTTAAGTTGCCTTCCTCATTTCCGAGCAGTTCACCCACTTCAGCATCCATAATAAACTTGACACCTTTTTCCTCGTGGAGCTGTTGCAGTCTCTTACCAATCAACGGCCCTGAATATTAAGATGTTTTAGAGCGATAATAAGGTAAATAACTTAGTTTAACAAAAGACATCTCAAGTAAGTAATCGAACTTTCGTTAATCTTCTAATTACCGAAAACATGAACAAATGGAGTGGAACTCCTCCCCACCACCGTGACGGACGCTGCTTTGTCTACTAGATATGCGGCAACCTCCATTCCGATAAATGACGTTCCAACAATCACGACATGAACCTGATCGTAAAGAACGTAACAATATATCCAACATACATTACTTCTTACGTGAAATTTTTAACATACTTCTTTATTGTTGGCAAACGCGTGTATCTGGTTGGCATCTTTAGGTGTCCGAAGTAGAAAAATGTTTCCTAGATGGGTTCCTGGGCAGGGTACAGGCCTGGGTCTGTTGAGCATTTTTAGATTTAGACCCTGAGACAACACAGTAAACTTCCGATTGAACTAATTACCTCCCTCCAGTCGCAATAACCAAATAAGAATATTTTAAAATGTCACCATTGCTTAGAAGTACTGATTTAGCTTCCACGTCTACGCCTTGAACGCTGGCCTTATAGATGAATTCGATATCGCCTTTCTAAAAATGAAAAATATAATTTTTTTTTAGTCAAAACAGTGTCTAATACTTTTTTACTTAAATACATTTTACTTAAATAAAATTTATCTAAAAATAAATAAATAAAAGATAATAGTAATATTAATACCGAATAATACTCATTGGATCTCAAAGAAAGCTTATTTGCTTCCAAATTCATTGCTTTGCTCAGCTTGGTACGGTCATACGGGAGAGCTTCATCCTTAGTCACGATAATAACTCTTCCGCTAAATCCTTCTTGTCTGAGAGTCTCGGCACAACTATGACCAGCCGCACCTATTATTTATTTGTTTTTTAAATATTTTGTTTTTGCTATTGCATGTAAGTTTTTGGCTTGGTGAAACAGTAAAAAAATGAATATTAAGATAAAAATGTTGACCAAGCTTAATACCTGATCCAATAATGACAACTATTTCACTGTTGTCTTCAGAAGCCTTACAAAGTTTCTTTGTTGCACCCTGATTGTTAAGGTGGCTATTGTTTTTTAAAGTGACTTTAACCTCATTGGTGGTTGGATCAATATTAACAGGATACACAGGTATGGGATCCAAGGCTGGGAATTCTTCAATGTCACCTAATGTTATCATCATTCATATAACATATCCCCAAAATGGTAAGAAAAATGTATTTTGAATTACTGTGGCAAAACAACAAAACAAAATATAAGGCTAAATATACCTGTTTTAGAGTTAAAGCATGCTCCATGCCAAGGGCAGTAAACTTTTCCTTTACAAAATATGCCTAATTATGATTTTAAAATACAGTATGTCAAGCCCACAATTGCATTTAAAATTTGTAAACAAACAACCTGAACTCAATGGGGCACCAAAATGGGTGCATTTTGCTCCCATCGCATACACCTTCCCATTTTCTTTCACAACTAATACTTGCTTTTCACCGGCATCAAATACTTTCATCCTGAAAACCAAGAAACAAGGAGTAAAAAATTTGATGGACTAACACATATAGATATTCCTTTTTTTTACTCATTTTCTTGTAAATCTTCAGACTGACAAAGCCTGTATTCTTTAAATGAAATTTCCTCATTGTCTTCATCACCTCCCAATGTTGATTTAGAAGTTTCTTTAACATCTTTTTCTTTATCTTTGAAAATCCAACAATCATATAATCATTCACTTGAAAATTTGTTTCCAGCAATCAATGATGAATTGATGATATTATATATAGATCTGAACACATACATTACCTGTTGGCATTGTGTCAGAAACAGAAGCTCCTCTAGGAAGTGAACCAGAATGATGAGCAGCTGGTGTCCCACTTTCTACCTGTTGATTTTTATGTTGAGGTTTTACTTTCGGGCTTTTCGTACAATTTATGCCCATTTTTCCCGCTACGATCGAAATCGACGCAAACCTAAAGAGTAATTGCACACTCACTGCACAGCCCAGTGTATGATAACAATACCTCAACAGAATTTATATACCTTACACACAGCTATCATCGATTTCCCTGTTATCACTGGCCAATCACCAATCGAGTACGGAACAAAGATGGTACTGAACGATATTTTTAATCGTGATCGTGCGTACTACGTATGTCGTCCACAACCATGCAAGATTCAAAAATTCAATATTATCACGTGAATTCATCACAATAATGCACTATTGTTAAGCTGACGCGCCCAATGAAGGGAGTGTTGCCTAAAACGCGAAAATAAAATGTTTTCTACTAAAACTAGTAACTTGGTGCGGAAAATGAACTATCATTAATTACGGCAAGTGATTTTAGCATTTCACCTTTTGAGACTATGTAACTTTGCACAAATTGAATAAGGATGAACTAATCAATTACACATTGATTAATTTTTTGGCTAAAAGAGAAACAAGGAATTTGTGGATAACATTTCATTAAATAAAACGTGGAAGTCATACATTCAGGAGAGTTACCTATGCCATGCCCTCCTTTCTCCTTTGGCTTTAGCTATGGTACCTTTTGGTTTCATAGTTTAGGTCTTTAGCTTACCAATTTCCACCGCAGTTTACAAGGATTACGTTAACACTGTTGAAAATACCTCTGCTCTAGGCCATGCCTCTGCTAAATGGGTATCTTACAGGTGATGCCGACATTGTCAATTTTTACTTTATCAATGGCTGACCAACACATTTAATCTTTCGCAGATTAAACGGAAAAAATAAAAATAGATGCAATAATCGCGCATACATTTGCAACCTTGAACGTATCACTTAAATCAGTTTAAATGCATCAGGTTGGCATGAGAAGAAGTTGATGATTGACAGAACGACAACTCAGCCCGTCGTCGGGTAAGTACCGCCATTGCTTTTAGTTGGAGCTGTGCCACGGATCTGGTGTCTTGTGATTCGTCTCTCTATGTAGAAAGGAAATCGCACATTGGCAGTATGAGCATTGCACATCATGGGCGAATTTCTTGAAGGAAGGAAAGGAAAAGATGTTTTAAAATGTCTTGTCTGAGACTTGCTCGAATGAAACACAACAAGGCCAAACTAACCTCTCTACCATTTTCTTCGGCTTCGGTTTTGTCAATGCCATGACGCTGCAGAACAAGTCAAATTCAAGAGTTGTAGAGATGAAGGGAGAAATTGAAATAACTTTAGGGACATAAAAAATGATCTAAGCTACTTACTTGTGCCTATTTCAAGATTTGCTGCACGAAAGTGAGAATATCCCAGCTGTTTTGATCAGCATTATGGTGTGACGAACGAAAGAAAAATTTGAAGCATGGTTTTGCCACAGAAAAATTCCCGCTAGAGGGACATTTGCAAACGACTCCTGTTATGAAAACAACTTCAATTCCATCGATCAATAATGGTAATTTGCTTTAACTTTATTTATTTATTTTTACATTCAATTGTTCATTGCCAATGCATATGTTCTTCCTTCCTGGAAAAGTGCAAATATTTGTATACTTTTGCAAAAATGCTATGCATATCTAATAAGTTCATTTTTTTCTTTTCAGGATCTGATTTTTGTGGAAAATAGAAGTTTTATACGAACTACCATTCGTTTGATTTATGGATCCGTACCCCTACTCTCCTTACACGAACCATTTAACATAAACTGCGTCCATTTGAGGGACTGCTGTTACTTATCAAAGACGACGAAAACAGCAAATTGGCGTCCCTGATGTTGCACACGATGCGACGGCCGTATCATAATTGGGATAGCCGGTCTATCACTATCTGTCCATAGAATCATTCCCGTCTTTTCTCAATTCCTCCCATTTCCCTTTTCAAAACTACCTCTCGTCGGACTCGTGTATGGGGAGGAAAGGGAGAAGACCGGTTGCTGCCACCACTACTGATTCATTGCAACAGTGGCGACTGTCGTGCGAGGTAGCATATTACTCCATCTCTTCTAACCAAGTAGTGAACACTTGCTCCGCGTAGTACTCCGTGCACCCGTGTGTTTACTTTTTTTTTTTTTATTTTTTTGGATTTCTTCCATAAAGTGGGGAAGTAGTATACATAATCATCCGCCATTCAGTGTTGTACGTAGATTGAACGGGAGGCATCATTTGGCCGTTCAATGAGAGTGCAAACGTGCGACAGTGCAAAACCGTCATCAAGTGCATCGAAAACCGTTCAGTGTTTTGGAATTAAAACTCGTCGTTTGTGCGCCATGTTCTCCATTGATTACGTCTTCAGCTGCGTGCTGCTTCTATTACTGGGTAAGCATCACATGTGATTAATTTATAACCACAAATTCCAAACACGGGACGAATTTTTATTGTTCAATTCCAAATGATATACTATTTGAAGTTATGTAGGTTGTAGAGTTTGCTTCACTTAAAGAAATGTGGTTTCCTTAAGGCCGTTCGAGAACTTTAGAGTTGAAATTGGCTTCCATTAGTTCTTGCCGCCCGGCAACATAACATTATATTATGGGCACGATACATCAGAGAGAGGCCAAGCACGGCGCCTTCAATTAAGAGGATTAGATTTATATAGAGAGAAACTAGGGAGAAGGGTCACCATTAGCGGCGTCGAACCGATCATTCTTATCTTGTTCTCTCTTTGTCTCACTTCTCGTCTGTTGAATACCACCACGACCAATTGACAGGTCTTGGTCACAAAGAAAGAGAATAACACTGAGCCAAAGAAATAAGCCCACAGAAGTGCATCGGCAGAAAGAAGGGCCCTTACTCATGAATCAAGGATGAGGCGCGTTTCCGCTCTTGAAACTAGCTCTATTCGGCGTATAGCACCATGTGAAGGCTCTAGTATATTATTCCTTTCTTTTTTCTTGTATTTCATTTAACAGTTTATAATTCTTTTTAGCGCGTCCAGTTCCCGAAAAGTATCTTTATTTGGAAAATGTCATGGAATTGACAACCCCAAAACAATATCAATTTTTAGCATTACATAACAGCTTCAAAAACTTAGTAATCCTGAAGTTTTTGACGTTATTGTTAGCAAAAAAACCCAGTAACAGATTAGAATATTTCAAACAATACAAAAGCAATTGCCAGGAGTTACACGTAGACGGGTGTGACAGTAGAAATCAGCAAATTGGGGACGTGCGTGAGTCAACTACGTAATACGCATATTGCGCCATTTGGCAATAGCCGAGATCTTCTGAATCTACCTCGTTAAATATTTACTAATCAACCTATGAACCGTTGCACACATATTCTGATTCCAAGACAAAAATGAACTATTCGTACGTACTGTATCCACACAAAAAATGACAACGCCCATTAGGGGGAGCTCGAATTGACACAGCTGTAAAAGCTGCTGCATGTCGTACTCACATGTGTGTGTTGCGGGCAACGCAATTGTATCCACATGAATGATCGTCAAAGTTTATTCTTTTCATTTTGCTTTTGTTGTTTGTGACCAACAGTCTCTTGTATATATAAAACAGTTTTCAAGCACTAATATTTTTTGTTATTATTTACAGCAAAAACAGGGCCCATGTTAGCATCAGAGAATGACGTCGACGATACCTACAGAAGGGTAGTTCTAGTCGGAACGAATTTGAAATTGCCTTGCAGTCCACCAGGTTCTGAAGGTGATTTTCGTTTACTTGTAAATCATTTCAAATTGCTACGGTTTACTCAAGCCCTGTTTCATTTACCAGATATATTAGAGTATTTCACTTGGAGCAAAAATGGCGTCCTGCTGCCCGACCGTTCTTCGACTGCCCTTCAATCTCGTTTTATCATCCAGAGTGACTTTTCTCTCCTGTGAGTAATTTCGTATGCCTTTTTATAACTAAATGCCATTCCACCGTATTGCACGAGTTGCGCGTTTAATAACCGCTGCACACTGTCACGCTCGTGTAACGTTACTTCTTTCTATGTAGCATTGAACGAGTTGCTGAGGATGACGAGGGAAACTATTCGTGCAGCGTCCAGTCTCACCCACCACGGACAACTAGTTACTCCGTCCAAGTTGAAGGTCCTTATAATATGACTGCTTAATTATATTGCAATTGTTTCACACTAGCGTGGCACACAAACACTAACATATAGTCGGGTACGAAGGCTGTACCGCATTTGGCAAATATGTGGCATATGCTACTGGACCAAAGAAACATGTTTCTAATAGGTAGCAAACAAAAGAACATTGCTGACTAGAATGATTGAAATCACGGCGAGCAGGATGGGCCTTGAGATTTTTATTTTCATTCCAATTTGGTGATTTCCACCGACCCTGAGCGCTTCGGCATCAGCAGAAAAAGAAAAGAGGAAGGGTGGGGTCGTGCGTCCGTGAGCTTGTGTCGCCAGTCTGGCTAATGCCAACGGATATGACGCTCAGTGGCATCATGTCTACCATTTTTTTTTAAAGCTGAATGACCTCTTTCTCTGTTGACTATAGGCCACATATTTTTCTTTCTCAATTTCCCATCAATTGTACCGCAGAAGGTTATTCCTGAATGTACGGTGGACAGGCCAACTACCCCAGCATACCACGCCATCCTTTTATCTTATTATCTTTAATCCTGTCATGCAATAGGAGGGCATTGTTTGAACTTTTTCACGCGAATCCGTGAAAAGCGCGATCGCATCATTGATGGCTCGTTGTTTAATTGTACAATTTATCATAACGGAACGTGAAATTTTACGGTAAATTAGGACACGCATTTCATTTCATTTCATTTTACAACTGCACAGAATTACATTCGCAATGTAGTGACATCAGTGAAGTAACCTAGGAGAGATAATAGCATTAATTTGATTCACTTAAGGATCAGATTGGCACTTTATTTCAACGTCTTCTCATACTGCTTCCTATCCATTAAAAATTGTTGCTTATGTATTTAGTATTATAATTATAGATCTAGTGATTGTAACTTGTTTGTCTCTTGTTATCGGTTGTGGTTCAATGATTGGGGGCTCGGCGGACCGCAGTTCCTGCTGCCATCGAGGAACTACTCCATCACGGTGGCAACTCACCCCACTATCAACTACAAGAAGGTGGCGATTTAGACCTCACCTGCATGGCCAGCGGACGGCCTCTGCCTACAGTCACATGGAAATATCAAGTAACATTTCTTCTTCACTTGATCAGTAATTTATTATCGCAATAACCAATATCATATGTTTTAAATCGGTGCCATCCACCAAGGGAAAAGTGCTTAGCGCCGAAGAGTCAATCGTTGATGTTTACCAGAAGGTGTCCAGCGTTCATCGGATCGTTGGTGCCCGCAGACTGGATGCCGGCTCTTACATTTGCGAGGTAATTGTTATCTTTTATGCTGTTATGGATAAAGTCCTTTATTTAATTGTCTTTCTTTTTTATCTGTTTATGGCAGGCGGATAACGGCGTTGATCTCCCAGCAACTGCTACCTTCAATGTCGAGATTTCTCGTAGGAATAATTTTTAAAATTCTTGATTTTAAAAATGATTACATTTATATAGGTTAGTTAATGAAACAATATTTGTTTTTGTTAATAAGATGCTCCGGAGATTGCGGTAGAACACAGTTGGGTTCACACAGGATTGGGAGCACTGACTGAGCTTGCTTGTACGGTGTACGCTCAACCATCGGCTCAGGTAACAATTCCAAACATACTCATCCAATTATAGTCGATTTAATTCTCCATCCCCCTTTCCCCCTTAAAATGATACAGTGAAGGAACACCTTTTCAAAGTAGCTCGCTATTTGTATCACTTTTATAATATTTTTGTTTCTGTTTGATTTTAGTAGAGTACAATGGGTGGGCGTGAGTTGGGTACAATAAAAATCCAGGAAGAAATACCCCAGCGACCGTATAGGCTAATAGATAATGCCATTTAGAATCCGTAGTTGTGCATATCCTTTTCATTCGATTCGGCAGCCTACGGTTTCGGGCCGTATTTTTTACTTTAAAAGTTCACACCATCAATACTAGTTTCCCTACCTTGCAGTTTGTAGGTTTCCTGGTGGTCTGCCTCTATAAACCAAAGCCCTTTCTTAACTTTTCATAGAGCCTAACAATCATAGGGGGGAAAATAAAGTCAATGTACCCAAAAGTTTACCTATATTATGACGCGTGGGTGCCTGATACTTTTACAAGAACAAGATATTAGATATTTTTTCTAGTAAATCCGTAGACATTTTATACCACAAACAAGTCAACAACAACTGGTTTCCTTGACGTTATTTTTATGGGCGATGGGGTTTCACTTGGCAGCCACCGGAAATCATATATCTTTAGTCTCAGAATAGCAATTTAGCACAGTTACTTTTCTTTCGTGTGTTCACCTTTATTTATTTTTTGCACGAAATGTAAAGGTGACGTGGTTCCGGTCAGTTGAAGGTGTCGGAAACGGTGAAGGTGAAAGAAAGCATCTAGAAGTCCTTCCATCGAATCGAATTGGAACACTGGTTATGTCTAACGGGCTGAAGCACGTGCTCCGCTTCAAGAGCGTCCGTGACGCAGATTTGGGGATCTACACCTGCCGGGCCGAAAATCCTCATGGACAGGCGGAAGCCGCTATTGAAATGTCCGGTAATAAAATCTTTCTCTTACGTTCATTAAATCTAAGCTATAGTTGTACTAGAGTTAGATTTATTATATGTTAAGCAATTTTAGAAAATCTATGCTTCCTTCCCGTTTTCTAATAATTTTGAATAACGAGATGGCCTTTCGTCGTAAGTAAACAAGCTAGCGGCATGTGCATGCATATAAATAGCTTACGTCAGTCGCTTCTTTTATAGTTATTACGACGTGATTTTTCACAACCCCCCGTTGCGTAGCAATTAAAGCCACCACCGGTTGATGGCCAAACGAGTTTCGTGCAAAATGAAAGGATATCGTTAATTTTACCTATGATAGCTCCAAGTTTTTATTCTTTTCTTTTTATGGTTCATTAATATGCGGATCATTGTATTCGTATAGTCTCACAATGAATGAAGGGCGTAGAAAGACCTCGTGATTCGTTTCTTCCGCCAGAAGGCATTGTCATACCTCATTGTAATATGTCAACAAGTTTCTGGTTGACGAAAGATTACTGGGCCGTCTTTTCTACGTTAGAATGACATTGTTTGTCTCGAAAAGTATGAAGCCATCACCAAACTAGATCTTTTAAGGAAACCTTTTATTTCTTCGATATTCTTTGGCCCATAGCGCATCATTTCAGAATCAGTCAGTTGCAGTAATCAGTTGATTTGCGCTTGAATAAGTAAACAGGATTACAGAAAGGGTTAGCGCTTGGTTGGCAAGACAATGTTTGTGTCATTGGGGATTATTTCTGCCATTTCCACAGGAAACGCCCCATCCGTTCCGAAAAGAAACGGTCAGTTAAGTAATCTTGACTGTTCTGCTGCGTACAAACGCGGAACTTAGTTTAGCATTTCGTGGGCTACAATGATCTACATTGTACTGTTTGTTTCCGAAATGGATGGGACTTTCTGGCGCAGAAGTCATGGTGTGTGAGGCTTTTTTGAGATTTCCATGGACTAAGAACGACATTATCGGTCAATGTCAACAACCTGACATTGTGTTTCGTATACAGGGCGAGGAAAGGTCATGTTCGAATATTCCCCCAGTTGCCTTAAGAGCTACCCGTTTTATTCCGTAAGTTGTGGGATTTGAGAAACGATCGTGGGCGTCCATCAGTTTACATTCCAGTACATGCTTTTCGTCAGGGAGGGTCTACCAATTTTTTTTTTAAACCTTACATGCCGAATGGAACTGTAGACGAAGTATCCGGCCTGTTTGAGTAAGCGGATTTAATTCTGAATCTCTTATAGAACCCACATAGATCTTGTCAGTGTTCCTCGAAACGAAAGCTTGGCGATGACATTTAAAGATGAAGCGAACGGGTCTAAGACTTGCTGTGACACACGACACCCGCGGCTGAAGCACATATACGTATATATTCTTCTCTAAAAGGGAAGAATAATAAATCTCTATGAAGTGCTAGAAAAGATAACGTAGCTGCCCGACTATAGCTCATCACTTTGAATTTCCTTTGAATTTCGAATATGGTTCAAATGACACCAAAGCCGGATGAACTTGATATTCCGAAAGAACCTGAATTTTTTTTTCACTGCACGAGTTGTAGCTTTTAAATGTTTAACTATAAAATCTATTCAAGGTAAGACAGTCGTCATATGCAATAATAAAATATGAGAGGTGATGATTTTGGGAGAAATGGGAGAACCCGGTTATTTCAGATGACTTCGTATAATTCATCGCCCGAGTATGGTAGCAGCGGTTCCAAAAACTTTTTTTCGTATTATTATTTTTTTTTTAACTGAAAAACGAGGGAAAGATAAAATCCTATATTCCGTCTACGACCAGGGCGTGATTTCGATTCCGGATACCGTTACATTTTCAACTGCGTTGTGGCCATTTGCGTATGGATAATTTTATTGACGAATTGTTTGTTTCAAGTTCCAGCCCTCTCAGAAGAATACCCTTAAAATGACGATCAATTGAAACACACAAGTACTCTGAAATTGATTACGTATAGAGGGTACGAGTTTTGTTTGTGGGAACTATTCTGGCCAGCTCTCGAACTGTCTTCAGCCCCATTTCTTATATAGAGGTCTCTCAGCAACTGATTTATTATCTTATTCTTCTTACTGGTAATCTTACAGCTTCAAGACAGTTTTCACTGTACAGTTATCGTACGCGCAGTTATCAACAATTTTTTTGAGTTGGCTGTTCAAGTGGCTGCTTAAGTGGTGCACAAAATATGCAGCAGTTTCAAGTAACCGTTGTTGCTTTCAAGTGGTAACTACAAGCGTTGGTGTCGACGAGAATTGTTTTACGTTAACCAGTCAGACGTGTGAGGTTTATTAATACCCGGCACAGATTTTGCAAGAAAGTTTTTCGTATACGTTAAAGTGTTCATGACTCAACGTTGACTAATGCACAGTAAATTACCAAAACAATGGGTGCGCACGCAGTTGTAGCTCAAACCTCGTAAAAAAGCCAACTGAATGAACTCGTTTTTTACGCAATTTTTACGGCTTCACGTGACGTATGCTCTACCTTTAGCTGTACTTTTGTAAACTGATGAGTTCTGGCCGTAATCGAGACAACGTAGCAAAAATCAGGGCTTATAGAACTTGTGCAATCATCTTTCTTTGTGCATTTATTCAGGGAAACAATCCGAGTTTTACTTGCACGGTAACAATCGTTCTAAGAACATTCAAACGCACGAAAGGAAGCCAAAAGCAACTACCGCATTCGTGTAAGACAATGTTTTTCTGAATGACGCGTGAAATTCCCTTTTTAAAAATTTAGTATAAGCTTTAATTTGTTCTACAATGCGCATACAACAATTCACACGCACGAACAAATTTGAGGACACGAATTCCGTCTGCCGTTGTTTGATAATCAGCCTTAAATTATAATCACAAGAGTATTAGATGTTCGAAAAGAGTTCTAAGGAAATTTAGGCAATGTTCCGCAGTTTTTAATTGTTGACTTTAAACTTTTGCGTGCTTCATTCCTGAAATTCACGAGTCTCTAGAGAAAATGACTAACGTGCTATTTAAGTTCATACCAATACAACTCCATTCTTCACGCCGACGATTGACGATTAATAATAGATACCCGTGAAAAGGCACGCGGCAAAACTGTTTATTTGCTCGCATGACGTGAAGAATTTGTTTACTTTAATAGCAAAGGAAAGTCTGAAAATAGCCTAGCTCTAACTAATAGCAAAAATTGCGGACGGGAATTTCCGTTCGTTGTTGAGTTACTGCTCAAAAGATGGCATTGTAGTTACAAAATATTCACGAAATAACACGACGTCGCTTTCCTTAATAAAACCCCTTGCTGTTGTGTCAATGGTAAATCATGCTCTGCAACTCACTAATGACGTTAAAATATTAATAGATTTTTTAAATTTGTATTCCAACAGGCAAAGCGATGGCAGCCGTCCTGTGGGTGTCGCCTCCAATTCAATCGAATAAGGTGGTGGATTCCGAACAGCAGGATGAAGATGAGACGAAAAAAAAGCACGTTGGTTACCGTTTGATATGGGATGCCATTAGTCAAAGCCCAATCTACGAATACAGATTGTGGCTCCGACCCCGTGGCCAACCCGAGATTAGCTGGGTTAACTTGATCATTCCGTCCAACTCCTCGGCCGTCTCTTCATCTCCCTCACTGCACAGTCATGGATACGACCTGTCCGACTTAGCCACTGGTATTGTTTACCAGGTGAGCGTCCAGTCCCGCAACCGGTTCGGTTGGAGTGCCGAATCGAACACGGTCTACCTCTCTGGCGGAGAAGATCCTGAACTGACGGATTATGACAATGACGACAAGACATCCAGCAGCAGTACAAGCACCAGTACTACATCTGTCGAACAATCCAGCAGTACTATGCCAGATAGCACGACTACGATTATCACTTCGACAGCTAGCCCTTCGACTAACCCTACGTCCAGTCCTTACCCTGTCTCCAGTCCTTATCCTTCCTCCAGTCCTTATCCTTCCTCCAGTCCTTACCCAAGCCCTACCAGTACACTTTTGATTATCACTAGTTCTAGCAGTTCAACGTTCGATGAGACTGAATCCACCGCAGAGTCGACAATTGAAGTAACTGAAACAGAAGAGACGACGGAAGATAATCAATCAACCTTGCCGGTTTTAATCATCGACCCCGTGTCGGTCGATCATCACGGGACTCACGAAGAAATAGAGACGAGTACAATGGAAACATCCACGGAACAATCAGCTCCGCAATCAACCACGGAGTATGAATTATGCTTACCAGGTGAGTAGAGTCGAGTGCGAAAAAAACGTGTTAAGAGGAGAGAGTCCGTTTTGTTTGCACAGGGAAGAATTTATTCAATTTGTTGAGCTGGAAAAACCACCAATAGAGAGACGCTGCGTGAAACAAGATAATCAAAATTGAAACAATGCGTGCAAGTCGTGTACTCTGCAAATTGTGCGAACGAAAGGAACTCCTCTCAACACGTTTTTTAAAACAAAACATACAGATTATTAAATAACCTCACGTTTCCTAATAATCATCTTGTAATTGAGTAGGTGATCAAGATTGCAATGAACATCTGCCGAGCTCCAATAGTCCGGAAAACTTGCCGTCGTCGATCGTGATTGCGGGAAACAGCGCCATGGATCGCTCACGATCGTGGGTAACAAACCTGCTTATCGTTTCGTATTCATTGGCAGTCTTCTGTTCAACACTCATCGTGTTTTGAAGACTTAACAACAAGATTGAACAAACGCCCCGACAGGTGGCTTTCTCCGTTGTCTTTCCCTCTTCTCTACAAACTCTGAAGGTATCCTGGCATATTTTTTCATACGACCACTCATAGATACTGCAAACTACTCTGGCGAACAACATAGTTAAGGAAACAATAACCGTCAAGCAGATGCTGTCGTGAACGACAGAAAAAAGGGACACAAAAAAAAAAAACAGGAAAAGCCCACACGTGCCCTTCTCGCCTCCACTGCCTTCAGCTGCGCTCTCCAAAATACAGTACACATCGGTACATAACAAAATCAACTATTTTTAGATTTCCGACTTTTTTTTTTCTCTTTTACAAAACAAGAAGCGCTCGCCCCATATCTTTGTGTCGTTCTTTCTCCCCCACTTCCAGTTCGTCTAACAGTCCGCGACGTGTACACACACTACCCAGTAAACAAACCCGAATGGACTTCTTTTCACTTCTCGTAAATTTTAGCGTGCGACCGGATTGATCGATATTCTCTTAGTCTCCCTGAAAAAAATTGATATCAATGATTTCCGTTTTGTTTTGAAAATTCGGTGAACAAAAAAAGATTTTTTGATTAGCGTAGCTTTACGATGCGTCACCGTGATTTGAACAAACAGGAGCCGTCGCTTACTGTATAATGTGGTTTTCTTTCTCAGAAATGAATTTGACAAAAATAAAGAGACCGTAATGCGTTGAAGTGTCGGCTCACGTGTTAGATACACCCAACGCACTCCATTCGATGCTGGCGAGTCGTAAGACTTGGCGGCATCTACTACGTTCCCCCCAACTGGCAAAAATCAAATTACAAATTAACTTTCTTCTCATTTTCGATACAGACAAATTTTTCCTGGTATTCTTTTCCCTAATAAAATTATCTGTCACAAGATTTATGGTTCTTTGAAATACAATGGTTCTATATACGTAAGAAATAAAGATGAGTAATTTTTTTTTATTGACAGTTTCTAGGTAACATAACTGTTAAAGAAAAAAAATTGCACTAATTCTTAATATAGGGGCAAAATTGGAAACCACGACCGGAAGTTCGGCTATGGTGGAGGGGAATATCTTGTTCTTCCTTTTTTCTTCTACTGCTTCTAGTTTCCGGAGACGACTAAAAATAAACCAAATAACCGACCGGAAGCTTTATCTATCGGCCTACACGTACAAAACATGTATTTTTCTACGGTAAGAACTGCGTGTTTTGTAAGATCGAAAGGAAAAAATCCTACGGGACCTTCTTCCATCGGATACTGTTTGGACGATCCCCGATAATGGCCAGGAAGAACTAAAGAAAAAAGAAAAATTATAGTAAACGAGGAAACCATATTATTGAGGCCTGTGGAAAGTGTAACGAGCGTGCGCTCGGCGGTGGATCAAGGGTTGTCATAGCAACTAGTCAACCGACTTGGGAAAAAGGAGCATCCAGGCTTGAATAATAGCCAGGCCATCTGCGTTCCATTTATCCGGCCGTATGCCCCGCGTCCCAACAACAAGCTTTAGTCGTACTGTAGAACAGATACACTTCACACACATCCGTTCATTTTTTTTTCTCCCTACGTTTTTTCCCCTAGACGTGTTGAAGTTTCCTCTCTACAAACGCCTGTTTATCTGTTTTACAGACACGGACCATACAGGGACTATACGCTTGTAAATAAATCTAGTCTCTTCAACAAAAAAAATGGTACATTTTTTGATCGTGAATCTTTTAACCCGCTCAACAAGCCGCTTGATTGAAACGTGATCCAATGAAATTTTTGGCAGGATGTCCGTACTCGACAAAATTCGACGTTTCTACATTGGAAAAAGAACATGTCACGTTGTTCCTGAAATGGACTGACGGTCGACTCTATTGCGAGTTTCGTATTACCAATGAAAAACGGTTTTGGTCGAACGCCAAGCCTATAGTTATTTTTCCTTTTTTTTCTTTTCTCTTTTTCTTTCTCTTCCCCTTGCAGTGTAGTATGTAGAGTGGGGTGTAGTACGTAGAAAGCCCTCCCATTCTCCGGAGCTGCGCGGAGCCTCCCTTTTAAGTTTCTCTCCCTTTCCCCGTTTCCCCGGCCACGACAGCGCCATGCAAACCGAGAGTTCCAGACACATCAGTCGATCAGTTTCTCCCACACGGTGTAGTTCGAAATAAGTGAACTTGATAAAGGCTTTCTCGCATAGAGACTCTATCTCTATTTTCGTTTGTCTCCGTGATGTGCAAACCGGTGCTGTGTTAGTGTGTGCGCGTGTTTGCCGCGGGGGCCGTGATACTACCTTCGTTCGGCGGTGCAGCTGACTCTCCGACTTGCGATTCTCTTCGGCACGCACCAAGAAACAAATAAGGTACATGACAAGGATTCTATGTGTGTTAGAAAAGAGAAAATGTATAAGGCATCGCCATTATTGGGGGTTCAGGTCTTTTTTTGGAGTATAACGAGTTTGACAGTTTGACTTAACGAGGTCCAAATGATTAACGCGTATCAACTGTTGAGTAACGTGCTCGTTATTAAACTACTGAAGGTCGTAATATTTTTTTCCCCTCCTAATACTGTCGATTATTGACGCCATGTTGGTGGAGATGGGGAAATGATAGGCATAAAAAAAAAAATAGATTGTTAATAGACGCTTTGATATAAAGCACCAAGATATGGCTTTAGAAGATAAGAGGCTGCTGAGTGATTTTGGAAGTTTGCCACAAATGTCCCAATTCTTTTTTGGCTGCACTGGAACAAAAGCGGATAATAATATCAATCGTTCTGCACATAGACGGGGACCACTGACGCATCGCATTGAAATGATCTGATAGCTCAGCGACTCGTCATCTTTCTGTCGTAATAGACTTAAAATCCGCGTTTCTCCCGCACGACTCGATGTAGACACGTAAACGTATACGAACACGTACTAGTACGTGGCGAACAGACCATTCTTTCTTTCCATCCATCAGCCATGTAATCGCCGTTTCGTCTTGAATACATCATCGTAAATCAAAGAAGAAGAAAAGATAGCTGGCCGTGCGCGAGCGGTCACAATCTTTCACATAAATAATATGCATCTATAATACACACTCAGTATGGAACAACGTGTATTGTATGTGTGTACCTTATGTCAAAGCGATGCCGGTGCTTTTCAAAGTGCCACGAGTGGGCCAAGGATGTTCCCGGGAGTCAAGGCGCGGGAAATCTGGAAGATTTTGAAAACCACCAAAAGATAACCAAAAGAAAACGAA
This sequence comes from Daphnia sinensis, assembly GCA_013167095.2. Classification (NCBI taxonomy): domain Eukaryota; kingdom Metazoa; phylum Arthropoda; class Branchiopoda; order Diplostraca; family Daphniidae; genus Daphnia; species Daphnia sinensis. Next base: position 8,583,721 of record CM023190.1, read on the forward strand.
TTGACGGAGGGGTAAAAAAAAACCTGAGAGAAAATTAAGATAAATCATGTAGTGGCATAGACAATTTGTCGATACGTTCATATGGAAATTTGATGACGACAACGACCGTCTTCTATGCACCGCATTTCTATAAAAGGCCAGAGTAATGGGTCTGTTCTTCCTGAAAAGGCCTTAGTATTGACGAACCCCAAGGAGAGGCCTCTGTTAGCTATGTGTGCTCTCCTTCTTTTTTGTTCATTTCGTTTTGTTGTTATTCGCTATGGTTGCCGCCCTTCATCCTAATAAAAAAAAGAAAAAAAGAGGACTGCATATCATTTGAAACGCGTGAGAAGACGAATGGAAACTTGGCTGCTCGAATATCAGACCTGCATGATGCCCTTGTGTTTCTTTTTGATATATTATTCGGGTTCGTGCTGCTGCAAAAATCTCGTTCGAGACGAGTCCAAGGCGGAGGCGCAAACATTTCCCTTTTGGTGTGTGCTGCTGCTGTTGTTTGTGATTCAATGGCTCGTCACGCCCTACTTCTTCCTTCACTCTTTCATCGCCGTCTTTTTTTTTACGCCTTTTTCTTTACAACCATAACCCCCCACCTTGTTTGAAAAGCTTGTTGCTCTTCAGCGATATTTCCTATTATGTAGTTATACCGGGGCTTTTGCTATAAAATTCCTACCCCGGGCGAGGTGGATGTGAACGAAGGAGTTCTAGGATTCTGGAAATTCAATCCGACCTTTCCGATTTCAGTCCCTTTTTCTATAAGGTATATATTTACTTATATCAATATGTACTGCATATGCGTGCTATAACATTGACTACAACGCTGTGCCAAAGGCTGCTATTTGGTTGTTGCATGTTGACTGCAGCCATACACGGAACTGCTGGTGAATCATCATGCTAAAAAATTTACGGGGGGAATCACATGCAAACGGGAGTGGTCCACTATAGTCAGACACTAAGACTAATATTCTCGTGAATATTCTATCCTCATGTTCACGAAAAGGCGTTTCGTTTAGAAACGACCCGTCAACCAATCAATTGCAGAATAAGAACCAAAAAGACTGTGGTAGAATAGCCAAATATTTTTTTATCGTATATGTCACGACACGGTGATAAGATGGCTGGTGTTTGAATATCTGAAAACGACATTCCGTCACGATGAGTAGGCTAAAGGTGTGTTGTTTGAGTTTGGCCCGAGGCCCCAATCGTCTGTATAGATATGTGTTTATTACTGCAGTACAAGTCAATCAGACGGTAGGACCTCTAGGCCTTTTATATAACCCTTTTTCTGGCTACGAAATGGAACCTAAATTCCCATGCTGTTGATTATGTATAAGATTACTTTACTGCTTTTTAATTTCTCTTTTATTTTATTTTTACCCCACGCATTTTGAATAGGCTTCCCAATTCTTCACGGTCTTCCGAGTTCCGACTGTTGACCTTAATCGATTGTTGTTGTTTGGTTTTTCTTTTTTTCCTTTTTTGTTTACCCGTTCTCATAATAAACACAAGCCGTTAAAAATAAAAAGGAAGAATGAAAATGACGAGGACTCCAGCTAAGATCCGTCATCACGTCAATACAAGACACTGTGGCTTGAAGCCTATCAATTTCCTTCATTTCCCCGACTGTTACCACTGACGATCATAAGTCCATGCGACCTCGTCTCTGGTAAAAAGGTGACGTCATCGCATCGAATTCTCCAGCACGAAACAGAGGGATCTACAAGCCTTTCCAGGGCGTCCTCCAAATGCCGGGGAACGACGTAACCGTACAGTCAGAGCGAGAAACACGATACCCGCCCACCCAGCGCACATAGGATTCCTTCTTCAACCTGGGTTCTAACAAAGTGAGAGTGCGGGATGAGAGGCCGTCAAGAGGGGAACGCAAGAGACGAAACAGACGAGATAGCCGAAGAGAGAAACACGTCAGCAGCCTTATCAGTCACGGTATAGACTCTCTCCCTCTTTTTGATGGTGAATGAGAACGTCGACGTCGTTCACGTGCAGATTACCCATCTCGCCATCAGCATTTTCGTTTCATGGTGAAAAAAGAGATAAGACGAAATAGAAACAACAATTTTCATTTGTTTATACTGTGTGGGAAATGAGCGTCGCAAAGCTCCATGTCTTTAGCCGTCACGATATTAAAAATGGAGCCGGGAAAGTTTTTCGTAAAGAATAAGTGGAGCTGTAGATAAAGTACAAGTGAGTCTCATATTCCGTGCCGTGTACGAGTTAAGTGATAGCGGGAATTCCTGGTCGACTTTTCTTTTTCCTATGCTTCGACGAACGAGCGTGGGATTAAAGATCAGCGCAAAAACTTTTACTCCAGTTCTTTTTATTTGCTATAGAACAATCGAAAAATTCTGTATTTTTATATACCACGCACTCTCTCTCTCTTTCTTCCTGGGAGCGTTCTGTTGCGCTAGTTATAATTATACATCGCTAGCAGCGGCAGTACGCTACCAGATGTGGTAGTAATACGTTTCTTTTTTCTTTCTGGCCGTATAGGACCAGTCGTTTGGAGTTTTAGCTGCTGGCCAATTAAACGTAATATGTGTATAGCACATGCGTTCAAAATAGCAAATGGATTTTAAAAGAAAGTCCTCATTTCAACAGCAACGAAAAAGAAAAATCAAGTGGCAGTCAAACAACAAGATGGAAAAGCCAGTCCATCAAAACAAAACAAGTGTGAGTGGAACCAGGACTTGTATGGTATTCCCATCATTCTTCACAAATTCATCATTGATCAAACCCTCCACTGCAGCAGCTATGTGCGCCATAGCACTAAAACATAACGTGGACTAACTATAAGACTGTAAAGAAAGATTGTGTATACTGTATAACGGTACCTATGCGCTGTATAAGGTTACATTTTTTATTGTATTTTTTTTTCTGGAGAGGGGGTAGGCTGTTGATAAAGATTATTGCTGTCACGATAGGCGTCCGCCCGACAACGTACGCCAGCGCGCGTTGAGTGGTTTCTGATGTTAGCTCTCCATCTGTTTTTCTGTCGTCGTCTCTTTAACTTTTCCCTTCAGTTCATCTCTCACTGTTTAGACCATTTGATCGTGACAAATGCTAAACAAAAAGTTATAAATATGGCTGAATTTTGTGTGTTCCAAGAACAAAACGTAAACCAAAAAGAATAAACTAAAACTAAATGTGTGTTGTGTAAATAACAGGAGGTGCTAGAGACGAGATGATGGCTACAGCGGCTGTCAAGCGAGCTTGGCTCAACGCAAATCACCCCCACCATCAGCAATTGGTCAATGCCAGCAATCCGGATGCAGACTTCAGACCATACTGGCTGCAACCGCAGCAGTATACTCCAGCAGAACTTCATTATCGGCCCGTTACTGCGACATCTCGACACCATTCTCCATCGCCCAGCGTCGAGGTCTGCGAGCAAGGCCACAATTCCCTCAAAGTCCGCACGGCCGATTGCGGTCCGCATCTCGTCAGCTTAGGCAGCGGTCGGCTCAGTACAAATATCACGCTCATTCAGTTGCCTGAAGGTAATTATCAGCAACTTATCGTTAAACTTCACTTGCATTAGTTCAATAATCCAAGGGTACAAGGCATCGATTGAATGGAATTTCATGCACTTACAGAGAAAGGAAACCGAGAAAAAGTTGTTGCTTAATTGAATTTCGTGACTAAGGTTTTGCCATCAGGCTGATTGTGAGGACACTTTCTTTTGGCTTGCAGTCGATAGTTCAATCGTTATATCTATCACCAGGTTTTCGACTCTTGTCACCATTGACCGATTTTTCAGTGGTCGACTGCCAAGGCTTTTACGCTTATACTCACAACAGCAACAGCACAAGTCAATTATTTTTCTTTGACGGAATCACTTTCAGTGTTTGTGTTCACGAATTGGAAGCCATCTGACATTCCAACTTTGGGCAGTGTCGAGACAACAAAACTTTTATTTTTGTGTTCCAACCTCCGCTCTGGGTCAGGTCTCTCTTCGGAGGCGATGTTTGTTTGTCCACTTTGCGTTCCATCAGAGAAAGATGTCTAATTTTGGTAATCTCGAATTCGAAAATTGGATTTACAATCACCCAACTAGGCAATGATCGATAAGTTCCCAATTCAAATACTTTGATTTGCTAATTTTACACCATCACGTAGGCCATACCAAATTAGGGTATCCAGCAGTCGATAGAGGACAAATGTGAATTGATCAGAATTTCCTGTACACATTGCCGCCATCGTATCAAAGTAAATTCCTATTCCATTCTTTGGTGTATAGCATTCTATCAGTTAGGAAGGTGGCAATAAAAGTAAACGTCCGTTTCTTTTTCTATAACGTCAAAGGCCTCCGCTTTTTTACCAGTGGGGAGGCTAATCGATCGCTCAACCCTTAAGATATACGTTTCTATTCTCCACCCATCTGATGGCAGTCTTTTTCGCTGGTTCAGACGGTATTCTTTGATAGTGCCGTTCATGGAAGTCACGACGGAACGCAGTGAGAAACGGAAAAAATTGGGGAAAAATTGAAAAGGTTTGAATAAAAGATGGAAAAATACCAAGGGAAGAAATCGCGTATAGGTCTAGTCATTCCTTTGGCTTTTAAAGGGGTAAGAAATCATTTTCTCCGTTCTGTAAGATGTAAGGCCGTGTTAAAGGTTTCGAGTAAGGGCTTCCACTTTACTTGTTCACTTCTAGGTTAGCGTGCGCGTCTAAGTTTCCCCTATCGGAATTTTGGAGAGATCCATCACCTGACTCATCTTTCCATTCTTTTTTTGTCGATGTTTTCGAATGATGGAGAAGAAAGAAACAAAAAAGGAAAAGGCAAAATCACCGTAAGAGATATGGGATGCGCCCCACCCTGGATTCATTAGCAAACGCTTTTATGCAACGCCCAGATGACTCGTCATAATACTTTCTTTTACTTACACGATATTTTTTTCCGATTGTTTTGATACCCAAGGTCGGCTTCTGATGGGTTGCGGTGGAAGCTATGTCCAGCGTCAGCCGGACGTTGTTGTCCAGGGTACTGGCGTCGAACCGATTCACTGCTACATCGAAAACATCAATGGCGTCGTTAGCCTTTATCCACTCGGCGAGATGACTTCTGTCGACGGACTACCTGTTGCTACACCTACGCGTCTAACTCAAGGTATGTTATTGAAAAAAAAAATCAATTCTTTTTCTGTGTGCGTGTCGTTGAATCCAACCTGTCCTTGTCATGGGTGTGGTCGTACGAGATCTACTGGACACGTCGGGCGGGTAGCATTGCCGCCCCGCTGCGTTAGCAGGAGAATTATGATTTCGTTTGTTTGCCCTTTTCTATGCAAAATTTGCGAGCCTGGTTCCAAACTTCAGCGAGTTCTCTGAAATAGTCATGGTTATAAATGACAGGGAATTTGATTAAACCAGCACGTTTGGGTGTGAGAGCAGAGCAAAGATTCCATTGGAAAATAATACAAAGGGTGTTGGTTCGGCGAAAAGGACAACAACAGTAGTGTTAATCGGGAAAGAAAAACTCAATACATTTTTCTCTGACACTGGGCATGCAATCCACGGGGGCTCTAGTGTTTTAATGCGTTGAATTCGTTGAATAATGTCGTTAATGATGCGGCGTAAAGCGGTAGCGCAGCGAGGATTAGGTAACCAGGAAAACAATGATTGTCAAGCGGAAAAATAGAAACAATAGACCCAATCAGTGTTTATTCCGTGCTATTGTTGTGCTTTCATTAGCGACACGTAAACAGACAATGTCAAAACGAATGGGTGCAAGGGAAAAGGGAAATCGTCAACCACCTGCTGCGTGTTGTGTCACCTTTATGTTTGATTTTCTATTTTGTTTTAGTTTTCAAAATAAGTTTGAAACTTTCTCGCTAGATGGCATTGACTTGACACATATTGCTAGGTGCCCCAACCTACGCTCGTCTACACAGTACACACTACACACAACTGTCAACTCTCCCTTCTTTTCGCGTTGTATTATAACAGAGCAGCGGCTTGTTGCTTTGTGTGCAGTGTGTTTCACCACTAGCAAGAGAATATAGTCTCAGCGTGTGTCCGTATCTGTGTCTAAGAGAGCGTCGGAAGACATCGTCTGTCCGTTGTTAATTCTTTCTGCCTTTCTTACTTTGTTAAACGTAATGTGAATGTGGCTGGACTGCTTTCTGTGCCAGCATCAAGCCGTGAAGAAAGAAGTGAAACTGTTCCAGAGAAAATGTTCTCGATAGCGTCGCCATGTGTGCGTCCCAGTTTGTGATGGTATGCAATTCTACAAGTCACATTCTTTTCATCCGATTTCCCCATTGTCCTAGGCTGACTCCTTTTTATGGATTTTGGCGTGCCACTTGATTCTTCCCTTTCCAACATTGGCTTTTTTTTTAGCCATAACATTCCTGCAGGTGGTGTCATTTTTACCTTTTTTCACTGGCAAAAGGGCCGTTCCTCCCTGATGTGTGAAAGGAGGCATATTTCTTATCTCTTTGCTCACCCAAATCTGGACTTCACATTTGTCTGTCTTTCTTGGCAGATAAACCATCCCATACTGCTCCAAAAAACCATTTTCTCCATTGACTAGGCCTGCCTCAGGGCCTAGCATGTTTAAAAAAAGAAGTCAAAAACATGTTCCAAGACTAAGGGTTCATCATCAAACAGAAAGCAGTAGAAGAATGCAGAGATAGAACAATAGAAGAGTTTTAAAAAGAAGATAGAATGAGAGAAGAGATAGACAGAACGAGAGGCGCGACCGATCGACCGACCGTGAAACACACTCATCAACATCGGATAACGTGATACATCCCCATCTCCATTTAAAGAGAAGCTTCCCGGCCTCCACCCAATAGTAATAACAGCAGCAACAGCATCCCCCCCCAAAAAAAAACAGAAAACTAAATACTTTCATCTTAGTCATTTTCTCTAAACCAATGGCCTCGTTTTCCAAAGTTTTTCTTCTTTTTTTCTCAACGGTTTGAAAATAAACCGATGCGGTCATTTCGTCTTAAAAAGAGAAATGAAAAAAAGAAGAAAAGAGAGGGAGAGAGAGCAAGCCATCGAAGTATAGGAGAAAAGACATTGACGGGCGACTGGTGGTGGTGGTGTGTGCGTTGCCATTGCAGTGGCCAGCGGTCGGCATCTTGTGTGACCATAAAAAGTCACGCACTACTTTACATAACTGGTCTTTCTCTCTCTTTCTCTCCCACCCCCTTCTCCTCAATGGTCTGAACTGAGCACGGATAGATCCAGATAAGGTGGACGGATTGCCTCCACGAAGAAACGAGAAAAAGACGGGGGGTCGCCTGACTCTTCTTTGAAATATTTTATTTTTTTTGCTCATCTCCTTACAAAGTGTTTGTGTGGCCCGGAAGGCTTTATGGAGTTGGGAGTTTATGACCAGTTAAAACTGCCTATTTTCTTGCAGCATTTAAGTATCTCTATGTTTTTCTCAAGAATGTCGTCTCGTTCTATTTTTAGGCTCTATGATTTGCGTCGGTAGATCCAATTATTTTCGCTTCAATCATCCGGAAGAGGCTGAACGGATGAAGACAATCCTGCCGAACGCACGGATATCATCCGTACCCATGAGTTTTGCCAATGCATCGTCAGCAGCTGGAATCACCAGCCCGCCATCAGCAACGTCGCCGGAGCCTCCGGGTACGATTCTGCTTTCTTTTAAATGTTGTCCTCGTGCCTGCAGACAGCATTCGTAACGTGTGCCACAAATGCGACGTCATGTGTTTCCGACGTGAAAAAAAAAGCTGATTCTTCAGGCTAATGGATCCGGTTTCTGCTACCTCTGTTTCTTTTAAATATTCATTTTATGTTTTTCTCGTTCTTGAAACAAGGTCTTGACAATCCGGAATATTTCCACATGCCTGGCGTAAACGGCCACCGTCATCCGCTTAGTAATGGAAACAGTGCGTTCCAGCCGGTGCGTAGCAGTAGTCCGCAGTATATTGGCGAATATTTGCATCCGCGGATGTTGGCGCACTTTGATCACGATGACGATGATGACTACGAAGTGTCTGTTCCGACCTCACCCCAGCAGCAGTCCAGGTGGCATTCGGCCTCGCCTAAAGTTTTCTTGCCCAACTCGTCGACCGTTTCCCTACCAGCTAGTGCGGTTCTGGGCGTGCGCGGCCGCTCTGCCACGCCGACGGCCGTTCCAACTAGCAATCCGGCATCGTCAGAAGCTCACAACTCACACAAGAGATCGCATTCCGTCGGTGCAAGTCACACTTTAAACTTGCAACAACAACAAATCAAACCGAATTTGAGGCAAGAGCGGAGTAGTCTTGAGGCTCTGGCTGCCTGCGAGAATCAGCTGGAAGAACGTCGTCGCAAGGTCTTTTTTCAATTTGGTTCAGTAAACAGGACGACATCTTATTATCATAAATCATTTTGACGTTTTCAGGCTCAAGAGGATCGTGTAAAAGAACAAGAACAGGAGCGTGAGGAACGTGCTCGGCTAGACGAGATTTTACAAATGTGTGCAGAGTACCAACGACAGATTGACGATGAGCAGCGACACTCCCGCGACGCCTTCACCTTGTGCGAAACACGGCCGGACAGCCCTTCCTGCAGCAAACAACAGACCCAATCGGCAGCGTCCGGCAAGCCTCCACCATCCCCTGGTCATAGTCTCCATCCAAACAGGTTAGGAATGCTAATTTAAAAAGGATATGAAAAAGAGAGAAAAAAAAATTTGAAAACAAAACTAAGAAAATAGATAAGAATAAATATGAAAACGGGTTGAGCCTAGAACCAATGGTAATCATTGGCTGGAACAAAAACAACGCCCTTCCGCTTCCATTGTGCAGCCATTTGTTTGGTGTGTAGCCCCAAGTGTCAACAGCCTGGACAGAGCGATTTCACCCTTAAGGACTGAAGAGCTGTACACTCTCGCCCACTCCACTTGTTCCATTATATGTACATGTATGGCGTTGTTTCTTACATGGCAATAGCGTGACAGCTTTTTAACACCAAGGCATTTGCGCGATAAAGAAAAATCGGCTCGGTTCGCCACCGTAATCGTAAATTTGATAAAGACGTGAGGAACATTGACAATGCTGTAGAAGTATTCCAGTCACGTAATAGATATCTAATAGTTTCTGACTGTTGGTCAGTTATGGGTCGACGTACCGTGACGAGGAAGTGATGATAAACAGCTCCGTGTGGTGTGTATCTGTTTGTCATGATTTCTTTTTAAATTTTTCTGTTTTTCTTATTGGCTTTGTTAAGGATTAAGACTAACGGGTCTCTGCCACGCAATGAAACGAAACGGTCGGTTCAGTCACCCAATGGCACCACCGTGGCCGGACGCAATTTGAACACATCCGAAGACGAATTAAGTGGCATTTTCACTTTTGATCCAACACCGAATTCCATGCCGGCGAGTCCTTCTCTCACGAATCAACAGACGGCCGTCGAGTCTGTCGCCAGCTGCAAAAGCCCCTACGAAAACGTGTGTGTTCCACAAAGTCCACGCACGCGCATCCGCACAACGCTCGGCAAAAATAAAGAAGAAAGCCCCGAAACTATCTCATCCAGCCAACACACTTATCAGCTCATCACGTCCGGCGTTGCCGCCGAGGTATTTTCAAATTCATAACTCACGAAGACCTGATTGGACGAATGGCAAAATTTATTTAGGTGGCCAAAAGGGAAGCTGGCCGGCTGGAGAAGGAGTGCCAGCAAATTATGTGCATTGTTTCGACGTTGAAAAATCATGTCACGGACGTAGAGCATCAGATTGACGAAGCCATTCGCGAGGTAGAACATCCGTATTTATAATTTTTAGCTTTATCTTATCTGTTGGAAGTGAAACCGCGCATCTGCGTAAAGAGATAAGAGTTGTATACACATTTTTTGAAAAATATTCAATTGTTGGGTTTGTGTGATCCATTCTACAGGCCGAAATGGAGCGTGCTCTTTTGCAGGGAGAACTGACAGCGCAGCTTGAGAAAATTTTGCAAGACGAAAAATGGATCGAACAACTAGTGCAAAAGGATCAGAAATTAGCTGCCGAACTGGAAGAATTTCGATTTGAAGAAGGCGCCAAAATTCAAACATCCAAATCCAAAATGGAAACCATCGAGCTCGAACTTAACAAGTACTATCTTAATTTTCTTTGGCTTCTTTCTTCGACAAGATCCTAGATTTCCTTTTTTTTTGTGCCTGAATTCCATAGATTGGAAGAGGAATGTGACGCTTTCAGTGGGTCGACAGACGAAGAAACGGCGTTGCTGGAAAAAATCAAATTCCAACACGAGCTGCTAGACACTGAACGGAAGGTAACCATATCATTAATCTTTCAGTCAAATTAATGCACCTGATAATGAATGGGGTTATCCTTTGTAGTCATTTGAAGACCTAGAATTTCGACTGATGGAAGGCGTGGCTCATCGGGAAGCCGAACGCGAAGAGTTACACAAGGAAATGGCCAGCGTTGAATTGCGTCTACTCCAACGTAGACAGCAGCTCAGGGAAGTGGAACAGCAACAGCGACAGGCATCTGAGTCGGCCCGGAAAGAAGCACAGGAACTAGCTAACAGACGGAAAGAATTGTTCCAACAAATTGAGGAGGTTAAACAATTGAACGAGTTAAAAATTTCCGTCGTTTTATTGTGTCCTAATGTTTATAATTTCTTTCATTTAAAAACGTATTTTAGGAAAAATCAAAACTACTAGTGCTGCAAAATAAGCTGGAACAGCTTTTTAGAGCCGGCCTGGCCGGCGGGCATTACGACAATGGAGCCGAAGCTTCGTCTGATACTGAAGAGGTGAACTCAATATTTCAATTTCACTAAGATAAAAGTGGGAAATTCGTCCAAGAGTAAACCAGGCAAACCAATTGTGCAAAAGAGAAACTTTGGTGTAAGTGACTTGTGGTTGCGCTTAAGTGGTACGTAATCACGCTCAACTTCGCGGGGGGGGGGGGCCTGCTGGCAACTTTTAGTGGTTTTCTTCTTGGTTTTCTTTCTTTTTTGGCCTATTCTTGGACGCACGATGGATTGGGTCAACAAAGAATATATTTATTGCCGTCACCCGTTGAAATGCACGTTATTTATGGGCGTCTGTGATGGTCACCACTTTGCAAGATAATAACAAAAAACAATTCTCTTTGTTTTCGTTTTTTATGGCAGAGTGTGACGGATATCGAGCAGAGGTTGCAGGAGTTACGTCAGATGGGCCACTCTCAAGAAGATTTGGATCGTATAGAACGAATTGCTAGCCAAAACAGGGCGTTGAACAACACTGACGACCAGAGCCGCAAGGCAACGGCGACGTTAATGGAAATTGAACGCAATCGTCAGTTGATCTTAGTGCAACAAGGAGCCCAAGTGCTGGAATTTGAACGGAAAAAAGTTGCCGAACTTAAGCGACGAGTACAAGATCAGGTGCGAGCACAATGGGAGGAAAGGAGATCAATGGAACAGCAGCAACAGTCGGTCGACCGTGAAGTCAACTGTCACAGTCTCAACAGTGTCGGGAGCAGTGAAGAATCCCGTTCCAGCTTGACAGGGAGCGACGCCCCCACCGAGAGGTTGATAGATACATTCGTACCGTTTCACTCAACAGTTCTGGATTTTAACCGTTCCAATCTTTTTCACTGTCACGTACAGCGATGATGTTCCAGCCAAAACGAATGGTCCCGACCGTGGCAGCAACGGTAGCACTACATCGGCGCCCAGTACGTCCATCACCAGCATTCTGGAGGTCAAGGTAATTGAAAGAAAATAATATCATTCTTTTTATGTTTTCCTTTTTAAGTTTTCGTCGCCAAGAGCAACCAAGCTTGATGAATGACACGGTTTTAACTGGAACATTGGGTAACCAACACAAAATAGGGGGAAAAAAAAGAGAGAAAACTGCGAATCTACTCAGGGTGGTCGTTGCCTTCCTTAGCCGTCTATTTATAACAAGAGTTAAAATCCCTGCCCGGCCCGAGCCCATTTCAGTTTGTTTGCCGGAACCCGCAGGTCGCAATGCGCGTCTTCGGCACCCAAAAGTTGAGACAGTGTTCACGAAGTTGTCCAGTGTGATTCTGGCCTTCACCACTAGCTGAGGTTACGACAAAAGAAAAAAAATAATTAAGAAAGAAAAAACGGGGTTTCATTTGCTAGACAGCTTCTAAGAGTGTTGTCTGTCCGCCCACATTGTTTGTCTGATGACTTTTTAAGTGGTCTGCCTATTTATTGAAATCATTGCCAAACATCATTCTCTCATGTCGCTCATGTGGATGAACTACATGCGGATGCGCGTACGTGCTAAACGTCGAACCAGCAATTCTCGTCAGGCAAGTTTCGACCACGCCAGAGAGGTATGATTCATGTCTTTATCCAGTCTCCAGTTACACGAATGTGAAATCCAATCAAGGTTTAGGAGGCGGGTTGACTAACTCACAACAAGTAACGTGTTCTGGGGAAACGTCAAAGTTAGTTTCGATGTTTAAATGTTTTAGAATTTTGTGTGTCATCGACGGTGTACGCTAAGTAGTTGTTGCGTTTAAGAAAGAAAAGCGGAAATCTTTGCCATTTGCCGAGGCCATTGTTTTCTAGTGTAATGTGAAATCCGCTTAGTGGGGCGGGAAACAGGATAACTTTCATGCTTAGTGCCCGAAGGGCCCGTCCTTGATGAGGAAGTAATTCGAGAAATCGTAAATAGGTTTTATCATCGGTCGTCAAATAGGGAGCATAACGTTAGTCTGTCGATTGGCGTTCACCGCCTCACAAGCGCGTGAAAATAACGGCCATTTCCGTCTTAGCTATTTCTTTCCCACCAAATGAAAATGCTGTCGGCTGATTCACATCGCGTCCTGTTCTTAAAATATCAGGTAGTGGCTACCATACCCTCGTAGTATGGATTTTCCATGGGTTCATTTGTTTGGTTTTGGAAATATTTGGAAAAATCCAGTGCGTCTCGATGATGTTTGCGATCCCGGTGTTTGTTTTGGCATGAACCCGAATCTTCTGCCGTCATCGTCTACTGGAATGCCGGACGGCTTTGTTACTGTTTATTATTGAGAATCAGAAAACATTGTTAAACAATAATACATCCCAAATCTGATAGGTGCGGCAACACGACTTCAATCAGCAGTTGGAAGATTGCCGGCCATTGTCCGAAGCATCATCTTTCGGTGGCGAAGATCTATCCGGCGAAGTCCGTCTGCGAGATAAACAAAGGGTAACATCCTATTCCTGTTTCTTTAATTTTGAATGTTTTTATCTATAATGTTTCTATAATATTAGACACAGCAAATGCAACAACAGCAGCAGCGGCCACTGACGCGTTATTTGCCCGTCCGTGGGGATGGTTTCGACTTGCGACAGCATGTGGAAACAGCCGGGCATCAGGTGGAACTCTGCCCACACGTCACGCTGACCTCGACGTCAGCCCGTGGTTACTTGCACAAAATGGGCTCACGATTTAAGACGTGGAACAAACGCTGGTTTGTTTTTGACCGGACGCAACGCACCTTCCTCTATTTTACTGACAAGAGCGAAACGCGCAAACGCAGTGGAGCATACTTCCAGGTCAGTCTCTTTCTTTTACCCCCCAGTTGCAATTTTTCTTTTTAAAACATATTGCTATTTTAGGCAATTGAAGAAGTCTACGTTGACCATTTGCAGTCTGTCCGTTCGCCCAATCCTAAGCTGACATTTTGTGTCAAAACACGTGAACGCACCTACCATTTGATGGCGCCCAGCGCCGAGGCCATGCGCATCTGGGTCGATGTAATCTTCACTGGAGCTGAAGGCTACCAGCAGTTTCACGTTTGAAGTTTTAAAATCTGATTCTCCCTCTGGAACGCAACAAAGGGGAAAACTTGAATTCAAGGCGCTAATAATGAAATGAAGCCGTGGCCAACCCTTGTATAAAAGAAATATTCATTTATGGTAAAGAGTAAGAACAAGAATCAACCACATATGTTCCTATTTGACGTTGATTTGAAGGAAGGAGTTTGTTTTAAATCCCTTTACTTTTATTTCGCCTTTTAAAATGCAAAGCCAATCACGTCAGTGGAAATTTGTTTTCGGAAATGAAACAAAGCAAACCAGATAATTTTATTTTGCTGTAAATGGAACTGATTGAGTCCTAGTCCATTATTCTTTGGGCGCGATTTGACTTTTCATGTTTTTTTAACTGTATTGCTCTATTCCTTTTCTGATTCGCCGTGCTCTCCCCTTCCGTCATGGCGTCTGTTTGACTGACAGAAGAAGCATCAGCGAAAACAACTGTCGTTTTTAAAAGGCACGCCTCGTTCAATACACAGGTTCTTTTTATTTTTTATTTCCACTTCCGTTTAAATAGGATTTCGTGATGGTTATTTTTGCTGTGTAGACTAGGATGCAGTTCGGACCTGGCATAGTGTACGCTGACGCCAGCCTTACCTAGGGCGCACAGGTAAGTTTTGAGACTTTTCACATAAAAATGGAACAATGTAACGAAACATGAAAGCAAGAGCTATTTTAAACTAATATGTGAGCCCATGGCCCTTTTATTATGTCGATGCTTGTCCTAGATGTCATGCCATTTTTGCCGTGTTCATGTGGTTTCGTCACATAGGTAAAAAAATGATAATAACTATTTATATTTATAATTCAATTTAAAGTATTGAAGCGTCTAGAAAATACTTACTATTTACAAAATATTTGGAACAAGTAAAATGATGAATAAATCAATTATTATTTAAATATTCATTTAAATTCATTAAAAATATTCTTTAAATTGAATATGTTATTAAAAATTGAAATGGAATTAAAAAATTTAGCAGGACATGCTAGGTGACTTGACTAGCACAACCAGTAACCCAACGCAGTGTGCATGTAGGTAAGTAGCAGGTGAGTCCCTTCAAACTCTGGGTTTCCCACCCCAGAGCGCCCAAGATTATCTGACCCGTGGCGGATCTGAATCCAGCGGTATACCAATGTACAATATCCTCCCATGTTGCGTGTTATACCAATCGTACTCATGTGTAGCACAGGTGCATATCATGAATACCACAGTACGTGGATGGGAGTCCGCATATACCAATCGTATTCCCGTGAACCACTGCTTAGGTGGTGGACCAGGAGTACGCGGATATGCAGATGGTGTCCTCACGCAACATGGTCCTCGGATACCCCGCAAAGGTCTCCTGACCTAGACCGCCTGGAAGTCTCAGCCCCCTGCTCCTTCCCTACATGCCCATACAACACGGTGGGGCTTAGCTGTGAACTCAAATCGGTTAATGAATGAATCGTGAAAATAAGGCACTTCGTGCTTCAGATCTCATCACTGCCTTGCCTACAATTCCAACTTCATTCGCCTTTAGCATTAAGGCATTATGGAACCATAATGGCCTTAATCATTAGCATCTCCTACTATGTATAGTGTGGTTCCCCATCCCTTTTATACTGTGAATTTTTCTACAAAACACCGTTAACACTACCACTATCTTGTACGCCTGTAATTTAATGGTAATCACTTTGATATTCCGTAAATCAACAAATGAACTTCATTTTTCAGTGCTGTTTTAAACGTCCTGTAGAATTAGGAAAACGATAGCTTTAATATGATTTGTTAAAAACGATTGTGTACCTAATAATGTATGTTAGGCATGAGTATGGGTATGGGTTGGTTCTTGGTTGTTCAAAGCCGAATTTAAACAGAGAAGATATGGTTAAAAACTAATCAGTAAAATTCTGACCCGCCCACTTCTGCTGACATCTAGCGGTAGACGATAAGACGATAGGGGTCATACAGTCAAGAGTCAACACAGTACACACAAGATCAGCTTGACAGCCTCTCTTCAGTCTCTTGTACTTGTTCAGAATATAGTTAACGTTCCGACCTCCGAGTCGTTCCATCATCCATCTTCTACGTAGAAAGTAGAATACATATTTCGTGTATGTGCCATCGATTTTCTTTACGACATTCGTTCTTCGTTGCACTCATTCAAATGATCTACACGGGAGAAACAGTTTGTTAGCCGCCAATGTTCATTTTCAAGCATGTGTTCCACAAGAAAACCGCGTTTACTGTCCCTCTCAGTACCGTCTTCTCTCATTACCTCCACAACGGAAGCATAACAGGAGGATCAGCCAGCCAGAAGTTCACCTGAATGTTGAAAATGTTGGATTGGATGCTGAAATTAACAACTAGCTATCTGAAAGGAATTGTAGACCCAATAATGCAAAAGTCAGGAATGATTTTACATGTACTACAGCTTGGCCCAGTTAGCGCAAACTTCTTCGTGAAGAAATTGCCTTTCTTTGGGCTGTGTCTACAAATGCATCTCGAGATGTGGTTTTCTCAAACACATGGTACATTATTCAGAGAAAAAATCCAAATCAGTCATAAATAAACTATCAATGAAACAAACAGGTTCCTCTTTTATCTGATGGTCAAAAGCATGGTGGAATACTGAAGATTCCATGCAGAAGCTAGATTCCCCACAGAAGCAAAGATTTCCAGAGTGTTTGCTAGAAGACAGGATGGTTAGTTACACTGGTTACAGCAGAAATTTATCAAGTCAGCGACGTGATGGTGGTGAATCGAAGGTATCCGTTATATTCTTGTACAAAAGTAATTGTTTGACTTAATTGCATTTGTTTTCAGAGTGCCCTTTAGTTGAACATTCATCTCTCCTTCTTTCTTCATTCTCTGCTTTCTGTTATGGACCCAGGGTTTGTTTTCTCCTGATTCGTTCTTGTATTCGTACGCTGGCTGAAGACAACGCACTTTACCCAGTAAGTCATGTATTTTTTGGTTGAGAATCTGTTTCACTGTAACGAAAAAATTTCTTCAATTTTTAGAACGAAATACCGCACATCACAAGTCTAAAGGTAATTGTGTTTCTGATTTTCAGCTAAACATTTCTTTGTAGCAAATATTTCTGCGCAGCTGGACTTCTTGCGCGTAATATGTAGCCACGAGCACTTCGTCGCGCTTAACTTGCCTTATTCAACACCGCTATGCAGTTCGACGGCTTCGTCACCGTCAACTTCACCCTCTGTATCTTAATCAAACAGCGAATCATCCTTCCACTTTGGTTGGTGTGTCTAGCGGAGCACGCTTTGCCGAGATAACTGGTGAATTTCGTATCGGCTGCATCGCATTGGTTTGATCCGTTCTGAACTTGCCGCCGTCTTTGAATTGCAGTTAGTAAAACTGGAATTTTCTGTCGATTAAATTATATTTATTTTACATTTTTCTGTTCATTCTATAGGAGTTCTGCTTTGTATGCACGGGCAGCAAATTTAATACGAAATTTGTTAACATGCCACGATTGAGATCCGAGATATTCCGATGCAACTTGCAAAGCCAGGGTGGCTACTTTATACTTGCCATTAATTGGCGTCCTGATTGACACCCTACCACATCTATTTGATTGGAACTCGGAAACCAAAGGTAACTGCCTACTTGTATGAATACTTTGCTATTATAGTATACATTCTTGCGAAGATCTTTAATTTTTTCGCACAGTAACAGCTTTCTTGAGACAAAGATAAATGCGCAACATTAATATAAAGGTCGTTCACGTTCGGTGATGAGCTTTTGCTTAAGGAATGCGCAGTTTACATTTGGTTTCACACCTGGAAAAATAATCTTTCTAAGACCATTTTAAAATGTACTATTGGATTATGTGTAAAAAAAATAACATTGTGAAACACAGGAAGTCCTCTAGTCGAAGGGAGCAATGAAGAGCAAGATTATTCAACGGTGAACTTTGCTGTTGCACAGCCTATTGCTGGAATTCCGGTAGACCAGGTATTTCAGATACCTTATTATTTTTCTTCCCGAGTTCCTTTTGAGTACGTTACGTTAGGTGAAAAATTTCAGCTGAAACAACTCGTCATCTGCTGATTTGTCTATTGTGGGTTCTGCGTCACGTTGAAAAAGGGTCATTACGAAATTGGTGGTGTGAATTAAATTCGGCTAAGCTTCATCGTCTTTTGGAGTTGCTTTTTATCTGCGTCTCTGGATTTGAATATCGTGGAAAACGCGGTATTCTTCGTTCCATGCAGCAACGAGTTGGCCGAACTACAAAGATCGTCAAATTGCGCTTATAGAGGACCTCATTCTTGGCCAAGGATCTGCCCGCTCTGATCTCCTTATGCGTCGCCGTGGTAATAACCAAAAAAAAAAAGGTTTTCTCCTTTTATTTTAGAATCATAATTTTATAGATCTAGGTTCCGAAGTAAAGTTAATGTTTTAGAACGTATTATTAGATGGCTGTATTCATTTTTTAATCAAATTTTTTGTGATCAAAAATTGGCGATAGGAGCGATAAATGGTAGCGTAGTGGGAAATTCACAATTCTACACGGGAATTGCCCATACACAAGCCACATCAGGTGGGCAGTTGTCTGCTTTCGCACACTGCACGCACACTTATTGCATATTTTACTTGCCTGAAAGAGGTCGAAACTAACCATGCAAATAACAAAGATTGCTGGCATGCGTTATAATTTTTTTTAACGCATGGATGTACACTAGTTGTTAAAATTTCTATTGCTAATGCTGCAAAATACTAATTTTTTTATTTTTTTGTAAACAGTGCTTTATAAAATCATTTGTTTTTCTTTTAAGAACGAAATCCTTCGGCCAATCCTTCTGTAACTGTCGCTGATAAACAGACGCTGCGATGTCACAAAGATACAGCAGCCTGGAAATTTGCTAATGAAGGGTGGATATTGAATTGGATACCTACATGGACGGCAACTTTTCAACTCAAACCAGTCTTACCATTCTCGACACGTTGGAGCTCATAGTGCAGGTCGGTTAAAAAATCCAAAATGAAATTTTATGTAAATCAAATGTTTTCTATTTTTGTAAATAGGTAGTTTCGCAACACGATAACTTGCAGTTGCTGCTCCCGGTAGCTTTCCGTGTTCTCCTTCACTTACTGGGATGCTGCCAGAGCACCGCTTTACTGCAAAATGTTTTTGCCACTCAAAGAGTCCTTGTATACAAGGTAAATATTTACGAGTAGAAATAAGCTAATAGAGGAAAGAGAGTGAGTGGCCGGAAATAGTGTATTGAAAAAGGAAATTCTTGTAGAATGAGCCCCCTGTTTCAAATGTCCTGTAAAAGAGAAACAATTGCTATAACATAATTTGTTAAAAACGATTGTATACCCGTGCGAGTACCGTGCTCTGGTTCCTACGATGGGAATCGTCAAAGTTATTTATTTCAACGATGAAACGAAAATGGAATAAAAGTATTTGGTAGGACATGCTAGGTGACTTGACTAGCACAACCAGTAACCCAACGCAGTGTGCATGTAGGTAAGTAGCAGGTGAGTCCCTTCAAACTCTGGGTTTCCCACCCCAGAGCGCCCAAGATTATCTGACCCGTGGCGGATCTGAATCTAGCGGCATACCAATGTAGAATATCCTCCCATGTTGCGTGTTATACCAATCGTACTCATGTAAAGCACAGGTGCATATCATGAATACCACAGTACGTGGATGGGAGTCCGCATATACCACTCGTATTCACGTGTAGCACGGCAACGGTGCTGGTCCCCTGAGTACGCGGATATGCAGATGGTGTCCTCACGCAACATGGTCCTCGAATACCCCGCAAAGGTCTCCTGACCTAGACCGCCTGGAAGTCTCAGCCCCCTGCCCCTTCCCTACATGCCCATACAACACGGTGGGGCTTAGCTGTGAACTCAAGTCGGTTAATGAATGAATCGTGAAATTAAGGCACTTCGTGCTTCAGATCTCATCACTGCCTTGCCTACAATTCCAACTTCACTCGCCTTTAGCATTAAGGCATTATGGAACCATAATGGCCTTAATCATTAGCATCTCCTACTATGTATAGTATGCTTCCCCATCCTCTTTATACTGTGAATTTTCCTACAAAACACCGTTAACAATACCGCCATCTTGTAGACCTGTAATTTAAAGGTAATTACTTTGATATTCCGTAAATCAACAAATGAACTTCATTTTTCAGCTCTGTTTCAAACGTTCTGTACAATAAGAAAAAAGATAGCTTTAATATGATTAGTTAAAAACGATTGTAAAGCTAGCTATGTATGTTAGGCATGAGAATGGGTATGGGTTGGTTCGTGGTTGTTCAAAGCCGAGTTTAAAACAGAGGAGACATGGTTAAAAACTAATTAGTAAAATTCTGAACCGCCCACTTCCCCTGACATCTAGCGGTGGACGAGAAGACGATAGGGGCCATACAGTCAATACAGTACACTAGGGGCTCTCACTCCGTTCGCGAAGTTCCCGATAGGATTCGGCCCTAGTTACTCTTTTTCAAGTAGTAAAATCTATTTCAAACACCTTTCTAAAGTAAGAATTGTGCCAGAATTTTTCAGCATTCAAATCCTTTTCTAACTTAAACATTTCATTTCACAGTGTAGAGAAAAAATATTTCTCTCTCAATCCATCCAATACCGTACATTAGCCACCAGGAAGCGGTTTCCATGTAGGATCTTTTATCTTTACGTCTGCTATGCTTATTGGCATGCTTGTTGTTCTTGCGCCGTCTGCCATTGCATGCAAAGGTTCTTGATTGTGAGGTAAATAACAAATGTTAGAATTTACTTACTTTAAACGTAAATGTGTTTTGGTCGCCACTCAAATCTTTCCAGATCCATGCAACAAAAGCTTTTGCGCGGCAGTTTCTTCCTCATGCTAGGGTCTTTGATGGTGGCCACATGCATTTTGATTCTCTATTAATAATAATGTAAGAATGACTTCTATCAATTTGTTTCATTAGGCATAAAGATCACAGAAGTAATTTTCACTATTCGATTTCATAGGGCCTACATTAAAACTGGACCCCAAGGACTTCAAGCTTGATACCCTGAAGGATCAAGCTGATTTTGCAAAAGACATGAAAGATTGTCCCCCGCCAACAGGCTCCCATGAAAATGGAAATCTTGTTGTCTTCTCAAGGATACACTTTGATGTACCGTCACATGGGTATGGAAGAAATTGCTGGTCTAATGGAAGGCAAGGGATTGGTCGAAATGATTTCTTGTGGCTTGAAAATGACTCGCAATATGGTCATGCTCGGTGGACAACATATCAGCTGGAGGGCTAACGATGCTGGTCTTCCCGTCGGTGTTGGTCTCAGCACTTCTGGATTCGCCCGTTACTAATTGGCTTACGAAAACGTCAATCAACCAGCGAAGCTCGGCCGCTCCATCCTGGCTGATTGGGACATCACTCTGCAGGTGGTCACTTACATGGTTGCCTACAACCCGTTTGGCGTCTCCCAGGGAATCATCAAGGCCCGTGGATCCCGCATCCATTTGCCCGCTAACCTTTCGGTTGGTTTCTCACCTGCCGACAGCCAAGTTGAAATCAAAATAAGTCTTACTTGTTTAGCAGCAAAACTTTCGCTTTCGTGTGGGGAAAAGATTACTCCAAAGCCCTTTCTTACCTTAATGATACTTGCTCAGAATGCTAAAGCTAAGGTAACCCGTAAGGTAACCCGTAAGGTAACCCGTGGCGAACAATTCCGCAAAGGTATTTGAATTATTTTAACTACGATTTTCCGATAACATTTAAAGAAAAACTATGCTTTCGTTGTTAGGTCAAGTTATTCGCGAAAATATCAACGAACCTTTGGGTATGGAATCTCACGTCGAAGTATACAACTGCGAAACCTTCAATGGCAAAGCCTCCATCGCCAAGGTGATGTATGAATCATTCAAGCCCTCTGAAATCAATTCGCATAGCAGCGTACCCGATTTCTTGGTCATGGGATTCATGCAAATGCACAACTACTTCTACCAATACCCACCCACTGGCGCTTGTTCCATGAAGGCCGTTCTACACAGAACTCAAGTAAACCCGGCTGAAGCTATCGAGATTAAACTCAAGGTGGATTCCGCTGTACCAGCTGGCAAGAAGGCCGCCCCAGGCAGAAGTTTCAGCAACGTTGAGGGAGCCATCACTTTGTTGGGCACTCCTGAGCGCAAATGGAACGTGGAAGTCAATGTCGAAAGTGAGCGTTTCAATGTCAAATCGCATGTCGTCGTGAAAATTGCCCGTCTCGCAAACTGTGAACTTAACGTTTCCAACCGCGCTCTCTGCGTTAACGTCAAAACCGCTTGGGCCGCTTTGCCAGAGGACATTTTCGAGACCCCGTCATCCATCGAGCCTTCCGTTCAGCGTGAAGTTTCTCTCGTTTGGGGAGAAGCTCCCGCTGACCAGTGCCCTAAAGCTGATGCCAAGGACATCTCCACGATTATGATCAAGGTTCATGGTAACATCACCGAAGCTCAACGAGAAGCAGCGACCAGCCGCAACGCCTATCCCTATGATCGTTGCGATTTGGACCGCAACGATGCCGGTCGTTCTGGAATCGTTGGTCCCATGACACAGGTAATGATGGCGTTCATGTCGATATCGTGATCTTTAACTGCGCAAAACATATCTTTGGCTATGGTTGTAATTCTTTTATTTCCTCAGGCTTGTTACGCAGCTGTTCTCCACTACGCTACTCCTCGCAGCTATGTTTTGGACATCAATTACGCCAACATGTCTCCCCGTGGTCAGATGGATCTTCTCCGTATCGACACCATGCTAAAGGCCTCCTTGTTGCCCTACTGGAGCATGCATGCCCCAACATGGTCCTACCGCTAACGCCAAGAAAGTCGCTGGCCACATTGAATTGAAAATGGATGTTAACGAAGATGATGTTGACTTGCATGTCCACACTGACTTGATGCACAGCCATTACGAGAACGTCGATGTTCTTAAGAATTTGGGTATGGCTTTGCGTGACGCCCGTTTGCCCATCTCCCAAATGTTCGCCATCAAGGCCGGTTTCGTTGGTATTTGCGATGTTGCTTCCAAAGCTGTTGTCACCTTCGATAATGTGACCATGAGCACTGACCTGCCCACTTGCTACACGCTCATCTCGGCTTACTGTTCACCCACCCCTCGCTATGCCGTTTTTGCCAAGAAAACTATGAGTATGTTGAACTATGTTGAAGAATTGGATTCTGATTTAGTAACTTTCATAGCTCAATGGTAGAGCGTGAGACTAGAATACTGTACAACTTGGGTTCGAATCCCAGACAGGTAACTGTGATGGTGCTCAGGGTCTTTGTTGGATTAATGAAGAGACTATTATGAAATGAATAATAAATTATTAAATGGAATTGATTTTGTATTATCCCACCTCCACCCACAATTCCACCACTATTTTACATAACATGTAAATCACACATCACATTAAATACAAATACATACATACATACAATTAAGTAAACCCGTTAGCTGCCAAGCCATTACAACCCGTAGGTTGTTTTCTACAGTCGCTAAAGGGGGACTTGTCCGAAGACAAGTCCGGGCTGACGTGATGATGGAGACCTTTGCGGGGAACGCACACCCCAGGTGGCTCCACCATCGCATCGAAAAGGGAAAGTCCCTGATGGTGCGTTGCCTAAATGCCCGAAGGCCAATTTTGGGCAGTGGCACTGCCCCACCCCATGGCAGTGACCATGAGGCAGGACAGCGCGGCCCGTCCCTACAACTAAAAAAAAAAGGGGAGCAAAATGCTTGGCAGCCAACGGGTTAACTTTAAACAAAACATACACATACAACGATAAAAAACAAAAAAATACAAAAGACGCGAGATACCACGGTGACGGCGAGGCGAAGACGGCGAGGCGAAGACGGCGAGGCGAAGACGGCGAGGCGAAGACGGCGAGGCGAAGACGGCGAGGCGAAGACGGCGAGGCGAAGACGGCGAGGACGGCGAGGCGAAGACGGCGAGGACGGCGAGGCGAAGACGGCGAGGACGGCGAGGCGAAGACGGCGAGGACGGCGAGGCGAAGACGGCGAGGCGAAGACGGCGAGGACGGCGAGGCGAAGACGGCGAGGACGGCGAGGCGAAGACGGCGAGGCGAAGACGGCGAGGACGGCGAGGCGAAGACGGCGAGGCGAAGACGGCGAGGCGAAGACGGCGAGGCGAAGACGGCGAGGCGAAGACGGCGAGGCGAAGACGGCGAGGCGAAGACGGCGAGGACGGCGAGGCGAAGACGGCGAGGACGGCGAGGCGAAGACGGCGAGGACGGCGAGGCGAAGACGGCGAGGACGGCGAGGCGAAGACGGCGAGGACGGCGAGGCGAAGACGGCGAGGCGAAGATGGCGAGGACGGCGAGGCGAAGACGGCGAGGCGAAGACGGCAAGAAAACGAGGCGACGACGGCGAGGCGGGGACAATCAGCTTATGAAGATGAGGAAAAAACGAGGCGAAGAACGGTACTCATTCCATTTCCAATCTGTATAAGAAAAAAAAAGAAAAAAAAATCAGATGAAAGAACAGTAGCATAATCATTGGTCACTGTCACTGAGAATTTCTTACAAAAAAGAAAAGAAATAAAAATGGCTAAAGATAAGAACAAATATTCACTACATGGAAATTGGTCAGTTTCCCATTGGCAATCTACTTGTAACACTAAAATTTAACGAACCATCGTATTATTAAGCTTTAATAACCAAATAAAGATTCCGAAAGTCTACTACAGATTAGTCATACAGGGAATTAAAAAGTGAAAAATATCACTAATTCCGATAGTCCTTCTCCACATAAACGTGAAACAATCAGATGTCATAAATAATTAGAGAACACCCAGTGAGCTTGAGTTTGCAAGCAGCCCACCAAACCCATTAAAGTCAATTGACAATCGGTTGCAAGGGACTCATTTGAAAGAAATGCTCCTATGGGAAGCTTACTTATAATTTATATATTTCTCTTCCACGCTACGGAGAGGAATTAAAGAGACTTAAAATCAAATTGAAACTAGATGTTAAATTTCACAAGAACATGAGTACTTTTTCGTGGTTGCAATTGCAATCTAAGCCCAACTTTACTGTGTTGTTAACAAGCTGCCAAGTGCCATCTAAGTTTTATTAATTATTAAGCAAAAAATAATGCCAAGAATATAGTTGTGGTCTTTTTCTACTTACTTGAGGCTGGAAATGCACAAAAACACCGATAAAACGCACAAAATTTAAAATTAACGCAGTAAAGGCTGTTGTATGTAACGTTTACTGTTAGTCCGCCATTGCAAGCATAGCAGACGAAGGTGTGTTTTAGTTCGATTACAGAGGTTTCAATCGTGACAGCAAGATGGCGTTTTTATTGTTAAGGCCTTATCTGAAAAAGGGGGTAGAGTTATTTGGTGGTTTTTTCAGCTTTTTTTTTCAGTTTACCGCCAGTACCTTCCGGTTTAGTGCTGGTTCTCGGGGCCGATCCCTACCCAAAACAGGAAACCGCGCCTTTAGAATCAAGTTTCACGGCCTCCTTTTCAATGTTCCCCAATCGCATCGACATCTATTGGCGAAAATATCGCTAAAACCATTATCTGCTTTGTTTGTAATACGCCAGTGTTCTATACAAAATCACTATCAGGAAATTTGTAAATCGAACCTGACTGTTTACATGAGACGTTAGAATTTTTGCCTTTTACTTTGTTAGTTTATTGCAAATCTCTAGGTTTCATTGCCATAATGGCTGACCAAAAAATTGACACTTTTGCAACAACAATAAATCTCCACTTACAATTTATAAATTCAAGGTGCAAGTTCTAGTATTGGAGCTGCAACTCTGAAGTCTGAAGATTTCGCAAAACTAGGACACAAATTAGCTATTTGTGGAAGGAACTCAGCTGCGCTTGCTGAAAGAGCGACCCATTGCTGTTTAGAAGCAAATGACAAACTATTTGCAGACAATGTAAACTTGATTTAACTTGTTTGTTTTTTTTTTTTTAATTCAATCCCTCGGGCCCTCGGCAGACGCCGCCAATGGTTAAAGAACCGTAGTCCACAAGTTTTCTTTTTTTCTAAGGCAGCATTGCGTTCAGCAGCTGCAGCACCTAAACAAGTTTTCTTTTTGCTGTAGTACATGCATTTCCTATTCAATTTGAGACCAAAAAGCACATCGAGTAACAAAACAGTAATGAAGTTCTGAAACGAAACCTTTTGTTTAAGATCCAATTCTTCCATAGCTTCGTTTCTGTACGAATTTGTTTTGATTCTTTCTTATTCTGCTATTCAGCTTTGCAAGACGTTAAGCTCCATTCTTGAATCCGTTGTAGCTGTAGCATGGTTGTAGATAGCAGTAGCACTCTACAAATGTTTTACCTAAGTTCTTCGGAACATGAGTCCAATGCAAAAGTAAAAGTAAACCTGATTTTCTGAATTTTCGTTCAGTTTTAAATCAAAATCACGGAATTTTCATTATATGAAGAATTTTGCCAAAAATGAAAAAGCGGGAAGGCTACACCCTTCTCACTTTTTCCAAAATTCCCCAAAAATCAATTTTCTTGGAATTCAATGAAAATCTATCATTTACTAAATATCGAACGCTGATTTCGCAATACTAATCAGTATTTCCTTCAGACCAGCGTTTGTATGTAAAATCAGTGATATGGTATGCTACAGTATAATTTCTTTTTTTCAATCTGTCCTCCCTTTCTGTTACCTTCATCTGTTTACAAGAATACCAAACTATCAACACTTACCTTTACGTACACCAACAATACAACCTTGACGAAATTGTTTGTTTGCAGTGGATATCAGCTGTAGTGTGCTGTTCATAGTCGAATTGACACTCTCTAAGTAATATATCACGTTCTGAAGGTCGCTTATAGATCCTTTAAAACATTCGTTTTCTTGAACCATCTGTAAAATATTAATCAACTGAATATATATCGTTGTGGCAAAATATAAGATTCTATAATCTTGTTGATGAATAGACTTCCTTAACGTCGTACCTAGCATGTAATCAGTGATTACATTCTGCCAATGCCGAATATATTGGCAACGACAAATCACAAATATGATTAAAATACCATAATACAACTACATTACATTAACCTACAAATGTCTGAATATCTACCATTATTCAGTTGACTGTTTCCCATAGTTTGTTGTCCACGTTTCTTGTTTACTGCTGCCAACAGTTACTGAATGTATTCTTTCAGATAAAGACTTTCTAGTTGAAGAAGCTCAAACTGATTTGCTTATTCTTCTGGTCATGTTTAAATGGTCTACAAAAAATAGAAAACAATTATTTGTGTTTGACTACTCTTTAGTTATATCATTGGCAGGTAAAGAAGATTTAAATCAACGTCTTTTTTGGTTTTCTAGTGTTGGCATCGTTAACCAACCAAGTGGAATACTGAAAAGAAAATAAACAAGTCTTAAATGGAATCCAAGATGCTTACAGCTTGCAATATTGTTAATAGGCTACACAAGTTACTATTCTGCCCAATCTCTAAAACAAATTATCCACAGCAAATGTAAGGACTGACATCTAGAACACAAAAAACTAATATATATATAAACAAACGAAATACTTGCTATACTATTTATCTGATTTTCACAAAATAAATTTAACATACAAGACAAATTTATCTTACTCTTAACTTAATTTCAAAATACCTTTCTCTGACGGAGCAGACCAAAAACTGGTGGCAGCTAAAAATTTATGGTTCTGTTCATAAAGAACAAGTGGTGTAACAAATGTTAAATACACAAACCCTGCATGTGTGGAAAAATGAATCAAACCTTGTTTTAAACGGTCAAATCTTAAGAAGATCATTACATTGAATTCCAAGTTGAGCCATCTTTGAAAACAGTGTGCTCCATTCGAAATGGGTATTCTATAGGGGATCAGGGTTCTGTCATCACCCTTTGGTCTTTCAGACAAAAAAAAAATCTGTACAATAAAACAGTAAATACAATCAAAGTAGGCCACCTACCAAGTTTCGCCTTTCGACAATTCGTCCAACGCCATAAGTACCTAATGTGCACAAAGAAATAGGTCGGCATAATCTTGTCTGCATCCCGCGTTTAACAATCAACGGCGTTTATTCGCGCGCATTTCAAAACCAAAAAAGAAATGATTCTTAGAGCTGTATGACCCAAGCCAACTGTAAGCCAAAGATACTTACAATAGATAATTGCAAGAGTGTTTGCACTAAGTCAGTATTCTGCAGATCAGAATAAATAGCAGAAATTTCCATGACTTCCAAATAGAATGTTCTCATTTTGTCTATTTAATTTTGAAGTTCACTGTCAGTCTGCCGAATGGGTCTGCACCTAATGAAAGGAAAACAATGTGTGACATCTGACATCAAATAAAAGTGAAAGGAAAAACATGCTAATACACTGTTTAATACTTTACTGCAGTACTTGTGCAAAATCATAATTTTTAATAAACACATACAAAAACTGACCGTCAGCCAGCTGGACGGGTCAGAGTTGCTCGCTTTAAGCCACTGACAAACTTGTCCCAGTTTGTTTGCTTCGCCACGAGCCCAGTCAACCGTGCTCTCGCCGTGACGAACACAGGAGCAACGTAAACGAAGAAGCGATACGCTCTCTTCCGACATTGTGTCAACCATGTTGGCAGCCCCACAACAACGATAACGCTGATCGAAATAGATAAGGTGATTGCCCAATCGATTTCCTAAATGCATTACAGTTCACCCAAAAAAAAAGGCAAAAGCACAAGACAAAAGAATTAAATAGAGAAATGCTTCAACTAAAACTTACCAACCAAGGAAGCTCACAAAGCCGAGGAGATTATACACGATTTTCGTACTGATTCGCTACAAGGATTTTCGGCGTTGCAACGATGTTTTTAACGTCAGATTTAGTTTTTTTAAGGCAGGAAGTTCACTCTAGTCTTCGACGTACAATTTTCCACCAAAAACTAATCGGTACAGCTCTATAAAAGCCTCGTTTTCGGAAATAAGAGCAATCAGCTAGTTAGTGACGCTTTTCATTTTCCGGCCTAAGAAATGCATAATGACTGCAGTGGTTTAATATTATCTTAATAACAAATTAAGGAAACTAAATAAAATATTGAAATTTTCAAATTCAACCTCGGTAGTTGCAAGCTGCCAAACCAAACGCGGTAGTGAGAAGCAGTGAAAATATCAAAGAACCTCTTAGTCAGAGAATCTCCTGGACAGGAACATCAGCGTATTTCTTCAAAATCCGTGAGTCGTATTCGATGGCATACTATTGATAAACGCACCGAATGATTTAGTTTGAGTTTGTGAATAATTTCTGACATAATTTTTACTTGAATTTCTCGAGATGGATATTCGTAGTCGCTGAGGTAGAACGTGGCATTTCAGTGATTCTGTGGGCAGACCCAGCTCGCGACCTAAGGCTCTTATTTAATATTTATGGAAGTCTATTAGAAAATATAGCGGAAAGAGTACAGATCTTGCTGGAATGCCATAACGCAGGGAACACCTCAATGCAATTACCTCTAAGAGGTTCTACTACACGACCGTGAAGATGCAACTTAATGAACCATTTCGAAATCGTTATAACGAGTCTTTATGTCATCAGTGCGAAAGGAAGCCATACGCGAAGCAATATTTTTACATATGACGAAATTGAACATTAGGCAATGTTATATATTCTAAAAGAAGAGGAGGTTGATACCTTGTCCGAGAAGTACATTATCCCAGGTGAGATTTAAATCGTTAGCCGTTCTATTTCACACTTTAACAAACGTATCGCCAATAATCGACGATTTCTTCCGGATCAGCAGTCCGATGCAACGACAAAGTTTGGCGACCATGCACGTTGGTGGAAGCATCATAGAAGATCTAACTTGTTGGTATATCTCATCTCATCTAATGTGCTGGACTTCTCTGACTCTGCAATCAATAACCTAAAATATTTAATTTAGTAATTAATAAATTTGTTTATATCATCTATCACTCATGGCTTTTTTGGATGGGTGTCTGCCTGGGAAGTTGAAGGTTGTGGAATCAATCCCAACTTGTGAAAACAATTGATCTTAAGTAATAGGTCAACCAATTTACCATTTGTTTTACAAACTAGTAACGGGAAACAAATGTATCACCCTCCTGCTTTAGGTTTTTTCTGCTAATTTAAGAATACAAACAACGTCACTTTATTAACATGATTACAGATTTGTCAAATACCTTAATCAGGGGCAGCAGCACGAGAATCACCAAAACGTATTAAACATTTCTGAACCACCACGAAGGTGAAGAGAAGACGCTGCTGGCTATTAGACGGATCATACTGTTGAGCTTCACGCGCATCACTTTCATTTCTTCGATTGAGCGTCAAGTCGAACACTGCGAAAGACTCGCACAAGACGGAGGTGGTGGTGTCGGTGTGGCAAATTGAAGAAGCACAGCCTGAAAAACCTCACACGCATTCGCTAATCGTTTTGATTTCCAACGATAACTGACTCCCCTTCAGACGCCTCTTCCTAAAACAAGTAGGAAAAGTAAAACTAGTAAAAAGAGTCATCAGTAGGAGTAGAAACTAAGGAGCATGGTACTTGCAGCTTGTTCGCTGTCGATTGGTCAGATTCATGCGATTCAGGCTGTTCCATGATCTAATATGACGTCGTATATGGTACATCGCTTTCAGAAAAGCGAGCCATCTAGAAATTCGAGAGCGTGGTTAACGGTTTGTTTGCAGCATTTACGTCACCTGAGATTTTGGCCTGTTATTAACTTAAAAGGCCTTGACAATAGAAGAGGTAAGCATTTACAATAACACTGCAAGAAAAAATATTGGAAAAAAATGGAACTTCAGTATGTGTACCACTGTACCTTGATGTTTGTCCCCAATCGAGAGTCAAGAAGTTGTTGCACTTGTGTTGAAATGGCATGCTTCCAATGTAATTGTCCACTGAATCCTTTCCATCGATTCCAAAATGTAAGTTTTCCATATGTCTCCATGCCAAACTAGTAGATTGCACAGCTCAAGTCTCAAGAACCAGGAGAATGCAATTCAGTTGAATGCATTTATGTGGATGGATAGAAGTATATGCTTGTGTGAAACCAAGATTCACTGTTGCTATTATCAGCTATTATGGATGAGTATGATGATCCATCTACACAAAGCTTCAAAAAAGAAAATATTGTTAACATATCTACTATTACTATCATTCCTTCATTAGAGTTTAGAATAAACACAATTTGGAAGACTGTCCAAAACCAGCAATTTTGTGACTTCCATGTCATGTTAATCCATATCAGTGATATCAGCAACCATGAGAAATGCCTCGTCATGAAAACAAAACCAAAAACACATGGTTTTTTAAGTTGTCAAGAAAGCAAAACCTTCGGGAAAAAACCTTTGATATTATACCAATTGATTGGGATCCATAATTCTAATTCTACTTAGTAGCTTCTGTGATTCTACTTATACCTCCTTTCTGAATCTACAGCCCTCTAGCTGCTCTAGCCTACAGAAAATGGCGGTTGTAAAGAAACACCATCTAGATCTAGTTTCTACGACTGCCATAGGTCATCTAGTGGCAAGGAAGATTAGTCAATGGCAGTTCGTCAGCTGTGTTACCAGTGTTTAGCCCTACCCAAGGGTTATTTCGTTTTTAGAAGTCATTTTTATTTCATACTAGTGTTTGATTCGTATTTTCGCCAGACTCGCCGCTTGTGAAATGTACAAAACAAAATGTTCTTTCCGTAACAACTTTGTTCTTCAATTTTTTTTATGTTCTGGTTTCTTCCGGAATTGTCTACGCTATAATAACTATCCTGCTATGCATGTCTATGTGTCGCGCCAGTACCGCCCGGTAGTAAGGTGGTTCTCGCGCAGTCGGGGCCGATCCCCCAACCTTCCCCATAACTAGTACCATCTGAAGTTGAGAGGCAATAGATTTTAATGTAAATAATAGAAGCAAAGGATACAGCAAATATTTACACTGCTCTTTCTTTTTGTCGGATGCCATCATCAGTCAGAAAATAATCTTTATTGATGTATCTTTTTACTATCTTTGCAATGACACTTGATTGGTATCAAACATCAAGGCATCCAATGTTCCTTTCCGTAAGAAGCAGGGAAAGCTTCCTGCCTCAAGAATCATCCCAAACAAGTCCATAGATACCACCTTCCAAAAAACGATATTTTTCGAACTGCTTAGTCCTATGATTAATTAAGATCACAACGCGTGATGCGTCCACTTCCATGAACAAGGCTAAAGACTACACTGACTACTTCTACTTGACACTTCCAATTTTCCAATGCACCTATGCACGTCGCCACATTGACTGTATAGTAGCGATTGAAATGGGTCCAACAAGCAACAAACAAACGATCAACAAATTCAATATGTAGTAGACTCCTCCTTCATTGAAGGCATGTCTATACAAATCCCTCATACGAGTGTTTTGCGCGTTAGATAACAATGGCAATGCTAGTTATCTATGTTGTTTGTTTGCTTCCAAATTAACTAACAATATTCAGGCCGTAAATTAAGGCAATCAATGGTGCCTCAATACCTGGAAATCGGATTACCAATCACCCAAGTAAATAGTTAGCTGAAAAATAGAATTTTTTTTTTTTATTTTATTTATTACGCAATGAAAATCCATGAACATGACAAATTACAAATAATGTACAGTTTATCGAAATTTTGTTGTGCTGAATTTCAAGTGCGTTACACAACTCCACATCCAATTTTGTCTTTTACCGAAAAATTATGTGATTCGTGAATTTTGAAAATTGGATCACCATCGCCGGCGTTATCACCCACTTCTCAACAGCTGCCAACTTTCCTGAAAATAAATCTTAATGAAAGATTATGTTCTTTTCAATCCACTTTAACTGGCTTCTAGTCCATAACCTATAAAGGAGGCCTAGAGAAATACGGCTGAACGGATCGATCGACCTTTGTTCTTTCTGTCGATGAGAGTATTGTACATTGATTGCAGTTTCTCTTTTGCTTCGATGGCCCCAATTACATTCAGCAATTCGATCCACGAAGCCAGGTAGCTCTCCCAGTTATAGAACATATCAGCAAAGAAGCCGTGGCAACATTGGTTTCTTGCCTTCATTGACATTTTTAGAGTGCGTTCATCGTTCCTCGTTGTTCCAGCATCAGCCAAGTAATCAGCGTTCTGTTTTTGTTTCGCTATAATGTCTTTCAGATTCTCATATAAGTCAAGAGAGAATGCGATGCTTGGATTTTTTAACTCTAGAAACTTTCTAATTGATGGAGCCATGTACTTCAGGATGCAATAGTATAACATCTCACCGATTCCGAAGGCGTCGCCTTCATTATATGCGCGTATGTGTAAACGCATTGCTCTTCCGTCTACTGCTCGCCGATATTCTTGTCTTACTAAGCGTAAACGAACAGTTCGTATGTTATCGGCAGCAGCAGTGTCAGCCATCGCCTCGCAGACCCTTGTCCAGCAGCGCAGAATTTCTTCCCATTCCTTGAATATTTCCGGTAGGCTAATGTGGCACACGAGATTGCGGCCTTGTACGGCCTTGTACAGATGGCGGGTGGAAATCGGGGCACTTAGGAAGTTCGCGTTCTGATTGGTTTCATCGATAATTCGGTAAAGTAAATCGGCACAATCGTAGTTAGTACTTGATGGAGACAATAACCGCCTTCTGTATAAAAAATATCTTAGGGCTGGTGTCAAGTACTCTACTAGAGCGAAATACAAACCATTAGCGTATGGAATCGCCTTTTGTTCATCTGCCTCCGAGAACGGCTGCGGAAGGGCTACAGAAGTGGTGGCAGTTGACTGCTTGTACGGAGGATTGGTGTAAGGCGTCCTTCTTGTTGGATTCTGAGAAGGTTGGTTTCGAAAATTTTTCGACGACATGTTGAGAATAGATGAATTATCTTAAGATATTTGCCTAATAATTTGGCGGTTGATGGCGCCATCATATACCAGGTAGTGTTTGTAGTGTTTGGCAAAACCTAAAACTCGAATGAAGTGTATTTTTAAAATTATTTTTCTAGACAAAGTTGTATAATTTATGAAAATGTGTTAGCCTGAATTTTTAGAAATAATGTTCAAACGTTGTTTAAAGTTTTTCATCTATTTCCATTAAATAACGAATTTCGGACATCAACGAAATAGTTCATAATAGTTGAAAAGATGTGTTGTGTCCATTACTGGATGCAAAATTCAGGTTCTTTCCAGTGTTGCCTTAAGGATTGTATGGAAAATGTTACTGGTGCGACAAAAATAAAAATTGATTTTTTCAGCTTAGCTAAGTTTAAAAAAAAAAAAAACACTTAAAAACGGAAATTTAATTGTGTCACGCCAGTACCTATCGGTAGTAAGGTGGGTCCCTGCTCTCGGGTAAGCGGGGCCAATCCCTATTCGGCTGTTCCCTCCCTCTAGTCTACTCTTTCGTCATTTCTCTGGCTAACTCCAGACGAGATAGGGAGTTTCCAGGCTTTCAATTTCTAGTTTGCCGTCCTTCAAGACAACCAGACAACTTTGCAACAGAAGAGCAGTCGAACAGACATGTTTCAATGGTACACGTGTATTTTTACAAGTATGTTGCGAAAGTGAAAAAGTACAATCATAATACTTTAGAATGAGCAAAAAAGAAGGCATACCAGAAAAGCTAGTAAGGCCCACGGGTGCAAAACCAAAATCAACAATTCTGTCGGCAACGCAATCGACAAGTGATGGGAATAAAAATGGCTCTTTAGTGTCTGGAAGTCCATCCACTTCTGATATAGTAAAAAAACTTTCGCTGAACGCAGCTATTTCCCCTTTGACCGCCAATAGGCCAGGGAGGTAATATAGTTTTAGTTTAAATGTTTGAGAAGTAACTCTGTTGACAGCTGTGATTGGTAGGCTACCTTCTTTCAGAGGTGAAAGAGATTTAACTCTAGGAGGAAATTCTAGATCAAGTCTTAGTACTTTGTCAAGTCTAGATGGAGGAAGTGCAAAACCTAAGAAAGAATTCAAACCAACCATTCCTGCTCGGCGTGCAAAGGCACAAGAAACTCCCTTGAATGTTGATAAATCTTCAGAATCTCCTAGCAATGGTAGAGGACGGGGAAGAAGAGATGGTGACAGAGGAAGAGGCAGAGGAAGAGGGAAACCAGAGTTGATTCAAGTATTTATTCCTGTTACCTTTGTTTGACCAAGGTAATCGGTATCCTATTTATATGATTATTATCTGTTAAGACCACAGGATCAATCTTTGGTGAAGGAGTGTCTGATCTTGGTCTGAAAATGAGGAGTTCATCATCTGTTTATGCAGACAGAGAAAGTGCAAGTTCCACTGCTGGACTAGAAAAACCACGGCTGAACACCCAAGTTGTAATATTTATTATTTCAATATTTTTTCTTTTCCTAAAATGTTGATTCAATCATAGAACACCAAAATCAATAAGGAAGAAGAAGATGCTGCACTAAGTGCATTACTTAGAGATGACTTTTTAGATGACTCAGAATTGGGTGACGGATTTGATGATAATTTGGTGTTGCAGCCAATCCAACTCCCAAAATCTAGCTTAGGTATTGTTTCCTGATGCCTTGGAAGTTGTTTGCCTTTAAGGGAATTAGCCATGTTGATGTGTTTTCTTATCCTTTTCTGTAAAGACGCAAACCTGAAGGAAGAAACGGAAAATGTGATCATTAAGTCAGAAAATCAACAAACGATCACAGTAGAAGGAGACATTGCAAGTATGCAACATTATTAATAATTTTCTTGCGGCACAGCCTCTGTTGATGGCATAACCTTTATTAGTCAAGCAAGAGAAAGACGACAGCAAACCGACCCCGACTCCCAAAGCATCTACTTACCAACGACGTCTGAAACCTTCTCAAGTCACGGGCGAACATATTTTCCAGAACGAGGGAGACATATTGTTTATTCAGGTATAGACATCTGTACGATTTATCTAGTGACGCTGAGATGGCGATTTTCCCAAGATAGGTTTAAGTTTAAATTCTGGGATCATCTGCGGTTTTCAGTTGCCAGATAGACTGCCTAGCCTGAAAGCGGATAAAGAGCGTCCCCAAGTCAAAATTGAACCTGGAACAGTGGTTCAAGAAAAAGTCAATGATCAAACCATCGGCGAAACAAAGGCCGAAAAAGAAAGTGTCTTCGAAGATATTCCGGAGGGCCGATTAGGAACTCTTCGCGTTCATAAATCGGGGAAAATAACTTTACAAATGGGAGAACATTCTTTCGTCATGGATAGCGCAACGCAAGTTTCCTATCTTCAAGTGGGTGGATAAAAAAAAAATTTAATATATACGATTTGTGCAAAATCATAATTTTTAATAAATTTTCTTCTTTGACAGGATCTCATTTCGGTTGAGGTAAATGCAGAAGAAAAAAGCGGAAAAATGAAGGCACTCGGACCAATCAAGTATAAAACTGTTTGTCTACCAGATTGGGATGAGCTGATTGTAGATTCATGATGATTGGCCGTCGAATTTGTGCGCTGCTGTGGGAAATACAATAATTCCCTTCAGTTAAACGTTTATTTACTTAATTTTATTACCACTTCAGTAAACACAGATCTTTTTTTCGCCCGCATTAACTATAACTATGCTTTGCGTGTAAGTCTGATAATAGATTTCGTTAATTGAAAGGTCATGGAGCTAATTTTTTCTTTGGTTGTTTCTCTATTTCCTGTCTCCTACTTGATGATTTAATTTTTGTAATGTTTCGAAATAGTCAGACCCGGAATTTTCTGGTGTTTCGTTACTTTAACAATTTCGGAATAGCGGTTTCGCTAACACGTTCGGTTGATTTTCAAAATTTGTTTTTCTTCTCTTGGATAAGGTATGAGCCATTGGTTGTGAACGATGGCATTTTATACCTAGAGGAATTCGGAAGGGATAAATAAATTTGAAAGATATCGTAGGGAGAAAAAGGATGCAGGTCAATAACATTGTTTTACATTTCTACTCTGCTTCGCCATCAGTTACTCATCTTTTTTTTTCTTTTACCGCCTCTGGCACTAGCGTTTTGGCAAGTTCTTACGGTTTTATTTTCGGTTGTTAGGTGGCGATTGTTTACCTCGTCGTCTGCCGGTTAAAACAAAAACCACAAGTGTTTGGCTGTATCATTTTTGGTTGACTTTACTAATTCAACTGTAGTTAATCCATAATTTGAACTGAAAAGTTATTTTCGACCAAAGGTGCTTCCTACTTCACAAAGAAAATGCCTCCTTCTGTAGGATCATTTGCAGTTTTGATAGGAACGTTAGCCGTCCTATTCAACTTCTCTTTGCATAAGATCGACGAGGGCTATGTTGGTGTTTACTACAGGGTGAAAAACTTAATTTTTAACAAGAAAGTGACGGCTAGTTATTACATTTTATTTAGGGAGGTGCTTTATTGAAAGAAACAAGTAATCCAGGATACCACATGATGTTCCCCTTCCTCACCACTCATCGCTCAGTCCAGGTTGATTGGATGCACAATTTTATATCTTTGATCTTTCATTCTTGATGTATCCTTTTAAATAGGTTACACTTCAATCTGATGAAGTAAAAAATGTACCATGTGGAACATCAGGAGGGGTAAGACAACATGACTAACTTCATTGCTTCCTTCATATGTTCCCTTAATATTTATGTGATTCCAAGAATGCCTCATAAAAATGGTTGTTAAAGAAAAATCTGAAACAAATATGTTTTTCCCACTACAGGTTATGCTATACTTTGACAGAATTGAAGTTGTCAATATACTGAGCCCTTCAAGTGGTTGGTAGCTTTAGGAGAAGAATGGAATAATGCAGCTTCGCTAAGTTATTTTCTTTTTTCTTATTCACAGTGTATGACATTGTCAAAAACTACACAGCCGATTACGACAGGACACTCGTGTACAACAAAATTCACCACGAGCTGAACCAGTTTTGTTCCGTACATACTCTGCAGGAGGTAAAATTACATCAACAAGTCGTGTTCGCGAAGTTTACTTTTAACAATTTCTGTTTAGGTGTACATTGATCTGTTTGATCAAATCGACGAAAATCTAAAAACGGCATTGCAAGCAGATCTGAATGATCTTGCCCCTGGTTTGCACATTCATGGCGTACGTGTCACGAAACCTAAAATTCCCGAAGCCATTCGCAAAAACTACGAACTCGTGTAAGGAAACAAGACTTTTTCTGTTTTGTTAGTTACCGTTTTATTCAAAAGCTATTCGACCTGCATCTTATTTGTACTTTGCAATTCTCTAGGGAAGCGGAAAAAACGAAACTATTAATAGCAAGAGAATATCAGAAAGTGGTAGAAAAAGATGCCGAAACAGAACGAAAGAAAGCAGTCATTGAAGCCGAGAAAGAAGCTCAAGTGGCCAAAATTAATTTCGAACAAAAGGTGATGGAAAAGGAATCAATCAAGACCATGTCAATAATTGAAGGTATTCCTTTCCGCACGAGTTTTAACAGCTTCGTGAATACTCAAATGTTTTATCCTCTCTCAGATCAAATAGTAACCAATCGGCAGAAGAGCCGCGCAGATGCAGACTACTACTCGCTGGAACACCAGGCAAGGGCCAATAAATTACTCCTGACACCAGAGTATCTCGAACTCAAGCGCTATGAATCGATTACGGCCAACACTAAGCTCTTCTTCGGAGCCAACATACCAACCCTTTTTATGGGTGGCGATGCTCAGCTTTCCAATGGTGGCTTACCTGTGGTGACTGAAAAAAAAGATCCAACCGATAACTAACCAAAAGGAAGTGCACCTTCTTGTCTTTCCATCGGTCTAATGAGTGAACAAGTCAACGTTAGTTTTTTTTTTTTTTTTCTTTCCCCGTTGTGTTTCATGGTGAGCTACGTTTTCAGCTAGATGTCGTGGGTTGCTTTGCGTTGAAAACAACCAAGAAGATACAAGTCAACAGTGCATTTGTTGCCTCCTTCGACCAACGGGTCCGCCCATACGCCATAGACATGCCGATCCACTTCATGTTATACTGGGTTTTTAATTGTTTTTCTTCGTTTCTTTTGCATACACTCTTAGACCGTCTATTCTCACCATTTTTTTTTGTCCGTTTCCTTAACCAGTATCCACTGGTTTTTTTTAATATATATTTTGTTTTCCAGTGTGACTGTCGGGCTCCCAAATTGCTTTGATTTTTCCTTCAAGATCAATCAACAGCAGCAGGCTCGAGATCGACCAAAAGTTAAGGTTGCGCTACGCCAAGCGCAACAGCGCCATCAGTCGACGTACGACCGAGACAGCATCGGCCGTGACCATCCTCCAAACACGGCCTCGAAAGCAAGCTGTTACCGCTACAGAGCGGCGTGAGTTTCAATGTTGTGTCACAGTTGGCGGCTGATCAATACCCGCCCTAGTAATGGAGCACACAGACACACACACAAAAAGGATTGACCTTGTTGATTATCTAGGTTTCTTTTTTAAAAAAAATTCAAAACTTTGGTTATTTTTATCATTTATTTTAAACTCAGTTTACAGGCAAAACTCTCTGAGAGAAAAAGTCCCAACTGTAACAATGTTTCGTTTAATGAATAATTTCACGGTGATGGTGGAACACGCACGTCGGGGGCGGACCAAAACTAGCGAGAGGAGGCAATGAGACGCAATTCAGTCCGGTGCTTGGAGTTGGTTGTGCAGAGTTTCGGTTTGAAGCGGCGTGGCGGACTCCATTTAGCAAATGAACGGGGAAGCCCGTTCTCTTTCTTTGTCGTGCGCTTATAACTTTGCCTGCACTGGTTCTCTTTCGGCCCAATTAGAAGATAGCGCACGGGTAAACAACGTCACCATTTCTCGGGCACGATAGGGTAACAACAAGAAGAAGAAGAGAAGAGCAACCAAAGGGAGAAGCAAAAGAGAAAGAGAGAGAAGACCCAACTAGGCCATTCCGTCATTTGTATCACAACAACGAAACGAAACAAAAACTTGCCGCACTCGAAACGCGAATGGCGTTGCTTCCATGGTGACGATTGGGTGTTTTTTCGGGGCTGCAGAACGAGGAACCGTACAGAGAATAAAGAGTAGCAGAAGAGGATAGAAAGGGCAAAATGGTCGATGAGGTCAATCATGTCAGTGAGCGTGCAGCCTGGTAATCAATGAGAGCGCTAAAGGCAAAGACGGGCCAACTTTTATTCTCTTTATATCTTTGAGCTCTCGTTCTTTTTCACCAGATCTATGGATCTCTTGGTATATCGTTTGCTTTTAAAAAATAAATAAAGAGAAAGAAGTAGATCGAAGACAGGCAAAGGTGACTTTGAGCTGAATTAAGAGAAAAAGACAGCAAAAAGAGAGAGAGAAAGAGACAAAGAAGGAAGAGCTATGTATGGGGAGCAGCTGTAGCATAAGGATAATGCACGTTCAGAATAACAATGGGCATAGATGACTGCATTGCGACTTAATCAATCCTCCAAGTCGGAGTAGGGGGGGGGCAAAAGCTTAAATCAAACCACCGCTGCCTCTCTCTCTACACGAATAACCAGCCAAGCGGCACGGTCTCGAAATTCTCAAATTCGGTAGTCACTCGATGAAAGGAAGTCAGCGCCTCGAGGCTATCAACCATTTCCCTTGGATGAATCACGGCCAAACGTGATCAAACGTGAGTGTATACTACGGCCGTAAATATGCAAGAACGACTTCTTCTATCGGTGACAACCACGCACGGCGAACGGTATAGAGAGAGACAGATGGGTCCCACCATCACGACCGCCATTTTTTTTTTTCAAATTGATTGTGTTTGCACACGTCGAAATACAGCGCTCCGGATTTTCGCCCTTGAATTGCTGTTGCCCGACGTCTACTGCGTTTTTACTTCCGGTATATATCCGAAGGAGAGGCGGGTACCGGTATCTTACCATCGAACTTTTGTAGCTAGCAAGGCATATAGCTAATAAATAGCTTAAGTTTGATAGATCTAAACGGTTTGGATGTAATGGGATCATCCTCAGCTCTGTGTTAATACGTATAAACGCATTGAGTGTGTTAGTTTGGGTGTCTATTAAGTGAAAGAAAGTCTTTCATCACTTAAACTGAAATCTCATCCGTGCCGGAGAACGCGCTAGATGGAGTTCAGATCCATCCGCCAGCCAAACTGGTTTGATGGTTCAGGAGTTTTGGAGACCGTGTGTGTAATCATGGTGATTGTATGTTAGCTAGCACGGAAAACGAGCCCCCGGATGTTCTCCCTCATCGTCCCCGCCCTTCTCTTCCATGTATCCTCTCTTTTTTTTTTTTTTTCTCTCGTCTCCTTTCTTTTTTTAAGTTTAGTTTGTGCCACTGCCATCGAGCGCTCCTCTCGGCCAGCCCTACAAGCAGCCGCTCTTGCCGCTTGTGCTCTTTTCTATTTATACACTACATCATGTCTGAATGCAACTGCGCAACGAGGCGACCAATGACCAAAGAGATCAAGATACTGTTAACCAGCCGATGCAAATAAGAAAAAAGAAAAAGAACCGTTACATACACGGTTATATAGGCGGCAGCAACCTGGCAGAGCAGAGCAGCTTCCCTGAAGGACTCCGCTTGCAAACGGGAGCTTGAAATGCTGGCCAAACGTCGAACGCCAATTCCCGAAATGAAAGGTAATAAAACAAAAGAAAAAATATAAGCAATAAGACAAAAAAGAAAACCACAGAAAAAAAAAAAACAACGGAGCTATGAGTTGTTGGGCATTTTCGACTGAATGACAGTATTACCGCACAACAGCGGCATAATCATACATAATATAACTTTCTTTCTTAAATTTTTTATTTTTTTCTTACACGGACCTCTCTTTCTTTTATATGTTGCCCCAGCCCGCATTTGCGCCTCTGTGTGATCGCAAACAGACACACACACACACACACACCTACGTATATATAATAGCACAGTTCGTTGATCTCTCTCTCTCTACCGTAATCTTTCTTGTAGCATACGACCTTTTCGTCAAAGAAAAGATTCACCGTCTTGAGTCTTAGAACTCAGTGGAGCGTGAGTTGATGGAAAATGGACAAATAGTGAATAACAGGGAAGTTAAAAAACGAATATAAAAACGCTCTTGTGCCGCCCTCATTTGTTACGGTTCGGACCTGCGAGGATACAGCAAACAACAACAACAACAATATCAGAAAAACACGCACAAAAGAACTGGCTGAATGAGGACGGCCCAATACTCGATTCATTACTCGAGCGGCAAAACGTCGAAGAGACTTGAGGTTTTTGGTCGGTCGAATCCGAGAAAACGAAAAAAAATAAGAAAGAAAGAAAAAAAGGTGTCCAATGTTTAGGTTAGGTACCCCGTTTCGCACTTGGCTGCTCACCTGTACACGAGTGAACGGCCAGTAGTTCAATGTTCGGCCGGCAAAATTCCGATCTGTTGATCCAGCACGGCTGTCGCTCTCGCCCCGTTGCTATAGAGAGTTCCTGTCCGTGTGTGTGTGTGTGTGTGTTTGTCCTCGTGTGCGCGCACGTGTGTCCGACCAATCAGCGGGAGCTCCTTCCTCTCTCTACATACACACGCCATTGTCCCGCCAACCTGCAACACTTGATACCCGTTTTTTTTCCCACCGCCCAAAGATCTTTGTACAGCACTAATTTATGAGTCTCAAATTCGAACAGGTGATGTAGTATTGGTGACATTGCTAAATCGATTGTTCTCCTTCGTATGATAACAGTTGGAGAATATCACGTGATTGCTCTCTATTACACTGTATATACACCTTGTTTCGCGAAAATGAAGTTATCCAACAACTCCGGCCGTCCCTCTCCAATTTTCCATTCTCATTTTCTATTTTTTTTTTTTTGCTATATTTTACGACGAGATCATGTTGTCTTTCCACTATCCAACATTATGTTATGTGTGTTTTTTTTTCTTTTTGATTACGAGGCGCTTCCTCCAGTGCAGCTAGGTGATACTGTGACGGAACATGCAACGTCGCGGTTATAGGACAATTGGGTCGTTTCCGTCCCCTCCGCTCTTTTACAAGTATATATCGCTCTTCCCCCTTTTATGTCTAATTTCATTTTCATTATTTTCTACCTGTACGTCGTTGTCTCTTCTCTTTGTCCTTAACAAAATATTAAAAAAAAAAAGAACAACTTTGTGTCATTCTTCTTTTTTTGTGTGTGTGTGAGTGTGTTGTGTTATATTTTATTTTTTTTTCCTTTTAACGTCTTTATTGGCCGGCTAAAGTTTTTATCTATCGATATCTCTTCCGGCACGGCCATTTTTCTTTCCCGTCTTCGGACGTCGGAAATGCCGTCGCCATAACGATGTTCCATGAAAGATAACTCTATCAGGCAACTGACCGGCCGACTATACTACTTGACTTGATAGGCGGCAAAAAGAAAGAACAAAAAATATATAGACACACACACAATGTACCAAGTTTCGTAATAAGAGACTAATTAGTTTCGTGTTCTGCGTGCGTTATTATTTTTTTTTTTCTTTTTCCCTGGAAAACATTTCTCGTGCTTTTACGCACGCACACAAAGTCTCTTTTTTTCTTTCACCGTTTTCCCAGTGAAATTTAACAAGGCAAAGGTTGAAGTATAGTAGGAAGGAAAATAATAAAAGGAAGAGCAGCGGTAGCCATTTGCTCGATTCCTTCCCTTTTTTTTTTAAATTTCCAATTTGTTTATTATGTCGTCGTTCTGACCTTATTCGACGTCATCCCCTTTGATTACACAGGCGGACTGCACGACGCCGGTTTGCTAAAAACCCGCCCCGTATACACAAAATAAATAAATCTAAACCTTCAAAAGAAAGAACGACTTTTCTTTTATCTTTCTTCTTCTTCGTTTTATTCTCATTTTTCTATTTTCAATTTACGCTTTGACGTTGGTGTTATTTTTTTATGCTTATGTATTTTTATTTTTGCCCGATGGAGCTGAATGATGTCACTGCTTTGAAAAGAGACGAATATAAAGAAGAAGAAGAAGAATAAAGAAAAACAAAAAGAAAAAAAAAAAAAAGAGGCGCAATGGAAAATCTAAAATTGGGGACGTGGTGAACGCACGGCCCGTCCATTGCCCGCGCCGGAGAAACGATACACACAGAGAGAAAATGTTGACTATAATCAAAGTGAACTAGATATATA
The DNA here is from genome assembly GCA_013167095.2 of Daphnia sinensis. NCBI lineage: Eukaryota > Metazoa > Arthropoda > Branchiopoda > Diplostraca > Daphniidae > Daphnia > Daphnia sinensis. Next base: position 8,627,488 of record CM023190.1, read on the forward strand.
TAGGATAGTAATGAAAGAATGCGACCGAACCAATGCCAATTCGCTGCTGTTCGTGTTATTATCAGTACAGACGAATTGTTACGAAAGAGATATACCAAAGAATAACAACACAAGCTAACAAACAAAAAAATGAGCCGGAAAAAACAAAACAAAAATTCAGGACAGGGTGTATAAAAGAAGGGGAGGAACCGCACCTGGGAATTCACGCAATAAAGAAAAAAAAAACAAATTTAAAGGTATTATATGATAAAAGAACTTTCTCCACGAACTGGCAAGACGACGGTGGTGACGCTCTTGTTCCTTTTCTTCCATTCTCATTGGCCGCGCTCGCTAATGTAAACATTTCCAGTAGGGACAAAAGAAAAAAAGGGGGAAGCAAAAGAGAAAATATAATGAAAAGAAAGAAAAAGAGAGAGAGAGAGATCACGATTTGGAAATCGCGAGCGCACTGTTTAGATCGGTCGTTGACTCAAGTTCTTCTTCTTCCCTTCTCTCTCTCTCTTTCTTCTATAAAAATATAGCTATTTTTTTTTAAATCCAGCTTTTGAAATGATATCATAGAAAAAAAGAGAGAGAGGAGCAAAGGACTGGAGTATCAAGACGAAGAGTAACAGGTCGGGTTTTTTTTTTTGCGTAAGAATAAAAATAAAATGATGATGATAACAAATAGGACGACATAACAAAAGAAGAAAAATAGATGAAGGGGCCAGGTAAAGATACATCGCACTAGGTGAATCGATCTGTGAAGTGGCAAGTATATTTTTGATGAAGGTTGTTGTTCGCAGAAAAAATAAAATAAAATAAGAGAGCGGAACCAAAACTGGCCGTCTTCAATCGCTGTTCTTTCGCGTCCACTCTACAAGGCGAAAACAAAGAATAGAGGAGCAAAATGATAAAAAAAATTGGACACGTACCGAATGGAAAGAAAAGAAAAAAGAAGAGGCTCTCTCCGTTTAGACACGCCAGGTAAGAAGAGGTGTATACGGTTAGAAGAGCAGGGTGCGACGTCCTCGGGGTCTCTACTTCCTCTTTCTTTTTTTCGCCATCCGTAAGCGAAAGAACAAAAACCGCAGCAGCGGCTTACGGTTTTACGTTTTTATGTATGTCGTCATTGGCAAAAAGAGACGGATGAATGGACGGACTTTGTTTTTCTTCTAAGATGGGTGAATCGGCCTCCGAGAGCTGTCTATGCTCTCTTGTTCGATGATGATGTGTTTTGGAAGGATAATCTGACGGGATATCTCATCCGAATGAGAAACCAACAGAAAATGGAGCCGGAGGCAAGGCAAGCGGCACACCTGTGCTGTGGGTTAGAGAATTTGTATATGTGTATGTATACAGTTGATACTGTCGCCTCTACATTCCTTGTTTTGTTGCGGCTGGAAAAAAAATACGAGCCCGAGTATATATCCGTTTTCTTTCGACGGACACATTCTTCATGCATATTTAGTGTGGGCCAGCTGATAGGCTGATAATAGGACGGACAGCTCGGCCATTTACAAACAGCACCACACCTATTTTCTTTGTATATAGTGAGAGCAGGATCATGGTTCTTGTTTTTCACTTGTACATTTTTCGAATTTTCTTATAACATTCGCTATAAGCTTTTCAGATAGAACACTTTTCACAGCCCTCGTCCTTGACGGGGACTTAAAACTTATGCGAAAATTCCGCTTTGACATTTTTCCAAGTCCAGCGAGCTCGTTTTGAGGCCAGTATCATGGAACACCCACGGTCTACCCGAACTCGGTCTCTTTGACGATATGTACGTGATACCTGGAAAGACATCGGAAACATCACCTGTACACACCTTTGCATGGGGTTGTGAAGATTTGCATATGTTTATTTTAAATGGCGAACTGAGGACAACGTCGCAATAACCTAAGGGATTTTGCTGGAATGGACGAAGAGGATCGCGAAGAGGAAAAAAGGGTAATATTGGGAAACGTCATTTTCGCTACTCAGGGCCGACTTCCGGCTATCCGGAAGTAAGTCGATACGTATTTAGAGGTCACTTTCCTTTTGTGGAGCAAGAACGAGAGGGGAAGAGGCCATTCATTTTTGCATTTCCGTTCATTTCTTCCCATTTCTTGTTTGCTTATTTCTTCTCTTTCCCAAAAGACATTCCTCTTTTATTGTTATTATTCTCCCCACTTCTTTTTATTCGCTTCTTCTATATCGATTTTTTTTCTTTTTGCTTCCCCCTCCCATTCGCTTTTTTCTTCATCTTCTTTTATTTCTTCTACATTTGTTATAAAACATAAAGAACAAATATATACTATATTTTAAAATAAAAAAGGAACAAAAATCTTAAAGAAAAAAGTTGGTCCAAAGCTGATGCTGCGTTCATCTTTTTTTTCATCCTTCTTTCTATATGAAATTTTTTTTTCTTATTCCCATCGAGTCGGATGCCCTTTGACTGCTTACGATTTGAATAAGCTTTCCACTCCACCCATCGCCATCGTCTCTCTCTCTCGCTGTAGGATCGGGTGGAGTAAATCAAGAGAGCGCGCAAGCGAGAGAGGCAAAAAGAATTGGCGAAGAAGGGAACGAGAGTAGAGAAAAAAAATAAGAAAGAGATGATGATAAAAAAAAAATACGTATATATATATAATCGATGTACTATACAAGAAAGAAGAAAAAAAAAGATTGGATATAGAAAGAAGAAGACGACGAAGCGGACCATCTTCTCTATTGATCGCAAAGCTTTTCTGCCCTTTACTCGCCATATCCCGCGTTCTTCTATATATGTGTCCAGTAAATATATATAGTGAATATATATATATCCTCTTCTCTTTATATTTTATTTTATTTTATTTTTTCGTTTTTCTTTTGCGGTCCTCTCCAGAGAGAGAGAGAGAGAAGGAGCTGCTGCACAATCTTTTCTTCTTTATAGATATATACGTCTCTCTCGGTCTGTACACTGTACACTCTATCTATCTGCCTCTGAAACTATAAATTCTTTTCTTATTTTTCTTTATATTCTTTATTCTTTTTCTGAGCAAGAGAGTTGTAGCGACCGCGTGGCCCTTTTCCCTTTTTATTTTGCACCATCCGGGGCTTATATTATCCCGACTTTATATATACAAGTAAAATACTATATAAAAGAAGATAGGGGGGCAAAGAAGAAGCTGTGGCAGTATAGAGACACGATAGTGGTGATGCGACGACCAGCTGAGAGACGACGCTAGTCGACGTCCAAGTCGCCAAGGGAGAAAAATCGAATTTTCTTTCTCTCTCCATGTCCTTCTATTCTGTATCAAATACAAGTCTTTTTCTTCTTTCTCTCTCTTTCTTATTCTTTTTTAAATATAAATACTTTCATTCTTTTCTTTATTATTATGTGCGTCTTCCGTTTCTTCTTCTATACTCTTTTGCAGAGGTTTTTCTATCTTTCCACCACGTCTATCAGGTCCTCCCCTTTTTTTGTGTGTGTGTTCTTTTGATCGTATACATATAACTCTCAATCTCCTCACGGCCGCGGGTAAAACAAGAGATACTCTATAGGTCCCATACATAAATGAATAACATAAATATGTGTGTCTCCGTGTGTGACCCACAGAAAATGGGAATTGGCGTCCTTTCAGGTCTAGTATAGTGGAAGTGCTTAAAGGTTATCTGTTATACGTTAGCTTGGTGTCTGCTATGTATATCTATATATGTATGACTGCTTTTAAAGAGGAAGGGGGGGGGCTGCGTGTGAACTAGACGCACATAGAGAGGAGGGTGTGCCATCGTCTCTTTTTCTAGTCGGATTCCTCGACGTCCAAGCAAAGTCATCCATCACGGTCGGACCGACACCCTAACCTCTGCCTCCTCCTTCTTTCTCGACATTGGCCTCCCCCCCCCCTCAACACAAAACGTGAAAAGGCCGGACGATATATAAGGGCGCACGCGGCATAACATGTAGTCACCGCACACGCATCCAACAAAACAGGAAAAAAAAAAGCAACTCTATTTGAATCTATTTTCGTTTTGTTGGTGTTGGTGTTTGCGCCCGCGCACGTTCCATCACCCACCACCCTTCCTTCGTATATCCTACCCAAATTCGCCTCTTTCTATCTCTTCCATGAAAAAGGAAAACAAAAGAAAATAAATCAAAGTCCATCAAAGAAGATTTTCTTTTGATATTTTAAATTCCCAGGTTTTTAAAATAAAGAAGAAAAAAAAAATTGCAAAGATGAAGAGGATCGACCTTTTTTGATATTTGCCATTTCCGTTCCAGGAAGGCGGATGTCAATCGATCGCTACGCTTATATATACCCCCGGCCTTCATCTGTATGCTGTGCAGGGTGAATAGTCCCCTATATCCGTTTCTCTGTTCCAGACCCTCTCTCTCTCTCTCTCTGGCATTTCGTAACACGAAGAGCGAAAAGAAAGGAAACACACAAAAAAGAAGGATGATGGCCAAAAGAGAGCTATAAGGTTTGTGCGCACATGTCGGGAGTAAAAAGAGGCAAGCGAGGTGCTGCATGGCAAAGAGTATATCGTGTGAGTGGCTCGCTCCGTACCAGTATGTGTGTGTATATACGAACATTTAAAAAAAAAAGAGAGGAAAGGGAGGACCGACGCTGGGCGACGCACTCGTGTCGCCCGGATCCTTCTCGCTCCTGCTGGCGCACCCCACCCACACAAACACACATGTCTTTTCGGGGCGGGAGGGAGCAAGGCAAACTGGCGCGCGCGTTCTATAATTGTGACTTTGGCCCCCGCTTCCCCCCCCTCTCTTCTTCGTTCTTTTAACTAAGTAACAACACGAAAAAAATAGAAATAAAACAAAAAAAAAAAAGACCTAGTAAAAAAAAGCGAACCCTAAACAACACCCTTGCACATTTGCACAGACTCCCTCTCTTCGTTCGCCCACATATATAGGGGGGGGGGGCACAAGAGCCCTCCAATATGCCCGTTGCGCGTGTGCCTGTATTTTTCCGGTCACTCCATCGTTCCTCTATTCCTCATTTTTTAAAGTTTTATTTTTTTGAAAAAGAAGGGGATATGTTTCCTCTTTTCTTTTTTTTGGGGGAAATTTTATTTTTGCCGCAGTGTCCCGTGTGTGTTGTCGTTGTTGTTGTTATTTTCCCCGACCCCTAAAAATATAACATGTATATATACTCTCCCCAAACGGTAGAACTTTTATTTCTTTTTCCTTTTTATTTTTTAAAAAAATCTTTCATTTTATTCTTTTTCTCCCGCGAGTTTCTATTTTGAAACATGCGCGCGCGCGTCCGCAAAAAAAAAAAAAAAAAGATATTCTCCGCCGCCAGAAAACTGTATATCGACAAAATATGATATCGTGCATATTCAAATGAGATGATGATTCATATCGAATCAATACCCGCAGCTATATATAGCAGACGTATACAGGGCTCGCTTGTGTTCCTCACACACACACTGTCATATCGTCTCTCTCTCTCTCTCGCTCCGTTCGCGTGATAATAATATTTTCCAGAAGCAACACCATAGGATACGTATATATATACTATATTCCCAATAGAGAGATCATACACACGCCAGACTTTCTTTAACCTTTCAAAATACAAAAATATTTAATATTATATTGTCCTCCGATCAGCTGTAAAAAGAGAAATGAAGGAGAGGCCACGGACATTCTCTGCCGCATTCCGTTTAAATTTACACGGGGAAATTAAAGCGTTTGCTGCGCAATCTAGAGTTGAAAAAGAGTGGGGGTATAGTTCCGGCGTGGGTATATATGTAAATATATACGAGCTACTTTGCATACTTATGATTGCGCATGCACGCAAGAAAGCGGGAAAAATTTTGAATCACAGCTGATTTCAATTGCGGATGCAGCTGCATTGTTTCTTATTATTTTTTTTTTTTTCAATAGAAAAAAAATGTCAAGGAGGAAATATGATTGCGCAACGGGAAAAAGGGAAACCCCCTCTGTGTCAAAATGTACCGATGATGAAATGGAAGATGCCTTAGTTTATATAGAAAGAACGAAATAAGTCCAACTAATGATGGGGAAAAATGGCCAAAAATTAAAATTTAAAAGTTGATTGAATTAACATGGGAAAAAAAAGGACTAAATGAAATGCCATTGAGCCACTGGCCAGACGCCGAGCATCGCTCGTGCGTTATAGGAGGCGGACGCAGATGCAACACGCAGCCTGGCGTAACAAAAAAAGAAACCCCCCCCCCCTTATTTCTTTTTCCTGCTCTGCCTTCTCCATTACTTCCATATTTCTATACTCTACATACATATTTGCTACCCACTAAAAACAAGACTGACTGCTGTTTTCTCTCTCCCCCCCACCAAACTTCGTCCGCGTGCGTTATAGGCTCTGGAATTTCCCGCATCTCGCGAAGAAAGATGGCACAGAGAGAAAGACGAAGAGCTATTTCTGTCAAACAGTGGCAAAACCCCTTCGATGGTGTCTAAATGGAAAGGATGCACACACCACGCGCCTCTTCTTTTGCTGAGTTCTCTCTGCGAAAGAGAAGAGAGAGAGAGAGTGCGAGAGAACAGACTGACAGCGTCCCTCCTCGACGAGGAGCCGGGCAGGAGGTCTACACAGCAGCTTTTAGAATCGAGAAGGAGCAAACCGAGAAGGGGAGGGTGTACATTGATGAGGCTATTTCCACCTCGACTAATTCCGTACTAACGACCCTTGAAAATAAAAAAATAAAAAAACTCTGTGTGTATGTTTATTCCACATCACTTCTTTTTTTGAAGTATTTAATTTTTTTTGTTTTTCTTGGGATGTCGGACCCTGCTGGTATTTTTTAAATGTTTTTTGATCTGGGCCGAATTGGCGCAAAAAAAGCCGGCCGATGTGGCGGGGTTTCATCGGTGAACGCTACGGTGCCCGTCAGCTCCTCGTCCGTCATCGTCTTTGACGATGAGGTGCGGATGAGAGCGGCAAGTACTGCTCGATCCTCTCAATGTTTTGCCTTCGATTACATTGCAAACAAAAACCTTTACACAAATCTGCGGTGTCTTCTTTGAACTTGGCGCGGTCTTGATTTATTTCCTTCACCAGCGATCCATTCCCGAGACGGACCGGCTCCACCCGCCGACGGATTGGCGGACGGCCGTTTCCCGGACAACAGCGAACAAAATAAAAAAAGGAAAGAGGATGATGGTGGCTAAAGAGCCACAAGAGTTTACCTTACGGCTTTAGCAGTCCATCCGCAGCCTATTAAGCGCCACACTTGTTACGTAAATAGGACCCTGGCCCGCCCCCCCCCACCACCCACCTCTATATACCGCGGGACAACACACGGACGATATTTTTCGCCATTATTTTTTGTGTGTCTCAGATTTTCGTGCGTGAAGCGGGTGGACCAGCCAGAATACAAGCCTCTTTTAGGTTATTTGCATGTGTGTCGTCGGCCATTCGCTCCGTTGATTTCATATCTCTCTTTCCAGTTCCTCTTTGAATATTTGAAAGAAATAGAATTAAAAAAAAAAAAATTAAGGGTCGCATTCGATAAATAAGTGGCCCTCCTTTTAGTCTGACCACCGTGAATGATGGACGGACGCACAGACAGTTATATAATGTCATAGCGCATCAGGTCGAATCCGTGACTGTTAGCGATGACACGCTTCTCTTTTTAGTCTGCCCGCCTCAATCCATTATTAGGCCACACACACACACACACGAGAGATCCCAGGCAAACGGCAAACAATCAACACAACCAGGGGTGGACGGACACGGTTTTTATTTATTTACATTTTTTTTTGTTTTACTTTCCTCCTACACATTGGGGGAAATTTTCACGTTTGCTCTGCGTCATTCTCGTTGTTTTTGGTCGTGTTTCGAAAAGAATAGAGAAAAGCGGAAAAGAGAAAAGTGGAAAGGAAAAAGGCCGAGGGAGAAAATAAGAAATAAATTAGAACCGGTGAGCGACAAGAAGAAAAAAAAAAAAGAAATAAATGCTCGAATGGTTGGGGCTACATAATGTATTGACCAACATCACATGAGAAAAGAAAAATAGAAGGCGGATGAAAAGATGGCGGATGGAACAGGCCGAAAGAAATGCAGTCAGGTTCTCCTCCTATATAAACATTTATCGCGTTCTTCTTATATTTTTATTTTCATATGATTATGATGATATTTATATGGGTGTGTGTGTGTGTCTGTTAGATGTGCATGTGTGTCTATTGTATATAATACAATTCTTCGGCTGTGTTGTTGTCCTCGTTCCCTCTCTCTCTCTCTATTATCCTTTTCTTGTTATATTTTCTTCTTCTTCTTCTTTCGCTTTCTTTCGCCTTTTAAGCCTCTCCCATATATACACACCATTGTTACGTATCCGTTCATCAGCTCCGGCCTTCCGTTCCCTTATATTCCTCGATATATATATGTATTCCGGCTTAAATCAACGCAAGAAAGACTCTGTGTTGATGGAGCGACGATGGAGAGAAAGGGACATGTTACATCTATACGAACGATGCCCTATACTTGAAGAATCAGAGTGAAAGAGAGCGGAGTGTATTTATATACACACACACACACACGCATGTTATATACGTAGAGAGGGGCCAGCACAACAAAGGAAAGAAGATGGAAATAAAGAAATAGGTGGGTGTATATAAGATGATGACGCCAGCTCCTCCTGGTGGTTGTCGGTAACCGATTGTTGTATACCATCCATCTATAAAAGCAGCACACACGCTTTCTTGACAGGGTGGGATCGGGTGGTTTAAAAAAATCCCGCTAGAAATTAAAAACAGAAAGCGATGCCCGATGGTGGAGTGTGTGCGAAATGACATGGCCCTGCGTCATCGTCGACTTGTTTTGATAATCAAGTAAAGAATGAAATAAGAGCCGAAGAGGACGGATTGCGGGGGTGTTTGATATGTCGGAGAGGGAGGAGTTTTCGATTGCGTCATTGTCCCGTTGCTCTTTGACTGTGTCATCGTTACATCGGCTTTCAAATGTCGAGATATGTTTCAATGGATTAGTTACACTATACAGGAGATAGAGATCAAGTTTAAAACGTTTGATTTATAATTTCTTTGGCTTTCATCCAAATTCTTTTATTTTCGTCGTTTCCTTTTAAAACCAATGGCCGCAATTCGATATGTCATTTTTCATTCATCCCGTATATACATGTTCGATTTTATTATATCGACACACAAGGGCATGTGATCATTATATTCTTCTCCTCCGACTTGATTATTAATACAGTTACCATTGAATCATCTCCGTTTGGGGCTGGCCGATAAAAAAATAAGAAAATCAAATCTTTAGAAAACCAGGATCCTTTTCTTTTTTTTTTTAAATAATTTTTGCGTCCATAGAAGAAAAAAAGGAGAAGAACTATGGACTTAACATTCCTTGACACGTCTCCGAGCGGTGAAGGTGATTCTCTTTTTAAGGCGTTCAAAGACATTACGCCCGGATGTGCCGTTGCAAGTCGAATCCGCTTTGATATGCCATTCGATTAGCAGTTTTTTTTTTTTTTCTTCAATGTTCTTCTTCTTCTTCTTCTTCTATTTATTCTTTTTTAGATGTAAGCCATTTCTTTCATCGTGTCTCTTCTTATATATTTTGGCTGATGTTCGTGTTTTGTTCAACTTGCATATATACACATCGAACAGCAGATTCGTTCGTTTCTATACGTTTTAAAAAGGAAAAATAAACGAAAAAGAAAACAAAAGAAAATGAAACGAACGTGACTGAATAGTTGTGTACGGTTGGAAGAAGAGGCCATTAGCCTCTCGGAACACAGGCAACGGGATTTGTGTTCTCTCGCGTTTCTTCTCACACTTTTGCTTGGTCGCTTTTATATTTCACCACTAAAGTATAGTAGAGAAAAGAATAGTTATAATATAACACGTGTACAGTACAACTATTTAAAAAAAAGGGGGAGACGCAAACTTTTTAACTTGGCCAAAAAAAAACGATACAAGAATTGTTCTTCTATTCTCCGCATTTACTTCCCGATAGGAACATAAGTGACAGGTGACCTATACGACCTTTAAGTTTTGTGTAAAAAGGTGTCCTCTCCCCCAGTCCTTTTCCCTCCCCATATTTCTTATGCACACCAAATGAAAATTGTTTGTGTGCTGCTCTTCTCTGTATAGCTCACAACATATTACCCTCTTCTTCTTTTGTTTGCTGGGGCATTCCAAACGCCCTTTCCATCCTTCTTTTTTAGCCTACACCACCTATGCTTTTCTTATAGCATTTATTATTATTATTATTATTATTTTCTTCTTTCTCGTTCGAATGACTGCCGTTCCTGCCGTCCGTATACGAGCCGAGATGATGTGATTCAAACAATCGGCTGCCATAGTCACGAAGTCTCGCTTCACCGCGCGGCGCTATATATTCAAAAATAAAAATAAAAGAAGAAGAGGGAAAAAAAAGAAAAAGAAATGAAAACAAAGAAAAAAAGAAAACTGTGGAACTCTCTCGCTTGTTGTCATTACCCTGCGGATTCCTTTCTTCTTCTTCTTCTTGCCTTACCTCCTTATATTAAATTCTTTTTTATTTTTTTCACGCGTTTCTCCTCTTCCTAAAGTTTCGTTCACCTGGAGAGGCCATCACCACGGCCGCAACAAATGCCATTGGAAAAGGCGGACAAACTTGTTTTCGTATTTTTTTCCCGAACGCGGGACGAGCCGCCTGGTATACACACTATGTCTTTTGCCTTTCTACCCCTATATACGAGACGGACGGTGGCAATGGAACGTCAGGCAAAATATATACACACATAGAGTGGAAGGGAACGCTCACGAGTGATGACGGCGCTATGCACCGCCACCGCCTGCATTCACATTCACGGCATTCCACTGCGCTGATGGTTGGATGGCATCGTTCGAACAGCAGCAATGGGGACACACACATACACACTGAGAAAAAAGAAAAAACAAAAGAAAAAAAATCTCTAATTTAATCCCAACAATTCGGTTCGTTTTGTGGGGCGGTGGGGTGGCACTCTCTCTCTACGTGACATCACTCAGCGTACATCTACACATATAGCGGTAGCAAGAGTATAGCTTTATACATTATATACCTCCCCCCCCCCCCATCTTCTATTACGTTATTACATTATTTTCCTTTGTTTCGCTTTCTCTCCCGCACAATTCGTCATCCATCGTGAGTCCCGTTTTTTTTCTCTCTCTCTCTCTCTCCCTGGGTTTGGTGAGCGCTTTCAAGGTGGTCGGATATTTGGCGTTAACATTTCGCATTTTTTTAAATAAATATTTTTGGTCGCGTTACGCATATACACTTTCTATTTAACTGCGATTGCAACGCCGAAACCCAGCCAATCACTTCGGCTGTTTTGTCGGGATGACCTTTCGACACCGACCTTTCTGATCGTGTATAAACAATTGCGAGGGCATCCGTCACGTGTGTGTCCAACAACAAAAGCACAGTGGGCTTCTATACGTATGCCGATAATGTGTCAAGGATATGTTATAAGAACTCAATGCATATTGTGTGTGTAGCATATCTCTTATGAAACATCAAAAAGAAAAAAAAAACAGGCCGTTGTTGAACTGATGGCTGAGAAGCCATCGAATGGATTGCTTATATATTCTTATTTTTTATTTTATTTTAGTTTTTTGTTCTCCTTTTTTTTTAGGTTGTCTGACGCTTTTTTGCTGGCCTTGGAAACGGGCGTCCGAGGACGTCGAAACGATGTCGGTCGGACAAGTTGAGGGACGAACGAGAGCACAGAGAGAAAAAGACACTTCCTGTCAACAAGTTGAGACCGTCGAGTGGGAACTGGGGAGGGGGAGAAAAGAAAAGGAGAAAGAGAGAGATGAAGATAAAGCCTGACAATAATACGAAAACACGGAGGAGGAACGTATGGAGTAAAAAGAAAAAAAAGAAGAATCCGTATAGATGTGTGTGGAGGCCCGCTCGTTTTTTCTATCCATCGACGGATACGAAGAGAAGGCAACCGGTTAAGCATTCGTATACGATATGTGTTTACTACACCCATCGATGGGTGTAGTAGGAGAAAGAAAAAGAGGCGTCGTGGACGGACAGGAAACGCTAGACGGCGTTGTAGGATGGCACAGCGGTAGCTGAGAGAGTAGGGTATATAACCATGTATCGACCTAGATCCGGTCTCCTGTTTCCTCAAAGAGGGGGGGAAGACAGTAGTGAAAGAAAGGGTGTAGGAGAGCACCGATAGAAATTCAAATGAATGTAGAACACGGGGCCCTTGGAAAACTGGTCACAATGCGGTTTTTTTAAATAACGTATTGGAAAACACAAGTTAAATGACGTTCGCATTTCACGAGGTTGTAATCAATGCTGGATACTATACACACAAACAAATCAAAAGAAGAGTACATCAACATTTATAAGAGAGAGATAGGGGGGGGACATTGGCGATGAATGGTTTGTGTATAAGAGTTTGAAAGACGAACGTCGAGAGCTCAAATCAAAGAGAGGCAGCACAAACTGGAAAAATGGAGAACCTTCATCACTATTAGAAAAAAAAAGAGAAGCGTTATTGGGGTTCCGCCTTTCGGGGGGAGGAAGAAAAAAAACAAATCCATGCCGGAATGGGGGAAGGGACTCTGGATTGTATTGGATCCATCCAGTTTCTTCATTCTCTCTTTCATGCAAACACAACAAACAACAACAAGAAAATAAAAGAAGGTTCTCTTCTTTTCTTATTCTCTTTTCCTTCTTCGTTCTTCTTCTCCAGAAGAATTCCTCCGATTCTCTTTTTTTTTTTAAATCTTTTCTCCACACACACACACGTCGCACAGCCATGATTTCCCACCCTCTTTTTCCTCTCCTGACAAGGGAAAAAAAAAATAACTAAATAGATGCACTTCTCTTACTTGACGGAACACCCTCCTAGTTGGCCTCTCTCTGTAGCTTCTAGATCCATCCACATCTACGAGCAACACACAAACACAAACATCATATATTGGGTAAGAGAGAGGGGAGAGAGAGAGAGGAGAATAAAGAATAGAAAGAGAGAGAGCAGCAGGAGCGGTATAAAGAGAAAGATATTACAAGCAGTGCATTTGGTCAATAGGTTGCGTGGGAAAGTCAGAACGCACTGGGGGCCTCTCTCTCTCTCTCTTCTATATTTCCTTTTTTATAAGAGAATATTATTATTTCTTTTTTTCTCTTATATATATAATATTTTCCGTTTTGGCCGTCATATAGTTTCGCCGTGCGCCCTTCGCCTTGTCTATATTATGGATGATATGACGAGGGCAAAACGAAAGTAGGGCGGCCCGTGTGTGGCCATAAAGCACAGCCCGGCCACCTCCGCTTTTCCTATAGTTGCGCGTTCAAGTTTAGACCGTCATGTGTGTGGCTCTCCTCCGTCGTTCAGTTAACCGATAACTATATCGGATCAAGTTTCTGATTCTTTGATCGCCTTTCAATCATTAAAAAAAAAAGGCTATGCCCTTTCCCATCTATATAGGCATTGCTCGCGGACGGCCCTCACCTTCCTAAATGAACTTCTCCCGATAGAACGGAAGCAGGGAAAACAATGTCCTTACGTAACTGACGTATACAAAAAAAAAAAAAAAAGCAATAAGGAGATATATAAAGGAGGGCTTCATCTATACACAGGGAGATTGAGAGAGAGAGAGGAAGGCAGAGATTGAGCGAGCGCATCAAGAGGAGTCGCTTGATTAACATAGGGTTGGAATTGCTATCCGCACCAGTTCCGGTGGCGTGATGGACAAAGACAGACGGACAGACAGGAGAAGGAAGAGATGGAGGGGGTGGTGGCCACAAAAAAAAAAAAAAAAGTAGAGAGGCGCAGAGAGAATATACACAAGCGCTGCGTGCATATAAGTGCGATCGATATCTTTAGAGAGGCTTCGCAGCGCACACACAGGGTGGCAAGATGGAGACTGTGGACGGCGGCGGAGTAGGGGGGGGGATTGGGTGATGGCGTCGCCGGAACCGATGAAGAGAACAAAAAAAAAAGAATAGAATAGAAGAGAGAGAGAGAAAGAAAAAAAAAGACGGAAATATAAAAGAAAAGAGGTGGCAAGCGCAATGGGGTAAGGGGGGGGGGTTGCCTGTTTTGATGCTGTTGTTATTGTGTTGTGTCCTCGTATGTGGAAGAGAAAGAGAGAGAGGAGGTCGGGGATAAAAAAGAGGAAGGGGAAGCTATTGCGTCGTCGCTTATGGTAATGAGAGCTGCACGGAGTGGCAAGCGTCGCGGTGGCAGGCGGTGCATCGCGCACGTCCCCCCCGATTTATACCAGCGCCACCACCTACTCCCTCCCTTTTTATTTCCACTCTCTCTCTTTTCTTATTTCCATTTTTCCCCACTTGTTATATGTATGTTCCACCGCCATTTTTGTTTGGTTCGTTCAATTCCCCCCACCCTTTCTTTTTTTTTCGGGTTGTTGTGTTATTATCATCATCACAAAACGGAACTAGGCCGGCTTGCAAAAAAAGCAAGCGGCTGTTTTCCTCCCTTATAAATACACGCGGACAATCCCGAAAGCGATTGGGTCCTCTTTTTGAGCATCCACATATTCAGACGTTGTTATATTTGTTTTGCTGGAAGTCCCTGTTGCTCGGAGATCCTGTAGCGCAAAAACCTGTACATAACGCACCTCTTTTTATTTTGATGTTGTGTACATTTTCGTTATAAGAATCACACTTCTCATTTAGCGGACGTAGATATTATAAAGACATCAATTCTATATGGATCTCCTATATATACTGTTCTTTGATATCAAGAAAGAAGAGACCCGTCCTTCAATATTGGGGAGAGCTTTTCATTTCTGCGTATAAGGATTTCAAACAAAGGATCGCAGAGAGTCGCTCTCCCGCAATCTTTTTTTTTTTTTTTATTTTGTTGGATTATATTGACATGTACCGCCTTGATCTTTTTCGCCCGTTTGAAGTTTCCAGCTCTGCCGATTTCTACATTTTGCGCGTGTGTGTGTGTTGGGTATATAGTTTGTTGTCATTTCATCCGGCCGCTTTGCGTCGTGTCGATATATGTAAGTCGACTTCATGCTGGCTTGGTCTATAGTTACGCGAGTGGGAGAGCACAAAAACAAAAGACGATCAACGTTGAAGAGCGGGGCCGGATAAAATGATGGTGTGATCGGGTAGGAGGAGGGATGCTGCGTATAAAAAGCGCACGCGTTATGCGATTTGCCGGTCCCGCAATCAGGCATCAATATCCCGCTAGAATGACTAAGTAGATATGATTGCATACGTAGAGAGAACAATCACCTTTTGTTTTTTTTGGGTCTTCTTCTTCTTGCATAACGCACACAATGAATCCTAAGAATGGTTTGTTAAATGCCAAATACATTTGCATCTTATGATAGATACAGATATATAAATTTATAGCTATAAGATCATCTTACGGAGGAGCAGCATCTCTTCATTTGGCACCAACAAGTGTATTTGTATACACGAAAAAAAAGAAAGAAAGATTGGCCGTGTGTGTACGAATGACAGTATTATTACGGCTAATAAAACTCGTCACAGTTGGTTCATTTTTTTTTTTTTCGCGTTTAATGCCATTGAACCAAATCAGCCGGGCCGGAGGGGCGGAAGAAAAAAAAAAAATCCGGGGGATCGAGGAATTGTTCAATAAAATAAAAGAGAGAAAGAAGGAAAAAATAGAGAGATATCGTATATAGAAATAAAAGGAACCGGGTTGTTATAGACTCTGTTGGACATTGCAACTCTTCGGTTCGAAAAAGAAAGAGAAAAAAAAAAAAGTCATATAAAATAATTGGTCCCGTTATGTAGAGATGCTGGCCCTTCAGGCGATGGACAGATGGGGGAGGTGGGAGTCAGATGGGGAAAAAAAAAAGAAAAGAAGAACGTTGACTCGGGAGTCACGACAAACAACAAACGAAAAATCGCGAGCGTGATACCGCCTCTTAGGAATGTGTTCTTCGCAGGCAAAAAAAAAAGAAAAAAAGGGGGGGGGACCCTGTTTTTTCTTTTTCTTTTTGGATTTTGTGTCGTGCGGTTTTTTTTTGTTGAGACTTTTTCTTTTTCGTAGAGCTTTTCCTGCCCCGAGACTTGAGGGCTCGTGAAGAGAAAGAAGTTGGGATAGGAGAAGAAGTGGAGCGCTTAATTATCTTATGTACATAAAGGCTCATTACAGATAGCACCCATTTCACCTGTATGAAAAGTGATGCGAAAAATCAATTTGCATCCGTTATTTTCGTTGCTGTTTTTCTATTTTATCAACGCCGAAGTAATAATGATACGGAAACCGGAATGTCTAGAGCGGAAGGACAGAGTCTATAAGAGAAACGGGAGCAAGTGAGATTTGCATAAACAGACGCAACGTCCGTCGCCACCGGCTATTCTATAAATTCATTTGCACTTCATGTTTCATCCGGTTTTCTTCCTTTATTCATAATTACGTTAATTTTTTCCCATTACTCCTGATTACCTTTATTACAATCATTTAATTAATCTTCTCTTGGATTTTTTGTTAACGAACCATCTCAAGAAAAATGCACCGCAATGAGAACGTCGAACTCGAAAAAATTCTGTTCATAAATGAAAGAATGCAATTACGCTTTGAGTTTGGTCGGTGTTATTGGCACCTTAACCTCTACGTGTGTCTAACTACATCGGTATTCGTGTTCCAGTGTATATGTATTTTTACCATTGAAAATCTATCCAGAAAAAAATGAGAAAGAGAAATAACGTTGGAATAGGAAACAAAAACAAACAGAGCCACACGTGGAAACCGTGTCGGATATAAATATATATAAGAAAAAAAAAATTAAATAAATAAAAGTATATATAAGCGAACGGGAGGGTCCCCTCAAATAAGAAGCAAGGCAAACTACACACACATTTATATATATATATATATAGAAGATATAGCGAGTCAAAGAAAGAGAGCAAAAGAGAGAGGGCTAAAGAGAGAAAGGCAAGAAAGAAGAAGATGGTACACCAGAGAGAGAGAGAGAGAGGCAGCCTCTCTGATGGATAGGTCTCTGCGTGAAAGAGGGAGGAGTATAGGAAACGACTATATAGTTTTCTTTTTTTCTCTCTCCCTGGATATGCTCCTCTTTTTTTCTTTTTTTGTCTTTGGCTCTCTTCTTCTTCTTCTTCTTTCACTATATATCTTTCCTATATCTATTGAGAGATCAATGAGAAGAAAGGCAGAGGAAAGAAGGAGCGAGGAGGGTGCAATTCGAACGATGTTGCTGGCCTGGGCGTCGGCAGCGTCTCGACGATGGCAGTCCCTTGTTATTTTATTTTTTTTTTTTTGGGCTACCACCCTCCGCCTCGTCCTTCTCCGGTGGAGGGGGAGGAGGATCTATATAAGATGGAAGAAGAAGAAAGTCAACCATCTTCTATTTCTTTTTCTATTTCTTGCCTTTTTTTTTCTTTTTTTGATCCAAAAAAGGAACGACGCCCCTTATGGTATACGAAGAGAAGGGGAATGAGAGAGAGAGAGACGGGAGAGCTATAGGCGCAAAATGGTGCGTCGTGATATTTTCTTTCATTTCCTGAGGGGGGAGTGTATATACACACAGCCACACATAAAAGAGAAGGGAGGAATATAATTTGAAAAAGACAAGCGGGAAAATAAAAAAAAGAGAGAAAGAGGACTGCGCTAAAGAAAAATAAAAGAGAGCAGAACAAAAAAGAACTGAACAAACACAAATCGAAATAAACAAAAAAAAGGAATACTATTTCCTATATATGCAGACTATATAACACAAGCGTCGTTACTTGTATTTTTCCGTACTGTATTTCAAATAGGGAACCCCCCTCCCAAAAAAAAAAAAACGAATGGAAAAGTATATAAGAAACAGTTGGGTGACAGCTATGATTTCCTTGTAAGACACAAGACGGCGTCTTCCTTCTACTGTCAACGATCGAAAGTTTAGTGCGGAGACGCTGAAGGGCCGCGAAGGATTTCAGTGGAAAACTTGTTAAAATAAAATAAAATCATGAAACCAGAGAGAGGAAAAAAACGTCTAACACGGAATGAAAAAAAATCCCCTGCACGTTACAAGCGCACAGCAGATATATGTACGTATATGGTTTTATGTACACACAACACAACGTATATATATAGTGGAGCGGCAGTGTATATCTTCCACCCATAAGCTACCCTCCCCAAAAGTATTTAGCCTGACATTCTTTTTCCTCTTCAAAAATCGAGATTTCACTCACAGTCAAGGCTCTTTCAATGTTCTTTTCCCCTCTTTCTTTTTTTATTAAAAGATATTTCCTTTGCTTTCCTTGTTTCGCCTGGATTCAGATGGGCTGCGTCAAGGTGCGCATTCTTCACCGGCTTGTTCTCGCCCCAGCATCCCCCCACTGCGTTCCAGACGTCAAGAACTCAACAACAACAACAGAAAAAAGAGACGAATGAACAGAGCAAAAAGGGAAAAATGATTATCATTATATACCTTATATAGTACCACCGTTCGTACAAGTTTAAGAAATAATACAATTTTTTTTAAAGAAAGGGGGGAGACTTTAATAGTCAACCATCCGCGCTTTATTAGAGAAATTTTATTTCAAATTTTCGGGGCTTTTTAAGGCCGTTTGATAAATGCCATAAAATGCCGTCCTTCTCCATTCTCTCGATTCGATAGGCAAATGAGAACGTCGGGCTTTGCGGATGAAGCCGCTTATTTTTTTTCCCCCTTTAAAATAAAAAACGAAACGTCACTATAGAGGTCCCTTTGGTGTTCTCGGATTTAAAGAAAAAAGGAGCGAGGAAATAAATGCGTCGTGCAGAAATTAATGGAACGAAACGTCAACGCGCTTGATAACGCGGCAGCCTCACTCACAAAATATTAAGACCTCCTTTCCCACTGTATCGATTGCCAATAGACCGATAGGCTATATATCAATACACTTATTGATGTTTTATGTTATATACAGCCTTTATCATGCCCGCTCCCTATTCCTATATATGCCCCATCGGTCCTCTCTCCTTTTATTTTGTTGTTGCCCTTTAACAGAAGTAGCTGTATATAGTTAGCTATCAGAATATTAGCTTCACGTTTCCTTCTAAAAGAAAATAGGAGCGTCGTTATTGACAGGCTGTATACGTCGATGGGAATAAAAGTGCATCGGCGGTCACATCCTCCGCCCAACTGCAGATCCACAACACGTATTGCTCGTACGCGTACCTCAGGGCGTGTGCATTGGTTTGTTGTTGCTGCTACACGTATACGTAATGAGTTGTATGGTAAGAGGCACGTCATCGGCCGTAATCAATGAATGCCATATAAGCAACAGCAGTATAGTATGGAGTACACGAGTTTAGCCTACATATACAGGACGGCCCGTTAAACATTTTTGAATGGCTTGCTGGCCGACTGGCGGACTGTTTCTCATATTCATTTAGCCGTGAACGGGGCCTGAATCGAATACAAAAAAAAAAAAAAAAAATTGGATGAAAGGAAAAAGAAAAAGAAACAAAAATTGAAACGATGGAATGTTTCGAAATAAAAAGGGTGGTACGGGAGAGTTGGGAGAGGGAGGAATATATAAGCAAGCGCACACGCCTGTTCCTATTGAAACAGCAGATTTGAATTGGGTCATAGTCTAGTTACCTTATAATGGGCAAGGGGGGGGAGGGGAAATCCGATGTATATATATATATACACACCCAAGCAGAAAGAGATTTTCTTCTTTGGCCCATGAAAAGAAACCAACAAAAAAAAATGAGAATGACATAAAGAAAAAGTAGGCAATGACGGCGAGCGTCGCTGGCGTCGCGCTCGGCGGAAGCGACTCCGCCAACAAAAAAAGAACGGGGCGAACACGCGATTTCTCTCTCCTCTCTTTCTTATATAGTACAAATTCTCTTTCTCTCTCTCTCCTCTCTTATATACCTGAAATTGCGATGGCGACTTTCTTTTTAATTGTTTGTCTCTAATTCTTTTCATATTTATTATAAAATTCCTGCCGTCCCTTTTTAATGTTTTTGTTCCTGTTGTAGTTCGACTTTGTTCTTCGTCATCGGGGACAGAACGTGAGGGGAACTAAACAGACAAGAACAAATCAAAATGAACAAATGAGAGAGAGAAAATCATACGTCCAAGGACGTGTGTACGTCTTTGATTGTTATAAAGGATGTTGTAATGGATTTCCGAGAGATTTGCGTCCAGTTTTGTGTTGCGTGAAAAAGAAAAAGAAAACGTTCGTTATTCTTTTGTTGGATGGCTTGTATATTCTTTGTTAATGCAAGAGACTATGTGTGTGTTTGTGTGTGTGTTTGTAATGTGTGTGGAAAGAGTCGCTATTTTACCTTCAGGCGTCTTGCTTTTAGCGTTGCGGTTAACTCTCGTGTCGCCGAATAAATCATCATTGAAAATAGATTGAAATAAGGACATCCACGCTTGTCATCACTGTGTTTTAGCGATACATTTTGAAATCAATTATGTTGTCCCCGTGTATCTTTTTGAATTATTCATCATGAAACATCTTGTCATCGCAGCTGCCGGTGATTTTTCTCCACTAAAAATTTTAATTACTAGATAGATCGACCCATCTTCTTTCTTTACCTAATAGACACAGCTTTTAAAAATAAGATTTAATATAGATAAATTCACGAATTGGAAATAATCGTTTTATTTCTGCCTCTTGTTTCTCTTGCAGGGCGAATAAATATCAAGTGCTCGTTTGCGGTCGATTTGAAATTCCCTCCTCGGCCTTGTCTCATTTCTTACTTTCATCTGGACTCTCTGTATCTTTTATTTAAATGTAATTACGCTTTTTTTTTCTTTTAATGACAAATATAAAGTGTGAACAGAAACAGAATAAGAAAAATAAGGAACGTATATGGATGGTTTTCAACAGATCTGATCGCCAGAGCGCATACATAGCCTGCAGCCAACTAACCGCTTTCGTCCTTGCAGTGAACGTTGGCAAAACGAAAACGACACGCAACATATATCGGCCGTGCACACACACCGGGCGTGAGTTCTCCTCCTTTTTCCCGCTGTGTTTTTTTTTTTTCGTTAGGTTTGGCTCTGATACAGTTAACGTATTTATGTTTGTGTGTGTGTGTGTATTTCTCTTCTCCTATTTTTTTTTTTCACTCGCGTCTCTTGTTTCCCTTCATCTTCCACGAATAGCTGGAAATAGAGTGCGCATTCAAAAGAGAGAGAGAAAAACAAAAACACACGAAGAAATAGAAAAATGTGGAAGAAGGCGACCGTGGCATCCTTGGCCACTGAATCAAAAACAAAATCTGAAAGCTTTTTTTTTTTTTTTTTCAATAACAATAATATTATTAAATATATAAGAAAGAGTTCGTATAAGCTAATCAGAGTTGCTTATTGGTTAATCTCGGGAGTCTGTTGATCGGGGGCGTCTCTTCTATCCCGCCTCTCTCCCGAGGTGGGTGGCCAAAAGGACCGAAAGGGCAAAATGGAAAGAGGGAGCCCAAGTCCAGCCATCGGTCCGCCAAGTGGGCGCGTTGTACAGAACACAATCATGCGTGCCGGTTAAGCCAAAAGCAATGGCAATGCGTGTGTGTATATAATAGAGAAAAGAAAAAAAAAGGAGAAGGACACACACACACACACACACACACTGGACCCCATTCAATGAAAAACAGCTCCGAGGGACGATGTTCTTTTGTTTTCTCTGGCATCGAATCGATATCAATAAAAATACAAAAATTTCTATTTTTTTTTCTTAATATTTTAGCATTCACTTTATACTGTAATTTTTTTTTTATCTTCCCTCTTTTTCTTTTCAAATTGCCACATCAAATAAAACAAAAGTTCCCCTACAGATAAAGCAAAATGTATAAGTAACAACCGATTACGATTCTATATACGTATAGAGTGCTGTGTGTCTCGTGAGCAGAGCGCGTGTTGAACCGGGTCAACTGACCCAAGTGCGAAGTTCATTACAATCGGCCCTTGTATGTGCACCAACAGTTTGATAGCAGTTGAATTTTGGACTCCCCCCCGTTATCGGATTTTTTTTTTAGAGCGGTCCGATTGGTTATCGTTTAAAATTCATATTTATAGGTGCGCTATATTGAAGCCGATCGCTGAGCTCATCGCTACGTTTGTAATTTCGTACAGAGACATTGGTTTTAAAACAAAACGAATTTAACGACTGGCTGTTTTATTTATACACACACACACACAGAGGGAGAGGGCCATCAATAAAAATTCCCGCTTTTGTTTATCCCGCGTTGCGTGCGCTTGACTTATTATATGCGCCTCACTTTTATAGGATCTTTTGTGTTTTACCTTAATCCACCTTTATTTCTATTTTTATTTATTTAATTCAATTTTTTCTTTTTTTTCGGTCAGCCAACGCACGCAGACATCGGGAGCCCATTGTCGGTTTTTTTTTTTTACTGAACAAGGACGTCAGCAACCAATCAAGTGCCGTGAGCGCGCAGCAAACGCCGGCTGACGTCACTCACGGTGTGTGTATATACACACTCACGTCCCATACGAGAGCAGTTTTTTCGCAACCCACTCTTCTCCTTTTTCCGAGAGGGGCACGTTACAAACGGGTTTGATGTGAAGGATATAGGGAGGTGCGGGGGGGGGGGAGGCTATGACGTCTTCTCACGGACCTCCCCCACATATAACAGTCCTTTTCTCTTTCGTCCTTTTTGCTTTAGCGTTCCTTATATTCTCTTTTTCTTTTTTGCCATTTCCGCCATTTTTATTTTTTTTTCACTTGTCTGCTTTACAATCCTTGAATGAAGGAGAGTGGGGGGGGGGATACAAAAAAGGTGGGTGGTCTCGGGAAATGTTTGATCAAGTTGCCGAGACGGGACTGTTAAGGAACAACAAAGGAGAAATAAGGAGGTGGAATGAAAGGAGGACAATGAGGAGGGACATTTTTTTTTATTTAACAATGTTTTTCCGGGCAATGTCTGTGTGTCCTCCTTCAATCCCGCTTCTTTTTAGCTCTGTGAACAGAGTAAAAAAATATTTAAAAATTTATTTCCTCTTTTCCTTTTTCTTTTTTGTTTTTCTTATACACAGACCACCTCATTTGAATATTCATCGAATGTCATTTTCTTTTTTTCTCGTTCGTGCAGAGAGTTAGGAAACGTCCGGCAAACAGATTTCTAAATAATATGTCGCTTACGTAAAAAAACTGTAATCGATATCTTTTCAAAAGGCCGCCTATTAGATGAGTCATTAAAAATGTGACTGACAAGATAGGCAAGGTCGACTCGATGAATCCTTATATATTAAGAAATAAATCTTCCACAATTGTCGGGTAAATATTGATTTGATTTAAACGTTTCAAGGATGTCGGAGAGGGAGAGAAGGGTCGTGAACTCTTTGACGAGACATCGATTGGAATGCAAAACATTTCTTAATGGAACCGGACGATTGGTATAGAACCCCACAAGAGATAAACGTTGGTAAACAATGGGGAAATGTCGACATTGGGTGATTGCCTCCAAGGTGATTGGATCGAAACAAATTATCAAATCAAATTTTGATCAGACTCAAAGTTAAGTGGATTTCAAATGGGATTGTTATATTCAGATGAAAACAAACCAAAACACACTAAAGAGGGAGAAAATGGTTAAAGAGGAGCTGCATAAATTGTGAGACTTCTCCGGCGTTCACATAATAGTCTCTCTCTCTCTCTCTTTTGGCCATAGAAATACATATCTGGTGCCCATATATTCCCACCTCCCTCTGAGTCCTTGGCTCCCCTTCCCTCTCCTTCTATACACGCCCATATGTGGGGCTACATAGAATACTATTTCTTTTATCCAGCATTTTTGTGTTTGTCTCTCTCTCCCTCTCTCGTATGCTCTTCGCTAACGTGCTCGTGTGCGTATTTGTGCAGTTACTTCCATTTTTATTGTATATATATTCCCCTTATATTAAGTAGATTTTTCTCTCCCCTTTCTCTATCCATCTATTTTGTACTTGTGTCCTTTTTTTTTTTTTTATTCCTATTTCTCTTTTACTGTTTGCCCGTTTTTATCTTACATGTCTGCCAGGGCCCCTCCCAAAAGTGGGCTTCTTATATTCGTCTCCTCTCTTTCTTGACAGGCCCACCACGCGAGCCAAAAAGACGTCCGGAGCCGAAGAAGTAAAACACCTCGGAGGTGATTTGCAGACACACACACACACACAGACACACACAGAATGATTGGAAAACTCCTGTTGAAATGTAGCGAAAAAAAAAAATTACATATTCACGAATCATGTTTTTTATAATATCATTCCCCACCTTTGTCCATATTCATCTCTCTGAAAGACTATGTGTCTGGACTATATGTTGGCTTGCCTTATTGTGTGTGTCTGGGTTCGCCATAAGCCCCACAATCTATTTGCGCCAGTGTGATGTGTGTGCGCTTCTTTGAATTGATCACAAGTATAGCCGTATACATATATAGACTTGTGTTTGTGTGAGGGAAAAAGACCTCTGGTCATTCGTGCTAATAGAAGCGCAACACCAGAGTTTGTGTACATCTATACAAGGCTATATATATGTGTAACTCAGCACACACAAAAAAAGAAAACCTTATGTATCAAAACGCGTCTATTCTTATACGATTGGTGTTTTTCGACACGTATTTTTCTGTGTATGTTCTATTTGTTGTATAAATATACACGCCGCATGTTTGCAGAGCAACAAATGCATATGTGCGTACCGCCCTGCATATATATCTGTAACAAATGGCGTTATAAATAAACGCGTTGGGAGAGTTTGATTATTGTCGAATTGAAAATAGTCGTTCACTTGCCTATATACCTGCGAAGGCCAATAACAGTGTATCATTTTTCGTTAATATCTGCGTTTAGTTGCTTGATTTTATTTTGAAAAACAAAAGAAGGGGGATCGGCGTTTCTAGAAAATTCGACGCAGCTTTTTGCTGTGATGAATTGTGTTTAAAGTGGCAAAGTATACAATCAGGTTATCGCTCCGTGCCTAACCGATTTGTCTGGACAAGTAAGGGAAAATGGACTCAACAGTTCGGAGAGAAAACCAAAGAATTGATCATTTATTTATTTTTTTTTGAATGTATTTAATTTCTTATTTCTACTTTTTTATTTCTCTTCTACGTTCCGTTTTGTTTTCTTTCCCCTCCTTTTTGTTCCCCATTCTTGTTTCTGCGGTTTGAATTCGAAACATTAGACGCTTATACACACACAGACACACACACCGAAACATTGGGAACTCCACCAAAACAGGGGGGGTAGGAGGGGAGGTATTGAATTGAAAGGAGAGACGAATGAAAAGATAGAAAAGAATGAAAGGAATAAAAAAAAAATCGAAATAAAGAGAAGAGAGAGAGAGAGAGAGAAAAGAGACAGAGAGCGGACGCGGATAGTACCGCATCCCTCTGGTGTCACCAGCTCGAAGCTGCGTTATATGCTGATGATACACGGCCAGCTCCGGTGGGGCTCCCCACTTGCATTGAACAAGGCAGCGACAGCACGTAGACCCCTCCATCTCTCTCTCTTCTTCCTCCCTTCTTTTTCTTTTATATTCTCTCTCTCTCTCTCTCTTTCCTTATTTTTTTCCCGGCCCCTGTCTCCACCCAACCCGAACCTCCCTACCCCATTGCTTCCCTCTCCTTCGGGTCTGGGTCTGGTCCCTGTGTGTGAGTGTGTGTATGTGTGTGGCGGCCAAAAAAGCAGAAGGAATGTTCCACGCTTCGGTCAGAATGCCTGTAGCGCACGACCGGGCAGCACGTCTCTGAACACCCGTCCGTGTTTTTTTTGTTATTATTATTCTTTTTCGGGAAAGAAGAAACAAAAAAAAGTTTTTATTTTTTTGCAATTTCAACTCCGTTTTTTGACTCTCGTTGGCAATTGGTGAACAATTTTAAGCGAAAAAAACAAAACAGAAAACAAGTGAAGGAAACTGTTGAAGAAAAAAATAAGACTTGATTTGTTTATTTCCATTCTGCAGTGCGTGCGTGATTGTGGCAGTGTTGTGTGTGTGTGTGTGTCTTCTGCTGGCCAACAATCCGTTAGCCGGGCGCTTCAATAATAGCGAAAAGAAAAGGTTTTTTTCAACCTTAATACAGTGCCAGAAAATTTGACGGCCATTCATTCAGTGCCAAGTTGTTGGTTTGGAACAGCCGGACGCTCCAGCCCCAAAAGCTGAACAACTCAACAAAATCATTTGACTACATAGCGCACTTCTTAATTTTACAGTTTTGCAACAGTTCGAGTGATCGTTGAAACCCCAATGCGGTGCTTGTGTCTCGTCAGTGTGCCCGTCTCTGCGCAGCCACCTATTTGAATTGTAAATCAATTCGGATGCATATGATCAGTGCGGAGCTGCGGACGCTTTATTTTCTCACTCCGTCCGTGCTGTACCGGCTGGCAAGAAATCCGAGATCTTAACAGCGGAGGGAAGCTTCGCAACAGTCGATGCGCTTTGTTGATGTCGACGACGTTGTTGGACACCGATGCCATCGACGCATGAAGCAAAAGATCTCGCCAGCATTCCATCACAAGACGGAGCCAACAAGAAAAAAGAAAAATCTAAACTTGAATTTGAAACTCGCGCGCTCTCAGCCTTGTCCAATCAAAAGCTCCGAAGGCCAATAACACAAAATCAAGGAAACCTTGCGGTACCAGCCGATCGTTTCATTGGCCATATTTTTTTTTATAAAATCGTGAGTGAGAAAGAAGAATACACACACAAGAAAAAACGTTGAAGAAATGAACGCGAACGTCAGCTGTCTTGTTGACCTGGCAGAAGTGGACAGCGTCGACAGCCGTGGATTACCATTATCGTGAACTCGCAACAGCGCGTGAAAACACACACAGAGAGAAGTGAGGGAAAATAAAAAGGTGTGCGCAAAACGAAGTGAATAACAACGCGCTGTGTGTGTGTGTATGCGTGTGTGTACGAGTGCAAGTGCCTGGGACACACACGCATTTTTTGTAAAGGCCAGCAAAATACAAGGAGCTGGACACTTGAACAAACTGACTGACAATAAGGGACGAATGAAAAAAAAAACACAGCGTCACACTGATCGTGAAACATAAAAATTAAAAAAAACACACACACACTTGTCACGAACGTAGTAGATATAGCTCGGTTGACTAAACGGATTATCTTAACTCTGGTGCATTGATTTTTGGTCACGCGGTTCTTCGCGTTGTGCGCGGAATCGAACGTCACATCTTCTAATTGCACGCTGTCGTTCAACTGTGTGTAATCACACACACTGCACATCTTTCGCCTACCGCCATGTTTGGGTCAAGGTAAGAGAGACTTTAAGCCGCGTGCGGCCGCTTCTTTATTAGATGATTATTGAATGTATATGGTGCGATGACGTCGATTCGAAAACATTCGATCCCCATACAATATAGAGGGTCCTACTCACTTTGCGTGTTCACGGTTGAAACACATACCCAAAAATGGGGCCCGTTTCATTTGAAATTTGTTTGTTTTTGAAGTCAAGGTGATTTTGGGGAATTTGTCGGCTGTTGATATCATCTCACGTTATTCGTGTTATCCGTTATTGTTAGTTAGAGGTTCTCCGCTTTTTTGGTTTGATGGCGCAATCAGCTGTTTTGTCAACTCACCTTTTTTTTCATAAATAACTATCGCTGTTTTATTTGTTTTCGGGTAAAAGAAAAAAAAATCAGATACTGATATCTCGCGTCCGTTTTGATATCATTTGAACTGTATTTTTTTATCTGTACTAATATTTTTTCCTTTTTCCCCTCCTGCCCCGCTTCCCCTGTATATTTAAGAATTGCGTGGTGGGAAATCAACAGGGGCATAAAAAAATAAAAAAATAAACGAGTCCCAATTTCCAAACTTCGCCTTGTTCCCGTTCTGAGACCGTATCTCTCGTTCGGCCCGTCCAATGTTTGTTTGCCGGATCCATCCGGACTCGACTACCTTTTTCTTGACGTGTCGTTGCATTTCTCTTTGTCTGGTGTGGCCCGTTTGCTATTCGATATCTGCCTTTCCCCTCTTTTTGTATGGAATTTTTGTTTGTTGTGTTCCATATATATATATACCAATCGTTTGGTATTAAAACGAAAGCCTTGGCCATTGCCGTGAATTAATGAGAGAATAATAGTCATTCAGAAAAAGAAAAAAACGAAGCGAAGGAGAATGAGAGAGAGAGAGAGAAGGCGTGTAATTATTGACATCCGCCAGTCCCCGTTTGCCGTCCGCACAAGGATGCGCCCCCATACACATCGTGAGTGACTAGAGGAAAAGCAGTAGCCTCTCAGAGTCTTGGAAGAGAAGAAAGAATTCAAAAAGAAAACGGAATAATAATAATGATGAGACGCGGTGCACGCGAACGTACGCACACACCGACACTTCTGATGCACACACACACACACACCGAGAAATAAGTCGGGTAAAGAAGAGAAATTTGATTGAGGGGAAAGGCAAACAGCGCAAAACTTGCAAAAAAACAAAACAAAAGAACAACAAAGAAAAAAAACAAAACAAAAGACTGACAAAGTGGGACAACCATTCCGCTGGATAAGCAAAAAAATCGAGGAGGCGGGGGGAATCGACCATTGCAAATTGAAAGAATTTGTCGACAAACTTAAAAAGAGCTCCCTCAAATATTTCGACTCTTATTTCATTGTACACGCCATTTGTTATAATAAGAAATTTTATATTATATTTGATAATGATGAAAGGCGGGCAGAAAAGAAAGAAAAAGTTCGTCTGTGCTGGGCATGGAAAAAAAGAAGAAGTAGGTAGAAGCTGGACTTGTATAGTTGTATACTAACCTATCGCTGTATAGAGTACATATAGGCTATTGTCGTTTTGGAAATCCGAGAGATCCCATTCCGGTCGGAATAAAATTTAAAAAGAAAAAAATATGGGAGGGAACTGACATTAAAACCAGTTGAAAGGAACCAGCCAAAGGGAACAGCATTTTTCCATCGTCTAGGAGCCGGAATGAGGTGATGGTGGGGTGGCGGGAGGACTGAACGACGGAAGGAGGGGCTCAGAGGTTCAACGACGCTATATAATTTTTTGTTTTCCAGCTGTTTTTTTTTTCTTCTTCTTCTTGTCATACGAGATCTGCATCGAAGCGTTACACCGTTGCCTTGCCCATTTTGTTCCAGACTCTCCTTGCCTCCCGATTCTTGTGCCTTAACATAATATACATATACGTATATAATCGGTTTGTTATACGATTCGCGGTTGGATTATTTATTTATTTTTAAAAAACGATGGCTGAGTGCGGATGATGAGCGGAAGGGTTGCGTGAATGCCCATCGAAAGCGACAAGCAAAGGGAGTTGTCAATCGTCTCTTTCAAAGACATTTTTTTGTCTTAGTTGTGCGGGACCGACCGTAGATGTCGGCTGATTCGTTCACAAAACCGGGAGTTTTTGTATATAGGTGGGTGGTAGATGATGATGATGATAAAGAGGAGAACGAAAGAGAGAGAAAGAGAGAGAGAGGTTGAGCGCAGCCGTCACCGTTTCGGTCACGGATTCACGTCGCGCACACGCAACTCAACGTGAGTGTTTTGTTTGTTACGTCCCGATCCCATCGCTCTCTAAATATCCTAATAAGAGGCCGCGTCTCGCTGAAAGATATTCTTTAAAAATCTAATTTATCTGATTACATTTTTATGAATCCTGCGCATCAGCGTGTGTTGGGCAGTAAGATGGATATAATGTCCGTATGATTTTCTAGTGAGGGGGGGGGGGGAGATTGCAGGTGAGGGTCGTGAGTCTTGCTGTGACTCCTTTGACATCCAACAGGATTGGCTGGCCTCTGGGCTCAATACCGTTACTGATTCCGTAATGTCCAACGTGTCTCTTCTTCCTTACAAACAGCGACAAACAATGACAACTGAACACACGTACATATTTATAACGTTTCAAACGCAGCCAGCGCGCAATTTTGAAGAATTTTGTTCGTTCACCGTTTGATGGCGGCCGTCTTCGGCCATTTTTGATTTGATTTACCGTTTTCGTACCTGTTAGCTCTCATTTCCTTTTGGTTATTTTGGGAATTTTTTTTTCCTTCTTTTTACAGGTTTACTATTCTATTTTCTGCGTGAGCCAAGTTTACTAGAGCAAACGCCAACTACCTCTTGATTTGCGATTTCTTTCTTTCTTTTTTCTCGCCCCCGTTTTCAAAGTATTTATAAGAGATTGCCTAGAGATGAGGGTCACATTTTAGATTTCTGAAAAAAAAAATCCCGCAAAATCCTGCGAGCAATTACTTCCGTTCCTCCCCCTCCGCCCATCCTTACTCCCCCTGCGTTTCAAGTTCCTTCTTCAATCTGGTTAGCGTCCATCGGAGCGTTCCAATGTGTAACCGCCGAGACGTTTAGTCACCCCACACACACACACGAGTGTAAAAATAATATCCATAACAGAAAAAAAAAATCAAAAACAAAATAAGAATAAAAAAAGAGAGATAGATAGATAGATGGCTAATACACAGACGTGTGTGTAGTACGTTGCGTGCAACACATATAGGCAAAAAGCGGAGGCAAAAGGGAGAAAATACCTACACCGGTGTAGGAGCAGCGTGAGCCAGCCGCTATAACCAGGCCAAACAACAAGAGAAGTGGAGCTTTACGGACGGTGAGTGAAGAGAAAAGTTCAATGCTCCCCTTCTTTTTTTTTTTATGTACCGGGAGTGCGACGGACTTTCACGTTTTTTTTTGTCGGTTTGCGTCTCTTTTTTTTTTGCTGTTCTCTTTTCTTTTTTTTCTCAACCAATTTCTTCCTTCCTTCCCAACTATACACGTTTTTTCAGTTGTTGTTGTTTGATTTCCTCGGAAGGGCCCGCGCATTGCCCAGCTTTTAACTCCGCCTGTTGGATTAGACTATCTTTCCTGCTAAACTGCGTAGATATACTCTTTTCAACGATGATGTGCATCCATGATTTTTTTGTTGTTGTTGCTGCATTTATGCGACGCCAACAAACCAAATGATTCATCCACGAGCCCTACGGCGGGCCGTCGCCCTTTTTCTTCACACACACACACACCACGCAAGACTTAGTTCTATGTCTCTCTCTCTCTCTTTTTTATTCTTCGGGGTCTTGATCTCTC
This sequence comes from Daphnia sinensis, assembly GCA_013167095.2. Lineage (NCBI taxonomy): Eukaryota > Metazoa > Arthropoda > Branchiopoda > Diplostraca > Daphniidae > Daphnia > Daphnia sinensis. The sequence goes on from CM023190.1 coordinate 8,658,417, forward strand.
ACGACGATGATTTTTTTTCTAGTATAGACACGGTGTGCTACACGCGCACCGATCCGTGTGTTCTATTCGGTTTGTTTTCCATCATCATCCATCGTCCGTTTTTATTTTTTTTGGGTAACGAGATCCGCACACGGCACGCAGCGGCTCCTCCTCGTGTGTCGAGCTGCCACACACATCAGACAGGGCCAAGACACATAGAAAGAGGAGTGGGAAATCAGGAAAAAAAATCAGGCGCCTCGTATTATACACGATCTATGACATCATTCTTTGCCAACTAGCCAAAGAAAGTCCATCAAGTTCATTCCGGCGTGGCTGGGGCTGGGCTCTTTTCTTTCTTAGGTTGTTGTTTGGTGGGGCTGGCCTGACCTGTCAAATAGGACGCAGGAAGCTTTCCCAAACACGACTGGAAGAGTCTCTCTAACGCTTTCTCGGAAACGAGAAAATGTGCACGAAAGAAAAGAGTAATAGGAAATTCAAAGTGAAGATAGCGAAGGACGAAAAGGAGTGTATGAAAGAAGTAGTTAGCCAGAAAAGCTCAAAGAGAACAAGTTAGTGGTATAATTTGCGAATCAATTTTTCTTTGTACGACACAAGAAGATGGCAACTGAAAGAAAAGAAGCACAGGCGGTTTGTTCAACAATCAAACGGATAATCTCTTTTTCATAACAAAACAATAATAAAACAAAAAAGCTAAAACACGTCGATTGATCGACCGCTTCCATAATCAAACAGGTTCTTCTAGCGCAACTCTCTATGTACGAAGCCTCTCTCTCTCTCACGTCATCCAATCATCCGACGTCGTTTCTCGATTGTTTTTTTTTTTTTTGCCAGCTCTTGTTGTTAGCATCAACAAGACCACCATCAGCAACAACTCATTAGTCACCTTATCACTTTACCAAGATTTTTTTTTCTCTCTTAAGTGCTTGATGGTATACCTGTTTTTTTCAACATTCAAATTAAAAAATGAGCACTTTGGAATTTGGAGTGTGTCGTCAGCCTTTAGCGCAATAAGAGAGCGTCACCTATGTGATGAATAACGGAGATTTCGAATGCTTATCAAATTGCACCGTTGTTGCAATGCTACACACACACACACACACACACACAAAAAAATAAGTAAAGTAGATTACCCTATTGTTTGTCATTTCCCCCCTCTATTTTTTTTCCTTGTGTCGTCGTTTGACTTGTACGCCCATCCGCCGACGTGACGTCATCAAACGCGCACACGCAACAAGATGCCAGAGCGTTCAAATGCGATACACAGGTGACGTGCGGTAACTAAAGAAAAAAACTGACGGAACGAGCGCCGTTATCTCGCGACCTCCTCCGCACCCAAACACGAACTCTTCCGCAATTTTTGTTTTGGGATTTCTTTTTTTTTTTTTTGAAAATTATTATTTTTTTTCCTCCAAAGAGTTTCTTCCAAAGTTTTTGTTGTGGCAACGGTGAATGTAGAGGCAGACGCTGGCCCGGTTCGTGTAGAACGGTGTCCGTCTGGGCCGTTTGCCCTATGGAAAATATTCAATCACCCATATTCTTAGTAAAAAAACAAAATGCGGAGGTAAAAGAGGATCAATAAAGTGTGCGGCTCTACTGGTGGACACAACAGATACGCGGAAGCTAAAAAAGAAATGTCGAAGAAATCAAGAAAATAACAAGTACGTGACTCCCGACTCGTACTGGCGTTGCCTGGTTACGGCTTTTATGTACAACTCACCTATATGTGTATACTCTATATAAGTGTATGGCGTTATTGTATTTAACGGCCAACTGCGCACATCAGTCAACGTCGTCTTTTCACAGTTAACTAAGAGAAACGCACGCAAACGTAGCATTTGTTTCACCTTTTCTTTCTATTTTCAACGAATCAAGAAGAATAAGAAAGAGTATACAATTAGATCTAAAATGGAAACAATACAACGTACATAACGCCCTCCCCCCTTCCACAAACGGAAAGGTCTGCGTTCATTGGACTCCCGCGGACCGAGGGAACTCTTGCGGGAAGGTCGGCCGACTGTACACGCGGGTTCTTTTTGAAAAGGCACCGTACTGTTGTTGCCCAGTTGGTCATTTGAACTTTTTAGCTCCGCTTTCCCTTTCTTTTCTTTTTTTATTCTTCCTTCTTTTCTTTCACTCCCTTATATATCCCGGTCTCCTTGGACTCTCCTGCGGGCGTCAAGTGCGGCCGTGATGGCGTCATCGATCCAAACAAACACGCGCCCCTTTCCCGCCTCTTGGCTTTTGCCTTTAACGGCCAACACACAACAAAAAAAAAAGAAAATTATTTCTCTTACTTATAATAAGCGAAAGAGAAACAGAGAGGCTGCAACACTTGTCGCCATTTCTGGGCTTTGAACTAAATTAAAAAAAAAAAAAACAAAGCTCGTCTATGCAAAATAGTTTGTGTGTCTTTGACTTGTAACAATCTTCGAATTTTCTTGATAGAGATGCGTGTGTCCAGCTCGTCCAGCGCCACGCATAATATATTCAACTAGATGTCTCTTTAACTGTCATCATGCATATTTAAATGCGAACTGTGCTGGGATAACGTAGAGTGTTCCAACAATGGACATGTATATAAAAACACAAGGCACGTTAGACTTAAAAGACGGAGGAAATATAAGGGTGTGCAAGCAGCTACAGGCCGGTCCGTCGTAGCTGATGGAGTCGGAACTATTTGATCGATAGCGTCATGACACAGCAGGCGGGATGAAACTCGAATATAACGATCGTGTGGTTCTCTTCTCTTTTCTTCTCCCCCTTTTGTTTTTATTCTTTTGTTGTCAGTATATCTCTCTCTTTTTTTCCTTCCTGCTTTGTGATTGGAACTGTGCGCATCAGTAAAGGACACACACACGTACACACCCTGAGTTTATATATACTAGAGGAGCTCTTTCATTTAAGTTTTTTCTTGCTATTTGGCTGCGCACTTGAAGTCGTTCTTCAGCTGATCTTTAAGCGTGAGTCCATCACATCTTTCCAAAAGCCTGAAGAAAAAAAAGCCAGGAGATAAAAGATAAAAAAGGGAAGGCGATAAAAAAAAAATTCAGCCGAAAATGTAAATCAACTCGTTGTTTGGTTTGTTATTTGTTTTCTTCTTTTGTTTTTTTTTTTCTTCTCTCGTCAGTGTGGAGCAGACGAGCTTCATTCTCGAAGGTCGCGTCTCGACCGTCTCCGAACGACATACTGCCAATCCCCCGTGTACGCAACTGATGCTCCCGCGTGATAGTCTGACTCTTTTCCTTTCGTTCGTCTCTTTTTTATTTTTTGGGTTTTTTTTTTTAGTTGCTAGGTCCGATGAAATCGATGTGTCCCTTGCATAGTCTTCCACACACACACACCACCCGTGACTCGCTCCCTTTTTTTTTTTTCACGAACGAACGGGCGCTCTTTCGTTTGCGACCTCTCCGTGGAAACGACCCACGCGCTCACAACCACTCACAACATTCAATATATGCCACCCTCTCTATCTCTCCCCCCCCCCCACTTTTTTTTTTCCTGATGTTTGTGTGTGTCTATCTGGTCGACAATGAACGACGTTCGAAGCTGGTGCTCCCATTCCCACCGACGCCCTTCTTCGTGAGCTCGTGAAAAAAAAGGGGCCCCACATTTTCTACTCTTTTTTCTTTTTAATTTTTATTTGCGTCTTTCTGGTGCGTCTCGTTTGCTGTTGCTGCTCGCTGATGCAGCAGACTACGTCAAAGCTTAAGAGAAAAAAAAAAGGAAAGAAAATAATAAAAAAAGAAAGGGGAAGACGTCAGACGGAAAGAGAGCAGGCACGCCATCTTGGCCGCGCCATCATCAAGCAAAAGGAAAAGAAAAGAAGCCACCGTCTTTTCTAGAGAGAAATCAATAAGAGAAGAGAAAAGATTAAAAAAAAGAGTAGGACAAAAAAGAAAGAAAAAAGGTTGGCAACATTGTTGCGTTGTGGCCGGATCGAATGGCTGCGCCGCCGTGTGCCAACTCATTCCCGCGCGCTCACGGTGGAAGCAACACACAACAAAAGGCGGACGGATCCATGTGTCTGTGTCACACGGAGAAACACAGTTCGTCTCATTTGGAAAAGAAGAGTCGAGTGCGTCCGCGCGATAGGGCGGGCCGTTTGAATCAGGACGCGGAAAAGAATAAGAAAAGATAACATCAATGTTGTGTTTGCTTTTTCGCCTTGTTGCGTGTTGGCAAATCAAAATGAACTTTTTTTCTGTCCGTGTGCGGAACACGGCAGAAACTCAAGCGACAAGCAAACATAAAATGGAATTCAGGTCCTGACGTGTGTGACCCCTATATCCAACGATGATCGCTAGCCGGATATAGTGGCAACTGGAAAACACAAAACATCAAACAAAAACCAAACACCTGGTCGTGAATATATTAGGGACTAACCGCTAACACCAAAACCCGCTCGCGCGCACCCATCATCTACACCTACGATTGGTATTTTTTTGAATTTTATTTCTTTACACACACACAATTTCAAAAAAGAAAACAACAAAAACGGGAGAATTTTCTATTGTTTGTCTGTCTTGTACCGGACTATCTCTCTCTCCTCGTTGATGTGTGTGTTTTCGTGAGCGTGTGTGTGGAAGAATCTTTAAGGAATATAGAAACAACAACAACAAAAAAAAGGTAGGGATGAACGAACCGAATGAACGAAGATAAAAAAAAAACAACAAATTCTTAAGATATTTGTCGATCCTGACCGCCGTTGTTGTTGGGTTTGGTCTATCGGGGCAAAACGCGCTTTTACACGAGTGCGTTAAACTTGTGATGAGGAAAAGAATAAGAAAGACGAAGAAAAAAGGGGGAGAAAGAAAAAGATGATGATGATGAAGATGGAGGTCGAAAATGTTTATTTGAAATAGGAAAAAAAAAAAGAAAAATTGAAGAAAAGAGGAGACGCGCGGCGGGAGTTGAGGAATTCATTCTCCTGCTCTCCCGCCGGTCAGAGAGGCAGGTTAACGTGCATACGCGTTCAGGCTCTCTCTCTCTACAACATAAGATAGGTGAGATGAAGGTGAGATCTTTTTTTTTTTGCGTCTCTCTGTTTTGTGTTTGTCTGTTAGCATAGACCATATCTCTCTCTCTTCTTTCGTTCCATGTCTGTAATACGAACGATGCACAGCTCCCGCAGTGTTCACCCGCTTGTGTTTTTTTCAAGAGCGCTATCCAAAAATGGGATATTTATTCCAACTAGAAAACCGGGGATGAAAAAAAAGAAGAAACGAACGACAGATTTATATATTTAAAAGAAAAAGAATGAAAGGAAGCTGGTGTGCGGACAAGTTGCGATATAAAATAGCGACAAATAAAAGAGAATCCTCCATCTTTTTTTCTGTAATGTTTCGTACAGTCAATCTGGTATAGCATCGGCAGTAGCGCTTCTATCCGTTTTCCCGATAAAATAGAACGAGAGAGGAGGGGAATATATCGAGAAAAAGAGTACACGCACGTACGCAAGAAAGAAAAAAAAAAGAAGAATCGAGTTGCTGGGTAAAGAGAGAGGAATCGGCGGGTATTGATCTGCGCCTCGGTCGACCCCAAAGTCAGCGCAGATGGACATCATAACCTCCCTCTGCTCTTCTCTCTTCATCTCTCTCTCTCTCTCAAGCTCTATTTAGCTTTTAGCTCTCTGTATATTTATACACACGCATATAAGATAGATATATAGAGAGCACACTAGATATATGCCCAATGCAACCGTTTTCGCCTGTTATTTGATGTGTGTACATTTTTTCTTTTGCCCCGGTTCTTTTTCCCCGTTCAATTGATCAGCGGGGCTATAATGAACCTCCTCCCCCCCTGTTTCTCTAACCGTGTCTTCGCTTTTCTCATCTCGCTCACGGAGCTACATCACCCTTCCTATTGTATATAGCATGTAAGCATCTAAAAGCTTATATCGCTGCCATCCATTTGGCTCCTCAATCTTCCAGCCCTTTTGGTTTGCTGTCTCTCTCTCAATAGGGCGATCGATACGAAAAACAAAAAAAAAAAAAGGAAAAACATCAGTTCTCTTTTTTAACACTCGATCGTCTAACTTAGACTCTATAAAAACATATATAGGACTGAACTGCTTTCTTAACTCTTCATATTAACTGACTTAAGAGTCTCCACCCACCTCTATGTATGTATATACCCCCTGCTGTATTGATAGACTTATTCTATAGTTCAACCTTTTCCCTTTCTTCTTGCGGCCGCCCATCTCCGGTCAGAACTAATTAATACCATCAAGATTGATCCATCGATCTTGTTCATCAACGTCGTTGTGTGCATGTGAGCCAACAAAAAAAAGGGGAAAAAAATAATAATAAAAGGCCAAATCTTAAGAAGAGCCTCGCTTTTATTTTTGCTTTCAAAATGAACAGCCAAAAGGCAGGGCGTGAGATTAGGAGGAAGAGATCCCGCGTGATTTTCAAAACCGACCGCGGTATATATCGCATAAAGAGTGTAGTCAGTTATAAGTCTGTTCACTCATCAACGCACTAGCCAGCAATAGGGAAAAATCCGAAGGACCGCCCACATTATAGCCCAGATTCCTCTGTGTTCTTTTTTGATCCCGCACTCCTCGAAGAACATCAGTCGGCCTATGGTTCCAGCAGACACTGTCGGCCTTTTTTTATTTCCTTTTAGATATATCTGTCGACGCACACAAGTCTATACGGCACTGCATCCAGTATATTTATATGTGTTTCTCCGCGTGTGTTTGTGCGGGAGGAGGTTGGCAGTCCTCGGGATTGATCCGCCAGTTTTCAATGTGCCCCCCCCCCTTTTTTTTCCTCTCCGCCCCTCAGGGCTGTCGTCAAAGAGAGAAAAAAGAGAGACACACACACGAGTCTTTTGTGTGTGTGTGTGTGTGTGTGTGTGTGTGGAAATAAAAGTAGCAGAAGCGGGAGCAGCGTGTGACGCAGTCTCTTTATTGATTCGCAAAAGGTCTGGGGGGGTGGGGGGGTCTATATAATGTAACCGTACCGAGAGCTGTGCGCTCTGTAAAGTGTAGTGCCACTGAGTTAGTATGTGCACACACTGCGCTATGATATAATAATCTCATAGCAAAATACAATTTTTATATATATATATAAGGTCCCTGACGATCTCCTTTTCTTCTCCTCCGAGTTCCCGTTGCCTCACGCTCTATTTTGCGCAATCTCGGTCGGCTTGTCAACGCTCGATTCTTCCCCTTTTTGCTGTTTTACTTATTTTGGGTTGCCAGGATGAGCGCTAGAAAAAAAAAGAAGGGGCAATAAATGAAAAAAAAAAAAGAGGCCCTCGTTCTTATAATAATCCACGGAACGGAGAGAGAAACGAAAACACAAGTATAAAGAGAAATAAAAAGAAAATCGGCGTAATGTAATAGTTAGCCGCGTGTAAATGGAGCGCGTGTTTCTTGCGCTCCCGCATATACACGTATACACACAGACACATCATCATCACCAGAAGCAAAAAAAAAAGGGGGGGGGAACGATAATAATAACAACATCGTCGACTTGCCAGTCGGAAGAGTTTTTCAGCGTTTTCGAGTTTGTTTGCCGAGCAGACCGTGAAAGGCAATGGAAAAAATATAGTCGTCCGTCTCGTGTCGTTTAGCGTATCGTCATCGTGACGTCATGTCTTCAAACACACACAGATAAAAAATCCAACAAGAAAAATTTAAAACAGCATCAACAACCGAACTAATATACGGATGCCCATCTTTTTTGTTGTTGTTATTTTCTTTATGTTTTTTTTTATTCTTTCCCGATGGCAGTTTCTATTCGGATAGATGCACGACCCTGGAAACGAACTGACAGCAAACGCATGGGGTGGGGTGGCGGTGGGTGGGTTAATCTAAAACGGCGCTCCATAGTTACATCAAGTCAATTCATTTTTTGGGGATTCGTTTGGGAAGAAAGGAATCTTCTATATCGGCTTCTCAGAAAATTCTCTCTGCACCCAGAACAAAAAAGAAATCTATAATAAATGCTGGTGGAAAGAAGAGATGTTGGGCAACAAGGACGAGCGCACACGTTAAGATTCGACTATTGGATTTTTCTCTTTCTCTCTTTTAAAACACTCAAACACACAGACACACACACAAATAATAAAATCAACCTTTTTGACTTTGAATTTTAACTACGACGATGCTATAAGAAGGCTGCGCATGTTGACTCTTTGAGTGGAACTCCGGCAAGGACTTCCTGGCTTTTTTGATGGTGTGGTTTTTTTTTTGTCGTTTCATATTTCTTTTCAAAATCAAGCCCTTTTTTTTAAAAAAAAATTTTATATTCGACTTGATTCTCATCCCGTATACCGGCGATGGCGTTGACTGCCGAAGGAAAAAAATTAATGAAATTTAAAAAAAAAACCAAAAAAGAAAAATATTAAAAAATGAAACAAGAAAGAAATGGAATAAAAAGCGGAGGAAAAGAAATGAATAGACGTGAATGCGCAGAGGAAAACAGAATGAAATGGAAGAAACAAAGAAAAGAAAAAAAAAGAGACGGAGACTCGTTGTTTTGTTTTTTAAAATTTTATATAAGTATATACATGTATATTTTTTTATTCTTTTTGTTGTTGTCTGCGTTTATATAGAGATAAGGTGAGAAGACCTTGAGCCCGTGCCAAAATGTTTAAATGCTCTTCGGGACTTGGGGGGGTTTCAGGACGTAGACTGCGGGCTCCGTATACGCAACGCATTTATTTATTTATTTATTTTGTTTATTTGATTTAATTCGCTCCTACCGTATGGCATTTAAGAGAGCCCTTTTTTTTTATTCTAAATGTTATATAGAGTGTCGGCGATCTAATTTAGTAGCAACGCACTCGCGGGCACTGCTACCATTTAACGCTATTCAAACTTGAGCTTGACGCAGTTTGCCGAGCTCTCTCCCATTCATTCACGCCCTTCGTTTTTTTTTTCACTGCCAATAATTTTGCATAACGGCATCGAATTACACTTTGCATTGCATTCAATCAACCCTGATTGGCTTCCTCTCAAGTAGTTTATGACGCGCTAACAGCCCGACAAAAAAACACAAACGCGGATCTATTTCTCTTTTTCTCTGCGTGTGGAAAAGATGTTGTCTCCTTCTCTCTCAACAAAGAAAAAGAAAAGGGAAAAATATCTATCGATATATAAAGACGGTGGTAGCGACACGGTGGCGGTGGCCTTTGTTGATGGTTCGAATCGAAAGAAGGATGGCAATGAGGCTGACATGAGTTGGCGCAAGACTCGAATCTCGCAGCGCAAGTCAGACATTACACGTACGTATATATTTTACTGGCCATGCAAAGATATTCAAAAAAAGAGAGCCTTATAAAGTCATGCGTACACCCCATCTCGTGTTTTGTTTTATTTTTATATTCTCGAAAAAGAATGTTTCCTTTTTCTTTTTTTCGGTTTTGGTTGGGCGAGGATAGCGCCACCGTTGCCGGCACTTGCGTCCGCTAGCCTTTTATTTTTCATCTACGTAACAACACAGTCATTCTAGAAATGTAAAAGAAGGCTACAATAACACACACACACACACAAAAAAGACATTTAAAAAAAAGAAGGATAGTCTGCCGGAGCAACAAGTTGCTTCTTCTTTCTTTCTATTATTCATCACATTTTTCTCCCTGCCACTTTGATTCTCTCGGTTAGCCCTCAAATATTATCAGATGTACGTTTATACTATATACACTAGGATACTTACTTTATATGCATATTATATATACACACACATAGACACTGTGGTGGTTTGTGTTCTTGACCGCTGCTGTTGTGTGTGTGTGTGTGATGCGATCATAAGACTCTTCTTCATTTCTTTTATTATTATGCTCCGGGCCATTTTTTTTTCCTATTTCTTTCACGTTTCTTTGCCCTGTTGTTTTTTTTTCTGACGTTTTTCAAAGAGGAAAAAAAAAATGAAATGAATGTATACTAAAAAAAAAAAATACCTTACCTGCAGGACCTTAATAGGAACTATTCTCTTTCGTTCTTCTCTCGCCTTTTTGTGGCCGTGCGTTCTCGTTCATTCTCGACTTTCGTGAGAGAAAAAAATAAACAGAGAAAGAAGAGTGAGGGAAGAAAGGATAAATAAAAATATAAGCAAGCTTAATGTCATCGTTTACTCTCGAGTGAACACAACGTTCAAAGCCCATCAGCGCTTTCGCCTCTCTTGTTCTATTACGAAAAGCTATATCCACCGCGGTGTCCATTACGCCGCAACCGGTGATGGCCGTTCCCGAACTTGTGTGTGTCGGCGTGAAATGTTTGACGCTGAAAAAAAAAATCTAAATTGCAACTCAATTTTAAAATATAGAAGTGGTACATTTTATTAAAATTCTTTGGGTGTGGCGTACTAAATATATACGCCTGTACAGGTAAAAACAAGGAATTTGTTTTTTGCAATCGTGGCGTGCGAGCACGAGACATTGAACCAATATGGAAATGATGACTTTCTCAACCAATGGGCACAATCACGTGAATATCGGGAGAGCAAAAAAAATGAGAGAGAGAGAGAGAGAGTTTGGGTGTAGGAAGAGAGGGAGAGAAATGCGAGGTGGTAGCCAGCATTGGTGATAACGGTAGCATATCGGTTACAGTTATCGAATAGAGGGCGCGTTTGCATTTGGCAGCTGATTGCTAATCTTTTTTATTTTTGTATGTGTGTGTCTATTTCCCCGCGGCCGTTGGAAAATCATTAGCCTGGGCTCTATCGAGGTCAAACTTTTCCATCAGTTTGAATTAATAGAATGAACAGACTACGCAATAAGCGGCAGTAGCGCCATCACTTCATGGTTTTTGAATATTTTTTTCTCATTGTCGGATATAGCGTCCAGTTTTGATGGACTCGTTAGATAACGATGAAAGCTAAAAAACCGCACGTTTCCATTAATTTTTTTTTTCACCAACCCGGCAGCACGCAGGGGCTTGAAAAATAAAAACAAATCACGAAAGGCTCGTTTAAACTGACTCGACGCTAATCAAAAATCATCATCGAAAAATATCTTTACGCGCATTGCATTTTAAAATGGATAGTTTTCGCCTTTCGATCTGAGCCATCGATTCCCTTTTCTTTTTTACTGTGTGTGTGTGTGTATTTTTATGCAAGTGTCGTCATCCCTTTCGAACACACAAAAAAAAATACGATTTCGATTGTGCGTTCATTTGGTATGCATTTAGCATCCGCACAGGTGCGCAACTATCACTCGAACAAAACCTTTCTCCTTTTCTCCCGTCTTTATTTTGTTTTTTTCCTATGCCCTCCTAACTCGTGCCCACCTGTCTTTACAGACAGCCAAGGTTGATCCACCCCCACTAGAAACGAATTAAAAAAATACAGAATATTACAATGTCGATATAATGTAATATCCTTTCGGCCCATTTGAGATTCCGACATTTGTTTGTGTGGTTTTTTAACGCGCAATCCGACTGTTTGCTTTTTTCGAAAATCGCATTCGTCTGTATACGGCTAATAAAAATCTATTATCTTCTTACTCTGTTTCCTGTCGATATTTTCATTGAATTGTTTTTTTTTGAACGAGCCTTGAACTCAATTCAGGACCGTATATGAAGTCGAAATCAAGTCGAGGTCTATAGGGCGCCAGTGGCGGCGAGTGATTTGCGTGAATGATTTGCCGTCCTTCCATGCCTTTTCGCCGCGGCACTTTGCGTGCAAAACATTATGCGACAAGACGCGATAGCGGACCTGCTCTCGCCTTCCATACACACACTCTCTCGTCATGGCCGTGTTGAAAGCTCAAAGTCGCTGCAAAAAGAAAACAATTCGAAATGAAAATAAAAATAAAGGGGGGGGAGTTTCGACATTGCACGGTACAGGGACACACGCTGGAACAGAGAGACAGGGACACAGGAAAATAAAACACACAATCAAAACGAGAAACATTATATATATTTTTTTCTTTTCAATTTCGACATATTTTCTCCTTTATGTTCGCATGTATATTTATATCCTTCGTGTGTGCTAGTTGCGCATTTTTTTTTTCCCCGACTTATTTCGTCATACGTATATCGCCGTAAAAACGCGTGTACGCGCTTGCATCCGACGAGATGGGCGTATATAACTCTTGTGCATTTTATATACATTAGCCCATTCGTCAAATGCTCGTTTGTCCCATTTGTGCCACTCTCTCTTTCTATATCTTCTTGTTTGCGCTTGTGTGCGCTGACGTGTGACGCCGGACTTCAATCTCTTCGACTTGCTTCACTCGAAACGCGCTGACGTGGAGGACTTTGTGAAATCGGCGAAACAAACAAAATACATTCGGGTGTGGTTTTCCTTAAAAAAAAAAAGGTATTTTGAATGGGCCACTGGGTGCGAATGTTGATGGTCTTAACGCTTATTAGGTGTGGAGGTCATGACGGAAAGAAAGAACAGAGCGAATTCATCAGTCGGGGGGGAAACGGGGTCGTCAACAAGTTTATGTTCATCGGTAGGACATTCAAAAAAATGCCAAAAAAAAAACAATTTTGCAATAGCGATAGAGCTAAAAAAGACTTTGACAAGCAAGGAGTTCTCTTTGCGCGGTTACACATGCGTGTACGCGCGTCCTCTTCTCCCGTTTACCAATAAAACAAGCGATGACCCATCCATCGTAGCTCTTTGTTCTTTCCATCACCAACTCAAGGATATGTGTTGTCTTGTTAAGCAAGCTCTTCGTTTTTTCCTTAAAAGGTGAAAAAGAGAGAAGTCAAGACAAAGAATGAGAAAAAGTTGGAGGGGAAGGAAACAATAAAGAAAAGGACAAAACAGAAGAGAAGACAACGTCGTAAGGCGATGGAAGACGATAGTCCACACAAAAACCTTAGCCTTCTTTATTTTTATTTTTTTTCAAACCGGAGACAACAGCAAACCCCCCACGTAAATGTAGAGTATATAGATATAAATATATAAAATAAAAGACACGAAAAAAAGAAAACAAATAAAAGAAGAGTGAGGCAAAAATAAAGGCGAGAGTCGCATGCGTGACGAGAAAGCCAACGAGATACGTGTGTGTATATTGTATACAGCACAAACTTAACTATATATATGCTACAGCATAATAATCTTATCCGAAAAGAAAAGAAAAAAAAAAGGCCTCCGAAGGTTTTATGACTCTCTTCGGTATTTTTTTTCTTCAATTCTTTGTTGTTGCGTGAATGTCTCTCTTATTTTCTTCTCAATTCTCCGGGCTAAAAAGATTTCGCCGGAACGTGGCGTTCACTAGCCCGTGACCTGACCACCCCGTTCGCTTGTTTTTGCTCTTGACTGTACATCCTAATCTATTACGACTACTGTGCCTTTTTTTTTTCCGGCTATATAATAATCTGCAAGCGTGGATGTATACAGCGAAAGCTATATACATTGTTTCTATCTTGTCTCATTCTTCTTGTCTTTTTTTTTTTTTCGCTTTTTGCCGCAAATTGGTTGGCTTGCTTGTCGGGGCCCCCGTTCGTTTCCTAAGAGGACCGTATCGTTAGATTATACCAGTTACAACTGCGTGTGCAGTACACGGTGGGGCAACTCAATATTGGACACAAGAGGGGGGAAGGAAACAGAAATAAAATAAAGAGAAAATAGATAGAACATATAACACACACACACAGACACACACACAAAAAAAAAGGACCCACTCTGCGTAGATGAATGCCACGTCCGGTCCGGATATGCGTCTTTGTTTAATTAGGAGACGAAAAGGCAAAAAGACGAAATGGAATGGATAAAAAGCTCGTTGCAACAGTACCCAACGAACTGAAGACAAGAGGCAGCATTAGTTAATAGCGTATAAAGAAAAGCAAAAAAAAAGAGTTAAATGGGAATAAATCGTTCAAGGGAAAAACAATGGCGTCGCGTGTAGCACGACGTACTACTTTAAGGACAATCGTGCCGTTTAAGCGTTACACAAGATAAACGAAAAGGGCACACACGTTTTCATCCACATGGAGGCAGTGCTATCCTGCCAGCAGTGACGTTATACGTCAGAAAGTGAAATGAAAAGAGAAAAAAAAAGGGCGGAGTTATGTAGAGTTAACGTTAAACATTTAACCGTCCCCTCTCCTTCCCCATTTGATAGTATTTAAAAAAGAAATGTACCTGTAGCTATACAAGTACGTGTGGGTGCCGAGGTCCCGCAAGGTTGAATTTGAATGGCCTTTATGTGTGTGTGTGCACAGCACCACTTGCGTACACATTCGTGAGTGTCTGTCCTGTCTGTTTTTTTCTATCGCAATTTCAAGGTTCTAGTGAAATAAAACACGTTGTCTAACGATGTCCGTTTTTCTTTTTTTGTTTGATTGAATGTCGTTTGATTCTATACGATCGGACATGGCTGCGTCTTTTGCGTGTGGACAGTAGTGACTGGTCGTCGGGAGGCGGAGCCCAGCAGCAGCAACAGCAACAACAGCAGCTGTCAGTGGTGACGGGAGCGTCCAGTTGGGGCGCGAGTGGATCGGCCGCTGGATCAGCATCGGCGGCCTCCTCTTTCGGACAGTCGGCCGACAATTCGGCCATCACAAACGGCTACCATCATCCACACCATCAACATCAGTCGTCCACTGCCAAGAATTCCACGTCCTCGACAGCCGCATCGTTTCGGACCAATATGGCAGCAGCCAGGTGAGAATAGAAAAGAAAAACTTGAGGACAGTCTTCATCGACCTACACCTACCCCCTCTCCCACCCTTCCACCCCTATGGTATAGTCACCCTATCTCTTGATCAATTCTCCCTATCTCTTACCTCCAGCCTGTCTATCTGGAAAAAAATTGTTTATAACAATTCCCGTTTCCTCACTACCCCCAATGCTACCACACGCTCTTGCCGATCACACACACACATGTTCCATTCATCCTGAATGCCGTCTGCTGGCCCATTCAGCACCAAACCCCCCTCCATTCCTGCCCCCCTTCTTTTCCCTCCGCTTTTGCCTCCTCACCAACGCAGATGTTTCATCGAGGGGTGGATGGAAAAAAGAGAAAGAAAAAAAAAACACAAATAATAAAACATATAGACACACACACACAGCCGCCAAACCTCTTCAGCTGGTTCCTGTGTGTGTGTGTCACTGTCGTACTCGGCTCAATACCTATCGAATTGTGACGACGGACAGTTGTGTATTGCGTGCCTGTGTGAACGTGTTCCAGCTTTTATTTCCTATAGTTTTTAAAGTGGAAAAACGTTTCTCTTTAAAAAAAATAATTTTATTCTGTTTCTTGTGCTCGCATCCATGGTTCTCGTTGGCGTCGATTGCCGCTGTCATCATCGTTTGTGTACAACAACAGTTACCAAAGTGGCATGGGTACACCGACGCCCGGAGTGACTCCACCGGATGCGGTCGCTTCAGTCGGAGTCGTCGGTCTCCAGCAGCAACAACACAACGAGCGCAACGATCTCAGTTACAATCAGGTATCATTCAAAATTTCGAATTCAACAAGATTGCGTTTTTCAAAGTTGACTAACGTTTTTTGGATTCGATTGGATAAGATGGGCGGCATGGGCCAGCAAGGCTTTAATGGTGTCAACCAATACGGCATGATGCAACAGCAGACGAGAGTGTCCAACGGCCAAGGTAATTTCGGTCCCGTGATGAACAGCGGCATGATGGGACCCGTCATGAACAACATGGCAACAACAGCAAACAATTCAGCAGCCGGTGGTAACATGATGATGAACAACGGCCCTGTCGGCGGCTTCCAGCACAATGGAATGAACAAAATGTCCTCCATGCAGCAGGTAAGAAATGAAAGTTGATTATTTGAAATACGATGGGATATCAAAAAATGCCGTGTGATTTTGGTTGGACAGCAGGATCCGTACGGGTCGGGACAGGCGGGCATGAACAGCCCCATGTATCGTGGCCGGCACGCACCTTACCCTAACGCTGCCCAACACAGCTCGCAAAAGCGACATCAGCAGCAACAACAACAACAGCAGCAACAACAGCAACAAATGAATAATTACGGCCAGTCTATGTACGGCCCCGCACAGGTAAATATTCATGTTAGTTTTTTTTTACTCACGCGTTCGTTTACGTTTAACGTTCGTGATTGTTTAGGGTGGTTACATGGGCATGCGACCGGGATTCGCTGCCGGACCTCAGCAACAACAACAGCAACAATCACAACAATACCAGTCGATGCAAAACATGCAAAGCGCAGGTGGATACCAAAATCCGAATGGCGTTCAAATGCAGCGAGGTGGGGGCATGATGAACGGCGGGGCCAATCTCCGGCCGATGAACAACATGAACGGCATGAACGGCATGAACATGGGATACAATGCTGGAACCACGGGCAATGGAGCCCAGTACGGCTATGGCAACGGCAATATGGTCAATCAACAACAACAACAGCAACAACAACAGTTTTACCCCTCGCAACAGGTGAGATTCTAATTCATCGAATTCGTAAAACTTGAAACTTAATTCTCTCTCGTTGCAGTCGATGATGATCCAAAATCCATCACAACAACAACAACAAATGCTACAACAGCAACAGCAGCAACCCGCACAACTGCAGTTCCAGCAACAGCAACAGCAACCTCCGGTGGGTGCGGGATTCCAGCACAGTCCCATTCCCGGCAACCCGACGCCACCCCTGACGCCGGCCGCCAACCTGCCACCTTTCGCCAGCCCCAACAGCGATATCAAACCTACGTTGGCACTGGGGCAACCTAGTGAGTTTTAACTTTTTTTTATTAATTTATTTTGAACTCAGTGTAACGGGGACGTTTGTGATTCAACATCCAAATTTTGGAACGATCACCGAGTGATACTAAGAAAGAAAGGAGACATCCGTTAGATTGACGATTGGACATTCTTTGTTAAAAGACAAAAAGGGACGAAATTGACTGACATTGAATTCGTGTTCTCGTTTGTTTTCCTTTAGAAGACGATGAACTTCGATTGACTTTCCCTGTTCGAGATGGTATCTTGTTATCACCTTTCCGACTCGAACACAATCTCGCTGTCAGCAACCACGTATTCCAGCTGAAACCCACCGTCCATCAGACCATTATGTGGAGGTACGAAACAAGCAATTTAAAATCTTGCGAGACGAACAGGTTTTTTTTCTAATCTATACGAATTCCTTTTATTTTCGTATCTTTCGCGGGGGGTCGACATCCTTTCCAAACAAACAAAAATGACACACACAAAATCAAACAGAAACGATTTGGAACTGCAGCTCAAATGTTTTCATCACGAAGACAGAGCTATGAATACTAATTGGCCAGCTAGCGTTCAGGTGTCGGTCAACGCCACTCCGCTAAACATCGACCGAGGAGAAAACAAAGCGGCCCACAAGCCTCTCTATCTCAAAGATGTTTGCCAAGTCGGGCGCAACACGATCCAGATCACCGTCTCCGCTTGCTGTTGCGTAAGTTACAACTCCACAATCCATTGACCTTACAACAAAAATCAGAAAATCAATTAACCATAATCTTATTGGGCAATGCCAACAACAGTCGCATTTGTTCGTCCTTCAAGTGGTCCACCGGCCGAGCGTCCGTTCCGTACTGCAAGGTCTCTACCGCAAGCGATTGCTGCCCGCTGACCTTTGCATCACCAAAATCAAACGCAATTTCAACAGTGTGGCCGCCGCTGCTGCAGCCAACGGCACAGTCTCTTCCACCAGCCCGACGGGCGTCAGTTGCGACGCCGATGGAGTTGAACAAACAGCTATCAAGGTGATTTGAATGACATCTTGTCATAATCCGTGACGTAGCCCGTCATGGTTTTTTTTTTTCATTTTTTTGTTGTTTGCTGTTGTTGTCATTGTTGCCGTATTTATATACTCACTTTTTTTTCATTTCAATTTTTTTTTTGTTTGTTCTGGTGTCGTGTCACGATTCTTTCTCCGACGGGCAAAACAGGTCTCATTAAAATGTCCGATCACCTTCAAGCGGATAGCTTTGCCCGCTCGGGGCCACGAATGCAAACATATTCAGTGTTTCGATCTAGAGTCCTACCTGCAGATGAATTGTGACCGAGGTTCCTGGAAATGTCCAGTTTGCAAGTAAGTTCTAACTGATCCTTGTCTCGAAATCTTTACTCAGTTCCATCCATCGTTTTTGACGTTGTTTATATTTTTGTGCGCGTGAGAGAGATTGGGATCAACGTGCCCGCATTCTTTTCATTTTATACTTATTCCTCGAACCTCATTTTCTCTTATTTTCTTAGTAAAACTGCACTGCTGGAGGGACTCGAGATCGACCAGTATCTGTGGGGCATTCTCAACACGCTCAGTTCGAACAGCAGCAGCGCATCGGACGCCGAAGAGGTCACCATCGACTCGGCTGCCAATTGGAGGCCCGTCAATCACAAACTGATGGGCGCCAGTGTCAAGACGGAGGAAGATGGCGGTCAAGACACTTCGTGTCACGGCTCCAAGAGAGCCAAAGTGATGTCACCGGGCAGCGTGACCTTACCCACCATGCCCAACTGGGATTTGGGCCAGTCCTTGTCCCCCTTCTGTCCACCTGATATGAATAGTAATGAGCAATCTTTGTCTTGACCTTCAAGAACTTTGACGTAACAAAGCCCTCTCTCGTTTTTTATTTTACTTAGGTATAGCAAGCGGTTCCATGATGAACGGCATGACGGGCAGCAGTGGAAGTAACAGCGCCGGTCAAATCATGACGAGTAGTGCCATCGGATCTCCTTTCGACAATATCCTCAACGGCGGCGACTGGAACTCGGTGGGCGGCAGTGGCATGTCCGGCAACACGATGAACACCACACCGAGCCAAGACCCGTTGAGCAATTTAATGGACTCGGTTAACTCCCTTGATCCGTTAAATTCCATGGGCAAATCTCTCAACGAACAGGTATGACATTGCACGATTCCTACATACGTTATTTAGATTTTTTAAACTGATAATTTGATTGTTTTCTATTTGATGAACGTAGATGAACTCTTTGGTGAATAGCGCCTCGTTAAATAATACGGGCATTCTCCTTGGGCCGGGATCCGGCAATATGCCGGTGACGGGCAATAATAGCGGCAATAGCAACACTAGCGCACCAAGCAGCAGTCATCGAAGTATTCACGCTCCGCAAACGCCGGCCAACATGTTGAACATGGGCCATCAGCAACAGCAGCAGAATCAACAACAGTCGCAACAGCAGCAACAACAGCAAGCGATACGAAACGACGCGTTGGCCCAGTTGGATCTTTCCTCTGATTTGAATTTCGATCCAGCGGCCGTCATTGACGGCGGTGGTGAAGGCCAAGAAGGTCTAAACGTAAGTTTGAAAAGACTTCAGTTTTCTTTCACTGGAACGTTGTTGAATCAATGGCAATTTATTTCAACAGTTGCTGCCGGACAGTGTAGTCGATCCGATGGATTTACTTTCCTACCTGGATCCACCTGAACTAGCGACGCCCCCATCGAGTGGCGGCAGTAGCGTCGGTGGTGGTGGCAACAGCCTCAGCGGTCAACTCAGCACCGGAAGCTTATGTGTCAACAGCACTAACGATGACCTGTTGGCCTTGTTTGACTAGACGGGACGTTCCTTCTAGCCTAAACACAGCAGACTGCAATCTGCATTTTCTTGCCCAGCACACCGGCCCTGCTATGACGCAATCGATCGTGGACAAAATTGAATTTCTTTAAAGGGGAGAAAAGAAATGGAAAAAAACCCAGTGATGAATTATTTTGAAACATTATCTGTATCGTCCAGTTTCAACGAGTGTTAACGTAGCAAGTGTGGATGGCCGGACGATCATGATGGCTCGTTAAGTGTCATCAAATTTCAATCATTTTTTGTACAAAGGAAGGGAAGCAAGAAAACTAAAACAATGAACACACAAACATGCGTATTTAGGAGAAAAAAAAAACAATGAAGCCAAAGAAGTTGTTTCCTCGTCTCCCCGCCCACATTAACCCGCCTTTCAGTTTGAGTTGATCGACATGAGCGAAAACAAAAAGTAAACAAATTAAAACTAAAGAAAAACATCCGAAAAAAAAAGCGTGAATGGTGAACGGAGCGTACAAACTCTTATGTCTGAAATATCAAGAAAATTTGCGTCGAATTCACATACGAAGCTTATCAAACTTAATCATCTCTGTTCAGGTGTTTATTCTTGCTTAGTTTTTTTTTTAAATTTAGGAAATGTGTATTTCTTTTTTTTTCCTAATTCATTTTTTATGTTCTACAATTGTTTGGAACAAGTGTTTTTCTTTTGCCCGTGTATAATGTAGAAAAGAGTCTATAGAATCTGTCCTCTCCGATCCCTCCCCCACCCAAATGATATGCTTCAAGCAAAAGAGGAAGACATTTAAAACAAAAAAAAAATTATAGATGAAGAAAAAATGTTGTACAGAAATGTTTATCTCTCCCTCTTGCCCCGCCCCACTCTCTGGCTCTTAAGAAAGCAGATGAGATAAAAAAAAGAAAAGAGGGAAGACGCCGATGCAAATTAGGGACAAAAATTTGATTGCTTTCGATGCGTCTCCTCATACGTATTCCTGATTTCATCTATGCGGTATTGATATATTGTATTATTATCATTTTTTTGCCTGTCTCTCTCTCTCTCTCTGTCTCATTTCCTCCTTGTCATTTTTATTGAATCATATATAATGCGACTTGTACCGCTATGTATGCGAAAGCGAAAAAGAAAATAATATTCCAGCAAAAACAAAAACAGAAATAAGTTTGCGAAACATAAAAAAAAAATTTTGAGTACCAAGATGTATAAAAGTGCTAATAGTTTCTCGATAATATTAATTTTTTATTTGCGAGACGTCGTTTTATTCAAGTCTTTTTATGTTGTTGATTTCCCTAGAATATTGGCTTTGAATGTGCGATTAACCGTAGAGTTAGGGAAATGTTTTTGCAGTCAATCATATACCTATCCATTAAATGAATTTATTGGATGAGGCAAGGCAAAAGGGATGAAATAAGAGCGCAACCACAGCCGAACAAATAAAATGAAAAATCATTGTAAATAAAAAAAACGAATAAGCTAAATTTTGCTTTCAGTGGTCTTGATAAGTTTCTTTCTGATCTGTTTATTCAAATGACTGTCATATTCTCGCGATTAGTAGGTCAGACAATTTTTCCAGGAAAACATTTTCTTCTCCCATCTTTCCTTTTTATGTAAAAAAAAAAATTATAATCATAAAAAAAAATCTCTACTGTAAGAGAGGTCGTTGGAAACAGATTGTAATCAGTCCCAGTCTAAGGGAAACACACGAAGAAAATAATAACACTATTTTCACGGAAATACAGGTCTGTTGACGCATTGTCCTCGCTCCGTAATATGCCACTCCCTCATCTCTCGGGCGTTAGAAATCGATCCATTTTTCATTTTCCTTTCGTCCCTCCGAACACAATTGTTTGTACTATATACTGAATATCAAACAGAAACAGCAAACAGGCTAAATAAAAAGTAAAAAAAAAAAAAAAAACGCGAATTGAAGGCAAAGATTCTGCGCCCTGATGGTTTTTGTACGAAAAAAACGACAAAATTTACATATGATAATATTCCTCCCTCTTTGTTCGTTTTATTCCCCTTTGTCATCGTATGTTACATATAATATATATATATATATATCCAATATTCTATGCAGTGTCTTTTTTTACGTTCCTCGTCATTTTCACTTTTGCCCGTTTCCGCGCTGTCCTCCTATTTTTTTTCATCCCAATCTTTTCTCAAACTCTATCTCTTTTGTTCTCGTTTGAATTTTCTTTTTTTTCATTTTGTACAGAAGGTTGATAAGAAGCATTGCATACGCCAAATATATAACACACAGCACTGGATTTTCTCGATATAAGGCTTATACCTACTTTATTTTTACGTCACAAAAAGATTTCTCGCATTTACCCCCGGCGTGTATTCAGTATAGTACCATCCTTTACACACAGCACGGCATTGAGATGCAAAAGGATAGAGAAGTTTGTTTTTATTATTATTATTATTATGGATGTTGAAAAGGATGCGAGAAACACCTGAAGAATTCCACGCTAGAATTCGAGCATTCAATGTGTGCACCAGCATCAACTCCTGCTGCGCTTAATTCCTTTTTATTGAGGGTGGGCACATCAATAAGGAGACGTTCGTCCCTTTCAGTCGATACGCTAACCGAGCAATTCTTGCCTGCGACGATGGCTGGCCGTACGCGAACGGTTGGCTCTGGAAACGGAGAACCTAATTTCACGATCAGGTGTTTCGCACGCAATGGTTGAATCGGCCGGATGAGCCGTTTGATATTCCATCTGAACGGTCGCAGATGTTGCGGGCGGTGGGTGAATGGCGACGGCCGACGTCGCTGGCAAGTGGCACCGAAGAGACGATGTTGCCACGGTAGTTGAAATGCGGACGCTTAGCCGATTGTGTTGCTGGACGCTGATTGCTAAACGATGAAAAAGGAGTTAGTAATCAATGGTATTGATTAGTAATTGAAAAATAATGAATAAGATATACCGTCCGTCTGCTGATTGAGATTATTTGCTCCTCGGCGAACGGCGAATCGGGTCGAATGTGTCGTATTGCTTAGGTGATTATTGCAAATACCAGCGCGTGGAAATGTTCGAAATTCTGCCATCTGAATCGAACCTATTTTTATAGGGGAAAAAAATGACATTGGCAGTACATAACGCATGCAAATCGAATCACATTTGCGAGCTGATTTGATTTCATTCTTTAAGGACCGAGGTTACCGTTGTTTTTGTACAAGCTTTAAAGTATGCGCGTTCTTGAGCATTCAAACTGTAATACTCGCTAATGCTATACAAACACGGAATGCAAAACAGCACTCTACTATTATTTTACTACTATCTTATTGGGTTAACTGTAGCTGATTGCGCATCGTGTTTCTTTAGCGTTAATATGCGCAAAATTTTGAATACCTCCCATTTCCATACAGAATTTACTGTTGCCTTAACTGTGCACCGAAATAAGAATCTTTATTCAATCTTTAGAATTTAAGGCACGGGAAAACTAATTTTCTTATGTCGTGTTCATCCAGCAAATATTGAATGCGTCGCAATTTGAAACATTCAAGCAGGACCCAATGAACCGAACCTTTGCACGATCTCGTCGCTGTTTCCTTTTTGTTTACAGAAGAACGGGAATAAAGTTTAGCGCGTTCGTACAAATGGATTGGTTCACTCAGAAACATGTAGCAGAATAATAACTCTCTTGTGCAAACCAGCAGCTGCCTATAAATGTTGGTATTCCGCGGACGTTGAGTACACGACAAACACAAGTCTTTTGTGCTCCTTTTTTTCTCAAATTCAAATCGTAGGTTGGTTGAACATACTGCACACATTTCTTCTTTTTAAAAATTCTATGCAGCATTGGTTCCGATGTTGCTAACTGCTGAGTACAACTATTTCTTGTTCCTCTCTTTTCCACGAAAAACGTTGCGAGCCTCCTGCATAACAAATGCTCCAGCCCATCTCCTATATATCCCCCCCCCACCAGCCTTTTCTTATATCTTTGCTAGCACCTTGTCGTAGATGTTTCTCTTTGTCACTGCCTATGACGCCGTTCGTTCCGCCCAATGCACCACACTGCATCCCTTTCCAGCGTTCAACTGCGTTCGCTCAATAAGTTTTATTGTCGACGACATCTTGAACTCAATTTCAAAAATCTAGTATAATCGTTGACGACTGAAGGATCAGAGTATTGTGTGCATAGCTTTTCTAGAAACCTATATGCTTTCCCTGGAACTGAATCAACGACGACAGGCCGTGTTAACTTGCACGGCCGTGTTATTAGTTATTCTGTCAGTTTCCTTCAAGCTGTTACACGTAGCCTTTCTTGAAAACGGTAGTGAAAGAGACGAAGATCTAAGTGTTTGGGCGTCGAATAATGCAAGAGAACAGAGAGACAATCTGTTTAATTATACGGCCAACCACCAGAAAGTTGTGCGCTATATTCCATCGGGAAAACGGGCAGGCCTTGTGGCCATTTCTTTCGTACTGACAAGTTCTATTCTAGAGAAATGCCTCTGCTCTTTATGCCGACATGAAAGAAGACGTGCCCCCCCCAAAAAAATTAGATTATAGCCACAAGTTTTTGCATACCTTGCATGGAAATGGCGGAGCTCCGGTTTGTTCGCCACTTGCAACATTTGCGGAATAAGACACGAATAAGCGTCTTTCTGTATGTCTATGCCATAGAAAACGATCCGAGATTATATGAGTTTGCAAAAGTAGGGCAGCATAAGTGCCAGTTAAATCCTTTTTTCTTACCTGATTTAGACCACCGTAAAGTAAGGGATTTAAAGTTGAGTTGGTATAAGCGATGGAATATACCAAAAACATGACTTGGTCGTACCACTCCGGTAGCTACAATCAGATGAAATGTGATAACAAGCATTAAATTTTTTTGCATAAATTATCGATCGAACGTGTGGCCAACAGTAAAGCATACCTCGCCAAATTCCTGCGAATTGTGGCTGAACTGAGCGAAGAGGATGAGGACCTGTAGCGGTGCCCAGCATACGATGAAGACCAGCATGATAACACACACCATCTTCACAACCTGACAAAGCAGAAACTTCTACAGTATCATTATTTATTCTTACGCAAATCCGTTCCAGCTCTATGGCTATAATTTCGTTAAAATATTGGTCCGCAAACACCATCAAACATTCCTCCGGGGGTTCTGTTGACGGTTGGCATTTAATTACATATTTCATCAAATCGATAACGAATGGGAAAGGGTTTTGAGAGTTAGTGATTATTGATTAAATAATTTGAATTTTAACCTGCCACGCCCTTATCTCTCTAGCAAACCGCAAAACTGGCAATCGCAGTGGAAGTTAATATCCGCACGCCGTACGGTGCCCTGCCCAATTTTTCATCACAATCACCCCAACAGCGACCCACTTTAAAGTAAAACCCCCTTTTTTTCCCTTTAAGGTTGTCCAATACTTAAATAGAAAAGTACGACTCAATGCCGGTCCAAGTTTTTCCTAGAATTGACTTAAGTTTGAAACTATCTTGTTCATAAGCCGACGGCAAAGATGACTCCCTTTAAGTGTAGTTGTTAGCCCGCCTTCACACACAGAGTTGGCCCTATCAACTTTTGCCTTATAGAAGGGGAAAGGAAGCGACGCTGGGCCGATATGATTGGACGCATATTGTCTAACGATAGACATCAAATATGCTGTTGGGAATGGACGCGCGTGCCGATGTGTCCTCCGTCGGGGCAATCATCCATCCTTTTTTTGTTTTACATCCTGTTCTGTCCCTGTGCTTTTCCCAAAATGTTTGATTCTATTGCCCAGATGTTAGTACCATCATTTTCTATTGGATTTGAATCCACGAGTTGATGGTTGAATTGCTTGCGGATGAATAAAAGAAAGTTGTTTATACGAGACGGCTAGACAAAACTTACTTTTCTCTTTGCTCGCGCTTGATTGCTAAGTGCTGCATCCATCTTCTCTCCCGGTGGTTTGGAACCCCAGAGACGGCCGATAATCAGTGTGTAAGCGATAGACATAACCACGATTGGTAGGAAGAATAACACGGCAGACACCTAGTATAGAGATGCAACCGAGCGTTTGTACTATAAACAATGTTACGAGGCGATAAAATAGAAGACAACTTACCAATGAATAGTAGACAGTTTTAGGCCAGACACGGGAAATGCACGATGAAGATTTGGGATCGTATTGTAACACACTCGGCCATGTCTCCTGACACGTTACCTCCAATGCATTTCTCCACTGCGAAGTAAATAGTATTACATTCAATTGTTTTCTGTTAAAACTACGGGGTTTGTTCGATCGTGAGATTCTCGGAGCTGTGCAAGGAGGAGTGGGGTGGAAAATCACTCCTCGAGCTACTAGCAATTTAAGTTTTTGTTTACAAAAACGTTGTTAAACGTGACTCTCTGATATCGCAATGGAAATTGAAAGCCTTAATGGCAGCACCTTTTTCTTCTGGTTAAAAGCAGTTTGATCGCCGACATTGAAACAAATGGGCTTTTTGATTGTTGCCTCGCAACAGAGAGTCACGGCGTGACATTGATATATTGATGGCAAAATTTGTACGTTAATAGTTCCAGATTTTTCTCATTTCTCACTATATTAATAGTAGTAGTACGATAGGCGGTGTGTTGGTGTAAACTGTACTAAATGGATCGAACAAAATATCGACAGATCTGCCATTGCAACTTGGTGCTCTACACCAATCACAAGCTAAAGCCACTCGACCTCTTATCGTAAACATAGCGTACGTGACATTGGGCTTTATCCTGTTGCGCTGCATTCGCCTACCACGTAGTGCTCATAAGCGAAAGGGTCTCTGTCAATCGATTTTATAAACACTTTGCAATCATATGGCAATGTGTCTGATACCCTGATCAATACCTCTGCATCACAACGAAAGGTTTTCCGAATGATATGTTCATCTTATTGTAAATGTAAAACTTTTATGGAGACTTTCCTAGTTCTGTCAAGCCTTTTCTTTCTATGGCATCTGTGGTAAATAAAGTGCATGTTTTCTTCGCTGTAGAATAGTATAAGGCAAAGCAGACAGTCAATCCGATCACGACCTAGTGCGCAAGAAATCTGGATGAGTGCTATAATACTGCATGTCGATGATATAATACGCAGGTCTATACAGAAACTGGTGTGCATAACCTGTTTCAGGCGGACGCCATCCCCTTTCAAAACTATGCAGCCCTGATATTTTCTTTTAGCTAGGAAGTCATTAAAATTTGCATTAACGAAGCACTTCTTCTTTAAACAACTTTGGGAATATTAAATTTCGTAGTGTACAGTAGGGATAGTTACAACTTTTGTTCCCTTTCGTCGTAAAAGCATATTAAACTGCTTAACGGAGAACTGATATCACCTTATGAAAACTGTTTTTTTTTAAGAAGAAAACGAATAAGTAGGGAAAAAAACGAACTTGAATTTCGAAGAGTTTCCGGTATACAGCAAAGGGAAGTGCCACAGTGATGGAGATGATCCAGATGGATATGATGACGGCCCGCGCCCGACACTGTGTGATACGCTATAGGATATTTCGCGTGATAAAGAATAGAAGCGTTTTGCTTGGTTTCGTCTCGTATTTTTGTTACAATGATTGATGATCGAATCTTACCACTCGAAGAGGATACATGACAGCCATGAAACGATCACAGGATATGGCAGTAAGCGTAAGTACGCTCGACGTCAGACATGTCACTGTGAAAACAAGAAGAGGAAAACAAAAGAAATGTTTTAGATAATATTTGCACGAATATATAGTCATTTGTAAACATTGGCCAATATTGTATTTCGGCATTTGTCTTGCTTGATCGTTTGCAAATTGATGTTTTTGAGTACATAAAACCCCAGTTTTCCGCTAGACGACACTATAGGGAACTAGGACTTTTCCTTTTCCTGGTAAACCTTAAGAAGGGAAGCCCACGGAAGTCATTCCAGTAGGTTGCATGTTATCGACAAGTGGCGTGTAATTGCGTGCAACGACCCGACAGTTCAGTCAAACCTAATGTGTTTGATAGCACTTGGCGGAAGTGAGAGAAGATCGTGGTAAATGACCCGGGAAAAAAACCTTTAAGCTTTATGAGGAAAAAAAAAACATGAAAGAGAACATATCAATAGGTGGAACGCATTAATCTTCCTACAAGGAAATGAACTGTTTGCATACCGTTATATGTTATGCGGACAAAAATTGTCTTTCCCTTTTTTTGAAAATAATAAAGTATTGCTATTTGACCATGTCTCAATCCTGGCCAACTCCCAACATCCGTACGCCGATGTTTAATTTCATCACCTTAACCTTGAAACCCCTAACTTCTTAGGGTTAATTTATAACAATCCTTGATCTTAGCGCCATTTAAACATCAATGCTGTCCCCCCCTTTTTTAATGTTTCCTTGGGTTCTCCGAGTCCAATTTCGTTGGACATTGATGCATGATAGTGGTACACCCGGAATGGTTGTCACCAGCACGATGAATGTTTTCTTTCCTGATTCTTTTTTTTCATCTATACTGATACTACATATTAGAAGGAGTAACGGAATCTCGGTCCTAAAGCTCTTTTTTTTTTTGCAACCATCAACATTGGCAGCAAAATGGCTACCAGATTGAAAGTGGCGCTATACAAGGAGCACGGGAAACTGCAAACTAATCAGGGTGAAAAAAAGGGACTTATTTGTCGCACTGATCCGGTCGTAGAGCTTTGTCTGATTGCCTCATTTTCCTGCCCCGCGGACTTTGCGTCCGCGAAACAGCTGTCGATAAAACCCCACAGTCCATGTCGTCCTTTGGCTGATGAGATGTTATTAGCTTAAGGTTTCTTGTGTTCTCTACGATAAGTATGGCGTAAGCATAGAAGAAAATCCGAGATTTGTCTCAACATGCGTACTTGAGTCGGCCGGAAACCTTACCCTGTCTTGTGGTGAAGATTTAAAACAAACTGTATATGTATCTGTCCCCTTGGATGTCAATATGTATACACTGTATCCTCATGGAAAGGGTAACTCTAGCTTGCTCTATTTTTTTATTTTTATGATCATAGAGTCAGTTTAATAAGCGCATTTCGACGTATGGTCTAACAAGGACGGTTGTGATGGTGAATGGACAATGGCCATGACAACTACGCGGACATTTAAATCTAGGGAAATATAGCGTAAATACGCACGAGGGATTCCAACGATGTACAAGATTATTATCCAAGTGTTTGCTGGCATCGCATGTTCCGCGAATCATTAACCCTTAAAAGCAAACTACTTAAAGGGAACTGAGGTTCCGCTATCGCATGACATGCGGTGATAACAAAATTCCTTCAAAAAACGTTCAATTTGAAAGTATTTTCTTTGCTATCAATGTGCTTGAAGGACTTTCGGCTTCATGACAATAGGAATATACGCTTATGTAGCACTGTGCGTTGTACTGAGAAGTGCAAAGCTGCAAAAAAATAGTGAACAGATAATAAAAAAAGCTTTTTGGTTGTATGCCGTCATAACAAAAAATGTGATATGCCAATAGGTGTGTATCAAGCAGCAGACGCGTTACCCATCTGTCAAGCGATTCGTAATCGATTCGTTCGTCAGTACTATTTTCTTTTATAGGAAAAGTATATTGAAGCAAGAGTGTTTGAAATAATACGCCAACTTATAAAAGAGATGTTCTACCCCCCGGCAGTGGCATCAAAGATTTAGTCACTGATTGTTGCTTAAAAAATACATAGCTACACACACAGATTGCATCTTAAACGATTCGCTGGTTTCCATCGCAAAATAACCATCAGTTCAATATTTTATGCTTCATGCTAAGCGCGTTCACGCCGTTTGTTTTCTGCATTTTATGCCGTCGGGAATTCCATTTACCAAAGTGAGTGATGAGTTCGGCGAGCTCCCAAAAGTCTGATATGTTTTATTTGAAGTGCATTGTGTCGGGCCTTAAACGCTTACCGCAGCCTTTCTTTCCCCTCCCTGTGGTGTTTGCGGAAACGATGATTACGAAGACGCTGCCGATTCCATTAAAGACTTGTAGCAATCTCTGTTTGCTGGTGACTTTGCGTTTTCCACAGTCAAGCGCCCCCATGATTAATGAGTTCCTTGTTTTCTCAATAAACTACTACGCTGATTTTATATGTATTCCATGCGAGGCTTTCCCTTTTATTTGGCGTAGTCTGCCGAATAAATTCAAATATTTTTGATTGTCTGCGTTGGTGGGCCGATTTCATTGGTTACAAACTGAAGCGGCGAAAAACAACAATGGCTTTAATTCATTCACACTTCGATTCTTCCTTATTTGCATTGATTGATTTAGCAATTGTTATAAAAGCTGTAAAAATATAGAATTACAAGCTCAAATATTCATCATGCCATTAAGGGCGGCGTAGGGATGCACCCGGTATCAATTTAATGCACCCGTTCAATTATTATCTTCTGATTGTACTGAGAAAGCCAAACATGTTTGCGCCTCGGACGTTCGCTCTGAGAGGCGCTAGATTGGCAGATCCCCTGAGTAGTAAGTTCAGGAATGTATAGTTTCAGCAACCGATATAGGTGTTGTGGCATTTTGGTTTTTCTCACAGATATACGCAGGTCTAGTCTACGCAAAATGAGTTACCCAAAGTTGTCCGCTTGAATGCTCCCACATCTATCCTGCCGGAAAAAAAGAGGTATAACTCTTTTCTGATTTACCCACCCACAGTATATCTTTATAAGTTTTTCTAACCTGACCTTTCGTTCCATTCGGTGAATTGCGCTGAGTCACATTGGCCCAAAGAAACATGTACACATTTCGGTCTTCTAAATGGGTCCCTCGAGCATTTTTATCAAAAGGGTAAGAAAAAAAAACTGAAACAGTTTACTTTAACTTCGACGTTGGAATAACGTCCATGTTTCATCTAAGCTTTTCTTTATTGCAGCTCTGTTGTTAGCGACTGTTACAAAATTTGTTTTTCGTGGGTCTTCTGCCCATAGTAAAAAAAAAAGAAAACGAAAAATGACAACGACCGTCTTGTCTTTGTCTCTTTAGTACCCCTGTCTTTCTTCCCTAGAAATAATAATAATAATAAAAATAATGCTTGGCATTACCAGGTTACCTCTTTCATTATACCTTTCTCTGGTTTATGTAACGCTCAATAGTTCGTCCGTCTTTGCTGCTACAGTTCAATTCCATCTAGACAACTGCTGAAATGATGGCGTTTCTCAGACGCTATACCATTATATACGTGGGTGGACGAATGGGTCCAGTAGTTTTGGGTTTTGATTGTCCACGGATAATGGACGGCCCTGGGTTTTCATCGCAGAAAAGGAAATGAGGCCAAAAGAAAAAAGTTTTTAGCCCTGTGATGTTTACCTATTGTCGACTTTGACGATGGCGGCGGGCCACCTGCGACGGTCGCTTCCGTTTCAACGCGGCTTAAACTTTTGTCTTTTGTATCCAGCGGCAAGCTGAGGCAACGTAATTTTAACATATGGATTTTCATTTGAAAGCTGAGTAAACATTGATAGATGTTCGCGTGCGCGGCGTTGTTGGCCGTGGTAACCGGAAACTAGAAACTCGTGGCGTTATTTTGGACCAGCACTCGAGCTACGAAGAGATCAACTTGCTCGTGGCAAACATCATCCCGTCTGTTGTCCAGTAGGCAAGCAATTCGCACCCTAACAACAGTACTGTTGGCGTTCGGTTGAAGCGATGGTTCGTTAAACGTTACTCGACTTTTAAGGCCACCTCTTCTAACACGGCCGATCGATACAAATCTAAACGAAAACTATTGATTGAAATGAAAACGTGTGTGTATATATAGAACAAGACAGTTGAATAGGTTTTTTATTTTCAACAATGGGTCTTTTATCTATTTCGATGGCTAGAAATCGCTTCAGTGACACCAGTTACAGGGCAATCGGTGTTTTCTTCAGCGAGTAGTTTAAACGTCCTTTTTCTACCATTCGTATTCTCCAAGGAAATTAAATCGATCAAAGTTTACCTAAGCCAACTGAAAGACTGCTGATGTGTGCACTTCTGTTTGAATAAGACTGCAAGATTTCTTAAAAAAATTATGTTTAAGTTCAGTTTGCTAATTTTTCTGTATGTCCCAAAATAAAATCCTTAGTTATATAAAAGCATTGTTGAATGGTTGAATTAGCCGCCGCCTAATTTAAAAACAAATTATTTTCCTCGTGAATCATGAATACACGTTTGATTCTATTGTAGGGCTTCAATGCGGGAAAGTATTGAATTCAGTTCGTAGAACAAGCAGACACATGCACACACAGCCAGAGGTAAAATACGTTTCACATATGAGAATTTTCTTAATGAGTTCTTGCACCGTAATGCAAAATGGAAGACCTTGTTCAACACACAAAGCATACTCAGCCAGAACCCAGCTAGCTTTCATTTTCTTTATGTTGATGTGGATGTTTGTTTACCAATTAAAATCTTATGGATTTGTTATCATCCTTTCCACACTAACATTACTGAATTAGGTGACATCGTTTCCCCTGTTGTTGTTCTTCCCAGAAGTTACATTAACGGAACAGCATATATGTTTGATATCCAGCGTCTCGACTAGGATGGTTACAAAAGACATTTTCGCTTTAAAAATAATTTCTAAATCTTTGCTGGGTAAAAATTATTCATTTAATAACCACGTGAAACCTGGATGATGATTAAATGACGTTGAGGTGTCTTGGCCGTTGTTGGCTTTCATTTGAACCCATATGGCTACATATAAATGCGTTTGCTCAGTTTGGCAAAGTGAAGGGTTACCACGCTGATAATTAAACCTTGTTAACGAGATTGAGCTAAGCAGCCGACAGAACTCATCTTCACTAGCTACCTGGGCAACGTCACACAAATTTGCGTTGGGATAGTTTATGATCTAAACAAGCCAGATGATGGACAACAAGGAAGAGCAACGTGGCGATTTGCAACTTGCTATCGCTCTAGTCCCAACCTACTTTATATCTATACCTGTGAAGTTCCATAAGTTGGAATCAGAACAAACCCGAATACAAATGGTCTGCTGGTGTCCGCCAAACGGATATATAACACCCGCGCAAGTGGCTTTGTCCTATGCATTACAGAACTTTAGGAATGACTTACTTTGAGCAAAAGCGTTGAATTTGCACATGAACGCACCCAGGACGAAAGCTGGTTTTGTCAAATCGTTAACCAGATGCGGCCACATACAGCACAGCGCAATCAAGACGTCAGCAGCCGCCAAGTTAACCTAGCGAGGAAAAAAAAATTGCTCCATCAAAATGTTGATGATGCTTATTTAGGCGACCAAATTTTTTCCAATGCTTTCAGCTGGGCGCAAGTTTCAAATGAGCAGCTCATCACCGCAATTTTCAATGACGCTCCGCCCACTTCAATGATTTTTTATTTAAACCACAAACATTTATATTTCGCATGATACAGGCTATCAGAAATGTGTTGGTATGATTTTGAAATACTTTATTCATATCTGGAATAAGAATAACACACAAGTACGTAGAAGAATAAGCAGATCATTTACCAGATAGAAGTTGATGGTCGATCGCAGAGCCGGATTGTGATAGACAGCAATGATGACTGCACAATTTCCGAGAATCGATACGATCATGTTGATTACACAAAAGGTGATTTTCATAGCGGAAATAAAGCCAAGAGGGGGCGGCCAAGGGCCGCTACCGCCTGGATAGTCAAATTCGCTGAAATTGAATTGCGAGATGTCGGTAACAGTTGTTGCATTTTCACAAGACGGATAGAAAAGTGCATCCGAGCTCAGGTGTTCTGTATCTACACCGGACGTCATTGTTCCAAAAATTGAAACACTCATTTTAAAACAGACTTTTTCACTAGCTAAATGGTCCTAGACCACAATGACACGGACATGCAATCTTTGAACTTCCCTCTTTTTCAACACGGTCGTTCTCAAGCAGCCACTTCTAGTTGAACAGATAGAATACTGAATCAAGGAATCTGTCCGCATCTTTAGGGCTAGAACTACCAGCAACGCTGAAAAGCGGGCCCTTACAAAGTGGAGGGACGCAGGCGCCAAACGACTAAGTACTCACGACGCCACTTTGTACTCACGACGCCACTTTGTACTCACGAAAGAGAAATGTTTAAATTCATACTGATCTGGCGATCTCTTTGCTGACGTCTGAAAATCTTGAGACGATCTCATTAGATGACATGGCCGTTTTCTAATTCTGTGGGAATGTTATCGGGTACATAATGGGATACCTAGTAACAATAACGATTTTTCAGTAGCCGAAAGGAAAATAGCCATACTGTTGGGACCATAAGCCAGGGCTATGCCAGATTAGACCAATAAAGAAGACACTTTTGCTTTTCTAAAATATTTAAACCAAACAGTGCGCGGCAATTTCCTGCAGAGTCTTGCCATGAAAAGGTAGAATTACATTATGCATTTAAGAAAATGCTCAGCTATCAAGGGTTCGCAATTATATGCATGCTCGGGCAATCATAATTGAACCAGTAGACGAACAAATTACGTAATTTGACGTGAAAAAAATCAATATTCGTTGCAAGGGTCCTTTTGCATGTCTATCGAGTTGATCATTAAACACTTATCCTAATGTTTTAGCCAGGCTGAAGCGTGTTTATTACATTTCTTGGGTAAAATGTCGTGTTTCGCTTTGTCAGTCGAGTGGCAGCATTGGTATGCGCATTTGTACATTGAAAACTCTAGCTACGTGCCTGACGTATCGATCAAGTAAGAGATAAAACGGGGAAATTTGCATGTAATATACACACGAGCAGAAAAGTGGAAGGGAAGTTTAGTTGTTCCTTTTGACAAAAACATTATTTAAAAAAAAACATTAGACAATGTTGGAATCTGAGAGTTTTAATTTACATTTCTTAAAAATGAACTACGTGGAGCGGGCGGAGAACATAATAGCTTCTTTGAAGTTTTTCTGCTTTGCAACGCTAGTAGCCTACTTTAATCAGAAATTGAGACTCATTCAACTGAACGCGAGATTGATAGCCATTCAGGCAGAAAATGCAAAAAGGCGGCCCATCTCTTCGTCACGTATACTGTAGCAATCTGTGATAGCCGTTCGTATACCTTTCAGTTGTAGCCTATTGAAAATGACCCCCAACTTCATCGTGACATGGGAAATTTCCGTCGGCAAACCTACGGCCTAACTAAATATTCAAGCACACAAAAAGAAAACGAATCATGTTATATCGACAAACTGAACATCGACGTCGATCGAATTTGAACTGGAGTATCAGTCCTAAAACCGGGGAATTAGACGTAGAAGCTATTATGTTCACAGAAACGCCGCTATGGCTCGCCGCACAGCTGGGCACTGTGGGCAGGCTTTGGAATCCGTCGATATAGAAATCCGACCCTTGTGTTTACTCGGTCTGGTAAATTCAAAGCGAGCAAAAGGGAGATGAATCCATAAATCCGAAAACAAAAACAAAATTTGAAGGAGGATATATTGATGATGACACGACCCGTTCCGTTCTCATAATTCACCATTTGCAAAGGTTAATTATTTCACGTCTTTCGTAACCTGTCAGTGTATGTTGTGGGGGTAAGTTCGCAATCCGTAATCATAACTGTCTTCCGGCATTAGGGTTCCTCTTCTGCGTTATGAGTATGGTAGGCGTTTCTATACACAAGCACGTGAGCACTAAGCAGTGGCTTATTGCGAATCGAGGATAAATATAAGGAATCATCGCGATCTCCATTTATGTAGGAGAGAAGAAGGACTTAAGTTTTTACTGCAATAAACAACTTTTGATGCCAATGCAAACGTGTTGCCCCTTATTACTTTGTCAAGGCCATATATTTAATCATGTGTTGTCTCCTATTTTCTGCTGATTACCCTTGGTGTCGTATAGAAAGAGAGAAACAGAAGACGTCTTAGGTGTATTCAGAATGGGCAGGGAATCCGCCCCAAAAAAACTGCAAAGGGGGCACTGATAAACTAGGTTATCTTCAATCAATTGTAATACTGTCACGTCGACAGCAAAAATTCTCGCGAAGTGAATTTGGTCCTCAATAGACTAAGTGTGTTTTCCTATGAGTCATAGTAACACGAATTTCTCACGCAGAAGCTCGTTTATTGGTTGCAATAAGTTTGGCTTATTGTCAAACGAAACAACGTACGCATGTTGGAGGCAAGCTAAGTTTATACTGACAATGTAACGGCTACGGTCCTGGTTGTCTAACTTTAACGTAAAGATTAAACACACCTATACTTATGATCCGTTTGATGCGTATCAGCTCATTTGATCAGCTTATTTGCAGAGAAACTATTCGCTGTACGCGTGTGATATAGAATGGAAGTTAACAGCCATATAGGAATTGTTTTAGAAGGTTTTTGAAATGGGCTCATCTCAGTATTGGGATATAAAAGATCTGCACGGTTTATTGGCATTCAAGGGAAATTTAGATGTCATATGGTACACAACATTAAAAAAAGATGCCTTTCCAATCTTCCGATAATAATAGAGACTGGGAACATTTTTGCATGGTCAAGATATTATTATTTTTTCACATTCCTAACATTTTTGTGCTGCCGAAAATGGGATAGGGAATGTAGGAGATGAGCGATAGCAATTTTGTGGGGGAAATTCAATTTCTTTCAATGTCCATACAAGTCTACTATCGAAAATACTTCAGCGAGAATTTTTTTTAAAATCGTGTTAAGGCAAACCACAATAGTCAATCTTTTTCTAAGTTTCGCGAAAAAAAAAACAGCAGGGAATAACGTAATAAAAGTTTAACGTCGTTTTTATTTGTAAAAACTGAAGTCTTCGCCAAATAAACCAAAAAGGAAAGTGCTTGTGTAATCGCCCATATATAAGCTGCTCTAGTATTTAAAACGATCCATTATTTAACAAGGACTATACAAGTGGGTTGGGGTGCGTTTTTACATCACAACAGGCCGCAGTTCACATGCATACGTTAAAAAATTGAAAACACATGCTCAAAAATGTTAACGGTAAGGGCATTAATGACGTTCATGAATGCCAAGCACGTTTAATAGTCGGACGGAAGGAAATGTGGGGACAAGGAATGCGAAACAGCTCTCTACGACTTCCTACAGGCAATAATAAAGTTCAATCAATTATGTCACCAAAGCTTCCACATTTTACTGCCGATTTCAAAATAATACAGGCCAAATAAGGATTAAGTTGTCGGGCTTAAAGTTATTTCCCTGCCTTGGCCAGGACGTATTGCAAATTAAAACAATGGCTCTCAATCTGATACCTTGAAATCCTTAAACCAATACCAATTGTGTGCGCTATTTTGAATTAATTGTAAGAAATTACTAGGTACGTGAAGAAGACGGAACCATTTATAGGTTGCATGAAAGACTGATCCAATCACTAAGTTCTCATCGAGCGTTTTTTTTACCAGGGACGTAGCCACTTCTTTATGTCTGGTTTATCTTATACTATGCAGTAACAGTCAGAGTGTCGCTTACCTCGCTTTTTTATCCTTGTGCTTGTTTATATTTCTTCGTCAGACGAATATATTCCCACGTTAATAAACCAGCCTTCGGGTAATATCTTACTACATGGGTCCTGCCCCAATCAGCTGCCATTTCATGTCGATCAAGACACTACAATTGGCATTTCTTTTTTACACGTGCAGAGATACTCATTGTAACCTTGCCCATATGACTAGCTGAACGTATAAATCTTTTTGCACCTACAAATTGGATACATAGGCTACATAAAAAACTGGAATGGAACAGCAACAACAACATGAAAGATCTGGAATTCACATCAATTATGGCTTCCATTAGACGAGTGTACTAGGAATGTAATAAGCAAACAAAGTGTCTTGTTTCACAAGATTTTCAAGTATTTCCAATCTTGCTTATAGAAGTTTGGTATGCCTAATCGGAAAGAAAACAGCAGATGATTCAACCAGCCCCGTTTAAACAAAAGTCCTTCATCGCTGTGTACTGGATCATTCCCACTTTTTCATTTTTTTTACTAAATTTCAGATTTTTCTTAAAATACATTTTTTAAATTCGGGATTGAGTTAAAATCATTGAAATCAAGTTTATTTGTCTATTGATTTTATAGTTTTTGAACTGAAATGTAAAAGACAAAGGTGGTGCGCTTACTGCATTTTGTTATCGTTTATTTAAAAACGGGTAGTTTAGCGAGAAAACAAATATCTTGTTCGGGATCAGTGTTCAATTCAAAGCTCTTAATTACTACGCTGTCACGAGTTACTACACCGCGGCTGTTCCTTCGTACTACGTGGAACCTAGCTACTACACCACCACGTACGCTACCTCAGCGTACCACACAAAGGCTCTACAATACTACGCCACAAAGGCTCCCGACTACACAGCAACGTATGGTTCGCCAAGCTACTATACCGAAGCTCCCTAATACTATACCGCTATACCACGCAATACTACACTACAAAGACCTCTGAGTACACCACAGCTTATGCAGCACCGAGCTACTACACTGAAGCTCCAAAATGTGACACAACAACCTATTCCACTCTCAACTACTACACCGGGACACCCAAGTACTAACCTAGCTCCAATTAGCAAACTGAAGCCCCCGAATACTATACCACAAAAGGGTGACATAACGAAAAAGAGGCCAAATCCAAGACAGAAATCAGTCGAGTGAGCATCTCTGGTTCAGTAGCCTACAGTTGTAGCAGTCTTCGAATTCCCCTAGCTGAGTTAATGTAGTTTCTTTTAGTTTCATCCTTCAATCATAGGTAAAGTATATGTTTCAAAGTTGTGTAACCATTTCTGTTAATGTGATCATTTGTGAAACGTTTGTACGAGGTTATGAGATAATGTGATTGGTTATGTTCATTTCAACAACGGATTTCAGAAAAGTATTCCTTTAATTCTGTAAGTATTTCTGGAAGTTGTTTTGTTTGCATACCCCTTCTGTTTTTATTGCTTCGTGTGATTGTTTTTCCTTTTCTTTCCCACGGACCTTTTTTTTTGGACAGTTCCCAGAATCTCCAAATTTTTTCAGTAAAAGAAAATCAGTAAAGAAAGTGCAAAAAAAAACTGTGGGAAGGGCAAACAGAAAACCATGATGGCCGCTTTTTCTTTTTTTCGCCACGCAATTGGATGCAGAATTGGAGGACGGGTGAACAAAAATCCATGATGGCCGCTTTCGCTTATCTCTGACCCTTCCCAAGTTCCAAGCCTCTCTACAGCTGTCAGTCAGTCTGTCAGTGTACAGTTGACCCCATGAGACTAAGCTTAACGACTTGATAAGCGGCCACTGCGCTGATAAGCCGAGGTGTGAAATTCTTTGATGGGAAAGCAAGCTCTCACCATTTCTCACGGTTTCAAACGTTGCATCTTCGTTGCTGTTTTTCTTTCTGACCATCTGTTACTATGATCAACAGTGAATTCGCCTTTTCGCTCATTGTCTTTTTAACGCTTACATCCGTAGATGAAAAACAGTTAAAGTTTGGGTAAACGAGCTAATAAGAGGTATTGAAAATTTGTTTTTGTGATTTTATCAAATTGTTTTGTTTGTATTAATGTGGTCCCAAGATATCAACAAGAAAGCTGCCGATCTTAACATCGCTATCAAACTGATAGCATCCCAACGTCGCATTCATGTTGATGCTGAAGTCATTTGATTTTCCGGATTGTTTCAGCGTAAAGCTTGCCGTTAGCTATCCAGCATATAGCTTGCTGATAGCTAACCAGCGGATAGTTTGCAATTAGCTATTGGCATGCTGCTGTTGGCTCTTATTGTTTCTCTGATGCCTGGAGAGGCCATGGGTGGACCATGAGCTCGTCTTCGTTTGGGAACTACATTACTCCGGCGCCTTACTACACTACGACGTATGCAGCCCCCAACTACTACACCGAGCCCCACAAGTACTACACGACCGGAATACTACACAACGTCTTCGTACTACACCACCGTGTATGCTGCTCCTACCTACTACACTGATGCCCCGAAATACTACTCGGCTTCAAGTTACTAAAACCGAAGGTCCAGTTTATTACACTACAACGTACACTACTCCAAGCTACTACACCGCGGTTCCCAAATACTGCACAACAAAGACACCGGAGTACTACACAACGATTTACGCTACACCGAGCCGACCGAGCTATCACATCTAATCTCCAAAGTATTATTCTTCCCTCAGTTACTACACCACAACTTATTCTGCTCCGTCTTACTACACAGAGGCTCCCCAATACTACACCGCAAACGTCGCTGAAAAGTACACTACACTACTAAAGACCCGGAGTACTATACAAAGGCTACTGAATACTAAACTACCATTTACGCTACCCCTGTTTACTACACTGAGGTTCATCATTTTCTTTAAGTTTCATCCTGCAATCCTGGGTAAAGTATGTTTCAAGTTGTTTAACCATTTCTGTTAATGTGATCATTTGTGGTACGTTTGTACGAACGGTTAACGGTTAACGGTAATGTGATTGTCTGTGATTTATTATGTTCTTCGTTTCCACGAAGGTTGAAAAAAAACTAATGCTTTTTTCTGTTATAGGTTACTGTAGTATTATGCTGCTGCCAGCTGTCGTCTTTCTGATGGCTGGATCAACCGCACTACACCACTGCTGCGCCTTACTTACACCATCACGTATGCAGCCTCTACTTACTACGCTACAAAGACTCCCGCGGGCTCCCGAGTAGTACACCACCACGTATGTAGCTCCGACTTACTGTTATTCGGAGGCCCCGAAATCCTACTCCACACGGACCTATTACACAGAAGCGCCAGGTGTATTAGACAACAACGTATGCCACGCCGAGCTACTACACCGAAGCTTCCACATACTGTACCACAAAGGCGCCTGAATATTACACAACCTAGGCTTCACCAGCTTACTACACTGACGCCCCGAAATATTTCTCTGCTCCAAGCTAATTAAACTTTTTCCTTCTACACCACTACAATACCAATCTACGATTGAGATCATATTGCTGTAGGTTACCATATGATGCTCATAGTGGAAGAAAATAGAAAACTAACCGAACTAAAAATAACGAAAAAAAGGACATTATACACAAGAGACCGCACATACGCACAAGCATTTCTGGAAGTTGTTTTGTTTTTGCATACCCCACCTGTTTTTATTGCTTCATGTGATTGTTTTTCCTTTTCTTTCCCACGACCTTTTTTTTCTCGACAGTTCCCAGAATCTCCAAATTTTTTCAGCAAGAAAAATCCGAAAGTGCATAAAAAGCTGTGGGAAGGGTGAACAGAAATCCATGATGGCCGCCTCTTCTTTTTTACGCCACGCAATTGGTTGCAGAGTGAAGGAAGGGAGAAAAAAAATCCATGATGGCCGCCTCTCCTTTTCTTCGACACGCAAGTGCATGAGAACTGGGGGGAAGGGTGAACAAAAATCCATGATGGCCGCTTTCGCTTATTTCTTTCCCTTTCTAATCCCCCAGCCTCTCTGTACAGCTGTCAATCACCCGTTGACCCCCTGGGACTAAGCTTAACGACTTGTAAAGCGACCACCGCGCTGATAGGACGAGGTGTGAAAATCTTTGACGGAAAAAATAAGCTCTATTCCCTATGGACCTTCTTTTTCTTTTCCAGCAGTTCGTTCTCACGGCTTCAAACGTTGTATCTTCGTTGCTGTTTTTCTTTCTAGTGCTCGGTTACTATGAGCAACAGTGAATTTGCCTTTTCGCTGCTCGTCTTTTTTACGCTTACATCCGTAGATGAAAACAGTTAAAGTTTGGATAAACGTGCTAATGAAAGGTATTGTAAAGTTGTTATTGGTATTTTATCGAATTGTTTTGTCTGCAGTAATGTGATCCCAAGATATCAACAAGAAAACTGTCCATCTAAACGTCGGTATCAAACTGATAGCATCCTAACGTCGCATTCATTTGATGCTGAAGTGATTTGATTTTCCGGACGAGTTCTACTAAAATGAAATTCAGTATTATCCTGGTCCTTCTATTTACGATGGAGCAGAATCTGAGCTCTCGGGCCCATCGAGTCGAACGGGTAGCCGTTGACACGTATTTAAACAAGGCCAGGGCCGTCTTGGATCGTGTCCCTCTGATCGATGGGTAAAGGAAAGTTAAATCATTTAAAGAAACTAGTTTTTGATGATGAATTTACTAATGCAGAAACTATGATTTTGCCATGTCCCTACGAGACTCTGCAACCTGGACATCAAGAGTTGTGAGGAACTTGGAAACGTCAACAGCAATACAACATTATACATCAGTTGCATTTCATATCATGTTTTCTAACAGCTGCAGTTATGGGTAATTTAACGTTTCTACCATTTACAAGTTACGATTTTACCATCTAAACAGTAAATTGTGATCAAACTTATATCTATCAATGAATTAGTGTGTTGTACCTGAACAACATTCAGGTGGGTTAAGAGATTTAAATGTCTGTATTATCCTTGTTTCAGCTAACTATGCACCAATACTGCTATTGGCTGTTGTATCTCTGATGACTGGTGGACCAATGGTCTCTTCTTCTTATGGCTACTATACCACTCCGCTACACCACGACGTATGATGCTCCCAGCTGCTATACTACCAAGGCTCCAGCTGCCCCGTCTTACTACACTAAACCTCTATACAACACCAAAGCTCCAAAATACTACTCTACACCAAATTATTACACCACAACTACTCCATCGTACTACGTGGAACCCAGCTACTACATCACAACTTATGCTGCCCCAGCTTACTACTGTATTACTCGGCTCCGAGCTACTATCAGACTGAGGCTCTACAATACTACACCACCAAGGCTCCCGAGTACACAAGAACGTATGCCTCGCCAAGTTTTACACCGTTCCTCAAATACTACACCACTAACTATGCTGCTCCAGTCTACTATACCCATGCTCCCATCTACTACACCTCTAAGGCCACTGAATACTACACAACTGAAGCCCCAGAGTATTACACGATGAAAGCTGAGTACTACCCAACCACTTACGCAGCTCCAGCCTACTACATTGTGCCTCTGACGTATAACCAGATTGAGACTCCACAATACTACACTAAAAAGGCCTCGAAGTACTACACAACAGCGTATGCCACTCCGAGTTACTACACCGAAGCCCCTACCTACTATACCACAAATGCGCCTGAGTATTACACAACTACAGCGCTGAAGCCCCGAAGAACTACGCTGTCACGAGTAACTACACCACGGCTGCCCCGTCATACTACATAGAATCCAGCTACTACACCACAACTTATGCTGCTCCGTCTCACTATACTGAGGCTCCAGCGCTTTACTATGCCACGACGTATGCAGCCCTCAACTACTACACCGAGCCCCCAAGTACTACACGACCGGAATGCTACACAACGTCCATCCATGTACTACACCGTGTATGCTGCTCCTACCTACTACACTGATGCCCCGAAATACTACTCGGCTTCAAGTTACTATACACAGAGGCTCCAGTTTATTACACCACAACGTACGCTGCTCCAAGCTACTACATCGCGATTCCCAAATACTACACAACAAAGGCACCGGAGTACTAC
This sequence comes from Daphnia sinensis, assembly GCA_013167095.2. Lineage (NCBI taxonomy): Eukaryota > Metazoa > Arthropoda > Branchiopoda > Diplostraca > Daphniidae > Daphnia > Daphnia sinensis. Next base: position 8,701,311 of record CM023190.1, read on the forward strand.
ACAACGATTTACGCTACACCGAGCTATCACATCTAATCTCCAAAGTATTATTCTTCCCTCAGTTACTAAACCACAACTTATTCTGCTCCGTCTTACTACACAGAGGCTCCCCAATACTACACCGCAAACGTCGCTGAATAGTACACTGCTAAAGCCCCGAAGTACTATACAAAGGCTACTGAATACTAAACTACCATTTACGCTACCCCTGTTTACTACACTGAGGTTCGTCAATGGATGCAACCTGACTGAGTATCGCAGTGTAATGGAATTCGCTCATTTCGACAGCATGTACATTTGTAATGGATCGTTATTGTCTGACCAGCCCTCGGAAAGCAATCCTGACCTTGCTATAATATCACTCAGGTACTTTATTTCTTTGTTGAATACTCACCATGAATTCTAGTCTCTCCGTTAAATAATTTAGCAGTTTGATTATTTAAGAATGCGTTTGATTCGGGATATCTAGGATGCGTCTTTACATCACATCCCTGCAAATGGACCGAACCACTTGTAGAAGCTCTTCAACGCGTTTCCAGGAAACACAAACCGCCAAGCAAAAGGGTAGGGTAAGAATGTTGAATGTTTCGTCATTACCTGTAAGGTAGTACACGTGTCGTAACCGCAGGGCTAATGCAGTGAAACAGGGTGATTTTGGACTCGTATGTAATGAGTGGACTAACGTGTTTCAATTCAGTGTAGTAGGAAACTTGGATACGGCAACAGCAGAAAAACATCTACCATCAGTTGTATTTCACATCGTGTTATCTAGTATCTTTGCAATTATGGCTCCTACGTGGAACCTAGCTACTGCACCACCACGTACGCTGCCCCAGCTTACCACACATAGGCTCACAATACTACGCCGTCAAGGCTCCCGACTACACAGCAACGGATGGTTCGCCAAGCTAGTATACCGAAGCACCCCCAAATCCCATACCACTAAGGCCGCTGAATACTACACGACTGCAGCGCCGGATTATCACACCCCAAAAAGCTGAGTAGCCTACTACTCTGAGCTCCCCAATATAATAGAAATCTCGGATAATAATCAGAACATACTGTTCCTCATCATATTGTGTGGGTCGGAGATCTTACAGCTGAAAATGTTTCGGTTTGTTCACCATAGGAAGATCACATAATCTGTAAAACCAAACAAGTTAAGCAGATGCCTTGCTCAGCAACTCCTATGGTAAATATTTTTCCTAGTTATGATACTTAATATTAAAGGTTCTAACAGGCCATTTTTTTTCTTTCCTTTTTTCATTTCTTCATTTTCTCTTTTTTCCCCCAAAAAATCTAGATTGGTGTCGCGAGTTATAGGGCAACTGTTCAGGCCTACAGTTGTCGTTTTTTAATCCGCCAAGGATTTGTGCGTTATTGCGTCTGTTGTGGAGCCTGAGTAGCATACCTAAGAGGCGGTTCATCCTGCATTCCTGATCACCAAGCAGTTACAAGCATGTTCTACGCTACAAGCACCAGAGACAAAGGGCGAGCTGAACTAGGTATTTTGAAAATCCAAATTAAAATGTGTTGTGGTGGTATGGTTGTTTCAGTACTCATTGTTTCTTAATTGACTGTTCAGTGCTAAAGCTATCTCACCCGTACAGCTCCTATTGTCATATGGTCTGCTACTAAGGGGTGAGAGAGGTCTTTTTGTGGACAACTATTAGGACATTGCTACACGTTACAACATACAACGATAGCAAAAAAACGAATCGAAGACTGGGCAACCATGAAGCGACGGGTGAGGCTTGGACGGAGCAACGGGCGAAGTGAAGGCGGGGTGAAGTTCTGAGATGTCATTCGGCAACAGGTTACTTTGCCGAGGCTTCATTTAACTATACTCCTACGTATGCCACGCGATCTTACGTATACTGAGGCACCAAAATACTACACCACGAATGCTGACTATTACCACACTACTGCCTTGTACTACTTTCCAGCTCCGGAGTACTGTCCCTACACAAGGGGGATTACCATACCCAAGGTACTACAGAGAGCAAAAGTTTGTACACCGAATTTCGAATGCTTAAGGGTGTTATTTGCACAACTTGCATGTAACAACTCGCTACATAATTGTTTGTTCAATATCTTCCGTAGTTTTTATAACGTGTATTTAATTTTTATATTTTCCATGTTTGAATTGATACCATCATACGGTAGCATTTCATGAAACCATAAAGTATCCCAGGAGTTGTCACGGCTGCAAAACCAATCAAACAACCGCATTCCGGAGATTGTAGTACCAGTACATTCCGGTTTGAAATATTGTCCCGTCTTAGTGCAGAGTGGATCACGCAGCGTGGATCACTTCTGGTTTGACCATTTTTGTTGTCTGTTTTTTTTTCCTGTTGTGTAGAAAGTGAAACGCAACAATAATTGAAAGTATTCGCGTGAAGAGCTTACCTGTAATCCGTTTGGTTAGTAATTTCTGCATCATCAGGTCAAAAAAGATAATATCAACAAGGCTTACAAGTGGGTGAAAAAATAAAAATATTGTAGTGTTGGTTCACATTAAAATAAAAAAAAAGTAAGGAAGGAGAGAGCGTAATGATGCGCAATTTGCGGCTCTACGAGTCACAAGAGGGTTTGCAAAGTTTCAGCGGGAAGCGTAAGCCTCAATTTCAAAACAAATGAGCTTGTAGCGTTATTGTTGTCTATCGTGAAAAAAATCTGGATATTAAAAAATCATGTAAAAATGTTTTCAGATATCAAGATTCGAACCTTCGTAAACTGGCATGGGAGTCGCGCACTGTAGCACGACGCCATGCTATTGCTATTACTGGTGCCATACATAAGCTATTTAACCAGATGACCGCCAAAGAAAGTTTTGGTTGGGATGTGCGGTCCCGGCACAGTGGTTATCGCCACTCCCTTGTATGCTAGTTTCCCCAGGTTCGATTCCCGCCACCTCCAAGTTTCCCTCCCTCCTGCCCTCCCTCCCGTCCTCCCTCCCGTCCTGCCCTCCCGTCCCCCCTCCCGCCCCCCATTGTTCCCTATGCATGTATGTGTGTCATCATTGAAGATTCATCGACATCATCAACTCAACGCTCAAGATATGCTTCAATGGTTCCAGCGCAAGATATGCTTCATCTAAATGCTTCAAAGAAGCCGCCTATATAAAAGGCCATCTATAACTACACGACACTACCACACTCAAAAAACAATACTACACGTATGACACCAACACAACTACTAGACACCTTACAGACGATGCTCGATCTAGTAGTACCGTTCACTACACATAAAGATCGAACCCGTAACTTGGCAGAGAATTGGTAGCTCGTAGGTTGTTCGTAAGACTCCCCGTGGCCCCTAGGTTCATGGATGCAGGCAGCTTATCATCGAGCCATGACCCAATTCGAAACCCGCAAAAACCTTTTTACCGGTTTATTAATTTGAATCATTTGCGCCGACGCTGATTTGAATTTCAATGATTGAATTATTGAATTTGAACCATTCATGGGAGCTGCTTTCGGTGAGACCCAAGGAGCTTACGGTATTTAGAGAAAAATTTTGCTAATAGATGGCGTCTCGACGTTGTTTTCCTGCGTTCGTCATCCAAACCTGGCAACGTTGTTTCAGCCGGCGGCCCGGCGCTTCTGTTTTCCGTTGCTGTCGCCACTCTCGCCAGGCCATGGCTGTCGCTGACGCTAAAGTGAATAGTTTTTTAAGAAATGCCGTGTTTGGTGAAAATCTTTGTGAACATTATTGATGTAGGCCATACTTATTAGGAAACAGAAACCATTGAAGCCCGATTTTGAGTCCGACGTGTTTTGGCGTGACTATGACATATCGGTTAAAAGTAAAACATCGTAATGTGAGTCTAGGAGCTTCCTTCTGTAGCCTAGATGTCAATTGCCACCTGCTAATAGCCTGGTATCTCATTCTAAAATCTACAGTTTTCTGCCAATTCCACTTTTGAGGGAGGAACAAGAGAAGAATTTTAATACTTAGGTTCTATTTCAAATGAACGACAGCAGTGGGAACCAAGAAAATGATCAGTTTGCGTAGAACTGAGCTTTCTGAAGTTGTCCAAAGAGAAGCAACAAGGGATTATTCAGCAAATGGAGGTATAATTATTTTGTTTGGCAGCAAGCATTTAAAAAGAATCTGTTGTTACAGAAGTACCATCATAATTTCAAATTTATGGATGCTCATGGATGCTGGTATCTCATTCTAAGGTCTACAGTTTTCTGCCAATTCCACTTTTGAAGGAGGAACAAGAGAAGAATTTTAATACTTAGGTTCTATTTCAAATGAACGACGCCAGTGGGAACCAAGAAAATGATCAGTTTTGAGCTTTCTGAAGTTGTCCAAAGAGAAGCATCAAGGGATTATTCAGCAAATGGAGGTATAATTATTTTGTTTAGCAGCAAGTGTTTAAAAAGAATCTGTTGTTACAGAAATACTAGCATGATTTCAAATTTATGGATGCTAGTTTATTGTTTATTTTTTTAAATTTTACCTGGTTTGTTATTTCATTGAATTCTGTTAGCAGAACAAATTATTCAAAGAAATCGGAACCAAGACGAAGGAGTCAAGACCCAACAAATGTTGTGTTGCAAAGCCAACATTCCACAGAGAAATGTAATGTTGAATCAACAGATAGTATGTATTATGTAAGTTTTATCTAGTTCTTTGAATAGAAAATGTTTGAAAGTATCTGTATTTTCATATAGTGACACAGCAGCAGCAATTGAAAATTAGATGGATAGTGGATCCTTTGTTCAATTAACCACAGGACAAGAATGCCCACCGGATCGTTAACGGAGTAATGTCAATCATAAATTGTAATCAGTGCAGTCTGGTAACATCTGTTGTTATAGGATTTGTCGATTTCACTGGTCCTTAGCTTGTGGTTATGCTGAACTGGATTCTCTAACCGATCTCCTTATCAAAGATTTATTGAGCACCTCGGGCCAGCAAACTATCCTAGCGAGTATTGAAATCGATGTCCTAGATATCCAAGGAAACATTGACTGTCCAGATATTAATGGACGAAATGTGGATGACTTCCTGCACACTGATGAAGGTGATACACACATTGTGCTGGGTCGGATACGGATCTCAGACTTATAATTTAATATAATTATAATAAGATAATTTGGTCATGGAAAACGGAAGTGTTAACAGCGTGGAAATACCTACCACGTTGTTGGATCCACCATCTTTGTGGATAGACTCGAACATTCACGCAAACGGGATTTTAGTCGCACGCCGCTCATGTCCAGAAGATCAATACGATTGATCTTTCAAATTCCCCCAATACTATTGGACAAAATCAACAGACCAATCGATCCCTGTGCGAATGCCGTTTGAAGTTTAAATTAAAGAAAGTATTACTACTCGGATCTTCATGGAACGCTTCCTCGATCGTGATTTCTTCCCGACGAGAACCAACCAGACGTTCAACGTTGAAGTGCAGTACACCGACAATGTTACCGTACTCGGTGATTCACAACCTGACCGATATCAACGGAGTAAAACTCAAGTCTTTGGACTAAGAAGTTGCCAAGAAGGAAGGAGACTTCCATGTCTCTGGCACAAACGTTTATTTAGTTAATCAATGGTTAACGTTCTTTGGGTTTTAACAACGGCCTTTATTCTACATCTTTGGGCAGCTAACTATTCACGGAAACCTGGCTGTTGAGAGACTTTTAATAATCTGAGCATTCCGCAAGACATAGCTCTCCTCAACAAATCCCAAATGGTAACGTGTTTAATATTTTCAAAAATTTGTCCTTTGTATTCTTTGGGTGTACACTCTGCAGCTTTCTGACCTTAGCATTTTTTTCTTTTAAGTATTAGTCTCATAACATTGCGGAGATATGCACTGACAAGAGTAACTTTCAGTTGCATATATTCTTTGTATATCCACTTGTAATATTTGATAATCTATTGTAGGATCGTTCAGAGTTACATTAATATGATGAAGACTTGGATTCTAATGGAGTGACTCTCATGGCTCAATGGTAGAACGTGAGACTAGAATACTGTACAACTTGGGTTTGAATCCCAGACAGGTAACTGTGATGGTATTCAGCGTCTTTGATGGATTAAATGTAGAGACCACTATGTTGTGAATAAGAATAATAGATCATTAAATGGAATTGATTTTGTATTTTCCCACCTCCACCCACAATTCCACCGCTGTTTTACATTACACGTTATTCAATACATGCAATATATACAATATACAATACATACAACCCGTTGGCTGCCAAGCCATTACAACCCGTAGGTTGTTCTCTACAGTCGCTAAAGGGGGACTTGTCCGAAGACAAGTCCGGGCTGACGTGACGGTGGAGACCTTTGCGGGAACGCACACCCCAGGTACTCCACCATCGCATCGAAAAGGGAAAGTCCCTAATGGTGCGTTGCCTAATGCCCGAAGGCCGAATCTTGGGCAGTGGCGACTGCCCCACCCCATGGCAGTGACCATGAGGTAGGACAGCGCGGCCCGTCCCTACAACTAAAAAAAAAAGGGGAGCAAAATGGTGGCAGCCAACGGGTTAACTTTAAACAAAACATACACATAAAACGATACAAAACAAAACAATACCAAAGACGCGAGATACCACGGTGATGGCGATGAGGCGAAGATGCTGAGCTCGACGAAAGTGAGGTAAAAACTATCAGCTTGAAGACGGCGAGGACGGCGAGGACGGCGAGGCGAAGACGGCGAGGCGAAGACGGCGAGGACGGCGAGGCGAAGACGGCGAGGACGGCGAGGCGAAGACGGCGAGGACGGCGAGGCGAAGACGGCGAGGACGGCGAGGCGAAGACGGCAAGGACGGCGAAGCGAGGACAATCAGCTTATGAAGATGGGGCAAAAACGAGGCGAAGAACAGGACTCATTTCTTTGTCATTTCCAATCTGTATAAGAAAAAAAGGAAGAGAAATCAGATGAAAGACAATAGCATAATCATTGGCCACTCACTGAGAAAATCTTGCAAAATAGAAAAATAATAAATTTGGCTAAAGATAAGAAACAAAAATTCACTACATGGAAATCGGTCAGTTTCCTATTGGAAATTTACCTGTAACACTAACATTTAACAAACCATTGTGTTATCAAGCTTTTTAAATCAAATAAAGATTCTGAAAGTCTAGAAGGAAAGTCTACTACAGATACAGATTAGTCATACAGGGAATTAAAAAGTGAAAAATATTCCTAATTCTAATAGTCCTTCTCCACATAAATGTGAAACTATCAAATGTCATAAATAATTAGAGAACACCCAGTGAGCTTGGGTTTGCAAGCAGCCCACCAAACCCTTTCGAGTCAAGTGACAATATGTTGCAAGGGACTCATTTGAAAGAAATATACTCCAATGGGAAGCATACTTATAATTTAAATATTTGTTTTTCATGCTCTGGAGAGGAATTAAGATACGTTTAAAATCAAACTGAAACTAGATGTTAAATTCCACAAGAACATGAGTACTGTTTTGTGGTTTCAATTGCAATCTAAGCCCAACTTTACTACGTTGTTAACAAGCTGCCATCTAACTTTTATTAATTATAAAGCAAAAAAATTAGATACAGTTGGTCTTTTTCAACTTACTTGAGGCTGGAAATGCACAAAAACAACGATAAAATGCACAAAATTGACGAAGCAAAGGCTGTTGTAACATTTAGTGATGGTCCACCATTGCAGGCATAGCAGACGAAGCAGTTGTTTTAGTTCGATCCTAGAGGTTTCAATAGTGACCGCTAGATGGCGTTTCTATTTGTTTGTAGGGGAAGCACCACCCATAACCTAAAGGAAATATTTGAAAAAATTGTGACGGTACAAAAAGCTAAAATTTCATGTTACCTCGATCCAGAGAGGCTTTATTTAAAACAGTAGCATCTTTGATATCGAATCCAGAGTAGCTCATCACCGCGACCATACCGTTTTGGCCAGCGGGAATATTTTCGAAATTGAATTGATGAGCTCGATCGTGCGTGTCATAAACATTGGTTTATGTGGGTAAACCAGGTTGTAGAGGAGCGAATCAATTCGATTTCGTTAGTTGCACGCGATGGTCCCCATTGCTTGCCCATGGTGCACTGGTAAGTATTTCGTGGACTTTGGTTATGATGAGGACACGGAATCAATCCTGCACAGACGCCAAGCAAAGTAAATGGCTCAATTTTGAGATGAGTCGTTTCTTCCATGATATGCGACTCGTAGACAGCAATGTTGCCATCATTCTCTTCACTCACACCCAAATATCAGCCCGTCGTGAATGAAGTCCTTAAATGTCCGAAAGCTATCGGCCAGTTCTTGCATGTCTTTCTATTAAAGTTGATTTTCCATTTCGGACGATTATATATGGCCTACGGTTAGAGAAAAGCAGAAAACTAAGGAAAATAAGTGGTAACTTAGGATTCTAGATTATTATACCGGCATAGACGACCACCATCGCAGCTGATGTAAACCGCTCTTGTTAAGGAAGATAAAGGGAAACGAAGGCGTTGATGTAGCCACGGCGACGATCCAATTTGAAATACCGGATCAAGCGTTGATAATCTTTGACGAGTCCCAGGATATTGTCTAATATACGAATAGATAATGCAGTGAACACCATCGTAATTTACGAGACAAACATTAAAATTAAACGAACTGTTGGGGAAAACAGTGTATATATTCGGGTCGCTGATTTCTTCGTCACTGAATAGATTAATATCGTTAACTCCCATGTTCTGTGCAATCCGGAGGATGGGTTTTTCCCCTGCCTCCGTGGTGATATGAGTCATCGAGTGCGAGATTTTTAACCAGACCACATCCCTAAACGATGCCAACAACAAACAATAACAAAGAATAACATTTGCCTTATGATTAGTAGTTTTTACCTCTCCTTCAGGTGTATCTGACGGACATAACATACCTTTTTCTGAAAAATTCAACATATAGAAATAAAGACTCTTTCGGGGATCGAACCCTAAGTCTTCGGCGTGCCGCGCCGATGCTCTACCATTGAGCCACGAGTCATACAATTTGATTTTAACTTCGGGTTGTCAAAATAAGCCCTACAAAAAAAAATCGTTCTTATAAGTCGGGCCTAACAATCGGGCCTAAATGTCAAGATTAAACAATAAATACAATAAAAACACTCAAAACATTAAAAAACTCAAAACAATACCACCATAACGATCTAAGATGACGGCGAGGCGAAGGCGAAGTCGGTGGTAGTAGAGTCCGTAGTGTAACTTACGGATCGAAGAATCAAGGACGTAGGCGTGCACCAAGACAGCAATAACAGAAAAACTTGAAATGTAATGTTGAAAATGAGCATGCACAAGATGCTAACAAATTTTCCAGCATCCACGATTCACATCCTTGATGGTTTTAGTTTGAAATAGTTAGAGAACCATACCAATGAGTTTGACAGTAGGTAGAGTATTCAGCATTAATGGACTACCTCTCTCTAAGCAATAGCATGTTAGAAAGTAACATACCTGGGCTGTTAAAAATTTTGTGGTTCAATGGCTTGCCTAGTTGTTAAGGGAAACTATCAGACACAAAGCACTGAACTTACTAGATCATAAATGACACACACTTTGTAAACTGCTGAATTATTGATGAGAACACAATAAGTATTGAAGAAGGAAGAACACAATCTAATGGATCACTTGAACTCATACCATATCCCCTATATTTTTAAGATATGTCACAATCCAATTTCTTTGAAATTTGTCCACCAAATGTCGATACCCAATTGTTGCCTCCTACCCTGTCCGGACATTGTATCCATTAATGATTGGAGACGCTTAAATCACAGTCAACTTCATTTGATATGTGGCTATCATCCTAATAATGTTTAAAAAAAAAACAATAGATAAATGTCAAATCGTTATTGTGAACAAGTCTTTACTTGTGCTTAATTGGCTGAGTGCCTGCTGTACACGAGCAGGCTAAAGTATTCTTAGTGACCCGTTTCAAAAGTTGTCGGAACAATCATCACCTTGATCCAATTCAGAACGCTGACTCATCTGGCATGAAAAAAATATTCTTTTAAAAATACAACTGTTTGTTGAGTTTTTAATTAGAAAGATGGAAACTTACTTACTTCTTGAATGATTGATAAGATTGGATCCCGACAGATATGTCATGTGACATAAAACAACGGTAATAACACTGGTAACAGTCAATGACAATGACATCATCGATCAAGCATTGTCGCAGATGTTGCCAAGTCGTCTTGAAACTCGGGAAGCCATTAAAATCAAACGTCATCTAGCGGTGAAATCATAAAAACAGGGGGGGGGTGGTAAAACGACCATAACTGTGTTACAAATTGGGCCATTTGGTCTTGAAAATGAAGAACTTTTTCTTGAGTGGCAGCTTGCAATAAAAAGTAATTGCAATGTGTGCTCGGTTACTGTCATATTACGTGCTTTTAGTGTGCCTTTACGGAGAGAATACGGTTTTGATGGCAGTAAGGGTTTGCTAGATATCACACGTGATCTCTGCAGCCAAATGAAAGGTATACCAAACGTGAACAAGGCTGAGCGCGCGATTTCGTTTGTTGCACGACATTGTACCTCATTTGATTCATTACCACACCCTCGATTTTTAAAAGGGTTGATTTAGGGTACACCGCATTGCTATTAGTCCTACTCGGCCCTGTGCTTCACACTTCACAACTCGCACAGCAGTCGGTATATTCGGTAGTCACAGTGAAACACGAGACGTCCTTCAACTTTAAAGCAAGGGCATAATTTTTCTCGACTGTGCAACAGTCAAGTTGTCTACTTCTTAATTCTTCAAATTTCGTCACTTTTCAGGTAAGAATTTTGTGGCTTAAAGTTAAATGTAACATCTAGAACAACTTACCAATTTACGTTGTCGCCTAAGGCAGCCACGTTGTTTCAGCTGCCATGTCGACGATACACTCTAATGGTAAAGGCGCCGCCTATCGTTATTCTGCATGTGAAGAATCGTACGACTCGACTGAAAGTGAATCTGAAAACGATTCCGGTTGCTCTCACTTTTACCGGCAAACAGCTAAAGTACGGTTCACTCGAACAACGTCTAAGATTCAACATCACTTGCAAACGAAGGCAGCCTCTGATGAAGGAAAGCAAGAGTTGTTTGGCTGTCTCCGGCGATCGAGCAGTACCAGCCAAATGTCACAGTACTTGGAAAGCAGCCACGCTGTCAAGGTAAAATAAATCAGTTAGTATATAACCGCAAAAATGACTGTAAATATGAAAATTAACGTATTCAAACATAGGGCGAAAGGGGAACTTTAGGTAATAGACGTAGTCCGGAATCCGAAAAAAGGTACCAAGAACTAGAGAAGACACGTCGAGAAATTCAGCGGATGGATCACTTCCAGCAGCTAGAGCAGCAAAAGCGTGAAGAACGAAATGGTCTTAACAAGACCAATTCCACTCTGTCTTCCTCAGCGTCCATTCCTTCCATTCCCCTCTGCCAACCGTGTTCGCTTCCAGATTCCTGGATTGCTCAGTTGCCTCCCTCAGCTGAATCGTCTCTGGATGAACGAGTGTTACCTCCGTCTCCGTCTTCCAGTAATTCATTCTGTTGCTGGGACTGGTGTGTTAGCGATCAATCGTCTTGGCCACCTCACGTTGACTTGGAGCCGTTTACCGGCAACTCAATGGACTGGCCTTTCTTCATACAACGCTTCAAAACTTGGATTCACGACGCAATGCCCAACGATACACTGCGGATGATCTACTTGGAAGAACTTCTTTCACCTGCGCTCCGCCAAAAATTTGCGTCGTACTTCAGCCATCCTGGCCGCTACAGGAAACTGCTCGTTCATCTCAGAAACCACTATGGACACCCTTTGCTAGTGGTTCGCTCGTGCTTTGAAGGGCTTAGGCAATTGGCTCCAATGGATTCGACCAAATCTTCACTTGGCGACTTATCCGAAAAAGTACAACACATTTTGGCAATTTTGAAGGAGGTGGGTTGCGAGAAAGAGGTTCACAGTTTCGCTGCTCTTGAACTCTCCGGTTTAGTAAACAAGATATCAGAAGATTTGCGAGAAAAATGGGCTCTCCACATCAAAGAAAAATCATCTGTGGTGCCGTTGCCAGACTTGGGCGAATTCGCCACTTGGCTGGAAAGATATGCTGAATCTACAAGGAGGAGATGATGCCGATAAAACAATTGTCGGCAATTTACCAGCGACAAAATCGTTGGTTAATTCATGGCTTGACACCTTGGTAAGATGTTGCCATGCCCTTGTAAATTGATCCAAACGGACAGATAAAACAGTATACAAATACTGTGATAGCTGATAATACATTGTTTATTTGACAGAGCAAACGTAGAGGTTTCTTTACAATATTGTAAGAATTCGAACTTTTCTTTACTATAAGATGACATCCTAAATAGACAAACCACTCACAGGTTTTGGATGCAACAGGGAAATGGGAATGAAGAGTGAATTTTGCTCAAAAGAGTCAACAATCCAGTTTTGGTATTATAAAATATTTTGGAAAGAATCCCAACGAGACTCACTCCAAAACAAACGCAAACAATCAGCAGCGCTTTTCGTGGCGCAAAATTCCCTCTTACAATTGGCTTGATCTAATGCTACAGTTGTACAAAAAGACGGCCCAAGGTATGCAAACACAGTTATTGTCCCCTTGTATGGATTGGTTCGGAAATGCCAAATTAACAACCACCAATCACATACCTCGTTGGCTAAAACGGAAATTAGAAAAGTGCGATATTGAAGAATTACTTTATTGTGAAGTTATTTTATCTGATTTTTTAGATGCTGCAAGAACTCGTAGTACGAAAGCGAAGATTCAGTTCGACCGTCAACCAGGTGGCTAGAGAACAGGTGTCGAATTTGACTGTCTTCCCTAAAAGAAAAGAAAAACCACATGGTGCGGAGTTCCTCTAAAAGTAGACTAAAAAAAGAAGAATTGTACCTGATGAGCTGGAGCACAGCTGGATACGGTCTCTGGTTTTGCAGATGAATCAAAAAGTTTCTTAGCCTTTCTGATTCAGCCGTTTCTAGTTCAGGCAACTCAAACTGCCAAACATACAAGTTAAGAAAACACAATTCTAACTTGATATTCTATATACAGTTAACTCACCATTTGCTCTGGCAAAGACTGGAAATTCGATGATCCAAGTACATTTTCTATGAAAGCTGGATGAACATTGCGGCCGACGTACAGGTAAATGACATCCCCGGTGTCAAGTAGATAAGCTCCAGACGAATCGACCATTTCCGCTGAAAGATGTAAACGTGGAGGTTGAGGTATCACCATCTCTCCTTGACTTATAGCTCCCTGTCCAACAACAATTTAATTTATTCTAGACTTAGACTGACATGCAGAATTTCTCTGGTTTACTTGATCGTGTAGATTGTGAATCGCATACATATCAGGGTAGACGGAGAGAATTAGTTGGGATAAAGGCAACACTTTTAATTGATTCATGGCAAAAACACGGTCATCCAACCGCGTGCTCTGCCCGGTTCTGAAGGCAACCTAAATGTAAAAAACAATTGAAGTAAAGCTTTTTGCCAAGTGTAGTTTCAAACAAAACAAACCGATTTCAATAGAGCAGCCAAATAGAGTGGCAACAGCCTTAGGTTGGAAGGCGCGTACAATCCTGATGTTGCAGAACTCAGGGTTGCTTTATAGGCTGATAAAACATCCACACAAACATTGACAATGGCATCTCGCGCGTCGCTGATACTTGAATGCAGCGAACGATCGACGGCTAAGAAAGTGAAAATTTTGATTGAAATACCATAACGCAACCACTATGAAAACAATAAAAGGCAGTTTACCCATTTTAGCTAATAACCCAACAATGCACTGCTGGTCTGCTGACTGAATGACATCTGCAACCGTGCTAGCGATTGGCAAACACATCGTGTGTACTCGTATACGTCGCTCACCTATTCCGAACATAGTAAAGTTCATTAGAGTAAATAAAACTTGAAGAAATGAGATGTTACCTTTGCTTGAAGTGTAAAGAAGTGCTGCCTGAAAGCATATGTTTTGGACTTCGCTTAAGTTTTCATCGATTGAAACTTGTAAACCAAATCCTGCGTCCGGGTTAATATTTGGTAGAGATAATAAATCAGTCGAACGCACAAAAAAATTTCCGTGGAAAGTATGGATTGACAGGCCATGAGTACAGCGAATACGCATGACGGATTCGAATCCAATCTTGCGCGTCAAGTATCGACGCAACGAATGCTCTAGGCGCTCAACTTGTGGTAAGTTGTGGACATAGTGGAAGCTCGGGAAATGATACATGCACCCACCAGAAAACTTTGACGCACACGCTGTGAATGCAAAGAAGAAACGAGCATTATATCGATGCTAATAAAAACAACAATTAAGTAATACTCACATAGTGAAGCAATATCCATGTATTGCCCACCCAACAAGAAAAGATCTACTGCCACTTGCTGACCAGAGCAATCGAGGGCAAATTTCTTATAGAAGTCAGTAGCGGCATTTAAATTAGGCACGTCTTTGGCTGCTCGTTGGTTCGGATCTTCTCTAGGCTTCAACGCCCCCGGCCCGATATTAGGCAAGGAAGCTTGGAACACTGTTATACGACCACCAGTAGGACTTACCATCTTATAAGCAGCCTATTTTTAAAACGATCATAAAACTGGGGTCAATACAATTGTGTCAAACAAAAATACCTGTAATGCAGCTCCCAAGGCACTATTACAATCTGCTGTGTTGTTGAATCTTAAAGGAAGCTGTTCTAGGAGTTCTATTACCAGCCTCTTACTCTCATTCAAATTGACCAACAAATCGTTCGGACATGGTAGAAAGATATCCTCGATGTCCGACACAACCAATTGGTGTGGCTGATTTAAGTTCTCGGCGAGATTATAGAACTGAACGCTGCTGGCAAAAGTTATGAAACCAATCTGCGTTCTGCTATCACCTGGAATTTTTTCCAGTTCTTCCAAAAGAACATCGCAAAAAAGCTTCAAATAGCCTGTTTCAACTGCTACGTGACTGACATCCAAAAGGTAAAGGTAAACAGGAGGCTGGGGAGGCCGAAGCTAAGTTAAAGAGAAACAAGAAAGAATTAAAAACATTTATGCATCCAACATAGAACATTTGAACAGAATTTTGTTGCCACGTACCATGTATTCTGCTGGAGCTATAAATTCGATAGTGGCATTTTTTATTTCCGGGCGCCTCGTTGGATCACCGTAACTGTTACTCATTGGATCATATTGGAACTCATCAGGCACTAGTCACCAAACATAATAGTTATTGACGTTTGCTTTGTCGACATTACTAAGCTGAATTGTAACGTTGAATTATTCTTACAGTCGTTTACTCGGAAGCACAAATTGCATTTCCATCGTCGCTGATCCACAAAATAAACGAAAGGATTGATGTACGTCCGACAAGATCGACAGCGAACGATAGTTTGACACTGTATTACAGGCAATTGCTGGAAAGAGAGGGCAAAAATGAAACAATAAATATCTAATGTAGATTCCGAAATAGGGTTCCTAATTGTTTACCGTCAAGTCTTTGAAGGGATGAATCAACACTCCCAACGGGAGGCGAGATTTTTGCAAAATGGAATTCGTTTCAGGAATTTTCGTCAAAGTGCAGCGAAAGATATCCATGCTGCAGTGCACGTTATTCAAATGTTCTTGTCGAAGGCGGATACGAGGAGTTTCCACGCCTTGAGCAGGCAAAATATTTCGAACTTGGAGTAAATCCACATTCTCGTGACCCTTCAGCAAAATAAACGTCGGTATATGTAACATTCAACAGGAAGCTAACATGGTCTCAATGCAGAACAGAAAGACATACCCAAATTTTGTCAAATCCTGTTTGAGTTACTGACATGGTATTCATCTGGGATGCCATCTTGTCGATCGTTGAGTTAAAATTTTGAAATTGGTTGACTGGAGCATTAGGTAACACAGGTGCAGCAGGATAATTTAGCTGCGGGAGTAATATGGTTAGTTATAAAACTGTCACATAATGGTGCTAGAAAGAATTTGAAAAGACATGACTTTATTTTTAACAACCTGCTGAGTGTGAATACCAGAAGTTGGTGGTAATTGACCAGATGCTGATGAGTAACTTGGATATCCAGTATTATACTGTTGCTGAGGTACAGGAGGCCCAGCTGGTCTTCCCATCGGAGGGCCAGATCCAGAGTGTAACTGTGGCGGCATGAAATTTTGTGAAGCATATTGAGGAGGTCCTACAGGTGAGGAGTATCCCATGCTGCTGGACGCAGGAGCAGCGTAGTTAACACTGGAATAAGCTGTCGGGGTTCTCACACCATTCGCCAATGGAGGGCCCAGGTTTCCATTAATGTTGGGCTGACCACTTTGATAATTATTCAAAGGAGGACCTAAAGTTAAGACAAAAAATTTTTAACTTAAAGAATGATTTTTTATGATTTATATTAAAGAACTAATTACACTGCCAGAAGACAAACAAAAGTAACTAGTAGTACATTAGTACAAGTAACAAAATTCTATGTTTAACTGACCAACTAACTCTGACCAATTTCTGAACTGAATATCCATAATTAAAAAGGAAGTCTATGCAAAAATGAGTTTTAAAAATTCAATAAGAGAAAATAAACCTTTAAGTACAACAAATTAACGGAAATGATACTACACCACACTATACTTGTTTTTTCTTCCAATCTCATTCTTTAAATAAAATAAACAGACAGAAAGAAATATATACCTGAAGAACTGCTGGGAGGTCTCCCTGAGCTCAGATTTTCTAATACAGGCCTTGGTGAGTTTTGTCCAGAAATTGCTGGGTTACACAGTTGTTGACCTCCTGCTGTAAAACTGGGTTGACTCATCGGACTTGGAGCAAACTGGCTTGAAACAGGGGGCCGAGCCCACTGTGAATTTGTGTTGGCTAACACAGGAACAGAATTTGATGTTGCAGGCATTGGAAATCGGGAACCAGCTGATGGCTGTCCAATCCCATTACTTGCTGTTGGACGTTGAAATGTAGGTGGTTGGGAAGTTCCTGTCACATTAGGTATTGATGGCGACATCAGATTATATTGAACAGGAGGCTGGGAAGCCATTGCTAGGACAAAAATAAACCGAGTTATCAATACAGTTAGAGAAAAACTGTATCTTAGTCACTACAGTCCACAGTTCAAACCATTTAAAAGGTAGTTTTCTTCGGAAAACGTCAAAATATGACCTTAAATATCTGAATGAAACTTTACTCTTAACCTATAGTATACAACTTCTTAGATATTCCAATTAGGGTCATACTTTCCGGTAAGATCAATCTAAGATGACCCAAATCATGGACTAGAAGATAGCATACCAAAAGTACCAAAATCCTGTTTCTGCAACTTGACAGTAGACTAAAAAGCCAACATTGCCCGAGTCATAATTAGAATAAATTTAATAAATTATTTACGAAACTGATTCTTAATATGAGCAAAACTATTTCGAATGAAAACGCTTTATTTTTTTTACGTATAATAAGCCTTGTATAAGGATTTAAAAAATTTTGGCATTTAAGTTGTCGACGTGGAATTACGTGTTGAATGAAACGACTGGCAACCTTGTTAAGGTGAAATAACCAAGTTTGCTCCATTATTAATAATTTCAAATCTCTTTACAAACTCTTTCGTCATACGATCAACGACGGCTGTGATCACGTACGAACTTTAATGAAGGGAAATTTAATTAGGCTTAACGGATCATGAAACAGGATCCTGTCAATAAGGAGAAGCTTGTCAGTAAAGTGTGGAAATAAGTTTCCATGTTTTAGGCATTTAGCAATGAAACTTGAACCGGCCAAATAAGACTACGCTCCATACACGTTTGCCCTAAATGAGTAAAAAGGTATTGGCACTTAATCGAGTCTCGAGTGTATTAAACTTCCTAACGGAATCAAACAAATGCAAATAATAGTACAAGTACTACAATGAGTTTTAATAATCATGAACACTGATGCTCACATGTAATACAAATGTCAAGTCTTTTAAGAAAAATAAAATTTTAAAATCTTAAACGTTGATCTGTTAAATGGGCGAATCGTCGTAACATTATTGGGTGAGAAACTGGTGTCGAATGATGAAGCTTTTCCCTCTATACCTACCTGGAAGGTCGGGTAACATTCCGGCATCAAGTTGATGCTGGAATCTAACAATTTCAAAAGCGTCCATCTGGAAATGCCACTGATCTGACTGTGAACTTGAGCAAGCCTGTAACCAACAAAAAAATAAGGATAACGTCAGAAAAATTTAATAAGCTTGTGAAATGATCGTGTCAAACAAGTTCAACTTTACATGGAAAATTTTGAAAGAAACCTTACCCGGAAGGAGCAACAGTGAAGCTTCATGCAAGGATGTATATACGGATTGACGGCTTCTTTGAAATTCCATATGCCAATTCCTCTTGAATTGTTTGTGACCAAAAACTTTGAATTGAACCTAGAATTATGCAAAAATTTTAGGCTATAGTAATATCATACACCACCATAGAATCATATTCAAGTTTTAGCAATACCTCAACCAGAATGGGCCAGTATCATGAGACGGTCGGAGTAAAACTCGCTTGCACTTCCCTGTTCCAACATCCCATATTCTACAATTCAAAAAGGTCCTTAAAAAATTGATTTGAATGTTAAATCGTAAAACGATTACCTAATTTTACCATCATCTGAACCTGCGGCAACAAATCCGAGGTGACAGTGAAATCCACTGAATGCATGTGAACGATAGTGCATCGAATGTAAGATAACCAAGAAATCGTGCCTGGGTCTGACTTGGATTTCAAAAAGTGGTGCTTGGCCGACTAGGACAACGATATATTTGTCATCCAATGCTAAACCAAAAATTTTTTGCAACGGGAATACGATTTCCCCTTCTAATGATATTTTGGGTAAGTTTCCTACGTCCCAGATGGTTACGCGGCTCTGTTCGGTTTCCTTGTGCGAATAAGTAACAGAGATCAGATAAAATGTTAAAAAATATAAGTATAGTATGAATACCTGGATACTAGAGCCTGTTAAAACGAGTTTGTTATCAAATTGCACGTGTTCTATATTGCCGGCACGTTTGTCAGTAAAGCGCTGAAGCTGTAAATTAAACAAATAATTAAATGGTATTAAATACGCAAGCATTTTATGATAACTTACAAGTTTTCCCATAGAGACATCCCAAATTTGAACTACACCTTGAGCTCCTCCGCAGACTAGAATGTTCTCCTCGTTCAACCGAAGGCAACGAATTCCTGATTGCGGCCCAACCAATTTTAGCTCCTAAATTGATAAGTAAAGTTATTTTTTACAGAAATTTGTATCACTGCACCTTTTAATAAATCTTTTAACTATATACCTGTATTTCATGATTCTGTGGTTCCAGTGCAACATCTTCCCTCATTCGAACAAGTATTGTCCCATCAAGCTGGCCTATTACAAGGTATCGCGGATTCATATCGAAAGAAACAGTTGTTCCATACACTTCTATTTCCTGAGAATCTTCTTGTTGCGCACCCGTCATCCAGTTGTACAGGAGCCGCTAGACATAAAGATAAAGCTGGGATATTATTCAGGCTGTTAACTTTCTGAACGGCACACGGCCACCGTATTTGAGGTGCTCTTCCTAACCTGGTGATAACGCGTTACAGTATGACAGGCCATCTTGAAAAACTTTTGATCTCTGAATTCAACGTCCATGGGATGAGGCTTACTCGGAAGTGCATCACAACGACGGTATATGTTCCATAAAGTAGGCTTGTAAAGCATCTAAATAAAAGCACAAAATTGTAGCAGTCACGTAAAAAAAGCAAAGCTATTATTACAGTACAAACCTTTTCAAGACAACGCTTCCAAATTTTTCCATCTCTAATCACATGGTACCATAATCTACAAACTCTTTCTGCATTTTTTAGATCATTGTAATCTAAGTAGCTTAAAATGTACTCAGCAATTTCGGGTAAACCAGAATCTAGAGAAAAACATTGTCAGTATAACGTAAAGTACTATCGACCGGTTTTTTAATTTGCGAAAAGAATGATTTCAAATAAGCTCACTTGTAAATATTTCGAGGAGATCATGCTGGGCAGGTTCCATTACAAAGCCTGGAAATGAAGAATCTGTTCGAACCAAGACGACCGAAGTGATGTATGTGCGTCCAAGACCCATTCAGTAGAGACTTAAATATGTAGCTGAGCTCCATATCAAGTGGTTATTTCGCCCAAGAACACGATGAAGATTGGCTGCCCATAACAGGTACTCAATTCGTCCTTGAATCCTTAAGACGCATAATACCACGACGTAGTAATTGGGTTGATAAGACTGTTTTCCAATAGGTAATCTGAAAAAGAAAATTTGGTCATTAGTAAATTAATTCTGGAAGATGTGGATAAAAAATACTAATCCGTTGTTTTCACCAGAAATAATTTCACTTCAATGTATTATTTCCACTTCTGTCAACGACAATTAACTCTACTGGGCAGCAAGACACGTCATACAAAAAAAATTCTGGAATGCCTAAGCCCAGCGCGAGAACTGAAAAATACAAATTATGAAGAAGTGAAGAAAGGCTTTGAGATTAGATAGACTGTTTCCCTTTCAGAGTGTGCGTTCTCTTTGAGAGATGTTAGATCAAATTTTGAACAAAACGCTCTCAAGATGTTTACAGCTCCAATTTCCTATCACTTAGGTTATTTAACAAAGAAGGCAACAAGCCAGGCAAAGTTGAGAAAAATATCGCTCGTATCCCCATGCACTCTTTCAACAATTTTGGGAAAATAGAAATATCAAGTTAGTAATTTGGTGCAGCTACTAGCTAGTCCGCTTTCCGGCTACGTCTCTTTCGAATGTCAGGACTGGAAGGAGGAGGACCATCCTCAGCTTGGTTTTCTTCGTTATTTTTAACGTTCGTTGTTTCTTTTTCTTCTGAAGTTTTTTCTTTCTCATCTTCTTCTTGCTCCGATTGGCTGAATTCATCACCATCCTTTCCCTCTGATTGGCTGTTTTCGTCTACTATATCATCGTCATCTTCAGCATTCTCTTTCTATAAAAATAAAATTTTTACTTGTAATTTTTGCAGCAATAATGCAGATGCTTTAATAAACTGACCTTTTGTTCCAGTTTCGAGGATTTGGAGTCCACTCGTTTAGTAGCAACCTTCGCTGGATAAAAGCAATCGATGAGAAAAACTAGAACGAGTCCTAGAACGGCACCAACGATGATGGTAGCGAGAGCAAAGAGTAAATATGATCCCCAATACGGAATTCCATGCTCCTCCGTGATTTGCGTATGAATGTTTCTCAACATCATGGAAAGCTTGAAAAATCCAGAAACAACTGACATTTGAATAGAAGATGGTGATTTCCAACTAGGAATAGGTTCAACTTGTTCCCATTTTTTTTCTTCAACAAAACTAATGAACTCATCCTTGTCTCGTGTCCCACGATATTGCCTGAATACTCCATTTTTGACACTAAAGAAAGAAAATGAATAATATAGTTCACTTAGGCAAAATTTTAGAATTAGATATGGATAAATCAGATTAGATTTACTGGTAAATAGTGGGTAAAGCTGTAACCATGAAGCGGCCACTCAGACCAGGAGAGGTGGTAACATCAACATGTCCAACTTTGATTCCTAAATCGTCACTCCAAGATGCAAATTCTTCCCAGACTGGTTCCAGGGCTCGGCATGCTGGACACCATGGGGCATAGCTTGGGTAATGACAATGTAGAAAAAAAATAACTTCTATGAAAACATCACAATGAACGGCCGGAATTCGAGTTGTAATTTGCTAGAAGTGTATATAAACAAGTATGGTTTAACAAGGGCACTTACAATTCAACCATCCATTCACCACTCAGCATTTCATCCCAATTTTGCTCATCCAGCACTTTTAACGTTGCACAGCTAGCGATCGCAAATAGTAAGGACACGACGAAGCAAACATTTCGAATTTGCGTCATTTTTTCCAGCTACGTGATTGCAGTCAAAATTAGGTGGACACTCTGGACACGAGACGTCGGGTTTTATCGTTGTTTGCTGTCAGCTGCAATTTCAGAAGGGGTGCCAAATCGCAAGAAACCTGTTTCTTTTCACGCAAAGTATTTTAATTTAATTAATTCTTAATTTAGAAAAGCACGATAAACAAACAATTTTCACTGCTAGTTTATCACATAAAATTATTCAAAGCAACGAAACACGTACAAAGATTACTTTTCAAAGACTACCAGTAGTTCCAGACAACCAAGGACGCAGCTGTATCTGTGTAGTTAGGAAGTAAGGTGAGCAAACGAAAAGGGAAAACTGGCCGTAACACTTGGGTGACCGGAAAGACATGCAGCAGTGGCTTCCAATTAAATACCAAGCGAACATTGGTAAGACCAAGTACAAGGAAATTCTCACGCCATTGATGGTTTTGCCTTTTTAAAATTCTATTATTATACCCATACAAATGATACCATCCTCTAGCATAAGGCTTGGTTCTACCTGTTGCTTCGCAGCAAGCTGGTGATCGTTGTGTGTGTTTCCAAGCCCATCTCCCAGATGCACGTAAAGCAATTGCTTTAGAAACACTTTTTTTTTCATTCTCTAATAGTGTATATTTTTAATGCTCAGTACATACACTTATTGTGTGGAAACATCACTGCTGGAACTATACATACAATAAATGTGCTTACAACATCCTTCGATTCGGGATAAATAGCGGGGAATGAGCCGATTGTGAGATCATCTGAGAAAGTTTTAAAGGAATGTAGTTGTTAGTTTTTCAAAGAAGTGTCATTATGGTCGTTCTTGATTGTGTGTCTAGATTATTTGCTGATCCCGAAAGCCAAGAATTTCATACACCAGATTCTCGGGTTCTCTCGCGGCTGACAACAGAGAGG
The DNA here is from genome assembly GCA_013167095.2 of Daphnia sinensis. Classification (NCBI taxonomy): domain Eukaryota; kingdom Metazoa; phylum Arthropoda; class Branchiopoda; order Diplostraca; family Daphniidae; genus Daphnia; species Daphnia sinensis. The sequence continues at coordinate 8,724,164 of CM023190.1, forward strand.
ATACGCCACGGTAGACCTCGTCACCTTTGCGCAACGTTGACATAGCTCCCGGACTTCTTCCTAAAAAAGTAACAGTATAAAATAAAGATGACTTTCCATCCATGTGGTAGTTTCATCAAACATTTATAGAATAGATTTTCTTGGATAGCCTACCTGTGAATCGCAGTCATTGCCCTGTCGCATGGCTCGACGTAGTAGAGTCATATCCACATCATCGAACGAGTCGGTACTGCTTAAGGTAGGGGAAGACTGAACTTGTTCCAAGAAGTCCGCCAGAAATAGGGCCAGAGTCGCGACAAGCAGGTGATTCGGATTCATCTACAATAAACAAGTTCTTGCATAAAAATGTTATACGCACGTGCTTGGTATTTTTAAACGATGGAGCCTAGTTCGATTGCTTTTTCCGAAAATGATAGCGTGTTGTTGCATCATCGATCCTTTATTCGGAGCACGCTCCACACGTAAGACATTGTTGTCTCCTGTCGCGTGCATCCTTTTACGAACGAAGCTCTTTCATTCCGTTTTTGGACCAACTGTTCCATCCGCTATCCTTTGCAAGCATTTCGCTTAATGATTTAAAAAGACGTTGAAACTGATATGGCGTTCCCTCGTGCCTATTTGTTTTTAAGGTGCATGTCACAACTTTGTATGCGTTTTCTCCTTCCAGCATGGGTTGATTTACTGCTTCGCTGATAGATATAAATCGGATAAAAATAGCAGCCTGAACCTTCCTGCTTGGTGTTTAATATGCAGGTGCCGGTAGCCTTTGATTCGACTTTAAACTTTTACGATAGTGAAATTTTTTTTCTTTTTGGAACATGATTGCATAAGAAGATGTCCACGGCGATTCCCATAAAGATTTTGTTATTGTTCTTATTGACCCCAAAAAGTTAAATTGCGATCCCAAAGACTTTCGCTCTACCTCGTTTTTCTCTTATTGCTCAAACTGCTTACTTTGACTGGTGCCTTGCTAAGGTTGAAGGCTACCTAATTTTTGTTCGTCCCTCGCTCGATCCTAATTTTCTTGTACCTGCCTCTGTTAGTCAGGCCGGGGCAACGAAAAAGAATCGGCCATATTACAATACTCATATAAACTAAAGCTAGATATTTGTTGGAGCTTTATTGCCAAGAGAATGTTTTGAGAGATGATTCAGCAGTTTTCTCTTTTTTACGATAGGTATATTTTTAGATACAAGAACTTTATTTTCGGAGAAATGCAAATTCTATTGTGAACTATCCCATACGGGCTTTGCACCCTCTCCAAGTTGGATTTTGAAAAATATCCTCAATTTAATAAACAGAGAAAGTGGTAGCTAACCCGTTTTTGTTACGCAATATTGTTTGAATTAAAATGATCCGTTGACAACGCAATATGTAAAATATGTAAATATGGCTCACCGTTTATCCAGTCGATTCGGATTGAGGATCTTGAATTACTGATCCTGATTATAGAAGCGGTTAGGAGTAATGCGCGTCGACGTCAAACGTGAGTTCATGTAATAACCTGCACGAAATCGAAAATATATTTCACCCTATTTGAGTGGTACAACCAATCACAGGTAGAAGGTGTCTGTCACGTTTACTCAGCCGAGATCCCTTTTTATAGTTGAACAGCTCCCTCCCATCGTCGACTCCTCCAAAAAGGTGTACAATGCCATAAGGCAGCGAAGCCAACAGCGCGCGCAAACCTCTAGCACAGCGTGGGTCGCAGAGTCTTTCAGAGTCGGAAACTAAGTTCACGGTTCTCCATGGCTATAGGCCTACTTCTCAAGGTTTGTTTTTGGCATAAAGATTGCGGCTTAAGATCGACTGGCTGATGTCCCACCAATGGTCACTTGAAACCCTTCTCTGCTGCGTCGCTTTCCTAACTTCTTTTTCCCTAAAAAAAGGAGAAGAACAACAACAAAAGAAAAACATTAGATATTGAGGCCTGATGTGACTTGAAATACTGAGTTACCGTCTTGCGGGTTATTGTTTTGGCGGACGATTGCGGGTCTCCCGAGCTGCCGACATCCAACAAGGGCATTAAGTTTCCTGAACGGTCATTTGGTCACTGTTTATATATCCAAAGGCTTTCGTCGTCATATCAACAGTTCACAATGCTTTTATCCACCCACTACAGCTTTGCATCGTCATACGTTTATATCGAATGCTTCTTTTTCTTTGGCTGTCTTGATGGTTTATTCATAAGACATTATTCGACGTAAAGCCCGACCATTTTTCCAATTGGCTTATTCATTTTTATTGTGTCTTACATTCAAAAAGTTAAAAAACGAGTTGATGCGGTTGCTTCTAGCCTTCTTGTGAAGCAAGAAGAAAGAACAAGGGCACGTTAAGGTCAAAATGAAATCTCTTCAGAAGAAAAGTTCCACGTACATACGTGATCGTATGGCAAGAATGTTGTAACACTGACTTTTTTTGATCCAGGATCTGTTTAACTGCGGGAATTATTAATGAAAATAGTCGTATGACAAAATGTTGTTTCTAAATAACCAGACACCGAGTTCATATTGTACCACCTGATGAGGTGGGGAAACGTTTTTGGGAAAACAAGAAGGGATTTTCCAAGCACACTGTTGCAGGAGGATTTTTATCTGTATCAGGGTTAACTAGGATATAAAGAAAGTTTTACAAGGCATGTGAGAAACTATTTTACCGTCTAAACATTCCCATTTTCTGAATTGCTTGCGTTGAGAGCAGTCTTACTTCATTCAACTGGCTCATATTCGCACGGATGGGCAGAAAGGATGGCCGAGAAGTAAAAACAACCAAAATAAAGTCGCAGCAGCTTTTGCTTCCTTTTTTAACGCACACATTGAGTGCCGGCAAACGTGACTAGCTCACGTTACTTCCTAGCTCAATTGGGTGCTATTGCGGGCCAATTGGACTAATTGACAAATCATGTTGTTTGCCTAACAGTTGAGATGGATTGACGAATAAGCTAACACCGTCGCCAATTGGGCGCTCATCGGTCTTAAAGCTATACTGAAACGCATGAATGAATGAAAGAATGAATGAGAACGGATATATCAGGAGCTTTCGCAGGGCACCATTCACTATCCATCAAGGTGATCAATGATGTAACCGAGAGAAAAAAATTATCGACCGCGTTTCACGAGAACCTAGGCCGTGATTCGTGACTCTTTCGTGCCGAGAATAGTTACAACCTCTTCAAACCGCTTCACAAGGAGACGCACAATCTTATACAACCTCAGGCTATAGATGTGACTTTTTGTAAGGCGGGGCAGTTCATTCACAAGTGCAATTTAATGGTGCTTATAGAATATCACGTAACATTCATTCAGACGTGAGGAAAATTGAAAAGAGAAATAATGGGAGCTTTTTCAGGACACTTGTTGTTCGCAGTGCTCGTACAAAAAAAAATTGAAATTTTCATTTTCGTTAAGCGATAAACAGTTTATGATCGAAGCATAAGTTTTCCCGTATTTCTCTTGGAAAGCAAACGGATATTATGTTTTTAGAAACACTCGTTGGCTCTCTATAGATATTCAAATAAACGATGGGTAGCCTATATCATTCATTTATTTCCAACGTAGCGTCCACTGCTGAGCATTAGACAGTCTATAGCTACATAGATTATGGAATTTCCATATGGATTCTGGTTATGAAATATTCATACCGCCTACGTCAGGAGACAGTGTAGGTGACGGAATTGCGTGGGCGTTTGGCTGCGTACTTGCAGCAATTGTTGAATTTTTACATGTTCTCGATTGTTGGTTAAAAAACTAACACAAGTCTAGTGGACGTCAGAATAACCACACTATACATTTAGACTGGAAGCTTATAGATCACTATTGATCCATGACTTATGCAGAATGGAAAATTAAATTAAACTTCATACATTACTCAAAGAACTTTAGGACTGCATGAATGAATGAAAGGTCACATAACAAAATGCGAAGGCAATTCGATGTCGCTTTCCACTTGTGAATTCTTATGAAAAAGTGGAATATTTTATTTCATCGCAATGATGGGTTTCCTGAAAACTTAAAGATTATTGATCGTGTGCAAGATGTACGCTCTTGCAATGAGTTATAGCATACAAAAGCTTTAATTTTTGAAAGACAGATACACTAATATAACATGAACAGCTCTTACGAAATAGCATTAAGAACCTGTAGACTAATAGTTGCGCTATAAAAAACGTCATAGTATCAACAATACCGTAATATCCGGGAGAGACATTGCACAAGACGGATTTTTTTTTAAACGGTGACCATATAATAAAAGGACGACCTTAAAGTGCCACTCATATAGCACAAAGCAAAAAACAGGTAACCCCAATTTGTTATGTTTTTTCTCTCGTCACTCGAGAATACAGATTATAATAGCAAAGGGGCGCTTCGTGTATTTCTTTACCTTAATCTATCTACACCAGCTTCGTGCTATTTCCCTGGGCAATTCTTTTATTACCTAAGACGCATTCCCTGTCCCCTTTGAATTGATAGCTTATAAAAAAAATTAATATTAAATCCACAAATAACTTTGGCTGTGCCAAATATAAATAGCTTATTTCAATATAATATCAGTCTTTTAAAATCGTGACTTAGGAGCTTTATAATTGCAATTTAATAGCTACGGGAGCGGACAATAAGCATATAAATACCTGTACTAGCAAGTGGTCGTTTTACTTTTTCCGGTTCAATATCTCTATGACGAGGATACATGATACCATAAGGGACCAATGACGTCTGGTTCTCTATGCCTGTTGTGATGGATACAGTCGAGCAACGAATTGTTAGTTTTAGTTATTAATGACGTAACATTGTTGTTTTGCCCTCCGTGGAATGGTGATGCCCGTCGATAAGTACCATAACTCGATTAATTCATACGTTGGGTTTAGTGGCAAGGAAAACGAGAACTTTCAATTTTGTATCCACAATGTCGTTGACCTTAACCGAGTCCTTATTGGCAGGAAACAGAAGCACGGGAATATTATAAAACTGAAGCATGACTGGTTATATCCATTTCAGTTGGTACAGTATAATGATAAATGAATAATCACCAAAATTCTAATTTATAGTCTGCGGTTCTTCACGCGTACTGTTTCGTTCTACGCAACCTTCACTCTACGAATAGTAAAAGAATCCCATTAGTCTATCTCTTTTTCTCACATTCGGTGGATTCTCGTAGGTCGTTTTTCTTTTGGCGTCATAAAAGGAGATTCAGAGATTGTGTAATATTATACGCACACTTTGATAATGGTAGACATTCAATATCAAACATCATCACTCATTACTATTGCCATGGCAACTTGCCTTCTTTTCAATGAAGTTGGCAAAAAAAATTTAATTTCGTAAGACGCCTATCGTGACCATAGTCATGTTTCACTTGAGGGTGTATGTTACATGATTACATCTCGACAGAAAAAAAAGAGCTCGATAGAAAATAAGAACTTTCCCTCTCACCTCTCTGAAATTATATTGATTTAAAAAACAAAAATTTCGGGATTAATTGTTAAAGACAAGTCCTGCCATTCGTGCCGTTGGGCAGGCAAATTTGCTCCGCATTGCATCCTCCAGAGGCCACCTGACACGTTGATTGAACTGCAAAAGGGCAACAGTTATTTTTGGTACGAACAACAAAAGGAAATTACGTCGTATCGCTTTTTTTTTTACCTCTGGGGCATGTTTCCGGAACGGCAACAATTCCATACAGCTTTCCTTGTCCGCCGAGTGGCACTTGCAAGGATATGTTGTCAGTGTCGTTCTCATCTTTTGACGCACTTTTGATAGTTTTCCTGTTACGAAACGAAAGCCGTCGATATGAGTTGACCTTCTCTTAGGCCGTGAAAAGGTTAAAAGATCTTACTCTTCCCAATCAGTCCAGAAAAGGCGTTGTCCGTAGTGGGTTAGGCCAAACGGATACTTAACGTCGGATCTTATTACTTTTCGATTACCACCCTCTAAATTTGCACATTCTGTGGAACATAAAGCATCGTAAATTTTATTATGGTTGCGGAAAGACAGTAATCGTTGTCGTACCAATCCTGCGAACACCTGCATCGGCCCAGCAAATTTCTTCGTTTTCGAAATCAATAGTTAGCGAGTTAGGTAACTGAAGGGAGGTGGTAATAAAATCACTGCGCCGATCCGTCCCGTCGGCATTGGCGCGTTCGATTTTAGGATTTGCACGGTCCCAATCACTCCAGAAAAGTAGACCACGAGAAGGATGAACAGCGATGCCACGGGGATTGATTAACTGTAACCAAAGATGGGCTTGTTAGGAAATTCTATTTTTGCGCACAACAACAGAATTTTGTTTACGTTGGTGTTGAAAAGAACACGTCGAACTTTCGAATCCAAATTGGCCACCTCCACTGTGTCTCGCATTGAATCAGTCCAATACATGTTTCTCGATGCCCAGTCAATAGCGATGCCTTCTGGTGACCCAATATCTATAAACCATATGTAACCCACATCAGACCATTTTGATAACATTCACCAATCACTGCTTGGCAATATTACCTGAATTGAGGAAAACTTTGGAGTTTGATCCGTTGTACGCTGCACTGGTGATAATCCGTCCGTTAACATCGCTCCAATAAACCCTGCCTTCATGACAGTCGATATCGATACCTATAACAAAAGAACAAAATGGCATACATCTTCATTCTCTTAACATGTCTTATCTATTTGAATTACCAACGGCTGCCTGGAATATCTGAACAAAAATTGGCCGTCCGGGCTTTGACGGTGACGGTTGGATTGGGACGCGTAAAATGGACATACCGTGACTGATCAACAAGAATTTGCCGTCGTGTTTAGGTATAACTAGACAATTTCAAAAAGAATGTAAATGTCGAAAGAAAACAGTTTAAGGGTTGGCTTTGCCCACAAGCGGTTTTACCTTGGCATTGATAACCATCGCCTCTGAAACCTTCGCGACAACGGCAACCGTAGTAACCCTCAGTGTTCCACGCGCATAGGGCATTCACATGACAGATGCTTTCGTTATCGACACAGGATTCAAGTGGCCGACAGGTAATTCCACTACCAGTAAAACCCTAAATTGCAGTCAATGGGTTGATTCAGTGGAATGCGTGGGCAGCGCAGATTCTATTTCAGAAAAAGGAAATACAAGACCTCTTTGCACTTGCATCGGTAGCCAATGGATTCGGGATCGTAAAGGCATTGAGCATCGCGATGGCAGTTATTAATGACGTTGCAGCCAATGACACTGGGTTCGCAGTGAAACCCGTTGCCGTTAAAGCCTGAACGGCAAATGCATACATATCTGCCACTCGATTCATCAGCGACGCAGGCTGCATTAACGTGACAGTTATTGACTTCATTACAGCCGGGTTCTTCTACTTCTTCTTCTGCAACTGTTTGTTCCCCAAAATAAAACTCATTAAAAACATTTCTTGGTAAAAAAATTCCATAAAATGGCTTTACTAACTTTGTTCAGCAGGGTAACAGCTTTTTCCGTCTCCAAAATATCCTTGATTACATTCGCATTGGAAACGCTGATCTCTGTTGCTAAATAAACACTGGGCGTTGATATCGCAGTCGGATAAAGCGCTACATCCATCTGTGCCAAAGGGACGAGACCGTTAGTTGTTGGGCAAAATAAGGTGGTTTATTTCTGTGAATGGAAGTCATCGAACCGATAGGAGTGCAGAAAAGGCCGTCGCCGCGGTAGCCGTCATTGCAAACGCAAACTGATTTGAGGGCTTCGTCATCGTAGACACACGTGGCGTCTGGACCGCAACCGCTAACATCGCAACCAGACGGTGTCTCAGTCGAGACGATTGGCAAACCGATCTCCATAGCGCACTGGAAACCATCTCCTACGTAGCCTTCATTGCATTGGCAAGTATACTGTTCTTCCGGGCTGGTGGAGTTGGCAGCAGACAAAACGCAATGAGCATTTGAGTGGCATATGTTAACCTCGTTGCAAGACACTATTTTTATTTCATAAAAGAAAATTGTTGAAAATTCGGTTTGTATTTTGAATTATGTGGAAACGTACCGGGGGCTTCTCCGCTGACGACGGAGCGTTCACACTTATCGTTGACGTACAGGTAACCATCAGGACACCAGCAAACGCCAAGGATGCAAGTCGGCCGTACACATTCATATCCGTCGCCTTCAAAACCGGGAAGGCATACGCACTGGTAACTGTTAAGTACTTCGTCGTAAGTACACGTAGCGTACGGACTACAATTGGCAGCTTGTTCGCAAGATTCTACCTCGTTTTGAAATCAAAATATCTTAGTTAACAAAGGAATTACACGTGATTCGCTGGAAGTGTTACCCGATGAACGGATGCACGTCAGACCATCTCCGCGGAATCCACTCAAGCACTGACACACATGACGGTCAGCTTGGCTGTTGTAGATACACTGAGCGTTGATGTCGCATTTATCTTCTCGTTGACAATCAGTAGTCATGTTTCGTGAGCTGATTGGCTGGCATTGATTTTCGATTTCCTGGAATCCGGCAATGCAACGACATTCTGGATGTCCTTGTTCGTTCTCAACGCACATTGAGTTAGCGGAACAACGGACACGCGAACAAGGTGTCTCCTCTGGAAAAATTAAGCGGAAACAAATAAATTGGCTTGGAACATCATGAAATCCCAAAGTGCTAAATGCTTACTCTGACAATTGAATCCGTCGCCGTTATATCCAGCTTTACAACGACACTGATAGCCGCCTGGTTCGTTGAAACAGAGTGCGTTCTCGTCGCATCGATCCGTTCCAATATTACACTCGTTAACATCGATGCATGATGATTCCGCTTCGCCCTCTTCGTAATAGTATTCGTATCTGAAACATTTATTAAAAAGAGGCATTAAACTAGCATACTCTAGCTACTTCCAAATCAGATGTACCCTTTACTGCAAACGCATCGGAATGTATCCTTCTCCGCGATACAGACACTATTTGGAACGCAAGAAGCCTGTCCTTTGAGGCAAGGGTCCTCTGTCTCTGCAGTTTATCAAAACAATGTTCCAGATGAGGTAAATCAAAAAATCACATTTTAAATTTGCTGACTAGAAAAATTTTAAAGGAATAAGAAATTGATTGGAAATCACAAACCTTGTAGAGGTGAAATTTTGGTCGTCATGGCAAAACGAACGATGAGCTCACGGGCATCGTACGTGACGAAATTTCGTGCTACTTTTAGCTTGAGTACTGTTGTGTTGTCGAGCGATGCGAATGGGCACTCTTCAAAGTGAATGACGTGATCGACGCTGAATGGTATGTCCAGACTTGAACCCTCGATGCGAAACGCTCTTCGACTCGCTGACCTGAATTCACCTTCACACAAGCAAGAAAAGAATTGCACATTTGCTAGCTCAGTAAATGATCAATGAAACTATTTAGTACCCAATCCCGTTTTGTGATGTTCTTCTTCGTAGTCAGATATTTCTATTTTAGAGCCATGCGGAATAGAAGGAACTGTTCCGAACACGTGAATGCTCATCCGCAAATAGTTGAACACATCTACGCCATGGAATCGTTGTTCGATGACAACACGGTGACCGGATTGGGGGAAATCCATAGTCGTTGTGAAGTTGAACTTTCCTCCTTTGGTGTGAATCAGATCAGAAAAGAGGGAGCCCAATCAAGTTTTTCCAGAGAATAATTTGTTGTTATGTTGTGTACCTGTGAGTTGGTATCCATTGGGGGCGGAAGTGGATGTAGAACGCGCAAAAAGCCATCCAACAACTCCACCCAACATAGAAAGAGGCTGCAAATCGAAACCAATGCTATCATTCATTTTGGATACGGCTGTATAGGCACGGCCATCGCTGGTAACGACGTAAGAGTGAAGGTCTTCCTCTTGGAAGCTCACGCCATTGATTCTTCCGCTCACTTTGCCGTTGATTCTCTGCGGAATTCCTTGAAATAAATTTTTGAAAATCATTTTCAGAGCTCCTTCTATTGTATAAAAACATTTTTTAAAAAAATCAATACCTTCCGTCAAGCAATTTCTACCATTTCCAACGAAGCCAGATGAACATTGGCAACAGAATCCTGGATTGTAGTCAACGCAAATGGCTTTGCTGTGACAAAGGGCCGAGCCTACCGCACACGTTTCAGCTCCTTGTGGTTGCTGCAGTGTAGCTATTGTTACGTTATTAATTATCCGTTAGTAATTGAATAAACAGGGTCTTTGTTTAGTAAAAATAACTCAACTGTCTCCAGTAGCTAAATCAGGCGATTCAACTTCGCCAGTCTGGCCAAGTCTTCCAACTCGAAACATCCATAAGCCAGGAACTCCAATATTTGATAATCTGTTACAAAATAGTGACATCAAAGCTGGCGTAAGTTTGTAGAAATAATAAAGCGAATGAAAAAAAAGATAAGCATGTACTTATTTAAATTGGAAACTTGATCCGAACCGGAACCTTTAAGGACATAGAATCTGCCATCTCCGGAAACAAATCCAGTCTGTGCCCTAGCGTCGGGGAGATTTGGATTTTTACCAATTCCCTGAATCCATTGAATGCCTTTGTCCGGATAGGCAAACAAAGTGAAGGACTCTTGGTTGTCGGAAGCTATCACAAGCTGGAAAGTGTTGCCCTATACGCATCATCCATCATGAAAAAAGAGTCGCGTTACGAACTCAGCGCGAATTAGTTCCTTTTATTTTTATAACCTTATCATTTCCTTGATCGTAAAAGCCAGCATCATCCCAAGTGACGATAAACAAGTCCTTGGCTTCGAATCCTCTTCCAGATGTGAAGTGTTTTTGGATGAGAACGGAGGCTCGTTTGATGTCTACCGAATCGCGTGTTTCTCTAAAAAGAAACAAAAGAAGTGAGCAAAAATGCCAGCCAATTGAAAATAAAAATGGGAAAGGATAAATATACCTATACCATACAGCTCCTCTGGCTCGAATATCGACATCTGAATATAATGGAGCGATAGTTGGGTAGTCTAGTGGGAACGGAATGCTAAAAAAGTTGGCTATCTCTGTCAAAAATGACACCAAGCCATTTTCATTGACCTATTGTTGAATGAAAAGCGTTTATGAAAAATGTGTTTTTTCATCATGGCTACGAGAATAATGGTCAGCTGGAACAGGGCCGATAACTGTTGTCCGACATGTGTCCAACGTTCTATGACTAATCATCCAAGTCTGACAAACAAATTAGAGCTCTTCTCCTCCTCCCGTTCTCTCCCCCCTCAAGGGCACTATCTCGGTCCAAAAATTCTTGTGACTAATGTGAACTTACGTATATAGAGTTGTAGGTTTGGTCGTAAAACACCACTGGCGTTGTCAATTGAACTTCGATACTATTGAAATCGTCGGTATCGTTGTCCAGTCGCCGATCAGAAACCACTGCACCGTAGGGAAATAGTAATTCGGACTTGGAGAATGCTGAAACGATTAGGGTATTCAAAGAGAGGAAACAAAGTAGAAACACAACTAACGAAGCGCTGCGTCTTCGTAAAGACATGATGACGGGCTCACGAGCGTGTCTGAAGATGCTCGACAACTGGCCATACCATCCACGAAAACTGTCTGTCCTTTTTGGAAAGAAATCCGATATCTGTGGTAGCCTTTTCTTCACCCCCTCTCTGGTGTGCTATCACGTAGTCGAGCAGCAATGGAAAAAACCGGAAACATATGGCCATGACCTCTCGAGTGAGAGTCCCCCAGAGTTCAAGTTTTTAGGCGTACATGTGATATTGGGCGGCCAACTTTGCTGGTCCGACTCTTATGCTTTTCGGCTGTAAATACAGCACTCAAGTATGATCGGAGTAACCAGCGGTGAAGACGTTTGGGTAAGTGCTCTTAAGAGTGGAGCCTCGTCTCGCCAACAGTCAGATAACTTTTACTACGGCATTTTATTTATCCATCGCAAAAGAAAAAAAGATGAAAAAATATTCAAAAAGATTTAGTAATTCACAAGATTCGGAGCGGCAGCCAAATAAAACATCGATAGCTTGTAAAAATTTGTTTATTTATCCTATCTATTTGGGTCTTCTAAAAGTGTTAAAATAACTCTTAAACGATGGTTTCATTTTCTTTTGCAAATTAATTGACAACATGTTTACAAATCATACGCCAAATTGATGTTTAGAGTTTTCTCCGCATAAGACACGTCTACTTCCTTTCTTGATGCGTAATCTTTCACCTAGAAATCAGACATACGGTTAGAGTTTCTCAGTGTTTGAACGTTCAAACATCTCATGCAAAACGGAGTACCTGATCTTTTGTGATCTTTCCAACGCCAAAGTAACGAGACTCGGGATGAGCAAAGTAAAGCCCAGATACCGAAGCAGCTGGTTCCATGGCCAAGCTGTCAGTCAACTTGATTCCAGTTCTCGGTTCCGCTTGCAACAGTCGCCACATCGTCAATTTTTCAGTGTGATCGGGCTGACTTGGATAGCCGGGAGCCGGACGAATTCCCTGCATAGCAATACGGTTATCAATTCAGTGACTAAGAGCATCTGATAAAGAAATCACCTTGTACTTGATGCTGTGCAACTCGGAAGGCGCAAGTCTTTCTCCAGAGCAATAGCCCCACAATTCGGTACGGACAATTTCATGCAATGCTTCGGCGAAAGCTTCAGCTAGACGATCGGCCAAAGCTTTTGTCATAATAACATCGTAATCATTGTTTTCTTTTTCAAATTTTGCACATAGTTCCTCACACCTAATAATTCGTCAATAGTAACATTACACAGGAGAGCTATTCATATCAGCGGCGAATTACCCGAATCCTGCTGACACGGCAAACATGCCTATGTAATCTCGAACTCCAGACTCAAGAGGAGCTACAAAATCTGAAAGGCAAAGATAGGGCTCTTCTCTATTCTCCTTTTCGGATTGCTGCCGTATACCGCAGAGTCGAGCAAGAGGCTCATCGCGTGGCCAATCATCATCTTCATAAACCATGATATCATCGCCACAGCTGTTGGCTGGATAGAAGGCCAATACCTGCATGATCAGGTGATAACGTGAATCGGTAACTGCAAACTGGAGGAATCAACTATGTCTTTTATCCGTACCCCTTTAGCATGAAGTAATTTCTCATCAATGATCCTTCTTAGTAGCTTTTGAGCATCGTCGAACACCTTTTTGGCTTCGGGTCCTGAAAGAAATCAAACAATCAAACAAAACTTTTTGGCCACAATTCACAATGGAGTAAACGAATCACAAATCTAACTCACCAACTGTTTCATCATTGAAAATTTTCGGATATCCTCGATTTGGATACTTTCCTCTCAACTGCCACACATCGAAAAACGGTTTCCAGTCTATGTAAGGTACAAGGCTTTCGAGATCGTATTCCGGGAAAACTTTGATCCCCAAGAAGCTTGGGCGAACTAAAGCAATTTCAGCCACATTGAAAACTATGCAACACGTCAATGTTTAATCAGCGGAACTACCTGGAGTGAATTGGTTTGTAAAATCCAATTTTAATCGATGAGCTCTGGCTACCTCCAAACTGACATATTTGCGGTCACGCAACGTCTCGTAGTGTAGCTGTCTGACGTCTTCGTAGTCTTCTTTGATTTCCTCCATGTATTCCTGTACAGCGTTTTTGTCTAATAGTGCAGAGCACTACGCAAATGATTTAGATTGTGTTGTGATAGAAACGAATTCTCTTTTTGAATGTACCACAACGACGCTGCGAGAGGCATCGAGAACGTGAATGACGGGATGATCATAGGCGGGAGCAATTTTAACAGCTGTGTGGGCTTTGGAAGTCGTTGCCCCTCCAATCAACAAGGGAATTTGCAGCTTAAGACGCTGCATTTCCTTAGCTACATGAATCATTTCATCTAACGACGGAGTAATGAGGCCCGAAAGGCCGACAATATCTGACAAGCCAAAGAGAAATAGTCTGAATTAGTTGCCTTTTAAAGAAATTTTTTTTCTACTAACCTGCATTTTCCTGAATTGCTCGCTCCAATATTTTGTCACATGGAACCATGACCCCCATATCAATAACGCGAAAATTATTGCAGCCCAAAACAACTGCGACGATGTTTTTGCCTATGTCATGAACATCTCCTTTGACTGTGGCTAGGACGACCGTTCCCGCGAAACGATCCTATAAAATATAGTCAATACTTAATTTTGCCGTTCTATAGGTGCTTCCAACAACCACTCATATTACGTTCTCTGAGGCGATTTCACCCGATATGGCCAATGCTGCTTCGCGTTCCTTTTCCATAAAAGGTACCAAATGGCCGACAGCTTTCTTCATCACCCTAGCTGATTTGATTACCTGGCATGAATACACTTCGATTGTTAGGATATCTTTACAATATAGGTATTAACGGTCGATTTACCTGAGGTAAAAACATTTTTCCAGCGCCAAACAGATCTCCAACGATAGACATTCCTTTCATCAGTGGTCCTTCGATGATGTTAAGGGGACGTGGGTATTTCTCCGTATTTAATCGCGCCTCCTCTGTATCTTCGACAATATGTTTATCAATGCCCTATTAGGATGACAGTATTGATTAAAAGACATTTTATCTCGATAAAAAAGATACAAATTACCTTCACAAGGGCATTTTCAATGCGCTCTTCGACGGGTTTCGACCTTGAGTCGTCGATTTCCACAGTTTTTTCTCCTTTAACAGCAGTTTGAGCAAATTCTAACAGTTTTTCAGTCCCCTTTTTTTGTAAAGAACGAGTTGTCAGAGATACGGTATTTAAAAAGTTATCAACAAATGGACTGTACGTGAGGATCTTTGTTCCACAAAATAGCTTCACAGAGTTGCAGCAGCTTGGGATCAATGTTATCGTAGACTGGAAGATTACCAGCATTTACTATGCCCATATCTAAGCCAGCTTTAATGGCATGATACAGAAAAACGGAATGCATTGCTTCACGGATTTGTTCCATTCCACGGAAGGAGAAGGAAATATTAGACACGCCACCGCTCACTCGACATCCGGGGCACTCTTTCTGAAAATGATAACACTCATTACTGATAATGCACATCTTGATGCAGTTCAGTTAAGAGCCGTTTTACTTTGATTCTTCTGCAAGCTTCGATAAAGTCAATTCCATACGTATTATGTTCTTCAATACCCGTAGCTATCGTTAGAATATTTGGATCAAAAATGATGTCGTTGGGGTTAAATCCAACTGTATCAACCAGCAGCTTGAAAGACCGAACACAAATTTCAACTTTGCGATCAGCGTCTGCGGCCTATAATAAAAGAAATTAGAGAACATGCTTAATTTCAACCTTCTTAAAGGGGCATTACTTGACCAAGCTCATCGAATGCCATCACCACGACGGCAGCACCGAATTTCTTGACAATTTTGGCTTTGAGTATGAAATCTGCTTCACCCTCTTTTAACGAAATGGAATTGACGATACATTTTCCTTGGCAACACTTTAATCCCGCCTCAATCACTCTGAAGTTAGAGGAATCAATACATAAAGGAACCTAATAAAAGAATTGGTTTGACAGCAATCACGAGCATTTTCTTGCATCTATTCTTACCTTGGATATATCAGGCTCTGAGGAAATCAAATTTAAAAAACGGGTCATGGCTGCTACACCATCTAACATACCCTCATCCATATTCTAAAACATCAATGTTTCGTTAGAACATAGGTGCATACAGAGTACACAGCAACATATACTTACAATATCAAGAATTTGAGCACCATTTTCTACCTGTTCTTTGGCGATTTGCAACGCTTCCTACAAAAATAATTAACGTTACATCTCACTGAGAGTAAAAGAATTGTTTAACACGTTTTCTTACGTCGTATTTGCCATCCTTGATCAACCGCAAAAATTTTCGCGAACCTGCGACGTTACAACGTTCACCAATATTAACAAAATTGGTATCTTTTCCGATGCGGAAAGGTTCTAATCCCGAAAGCTGCATAAAACCTTCGTATGGATTAGGATTTGGCTTGCGAGGTGGATATTCTCCAACGACTCTTTTAATGGCTCTGCGAAAAATTGCAATTTTAGGATATGATAGATAAAGGAATACAGCTAAAATTACCTAATGTGATCGGGCGTAGTTCCACAGCAACCACCGATTATATTAACTAGACCGTCGCTAGCGAAATCTCGTAAACTTTCCGCGGTGATTTCGGGCGTTTCATCATAACCACCAAATGTGTTTGGTAAACCTAGAAATCAAAGCTGCGATGACGTTGGCTAGCTAAAATAGCAACCAATTACCAGCATTCGGGTAGCAAATAACGTACGACGGTGTGCAACGTCCGATCGTTTCAATAAAGGGCCTCATCTCTCGGGCCCCCAATGCACAATTTAGACCTACACTGTATCTCACAAAACATTTTTTTTTTCTGCAATGAATAAAGTATGTGGAAATTTGAATCATGAAAATTATTACCATAATGGATTAGAGTGTGACACGCTGATAACGAACGCCTCGCCAGTTTGTCCCGATAGAGTTCGTCCGCTTTTATCAACGATTGTTCCAGAGATCTGTTAAGTAATTTTTTTTTGAAACGATTAGGCTAACAGCGACTCATAATTGTGTAAGACTACCATAACAGGAACGCGGCCATAATCTTTTTCAAAAAGATTTTCGATGGCAAAGAGGGCTGCTTTGGAATTCGCTGTGTCAAAAATGGTTTCAACTAGAAGAATATCAGCACCACCATCCAGTAGTGCTCGGGCCTGTGTTGTATATGCGTCCACCAGCTCATCAAACGCTACGTAAACCAAGGTCATGTTACATAACAGAGATTCACAGTGGGGTCAATGTTCGATTGCTAACACGAAAACTAGCTCCGAGGCAGTACTAAATGTCAACAGAAAATGATATTTACATACTAATATTTCGAAAATCTGGACGCTCGACTGATGGTGAGATGGACAAGGTGCGATTGGTTGGGCCAAGTGCTCCTGCGACCCAACACTGCTTGCCCGTCTTTTTTTCAAAATCGGCCACTGCCCGAGCAGCCAACTTTGCGGATTCAAAATTTAGCCTATATGCCCACTCCTCCAGACCGTAGTCAGACTGGGCAATCCATGTGCCGCTGAAAGTATTGGTTTCAATAATATCAGCTCCAGCTTCCAAATATGCCTTCAAATAAAAATAAATTTACGTTGAATTAAAAAAATATATGTTTTCCTTTTCTATTGCAGCCGATTAAAAATACTTACATAATGGATGTCGTAGATGATTTCCGGCCGGGTGATACTGAGCAAATCATTGTTGCCTTTCAGGTTTTTTTTATTGTCATTTAACTCAGCATTCCGAAAATCTTCTTCTTCTAAGCGATGCCGCTGGATCATGGTACCCATAGCACCATCGATAATAAGAATACGCCGGCCGAGCTCTTCCTCCAGACGGGCACTTTTCTCTGCTGTGAAACCAATTGAGAGAATTTTAAAATTTCGGCTACAGGAAGGATGGGTCGAAACTGTTTCGCGCATGGCAACACATTTCTTTTTGTTTTACAAATATTTTTTGACCTTCACAACAGGAACTCTAATATGGCCAAAAAGTATAATGGTGAGGTAGGAGGCTAGCGATGATATCAAAGTGATTTGAAAAACAAACAGTGTCTACAGGGCCCATCGAGGTCGCTGAGGTAGCGTAAACAGCCAACAACTAAATTTACAGACGGCTGTGCAGACGTATTAAACAATCTTTACCACCATCGTATGAAGCCAAACAAACTGAAAATATCAATGTTACATATACTTACACGGCCAGGTATTCGTCTGATTCGAGGAAATGGTCATTTTCGTGGTAGATATTAGTCTTAAGCACGAAAATGGATTGTTGTTGGTTGTACTACCGTGGAGCCGGTCGACGTTGAAGTGAGACCGATTGTATACACTGTCACCGACTTTATGTTTTCATTCGTTTCACGTGGAGGCCACACACCGCACCACCTATGAATGACATCGGGAAACATTTGATGCATCCAACAGGTGGCAGTAACATTTCTCTTTACTGTTTGCTTTTCTTTGAGTGTCCGGGAATTTCACCATCCCTTCGGCGAAACATTTACAATCCAGAAAATTTCTAGATGTCCAGTTGCTGAGATAAACAGCCCAAAGGGAGCCACGCCAGTCCCAAGAACTCGTGAGCAGCAGAGAGTTGGTAGCCTTAGAGGGTTTTGAGCCTTAACTCTTGTTACGATCATGAAGCTGCATGGTTCATACTATCACGTGACACATTGGCGGGACATTCCGCTGTTAAGATTTTGTGCCACGACATAAAGAAGGAGCAACCGGTTTCCTTGATTGTACTGCTCCATCCCTTCACGTCGTCATCTCTCGCCCCCAAAAAAACCTGCGAGTGTGTGTTGTGTAAACAGCAACTAGAAGTAGGGAGAGAGTGCCCAACGGGGCACTAGCATCATTACATGCATTGAAAGAGTTCATTCTCTTGCCGTGTGCTTCGTCATCAAGAACGATAAAAACACTGCTCTTCCTGCAGATGAAAACGTTCACTCGGATTTTGAGGTGAACGGCAGAGGTGAGTCAAAATTTTCACTCAGAATAGCTTTAAAGTGAATACGTTAGCACATTTTCGAATTGGCAGACAATCCACAAATAGAACTATTCACGGCCATTTCGTCAATGCAAAGTAGATCTTGTGTAATGTTTCCAGCTTTGGAAAAAGGCATTTGCTTCCTTTCGTTATCAATTGCAAGGAGGGCACAGTAGATTAGAACGTTAGACAGGAACGGTAGATACGAACGTTCGACAGGAAGAAAGAAGATCTGATAACGCAGTCCTGTTTAGAATGTCGATCATTTGATCTCTGTGTACAACGTGGGCGGATTTGATCCCAGCCAAAACACGAGTAAAAGAATGTGACCGCATTTGAACTTAACAACTACCACGAGGCAAGTAATATTGTTGTAGAATAGCAATTTTTGTCCGAAAGATGGCTAGCAGAAGATCGATCATCACTTTGACCAATTCTGAATCAGTTTGGAAATTTGTTATTTTGTTAACTTTTATTCTATTCATTCTTTTCGCTATTGTCTTCAACTTTAGAAAACTAACTTCCTTTTTTCGTTTTTCTGTTTTCGTGATTTTGTACAAGTTGTCTAGGAATGCTTTCAACATCCAACAGATGTTAAGGGGAGTGACGTAGATCGAGTTCATGTTTTAATAGAACCATGCAGTACCGCCTTAGTAATAGATAAACAGTGTCTGGTCACTTTGTGTGCTTTTGCTCCAAAATACAATTAGACGCAGCTTTTTCGCCAGCTGCCACAGATTTTAATGTGGCATAAAATTGTCACGTTTAAGTTTACAGCGCGACAGTGGTCATACCCAATTCGATTGTTCCTCCGAAAGGCTGAAAATTGAGACGAGTGTAATTAAACTGGTTTGTACACGGACGAGTAAACAGGTTTTAACCGAATAGAATCCTAAAGGAAATGTTGTTGTCATACCATGCATTAACTTTTAAGGAAACCTCACCCACGTAGTCGTGGCCATGTTTGGTGTTAAAGTGATGTGAAATAACAAGGAAATCCTTTTGTATGGCAGGTGCTGATCAACAGTTGCTGCCAAGCGTTACGGACCTTGATATTTTAACGGAAGAAGGAGAGGAGCAGTTTCATCTGACTGATGATTCTATAACAGCAAGTTAAAGAATCTTGAAGTTTATGGGGCGATTTCGTCGTTTTAACATGACACCTATGAGGCGATGCGGTCTGTGGATGGTGGCTATTCAGGTGAGGAATATCTTTAATTGTAGCTAATTTAAAGGATCTTTTACAGCGTAAGACAAGTTTTTCCTTAGTAGTGTCATCTCACCGTCGCCGTGTGAACTAAGTTTCCGGCCGCGTAAAGGCATGCGATAAATGTTAGCTCACCTACGAGATCTTACGAGATGCAATAACAGATAAATGTATCTAAATATTTGTGTAACTTTATCTCGTTGTTAGCTTTTTAAACATTTTGCAATGGAATCGTGTCAGCTCGTTGCGTGCTCAGGTCCGTTTGAAAGGATCGGTTCGATTGACCAGTAACTATAAAAACTTTTTTACGTTCTTAAAGCTCGTGTGAGTTTACTTTAAAAAACAAACAGCGAATAACACAAGAACCCGAAAGCAAACAGCGCTTGTATGCCATCTTGTGGCGGGAATTTCAGTAAAAGAAAAATGTTAGCTGTCCAGAAGAGGACCTTCCGACGTGGGCAAACGAAAAGCCTTCGTGACTGATTAGTCCGTCTATATTTATATGTGTACGCTATACGGTAGATACTCGTGACCCAAGCTTAGTACACAACGGCGTGGATAAGTCAATGTGGTGGACGTGACATTGTTCTCATAGGCGCATGGGGTTGCTCGGATGATCAATAAATCATCGTAGCCTGTCGTTCCGAATTAAAAGTTGCCAGACCAACTTTCTATATATAACGTGGATGAAAAAGAAAACAAAATTGCACTAAAAATGTTTCTGAAGAAAAAAAAAACTAGGACGTGAATGAACTTTGCTTTAGGGTCCGTGGCTTTTCCGAATGTCTTTCATAGTTGCTCTCTATTCTCACATTCTTTTCCATCTCCTAGCTCCTGATTTTGTTATTATTGGAAAGCACTCGCCGACGGCTCTCTGAAGCGTGGAAAACAAACATGGAGCCTGTTTTTATTATTCCAGTCTAATTGCCCTTAACAAGCTGTAAGACGTCAAACGCATTACCAGCCTAACACACGGCTCAGTCACCACCCAACTGGAAAACGTTCCTGGAAGGCCGATCGATAAATAATCATCTTATTTTCTTTTTTTCTTAGGTTGTGATGATCATTGGCATCATGAGCGTCTATACTTTGCAGCCCGGATGGCCGATTTTGACGTCGTTATACGCATCCGGGGAAGAATCCTATACGGACGTCATGGATCCAATCATTTTACCTGCGCTTCCCGAAACCTACACGCTGGTGGATGATGATCGACCGTATTTCACGCTCCTACCAAATGGATTGAGCTGCTTTACTGCCGGCACTGATCTGATGAAAAGCAGCACTTCCAGTTCTAACAGTTGCAACTGTTTGGCGGGCTATTACGGACGTGATTGCGGCATACCGGAACCAGTCTGGCACGCTTGTCAAGCATTAAACAATTGTACTGATTTCAAACCCCGGAAGACGCCACGTCGACTCATTCACGGGCTAAACATCAATCATGAACTCGAGTTCTTTCAAGTTCGGCTCGAAGAAGTGGGCGACGTGCTAGATGTTATCATCGTTGGCGAATCTAATCTAACAGCTGGAGGTGATCCGAGCCCTCTCTACCTGCTGCCGGAACTTCGCAAGGGATTCATGGGCGGTTTCCAACACAAAATTATCCATATCTTCATCGATCATTTCCCACCTGAAGGATTGACAGATGGATGGTTCGCAGACACGTTTATACGTGACTACATGGGACAGGAAGGCCTTAAACGCATCAAAGGTTGCTTCCTGTTTTTGTTGTTTTTCATTTAATCTTATACGAATTTTTTATTCTTCGATTAGGTATTCGAGATGAAGATTTATTCCTGTTGCTCGACGCCGATGAGATCCCAGACCGTTCCACATTACTCTTTTTGAAACTATACGATGGTTATCCAGAACCCATCGCCTTGACATTACGTTGGTCTATTTACGGTTTTTTCTGGAAGCGTGCCGTCAGTGGATCGCCATTAGTTGAAGATGTGACACGTATCGTGGCCATATCTACAATGCGGATGATTCGTGAAGTTTACGATAACAAAGTAATGAGCCTCCGCCGTAATTACCTGACGACTGAGCCACTCTTAAGCCGAGTGAAAGCCTATACTCTCAACGGCCATCCGGTCATGGAATGGAACATCGGTCGTGTTGGAGCCTACGCCGGATTCCATTGTTCTTGGTGCTATGATGCGGAAGGGATCAGGCTCAAACTAACGTCGGCTCAAAAAGACGATAAACCTCGTTGGGGTGATTATCCTGAAAAATTAGATCTCGGATACATATCTGGATTGATTCGCGATGGACGTTGGTTCGACAATACGAAGCCATTTTTCCTAGCCAAACCGGAAGAGGATCGTCTTTATGCTCCATCGTATATTTTAAAGCATAAAGATCGTTTTGATTACCTGTTGAATCTTCCATCAGCTGATAACGCAACGAGATCTTCATAATTTATTTGATGATCATTTAGGAAAAGCCGAGACACATTTGTTTTATTGCAATTTTTGATTTCGCGTGTGATTTTGTTCAATATTCCAGTTGCCGACGAAGCAGAGAGCAAAAAAAGTGTACCTTTGATTGGGGCCATTAGTCGGCTCTCTTTGGCATATTCTTGATATTTTGTTGCCTGTTATTCCCCCCAATAAGATATAAACTATTAATTTTTCTTTTTTTTTTAGCTGCTGGTTCCAGCTGTGTTTCATTATGTTCGCAATCTACAGTACAGGAACCTCCTCCTCCGAGTTGCCTTTGTTGTCCTTGAGATGTTGCCAGAAAATTATCTCCTGCATTTCCTTTATGCACTGCTGCGTTCGAATATTCAGCGTGAGTTCATCATGGCGCCTTTTATAAATCACGGAAAGAAAAAAAGAAGAAAATGAAAAGAAGCAAGAAAAATTGTTGGATTTCGAAAATCATTTTGAAATCCAATCAGCCCCTACAGCGCACCGCTTCTGAATTCACAAAGGCCCACAAAATGCAGAGCGAACATAGTTAGCATAACAATGTGACAGAATTACGGTAACACAAAGTTGGCGCTAGTCACTTGAAAATTTTGTTTAAATTTAAACTTTGTGCTGGGAGGGGAAGAAGAAAAAAACAAATTTGACAGGTCAAGGCTACCCCGTAGATTGATCTGAGATGTAGAGAAACGATACACGAGATTCAAGTCCTTGAAACCCACAGGTAGAGGAACTATTGTCAACAAGAAAAACCAGTTGCCATCACACGAAAAGGGAAAGCCTCTCGTTCTTTTAATTTTTACTTTCAAAAGATTTTTCTTTCTTTTATTCTAATGTCACGACAGCGTGAAAATCGAAAGCGACGTGAGCGCCTCTACCGGCACGTAGCTTCCCTGCGGGTTTCAACGTTGAAGCTTTCAAAGCAGGTAATCGCGTACACGAGAAAGACACAAATTAAAATCGTTCTCTTATTATAGTCGATATTTTCGAAATGAACCCGACGAACTGCCTGTTAGTGCCCATATTTCTCAACGAACAGTAACTTGAGGATTCTAAATGCATCGCAAGTCTTGAAAAACACATAGCATGTTTCGGGAGCGGCACTTGAATGCTTGGCATACGAAACGAGGGGAAACCTGCCCTAAGACTGATTAGCATTTTACCGCCCCCCTTTTGTAGCAGAAATGTTTTTCGTATGCTAGATGGAAAGTTTTTTGTTTTGTTGTATCGTGAATAATAACAATATGCCGGCAAAAATACGGGAATTCCACTGGCTGGAAAACCAACGAGAACTCTGGTGGCAAGCTGTCGAAACAAAACTATCGGTTTTCTTTTTTTATTGTTTATTCCGAAACCACACAGCCAACAAGAGAAAAAGATGTCGGCCATTTCCCATCGACTGGGAAAGAACAAAAAAAAGAGAGAGACAATAAAAAATATGTATCTGTTTTAAAGAAAACGTACTGCTGGCCCATTATCCAACCCAGACACTACGCCCGCAGGGTTTTTTTTCTTTCTTTTACAGACGTATTTCCCACCGCCTTCTTCTTTAGCCTTCCACTGTTCAAGTTCAAGGCCAAGAACAGCAGCGCCACCGCCATCAGAAAAGCCAGTGTGTACTGAGTATTTATAATCCTGGCGAAAACAGCTTTATTATATACCCTATCGCGATT
Organism: Daphnia sinensis; assembly: GCA_013167095.2. Lineage (NCBI taxonomy): Eukaryota > Metazoa > Arthropoda > Branchiopoda > Diplostraca > Daphniidae > Daphnia > Daphnia sinensis. Next base: position 8,747,932 of record CM023190.1, read on the forward strand.
ACGAGAACCATTGGTGCATCTTCCCTTCTAGAACATGCTCTACTGTACATAGAATAAAACATGTTTCCATGCAGAGCAAACAAAAATGTCGGTCTATATCTCCTAAACGTATGGCTCCGTGTATGGAAGTCCATGGCAACATCTCAAAGAAACTTGTATTTTCGTGTTTCCCATATGATTGGCGCCATGTTTGTTGCCAACTGCAACCAGAAAGGGAGAGTGAATAAAAAAAAAAGGTGAAAAAAGCAAAAGTGATGATGAAGAAGAAGCCGAAGGCGAAAATGGCAAAAACGAAAACACGTCAGACAGGGATTTGGAATTGTAGACGAAAACGCGCGAAGTTACTGGGCTTGTTTAGAGGCAATTTTCGTTTCTTTTTCTACGTTATTTACGAACACAACAACTGGGAAAGAATTATAAAAACTTCAAAAAAAAGAGGAACTAAAAACATTGGCATGGACACGGATGTGGTTTTACACTTTTTTAACACAGAACGAATGGGAAAACGAAAGAAAATTTTGGAATAAAAATAGAGAATAATAACAAACGAAACAGATGAAAAGAGGTAGAAAGAGAAGAACGCCCAAGGCAGGAGCCACCGACCGAAACAAAAGAATTGCGAATTTGTGGGAACACGTCAAATGCCGTGCTGAAAATGCACACAACTAAGTTAGACTGATGTTCCTTTTATCATTTAACTCGAATTAAACTTTAAAAAAATCCTGATGACAACAACAAAAAAGAATGTTCCTGAAAATAGGGATAGAAAAAAAGAGTGGCACCACCAAAAAAAATGTAAATATCTTGTCTGGTAGCGCATGCCCCGCTTGGTGGCAGCACTTGCACTGAGGGGAAGGGGAAGCTTGGATCACCCGGCTCCGCAGTTCGAGAGTGTGTTCGAGAGCGACAGTGGCCCCCCAAGCTCAGGCCAGACTTGGTCACAAGAAAACAAAAGAGTCAGTTAAAAGTGATCGTTTTTGTTCAACATTTAACTCAATTACACTCGAAATCAAAGTGAACTAAACGAATTCAATACCAAAAGTGTTGTCATTAAGCAATTGTTAAACACCGTAACAAACAAAACATTTGTAAAGTGCCTCTCGAGTTTTCTTGTGTCGTAGCAGCAGCCAATATCGAAACTTAAAAATTTCACTCAATCGCTGAATTGAATATTCATCAACAACATAATACCTAATACGTGATTTTACCAACATTGTTTGACTAATTGCGTGGCGTGTACACACTGACAACTGAATGGTTGGCTTTCTTGAGTGCTGTCCAGAAAATTGAAGTTGCCATTATTTTGACATAACAACCTGTTGCCAAGTTGAAAACAATCACATTAAACACAAACAAAAAAAAAAAAGGAGTAAAGAACCCATTTGAAAAATTGAATGAGTGAAGTGTTGTTGTGCGCGACATTGATAAGATTAAGAAGACTACAAAACAATAAAAACAATTTAAACGTCATATTTTCCTAAAGCAACCAGAGATAGCTAGAAGCTTCTCACAAGAAATGGAAAGCTGGGCAGAAGCTTTGGTAAGTAACAACAATTTCGGTATACCTTTTCGACTTTTATGGCTTAAGGGAACCCGGCCCTTTAGCTCTTGAATCAGATAAGAATTTTTGGGTAAAGGTAGTACTCTTTGTCTGTGTGAAAAAGATGGCCGCGAAGATATTACGTTAGAGCCGACCTTAAGAATTATCTTTCGCTGTTTCCACTCTAGAAATGGCCATCGATTACTACCGTGAACTTGAACCCGATACATTTTTTTTCTGTACTAGTCACGTGTTCAGCATCTATGGTGCCCTCCATCTCGATTATTGATTTGTTTCGTTTTTTCTTCCTTGTAGACAAAGTTTTCTCTTTTAAACAGATAATGTCCTCACTGAACAATGACGTCTAGTTTTCACTCGTGTCATTAAATTTGATAAGTCTAATGTTACTCTTTTTTTGTTTAACAACGGGATTGTTTTTCGACATTGTCAGCGTAAATTGAATAGATCTCAAACGTAACGTGATAATGGTGTAACAAAAGATAACGTAGATCCCCATACAGTTCCTTTTATCTTTGAATAAGCATCTACTTACGAGGTCAACAGGTAAGGTGTGTAATGCATTTTTTTTGTTAGCAAAAACGAGAGAGAAAACGACTAGACCAAAAGTCCGTCGTGCCTTTTGGTTTCAATCCCGCAGGCTATATACCTATCTTATTTTGTTTGGTAGCTTAACAATAAAGCCGGCCGAGTTCTTGAAAACAAATGTCGGCTCTTCGCCTCGAGCATTTGTGCGGTGAGGAAGTCATCTTTAAAAGGAAAGAACAACAAGAAAAATCAAGGTTACGGGAGCCTGTTCCGCTCCCGTAATGTTGATAGTGAACGCTCCGCTAGATTTGCGAAAATGTCGAGTAGTAGTGGTAACATCTGTCATCTATGAATCCTTGATCGCCAACCGTATAATGTAATAAATAGGGGCCGTGTGCAATCGACAAGTAATCCTATTGTCGACTAGCCAGAAGCCGTAGCAAATAGTTGAGTGCGCTACGCAAAGGTTAATTTAATCTTCGAGACAGACAAGAATTGTCTGCCGTTTATTTTTGGTTGATACATTCGAGACTGGCGAACTATTTTGCAATCCATCTTACGAGAGTGGCAGTGTCTGTGATGCAGTCCCAAAAAAACAATGGGAATTTATGGGGTAAAAAAAAAATGTATTGCCTAAGAGACGTTATATTTTGCATGTCTACTCTTCGTGATATTAAAGCCCGTTGACGTTTTGCGCGTTGCCAAACTTCTTCCCTTCACGCTATCGCTACGCAATGAACTTGGTGTATACGTGCCCCAACGTCCAGATTCTTGAGTCAAAATTGTTGGTGCAAAACATTTCTCCCGACAGATTCTTGTGGCACGTATACGCTAGCGCCATTTTGATTATCTATACGCATTTTGGTGGCACAATGAGCGTACAAATTCTCATCATCTGCCAAGATGATGACTTGCCAAATCAAAAATGAACACATAAAAAAAAGTTGTTGTTTACTTGACTTGCTAGTCTCGTGATTTTGTTGATTTGATTTTTTGTTTTTTCCCTGTCGTTTTTTTGTTGCCATCCCGCGGACCTGACGAACTAGTCCTAATCACGTTTCGACATTTCTCTTGTTTTTTCTGGCGTGGATGATCAAACGTGTTTAAATTTGGAGTATATGAAATTGTCATTCCATGTCGGAAATATCTCCGAAAGGCATCTGCATTTCCAAAACGAAGGCACTGGAACGGGAAAAAAAAAGTTATCCGGTTGCGAAGACAGATGAGGTTCGTGAACTACAAAAAAACATTTTTTTGGCTTTCGTTCTTCATGAAAAATAGATGCCGAGTCATGCCACGTGCTTAGATTATAAGCTACTAAACGAAATAGTTTACCTACTTTAAATGTAAACGAATTCAGGTTGAATTATTTGACGGAATAGGGGAGCTTATCTATGTTTCCCCTATCACGATGATGGATCGGAATAGGTCTTCTATGCTGATGCAACCGAGTCCCCCTCTCAAATATTTTTAGACACTGCCCCCCATTAAATTATCGAACAATTTTCTTTTTTAAGCAGAATAGTTTATCGAAATTCTGCTTACCCCATTGCGAAACGCCTGAAATAATGACAGTGTGTCGCTCATTCAACGTTTTCTTACCGTAGATGATGCAACGACGCGTCGATCCCGTACAATGTGCTTGGCACCTGACTTTCTCTCCACCCCACCCTTTTTTTCTAGGTCTCTGGGTCGTCGAGTACGACCGACGTTAGATATATACTGACTCTATGGGGATAAGGGGGTTGAAGAGTGGGGGAATGACTCTTTGGTATTCAAGGGCGGCGATTATTGATCGTCTGTGTGTGTCGCCGACGAGAGAAAATCGTTGGGGCCCTAGATTCGAAGAAAAGCCATTTGCTCAGACTGGCGAGAAGAGTAAACCGATTCATCAGGACTGCGATTGGTTCCTCGTCGTTAGGTGCTGTTGATTGAGGAGGAAAAAGAATAAAAAAAGCAGCACACGGGTTTGATTAGTGTGTTGCCGAATCGGTGTTTTGTTGTGCGTGTGTTAACTGACTGATTCTCATAATGACTTGATATCTCTTGTGTTAGGCCATGATGACGACGACGGAGCCCCTGCTGCTCCGCTCTGAAGTCAAGAAGGAAGAATCAGATCTCCATCATCACCATCACATGTGCGGAATGGAGGACTGCTCGCCGGCCGATAGCTCTCTCTACTCGCCCACGACTACCGGACTCCAGCTGGAGGTAATTTATATCCATTGTTCATTGCCCTCATTCGTCTTGTTACTCGCGCTCTGAAAAGGAAAAATCGGGAATCTTTTTAAGCGCGAGATGCTTAGCGTCCCTGGTTTAATCCAATAGTTGTGTGTGGGAAGTTTATATGGACGAGAGACACTTTACTAGCGCTCCCCGGATTTGTTTTCTCTGATGGTTTGTAAGGGCCTCAAGTTTATTTTTAATCCGACAGCTGAGAAAGTTATTCCGCTTTTAGATGGAATTTTTTCTAAATTTTACAGAATGTCTTAGGGTTTCGTGTTTTGTTTTTTTCCGCCGAAAACAAAATACCGTATTCTCGTGACCAAGCAACTGAAAATAGCCGAAAAAAACATTGTAGAGAAAGGCCCTTAGATCAGTTGGCCTCATTTGAATCGGGAAAGTGACGCCTCCCCACTCACGTCTTCTTGTGTTAACGTTCTCACTGTATCGTTGCCTAGCGTGACTACAGGCTTATCACCCGATATATGGATTCCTTCCTTTTCTTTTTATCCCTTCTCTTTTTAAAAAATACAAAACAAACTTGTGCATACAAAGAGTTAAATGTCATTTGTATTGCGACAAACTACGCAGCTGGAATTAAGCCAAGAAGATGAGGCAGCCAGCGGAGGATTGGGCATCGCATCGGCCTTGACTGCCAATCGTAACGGATCCTATCAGTCGACCACGTCCCCATCGATCGTCCGCTCCCTTTCCACTAGCCCCGACGAGTTGCTGGATAGTCCACCTCCACCGCCTCCTCCGTCCGATCACCGTCGCTCCTCCATTAGCGGCACAACCAAACAGCAACAACATTTCATCTGTTCTTCAACAACCAATCGAGGAACCACTCCGGCAGCCAACAATTCGACCACACGGTCCATCATTCGCATTCAGGTTTGATTTTTCTTTTTATTTGGCTTACAAAAAAAAAAATGACATTTCGGGGGAGGGACGGTTGCGAGCACGGATCGATGGCCGACGCGTAGAGAACCTGGATCTCTCTTTTTGTTGTTGTGCGTCTATCTGCTGATGTTGTCCTGCACTGCACGTAACAAATTCCTTATTGGGCCATCGCCAAGACACGTGTATGTCTACTCACGAAAAATCAAGACAGATGACTTTCGGGAAAATCAAACTTTTAAATGAGCGTGATCGTCATCGTGGCGAGCACATGTCTCCGGCTAAATATAGTTTTCTGTTACGGGGGGTGTTGTGTTGAATGGTCGGTTACGTGATCAATTAAAATCCATTTACAGTTTATCATTCAATTGTCAACAGGCTTTTTATTTTCTACTCGTAGTAGTATCTACACATACAAACATGTCTGTGTTTGTTGTTACGCTAGACCATCGATCCGGAAACGCGTGCGCCATCTTGGTGTAGGGGAGCTCTCTTGGCAAGCGTGAATAATGGGTTCACGCTAACGAAGAACAATGGGGAAGTTTTTTTTTTTCAGGGTGGACTGTTAAATGGTCATTGGTTGAAAGAAAACACTCGAGAGAAATGTTGCTTTATTTTTGCTAATTTACACATTTTGACAAGTGTTTTCTTAAAAACAAAAACAAGAGACGTAATTGTTGTTTGGTTGTTTAGGAGCCAAATTTAGCAGCCGAAGAGACTGACATTTCAACCGACATATCGCCCTTGTCGAATGGACTGTGCCGTTCGATCTCGCGTTCCTATTCGAGTCCAGAGCCAGAAGATGGTGCCGATTTGGATGGTAAACAGTACGTCCAGTGTTCTTCCACGACGGCACCAGTTGCCGATGAGTTCCCCAATCGCCACCGAACAGCTCAGGTATTTATGCGCATAACTTTCTGTTTTACTTGGCCCTCCCTTTCTTTTTTTTTAATGGATCTTAAAAAAGAAACGAGAGATCCAAAGTTGGAGCCTTTCCTATATATTGGGGAAGGTGGGGATAGAAAAATGGGTTGTTTTGAGCTGTTTCCATGCGCTCGCTTGCCCATCTTCTATTTTTAGAGATGGGCATAATGTGAACGATGTAGTTTATTTGCTTGTCCTATTGAGGCGAAATTCCTTCTCTAATATTAGGTGATGTCTTCATTTTCGTCACGTTAAACCAATGACCTTTCACACTTCATGCGCTTGTTAGCGGGGTGCATTTGAATATGGGGGTGAGAGCATCTTTGGACCGGTGACAATCGCTAATTGGCATTGGTTGTGGCAACAACGACGTTCCTCCTATGAGTTGAGCAATCTTGGTATCCACGGTTACGTGTAGACTTGGCTTTTTTTTGCACTTTCTTTTGTATAGTTTGGGAAAAAAAAGAAAATGCAGTAATAATAAAAATAGTTGGATGAGAACCAGGAACCAGCAGCTGCATGATCATAACACTACTTTCCGGGGGTATGTCGATCGCTAGGACCTATTGTTTATTTTTAAGCATCGTCTTCGTTGTTTTTATTTCTAAATGGTTCCCGACTTGTCTAAATAACATATTTGATTTCAAAAACTTTCAGAGTGATAATTTTAAAGACGAAGACGCTCCGAAAAGGCTGTGTCTCGTGTGCGGCGATGTTGCCTCGGGTTTCCACTATGGCGTGGCCTCGTGCGAGGCTTGTAAAGCCTTCTTCAAGCGAACTATCCAAGGTAATATTACCTCATTCTCAAAAGTCTTTTGTTTCCATCACTCCCTTCGTTTAAAGCTCTGATTACGAGCCAAAGAGGATCATCTTTTATTTTGGAGTAGCTTCTACTCGTCTTCGTTAGCTTTTAAATACAAATAAAGCTGTTTCGATTATTGTCGGGATCGTGTATTCAAAGCGAATAGAATAAATTGTACAGTTCGATTTTCGATGAAAGAATTAAGAAAGTCTCATGAGTTTTTTTTTCCTTCCCGATTTTCAGGAAACATCGAATACACTTGCCCGGCCTCCAACGACTGCGAGATCAATAAGCGACGGCGGAAAGCTTGTCAGGCCTGCCGCTTCCAGAAATGCATCCGTATGGGCATGCTGAAAGAAGGCGTCAGGCTGGATCGCGTTCGCGGGGGAAGGCAAAAGTACCGACGCGTGACGCCATACACAACAACCCCAACTTCGGCCAATTCTGGAACGCACGCCGGATCGACCGATACCAACAACGTCAATCCCCACCCCGTCAAGAAAGTATCGCTTGAAGGTAGTGTATAAAGTCGATATTGCGATCAATGTTCCGTGAACAAGTTGTATTCACGATGCACCCCCTGTTTTTTCTTTTCTTTTAATGCAATTCCAGATAATAAAATTCTGAGTACGTTGGGACAGTGTGAGCCCGAAATGTTGACGACGATCGACATGATATGGCCCGAAGGCGAGGCTTCCAGTATGGAACCTTCTTTGCGGATCCTTTGTACGTTGAGCGAATTGTACGACAGAGAATTGGTTGCCGCCATTGGCTGGGCTAAACAAATTCCAGGTGAAATATATTACATTTTTTTTTCGGACGCTGGATTCGGCCGTGCCCAGGGATTGACGTGTCCAGAATACATGCAGCCTTCCGAATCCAATTCCGTTTTATTTTTTTGACATGGCCTTTTTTTTTATGTTTCTAATGGAAAATTGTCTCCTCTGATAAAAAACACGAACAGGATTCCTGGAGATGCCCCTCAACGACCAGATGAGGCTGCTGCAGACAAGCTGGCCGGAGGTCCTCACATTGTCGCTGGCCTTCCGCTCCATTCCGTTGAACAGTACCAATCCGAAGTTACAATGGTCGGCTGACTTTGGCATGAACGAGAAGGAAGCACGCGAATGTGGCATGGAAGAACTCTTCTTTCAGGTTAGTTCACATGAAATCTTCTTTTTTTAAAGCACGCACTCATCGTTTCTAAAGAGAAAGAAAATTTATATACATTATTTTCATTTTCATTTCACGCAGTGCGTGCAAATAGCCCAGAGACTAGAACAGTTATCCGTGACCCGTGAAGAGTATTACCTCTTGAAGGCTCTAGTGCTGGTCAATTGTGACGTCAGAGTAGAGAGCATGACACACGTGAAGAAGTTGAGGGAGACCGTCCTAGCTGCACTAGCCGACTGCTCCACTGCCTTACGGTATCGAACTTATTTTGATTTTGATTGGCCATGTGTGATTGACGTTTGGCATTTTTGCAGGCAAGGCAATGGAGCCAACCAGCAAATGCAGCATTTGCTGCTTTGCATGCCGTGCATACGGCAAGTTGACAGCTTGTTGCGACGGTTCTGGGCTCTCGTCCGGCGTGACGCACGAGTTCCGATGAACAAACTCTTTTTGGAAATGCTGGAATCACCCTTGAGATGAACTGGTTTTGTTGTAGGTCCAAAAACAAAATAAGTCGAAAGCATAAGAAAAGAAGGAAATGAAACAAACACCCACGAGATCTTCCCTCTACATAATCATGGTGTTACCCCCCCCCCCCCCCCCCCCGTTTTTTTTAAACGAAAGAGGATGAAAAAGAAAAAAAAATTTGTATAGTTTATATATACACGTTCGCATGTTTACAGCAAGACATATACACACACACAAAATTTGTTAACCCCCCCCCCTGTTGTTGCTGTTTTGGGGAGCAATATCTTCGTGAGTGTTGCACGCACAGATGCACTTGCTTCGTGCCCCACTTCATGTCTGTGTGTAAATACCTTTGTGCTCTGCGACACGTTCTCAAAAAAAAAGAAAAAAAAATTATTAATAATAATTACGTGTGATGGTAAACACAGTTTATTCTGCAACAAATAATGATACTAAAAACAACAAAAAAATCAACCCAGCATCTCCCTTGCATCGACAAATACTGAAACCAATCATCATGACACCACCCATATATCCCCCCTCACAACCTGAAATTGTTGGCGCTATAATAAAGTTATTATCACGGGCTATGCAACAGTGAATGATCTGACCGATTCCCCTTTCTATTTGTTACACTCGTGTATCTTGGTTGTTTCAAAAAATCACCCTTTTCGACTCTCTTTATGATGCGTATATTTATTTTATACCACATTTATGCAGTTGTGTGTATGTGTGTGTGCGTGTGATGCGTTTTATTTAAATACTTTCGTAGTCGAAATCGTTGCGCGTGGTTTAAACCTTCATTTTTTCTCACCTTCATCTCGTCATAATCAAATGTGAAATATTCAAATGAAACAAGGAAAAAAAAATAAGGCGCCGTCCGTCTTCTCCCCCCCTGTCGTTTTGACTATCTATTTGTGTTTCTTCTTTGTTTTTCTTTGGATTAAAAAACAATGTTGATGTTGTGTGGATGAAATTGTGAATTATTCTCGGCCTTGTATTTTCTTATGTTCCTTACTGAAAACTGCTGGAGCCTCAGGGAATCGTGAACCTTATTTGGCGGTGGGCGGTCCGCACGTTCACGCTTTTTTGATTGCGTAGAGGGTCGACGTTTATTCGGAAAATCATCAAACCCGCTTGGATTGTGTAATGGCTCCAGGAAACTGACAACCTTACCGCCAAAGTATAGGGAACCGCCGTGAAAATCGCAAATAGGTGGCCAGTGGCTACAGTCGTTTCCCGTCCATTGACTTACAGTGAAGTTTCCTCAAAGTACTCGAGTAGCTTTTATAGCCACTACTTTTATGTTGCGGGCTACTTTAAGCCATCGCAAATTATGTTACTATTTTACTATGTACATAGAGTACCTGCAATGACAAACCTTTTACAAAAACAATTCAAAGAGGACATAATATATGCTGACTGGGCAAGCACTAGGTGGCCTGTCGTGCTGTCTCACGAAAAAAGATGGGCGTCTTGTGGATGTACATTCAACGTCATGGTCGTTCCGTTTTGTTGTCTTTTTTCCAGCATAAACGATATGCCTAAAGCGAATCGTAGTGGCCAATTGTGTGCCTGCGTGATCAGCAAAGATGGCACTGTCGATAAATCAATACCGGCTTCTGCGCGACATCTAAGCCCCCTTGAGCAATAGATTGTCGTGAGATGGAACGATACAACAAAAGACGAGAGACATTTTCCTGACCAGCAAGGGTTGCTCATTAAAATTGCGTGTGTGTTTTCATGGATTTCCGTTTCAAATGCACTCGTGCTTGCTGTCAAGTTCGCCCAACTATGTTGGCATGCTAGACGATGTCGAATCCCACAGCAATCTCGTTCGTGGAACTGGCATACACGTGAGGAATATGCAACGTTTGTTATGAACCTAGATTCGGTTTATTTATAGTTTTTTTCCAACTAAAGAAGAACAACAGCCTCTATTTTTGTCATTGTAGTTTTCCGCTGTTGTCTTCTTTCGACGGCGCTATGATGATATATCGATGAGGAAGCGGTTACTTGACAATTCAAAAATAGACGTTGCCAAGATGCTGTTGTTTACGATGGTAGTAAATTCATTAGCCCTGCAGTTGTAGACACAAAAAAACAATACTATTTTCTTTCGAGTTTCGAATTTCGGTTTTGGAAATTTTGGAAACGAAGAAAGCTTCGAATGCGTGGTTAGAATAGGCTTAATGTACAGCCCGTAGTCTTTTACCTAGCGTCTGCTTCAGGCCGGAAACTAAGCAATAGCCGTACAACGTGCTAGGAGTTAAACGTAGGGTTGACGCGGTTTTGTTTTAACCTAGTTGAACTATTTCGTTGACAGTTGTAACTTGTTGCGGCTCCTGTTATTGGACGCGATACCCTATATTATAGCATTTAGTCAGTATGGGAGTTCCAGCTTTTTTTAGATGGCTGACGCAGAAATATCCTTCTGTTATTTGCGATTGCATTGAAGATAAGGTAAACACCGTTCACTGTTTCCTAACAATACATACCAATGCATATTAACAGCGTGTATAAATATCGATCCTGATAGGCAAGAACGACTCAAGATGGAACACGATTGCCAATTGATTCTTCAAAGCCAAACCCCAATGGTGTTGAATTTGATAATCTCTACCTTGACATGAATGGCATTATCCATCCTTGCACCCATCCCGAAGATAGGTAAATGAGTTGGTTTTCTTAAGCATATTGGTTTTTTCAATGAATTCACCTATTATCTTCAGACCCGCTCCCAAAAATGAGGACGAGATGATGGTTGCCATTTTTGATTGCATCGACAGAATGTTTTCCATTGTTCGGCCAAGAAAGTTGCTGTACATGGCCATTGACGGAGTTGTAAGTCTACCTTTCCCAACAGCGGAAAACATGATAGTTTGATAAATTTTTTGCTTAGGCGCCCCGAGCTAAGATGAACCAACAACGCTCCCGCCGATTCAGAGCATCCAAAGAAATTGCGGAGAAAGTTCTAACTATAGCTAACGTTCGCGAAAGTCTGCAGGCAAGAGGTGCATACGTTCCTTCAGAAAAAGACAAAGGGGAGCATTTTGACAGCAATTGTATTACACCGGTAATATTCGATTTACTTGGTATTAATTATCTGAAGTTTACTAGTTCAATGGGTTTTATAGGGAACACCGTTCATGCATCGATTGTCAGCATGCCTCCATTATTACGTTCACGATAGGCTACGCAATGACCCAGGATGGAAAAATATTTCCGTTATTCTCTCAGACGCAAACGTACCTGGCGAAGGAGAGCACAAAATCATGGACTATATCAGAAGACAGCGAGCACAGCCCAGCCATGATCCGAATACGAGGCATGTGTTATGTGGTGCCGATGCCGATCTTATAATGTTGGGTCTAGCGACACATGAAGCTAGTTTCACAATCATTCGAGAAGAATTCAAGCCAAACAAACCCAGACCGTGTGAAATCTGTAACCAATTAGGTATTTTTTCTAATTCTTTTTCATCCATTGAATTTTCAAGTAAAGTTTTTTAAACCTTAATTTCATCAAGGGCACGACTTGAATGATTGCCAAGGAGCTGAGCGCGAGAAATCTGGAGAACACGATGAAATAGGTCCAAACATAGCGGCAGAACAGAATTACATTTTCGTTCGGCTCTACGTCCTTCGAGAATATTTGGAAAGGGAGCTGAGCATGCCTAACTTGCCGTTCGAGTACGACCTAGAACGAGCCATTGACGATTGGGTCTTTATGTGCTTCTTCGTCGGTAATGACTTTTTACCTCATCTTCCATCATTAGAGATCCGCGAAGGTGCTATTGATCGGCTAGTTACGCTGTATAAGGATTGCGTGTATAAAACCAAGGTAAGATCATGTTCAAAAACATTCTGTTTCACTCAAGGAATGAATTTGTTTTATTTGCATCACAGGGTTGGGTAACAGATAGTGGTTTTGTAAACTTGGAACGGGTTCAAGTTATCCTCGCACAACTCGGCCGTGCTGAAGATGAAATTTTCAAAAAGCGGCAACAGGATGAACTTTCCTTTAGGTATGGCATATAATGCTAATACAGAAAACAAAATTAATTTGCAAACATTCATTTTACAGACAGCGTATGAGAAACAAAAACAAGAGATTTGGTGGGGGCGGGGGAAGTCGTCCAGCGTTTTTGCCCCAAGGCCAGTTTGCTCCCCGCCCGGTTGGTAGAGAATTCAACAATCCCAGCATTACCAATGCGCACCAAGAAATTCTTCAAGGTCGCCGAAATCAAGTGCAAAACACACAAGCTGCCATGGAGCTGAGAGCAATGTTACGTTCATCGGTAGCTACATGATAATCTTTCGTTTTTAAGCTTTGTTTTTCAAATCATTATTTCAAATATTTACAGACCGAAGAAGTTGAAGTCGTAGAAAAGGTGGAAATTGTTCAAAGAACAGGTGCCTCTAACATGGCTAATGGTCAAGGAGGTGGAATCAAACGTAAAAGAGAGGATGACGACGAGGACGATTTTAGCCACGACGAAGTGCGTCTATGGGAAGATGGTTTCAAAGAGCGATACTACGAAAGCAAGTTTGCTGTGTCGCCGACTGATGAAGAATTCCGTTCAAAAGTGGCACTGGAGTACGTAAGAGGCCTCTGCTGGGTACTCCAGTACTACTATCAAGTAATTCAAATCTTTCAAGCAAACAAGAGGATGTCTTGACATAAAATTTCTACTCTTTAGGGCGTACCATCATGGAAGTGGTACTTCCCATACCATTATGCTCCATTTGCTTCTGATTTCCAGGACATATCGTCAGTGAAAACAGTTTTCAAAAAAGGAACAAAACCGGTAGGACAGGGATAATATTTTTTAATTATACTTTTCCGATATTTACTAATGGCAAATTATTATAGTTTCGTCCGCTAGAACAGTTGATGGGTGTCTTCCCTGCTGCTAGTCGTTCGCATGTTCCTCGGCCTTGGGCAGAACTGATGGTCGATCCCGTAAGTCCCTTTATCAGTTTTGGTTTATGCAACAAACGTCGTCATTATTCCCTTTCTTCATTCTGTTTTTGTTCCTTCCCGTCTAGGAATCGCCAATCATCGATTTTTATCCGGAAGACTTCAAAATCGATTTAAATGGAAAGAAGTTTGCCTGGCAAGGTGTAGCTCTTCTTCCGTTCGTTGATGAAAAACGACTTAAGAAAGCTGTGAAATCTCTTTTTAATGAATTGACGGAAGACGAAAGTGAGTCGCGTAAAAGATCATTTTTTTTGTTTGTGGTTTGTTATAACTCTTTGGCTGTTTACAGAGCGGAGGAATTGCCTGGGGGAGAACCAATTCTTCGTAGGAAAACATCACAAGGGCTACGACTTCTTGCGAGGTCTTGCTAGCGAGACTTCTTCCGGAGAAGAGTTGCAAATGTATCAAATGGAGCCTTCATATTTCGGTGGCATTTCGGGAACAGTTCTTGTTTCCGATAAATGTGTTGGGGCGGGAGAGTAAGTTGCTGGTTAGTGTCAAAAATATATGAATTAAACTAATTCTTTAAATTTATTTATAGGTCTCTTGAATCGCCAGTACGAGGATTGGAACCTATCTATGACTGCCATGTTGTTTGGTAAATTTCTTTCTTAATTTTGCAGATTCATGCGTGGATATTGCTAACAAATTATTCAATGCTCTTGAAAATAGCTTAGATTACCGCGATCCTATACCAGATGATGTTGACTTTAAATATCCTGCGTGTCGCCTACCTGGTGCCAAGTGAGTAACAATCAGAAAATTTTCACTAAAACAAACTGATTCCAAATAAATTCCCTCTTTCCTTAATAGAGCTCCTGCTCCATCGCTAAAACCGCAAGATTTCGATGAATCGAGCAATGGACCTTGGAGACCGCAAGTTGGTATGTCACGCTCAACTCAAAGAGGAAGTCTCCATACGGCTGGTCATCGAATGTTAGGGTAAGTTGTGACATTGAGCCTCTCATAAAAAGGGAACGTTTTCTGAGTTTCGAAACTTATGTTATTGGACACAGACATCACAGTCGACCAAGACCCTATACTCCATCACCATTTCCACCAAGGGGACCTCGTCCGATGGGAGGACCTATGGCTTCAGCAGCGGCGTACTTTGATTCTCCGGATCAACACCAGATGTCACGCGGAGACCAACGCGGAGGTAAAATAATTTTCTTTTTCTCGTTTTTATTTTATCCGCTGGTTAAGAACAATTTGCAAATCATCATGTGGGCGTCGAAATTGGCTCGTAGGTACAGACATGTAGGTTGTAGGAATGTCTGCGAAGGACTGTGTAAGGTTCGTTGGAGGGGGAGGGGGCGAATTTCCGAGGGATTGTGGCCAACTACATGGGCGTGCATCACCCTTTAAATTGGTGTTTGCTGTAGATCCCATGCATTCCGAAAATTTTCTTGTAAAGTCTTACTTTTCACAAACCTTTTCACCAGTTAAGGTCTGAAAAGGGGAGGCAGAGCTACCTAGTAAAGTAGGCCCACTTAGGGTCATCGTAGTTTGCGATGTGCAGATTCCCCACCTCCCCCCTCTTCTTTTGTCCTGCCCTTCATGTTTTTGGTCAAACTCGTGTTCATTGGTTTCTAAAACCCTACCTTGATTCTATTCAGACTCGATGATCGAAAGGTAACTGTCACTCCTCCCTTTTAACCCGTCAGAAGTCATAACACATCTTCATCCAACCTTTTTTCTTCTTCTTTCAAACTCTTTTCTTTTCCAATTTTTTTTTTCCTCTTTCAAAATGTCGTCAATCGAGAGGGCTATTCTATTCATAGCTCTTGAGAAAAGGTGGACAAGAATCGAAGAATCACCGTGGAATGCGGGCTGGTTGTTTTTCTTTGAGATCTGACAAATCACGGATTGGTCCATACAACACTCATCAAAGAGCGTTCGACTAGGACAGTGGGGTTTTTCTCTACGTTCTATAACTGAGATATTTCAAACGAAAGAATAGCGTCGAAGGAACAAACGTGAAGGGAATGTTGTTTTCATAAGGGATGTGACGATAGTTGGGTAGGGACTGCTGTGGACTAACTGTTTGATGTTGTGGCGAAGGGAAATGGCCATGACGCAGCAAGTTAGATAGTCCAAATAGAGAACAATCTCGATTTGTGAATGTTGGGGCTATCAAGCACGTTCATCTTCAACATCCTTTTTCTAAATAATATCCAATTCGTATAGTTCGGAAAACTTGCGCGGTTTTTGGTCTAGTTGGCTGTTTTTTTCTCTCTCCCGTATGTTAAAAAAAATGCAATCGATGTTTTTGTGTTGGGTTTTGTCACCCAAGTCAATCGGCTATCCATTTGGGATGGAGGGAGAGAGATAATTTGTCTATTGTGCACGCGACTCTTCCTTTACCAACCTCCCCTTCTTTTTTTAAATCCTCCGCCGTTGTGTAGAGGCGGCGAGGATGCGCTTCTCTATTATGATGCGCAACGCCCCATTTAGCTCGATAGTATTTAATCGCAGCAGCTTTGAAAACTGCATGATTGGCACTGATTGTTGTCGTTTGCCACACACACACGTCACTTGTATATCAACGACGAGCAAACGGGTTCTCAAAATACGCGGGTTTATCAAATCAGTTTGCGTTTTTTTTTTAAACACCAGACGTTTCTGACGTTTCATTTCACCTCAATTCGTGAACAGCCCGACCGCAATGCTGTTTCCGACGTGTAGTGTTAAGCTGATTTTTAAAAAATCTCCACTAAAATCGTTTTTGAAATGATAATTCACGTGGATAAACTGTACTACCTGCTCGAGAGGAATCGGAGAAGGAAATCAAAGTTTCATTTTTCAAGGCTCTTTGGACTGTTGGTTGCATTCGTGTGTATGTGTCAACACGGAACAAGGAGTAAGGCCAAAGAAAAGAGGAACCGGTTATGTACACTGTGCCCAACAAAGGCGACCGATAAGATTTTTTTTTGGCGCATTTCTGTATGTGTGCGTGTCTCTAAAAAAGACAGAGGCAGACAGACTCGGGAGGAGCGCAAGCAATTGTGTACGGTTGAGGGAACTAAAGAAAGCGTCACGTTTCGCTTCTTGAAGCCAACGACGAGCAGCTCCTCGTCGAGGAGATGGAGGCTGGTATATATATGACGACGAAGCTGCTGCTACTACCCTCCTTTTTTTCTCGAGGAGCGCGCTCACACGCACACAAGACCCCCAGAAGCAGCCAAGTCCTCTTGAGAAAGGAGTAATTCAGGTGGCCTTTCTCTCTGCCCCATCTCCCGCACGTTACCCGGGCAACGGGAGCACGTCGCGCACATCGTTTGTCGAAAGCACTCGCCACTCCAACATCCACTCGTGCCTTCCTTCTTTTTTTTTTTTATATGACGTCGATTCTTTTTTCGGTGCACGCCAACTAGACGAAGAGATAGAAAGGGCGAGTTTCGTTCATTTTGATTTTTTTTGCTTCTACCAGTCTCATTTACCGAGATATTCTCTCAGCTGCCTCTCGACTATCTCGGCTTTTTAATCATTCATCGATTGTCTCTTTTTCAATCCTTAAAACGCACTCGGGGATTATCTATTCTATTGACAGTCCTCGAATGTAGTTTTATCAATCACCATCTCGTTCACGAACGCCACCCCCCAATCAGCTTGATAGTGTTTCGTGAGACACACATCACTAATTAAAGCCTTTATTCGATTACGAGTATTTCAATTTTCACAAAAAATTTATTACATCCGAGTTAGTTATTGTAGTCCGTTCTTCACGATAAGTGTTGACACGGTTGATGATAGGCTTGTTGGATTTTTTTGCGTAGCTGTCACAAACTCGTAGTTTTCCTTATTTCCATCATCCCTCGCTTTCATCATTTTAACGAATTCCGTCCGTTTTTTTTTTCGTGTTAGGGCGAACACAATTGCATTTATTTTTACGGGGAAAAAATACGACAGCGTTCGTCATCACCGTTGTTTGAAGTTGGGCCGCGTGTTTGAAGTAGTTCCTAAAGTGTCGACGCATTTTTTATTTATCTGTTTATTTTTCTCGTATTTTTTGGGTGATGTCGAGTGACTTGTCATCGTGTTGGGACCATATTCTCGCCCTTTTTTCGATGATGATTGCTGAATGAGTCGGTCCTGTTCATACACAACACTCTAGTTGTCACGGAACTTGTCACGTCCATCCCAGCTGCGCGAACGGTCTTGAAACTTGTGCGTTGGCGGGTTTTTTTTTAGACGTCATTCGAATCGTATACTTGTAAATGTATAAAAGGGCACGCAAACTGACAAGTTTACTGTTCGTGTGTCGGGATAGGAGAAAAAAAAAAGAGACGAACAGTTGTGATGACGGAGACGAATTATCCAGGGCCGGAACCCCCCTCTCAGTCTATGTATGCGTTTATGACAAGGGAGGATATCTTATGTTATGCATAGCAATGGGATAAGAGTATATTGTACTATAAAGTTTTTCTTGATGCCATGACCATTTAAATCTTTCCTACGTCCTTCTGATGTGTCGGGAATGGACAAAAGACGTCGTCGTACCTCTCTAGTCGAGGATGTGAGACGAGAAAGAATAGAATAACGAGAAATATTGAATGTTTTTTTCTCTCTTCGTCCACACACACAGTTCTCGGGAATTGTTTGGTTGCAACTGTTAGAAGTGTCTTTGAGCTAACTGTATTATCCACCACTATGGAGGTCACTCGATGAACCTGTAACCTGAAGTTTTGCGCCAGGACCTGCCTAGGTACATGGGTGTGTGCTGAGAACTGACAACAATTACCACAGTTCCTCTTCTTGGTACACACATTTTTTTGTAGTACAGTTAAGTCCACTTTCTTGTTAGTAAAAAAAAAATACGTATGGGTCGGGAGGGGGGCACCACAAGTAAAAGAAGAGGAAGGTGTCAGGTGATGGGTTGTGTGTGCTCTTGTGTTATGCACTCGTTGAAGGACAGTTCGAGGACCATCTATTTTTTTTTTCTTTTCAACATTGCCAATTTGTTTACTCAACCACTCGTTATCTTTGCTTGCGAGGTCTTGACAAAAACAGAAAGAGCTAAAGAGGGCGAGGTTTTTTCTCACCCCCTCCATTTCAATGGGATCCTTTTTTTTTACGGTGAGGATATGGAAAGGGATGACCTGTCTTTGAATGTTTAGTAGGGAAAATTTGTGTTTACTTTGATGATGGGAGCGAAAATTCGAATGATGCGTGAAAGACTGAGCCCATGAATCCTGGGAAATATTTTCGTCTGGGAACTGCGGGAAAACAAAAACCCGAGGGATCGTTGAGAGAAATCGTGAAACTTGTCGACTGTGATAGATTTTCGCAGTCTAATAACTTGCATTTGATTCGATATGTATCGCCATCGAGTTGTGCAGGAATGATCGTTTGACTGGTTTCGAATGGAGAAATCTAGCCCACTGCACTACTTCGACTATATAAAGGAATTTTTACATTATGTAAAAAAGGGGGGAGTTCGAATGTGGGGGAATTGCGTTTACGAGTGGGGCCCAAGAAGTGTGTGGTAATGAGGGTGGGAAAGCAAAAAAAATACGCAGAGGGTTGGCTACTGTGTAGGGGAATGTATGAGGTCATCGTCAATAGCGAAAAATAAATTTGAATATGTGTGAGAGTAGGCTGTATACCTTCGGATCTCCAAATATGTTGGTTGGTTATTGAAGACTTTTCATTTCTTTTGTGCGCTGATGTCTTGAGTGTGTTGTCTTTCCCGTCTAAGAATTGAGTGGCGAGGGTCATAAGAAAAGAGGAAGGGCTAGTTTTTGATGGTTAACAATGGGCCAGTTCGACCGGAGAAGTTTTTTTAAGGAATGCCCTGGCCAGCGTGTGTGTACCCCGCCCAGTAGCGAATTCCAACTGCTGCTACGTAGCGCAAGTCACCTGAGTAAACGCTGTCTCTCTCTCCTCTTCTTCCTTCCATTCGATCGTGCCCTCTTGTTCGCTTGTTGTGTTGACGAGGAACCTTTTCTTTTCCTATTTCCACCTTTGCTGTGTGTGTTGTGTTGTTATTTATCCCGCACTCCCCTCCTTTACGCGTCCCTCGGACGCGGTTGTATATATATTTTTTTAAGGGGACCCTTTTCATCATTCCTCTATATCGCTTTATATTCATCGAATAATGTCTGATACCACAGCAGAAAAAAAAATAGAGGGAAAAAGAAGTATCGGTCAGCTGAACCGCAATGAAATATCTTTTTTTCAACAGCTGTTCTTCCCTGTTGAATCGTTAGCATAATAGGACTTGCTTCTTCTTTCGTTTTCTTAACATTTTCTCCTTCCGTTTTGGGTCCGAGTAAAACGATGGGGTGAGAGAACAGAGGGGAGATATTCTCGTGTGGCTCTTTTGTTGATTCTATTTGTATATCTTCTTCGCGTGGCTCTAACCTCTTCTTTACCTATTTGTCGTCACATTCCACGCGTGCCTGTCAGACGTTTAACAACAGCATTAGAAGAAGAAAGGGAGAGAACTAAAAAAAAACGAATGAGAGAGAGTGAAAGAATTGTTGGTAAATACTCTATCAGATCTCAATCGGATGATCACTGCTTTCTTGCCACCTTTTTTTAGCTTCCTATTTTGGGTTATCCTCCGTGACCGGGAACGACTTGTTCTTTTCTTGTCCCGCGCTTCATTCAAATTAGAAAATTCTAATAATTGTTAATAAGAATCTCTTGGAAGTGTGTGTTAATCGACCAATATTGACGTGTCAGTTTTTAAATGTTTTCTTTTTTAAAATTCCGTTTTGTTTTGTTGATTTAAATTCTTTTGTTCAAGAGGTTCGCCCATTGAATTTGGCCTTCATCCTTTTCCTTCTTTTTTTTCTTTTTCTCTGAAATGATGACAGTCTTTTTGCTTCTGGTTCCCTCTTGAAATCGCGTTTGCGTCGTCAGCTCCGTGACTATTACATCGGGTCACATCCGTATTACGCACAGCATCCACTCTGCCCTACTAATACTTTCTTTTTCCACCACTATACGGGGCTCCCCATCTTCCGTATTTATCTAAGTCAATCGACAAATTCCTTTCGCCATTTGATTCGATATAATGGCGGCCCCTTTTTTCTACTCTGAAAACGAGAGCGTCACTTTCATTCCGTTTGTAAAAAGGTGACCCTGTTTTGGGTGATCTCAATTCGTGACGGTGTCGTGTTTTCGACGATGGATACGTGAGCCAATGATTAGTCACTGGAAACGGCCTAGGCCATTTGAACTCGTCGCATCGTCTGACGTATTCTTTATTCCTCATTTTGACTCTCTTTTTCATTTCGTTTATTCAGGACGAGGTCGAGGTGGACACGATGATTGGAATCGATCAAACGATCAAGGCCGATCGGGTTGGGGTGCCGGTGGAGGAGGCGCAGCCTATCCTCCCCCCGCTGAATACCATAGACAACAGCAGCATCACGGACGCGGCGGATACGGCTACGATCAACCAAACAGGTAGGCCATTGTCAACCTTTTGTCCAATATATTTTCGATTATCTCGCATCGCAAAGAGGAGGGTAGGAGATGTGCTCACTTTTAATCTTGTTGGTAAGAAGAGAACCCCCCGGCGGAAAATCTTGTCAAAAGATTAGATGTTGTTGTAATTCAGTAGTACCAAAGAACTACTTTAGTTTTTATATGTCCGTATGTTTTTTTTTATATTACAAACGAGATGCTTGTGTGCACGTGTCGATGCGCCCGGCATCATCATTCCAGTCGGTGGAGGGTTAAAAAAAGAAAGATTTAGGAATGACAAAGGTTTCTGTTGTCCCCTCGTTGTAATGAACGTGATTTTCTGCATCTTTCAATTAATTCAAACCGCGCCTCCCTTTTATGATTGTGTGTTGTATACAATAATCACAGAGCTAATGGGCTTGCGGAGGGGACGATTGAGACAGGGTACCGACAACAAAAACTTCCCACAGTTTGACAGCGACATTCACAATGCGTCTAAGGTAGTAACAGAGAAACGGGACGATTTGATGGGGGAGTCAAAAGAGAAAGAGGGTTGAAAAAAAAAGATGGGCGACACGTTGCGCAGCGGGGGAGGAAACGCTGCTGTGATGATAAGTCACGTTCTAGTTTTTTTTTAATCGATGGAAAAAAATGCCATCATTTGTCACCCGAGTTTTAGCGTTTTTCTGTGACTGGTGATGTGTGTGTCTCCCTGAAATCAAAAATTAACGTCGGGCAATGACCAATTATAAAAGCTTAATTGAAATGGGAAGTTGAGTTTTCTTTTAGTTTTCAAAATCGATCGAGCGGACGCTTGGGAACTGATGCGTTGACGAACCCGCATCCGATCCAGATCACGGGAAGTTCCGTATTTTTCATCAGCCATGTCCTCCTTTCCCCTTCCGTCCACCCTTTTTTTGAAAATACTTTACTCTTCTTTGGCTATTTGCTATCTCAAACGTAATCAAAGACACGCGTGAAAAACTTCTGCCCCTCTTTTCTATGGAGTATTTTTTTTTTACGTATAGCATTTCCGATTACGTTTTTCCATTTTTGTTTTAATTTGCAAGATTTCCTTCCGTTTCCGTCGCCAGATTCAGTGGTCCACCTGCAACGAGTAACATCCGCGGCGGAGGCATCAGCAATCATTACGGTCCTCGTCCGCGCGGCGGCTTCCAGCAGGGACCTCCACAACGACCTCCTGCCCCTCCTGCACCTCGGGTAAATGTTAATTTTTTGTATTCTTACTTTCTTTGTCTCGTCTACCTCTTGTTTACAACACGACGAACGGTAGATAGTGCTTGTCGACCTCATCACACGTACTAGAAATAATGTTGATTGTCACGTACGTGTTTCACTTTTTCTAACGTCATTATCAAACCTTGTGAACTGCACTTTGTTTGCGAATGGACGAGTGACAGTATAAGCGCAGATTGTCATAATTTTCTCTCCATGTCTCGAGAGTCTCTTGTGTCCAACTCTTTCTAATCATGATCTTTTTATGTTTTCTTTTTTGTAATGCGCTGAACAGGGGAACGCTCCGTCAGCAACTGGATACGGTTACTACACTTCCGGCTATCAGGGGAAAAGATTTTAAAAAGCTAAGTTTAAAGCTAACATCATCACGTCGTTTGAATTTCATTGAATAAAAAAAAAGAATTAAAAAAAAGGGAAATGACTAAACGCAATGACAGTGACAAAGTTTAATTTCGATGTAATGTTAAAATTCTGCGTAATAACATACACTTAATTTTCATACTCGTCGTTGATCGGATTAATGTTGATTGAATTATCCATTCTCCCTCCCCCCATGTTTTCATATTTGAGCTGTTCTCTTGCGTCAACAGTAGTCCCGTGTCAACAGCGGAATGGCTGTTTGGGTTAATTCGAATAAAAAAAACGACGTTAGTTAATTTTTTTTTTCTTTTTTACGCACTCAATTCAAGTGCGATATCTATCACGACTATGTACTGTGTAGACTGTGAAACGCGTTGAATCACGTGAAGATTTCCGATTCGCTCGACTGAACCGTCGATTTGATATTGTGCCGCATAACTTGAAAAAAGTTGCAATGTAGAGTGGGAACGGAGCTCCAGGAAGAACGGAAACAACATAAAGGCAAGTTTGAAAAATTGATTTGAAAAAAAAGCCACCTTTTTTTTATTTGTTCCCTTTTGTGATTACGTCAATACACAGTTATACATCAATATCGATGGTTATACGCAGAAGGATATGCTAGTTGTCTAGCAATTTTTTCCACCAAATAAACATTGTAGGGCAGCGGCGAAATCCCCCATGACCCCCCGACATCTCGCAGCGGGGCGGCCCTATATGTAGACGTACAGCGTAATTAAACATTTGATGGAACAAGAAGGGACGCATAGCGTCAAGTTATAGGCCGTCGGATGGCTGACTGTTGAAAGAAACCATGGCAGCGGATATAATCATTGGAGAACGATCTCCCACCCTGTACAATACATATATATATTTACTGTATGTGAGTGTGTGTACTAAACGGGATGTGTGTGTATTTTATACACTATACACGAACCGTATATATAAGATCTTTTTTTTTTCGTTCCCCCTCTTTCTGTAGCGAGGGTGAAGAGTTTATCTTGTAGTGTCCAGTCTGGTAGAAAAATAGATTTCGCAGTCCATCCGCCAAAGAAAATAGAATTTGTTGTGATGGAGAGAAGGGGAGGGTGACTTGGAAGTCCATGAGAACCGAGATGATTAGCTGCACGATTTTTCAGTGCCGCGGGAATTCCAGGGAAAAGTTTTTCATCCATCGCTATTTGAAAAAGAATACGAATGAAATGAAAAAATAGAAAGAGTCTCCCTTCACCTCTTGAAACGCAAAGAAAAGTTTTTATCGAATGGTCGCATCTGTTTGTACAGTAGCCAACCAACGTGGGAAGCCACATACGTCCCCCTCCTCCTCCTCCTCCGCCAGAAGAGATATCAGGCTTGCTGACGCACTTCTTTTTCTTTTACCCCCCCCGAATCTTCTTCATTTTCAAAGAATCGCCGTGGCCAGCGTACAGAAAGATTCAATAAGATAAGATCTTGGATGACATCTCGCCACACACCCCCTAGCCTATATAGGCCTGTAAAACTTACGAAAGACTATCATCGCGTCGGATCTTTGCCTTCCACACATTTTTTGTCTAGGCCTATTATCGAACGACACGCGTCGCAGATGACACTGCGCAACTATTTTCAGTTGAAATGCAGATACCGACAATCATGTAGCAGTTACCAATTACGTCACCGCATCGCTAGTTATGGGTGAAAAAGGGCTTGTTTTATCGGGCTTAATTTTAAGGTGAGTTTTGGGTAGGGATCGGTCCCGATTACCTGAAATCCACCCTACATACCGGAAGGTACTGGCACGATCTGTATAAAATGTGTACGATAGTAAGCTGGTTCCCGAGTAATCGGGACTGATCGCTAATCACCACCCTACCGCCAAGTCGAGTAGTCAACTAATGGCGTCCTCGAAATCAAGAGTAGCGTCAAAGTAAAGCTACACGAATCGAAATAAAAATTTCCAGCTTTAATAAAAATATTTAAGAAAATTATAATGGATCCCCTCTTAGTTTCTTCTGAAGAAGACGAGAAAAACAAAATTTTTGTTTTTTTAATAGATAATAAATAAAAAGCAGAAAAAAAAATAGGTAGAGGCGAAATCCGCACGCGCGGGGGTCTAGTGTTCGTTAACTGTGTCTTGTCAACTGTGCAGAAACGCACGCGCTCCTACCAATCCCGTTCGTCTCCGAATGAGTACAATAACGATGATAAGCGAGCGTGCTGAACGACCCTCGGCCAGGTAGAAGGGGGAGACTCTCTCGGCTCCTGTCTCTTCGTGTCCTAATTTCATCTCTTCTTTTGCTTTTTGACATCGATTTAGCTGTACACACACATGTCCTGTTGTTGCGCGACACACTCGCCAGCTCGAGGCTGAGTATATACATTTTAAGGACTTCATACGCCCAGATGCTGCTGGTACTTGTACATGGACTTGCACAAATATGTGAATAAGAGATGAATAGATAGAAGAGTTCTCCTTGCCTAAGGGCTATATTCGAGTGCACTTGCCGATGAAATGAGGCATTATGGGAATTTTTCTTTCTTTCTTACTCTATCCACTTTTCTTTTCGAAAAAAAAAATTCTTCCTCTTTTACTTTGATCTGGCGACTGACGAATTCAACTTCTTCGAACGTCGATCTCTATCAAAGGGCGGATCCTAGGGATCCCGACGCCCTGTTTACGATGCCGCAGATGCTGCGGGTTCTTCGTCTTCGTCCATGGTCCAATCAAGTTTTAAATGATCGAGTGGCAAAATGTTCTCTATTGTGTTCAATCGAGTCGGCTGAGTTCAGAAGAGCTCTCTTCAACAGAGAAGCGTATAGGGGAGGAGTGTATATATTTGATAGAAAATAAAGAGAACGGATAAAAAAAAGCTGTTAGATACAGGGTAGGACGAAACGTATGCGTATCCCATGGGTTAGTAGGTCTGCCAGCCAGTCAGATCTCTCGCTGTCTTTCTCCTCGATCCTTCGAGTGGCCACTTGAACGGGGACAAAAAAACTCGAAATTGGCAACTGCACCGGCGAAACCGTTGGTGTACATGCTTCCCATCTGCCGGCCGCAATCCTGCCGATTATTTTCGTTACTGTATATTTACTTACCATAACTTAATCTCCCTGAATTTGATCGACATACTTGCTGCATTCGATGGTCCTCAACGCCTTTTCTTTTCTTTTTTTCCAGGACGATATCAAGTGGGTGGAAAGTCTATACATCGTCGACGATGATATTGAAATTGTAAATACTTTTGAAGCCCTCTTGTGATTGCAACTGTGGGTGTAGGGAGCCTCACGCCACGGTGTAGAGTTGGGAAAAATTAGTAGTACAGGCACAACTTGGTGTATATCGAACAATAAAACGACGGCAAGGCCATCTGGCTCGTATTTTTCGTTCGGGATGATTTTTCAATCGTAATTCTCACGGGGTGGAGACACAAAAGACCGGGAAAAAAAAATCCAATGGCAATGTAAAGAAAACAACATTTTCGGGGGCTGTGTAGGAGGTGTAGGGTCGGATGGGGTAGGAAACGAGAGTGACGTAGATGTTGACTGTGTCAACACTGTCTCCTCCATCAGCAAGTAAACAACAGCAAGGAGAATACATTTCATTTTGAATGGCCTATACTATACATCCATCAGAGTTTCATTCGCTTTTCCAATCGTCTTCCGACGCTTGATTTTCCAGTAGTGGAGGATGGGAGCTTGATTGGTGTTTGAAATGGCAAATTTGATTGTGCATGACTTTGGTTTCGACCGAAAACTACAACGTCTTGCGAACGATTGGGGAGAAGCTTATAGATCGTCAGAGAACAGACACACACACACAAAAGGAATAGAAAGGCTAAAAATGCGAAGAATAGATGAAGGTTTTAAACGAGAAGAGGGTGGGCGTCTTTTATAGACACAGCGGATCGAGCGTGTTTAAGTCGACAGCAGTTCAGCCCTCGCTAATCTGTTTAGACAGCTAAGTAGAAATGCTGCTGGATTGCTCGGGAATCGAAGACACTTGAGATAGATCGAGTTTTTTTTTTGCTATTCTCTTTTTTAATGCTTCTTCCCATATTCCCTCGTTTCACTCCCTTCAGTGTAGTTATATCCCTCCTCCGCTGTGTGTGTGTGTAAGAATAATAACAATAATTTCGTATGTCATGCTTCTTTGTCCGGAACGGTTACATACCATATAGGGAGTACGCCTTTAGCTACTGTGTGCTGCTTGTGTATATGTTTATTGATACCCCGATGAGTATCAGAAATCTTTTTGTGGCATGATCCAAGTTCTGTAACTGATGACACAGGACGTCGCCAGCAGGTCGATTATTACACCAACGGGTTCGTCCCTCTCGGCCAGCGGAAAGGAGAGGGACAGTTGTCGACTCTTATACGTTTGCGGTGACCCCTCCGTCTTGTTCCATAGCGTTTTCTATACAGCAAAAACCCTTCAATACATAAAAATTAGAGGATAAGGCGGAAGAAAAGGGTACAGGGCTAGTGGGTGGGTGTCACTTCAAGCTGACCGCGACTGACTTGATTTGTTTCGGAGGGCCTTGGATGGTCCTCGCTATCGACACTGTATTTATTCCTTTCATATGGTAAATTTTTCTTTTTCCCCCCTTTTTTTTTATTGAGAGTCCAATAACGCGCCCTCCATCCTTTCGGAATATGGCGTCGGTCTGCTTGTGAATGGTCCTCAAACCAGTTATATCTGGCGATTTTCAAGTCAACGTTGTGTTACTGTAACTCGCCACGAAATACCTAAAAAGCCAACGGACTTTTATGTTCTGCCGAAGGATTTTTTAAAATTTCATGTTGTGTGTGTTGTATACTTAATAACAATTAGCTGCCTTTTGTTGCTCATAATAATCTACAAATATTTTTGTAATCTATTCTGACACGATGAATCCAGACAAGAAACGAGCTTACGGTGTCATTTCAACATTTCTAATGCATAGTGAGCCATAATGAAATGTCGAGCCTGTCTGGAATCCGGATGGAGGGCACGTATGGTAAGCAACCGGATATTGCTTGTTCGCTTTTCCTCTCAGCCTTGCCCTTAGCTCCGTTCGAGAGTTTTATATAATATCGATATAACGCACCGGATAAGTGCTGCTGGTAAACATCCGAGTGTCACGCCTGAGCCGAAGATGGGGTATACAGTCGACCGATGCATATTGTTGAAGTTCTGCCTTCACCTCCCTATTGCCCTTTACACGTAAGCAAAAATTCACACTGCATCAGCAACGCACGTGTCTATCACAGCAGCACCCCTTTCACCATATTCTCGTTTTTTTACCCCCACTGCCTTAATTTACACAGCGTTAGCGCTTATAATGATGATGATGAATCGACGATGACAACGACGATGCGCTGTTTGGACAATCACGTTCTTAGTCCCAATACACGGCTCTCGGAGTGAGAGAAAAGTCGGGCTTATTTTGTCGGCATCGTGGACGGCGGAAGGGATCAATGTTTTGTCATATTTCCGTTTTTATGAGTCGTGTGAAACTAAGGATAGTTTGGTGGAGGGCTGAAAGAGATAGGGGGAGTGACTAGACTAGATATAGGCTTAAGCTGCCGAATAAAATGATGTGTGTATTTCAAAGTTAGCATATTTACGTGTAACATAGTGATGTGTTTGCCAACGGATTGAAAAAGTGGGGAATGCATGAGAGATGAACGGATGAAGAGATTTTTTTTGTTGAATAAAGCCATCTTGTACGGCAAACTGGAGGGGAATAAGTTGAAACAACAGCAAACAGCTTAAACCAACGAGTATATGCTACGGAAAAATGTAAATAGAGTTAGAAGAAGGTGAACAAGTATGACGATACGCAAAGAAGATAATTCGGACCATTGATTCCAAAATA
This sequence comes from Daphnia sinensis, assembly GCA_013167095.2. Classification (NCBI taxonomy): domain Eukaryota; kingdom Metazoa; phylum Arthropoda; class Branchiopoda; order Diplostraca; family Daphniidae; genus Daphnia; species Daphnia sinensis. The sequence continues at coordinate 8,776,364 of CM023190.1, forward strand.
TTTGTAGGAAAAAAAATATTACAACATATACTGAATGAAAAGTAAATTCGAATAAAATGCCACACTAAATCGAATCGGAAAAAACGGGATCAAATAGCAGGGAATGCGAGAAAGAGACCACTGTCTGAAATACAATCGAATAAAAATGAAAGCAAATGACGCCGCGGACACCGAATGAATAACAACACTCGAATAAATCGGAATGAAATAGTTCAAAGAAAAGACGAGAATTTTTAAAAGGTATTTATCAACGTAAATTTCATTACCAGCGTCCGTTGTGCAGCGGCAGGTAAGCACTCAAACTGTTTTGCTGCTGTTGAGCCTGTTGCATCTGGGCGTGCTGATGGTGATGGTGATGATGGTGATGGGGATGATATGGATGCAAAGAGGAAGACTGAGTCTCCATCAATGCTTGGCGATGAAAGCCGAGCGAGCCAAGAGCCTGGCTAGTCAGATACATGGCCGATGTGCTTGGATGGTGTTCGGCAGCGGCGGCGGCTGCTGCGGCGTGGTGCAGGCCCACTTGCGACTGGGACAGGTGAGCGGCCAGGTGATGATGGTGGTGATGTGGGTGATGAGAATGATGACCTGGGGGAGCGACGCCCATAAGAGTAGAGGAGGTCGGTCCTGGGCTCGGCGTGCAATCGTCGTCGCGACAACCAACGGACGACGGTGACGGTTGAGTCCCGAGTGTCGTACTGCAAGAATTGTCTCCGCCGCCGGCCGAAGATGCTCCGATCGGCCCACCGCCGTTGTTACTACTGCTGACCAATGCCGATCCGTTTTCAGCCTTGCAGTCTTTGTTGACCAGTGACGGCACCGATACTCTCTTCGGAGAATTCTGAATTGTTCGTTAATGGTGGAAAATTAGGCACCGCTCTCCGAAAATGTTTCACGCTAATTAAAACCAAATAAAACAAGCTAAGTTCCATTTGGAATGAAACGATCCGGTCGACTGCGTTCGCGGATTAACTAGCGTTTAAACTACTTAAAGCTTTGACATAGCGATTGAACCCTTTCACGAATTGTGCGCATTGATGAAGAGCCTGGTGTTTCATATCTATTGCATCGGCAGTCAACGACAATATATCTATTATGAAACGCTAATATGCTGTCAGGGATTCCCCCCATATCGTATCGCTGAGCATATGAGAAAATCTACTCATTTCCCATGAACCGACGGGACCATTCCATTTGCATTCGGTCAAGCGGAATCCCCTACCAGCGCTCCCTCTATGCCAGGCCTATACGAGCGTAGTACACAGCAGATACGTGCACATCACTGTGGGGGAGAATCAGATGGGGGAGGACTAAACAAGAGATTTTACAAATCTTTTACATGTCCGGTGTGTTTTTCAATGGACTTTTTTCGTCACTCCCCCTCCGTTTAGTTAAACTTTTCAAGGAAAACTATTACAATTCAAAATATTGGCGTTTTTTCGTGGGAAATCCGTTTGCTTTGCGGCGTATGCGATTGAAAAATCGATGAGATCGTAATGATTGGATTATCTGCGATTACCCCCCATAGGCCTTTAGATTCTATAGAAATGAAACGTTGATTTACCTGTTGATGTTGAGATCCGATATCAGCCATGGCCTTCTCTTTAGCCTGTCTCTTGCACTTATAGCGATGATTTTGAAACCAGATTTTCACCTGTATGATTGTTTAGAGGAGAAGAATGAATTGGTTAAATCTCGCCAGGTCACTAGTTGAAAGAAAAATGTTTATGTTGGAAGAAGAATGGATTACGTACCTGAGTAGGAGTCAAATGAATGAGGCCGGCCAGATGTTCTCGCTCAGGAGCTGATAAATATTTTTGCTGTTTGAAACGCCTTTCCAACTCGTAAACCTATTTTTAAATTTTGAATTCACTCATTAGAGTTTCGATGTGGTTTCTTTGGAAAACACTTCACACATAGACTCTTTTATGTCTTTAGACCCGATTATGATTAGTCACGCTGTCACACACGGGAGCCAGTCACTAAGTAAAGATACACATAGCTGAGATGGCCTATTCTTATGATTAATTATTATAGTCACGTATCAATATTGGCTTTGCTGACATCGTTCGATATCTTCAAAGACAGTTCAACAAATGCAGAAGGGTCTTGATTCTACAGCAGCTGTCCCATAATTACTCAGCAGCATCACCCAAGTCTCTCAGTCATTCACCGTTTAGTTTTACAGCCATTCATGCTCACTTAGTTGGTTGAAACTCGGGAAATAAACTAGGCCTTAGGCGTAAGCGATGCAAATTGATAGGAAATGACTTTACCTGAGCTTGCGTGAAAAGAACGCGTCGTTTGCGTCTTTGTGCGTGAAGCGGGAATTGTACACCGCACTGCTTGGGCTCACTGGGCATTCCACAAGCCGCGCCGATTCCCGACATAGACATATTCATGTTCATGCCCGTCATGTTCATACCGGACATATTCATGCTGGCCATGTTCATGTTGACGGATGGTGCGGTTGAACTCATAAGACGGCTCACTGTGTAGGTTTGTACAAACAAGCAAATATTTGAATATTGAAGATGCCAATCATTTTATTATTCCTTCGAAAATAACTTACCGGTGGAAAGGGTGTAATCAGTAGCGAATCGCGGATCTCCGCTGCTGGTGCTGTACCAAGGAGCGGTCGGAGCACGGACGTCTCCTGACACTCCATAGGCCGATGCGGAGAATTCCGATGTTCCATTAGTGTACTGCGATCCGCTCGTTGTCGTAAAAGCCGACGTCGTTGCTGGAATGTGACCACCGCCTGAATGCGGCGGTGGTGGATGAGAAGAATGCATTCCTAATTGATGCACGCCAAATGGAGTAGAGACTGGCACACTCATTGATTTGTTGTTATTAGTGCTGTCCGTTAAATTGGTTATAGAATTTAACAACAGGTAAGATTCTGTTCCAGTGCTGTTGGGTTGATGAAGTTGTTGCAGGTCCGAATTGGGCGTTTCTTCACCGATGGAATAAGGTTTTAGTGGACGAGGAGGCAGAGCTACCGTTTCATCCAGTGGACTCAGAATGTCAGTGACTGAGAAATTTGTTCGGTACTTGGGACTCACGGACATGACATTGGCGTTGGGATTTCAAAATTTGCTCCAGTGCGGTGCAATGTTGAGTTTACTGCTAAACACACTTGTGACGGTAATGCAGTTTACGGAAATGCCACCAAACTATTGAGAATTGTTAAAGATTGTGACTCAATCGGCGGCGTAGATAACGATGCGAATGGATTGAGAAATGAAAACACTCTGCTGGAGGCGAGAAGGAGTGCGTGGCTAGCTAACCGGAGTGGCTCTCTCGGTCGAAATCAAGGGCGATTATGGAAGATGAGTGATGCTGATGAAGTCGAGAATCTCTTGAGCAAGGCCAAGGATGTTTTTGCCAATCCCTCATCAATCGACACGGTCGTTCACCGACACACGCGAACCTGATTACCAAGAGGTTCTTGATTTTGGGTTTTTTTTTTCTTTCTCTCTTTGCTTCTTGACTTTTTTTTTTACTCAATACGAAAAGACACTCGAACGCAAAGTGTCAAAAGGGCTATAGCTCTTAGGCCGGCCAAGGGAGAGAAAAACAACACACGGTAGCGGTGACGAGAGGCCGATGAAGAAATCGCTCGAAGAGTTGAGGGCGCTAGAGAACCGATGGCTAAGGTGGTCAAAAACGGTGAGAAGACGACGAGAAGTAGAGATGAGAGCGCGTGAGAGTCTGGAGAACGATGAAAGAGAGAGAGAGTTTTGCTTGCTTAATGTTGATCAACAAGCCTGAAGAGGATGATGGGATCACAGGTCAGTTCAATCACTTGTGTCGCACTCACCCAGCAGCAGCCACTTCCTCAAATGCCTCTCCAAGAGCTCCTCGGCAAATCTTTGAAGCATGGCACTTCACCCTATACCAAGCCCAAGACCCCGGCGACGACCAAGGGCGTATACTTCAACAGCCACTCCATTGGACCCTCTCCACGTCCAACCAATTCACGCGCAACTGGCCCGGATCCCCCCTCCACGATGCATCCATTGGTTATCCGCTCTCGTGAAAGGGAGGAGCTTGATTCCGGCGAGGCCGCCAATCGCGCCCCTTTGCTTCCGCGCTGTCTCTTTTCCTCCTCTCTTTTACCCACCATGCACAATTGGTGTTTTTGGGCTCTAGCGTCGACTCACGCAAGTTTTCGTGTGACAGCTACTTTGAATTCTTTTTTTTTCTTTTTCACATATCCCCAATATTACGAAGTCAGTATTTTTGAAGAATGTCAATAAACTTTCCATTGATATCGCATTCAATCTCTGATCAGAGATTACACTCGTAAACCTCACTACTCATCCACAAATTGTTTAGTGTCGCATACATTTCGCACCAACAGTTCAACCGGCGGAATTATTTTAATTTTTATTGCATCCGGAAGAATCAATCGCAATTCACGAACTTCGCTGTAAGAGAACTACTGTGCCACGAACATATTCACTTCTACGCGTACAGCCTAGCATTATGCTACTGTTTTTATTCCAGCGTATCTCTTACGAGGAAGGCTAGCGTGCGACTGAGTGCCCAAGAATCCATTTTCCTTCTAGGCGCTGTGTCCAGTAAAGAAATCAGCAGCACCTGAATGAGAGGTTAAGAAGATCGCATAAGGGCTGGCTTTTAATTAGCAAGCTCGCATTTGAACCCCAGCCTTCTGTCAACGAGAAACAGACAAGCATTGTGAGACAGAATGAGAGAGAGTTGATGATGTTGACTCGCAAGAGACTCCAGTGACCGTTCGAGTAGAAAACGCAAACGGAGCTAATTGCTTCCAAAGAACAGGCGAACAACATCGCACAGGACAGCTAGTGCATCTTTCAACTATGGTTGCTGCAAAAGCTTCTGCGTTAGCTTGAGTTTCTTAAATAAATGTTCCAGTAAAATTTCCCGATAGGGATTCTTGCGAAACTGCATTCTCACTAGTCACATCGACCGACCCTTCTTTATCTGAAATTTACACCAATAGATGGCACTACCAACGCCATCTATCGCGCCTAAAGATATCTAAATATGGCGTCTACCGTCTAGACTCTAGAGAGATCCAAATATGGCGCCTACAAATTGCTTTGGTATTATATTGTGAATTCCTGAGTGGTGATAGAATTTCTTTTAAAGAAAAATAGAAATATCATTCTTGTCACGTAGCTGAAATTAATTTTAGTAATTTAGCAGCGCTCATCTAAGCCAGCCTTGTGTTGGTGTGTGTCCCCAATTGAATTCTGTTAATATGTAGTGTCATTTAATGTTGTAAAGTAATGCACCTTTCTTTTTCATAGGTGCTACCTTACGTCATTTTGTTGACCACCACAGCCATGCTGTGAGCTGTGCTTCATTCCCTTGTAACCTTAGAGAGGTAAGATATAAATTTTGTCGCCCAATGAATATTTTTATTCTATCATGTTTAAACTTGCTTGAGAGGCATGGAACTACTGAAACATTGTAGCTCTAATTGAGCAAATATATAATTTCTGTTGCATTACTGTAATAGAACAATGTGGTGGCAATATTTGTGAGGCTTTAGAGCAATGTTAGCCTGTGCAATATATCTCCACTTCCTGTAAATGGAAAATCCCGGGAATGTCTTTTAGGTATGTCAGATCATATATACTATTGTTGGTTGAACTCACCGTCTTTCTTAGACAACAGTATATTTCAATAGTCGTTTTTTCGTCTGTTTTTGTTAACAGGATATGAAGCCCCTTGTGCATATTGCATCAACCAAGGGCAGAATGTTACCACCTATAGACCAATGTTACTACTCACTTATGGTGATTGGCCATTCACATGGAAGTAACTGTGTTGGTACATGCAGTTAATCAACAAGCATAACAGCATGTTCGAGCAATAATTGTGGGATAGTTTAGGAAAGCTTTTATTGCCAGTCCAAAAAGTCTTTTTGTACACCCTTGAAAATAGGTAATGCTTGTCTTTCATCCTTGTTATAATGAGGTTTTATTATTTTTTGGTAAGGATGCGTCATTTAAGCCGTGTATCTGTTTTAAAATAGTCTATTTCTCTATTGCCACGAATTTTTTCTTCCCTCTCCAATCCATTTTCGATTTTCTCTATTTTTTCTCCAAAAAACTAGATTGCTGGTGGTAGTTATTGGGCACCTCTTCAGGACCACAGTTGTCGTTTTTGAATCCGCCAAGGATTTATGCTTTATTGCGTATATTGTGTAGCCTGGGTAGCAAACGTAAGAGGGCGTTCATCTGCATTCCTGATTACCAAGCAGTTACAAATATATTCTACACTGATAAGCATCAGAGACAAAGGGCGAGCTGAATAGGTATTTTGAAAATCCAAATTAAAATGTGTTGTGGCAGTATGATTGTTCCAGTACTCATTATTTCTTAATTGGCTGTTCAGTGCTGAAGCTATCTATCCCGTAGAACTCCTATTTTTATATGGTCTGCTGCGAACGTATGGACAAATATGGACATTCCAACACGTTACAAAATACAACGCGTGAACAAAAACGAAGCGAAGACTGGGCAACCATGAAGCGACGGGCGAGGCTTGGACGGAGCAACGAGCGAAGTGAAGGCGGAGGGAAGCTCTGAGATGCCATTCGGCAACAGGCTACTTGGATGCGGCTTCATTTGACTACACTACTGCGTATGCCACGAGATCTTATATTAAGGCAACAAAATATTACACAAAATATTACACCACGAATGCTGCCTAGCACCACGCCACTGCCTTGTACGACACTTCAGCTCCGGAATGCTATCCCTGCACAAAGTGGAATACCATGATACAACCCGAGGTACTACATAGAGAGCATAAGTTTTTGTACATCGAATCCCGAATGCCTAAGTGTATTTTTATTTGCACAACTCACATTTAACAATTCGCTACATAATCGTTAATTCAATGTCTTCCATGTTTTTTAATGTATGCATTTCATTTTTATATTTTCCATGTTTGAATTCATACCATCATACGGGAGCATTTCATGAAGCCATAAAGTATCCCAGGAGTTGTCATCACGGCTGCCAAACCAATCGAACTACCGCGTGTTACGTTCCAGAGATGGTGGTGCCAGCACATTCCGGTTTGAAATATTGTACTGTCTGAGTGCCAGGCACGGTTGGCTATCGGGTCCGAGATTGGATCTGAGACTTGGATTATGTTGTTGCCACTCCTTGCATACCTCCTTTAATGCTATAATATTCTAAGCTTTCCTCTAGTATTTGCGAGAAAAGCTAACCTGAAATTCGTTTGGGTAAGCAATTGCTGCAACGTCAGATCAAAATGGATAATATCATCGAGGCTTACAAGAGGGCGAAGAAAGTTAATAATAATCGTGTTATTTCACTTTTAAGTTTTTAAAAGACATAGGGAAAGAGATAGCATAATTGCGCAATAGCACGCACTAGGATATGCAAGGTTTCAGCGAGAGGTGGAAGACTCAATCTCAAGACAAATGAGCTTTTGTAGCTTTATTATTTGCTTCCATTGTTAAGGAAATTGTAAGATTATTCATGGCGTTCTTTTGTCCTATATGTGTTGCATTTAAAAAAAGTATTTAAGATTAAAAATCTTTTTATAAGCGTTTCAGTCATGTGATTTGAACTTCGGTAAATTGGCATGGGAGTCGCGCACCATAGCACGGCAGCCATGCTAATGTTATTACAGTTGCCATACGTAAAGTATTTTAGCAGATGACCGCCGAAGAAAGTTTTGTTTGGGATGTGCGGTCCTGGCACAGTGGTTATCGCCACTCCCTTGTATTCTAGTTTCCCCAGGTTCGATTCCCGCCACCTCCAAGTTTCCCTCCCTCCTGCCCTCCCTCCCGTCCTCCCTCCCTCCCGTCCTCCCTCCCGCTCCCCATTGTTCCCTATGCATGTATGTGTGTCATCATTGAAGATTCATCGACATTATCAACTCAACGCTCAAGATATGCTTCAACGGTTCCAGCGCAAGATATGCATCATCTAAATGCTTCAAAGAAGCCGCCTATATAAAAGGCCATCTATAACTACACGACACTACCACACTCCAAAAACAATACTACACGTATGACACCAACACAACAACTAGACACCTTACAGATGATGCTCGATCTAGTAGTACCGTTCACTACACATAAAGATCGAACCCGTAACTTGGCAGAGAATTGGTAGCTCGTAGGTTGTTCGTAAGACTCCCCGTGGCCCCTAGGTTCATGGATGCAGGCAGCTTATCATCGAGCCATGACCCAATTCGAAACCCGCAAAAACCTTTTTACCGGTTTATTAATTTTAATCATTTGCGCCGACGCTGATTTGAATTTGAATGATTGAATTATTGGATTTGAACCATTCATGGGAGCTGATTTCGGTGAGACCCAAGGAGCTTACGGTATTTAGAGAAAAATTTTGCTAACAGATGGCGGTATCGACGTTCGTCATCCAAACCTGGCAACGTTGTTTCAGCCGGCGGCCCGGGCGCCCGGCGCTTCCGTTTTCCGTTGCTGTCGCCAGACCATGGCTGTCGTCGCTGACGCTAAAGTGAATAGTTTTTTAAGAAATGCCGTGTTTGGTGAAAATCTTTGTGAACATTATTGAAGTAGGCCATTCTAATTAGGACGCAGAAACCATTGAAGCCCGATTTTGAGTCCGATGTGTTTTGGCGTGACTCTATGACATGTCAGTTAAAAGTAAAACATCGTAATCTGTGTCTAGGAGCTTCCTTCTGTGGGCTGGATGTCAATTGCCAACGGCCTGGTATCTCATTCTAAGGTTTCCAGTTTCCTGCTAATTCCACTTTTGAGGGAGGAATGAGAGAAAAATTTTTAACACTTAGGTTCTATTTCAAATGAATGGCGACAGTGGGAACCAAGAAAATGATCAGTTTGCGTAGAACTGAGCTTTCTAAAGTTGTCCAAAGAGAAGCAACAAGGGATAATTCAGCAAATGGAGGTATAATTATTTTGTTTGGCAGCAAGCATTTAAAAAGAATCTGTTGTTACAGAAGTACCACCATGATTTCAAATTTATGGATGCTTATCTATGCTGGTATCTCATTCTAAGGTCTACAGTTTTCTGCCAATTCCACTTTTGAGGGAGGAATGAGAGAAGAATTTTTAATACTTAGGTTCTATTTCAAATGAACGACGCCAGTGGGAACCAAGAAAATGATCAGTTTGCGTAGAACTGAGCTTTCTGAAATTGTCCAAAGAGAAGCAACAAGGGATTATTCAGCAAATGGAGGTATAATTATTTTGTTTAGCAGCAAGCATTTAAAAAGAATCTGTTGTTACAAAATACTGGCATGATTTCAAATTTATGGATGCTAGTTTATTGTTTATTTTTTTAATTTTACCTGGTTTGTTATTTCATTGAATTCTGTTAGCAGAACAAATTATTCAAAGAAATCGAAACCAAGACGAAGGAGTCAGGACCCAACAAATGTTGTGTTGCAAAGCCAACATTCCACAGAGAAATGTAATGTTGAATCAACAGATAGTATGTAGTATGTAAGTTTTATCTAGTTCTTTGAATAGAAAATGTTTGAAATTATCTGTATTTTCATATAGTGACACAGCAGCAGCAATTGAAAATTAGACGGATAGTGGATCCTTTGTTCAATTAACCACAGGCTACTAAGTAGTCAAAATCTGTGAGCCAACATTGCAGCTGAAGCAAAAGTCCAGGTGAAAAGAAAGGAGATATTTAAAAATAATTGTGTTACTTTCTCTTTTGTGTTATTATATTTTATTGCTGTAAATGTTTAAAGTTTTTTCTTCCAAGTTTTAGCAGTGGGGTGGTGGTGCCAGAAAAGAAAAATTTGCTATATGAGATAATTAGGAACAGAGCAAAGAAGGATCCTGAAGTGACAATTGAAAATTTGAACACACTTTTATCCAGAATTGCAGTCTCCGATGGAAACGAGTTATGGAACCAATAAGCATCATACAGGGAGCTCCTATACAGTATATGAAAATAATTTTCTTTAATATTGATGCTGAGATAAATGATTGTGTTTCTCATCAACTTTCAGGATGAAGGAAACCATAAACACCTTGAATACCACCAGCACACCTGTTACCTCTACTTGGTTCATAATCGGTGATTGCCTGGAATATAAAAAAAATCAATGCTCGGCTAAGTAAATTTTACAGTTGTGAACCGCAAATAATCAGAACATACTGTTCCTCATCATGTGTGGGTCGGAGATCCTAAAGCTGAAAATTTTTCTGTTTGTTCACCATAGAAAGATCACTGCTCTTCGTTTTCTATAGAAATCTGGAAGGAAAATCAATGGAGGTGCTGATTTGGGTAGTTTGGATGTCCGAAGTAATATCGACGTTGGCAATAACTCCATCAACGGTGTAGTTGTGCAGGATACATTGCGAAATAATGCCTCACGCTCGTCATTCAAGGGACGAAATCATTTTCCGCATCGAAGTTAAAAAAAACTTTACAACCAACACCGTCTATGAGGTTACATAACGTTTGTATTTTCTTTTCTTTGTTTTAACTAACAACGTGTTGCAACGTGATTTTAGGGCATGGTCGGAAAAATGATTCTTCAGAAAAGCGAGAAAGAGCAGCATTTCACCGGATCGGTGCGGTTCGCCGGTCCTTTACAGGTAGTTGGAACCTTCGCATTGGGATTAACGAAATAAACGTATTCATGCTCCCCGGAATACCTTTGACAAGAATGCCCACCAGATCGTTAACGGGGTAATGTCAATCATAAATTGTAATCAGTGCAGTCTGGTAACATCTGTTTTTATAGGATTTGTCGATTTCACTGGTCCTTAGCTTGTTGACGATGCTGAAATGGATTCTCTAACCGATCTCCTTATCAAAGATTTATTGAGCACCTCGGGCCAGCAAACTGTCCTAGCGAGTATTGAAATCGATGTCCTAAATGTCCAAGGAAACATTGACTGTCCAGATATTAATGGACGAAATGTGGATGACTTCCTGCACACTGATGAATGTGATACACACATTGTGCTGGGTCGGATACGGATCTCAGACGACTTGTTCTTCAATAATTTGGTCATGGAAAACGGAAGTGTTAACAACTTGGAAATACCTACCACGTTGTTGGATCCACCATCTTTGTGGATAGACTCGAACATTCACGCAAACGGGATTTTAGTCGCACGCCGCTCATGTCCAGAAGATCAATACGATTGATCTTTCAAATTCCCCCAATACTATTGGACAAAATCAACAGACCAATCGATCCCTGTGCGAATGCCGTTTGAAGTTGAAATTAAAGAAAGTATTACTACTCGGGTCTTCATGGAACGCTTCCTCGATCGTGATTTCTTCCCGACGAGAACCAACCAGACGTTCAACGTTGAAGTGCAGTACACCGACAATGTTACCGTACTCGTTGATTCACGACCTGACCGATATCAACGGAGTAAAACTCAAGTCTCTGGACTAAGAAGTTGCCAAGAAGGAAGGAGACTTCCATGTCTCTGGCACAAACGTTTATTTAGTTAATCAATGGTTAAAGTTCTTTAGGTTTTAACAATGGCCTTTAGTCTACATCTGTGGACAGCTAACTATTCACGGAAACCTGGCTGTTGAGAGACTCTTAATAATCTGAGCATTCCGCAAGACATAGCTCTCCTCAAAAGATGCCAAACGGTAACAGGCATTTTTGACCAAGCGTTTTGAAATATTCATAAATTTCATTACTATTTTTTTCTACAGGCACACTTTTCACATCCAACGTCACCGTTGATGGCGACGTCATTAGTTCAGCGGGTGACATCATCACGCTGATTACGGTGGCTGGATTATGTTGCATGATTTTGTTGCAGACGCAGGTGCGATAGATGAGGACGCAACCATTAATGCACACCTACATTTCAAACAATGTTTAAAAGTGGATGATTTGGTCATCGAAAATTGACTAAACGTCGGTGATATCAATAATATTGTTTCCAAAAGGTTTAAGAAGTAAATAAAAAAAAAACTTGTTTACAGAAATTTGAAAAACTTGTCGCTATGTATTCTTTGAGTGAACACTTTGTAGCTTTCTAACCTCTGCATTTTTTTCTTTAAAGAATTGGACTCCTTACATTGCTGAGATGTGCACTGATGAGGGTAACTTTAATTGCATTTATTCATTGTATGTGCCAGTTTGTCATAATTTCTTAAATTTCCATTTTCACTCATTTAGGTATCGAAGCCTAAACATTCGGCGTTCATTGCCGATGCTCAACCGTTGAGCTATGAGTAACGTTACAACTTCCACAAAATCGAAAAGATAATATTCTTAAGGTAATTTTTATTGGCGCGTAAAACTATATGCTAACCTGAAAACAATGCACACAAGTATCATAGCTCTGTGGTAGAGTATTGTCGTACGAATTCAATGGGCTTGGGTTCAAACCCCGAATGGAGTTTTACGAACAGAATCAAATAGTCAAAAATTCTATGAACATGTCAATAGCAAATTTATTCTGAAAAAATTGTTCTAAGTCCAAATTTATTGAACAGAAATTACACGAAAATATGGACAAGAAAAAAATATGACTCATAGCTCAGTGGTAGAGCATCGGCGTAGGACGCCGAAGGATTAAGGTTCAAATCCCAAAAGAGTCGAAAAATATCTATTAAAAACATTTGTATTAACTGATGGAGTAAACGTGTACACATGTTAAATTTGAAATTGTGTAGCTAATGGTTCAAATCCATTGCCATATGCTTATGTGGAACACTACACAATGACGCCAATAAATAAACCATTTACTAACAAATAGTATAATATGAAATGTTATTCTTTACCAAAATATCCATCCCGTTACTTCGTAACGGGGAAGTTTCTGGACTCGACTTGCAGACGTGGAAGGCAGGAAGCCCAGGACATCGGGAAACTCCGTGACTAGGAATCGAACCAAGAACCTTTGAGTTGGTAGGAGAGTGCGATACCTTTCTGGCAACCCCCCCTATCATCCCCCCCAATGATATTTGGTAGTCTATTGACTACTTTGCGCAGCTACCTTAATGTGTTGAAGACATAGTATTCAATACAGTAACTGTGATAGCTCAGTGGTAGAGCGTGAGTCTGCAATACTGTTTACCTTGGGTTCGAGCCCCGAGTCAGCAAATTCAAAAATAGATAAATAATTACACAAGAAAAAATGTAAATAAAACATAACATTTTATTTTCCCACCAACCACCCACAATTCCACCGCTGTTTTACATTACAAGTTATTCAATTCATCACATGCATGCAATATATACATACAATATACAATACATACAAACACTCAAGCTAACCCGTTGGCTGCCAAGCCATTACAACCCGTAGGTTGTTCTCTACAGTCGCTAAAGGGGGACTTGTCCGAAGACAAGTTCGGGCTGAATTGACGGTGGAGACCTTTGCGGGAACGCACACCCCAGGTACTCCACCGTCGCATCGAAAAGGGAAAGTCCCTGATGGTGCGTTGCCTAATGCCCGAAGGCGAATTTTGGGCAGTGGCGACTGCCCCACCCCATGGCAATGACCATGAGGCAGGACAGCGCGGCCCGTCCCTACAACTAAAAAAAAAAGGGGGAGCAAAATGGGTGGCAGCCAACGGGTTAGCTTTAAACAAAACATACACATACAACGATACAAAACAAAGAATACCAAAGACGCCATATACCACGGTGACGGCGATGGCGAAGATGCTGTCATGCTGAGCTCGATGACAGTGAGGTAAAAACTATCAGCTTGCAGACGGCGAGGACGGCGAGGCGAAGACGGTGAGGATGGCGAGGCGAAGACGGCGAGCGAAGACGGCGAGGCGAAGACGGCGAAGCGAAGACGGCGAAGCGAAGACGGCGAGGCGAAGACGGCGAAGCGAAGACGGCGAGGCGAAGACGGCGAAGCGAAGACGGCGAGGCGAAGACGGCGAAGCGAAGACGGTGAGGCGAAGACGGCGAAGCAAAAACGGCGAAGCGAAGACGGCGAGGCGAAGACTGCGAGGACGGCCAGGCGAAGATTGCAAGGACGGCCAGGCGAAGACGGCGAGGACGGCCAGGCGAAGACGGCGAGGACGGCCAGGCGAAGACGGCGAGGACGGCCAGGCGAAGACGGCGAGGACGGCCAGGCGAAGACGGCAAAGAACGGCGAAGCGAGGACGATCAGCTCATGAAGATGAGGCAAAAACAAGGCGAAGAACAGGACTCATTTTTTTGTCCTTTCCAATCTGTATAAGAAAAAAAAGAAAAGAAATCAGATGAAAGAACAATAGCACAATCATTGGCCACTCACTAAGAAAAATCTTGCAAAAAGAAAAACAATAATATTGGCTAAAGATAAGAAACAAAAATTCACTATGTGGAAATTGGTCAGTTTCCCATTGGCAATCTACCTGTAACACTAAGATTTAGCGAACCATCGAGTTATTAAGCTTTTTTAACCAAATCAAGATTCTGAAAGTCTAGAAGGAAAATCTACTACAGATTAGTCATACAGGGTATTAAAAAGTGAAAAATATCACTAATTCTAATAGTCCTTCTCCACATAAATGTGATACTATCAAATGTCATAAATAATTAGAGAACACCCAGTGAGCTTGGGTTTGCAAGCAGTCCACCAAACCCTTTCGAGTCAAATGACAATCTGTTGCGAGGGACTCATTTGAAAGAAATACTCCCATGGGAAGCTTACTTATAATTTATATATTTGTCTTCCACACTATGGAGAGGAATTAAGAAATGTTTAAAATCAAACTGAAACTAGATATTAAATTTCACAATAACATGAGTACTTTTTCGTGGTTTCAATTGCAATCTAAGCCCAACTTTACTACGTTGTTAACAAGCTGCCATCTAACTTTCATTAATTATTAAGCAAAAAATGTACATGCAGTTGTGAACTTTTTCAACTTACTTGAGGTTGGAAATGCACAAAAACCGCGATAAAACGTACAAAATTTACGAAGCAAAGGCTGTTGTAACATTTAGTGCTAGTCCAACATTGCAGACATAGCAGACGAAAATGTTGTTTCAGTTCGATCCTAGAGGTTTCAATCGTGACCGCTAGATGACGTTTCTGATTGTTTATTATTTTTAGGGTAAAAAAATAAAGGCTTATCTTATCCTTATCCGAAAAAAGGGGTAGAGTTATTTCTTGTTTGGCGTTCCATTAATTCCGAGGTTTTTTTTCAATTGTGAATCGAAACAATGTATTTTAAACAAACTTGCAAAAAGTCGGGCTTATTTTAAAATCTAACTGGCGAATCGAAATGAATTATACTCGGGTTTTTTTTTGGCTAAAATGTAAATAAAGCAGACTGTGCACGATTTTCAAGTCAAAATAAAATTGTATTCAAATTTTCTAAGAGGACAGCTGGCACCCAAAAACTTAAAGAGCAAAGTCATCTTGTGTCATACCTTTCATATTTACGTAGGAATTGGAAAATCTTATTCTTTGATCTAGGCTTTACTACAGTCAAGTATAGATTTATATTTTCTTAAATAATTGTTAGAATGAGGAAATTCATTCATTATTGACAAATAGCACTTTAAAGTTTTGTGTTTTACCTTGTCTTAATTGTGGTGACACAGCACTCGTGGGTCCTTTGAGTACTGTTTACATCTTTGTTGCAAATGTATCACCCCCAGTGTCTTAAGGCAGGACTTTGAATGTATTAAACATCACTAGGTAATAATAAGAGTTTAGCTAATATAAATATTTGTCATAGAGTTGCATGTGAAAGTCAAATATAACCAAAATTACTGCTGATAGGCTATTTCATAGATTATTGCTTCCACAAAGCCTGCATTGTGCAGATCAGTACGACAGCAAATTTTTCCCACTGTCTTTTTTTGCACACTGTAGGGCTGCAGAAAGTAACTGTAGGTACCTAAAGACATGAAAACATTGTCTGAGAGCAAAAAAAAAAACAGAAAGAAATAACATGCAAATTTACTGTACTGTACCATAGAAATGTCGTCTTTTGAAAATCAACCTTCAAACTATCGTGTGTCGCGAAAAAGAGTGTCCCTCAGGTTGGTAGGAAAAACTGGCATATTTACTTAAGTGGATTAACGAGTACGTCGAGTAGCCAAAACCCAAGAGAATGTTTAAAACGAAACACACTGAACTTGACACGTCTGAAATCCCGATAGATCTTAGATCTACTGTCAAAAATCCGTCTGCTTGTCTACCTATCGGACTTTTCCTTCAAACGTTCCAAAATTTTGTGTAAAAAGGGCTTAAAAATCGGGCCTAAACGTCGATTTTTATCGACTGGTAAAAAAGTAGGGCACATGATAAACCTTTCGGAGGCAAAACTTATGAATTTGTATTCAAATCCGAGACACCCAAGATACACCCCACAACCAGGAATGACAAACAAAAAAGGAAGAACAACTTCATTAACAAGGCTCAGCATTCACAAGTGATAAGACAAAGAAACAATGGAACGCTTGCTGTTCAAATTGCAGCCGGAATGGAGGGAAATAATATGGTCAGTCGTCAGATGCGCATCACAGTACAAGTAGGTTGTAACAACTTTGGTGTGAAAAAGAAACCAGCACGCTTTAAAGTGGGTGAGACGAAAATTAGATTGTGTGATTCAGAAACATTGCATTTTCAACACGCCATACATGAAGAAGGATGGCAAAGGCAGCAAAATTTGTGACAAGAAACAAACGTTTAGCAGCGCAACTACTTTGGCTGAATCTCCCGAAATTCCCATCGATGGTAATTGTTGGCAGCGTCACATGGAAGTAGCGTTAGGTGGTTGTTCTGGGGATGGACGGCTAAACATCGTTTCAGCACCTTGTGCAACAGCGTTTTCGAAGCCTAAAAGAGACATTGCATTAAAATAAAAGAACTTTGCCTCTCTTCTAACGCATTAGAGAAATCGATCAGAATGCTTACTTCGTCATATTCCCAGGGCCCATCAACACTTCCAAGACGGCAAACAACTAGCTTGACACCCTGGCTGTCAGCATTGACACAGCGCTCACCTACACCCAATTGTCCAGCTTTATTCAAGCGGAATAGCTACGGCACAAGGAAAATATTATTGAAACATATCGGACTTTCAACTTCTAATCTTTTATCAATACCTGATTATTGCCAAAACCATGACAATGTGAAATTCCCATCAGACTTGGCGGCTGGTGACCCATGGTATCCAAACATTGACGAGCAGCTGTATTACGAAGCTAAAAGACAAAAAACCAAAAAAAAAAAGAAAAGGCTCTTTATAGGCATTAGCATGTTGAATATGAGTTAGGTGGCTTTAAAGTTTGTAAGGTAGCATTATCACAAAATCGATTCTTCGTTTATCCGATTTATCCCTAAATTGTTGGGGGGGGGGGGGGGGGGGGTAGCACCATTTAGCGCTGAAATAAAAAATATACAGAAAGCATTCGACCTACCTCTCCCCAATGTAAATTAGCTGGAAGTTCAGGGTACTTATCCAGCACGTCATAAGCAACTTCTTCCATAAACCACGCAAAACTTTTACAGTTGAGTCTTTTCTTCATTTCCAACTGTTGGGTGATATTTCCCATATCGAGGTAACGGGCCGTCGGTTCTCTCGTATAAAAGAATTCCTTATACTTGTCGTCAAACCACACCTCTATCACACGCTTGTAATTCTATGAAGAAAAACAATTCGTTGATAGACGTCAGTCATTTTAGAGACAAATTGTGACACAAGAATTACGATAGTGATGAGAGAGCCCTTTTTGTTCGCAGCTAGCTTTCCAAAAGTATACGGCATAAAGCCTCTATAAACATGTCCGACACGCGAACAAGGAACCCATAGGATTTTACCTCCACACTGCCAAATCTAGTAATAATAAAATTTCATTGACGTTAAATTCAACTATTCACTTTTTTCGATTAAACATTTCTTTTACCTTAAAGGAGAGCTCAAAATTTTCTCCTCCCCATACTAGGAGACCAGGATCGTAAGCTCCAATCTCAAGGAAATATGATCGGTCAATGGCAAAAAGGCCTCCTGCGTGAGTTGGAGCCCTTTTCGATGAAAGGAATTTTCGAAATTAAAGTTAATAATAACTGGAAGCATAGTATAACGTATTCAGTAAGCTGTATGTTACTTGTAAGGTTCACTGTTGTAAGTTCTTGTTTGTGCCTCCCTTTCAGGTACTTCATTTTCCTTGTACAACATGCCCCATTCAAAAATACCACGGAAATTTGTTTCGCCTTGATAAACGGGCCTATACTCGAAGTTTTCATGGTCGATTCCGTCAATAAGTGGTACAGTCATGGTAGTTCTGTTGTTTATATATTTTAAAAATTTAATTATTTATATGAGGCCATATTTCTGTACTATTACCTGTCCAAATATATAGGGTAGAGTAGAGGAGGAAGCCAATTAAGCCCTACTTCGCAGTGTGCGTCAAGAAAGAGAACAACTTCTCCTCTAGCTTCTTCAGCTCCTCGGGTCCGTGTTCGAATCAATCCTTCACGTTCCTTATTACGTATTAGTCGGACTTTGCCATTATATCTCTCTATGAAATCCTCCAGTTTTCGTTTTAAATGAGCTAAAAGATACGGTGGCAATAAAAAAAACCTATAACCTTTGTTATTCTATGTTTTTGAAATACTTTTCTCGCTGAAGTCATCAACCAAAAGAACTTCCTCTAAAAACTGAGGAGGAGAGCGATCAATAACAGACTGAACAGTTCGTAGAAGAGTAGACCATCCCTCATTGTGGAAAACAATGACCACACTGGCCTTTGGTAAATCCTCTGGATAACTCCAATGTTTGCATCTAGGGAGAAAACTTATATATATTAAACTAGTTAAAAGAAACTTCTTAAGAAAAAATTACTCAGGAGTTCTTGTATCACTAATTGTTCTAGAAAGGCTGATTTCATCTGAGACCACCATATTCATGCCAAACTCAGAAATTGACTGACTGGCCTCATTTCTTTGATCGGGAAGCAATACATGGGGTTTTCCTCCTTCCCCTGGGCCTGATTTTGGTTCTTCAGGTGGGGGTTCGAAGTTCCCCAATTTGTCAGGTGTGAAGACAGATAGTTTCTTCACCTGATGGGATGGTGCCTATTTTACAAAGAGAATAGCTCAATAAAAAAGTTTGTATTTTGCTCTTACTTCTGTCCTAACTTACTTTCTGGTGATTATTCTGTGAATTCACTGCATTTGCAACTGGATTTCGATTAGCAAAAAATAGCACACATGCTACTAATAGCAAAACAGTTAGAAGTCTCAGTAACCTGGAGCGTCTTAGTTGGATGATGTTCATTATTTATGACACCTGTAGGGGCACAATTGTTCATTATTAAAATCACCAATATTACTGAAGCGCCGTTTAAACGAACATAGCACGCTACTGCTTTACAGAAAAATATTGACCAAAACCAATAAAAAACCTTGTGTTTAAAAGAATTAAGGATGCAATCGTATATCTTGCAATGAATAGCGGGCTACTTAAGTGAAGAATAAATCGTGCGTCGCCTTTCTCCACGTCACAAGGTTTTATTTCTAAGTAAAAAGGGACAATGTTCCTAACAACCGGTGCTGCATCTGTGCCTTATAAACAATGCATTCACGTATGTCGAAATGTGGGTATGACCAGGCGCTGTCAAACTCAAAACTGTCTGTGGCTAAAAGAGACACCTACCCATGAACACAGAAACTTCCAACGATGAAATGGTAGCTCTAGCGGATACTGTTTTTTTAAATGGATAGTGGAGTGGAGTATAAATTATTTAAACGAAGTCGTTGCGATAAAAAAAAACTACTTCGATTCGTTTACTAAAAAGACAGATAAGCTGATGGGAAAACTAATATTTTATTGGGAAAAACAACCCGACCCCATGAACCGGTTAGATTTAAACAGAAGAACATCTGAAGATAATTGATAATAGTGCTATGACATATGCAAGGCAATAAATCGGGAATTTAGAAATGCCAGAAACTTCATCTCCGAAATGAGTTTATTGCCATCAAAGTCGGCACGCCCTCTGGTGGGAATCTGAGGAAAAGGTGCAGTCGGTTGTATTGTAACGAGTTTTGATTGAATCCCTATATCGAGAAATATATTTGATAGAATCTCTCTCGGGAAATACGTAGCTAAGAAAGAAGTAATAAATGATATTACACGAAGATTAAAAAAATGGGGGTTCAATTGTGGTTCCGTATATTTCTTACCATTATTCATGATATTAATTCGAAGAATGGGAAAAATTTCCGATTTTACAGATTGTTGCCCAGGTATATTCAAAGTTTCAAACCTTTCCATGTAATCATACTGTATATACATAGTTAACAATTTCTAACCACCAAACGGGAACAGAACGCTTGCTTAGGTTACTAAATGGGTAACACGAGACGTATTATAGTACGAACACATGAATTTAAAGAAAATTGATCGATGTTCGGCAATAACGGCATTAGGTAACTATTGATAAGCGGTCCATGATTTTATCTCCAAATTCTAGCTAGCTTCTGGCCATCTGAATAAGATACTTAGGTATTAATTTCGATCCAACGGAAATGTTTTAAAATAAAGCAAGGTTTTGCAAGAATAGCTTCTGAACGCTCATGTATGACGAAAATGTCTGGATTGCAGTGCATGCTCATAAACATGATGGAGGTTTGTCTCCCTAAAACACACAAAAAAAGAAACAAACAAATGATATTCGGCATGATAAAGATAACTAAGTACAACTTTCCAACTTACTGGGTACTTGGAACAAACTTCTTTTAGAAGGTTTTTCAAAATGTCCTTTTGATGTCCTTGATTCTTATCAAGAACAACTGTAGGAATGAATGTCACAGATGGGGTCAAATTGTGAGTTTCTTCTCCATAAGCTTTCAATAGCTCACTTCCTTCTTTACTTTTTGAACATTTTTCAATTTCATCCCAATTTGCATCCACATCATGTGCACACTGTTACAAAAATTCAAAGGTGTCATCCAAAGAAAAACTTAGTCTTATTTCTGAAAAATTTTATTACACTTTCCCCTGCAGACTGTGGGTTCCTGATATTATTGATTAGGCAAGATGCAAACCTAAGTTGCCTTGATCTATTTGTTATGTATTTGATTCCACAAGCATGTATCTTGTTTCCCAAACATTCTAGTTCAAAATGTTGGCAGGTGAAAAAAATGCCTGTTGAGTTCTCTTTAGTCTGCAATTATGAATTCATATTAAACACATTAATTTAACTATTAACAAAAAAAACAAACAAAAAAACTACTGTATCACCTCTGCTTTCCCGTAAGGAACCAATCTGAAATCAAAAACTTCTGGTATTTTTTCAAAAGCCGGGACTAGTTGATGCTTAATAAAATATTTACTATCTGGGCACATAGACTCATAATATACTTCAACCAACACATGATCATCTTTCAACTTATCTTCCTGAAACAAAATAATAACTTTAATTCTACAATATTTGAATCGAACGATTTGCACAATTTTGAAGTACTCTACCTTACTGTCCACATCTGAGTTCTCTGAAATTACGGAAATCATCCGCCAAAGGCCAAAGATTGCGAGGCAAAATAACATTCCGCGAATGATAAAGTAAACCACTCGACGTTGTGCCATATTTTTCGGCCGGATATCCTGAATTTAAAATGAAGAGACGTTCGAACAACTATGAAAGAGCAAACGTATCTCATCTATTATGGCTAACTTTATTGTAGCTGGGCAGTTGCGCTGCCTCAACACAAGTAAATTTTCTTTGGATGTCAGTTTACCATGATTTGGAAGTTTAACACAAAAAAAGAACTATCAGCTGACAGTTGTAACAGGGACATCTAGTGAGAAAAGTAGTCGATAAACAGTAGCCATCTGTTAGGGGAAAGAGTAATGACGTGAGGCGTTCTCTTACACATGGCAATTTCGTTGGTGTTAAAAAATCTTGCAATCTTACATGCCGCATTGGGATAAGGTATTGAGGAAGCACGAAATCTTTTTTATTATTCAAGTAAAGAGGTTAGTTGGATAGTTGCAAATTCGTTCTTCTGTTGGTAATCGTTGTTAGGACCTATATTCTATTATTACTTGTGCTTACAAAACAAATAGTTATAAAGTTCAGTTTAATGCTACAGATACTTCTGGACTCTGGTGCCTAAGAAATGACGACCTTTACTTGCATATCGTGTCACGTCGCTTTTAAAGAGCCGAACGTTCAACGTGAGCATTATAAAACGGATTGGCATCGATATAATCTTAAAAGAAAAGTTGTGGACTTGCCCCCTGTGACTGCTGAAGGTATGTAATTTCTTTCTGATTCAGTTGATTTTCTTCTGGTAATCTTTACAGGAACACTTTGATTCAGTATTTCAGCAACGTGTGTTGGAGCAAAGAGCACACGCAGATCAACAAGAAGCATCCAAAGGCCTTACTCTTTATTGTAATTACTGCAAGAAAAAGTTTGGTTCAGAAAAATCCTATGAAAATCACCTGTTATCAAAGAAGCACCAAGAAAATGTTCTTACCGGGATAAAGCATGTAAATGTGATGAAGCATGAGGAAGCTGAGGACAAAATAGATATTGATGAAGATATTGAAGATGATTCTGATGAATGGGAAGATGATGATGAAGCTATTCCAATAACTTGTTGCCTATTCTGCAATCACAAGAGCGATACAATGGAAAGCAGTCTGAAGCACATGTCATGCCAACATTCCTTCTTCATACCAGACTTTGAATTTGTTGTTGATTTAGAGGCAATGTTAACTTACCTTGGGGAAAGAGTTGGTCAAGGCCACATTTGTATGTGGTGTGGACATCTTGGAAGACAATTTCCATCAACAGAGGCAGTACAGAAGCACATGATAGACAAGGGACATTGCAAAATGTTTCATGAAGGAGATGTTCTGTTGGAATATTCGGATTTTTACGATTACTCATCAAGCTATCCAGAAGATGGGGATGCAAATGAAGAGGTGGAAACAAACGTAATCAACGACACAGGATTCGAGCTGGTTCTTCCGTCCGGATCAACTATTGGACATCGATCCCTGAACCGTTATTACCGGTAAGATGACGTAGCACTTTCCTCGATTGCAGCCTGTTATTTGAGCTTTTCTTTAAAAATCTAGGCAAAAGTTAAATCCTAATCCGAGACCAGTCCCCACACGTCCAGCCATTCAGCATGGGAACTATTTCAAAGCTCTGGGTTGGACGACATCTACCAAGGAGATTGTGGAGAAGAAAGTGAGAGACATAACATTTATGCGGAAAATGTTCTTGAAAAACCAGCTAGGTGTGAGCGTAAAGGCTAACAAACTCCAGAAACATTTTAGAAGACAGGTTGATATGTAGAACGCTAGTTGAACATGTCGATTTTTTGCTGTTGAAAATATATACGTTTGAGAAATTTTTATTCGTTTTGTTGAATACAAATTATCTGTTGTCAACAAAAGTTGAGAACAGACTTGAAGCGTTTTAAAGGATTGCTGAAGGAATTTCAACGCAAAAAAGGTCTTTTCCATGGGCTTCTTGCAGCTCCCATTTTACTAGTACTTTGATCTAAATGAAAAAAGCATTACAAGAAAACAGCTATGGCAGAACACACATGTTTAGTTTTGTAAGCAAGGCAAGCTTAAAGTTGAATATTCAAATTTAAACAAATCCTTGAGAAATAAATGTAACCACCGTAAAAAGCTTATGTGGGAAAATCAAAGTATCACTCACCTTGGGGTAGGCTGTACTTATTGGAATGGTAGCTGTGTAAGTATAATTTTTCCCATTATTTAAGGGGCAATCTAGACCAGAATTTTGACAACTAACACAAAACAATCATCAGAATGTAAATATATTAAGCATAATGTAACATTACTTTGTGGCTAACTTACGCATCTGTTTGTGGTAGAGGAAAAGGTAGAGGCACTAGAGAATAAAAATCCATGTGATTACCATCACACAAATGAGGTATACTGCAAACTTATTTACCTCCCCCGATTATTCCATGGACACTAGCCTTGGTTTTATCGGTATCTTCCACTTGACATTAAAATAAATACTTTTATGGAATAATTTTTTTGGATAAAAGCAAATGTGAGATAACTTACATGATGTGAAAACAACTGTCAAATTGGCATTTTGTCCTGACCTAAGTATGCATATATTGCTGTTTTCACAACCAGATACTGCCACCGAGCGAACCTTTCCACACACAGATCCTGTTGGGGCAAAAGTTTTTAAAGCTGTAGACAAGAATCACAAAATGATAATTAATTGGGTGTACCACAATCTTTGTAAATTAACGCATGTGTTGTGAACACGGTGGAGACTAGCAATAGGAAGCTAAAGGATTTCACAGCAGTCATTGTGATCGAATGAGTGGTCGGAAAGGAATTGACGCTCGAGAAAATAATTTCTTCTAAAGTGACTCAATATATAGCCTGACAACGGACGTTGTGTACCAGTTCGCCTAACAATACAATGTGTACATTTATCAAGGCCTCTGCAGTTTAACATAAGAGCTGCGCCGACATTCATACTTACTCAACTCAACCAAACAATGAAACGCGTTGCCTTCGACGATGAAATCAGAAACTAGATTTTTCAGATTTTGACCACAGGTCGTTTTCAACTGTGGCACAAACTAACAACGACTAATGCGACGTTCAGTACTACTGCTCTATTTCAGATTTAGGGTTTGCCTGTTTGCATTTTTGATACGATTAGATAAATGGGAAGTTGGGAACCACTACTTCCGCGAATGATAAATGACTAATGAAAACAGAAAATTAAAATAGTATATATTTTAACTTTAGAGTGGGTGTTGTTTTCTTTTCAAGACTTCGTGGAACCTGGCTTTCCAACAGCGTTGTCGGTGTTGAATTGTTGATCTACCCTTTGGCTGGCTAGAATCTCTAGCATGCCCACGAAAGAACCAATGAGAGGACAAAAATTATAGGAGATCGTCGTTCAAGAAATATAATATTTCATATGCTTAAGAGTTAAGACTGCAGATTTCCAAACGATTAAGACGATTGAGGATGATAGCAGACGAACTCGTTGTTACCCGGCCCAGGCCGTTGATCTGCCCGCCTGCTATCAATCAGTTATCTCATTCTCGGTTGTACATACTACATAGTGGATCTCCAAGCTGTCAGTGCAATATAATGATTGTCTTAAAATCGGAAATGGACGTATATCGCAAGTAAAAATCTGTCAATCAAAACATCAAGTCAGATAAATCAGGAGAAGAACCGAAGAATGTGCATTTCGTCTGGTTTCGTTCATTCCGTATCTTAAGCCTTCAGCAATTCAGGCCAAATTGCTTTTGTTGATAATGCAAAAATTTTGCGATACGATAGATCCAAAATACGTACTTTGATCGTAAGCTGACCTCATTCTTCAGCTGCAATTCTGCAGTCTACCGAATGAAATTGCATCCTGTAGCAGATCAGTTGAACATCCGACCCCAAAAGAACATGTCAGTCAAATGTATCAATCGATTATATTGAACGAACTATCTAACGCAGTTTCTGGCAAAAAGTGTCGAGTCCAAAAAACATGTATTCGAATAGTTTTTGTTTTAAGGGTAGGGGAGATTTGAGATGGGGGAACAACAATGGATAATAGAGATAAAAAGAAAATCAAGAGGAGCGTAAGAAATGCAAATAAGAGATATGGTAGCAAAAATGTTGGTTATACATATTATTATGATCCGCACGCGACATAGCAAATGCTTTGTCGAGAAATGACATAGGGCTTATTTTTTGAAAAAACAAAACTAAAGAAAAAAAACACGTTTACATGTCAAATCGTGGCGGAAGCTCGATAGACCGTCATGATCAAAATCTGTACATTATACACGATTTTCCATTATGCTAAGACAGTTCCATTCACTTATTTGTCGAATATTTTTATGCTTTTTTTCGTATTTTTGTAATATGCGTGTGTCTAATTCCTTGAACGCGCCTATTGCGGCGTGCACGTTTCCGGAAACAACATAGAAAAAAAAACCCTCGATAACAACAACAACAAAAATAAAAAAAAGGCACTTATTATTGAAATTGGGCAAAAAGAACATAGACAGTTATATAAGAATTTTTACATTTAAAGTACGAGAAAAAAAAACATTTAATAAATGGTTGGTTCACGGGAAAGTTGTATAACTGATAATTTAAAAAAATGTGCGCCGATTCCCTCTTTTCGTTTTGTCCCCCCCTCTTCCACCTAAGAAAAATTGTTTGAGGAAATTGTTTTCGGAGTTGTTTCTTTAAAAGAATAAAACAATCATCATTATCGTGATTGAGGTACAGCGAATTCGAAAGACCATTACAATCGCGCCATCTGTTGAGGCAAAAACGATTTGTTATCTTTTTGAAGGGAAAAATAAAAAAAAATCAATATTTGAAAACATCCTCTAAAAAAAATATTCCTTTTGCCGGGCGACTTAAAAAAAAATAACATGAAAAAAAAACTAAAAAAAAAAGAGGGGAGATTAACAAGAACAACCCAATTGAATTATTCTGATGCGTTTTGGTTTGGCAATAGATTGGCCACTGAACTCGGTATTGTTTTTCTAGTAATTTTTGTTTAAAAAGGGGATTCACGAGGCACACGACATAAAAAACGGGCTGATACCAAACAAACATTTTGATATCTCAATGCCACCTTATCGTTCATCACACGTACCGTCATGCGACAGCGCGACGACACAAAAATGACATACGGGAGAGAGAGAGAGAGATAGAGAGAAAAAGATTGAAAAAAACAAATGACACCAAGGCACTCGGTGGTGAATGGACCGCAAAACGATATAAACATTTTTCAGGGATTTTTGCTATATATATATATAATATATATAAAAAAAAGAAAGGGTGGCGAATTCAATCGAAATATGAGGGATAAAAGAAAGAGTCACGGTGCGAGTGAGAGAAAAAAAGATAAAGAATTGGCTTTGGCATAATGCAAAATTCACATAGCCGTCAACTAAAAAGTTGCAATATTTTTTTTTTTTTTTGTTTGTTTTTGGTTGTTGTTTGACGGGTTTGTCAATCTATATAAAAAAAGACGTCACTTTATAAACTGGGTTGAAAACAATCATAATGCCGCAAAATTGTTGCATGAAAATTAGCATTTTGTTTGTGTTTGTGTGTATGTAATCTCAGGTGAGGTGAGAGCGCACTCAAATTCACTCATCATCTTTCTTGTCCGGCTTGAGATCGACCATGGCGTGCAGTTCCTCCGCTGTGTACCTATTTGATACACGTGAGAAATTAAACGTTTGATGAAAACTGCTTCATTAAACAATCAAATTATAATGAGACTCACCCTAAAAGATTCTGAAGGTCGCAAACGAAACGATAAACGTATCGTTTGCCGGCCGTTTTGTGGATTATGTTTTTGTCGTAGTAATAGCGGAGTCCGCGCGACAGTTTTTCGTAATTCATTTTCGGCTTGTTCTTGCGGATGCCCCAACGACGAGCCACTTCGTCCGGATCGGACAGCTTGAATTCCCAGCCGTCGCCCGTCCACGAGATGAAGCTCTGGCACGATTTGTCAGTCAATAATTCCAGCAGAAATTGCCACAACTGGATCGGTCCCGATCCTGTGAAACAAGGTCCGCTGCCTGGTGGTCCACCTGTTAAGCGAGATCAAAATAAACGGGAAATTTAGAGGTATTGTTACAATGCAAATCAAATCAAATGCGGCTAAATACCTTGATAGGCTGCCAGCATGGAAGCTTGAATGACTGGCTTAGATTCCGGAGAACCCATGGTCGGGCTATGACTGTTGAGCTGATGCATGTGTCCGCCCAAGACCGGATCATTGCCGCCCCGTTGAGGTCCCATTCCGCCATGGTTGTTCATGTACGCCGCCGGATGGTGCTGCACGTTTCAAAAAAAGCAAAAACAAAAACCACGTTAGACATTACATTTCATTAAACGTTGGATGATGATGATGTATATTTACCTGAGCTTGCATTCCATTGTGGTGACCACCGAGGTCACCGGGCGGGACCCAAGGATCGGTGGGACCGCCTCCCCCGCCAAGGTTAGGTACTGTTTGAAACGGGCTATGTTCGCCGTACGCTGGATGCCCTCCAGGTGTCGTGGCTCCGTAAGGATCCGTAACGTAACCTCCATCGTGACCGGGATACCGTCCTACGAACAAAAGAAATCAATTATATTATTAAAAAAAAAAAAACGAGTGAAATCCGAACCGTTGCGGATGACGACACACGCGCAAGAGTTTTAAAGAGAA
Organism: Daphnia sinensis; assembly: GCA_013167095.2. Classification (NCBI taxonomy): domain Eukaryota; kingdom Metazoa; phylum Arthropoda; class Branchiopoda; order Diplostraca; family Daphniidae; genus Daphnia; species Daphnia sinensis. The sequence continues at coordinate 8,804,534 of CM023190.1, forward strand.
AAACCTCACATCCATAAATCCCGCCCTAATTTTATTTCCCTCGCTCTCTTTCTACGAAAAGAACTTTGCGTATAAAACTCTAACGTACAGTAGATTTCAATTTTTCCTTTCGGTAGTTCTCGGAAAGAAAACTGCGTGTCCGGGGTAATCATCGTGATGGAGAAGTCATCGTCAACAGGTGGCCCGTTGATTTCCCCCTTTTCTTCCTATCGCTCATCAGAAAAAAAGGATCCGGTGTAATGTGTATACATGTGCGCGTTTCGATGTTGTCGGTTACGGCCGGTTGAACCGACTAATAAAAAAAAGGAGAACCTTTCCCAACTGCCATTTTTTTCAAGTCTCTATTGTTCTTCGGTGCGCACCCTTGTTAATGATCCACTCGGCGGGTGTAACAGCGAACCACCCGTTGTCGATTGCCACGTGGCAACGCTGCTAACTGATTATTATTTCATTTTGTTTTTTTTTGTTTTAATGTTTGTCTGTTTTTTCTTTTGTTTCCAACAATCATCAAAACGAGGAGTGGGGGGAAAAACTGCCTTTATCGCGACATCCACGCGAAGCGAGCGGTTGGCACAGACCCCGCTCGTTTGGATAAAACTACCCAGCGAGATTCGATAAGTCATTGAAACAAAAATATATACATATCTAATCGCGCATCCATTTCCGCCTTGGCGTTTCAAACTGACGCAACCACACAAACCACCACGCGCGCACACACACACCAAGACAATGTTGAAATGAAAAAAGATAAAATGTTTGTTGTTTTTTTTTTTTTCATCACTGATGGATCATTTTCTTACCTCGTCCGTACGGCTGCTGTTGTTTCATGTTGTTGCTGTAGGGCTGCTGTTGTTGGTGTTGTTGTGGCTGGTTGTTGTGAGCTGGTTGCGGATAGAAATCGGGCGCCAAGTCGGGATGCGGCAGGAAATGATGCTGTTGCTGCTGATGGTGTTGTTGGTGTTGTTGATGTTGTTGATGTTGCTGATGATGATGGTGAAGGTGGTGGTGTTGCTGCTGGTGGTGCTGGTGATTGCTCACCGCGTCCAGGTTCTGATAATCAGCTTCTCCGTCACCGAACGCCACGCCGACGCCAAAGGGCGAGTCAACAACTTCTTGGTGTTGTTGCTGGTGCGGATGGTGTTGTTGCACCGCGGCGGATGTACCCGTGCCCGGAACCATTTCTCCCATTCCGGTCTGCATCGGGTCGCCCAACGAGCTGTACCCTCCTAATTTAAGATTTAAAAAAAAAATAAAGTATTATTAAATTTGAATCTGAAAATTTCATAATTCAATTCATTTCATAATTTATTTTCGCTAGTCAATTGATTGTGGAAAATGAAATGATGAATCGCTTTCTTTTCTCGTCGCTATAGTCATACATCAAATTTGATTGAAATCCTTTCCGAAAAAGAGTTTTTTCAAGCGTGAAACTTTCGAATCAAATAAAAATGTAACAAAAAAAGAAGGTCGAATTGATGATAAAACATGAATGATAATATGAATGCATACACAAAAAAAAAGAATGGGAAAAAATCAGTCGCCGGAAGAGGGAGGTTTTATATCGAAGAACACAGTCTGAGGTCCACACACAAAGTCGAATGAATGGTGCGTGTACAGTGAGCTCGGGCCGGCGATTATTGATCAATGAGGTCTATACTCAGAAATTGACACACGCACACTAACAACTGCGCCCTCCCCTAAAGAAAGAATAAAACGAAATCCCTTTCCATTCATAAAGATAAGAATGACTTGATTCAAAGGTAGAAATGAGGTGCTCGGCAGCCGAGCGAAGAAGGGCACTACCTCTCGATGGGAATACGAATGACAACAATAGGCATAATAGGTTTTGAATCCGGGCGGGACAATGGACCAAGAAGAAAAAGATGGTAGACGAACTATATAGACAGAGAAACGGTATAAGAAAGAAGAACTCCCATCGTATTATTAGTGAATCAATTCTATCGTGAATAGTGAAACACAATTAAATGCGGCACGATCCATCCCGACTGCATTTTGATATGGCTAACCGATGAATAAAGAAGAACAGGTTTCATTCTGTTTCACGACAAATTTCGGGATTTCCTTTATGAGTGTGTACGTGTGGAAAACGTGTAATGATGTAGCCACAAAAACAAACCGATGAAAATGGTCGGCACGCACATCACAACATCTTGGGTGTTGAGATTAAAAAAAAAAAAAATTCGGGATGAGCATCGTCATCTCTTGAACACCAACAACAACAACAAAAAAGGAATTGGCGTCCCGCGTCCCGGGCCATTCTCACGATATAGTGACCCGTTTCACACCAGAAGTTCTCTCCCGACCCACCTAACGACCCCTCTCACGCTCGACGAATCTTATTCGAAAAATTAATATTAAAACAAAAATTCAAGCAAAGCAGCTTTCAACCGAAATGGATGATGCTGTTTTTTTTTGTTTCGTTAGCGGACTTTATTTTTTTTTCTTTCTTATTCTTTATTCATTTTTTCAAAGAAATGAAATCATAAATTTCTCACCGCTTCGAAAAATAAAAAATAAACCTGAAAAAGTTAATGGCACCGCCAACAGAACAAGAATTCGTCTTATCCTTATCCAATTCAAACAACACGCTTTAAAAACAAAAAGACAAACAGTTCAAGTCAAATAAATCATTAAAAATTTCAACCCCCCCCCCCAAAAAAAAAGCCGAATAGAAGACATTCCAGCGCATGTCACCTGGCCGTTATCTGCTGGTTATAGAAATAACGTTTGAACAAAGAGAGAGAGGGCAACTCTCTCCGTGCAAACAAGTTAATATTGACAGTGAGACGCGCACACGCTCGCGTTCCGAAAACCTGTGGATGGAGTTAAGGTCATCATGGGCTCTCGGTTAGCTCTTGTTTGAAGAGTTATCTCTTGTGACGCAACATACACACACGGCAAAACTAAAATAAAGAAAGGGGATGAAAGGAGAGAAACGCACTTGAGTGCGATTTTCATTCACAAAGGTCTTGTCAGGATGGCCGTCACGGAGTTGACAAACGAAAAATTAAAAAATGAAACAGGAGGGTGGACTGAACAAGTGATGCAACTCTTGAATTGAATGATGAGTGTCGAGTGTGTGTGTGTGTGTTTTAATGTCGTCCTATTAAATATACATTTGATGCTTTCAAGGACACGAACAGAATGAATCCGATCCTGCCGCAAGTGACGGGCGAGTAGCAACGGCGGCGGCGTCGGCACCGGAAACGGCTCATTCACATCCCGCCCCACCGTGAAACCCCTCAAACAATACACACACACACACACATGTATACACGCAGAAAAAAGAAAAATATTCAAGAAAAAAAGAAGGTAAAAAAAAAAATCAAAAGAAAGAAAACCGATGCAACCATGTTGCCGTTTTTGATGAATCGAAAGCGATCGAATGTCAACACACACCCAATTACTGATTGATCGAGTGTATCGGTTGTCTGTCTCTTTTATCTCTCTCTGCCTCTAGCCAGATAGAGTGCCAACCACCCAACAAAATGAAAAATATAAACCATAAGTAATTGAATCAAGCGGCCAAAGATATTCGAAACTGATTGTGTTACACACAAAATACAAAAAAAAGGCAGCGCTCAAATCGCAATGATGGCGAGTACCACTATTATAAGAGAAACAAGGAAAAAAAATTAATCTTTCTTAATTTGGATGCTTCATTAAAATGCCGCATTTCCCAAAGTTAAAATAAATCGAAAATGTTTGGCCAACTTTGGGTGGGGTCGACTAAGCGTATACGGCAACAACAAAAAAACCTATATATGATTACGGCACGAATCACGATATGATTGTACATTCAATGAAATGATTATTGCCGTGCTGAGCGGCCGTCACACAGCAGAGCAAAGCGGAAATGGCTCTCTTTTCTTTTTTTCTAAATAAAAATTTGCCTTTTTTTTTTTCTTTCTTATTCTTTTCTAGTCAAATAAAGAAAAATCTGGTGCATGGGGCCTCCCTATGTTGGTCTTTGGATTTTAAACGCAAACGTCCGAGTCCCGATCTCCCCCCCCCCCTTCCATTCACTTCCGGCCAGTTTTTTTTTGTGTTGTTGTTCTTTCTCTGTTTGTGGATGTCTGTGTAACAAGCGAATGTAAAAAAAAAATTTTATTTCATTTTCTAGTGTCTTTCTTTCTTTTCCCTAGTTTGTAGAAGGTGCGTGTTGTGTATATACCTGTCATGTCAGAGTGTGACCTGCACTTCCTGTCCGGATTTTTTCTTTTTTTTTTCTTTTAAAAAAATTTTGATTTCCTCCCCCTTTCAACTACCCCCTTCTCTTTTTCTTGTTCTTCTCCTTTTTCTTTTTAAAACATAATATTCTTTTATTCTTTCTCATTTCTGATTAAGATGAACGCATCAAATCAAAAAGGGATCAAATGCAATGGAAGCCACTTGTTTGATTGAATGAATTGAAAACATCGTTGCAAACCTGCAAAACAATAGCGACGGCCTATTTTGTTGTTCTTTAACCGCAAAACAATAAAATCCGTCGCATATATGAGATCGCACAAATTTTTGGAGTTCGCCTCCCGCCGTTCGCACTATTCGAATTTATCCCGCTGGCGTGAAAAAACGCAATACTCAAAATCTTTCAATTCCAAAAAAAAAAAAAACTGGTGGATATAGAAGAACAACAAAAAATGTTTTTGTTTTCACATTTCACAGGGAATAAGAGTGTGGAGGCCGATGTGTGTGTCACTATACGTGCGGCGCCAGCGCACTGGCCGACAACAACAACGACACTGATGCATGGCTCACGCACTTGCACGTAACCGCGCGCCACCGCGGGAGCAGGTTCAGGGCCGAGCGCACGCCGAGGGTCCCAAAATCGACTTGTTGCTTTTTTTTCTTTCTTTCTTCTTCTTATACACACACACACACACACATACACACCTAAACTGTACTCTATGTATATAATTTTTTTCTTTTCTTTACAACCCCAAGAAACAGAAAAAAAGAATTATTATTTTTTTTTTTTACAGGGAAATAAAGAAAAAATAATAATAAAACAAAATTCCCCCCCCCCCCTCCCTCCCGCTCGCTGAGAGAACCAAGAGAATTCAACAACCTTCCGAGAGAGAGAGAGAGAAGCCCGAGGTTGCCAGACAGCCAATGGGAATGAAGAGCGGGTAGCGCCGCGACGCCTCGTCGTGTCGCTCTGAACTGAGTTTCTCGGTCGGACGGCAAAAGGCACGCCGGATAGCAAGAGAGAGAGAGAGAGAGAGAAAAAGAAAAGCCATGCCCTTTTTGTGGGTGTGTGGGTTGAGCTCCGTAGTGGCAGCCGCCCCCTTGCTGAATTCAGTGTGTCTATTTCAAAGCAAGAGTGAGAGAGAGAGAGAGAGTATAGACGCGGGCGTGCGGTCATATACAAGCGAGGCGGGTGCGCACGATCCCGAGAGTTCGTAGCGAAAGGGAACCTCCTTCTTTATACATTAGTCAATGGGGGCCAAGTGGGTGGTGGTGATAAGCAATAGACGAAAGAAAAAAGAAAAGAAAAAAAAAAGAAATGAAAAGATTGCGTGTCCCTGGTCGTCGAATGGGACCGGCCGAAACTCACGGCCCATCTCGTGATGATGGAAACAAGCACGCGCATATCATCATGTCTTTTTTTTTTTTCGCTGGTGATATTATTATCTAGACGAAATGTTAAAAAAAATAAACCTACAATTGGTTCGCTCTTCCAACTCTCTCCCAAAACTCAATCGCCACACGGCAGTGCGCACACGCAAATGGACTCGCTAGACCGGAACCAATCACCATAGAGGCTACATACGCATCTAGTGAATGATCAGGGATTTTTTTTTCTTTTACGTTGAGGGATGGATGGGAGTCAAGTTTGTTGCATAATCCCACAGTTCTCTATTCGTGTGTGCCTATGCGTAGGTCTTCCATCAACTTCACGGCCATTCCCTCATTTACTTGGGACGCCAACCGGTGAACCCCTTCATTTTCTTTTTTCCATCTTCTTCCTTCTTATTAGCTCGCCTGTCCTTCCATTGTATATAGCACACCATCAGCAAAAAAAAAAAATTAAAGGAGATGTTTGTTGGATTGCAACAGGTTTTTCTTGTTCACGCCGTGTTGATTTTGAAGGGAAAACGAGACAAAGAAGAAGAGTCTCTCTGTTAGGGAGAGGGGGGGGGGCTATTATTTATATTCTGCATGCATCGCGATGATTGAATCAAACATCTCTTTTTTTTCCCTTTTCTTTCTACCCTTTCGTGTTCCTTTGTCATCCATTTCTTTTTTTTCTTTTAAATTTTATTTAGCGCATCCGAAAATATTAGACGCGCACATTCTATGGCCACACTCGGGAAACTCTATAAACTTTTACGACCCAGTGTTGTTGTTTGTTGGCATGGAATAAAAAATCAGTGCGTTCGCTGAAAACCCCCCCTCCTCTTCTCTGAAAAAAAAAGAATATAACATACAGAGAGTTGACTTCCGGTCCGATCTCTCAATGTTAAAAGCTGACTGACGAGGAGGAGCGCGTCGGGGCGGGTCGTTTGCAAAGGTATATACACACACACACAAGGTTGATGAGGTGGTTGTTCAATGAGGGTGGCTAGCAGGGTGGATTTAATGATGGCGACCGCAATAGCCGTGCACACACGCATCAAGCCTGGCGGGCAACGGTACTTGACGTGGCTCTATGCGCATCCACACACACACACACACACACACACACACATTGTGCATTTAAAAAAAAGCGAGTGAGTGTATGACCGTGGCGAATTTTTTTTTGAAATCCGATGATTCATCAAGTACTACATTTGAGGAGGAGGATAGCCTTTTTTTTGGTTAGATATTCAAATGAGAACAAGAAAATGTTTTGAACATTTTTTTTGTGTTAATAAAAACATTTTTTTGTTCCCAATTGTTGGCGCAATTTTATGAAAAAAAAATATTTCCACCCTTGTGTTGTCATTCTTTTCATTTCATTAAGTGAAAAAGAAAAAGAAACAGCCAAGTAAAAGGACAAAATAGAAAAAAAGAAGGGGGGGACGGTTGACGCTCTCTGCCCTGGCAAATGCCAACTTCCTGTTTCCGGCCCGCCTGCAATTGGACACTCTCCACGCCTGCTTTTGTTTCGACAATCTAACTACTCTCTCTTCTCTCTCTCTTTTTGCATGACTATAGAGAAGTCTCTTCTTTTTTTAAAAATTCTAATATCCATTTTGACACTCTTCTCTTTCCTGAAAATCATAATAAAAAAAAACCCTCTCCTTGTAACAACCAGTTGTTTGAGAACTGGGAGTTGTACTGTCTAAAAAAAAAAAAGGAAGAAGAACGTATGGGGTGGGGGGATACGCATACAATGGCGGCGGCGAAAAAAAGAAATGAGATAATGCGTAATACCGCTCTCTTTTTTTTTTCGAGGGTCTCTTATTTATTTCTATCTCTCTTTTGTGTGTGTGTGTGTGTGTCGCCCGTTTTTTTTTCGGGAATATCGTTCCGCCGTGCTGCATCGCTTCGTATTCAATTGTTACACACACACACACCAGCCGCGTATAATTGCGATGAGTTATGCGACGACAAGACGGCCCCCTTTCCATTTTCCTTTCAACTATTTCTGCGTTCGAAAAAAAAGAGGGCACTGATTGATAGCTTGATTGGGCCTTACCTTCTAGGTAGGATGTGACACCGTTGGAACTGGATGAAACGGCCAATCTGGATGGGTTCATCGAAGACAGGACGTTGTTGAGTTGTTGTTGCTGTTGAGAGATGGGCGACATCATTTTGAGGGCAGGTGGTGTAGGCGGTGTAGGCGGAGACACTGGCTGGATGGATGAGCCGATGACTGAAAGTGGAGATGATCCAGTCACCTGCGCACCGGCCGCTGATCCGGCAGGTGCCGTCGTCGAAGACGAACCGGCCGGCGTCGAGGCGTTGGACGGTGAATTTGAAACACCGCCGGATGACGACGAAACAGCCGGCGGAGGTGGAGGAGAAAATCCTCCCCCTCCACCGCCTCCTCCCCCTCCTCCGCCGATGCTGTTAGTGTTGTTGTTATTGTTATTATTGCTATTGCCCGTGTTATTATTGGCACTACTGCCGGCCAAAAAGTCTCTCAAATCCGGCACTGGAACGCAAATGGATTCATAAAAATTGGCTGGAACACTGCCGAGCGCTGCACGTTCCACGTCTGCAAAAAAAAACGACATCCATTAGCAAAAAAACAATTACATTTTTGTAGTAATAAAACAATAGGTTAAATTGACGTATCAAAATGATATGTTTGACAGCCGTAGTGGATTGTTACGGTAAGCCACCATTTTCAAACTAAATTATTATTAAATAGAGAAAGGAGCAAATAAGACAATGAAAAAATAGATGGAACGACATGATTTCCTTACGAGAATTGTTACGTTTGGGCTCGTTGCGCATGCGCACGGTGACACGTCCAAATGATCGTGTCCCGCGTGCGCTTTTCACGTCCCACAAAAAATGAACACACACACACACAGTGAGAGAAGAACTTCATTGCAATCGGAGACACAGAATTTAATGATGGTATATATACAGCAGACTGATTATATGGCCGTGATGTGTCATACTGTATAGCCCTACTATAAAAACGTCTGGCCCATTCGGTTGGGGTTTTTTTGTGTGTGTGTGTTACGTGTCTCTTTCTCTGTTTCTTTGGAATTTTACAACTTCTTTTTGTCCCGACCGATCGCGGTCGGGATTCCCGCGCGCTTCCATTCCCTTTTTTTTTGATTACCTAACACACGCATCGACTTGTTGCCTATGCGGTTCTTTTTTTTTACTTTTCCCGACGTCTAGTCATAGCCGAAATGTCAATCTCGTGATTGAATCATTGACAAAGAGGGAAGTCTATTTCAAAGAATTAAATCTGATTTCTTCTAGTCTAACTTGAATGAACGTGTTAATGAAGTGCGTTTTTTTTTACCTTTCTGTAGGATCTCGAGATGCTCCCAGAGGATGTCGCCCATGAAGGGAGGCGTACGGGCCAGAAAGTTCTCCTTGCCCATGGCGCACATGTCGCGGCCTCGCATGCGAAAGTGCTGCAGCACCACACCTTCCAGCGAGAATTCTTTGATGGCCCAGTTGAGCCAGCGCGAGACGTCGCTCTCCGACCACAATCGAGGATCTGTTTTTGTTTTTATTTCGCGAGATTCACACAACAACAATAAATTAATTCAGAAATGTTCACGTAGACACTGACAACACGCTCACGTAGCCACTCAACTTGTTTCACTCAATTTAAAACAAACAAACAACAACAACACACTAAACTTGACGTTGGGTTTGTTAATAAAAGCAAAATGTACGTTGTGCTGTTGTTGGATCCTCATCGACGACTGAATTAAAAGAGCAGCTGCCACTCGGGTTTTTATTGGACGATGGTAGCGCCGTATGCCCTCCTCCCCCGCTCCTCCCCCTTTCGCTTGTTAACAAGGAGGGGATAGAGGAGGAGTAAGCACTACACACACAGAGAGACTAGGAGGAACGTTTTTCTTTTATTTTTTTCGTGTGTGCTATGTAGGTCATCCTACACACCAGAATAAGAGGCAGCACCGACTCACGACGCCGCCGCTACGCTAATCGTAGCGTCCAAGTACATTATGCATATATGGAGGGGGTAGGACGCTGAGCAACAAGTACGTCTGTGACTGTATAAGAAGTTGTCACAGAGAGGCGTCCACCGGATGTGAATCGAAATGTCGGCGTGTCACGAGATCGAGTCATTTCTCGATCGTTGACGTAAAATTAAAATTTGCATTTATTTTAAATGTGAAAAAGAAATATAGCGAGGTCGATCTACGTAATTTAAGTGTGTCGTTTGTTGTCGCGATTGTTTCCAAATCAAGGCGGGGCCATTAAATAGTAAACAGAAGATAGGGCGTTGTTTTGTTTGTTAATATTTTTTAAGAGATTTGAAAATTCCCCCCCCCCCAAAAAAAAAGAAGAAAAGAAAATTGCGTGTTTTTCTAACTAAAAAAAAAACAACAAGTGGATTCGCTTGGTTGCCGTTTCTAAGATACCATCACAAATAATAAAGTTGGAATATTTTCATTCATGACACTATCTCATTCTCTCCCCCCCTCTCTTCCATACTCCTGGTCCGCCGTGTTGTTCCACCTGGTTCGTTCCAGTTCGGTCCCCACCAGTTTTCATTTTTTTTTAAGAAACACAAAACTCATTACTTGCCCTATTATAATGCCGTAAGGAAAAAAAAAGAAATACATTTAAAGAAAATCCGATGCAATCGGCCGCAAGACGGAGCCAAGAGAGGAGGAAAAACAAAAAACATAAAACAAAAATAAATAATGCCCTACTGATTGAAATCTATTATTCCAATCGAGAATGGTATGCCGACATGTATAAACTTTAGGCTTGCCGCTCGCCTTCGTACATCAGCTCCTGCAAGCAGCCACACACTAACCAAGTCAAAAAAAAAAAAGAAGGGGGGGAATGTCGACGCACGTGAGCGTGACGGCTGAAAATGCCGGCGCCTCGGCGGCAACCGACGCGCCGGAATCCCTACCTTTTTTTTTTGTTGACCACTACATCGCAACATAACTTTAGGGCGGTATATATGTATGTATATATACAGAAAGAAAAGAGAGAGAATGAAGAGAGAAATAAATAAACGTGTGACGTCACTGTACGGCAGCGCAAACGAAACTATTCCAAACATTGAGCCAATGATTGGGTTTGGTCTTTACACACACAACAGCTATGAGACCTTTGGAAGGTTGCGAATTGTTTTTAAGGTGAAATCAAACACGTACGATCGCGTATCGAAAATGATTGTCTCGGTAAGATACATGAAATAAAAATTAATGATTTTGCGGTTTAGAGGAGGAGGAATGAAATTTCAAAAAATTCTACGAAAATGAATAATAATGTACGGATACGAATACGTGGAAAAAATGGTCCTTTTTTTCTTTACATTTAAATATATGCGATTATCCTTTTTTTCTATGAACATATCTATCCACATCGAATGTGGTCAAGCGTGCCTTTAAATTTTAAACACAAAAATTGAAAGGAAGGAACGCCTTGCTTTTTTTCTAGTTCAATTTCTTTCCCCCCTTATAAATTTTCGTTGTTCAACTTCTCTTTCCCAATATTTTGGCTTGCGCTCGGCACACCTGAGGCGCCGACATCCCTCCCCCCTCTTCGCCGGTTCTTTTTTTTATTTTTTTTTCGCCCGTCATTATATTCGTCGGCAGGTGTCAGAGAGCCACATCAACATGTAGACAACCTTACTGTATACGACCACGTCTAATCCTCAACTCGAATTTTTAGAAAAAAAAATTAAATATATAGAAATAATTTGGCAATAATAAATGTCGATTCACTTTCAGAAAAATTATTTCGACTAAAGGTATAATATTAAATGTAATATAGATATCGACGTACTCGAAGGGGGTCAAGTTATAGGAGATGATTGGATTTTTTTTTTTTTTTTGGCTGCTGGCGCGGACTTGGCTGATTGAATATTGCCCGGAACCCGTCAAATGTGATGGCCCCATAGCTGATTAACTTTCCTACGCTCACCTGATGTCTCTCTCTCTCTGTGTGTGTCCCTTTTTTTCTGTTCTCCTATCTCTCACTACCTCCTTTCCCTTTCTTCATTATCTACACCTGAAAGCCTTTTTGGGCATCATGCGGCATCCTTAATAATCGTGCGGACAAGTGCACTCTACGGGTCAACCATTTTCTCATTCCCCTCCTCCCTTTTTTTTTGTATTCTTTGACGAACGAATAAAAGAAAAAGAGATGAACGGATTGATGAGATATCGAGGCCCACTCGAATGAACGTGTCTAAGAGATTCAGTTCACGACACTGTGTGTGATGATATTAAAGGACAGCAAAGTAGCAGCCCTCTAGGCGCATTTTATTCTAATAAAAAAGAAAATGAGGATAGATAAGATAAGATTTTGAAAAAAATAAAAGAACGCGTTATCGCACCATCACCAACCCCCCCATTGCGTTGTCATAAAAGGTTTAGAGATCATACGCTAGAAAAATAGCCCCGCCACGATAAATTCTAGATTACCAGTGTTCCAAAACACTCCTCCCCCATTCCCTTTCCTCACACCTAACAAAAGAGAACAACCCTGTTAAAAAAAAAATTATATTTAAAGATTGAAACCAAAGATATGATGATGGTGCGTACCCCCCAATGGAATACAAGACCAAATAAAAGGGGGGGGGGGGGCGGTTTGTGTTCACACCGCAAGCGGATGGACACTTGTCATATATATAGGTAAAACTACTAATACCATATCTATCCCGTATGAAAAAAAAAAGAAGGCGTTAAAGATAATAAGACATCCGATAAATACAAAAGCAAAACCTACCTCCTACTATCTTTTAAAAACATAAAAAAGAAAAAGCCTTTGCGCGGAGTAGATACCAGCCGCTTGCCGCAACAGGTTTTTTCACATTACTCGGCCGGATCACCGATTTTTTTTTTCGAAAAATAATAATAATAATAATAATAAATTGTTGAAGTAGCGGCTACGTAGCGTGTCGTGTTTTTCGAAAAAAATGGAAGAAAGCATAAACGTGTTATTACCTTTGGGGATGCCCAGACGCTCCTGTTCCTTCTCCCACGAAGCGAACGAGGCTTTGAGAGCCTCTGTCATCTTCTTGTTGGTACCCGGTGTCAGTGGTGGCACCTGGGCAGGTATATCTATATAATGGTTTTTTTTTTCCAAGAAAAGAAAAGAAAAAAAAAGAAATTAACATCATAATAACAAACGTCTTTTCTTTTTCTTCTTGTTCTTCAGCTATATCTTCAATAAGAAACAAGAAAGACAGGTGATGTTTAAAAACTGGTCACAGCTGCTTTGCAGCACAAGCCATGATGTAGCTTCAAATTTGAATTCGAAACGTCTGTTCAAAAATATAAACGTTTTCCTTCCAAGGAGACAGAAGGGTGTGTGATAATAATAATCACAAGTTTAGATGGAGGTAATCAACAGTTGTCGAGACAAGCCAACAGTTAATTGACGATTAACAGAAGTGAGAGGGGAGAACAAAACAAAAAAAAAAGTCCAACGGTCCATTACACGCCTGTTATGTTATTCTTTTAAATATAAAAATGAAGCCCATCTTTTGTTTTGCCTGCATTAAATGGATATACATCTCTCCTGGAACACACGAAGCAAATAGGGGGGAAAAGTGGGTTTCAATGCTAAATGAGCTCAACCGTAAGTATTAACGAGATAGGCATAAGCTTCCAAAGCCCCACACACACACGAGACTCACAGCAGCAGCAGGTTAGCGAACTTATTTCGAAACCCCCCCCCCCTCCTGGAACATATAGTACCAAAAACCTTCTGGATCATTAGTTATTTTTTTTCCCCATCTTTTTTCTTGTGTTAACCTTTTTTTACCCTATAGGGGGAATCATACACACCCCCCTCTCCCTTATACACACCCAACTCGGTGTGTCGGAGGTGTACCGCTGCGCTGACCACCTGATATAATTTTCAGGAAAAAAAAAACCCTCTCGTTTTTTTTTGCCCCCTTTTTTTTTTGAAACTGAATTTTGTTTCCTAGGACTGCCAGCTGACTCTTTGTTAGACTATCCCCCTTCCTATCCGCCGTCCATCTCGGGACCAACTTGTGTGGTGTTGGCACCGCCACATGGTGGCCGGCGCCGCCACACCGACAGCTGAGAGGGGGGTTCTCTTTTTTTGGCACATCATCAAAACCATCACTCTTCATTTCGTTCTCAATTATTGGCTAGAAAAAAAAAAAATCAACCTTGCTTTGCATTTAAGTCGTTTTCTGATAGGACAACAAAAGTGAGAGCGTGAGAGAATGAAAAATAAAAATAGGTTATGTTCCCATTTCGATTATTTTTGTTTTCCAGGTGTGTTATACCTTTGCAACGAGTGCCGTTGAGGGGCTTCATAGTTTTAATGCCCATCATAATCAACCTCGGGTGACAGTCGATGTACATAATCAACCCGATTGACGTCGATGTGCTGTTTTTTTGGAAACGATAATAATAATCGTCTTTGAAAGATGTGTGACGATCTTTTGATTGTCCGTTTCCCGTCAACGAATTTTAAAAATTGGGAGAAGAGACGCGAAAATTGTGTTCGAGATGAGCAAAGAGGTACAGACGAGAGCACGCCACGTGATCGTTGCAATCAACAGGTGCGCACGCGTATAGGCGTCGTCGACGTCGGCTCCGCTTGACCAACAACGTCCTTGACGTCTTGTTGCGCGTTGACAACAACACACACACACACACACAAAGCTTCCAATTCACGCGAGCCACTCAAGGTAACAAACCGAGAAGGATAACCTTCCCAAAAAAATCAAACAGCAAACAAGTAGCACACGCTAGTTTCGCACACACACATAGCTATACACACTGTCGCACTATAACACGCAAAAAAATTAAAAATAATTCTGCTATGAAAATAGCACCGATTATCGTCTGTCACTTGTTTGTTTGTTTTTTTCTACAGGTGATGTACGTCAAAGAGTTTAGACAAAAAAACACACGCTTCTAATCAAAACAAGAGAACTGAGCGATGATGTCTAACTGCGATGCGTTCAACTTTACGGTTGATGAATGACTGGGCTTCTCTTCAAAGTTTACTAGAAAAGTGGGGGGAAAAAAAGGAAGAGAGAGAGAGAGAGAGGGGGAAAAAATAAAAGATGAAAGAGAAAAAAAAATAAAAAAATAAAACCTGCTTGGGCTTCTTTCAGTGGCGCACGGTGGGCGGGGTCTCCGTGGCGGAAGAAGGTGGTGGGTGGTGTAGGTGGTGCCCACCCACCTCCGCCAACGTCCAGCCGTGCAGTTTTGTTAGATACAAGAGAACAGAGAGAGAGGGAACTCGGTCCCAAGGTTAAAGCCGCCGCTAGGTGGTGCGTCTCCCATTAAAAACATACCCCCACCTTCTATTCACCTCCCCCCCCCCCCTCCCTTAGCCGAAATGACTATTTCATGGAAATCGGTCGTGTGTGTGTGTTTGGTACGTTTATTATTTTTATATTTCGGTTATTTTGAAGGGAATTTTTATTTTTTTTTTTAAAGGAAAAAAAATTGATACGTAGGTTTCGCAATTCTTATACCGCCAATTGATTTTAATTGACGTCAAGGTGAATGATGTCGTCAGCCGGCATCAAAAAGAATGAAAATTTCCACTGACTACATCATCGAGACTCGGAATTAGCGGCGAACTGCTCAAAGCAATAGAAGTCTACACACATTGTCCGAATGAAATGGGAAGGAAATAAAAGATAAGAGACCGCCACGATCTTTAAGAAGAAGAAAATCCCCCCCGATTTATAGAGAGAGCCATTGTTGCATCTGTCAGTCGTGAAAGATTTTCATCATCGTCTACACATCATCGTCACGCTGGACAGATTCTATTCATCCGCTACATCTTGCGCTCGGCTGCGATTCATTCACAAAAACGTGTCCATCTTCGCTCTTGATTTATTCATAATTCGTCAATAGAAAATATCTCTTGAATGAGAGACGAAAACTAAACAAGGAAATCTTTCATTTAAAATCCCCCGCGCTCACTTGATTTTTCTTTTTAAACATCCATTGGAACGAACGCATGGAACGCATTTATTTCGAGCGGTTTTGTGTCTGAAGCGCATTAGTGGATCTGAATTCGAGTTACTCTCACGTGATGTCTATCAAGTGGAATCAACTCGAGATTAAACTGACAAAGACAGGCGGAACACACACACAAATGTGTGTATAGGAAGCCGGAGGGAAGCGAACGATTTAAATAGCCAGCGGGAATAGCATTTTGTGGACAAAAGAAGGTTCTCCCCCGAAAAAATAAAAGGATTTAGCCCGGAGGCAGTCACGCGGGAGTCTGGTAATGTAAAAAAAAAATTCTACTAGTGCTATTTATTTTTTTTTCTTCCACTTCTTCTTTCGTTTTCCTCTTTATCGTCCTCTTCGCATTAGAACTCGATGACACACGCGCACCGCAGTTCCTACACCTAATATGTATCTTATTAACATAATCTGCAGCAATTCTAATTGAATCTGGCCTGTGATTTGATCGGGCAAACAAAATAAAAAAAAATAAGATAAACCCACGCAAAACGAATTGCGCTAAATAGTCAACAATAGACGTGTTAGATATTTCCTTAACCAAAATGACGGATTGAATGTTGTTTGTTATGCGCTGTGTGTGTGCGTGCTGTGTTCTTTGTGTGACCGAAGCGCAGAGAGAAAGGGATATATAATATTCACTCGTCTATGTGTACACGCGTGTGTTTTGTGTGTGTGTGTGTGTGTGTAGGAGAAGAAAAAAAAAAGGAGACTCCGCCGCCGGAAGTTGGGTCACACACTCGGGAGAGACGGAGCGCTAGAGGGGGGAGCCAGAGGCGACGACGTCCAGTTTTTCAGAACAACCCAGAAAAAATAAAATGTTCCTCTTCTTATATATATATGAGCCTTTGACCCTCCATTCAAGCGCCCCCCCCCCTCCCTCTTCGAATTATACACCTACACCTTGGGCGGCTCTCCGGAGGGGGAAATAAATATATATAAGAAAAAAAAAAAATAAAAATGTATAAAAATAAAAAGGGAGTCTTCTCCTGTTTTTATGAATGGTCGTAGTGGTTGGCCGTGTATAGTGCTGGAAAAAAAAAAAGAGAGAGAGAACCCCTGAGGAGGAAGTTGTTGGGGTTTGGTTCATTCATTCCTTTCCCCCTCCGGTTTCTGTATAGACTCGGCAATGTATACGACGCTGCTTTTCGGGGCTACTCTTCTTCTTATAATATACACACCCAACGTAGTAATAGTAGAGAGACCCTACCCCATCCCTACGTTCAACATGTAGATGGCGCTTAATTTCTTTTTTTCACGTCCGTCCTCCTGCTGGAAGATGGGCAAGAGGGAATGTGTCTTGTTCCATTCATCCGCTTTTTTTTTTTTTGCCTTTCTATCTTAGATAGGGAGAGCTAACCTTATATTATTTATATATACAGACACCCGTAGGATAAAAAGGGAAGCTCATTCATGATTCCGGACAATCAAATCCGGTCTGTACCTTCACAGAGATAGTCACCGAGGGGGAAAGAATAAGAGGAATCTTCCCTTTTTAAATGTACTCCATTTAACATTTAAAAAAAAATCCTTTGTTAAAAAAAAAGTCGAGATCAATCTGTTATTAAATTGAAAAAAAAGGGCGCGGTCAACTTGCGCGCTGAATTTTCAAAATTAAAAATGAAGAGGGTCACGTGACCTACAGTCCCCTATCCTTTTGTGTAGCATGTCGAGTGAGGCTTTCTCAATCAAGTGCTGAAGAGGAACAACAACAAAAATGGGAGCTTCAACACAAAGAGGCAAGCGATAAAAAATTCGTGTTAACTTAAAAAATGGCGGACGCTGATTTGGGTGCGGGTCACGAGAAATGGCCCCCCCTTCGCATAGCCACTGGTAATCCCCCTTTTTATATAAACTAAATAAATACAAATTAAGAAAAGATTCAACGATGATACGGGTCACACGTCAATGATCCCATTGAACTCTTTCATTATTCTAAGGAGGGAGCTTTTTAAGATATCTTTTTAAAACACACACACAGAAGGGGTATTCTAAAAGACTGACTACCGTTTCAAAGAAATGTGTTGTTCCAGAAGAGATTATACAAAGGCATGCTGTGTGTGGTTCTAGTTAAAAGAGATAAAAGAAAGCAGTCATCATCGACGATGCCAGGGAAAAAAAAAAGAGGGCAATTGTGACGATGAAAGCAAACACAAAAATAAAAAAATAAAAAGTCAGTTAACTCGAAAAGATTGGAGAGATGAGCGATGGCTGGAACAGAAAAATAAAAAAAAACCGGGAGCTGTGTGCCCTTAACAGACACGGGTTTAGGATAAGAACCTCTCTCTCTAGCTGATGATCTCAATTGATGGTTTGTTGCCTCTCGAGTTCGCTGCTGTCTGTCACACGAGCCTCTCTCTCTCTCATCCATTTAACTAATGGCGATGATGGTGGGCCCCGCCGTTCCGAGATAACAAACTCAAAAGAACCCCATCGACATTGTGTGTGTTTGTTAACGTATGGATGAAAAGCTATAGCCTTTTTTTTCTGCTTTCATGTTCTCTGATTTTTTTTTATCATATCCCAGCAGCCGATGCGGGCCCCCTTTCTCTCTATTTTTGTATTCAAAACCCCAAGATAAATTCATTATCTTCTTTTATTCTAGTTAAGCATTTTTGGGGTTTAAAAAAAAAATAGTTCTCCCTCCTCCGCATTTTTTATCGGCTCATCCATCAGTGGAAATGAACTATGGAGTCGCCAAAATCGACCCCGACATGCGAGAAAGAAAAGGCGGAATGAAAACAAACCGATCCCCTTTAAAAAAGAGTTGATACCTATCCGACAAATCGACTATTCAAATGCTAATGGATGTGTCGCTTTTCGGGGCTTCGTTGTTGATGTTTTCCGCTGCTATATATCGACTGTCGATGCGCGCGATGCCCAGGTGTCAAAAAAGGTGCCCCACCATCGCACCCTTTTTCTTTTCCACCGCTTGCCCTTTTTTTTTCCAGAGAAATATTGAATATATAACACGGTGGCGACAAGTTTCGTTCAAATAAAAAAAAATGAGAGAAACAGTTGAAAATAACAAAAGACAGGACGTCAAGATTTCCCCCTATTTTAGAAACAAAGTAGAAAAAAGTGGAGATAATCATCGTCGCGATGCAAATCAGAACAGGAATATTTTTAAAAAAAAAGAACAATGGCGACGCTGGCGACGCCTTCTTATTCTTTTTTTGTGTGACAAATGCATCCGTCAAGTTTTTTTGAAGCCGGGCGGACAAAAGAGAAAAAGGACCGCGCCCAGATTTCAACCTGTTCGTTTTGTATCTTCAATTTGATTCACAAGAGTTAAATTCACATTTAAATTTTTGATAATAAAAAGAGAGAAAAAAAAATCCCGTTCGTTAAGGAGTGGATTCAAAATGCGATCAAATATTAGGGCTATTAAAAAATAAATAAAAATAGCGGTGCACCTGACTGTCGGTGCACCTGCCTGACTAAAACCCCTCTTCGTTCTCCGGCTGCTTGTATAGTCATAATAATAAATGCAGAAACAATTAAAGCTATATTGTGTTATATAGAAAAGAAAGAAAAAAAAAGGGAGGAGGAGGGATATGCGCGGAAAATCATTCGAGCGAGTCCATCCGTGACTTAGAAAATGCGCAACACGAAAGAGAGATGAGGTTCGTCCCCAATTATACGATTTTCAGGTGGGGACAACGCCCGGCCAACCTTTACACACGTTAGAATAATATCGAATAAAAGAAGGGGGAACAAAATTATTATTTTTTCTTATAGTAATTCCAGTATATATACGACGCAATATTTTCAGATGATGTATGTAGTCGGACGACAAAACCATCGAAACACGATCCGTCTTGATTATTATTATTTCTTTTTACACGCGTCTAAAAATCCTGAGCGGTGACGGATTAGAACCGCACCGTTTTATGATTGGGATGTTATTAAGAAAAAAATAATAATAATAATAACAATAAATAAAAAAAGAGTATTAAGAAATATATAAGCTGCGCAACGATGGAGAGAGAGAAAAAGGAGGTCGAGGCTTGGGTCATGCCGAACAACGAAAAACAATAAAGTTTTCTCTTTATCAGAGAGAGTTAAGAGAACGGAAGTGCTCCTTTTCGATTCAAATCCCCCCCCCGTCTTGAGGGAAATGAGTTATTTGTCGAATACGTTTGCCAACAATTCGACACTAATCCGCATCATAACATTCCGTCTCAAATAGAAAAACAAAAGAAAAGCCTATACAGAAAATGGTGAGATATCCAACTGATTGCAACACTATTATTTTTGCTTTCCGCTTTCGTGACGTATTTAAGACTCCCCCCGACAGTATATATAGAAGAGAAGGGGGAAATTATGAATACTGTGGAAATTATACAAGATGTACAGAAAAAAAGGGGGTTAAAAAGAAAATAAGAGCACACGGGGGTGGCATCCGGTTCTTATTGCGCCCTACTCCCTGCTCGCATGTGTGTGTTAGACGGCCGGTGTAGGCTATACACGCGTATACGAACCCCTTGCCCCTATGTCTTTCGTTTCTTCCTAGATGAAGTAACGTGGGAAAAAAACCTTACAATGCGCGCCTTGAAAACTCATCCAGCAGAAAGCGACGGACTCTGCAGCAAGTCGCCACCCCTAACCGAACGTCGTCTCCACCTGACCCGCTTCCGGCCGTCGTTCCCCCCCTCTTTCTCCCCCCTTTTTTTCCCCTTACTTCTGAAGAATATATTTTTTTAAATAAAAATGAGAAAGACACCCCCCTTCTCTTTGCTGTCCTATACCCACTCTTATGCCTCTCTCTCCGGTGATTGTTATAGACGAACAGATCATGCTGTAATTAGAGATTATATATCCACACAAAGAGTGGGAGGGGATGATGGAAAGGATCCTGTCACACCAGACAATGAAGTCCCCCCCTTGTCTTCTGATGTCAGCAGTTAAAGGGAATCATCATCATAAAAAAAAATCCCAAACAAACAAAAAAGACAGTCGGAAATGTAAAATCTAATTCAATATAGGCCAATTTTTTGTAGGCCTTTGAGCGCTATCGCATTAAGAGTTTGGTTTAAATGTACCTTTTGAAAACGAAACGACAAGTGGTGAATCTCAATCGGGTAACTGGATGTCAACCGGTGCAAACCGAAACGAGCCATACACGATTGGCACACGCAACTTTATAGGTAACCAAAAAAAAACTTTAACAAAAGTGTGTAGACTTATAAACGCAACTCATCGAACATGGATGACACGTCGTGACTGAAACAAAGTAAAAGAAATATCTGCCAGACGAAAAGAAAAACTGTAACAAACTCGGGGAGTAAAAGAGGGAGATGATCAACTTCCAATAGTGAAGCAGTTAGTTATCAGCATAGAACGGAAACCGCAGTTTTTTTCCCCAACTATAGTTGGTGGTTGTTGTTGGTATATAGCAAAGCGGTGACAACGATACACTATACATCTCAACAATAACAGTTCTTTTTTAAAAATTTTAGTTAGCAAACGTTCGCCTCCAAGATCGACGCAATCGCTAAAAAACATAGAAAACACTGCGGCTAGATCGACTTGATCTCATTCCTATTTTCTATTTTTTTTTTTTTTAAGTTTGTTGTTTGCTCCTCGAAAAAGAAGTGACGTTTTGTTTATTAGAAGAATTGTTTTTTTATTTTCGGTTGTTGTTCTCCCCAAGACCCTGAAACATTACTGGTCCACAGCGATAAGGTGGCCCCCCGTTTAACCACTATAACGAAAAACTTCTTTCTTTTTGTTTGTTGAAATATTGGAATGGGTTTTAGATTTAAAGTTGTGTGCAGTTTAAACAAGCGTTTCAGCTGTAACGGGTTTTAAAAAACAGCAATTATTGGATGGAAAAAAACAAATAACTGGCCCGTTTTTTTTTTGGAACAAAGTCGAGGACATCATAACTTCGTGGGACGATGGGCCACTTTTATCAATCAGTCGACCATTTCAGTGACAGAGCCACCATTAAGTAAACTGCACTTTGATTGAATGATTTACAAACCATCTCTTTAACGCATAATACAAGAGACTCGTAGGCCTAAATGAATTTTCTTTCGGAGACGAACTCGAATGAGCGTCTTTTCTTTTTTTTCAATAAACAAAAACGAAAAGAAGAAAGAAACAAAACGTTGAAATCAAAGAAGACGCTGTTTTTCAAGCGGCGGGATTGGAACATGACGTGATTGAGCGATCCAATTACAGTCGCCAATTGAGTGAACCTCTTGATTCAATCAGCGAGCGCTGATTGAATAAAGGTGATGAAAGTCGTCGTGAATATTCAAGCAAGGACGAAGATTGAATCAAGTAGTGGATGTAGCCAAGAAAAATCAAATCAAAAAATGCAATTTGGAACACATTTTCCAAATGCGGAAGGGCCGTTTGCGAAAACTTAATTCTCTTCGCATAAACAAGAGAAACAGCCATCTATTGCTAAACTTATTAACTATAAGAATTGCAACGAAATGCAATCATCGCGGATGAAAATACTCCGGCCAGCACGAAAACGCTGGCCAGCAAGGACGACGCTGCTGGTGATTCGCTCGATTGATTCAATTGGCCCTCAACGAGTTACTTCCTCATTTTCCGATTTTTTTTTCTTCCTACCATCTCTTCGTCCTTTTCTTTTTTTTTTTTTTAGTTGAAGGCAAAAAATACACAGAAGCTAGCGGGGTCGTCCCCCCCCCCCTCACTATACGAGCCAAGGGCGTGCGGGCTTAACAACTTGTTGCTTTTACGTCGGCACCGCCACTGTGTAATTGGATCAACCTCCAGTCAGCCGGAAATAAATCTTTTTTTCTTTCGAATTTAAAAACAATCTTTTCTCCTACACGTTGACGAGAACGAATCAAAACGATCAAAGATGGCGCCACATTCAAAATGCCGATTTTGAACGAAATCTTAAACGAAACTAAAAAAATCAAACTGAAAAATCACTAACCTAATGAGCTTTCCGGATCGGAGAGATCGGATAGAGATGGCACTTTCTGCATGGGTCCGGGTTGAGGATTGTTGATAGCCGATCCGTTGACGGAATGACTGTTGTTATTGGCGCTGTGGCCGTTGGTGCCGGACTTGCCGCAGAGCGGGACGAGCGCTTCGTCTTGCGACTCTTGCTTCACCCGTACCTCCATGGCGAACGTTATCTATATTATTAAAAGAGAGAGATGGAGAATAAGAGGGACACAGAGAAAGACATATCGAATAAGAGAAACGTGAATATATAACAAAGAGAGAGAGATGGCAATAGATAAAAAAAAGAAGAGAAAGAAGAAAAGATGGTTTGATTGGATTTCAATCAACGGCATCGCATTGGATTCGCATTTCCGGGGGCCCTTTGCAGGAATGATCCGTGTTCCAAACGACGTTCGTCATCTTTTTTTTTTTATTTTCATTTTCGGCTATAACGTGCCTATCAGTTTATCACAAAAAAAAAGAGTGGGGGAGGGAGTTATATAGGAAGGTTGTTGCTCGTCGATTCCGGCGGGCGGTGCGAATCTCATATCCTATGACAGCCAACAGCCATTTTGTTTTTGTTTTCTCGATTGTCAAAAAGAGAGAAGATGGAAGAGAGTATGGCAAACGAAGAAGAGTTTCGTCTCTCCCCTCTCTCTCTCTCCCCCATCGCCTTTCATAGTGCCTCGATTCGATTCAGATCTTTCCCGTCTTGAATTACTGAGCCCGTTTCATGTAAAAAAGAGAGACTGCAGTCCATTGGCACGGGCATCTTCTTTTTCTCCAAGACATTGGCTTTTATTTTCTTTCTTTTTATGTCTGCCTGTATTGGTTTGTGTGATCTACCGGACACGTAGTCCCTCTCTTCTCGATTTTTTTTTTTTCAATTCAACTCCCCCACCAACGTATCATCTATCGTTTTGTAATCCCTGAATCTTCCTTCTACTTTTGTTTCGCCCCGATTTTCTTTTTTTTCTTCTTTTGTTGTTTTTCTAATAAGGTTTCGCTTCGTTTTATCGCCTCATTGAGCCCGATCTCCTTCATCTTGTTTGACTACGATTTCACGCACATGTTGCGAACGCGCTCGTTGAAAACGGGGAGAAATGCGAGATCATATTTGATCACAGCGTCGTTAGATGGCGTTGTGTAAAAATTACATTAACGACCGCTAGATGGCCATACTTTTCGTACACAATCATTCAACAATCCCGCGGCCACCCTCGAAAAGAAAAAAAAGAAGAGCAATACACATACAAGACGAACGAAATGTTTGTTGTAACCGCTCGTTCACTATAAACGCCCGTGTAGACTCGACACCTTTCTGGCTTCGTTCTCCCTCCCCCGCACTCCCCCCTCTTCGTTTTTTTTGCACCCATTTTGTTATGATTTACTTTTTTTTTTTGTTCCCTCCCGTCTTTCCTCTCTTTACTCTCTTCTTTCGCTTCCAAGGACTTGCACCTAAAAAACATTCCCGGAGTCGACGACACGATCCAATAAACATCCAGCGAAACGAACCGCAATTTAGCGGACCCTATCAAGAGTTCAAGCCAAACCTTTTTTCCACCGATAGGCTTTTGTTTTAGACGCATTGAAAAAGTCCAGCGATAGATAATTTTGACGTAATTTTGTTTTGTTTTTTTACCTTACGTCGGCGAGCACCAACATTTTCGTGGCCTTTTCCCGTGTTACTCATAATGCTGGTTATGTTGTCGGAGGCGTGATAGAGGGACGCTTCCAGTTC
Organism: Daphnia sinensis; assembly: GCA_013167095.2. Lineage (NCBI taxonomy): Eukaryota > Metazoa > Arthropoda > Branchiopoda > Diplostraca > Daphniidae > Daphnia > Daphnia sinensis. The sequence goes on from CM023190.1 coordinate 8,828,819, forward strand.
CATTGTCGTCATCCGGAAAACTGGAAGAAACAAAAATACATTAGTTATAGAATCGTTGAAGAAAAAAAAAGGGAGAAACAGGAGGCGATTGAATTTGCAAACGATAGCGAAATGTGGAGTGCGAGCCAATTCAGCGAAATCAATCGAGTTGATTCAATCAATTTTCGTTACACTTTGTCAAGGTCAAGCACAAGTCATTCAAACATTTTTTTTAAAGACCAAATAAAATAGAAAAATAAATGCTGAGTGCGTGTCAAAGATATCTGAGACGGTTTCCTTATCACATCATCTTCTATGACCAGAAAAAAAATCATAAACCCCGTTGTTTTTCCATATGCAAATTTTTGAATTTTTTCTCATTAAGGGATGAACCATCAGCTCCCATTTTTTTTCTTTTTAAAGCAAAAATAAAAAGGGCGAGTCGTGGCAATGCGCGTCATAGACACCCAAGTCCGAGACGGAAAGCCATTCAAAGCGGCCCGCGCGTTTCGCCTGCGATGGGGGGGAGGGAGACGGCCCGCCGCTCGGAGCTTCTTATTCTATTTATAAAACTACGAAAGCCATGAAGAAGAGTAAACTTCGCACTAACGCATCTCTCACGCTGGCCTCACCCCATGTTTCTTACACTTATGGCAGCCATTTCTCGCACTGCGTGTAAAAAAACTGTGACTCACGTTCGTACATTTTTCCGAACGGTAGAGGGGTGCGCTATTGTTCCAGGAAAAAAAGAAAACTAACGAAATAAATTTATGTAGATTAGAGGCCATAAGAAAATAGATATCTCCTTTCATCCGGAAGTCGGATTGACACGGTAAACACACAGGGTCAATTACTCACAAAGACGATTAGTCAAATGTTATCGATAATCCAATAATAATAACAGAGTGGATATGACCTCCCAGGGACTTGTGGGGGGTGAGCCTCTTTCTCACGTTGTCCTTTTCTTTTGTGTTTGTGTGCGATGGGAACAACTTCTTCCACCCTCCACCCTCATCTTCTTTCACTTGTTTAACTACCAACAGGTTCCATATAAACCCCCTGAAGCTAACAGAAGCAACAGATGGCCAGCGTATGGTGTACCGGGGTCAATTCTTAACACTATACGCTCCATCTCTCTCCCCCCATATCAAATTAAATTTTTTTGAAGAAATAAGGTCACTCTCTTTTCTGTGTCATCTACTTTTTTGGGGCTTTTTAACTTTCAATTTTGTGCGCAGCAGTTGGCATGAGTGCTTTTAAATTAGCAAATGTTAGAACCGTTCATTATTTATCGACGCATTAGGTGTGAGTTCAAGTGGCGTGAATGTTTTAAACGAAGGAGACTGTTCACGTTGTAGGGGGGCGTGCATAAAATTAACACCTGCAATTGGGGAGGAGTTTTTAAGTTTAGTGGACTGGTCCGTCTAATCGCATTAAATGGCCACACCTTTGAACCCTTTGATGATCTAAATGCAATTACCTTTTTTATAAGATTACAGCTACGTCATTTCCGCTCTTGATTAAGAGTAAGATAGAGGGAGCAATTGCTGTTAAGAGTGAAATTTAAGTTTTTCTTTTTCACATTTCAATCTGCATCTTTGAATAGGGTGGAACACAATGAAACAAGACAAAGATCACGTGACTGGGCACGACGACAAGGGCCCTCTCTCTCATAGACTTTCAATTACATTTCACAAAATAGCAACCGGAAGCCCTGGATTTTGAAACTGTTGACGGTTGTACATGACAAGGTAACGAGAATAATAGTCCACCCTCCGGTGGGGTCAACATAAAAAACATGAAAAAAAGCTTAGCGAGAGAGAGAGAGTTCATTAATGTTTTTAATCGACCGCATCCGGTCATCTCGCTAGCGCTTTAAATTCGAAAATGTTTCCCTTTTTTACGAGAGAACGAAAATAAGAGATGAAATCATTTGCATAGTAAGCAGAAGGACCGTGAGAAGAAACTATTGCTCAATTACATTATAGGGTCGTATACATAAGCTTTTCACGTGTGCACACACATGGGGTTGTTTCATAACACTCACCTGAGGCACCTCTTCAGCTACCTGTTCTTCCCCCCTCCCTTTGCGTCGTGCAATCATCTACCACCTTAACACACACACTGACCCCTTTGGCCGGAGAGCAAGGTAAAAAATGAACAATCACGAGATGAATGGAGGGGGGACTCGAGGAAAGAGTCTATTCACAAAAAAGAAAATAGTAGAAGGGGAGGTAGAGCTCCATTAAAAAGCAACGACACTAACTTTTATAGAGATCCTATTTTTCGAAAAAAGTAACAAGACTTGAAGTGTAGTTTAAAAAAAATTCGTTATAAATAAAAAGATAGAAATCGTAGTGAAGTAGAAAGATTATTTAGAATAGATGTTTGAAGAGATGAGCAGCTCTTCTTTCTGGGAATGGATTTGATGAGACACTCTCACAATACAAAAGAACTTGTCCCAACCCTCGTCTGAACAACTGGAAAAGAGAGTGATATTTTTCGGTTAGAACGTTGCCAATCTCGTATTACTCACATCGTATTATATGGCGCTCTCTACCAACAACCCTCCCTTAAAAAAGGTTTTTTTTCTGGCACCCCCCCCCCCTTTTTGAAATTCGAGTCTCTTGGCCAGCAGAAAAGCGTTGGAGGCCCGACAACAATCAAAAGGGGTGAATCTTGCAAGAATTAAATAATAAAGAGCAAGTAGCTACATTGTTCCCACCCTTGGATATACAATTTTATTATTGTATTCCTTAATTCAAACGGTGTATGAGGGGGGAGAAAATAATAATATTTTATTTACGTGTGTAGGGAGAACCAAGGGCGCCGCCATTACAATAAAAAGCGACCAGCCTCGAGGCGTTACGAAAAATGAAACACACTGATTTCCCACGATATCATAACCGCCCTCTCAAAATAATGGCAAAAGTTTGAAAAATAACCGCCGTATTTGTTTAGAATAGATACACTTCGTGTCGAAATGCAACGTGTTATCAAAAGATACGAAACGATAAGCTTAAAGGGTCAACATGACGTCAAGAACAACGTGGCGTAATATTGTGTCACCTGCACTCTTAGAACACCGGTCATGCTAATTGAAAAGGTAACAACAAAGTAAAGAGAGTCTTACCTGGTGAAAATGAAGTGTTGGACGAAGGTTGCAAAACGATGAACACAAAACAAAAAAGGGCGCCCACAAAAAAAACAAACAAAAAAACACACAACAACGAATTTCTAGAATGTCCACATGTGTGTGTCGATGACGACGAGTGTGAATTGCACGTCCACTCGGGCAAGAGGAAATTTCAGTTTTGATCTTGCTTGTTCACGGGCTGGAACTGAGCACACACGCGGTGGGGGGGTTGACGTTTCGTCTCAGTACTGCGGCCCGTGCATTTGCGTGGCCGTTGCCATGAGACTCCTCCACTCTATGAAGCTATATGCCTCTTCTCAGCTGGCTGTAGCTCCTCCCATTTTCTTCCCTCTTCTTCTTTTTTATGAATGAAACTGAAGGGGCTTTTTTTTCCTCTCCTCTTCTGGCTACCCTATTCCCAATGTTCAACGACATCTAGCGAATCGTTTTGGCAACTCACGGGAGGATCGTATTTCACCCTCTGAATGCTTTTTTTCAATCGCGAGGCCATTTGTCGGTCCCTCTCTGGTCCTCTTCCACATATACTCGAGAACGACTTGTAGAAGTGATTTACAGCGTGATAAATCTGTTGAATTAAACATGCCGACAGTTACATAAGCATTAGTCGGCCTTGGTTTGAGACTTGAAACCTCTCTATTGCTGTTGATTCGAGGAGTGTCTCGAAACGGTTGGCTTACTGCCATCAATACCTTTCAAATGACATTGAAATCATGAGGCTTGTTTTATTTCTCAGAGCTATAATTAAAAATGCGGCATTTGTTTCGTGCTTTTTTATTGTTATTATGTCGCCATTCGCAGATGCTTTTGTTTCAGACCAGGCAAAAAGAATAACACACAAGATGGCGGCGAAAATGAGAAGATCGTCTGCATCGTTTCTTCACGCTCGTGTTATTTGGGTTCACCACAAAACCCGCCATTCAAAGAGTTGGCTGTGAGTGGTCGTTCGTGAGTGGGTGTCTGGTGACAAAAAAAATCTTTTTTGTTTTAAACCCACTCTTTCATCAAGTTCCAATCGTCGTTAGTAAACTTAAAATGGCGAGCCAGAGATCCAGGCTACCGAGAAGCCAACCACAAGTTGTGACGGCAAGTACATCATCGTCAGCAGCAGCATCCGAAAATAATCCATCTGGTGCCGTTTCGCTTCTGCCCAGTCCTGTTTGCAACACCAACAACAATAACAACACGTTGGCGCGATGGCCCCTGTCCAAATATGCTAACTTTATCATCAGCCAAAGTCAGGGCGTTGGAACGTGGCAGGAGAGAACGGCTGGAGACCCCCACGACATGTGGATTCAAATTACTCAAGTGAGGTTTTATGATTATGTGTTTATTAAATTATTAGTATAATTTGATTTCTGATTTTCAATGTAGCGTCATTACATTCAAATTGTACACGATGATATGCTGCTCGAGTGCATCAATTTGACGGAAGCCCAAGGAATGTGGAGGGCTATCAAGTAATCAAATTTTACATTAGTTAAATCACAAGTGTTTCAAAAATTTTTTGAAAATTTCCATGTATTAAGACGTGGACCTAACATGCTGTTTTTCATTTCCAATACCAAGGTGAGTCTCGCGTTGTCAAATTTCCCAGCCTTTTTGTTTGTTTGTTATTTTCCTCGCTTGTTTTTAATAAATGGTTATTGAATTTTGTCACGCACCAGGAAACCAGCCGCAAATTTCGTATTCGCTTTCTAGCCAACGACCAGGAAGAACCGACGGTTGTGGCTGACGCCTGTGCTTGTCACCTGTCCCGTTTTTTTACTTTACACGACGCCGATCGACAAGGTCAAAACGACGACCATCCTGAACCTACATGCGCCATCTCGCTCCAACAGTTGGCTGCAGCCGTTTTAGATCCTCAAAATTCCAAATGGCCTTCAGGTAATTTGCATTCATCGATTATTGATTTACTCTTTAACTAAAAAACTGAACGTCTTCGTAGATTATGCGGATATTGGCAATTCCCTTGAACTGGTACCGGACCTCCTCCGCAACTGCCTAATGGATCCCAATTTCCCTCGTTTGGTGGAAGCCGTGGAAAGGTCAATGAAGACGTTGATGAACTCTGATTGCTCTACGGCCAAGGATGTAGAGTAAAAATTCCATTTCATTTCACACATTAATTGAAATCAATTAATTTTCCATTTGTTTTAATGCGTTGAGATATAGAACGTGAAACACAACATTTTTTTTTTCTTTTATTTTTATATTTCTTCTCGTTTCTCTCCATGTGAACACCTGGCCATGTTTGCACGAAAATCAAAAAATCAAAAAAAAAATATATAGATTTAATAAAAATTGAAGAAAAAAAAATAATGGAAGGAGCGGGAGGATGCGGAGGTCATGAAAGTATTTAAACAAGGAAAAAAGCAGCGTATGTTTATTTTGTTTTAAATTAATTCCAGGTTTCTTTGTCCACGACAGCGAAACTATTGATCAAGCAGAGAGGTGGAGGGGGAGGGAAAAATAGCGCTTTTTCTTTTTTTTTTTAGTAGGATATATCATTAGATATTATTAGAAGACTATAATATATCAGAAGAGAGGAAAAGAGAGTGGGAACGACCCGCCATTGTATTAACTGCAAATACCGATCTGCGTTAATGTTATCTCAATTCTTTTTTTAATTCTTTCTGAAAGAAAAAAAAAATCACACAAGGAGGGTCACGTTGAGGTGACGAGTCTCTTAAAGAATCATCAAGTTTAAAGCGCGCCCCGAAAAAAATAAAAAATAATAACAACACATGGCTAAATGTTTTTTTTTTCGGGGTAGGAGAAGAGGAGACAAAGGACAAAAAGATTTATTTCTTTTTTTGAAAGGTAAATAATCAGCAACGTCAGGGGGGGTTAACTAGACGAAAAAAAAGTAAAGACGACAAAAAAAAAGGTAAATGATTTTTGTGTATAAAAATGAAAAAAAAAAAGCCACAAGTGACGGTTTTCTCCCTCACGTAACGTCTCAAAAAGACAAATTCTAATACAATTGTCACGATGTTACTCCCCCACCCAAGAAACAAAAGATTTTCGGTGTGTGTGTGATAAACAGTTTGGCCACTTTTTTGCATCTCCTTTAAAATGTTTCCTTTTAATATTTGATTTTGCGTGTTTTTCTTAAATGTGTGTGTGTGTTTCTCTGCTTAGCAACGACTAGACTTGCCCTGGACGCGCTTTCACGCCCTTATTTTCTATTTAAAAAAGAAACCGGCCTACGTTTTTTAAACCGCACGCAAAACACACACGGAGGAGAGCAGCAACACAAGAGGGAGAAGGAACCTTAAAGTGAAGGTTAAGTCAATTAGGACACTGAACGTGTGTGCATTGGTGGTGGGGGGGATGAAGAAGGAGGGAGTTCCGGCGAGGGAAGAGTCAACAGAAAAAGAGGGAAATAAGAAGAAAAATAACAAAACAAAAGAAGAAAAAAAATTATATAGAATAAATGGTTTTTAAGACTCAGAGCCAGTCGACGAAAGATAATGTTAGCAGTAAAACAAAAGAAAAAAAAATTAAGATTTTTAAGAAAAAAACAAAGGCAGTGAGTTCTCATGTTTTTTTTTTTTTCCCTTTCATTTGTTTTTAAATATATCCATCGCTCTCTATCTCTGTCGCTCGTTGTCTCCACACGCTAAACCGGTCGGCGATTGGTTCCTTCTGAATGTCTTTTGTTTTGTTTTTTAGTCTCGTAGGCTGAACAATGAAAAATTTTTTTTTTCCCGAGAGGACCCTATGACGTAGTTGGTAGGTATAATTATGGTAACACAAGAGTGGTGGCGGCGGCGTTGTTGATATTCCGATTGCTAAACAAAGTTTGCCTTCGTTGTCTTTCCTTTTTTTTTTCAGTGGCTTCTAAATTCGTATTCTCTGTTTCTTTTCTTTTAAATTTCTTCTTCTTTTTTTTTACAGATCGGACTCGCCATAAAGTGCTGTGGAGAATGACATGTAGTCCAGGGCATCGGGAATACCATCCGGGCCCTTGTAGGGCTGCATGCGTTGGATGCAGTATTCGGCCTGGTCGGGAGGCAGTTCACGACGCAACTCATCCGGCAAGATGTAAGGTTTGTCACCGGCCAAGATGCGGAACGAATCAATCACCTGTTGGAATTCAAAATTTGCGGTCAATCAAGGAAAAAAAAAAGAGGTAGCAATTGGGCTTGTTAAACCTGTTCGGCTGTGTCCGAGTCGGTGGACTCTCGTGTCATAAAATCGAGGAAGGCGTCGAACAGGACGTAGCCGCTGTTGTTGGGATCGACGATGGCCATGATGCGCTGGAAGTCGATATCTCCTTGCTTGTCCTTGCCGAGGGAATAACCCAAGCTGACCAAACATGACTTGTACTCGTCCGGCTTCAGGTGACCGACACGGTTCTTATCAAAGTGGTTGAACGAGCTTCGGAATTCGTTCAACTGTTCCTGGGTGATACCTTAAACATTGAAAAAAGAAGAGACTCGGGTCAGAACAACTGGAACGAACGCTTGCGTTATTTAAGAAAAAAAAAATAAGATTATGCAAGGGTTCAACGATCTTTTGCTTGTCTCGAGGTAAACATCCGCCCACACGAGTCAGCAATTTCTGCCCCAATCCGCATTTAAAATTATGGACTTTAAAAAGTCTGTCTTTTTAAAAAGCACACTTTGATGAGCTGGTCAAAAGTTGACGTTTCCGGCCGATAAGAGGCGCAGAGTGCAACGTTTCTTTAGACTTTGATACCTTTCGAATCGCGTGTCAGAATCTGGTTTTCAACTTCGTTGATATTGCGATTGATAGAGGTGAGCAATTGCTCCCAGCCGACTCGCAGCGTTTCCATCGTGTACTGGGTGTATCGATTTTCAAAGACCATCGATTCTTGGATGCCTTGGTTGAGCTTCTCCAGTTCTTCCATATGCGACTTGTAGGCGTAGACGTTTTGCTCGTATTCCTTCAAACGTACCAATTGATCCTCCAAAGAGCCCTAGAAAAAACAAACATCAGTCGAAGATCAAAGGCGAAGTCTTTCAAATGATACGGACCTGCATTCCCATTGCGATGGAAGCCACAGCGTCCATTTGGCGCTCGATCCACGGTCCGACCGAGTTGGCTTTTTCGGCAAACTGGCGGCGCATAAGCTCATTGTTCTGCTGTTTACGCAGCTCAGCTTGAAGAGTGCCGTCCCTTTGCGGGACCAACTGACGGACTTCCGCCCATTTGGAAGTAATGTCCTATAAATGCAAACCGCGAAAAATGAATGCAAATCGAAATATAAAGAATTAAAATAATTTAGGAGGGAAATAATATGGAAGCAGAAGAACTAAGAGATGCACAAATAGCCGAACCCCATAGGCCCTACACCAACAAGCAAAACACTTTATTTTTTACCTTGGGTGATGATTCATCCTTTTTTAAAAAATGGGGATTTGCAGCAAAAATAATAAAAGAATAATTTGTTTTAAGAAAATTAGTTAGTTTGGGTCGCACACACACACACACACAAATCAAATGGCATGACCCGGTTTAAAAGCGTCATTTCAAGCGCATAGTTCAACAATAATTTCATTTTAAAAAAAATAAAATTAGAATTTGTTATATCGATATATAACGTCAATCATTTTAATGTGGAGATTACTTGCTAGTATTTACCTTGGCTGTCAGACTGGTGTAAGGATTATCCAAACCGCCGGGGATGCTGTGCTGGCCGGCAATCGATTCCACTTGTTGAACCAGGCCAACGATCGATTGATATTCTTTGTCCGCCTCGCCCAGGGTGGCTTTGAATTGTTCGTGGGCATCGAGCAAGCCTTGAATCTCTTCCATTGTGTGGACGATGAACATGTCCACCAAGTCTTCGCGTGCTCCGTCCAACCAGTTGTTGAAAGGCTACCATCGTAAAACATTGTGTTAAACACAAAAAAAAAGATATACGATAAGCTTGAAAGAAGAGAAGCCTTAAGGATGATTCTTTGTTTACCGCAGCCCTCTTGGCAAATTCCAAATGAAGTTGATCAATCTTTTCGAGCACTCGTTCGGCCTCCTCCAAAGCTTGGCGACGCGATTGAGTCAGTGATCCTAACCGATCCCATTGATCGCAAATAAGCTGACAGCGGGCGTTAACCGAAGCCGTATCGTGATAATCCAACGCACTGGGGGGAAAACAATCAAAACGTTAATAAACGACATTAAACATTGTCAAGAGGGATTCAAAATACTTGAGTTCTTGAGCGATGGCAGCGATTTGTTCGACGCGATCCTGGTGAGCAGCCAAGTCACTCTCGAAGGCTTCGTGCTTCTTCTTCAGGGCCTTCAATTCCGGCAAACGACACGAACGGAAATCCTGTGAAAAATAAGACACTTAATAATGTAACAATCAAATGTTATTCAATGGCAATTACCTGGGAAGAAAGCATTTCTTCTTTGCCTTGAGTCCATCCTTGATGGATGTCTGATTTGTGCTTGAACTTTTGAGCCAAATGGTCCAAACGTTCCAGTCTGTAAGAAAAAACGGAAACATTGTTTTTTTGTAGGAACTTGTAACAATTAAACCGCACGTGACTGTGACGGTGCTAGGCCAGCGCACTTTGTCCACGAGAAAGTTAGCTCGAGGGCACGTCAAAAGAAAATACGTGTGTTTTTACCTCATCATTTCAGAGAGAAGCCACTCCTCAAATGATTTCTCGCACCCTTCCAAACCTTTCCAAGCATTGGCGATATCCTACACAAGAAAAACAATTTGTTAAAAACTGAAAATAGAGCTTCCATTGAAAGGTGTAAAGTTCCAGAGCTACCGCAACGGCGTCAAAGTGTACTTACCGAAACCATTTTGCCTTCGGTGGGCATGTAAGCAGGTCGGTTGGACAGACGCAGCTTGGTCTGCAGCGTGTTGAAGTTGGTTTCCAGCTTGGCCTTCTGTTCAACACGGGGAGGCTTGTGCTTGCGGCGGTATTGACGGTACTCGTCCAGTTTCTTTTGCACGCCGGCCAACGAATTGTCCGTTTGGCGGGACTCGAGCCACGGCAGAGTTCTTTTAATCCACTCCAGAAGCTGTCATTGATATCAATTTTTAATTATTATTTTTTTCAAAATCATTTAATAAAAGAAAAACTTACATCGCTGGCCAGACGCTCATATTCTTCCATGAGGCGCTCATTCTCCTGGTTAACCTTGAGCACTTTGCAGATGCGATTAGCTGCGGTTTCCGCCTGTTAAATAATAAGATAAAATGACATCGTTATTCCGTTAACGAGTGCGCGAGGTCTCGGTGACGCACACTTTCTTCTAGACACGAAGGGGGAAAAAAAAGACGGTACATGTCATGCACAGTCGCTCGGATGGAACCGACTTGAACAACACAGAAAGCACAAACAATAAGATATAACCCATGCACTTTAAACGGTATCATCTGGCCGAAAATTCCTCAAACTGAAAAATAGATTGTCGTGTCCATATCAAGGACATCTTTTCTTTAACTCGTGAAAATCGCGATTGTTGTTGTGGTCAAGAGAAAATTAAAAAAAATATGGACATTGGTCAGTCGGGAATGGAGAACCAAATTTACCTTTATTTTGCCGGCAAAGCAATGGTAATAAGAAGATACGTAGGTCATGATGGCACGCTCGTCAGGCATTGCGGAATTGCAAAGGTCTAGTTTGGCATTTGTTTAAAATTGACAAACCAAATTTTGTTTTTTTTTTGGAGATTTGGGGTTTGTTTTTTTAAACGGGTAAAGATGGTAGTTGGGTCAGTTTGGTATTAAATGTTTTGCGGGACGAACGGGCATGCGCACCAGGCATCAACAGTGAATACATAGAAATGAGAGAGAAAAAAAAAACGATAAAGCATTCTGATTAGTATAGTCACCTTTCGTAATCCATCATCTCAGCTAAAGTTCGCATACGCACAAAATGGGAAATAAAAGTACATTTTAAACATTGTTATCAATTAGTTCGAACTGTGTCGTACAATGTCATGCTGATGTTAATAACTGCTTTAGTTCCAGTCAAAGCTCTCTTTATAAGGCCCGATTGGATCCAATAGTTTGAAAGAGAGAGAAATGTTAATTGAATTTCTTTTTTTTTCTTAAAAGCTTCGTCTCTCTTTCTTCACATACGTCTTATTTATTTATGTCAGCCATAAAAAAGGGGGGAGGGTTTCATGCCACGATCTGAGGTAGCATTTGTTTTTGTTCCAGGTTCTAACCTGCTGGGCACCCTGGAAGGCGTGGTAGTAGCACGAAACGTACGTCATGATTGCACGCTCATCCGGTTTTGGGGTGTTGATCAGATCTGTTTTACATTCGAGAGACTTATGTTTTCGGATATTTTGTAAGAAAGATAAGAAATGAAAACAGCTATCTGCTAAACGTTGCGTTTTCGTGGATTCCTAATCTCTCAGTACTAGAAAAATCGATATCTTTAACGATAATTCCAATCACCTTATTTTTGTTGTTTTTACTGATTGCACCGTGAAATTTTTCAAACGGTATAAGAGTTTTATCTTTTTTTACCTTCAGGGTCCAACATGCGAGGGATGTCCAGATACTTCTCAGCCACATCAAAAGCCAAGTTAAGATTTTCCAAAGGATTATCCTAAATAAAAAGAAAAAAATGTCGTACGTGACTAAAAATAGCTAGAAAAAAAAATACCACCAAATAAAAAAGAAGGTAATTAGAATTGACAAGGGCGTACCTTGGACAGCTGGTTGTAGTTGGGTATTAGATCCGGACGGTGGCGGTGAATCAAGGCACAGAAAGCAAGGCCATCCTTGAAGCTGAATCCAACAACAACCAAGAAAAATAGAAAGGGGAAAAAGAGCGGAAACGTTATGTCTAGGAACGGTTCATTGAACAAAAACTCATTAGGACAAACGCCGTTTTTCCTACGGTCCGTAGCTAATTCACGGTTTAATGTGTTAACATATTCGAAGAAAAGCTCGTTATGATAAACGAGTGGAATACCTCAGATGGAAATTCTGGACGTTAACGTTCTTGTAGGGAGCCGTCTTGCGTTGGCACCAGAGCAACAAGCCCTCTTTGGCCGTCATCTCTTCGACCGAGATGTCCTGAATGGCGAAACGCAAAATGATGGTCCAAATCATACCCAACGTCATCTTGGTATTGCCGTCAACGATTTCTATTTGATTTTTAAAATTTTAAACGTTTTATGATATTTTAAAAGGTATAAACAAAACACGTATACCCTCAGCTCCGATGGAAACGAGCTTAACGCCCTTGCTGGCGATGAAATCCAGGGCCTTGTTGACGTTGGCGATCTTGTGGAAACGCATCTTTCCGCGGTCGGGCTTGGGCAACGTTTCGCCCGAGATGACCTCAAGTAGAAGCATCAACTTGAGGCCGTTGCGGAAATCATCCTCAATGTTATCGATTCCAGTGCCAGCTTTACGCAGGTGAGAATTGCACCAGGCTGTAAAAGTCTTTTTTTAAAACAACAAAAACAATTATTTATAATTTTTAGATGATGGTCCCCCCGTTCACGAGTTTCCCAGTATACACAAGTGCAGTCGTTTTGAAAAAACACTATAAACAAAAAGTAAACAAAATAATAAAATTTTTAAAAAAGAGGCCTGTCAAAACAAACGTCTCACGAGTTCATCGTCGTAGAATTTTCCAAAAAAAAAAGAGAACAAGAGAATAAAATTTTTTTTGTTTTTGGTCGCCGGCGAAACGTGACGGCCGTTGGAGGGCAGAGCAATCAAGAAAAAGAACACAAGATTGTCTTTTTTTTTCGAAAAGAGGAGGGAGAGAGAGCCTCGGGTTCTAAAAACGCAAAGCGTGAAGTTACCATCTGGCCGTACCGCAGTCACATCTCCAACGTCCGAAGTATAACGTATATTTAAATACGCTAAGCAAAGACGTAATCTGATTTACCTTAGGCCACCCTGGGCCATCCATTTGTTATATTCCGACGGTGTGCGCACATTGGTGGATTTACAAAACCTCGTTATGGATAAAACATACGCACGCAGAAAATGTATTTTCTTATTGCTTTCGTGATCATCTTTCCGGTCGAAACCGCATCTGAGAACCCGATACTTGGGGGCTTCATCTTCTCCCCCTAAAGATTCATTCATTCATTCCAGACAAACCCCAACACGTTTTCTTTCGTGCTCATCGAAACCGCACACTGCCATATCTTTCTTTTTCTCATTAACAGATGATGGAGATTCCATCAGATATTCTTTTGTTTTTCTGAAAAAAAGATAAAGAACACAGTACAACAGAGTACGTGCTACTTGATGAGGAAAACGAGTCTCGTTCGAAAATAGAGTTACCGCTCCCGCACCCACGTCTTGCTCTCGTGTGTAGAGGAAGAAGCTATTTTCGGGTAGCCCCGACATTTTCTCAGTCCATTCCCCGACCTGTGCGCAAAAGAAAAGCTCCTTCTATTTCTTTTAAACATCTTTTTCGTCTTGTTATTACGAGTATATGGAGGAGAACGGAGTATCTAAAAATAGATTTCGGGGGGGTCCGAAACCGGAACACCGTTTTCACGACAAATCTTTCGCCAGTTTCCCGCATCGTCCAGCGATGACGTCATCGACGCCTCGACCCCCATTCGCCATTCTCATGTTATTATCCGACTATCCGATTACACGGCTATTGGCGAAATTTGTTTAAAAAAAAAATGATTCCATAAACTATAACCGTTTTTTTAATTCTTCAAATTGGACGTAGCCACCAGGTAACGACCCGATTCGAAAACCGTTTTTAAAAAATCCAACATATGTGGGGGATGCACGTGTTTAAGGCCGAGGCAACATTTATTTTTAAGACGTAATCGTGGAAGGACTCACATCAGTGGAACGATTTTCTGTTCGTCACAGTCCGGCGGATGTGAATCACCCCTCCACGCAATCAAAAATTATCCTACTACTACTACTAGCCTTGATTCCGGCCATCCTAAACCGAGTGTCACCAACTGGTTCTTGGCAATGAGGCCGACCACCATGAAAAAATGAACGTACCTCTTTCAACCGGTATTTTTTTGTTGTTTTCATTTATTCATCATTGTCTTTTTTCGCTAGAGAGGCTATGGCGAAAGAATGGGAAATGACTATCGACGTGATGAGCATGTTAAAAGCTTTCTTATAACTAGGACAGGTTTTGTTTTAGTTAAAAAACAAGGAAGACAAACTGCCCCCTATTGGTCAATAAAGCGACATATGGAGGCCAATCCAGGAAGTGTTTTGCGACACACACAAACTAAATAAAACATCTGTTTATATATCAATAAGGGAACAAATCAATCAACAATTTCCCTTTCTTGTTTTCCTATCAAGCCCTTGAAAAACAGTCGTACTGTTTGATCCGGTTAAGTAAGAAAGAATTCGATTTGTGAGTGAAATGTGCCACTTGAAAAGAGGAAATTAAATATTCAAGGTCTAGAGAGAAAAAAAGCGTCGCAAAATGTTATGACATTCATCGTCGAGACCGACCGAAAGTAAATCGGGAGTAAGTTAAGAAGAGGCAAAAGAAGTGTCAGCAACCTGAGCTAAATCTGGGCTAAGTTTAAACACACTGTCCGTGAGAGAACGCGAGCGCCAAGAGCGGGATTTTCTTGAGAGAGAGAGAGAGAGAGCAGGCGCTCCGGAAAACGGCGGCTCTAGCCCCTTCTTTGGGCACCGGTTCTTTTCTGATTTCAAAGGCGTCGGGAGGGGAGGGAGGATTGGGGGTGGGCAAAGAAAAAAAAAAGGGTTTGGCCTTTTAAACTGTCTGCTTCGGACGGTTAAAAATTTTGTGTGTAACACGAAACCGCTTCAATGATGCACGACCGGGAATTCTTGTATTATTTAATTGAATATTAAGAGTTCGAAAAACGAACGAAAAATTCTGTAGGTGTTTGTTATGAACAAACACCGGAACTTGCAAGAAGAACGCCTACGGAATGAAAAACATCCTTGTTGAATCAGGTGAAAACGCTCACATGTTTTTCCCCAAAAATTCCTCCCTATCCTTTTTTAAAATTTTTTCAAAAAATTGTTTGTCTTCTTAAATGAACTGGGTCAAACGGTATCGGAAGTGTTGACGAAATACATAGGAAGTTGGAATTTGCCAGACTTTAGCAGGAAATGACGACCGTTGCACCATTTCGTCCAAAGGGCAAGCCGAGTATGCGGGGAGAGAGAGAGTGTCGGTGGAAAAACAAACATCTATTTTTGTTCCATAGCCCAGCACGGGAGTATTATATGCTGGGAAATGTTGCACGATCATATTGAGTAGGTTCCTACCGTTGTTTTTCCTCCGTGTGTTTTGTCTATCCGTAAATGAAGCTCTAAAAAGACCACCATTTTCCCCTTGTTTTGTTTCTCTTTCCTCCCTTTTTTTTAACCTAACGGACAAATAACTTCTGGTCACATTGCCACAACTGGAGGGAATGCAACCAGGCAAACATTTATATGTCTGTGAACAAATCTGGGGGGAAAAAAAATTGCGGTTTCATGATCGTAAACACACCATGGGACGAACGGTTGCAATGTCATTGATACAAACAAAACACACAGCCATTTGCTTATTATTCTAATGTAAAGCTATTGTCAAGAAAACTAGAATAGAAAATTTGCATGCTTTTGTTTGTTATTTTTACCTTTCGTTGTTGTTTTTCCCAAGCTGGATCGAGTAATCCCTCTCGCTCCCATTCTTCCTCTTGCTCCATGTAGACGCCGTTGGCATCCATCATGGTCGTCATTTCGACCATCGTGCTCGAAAACAGAACAGAAAACTAATTCGCCTTTCAATTAAGGGCTGAATGGCCTCTTGGAAAAGAGCTATTTCCCAAATCACACGACGTTGTTGGCTCCTCACTCCGTTTGGATGATGCTGAGACTTGAGAGAGCTGTTGATGTCTCCCCTTTTTTTGAACGAAAAGTTTGGCGTCAGTACTCGTTAACAAACAACCAAACAAACGCTTGTGCTAAATCAATAAAATGTGAAACAAGATGGATTGCGTGTAGCCTTACTAGGCGAGAATTTTGAGGAGAGAATCGCTTTAACCAAGATTTCTGTTTATTCACCGGTGAGGACAAGATCGACGGCTGCAAGACCGGGCCTCGACTGGCTTCTTCCTGCTTCTCCCCGTCTGCAACGATCGAGTTTGTACATCGTTGCCACGCCAAATTCAGACGACGGACAGTCTCCGCACTTACTACCGCCGCCTAAATTTAGGCTAGGCGCGGAATACCCCAGCCCATTTTAGTTTGAAATCTAATGCCAGCCATGTTTTTTTTTTGTTTTTTTTTTCGTTCTTTGTTTATTTTTTGTCTATTCGTTTATTGTTGTTTTGTTTTTTTAATTCTTTGAATATTTCTCCATTTTTGTTCTAGTGGAGGAGTGCTACCTCAATTCTGGTTCTACATGTGGCCCACACAGCAGCAGACGTCGTTTAATCACCTTGACGTTTTCTTGTAGTCTTCTTTTCTCGCTGGATATTTGGAATTGGACTGCAGAGACGTCGCGACGAAGCAGCCTGTCCAACCGTATCGTTCGACTCTCTGGCCAGGCATTTTCTCGGGAAATGCTTCTGCTTGCCAATTTCAACTCTTCGTCGACTTATTTTCGTGCCGCAGTACCGGTCGTATGGTAAACTGCATGCTCTTCCATGTTAATACGTAGCCTACAGACGGTTTCATATATCGTTGTGGAGCGGTCAAGGAACTAGAAACGGCACATCTATTCCCACGAATGATAATGCCCTTACGTTTCCGCCTTTTTTACTGCCATAACTTCTCTTTCTCTATTGCCATCCAAAGCAATTACGTGATTTGATACAATTATTTAAAATGTGTTCACTTTCGTGAGATCAAACTGCAGCCCCTCGCCATGGGATGGAGGATAACAAGTACAACCAAATACCATTTTAGTGCAGCTTTATCAACCACAAACGTAGAGATAAGAGAAGAACGTGGCATTCTGCGTCTGGGCCATTTAAATAGCTGACGCTTTTCAATCAAGATAGTAGAAGTTTATCGTTCTACACTTAAGACGTCCTGCATGAATACTAAACTATAGCTTTCGTAATGCTTGCATGGCAAAGCCACACATACCTCCTCCAAATGAGAAAAGCTTTCATTAGTTCTACGCCAATTGAATTCGTTCGCGTTCCTCTTACTTCCTATCTATTCTAAATCGGGTGGGATGACTTCACCTCTGCACAACAACGCCCGTGTGTCCGGCAAGCCTCTGCCAAAACAGCTCCACCAGCAAAAGGGACAAAAAAGAAAGTGAAAATTAAATATTTTGACCTGGTTCGAATCCTCCACACGTAAACTCGGCACACGCAGCTATGCTGATAAATTAGAACAAATAAAATTATCAATGCACGTCACGTTCATGATTCGGTCAGGTATCTCTGTTGTCATGTACTTCCCCTTGTTGTTGGCTACACGAACGAGGGTGGAAATATTTTTTTATTACGGGGCTTTTCTAGGCGTAAGTGTCAACAAAGCTCGAAAATAAAGAGAATTCTTGCTGGCCTTCTAAAAATTTTTTCAGCGAACAATCTTCATTAGTGGGAGACAAGATGTCGCTAGCCATTAGCTTCCAGTCGCCAACACACACCAAATAGAAGAATAGCTGGAGAGAGGCCTCGTCAGCTTTCTTCACGTTGTGCCTAGTTCTCGTCTATATTTAGATTCTTTGGCGCTAGTCGTCATTCGTTTCGGATGGAAATAAACGGACCAACTATCACCATCTTTGCTATACATATCAAAGGGATACGTCCCACGGCGCCTGTCTCTTCATTCAGTGCCGTGTCGGTGGAGCTTTACGCGTCGCTCTTATTTCTCCGACCAACAATTACAGACGCCACACTAGCTAGAGAAGCACTGTAAATTATGGCCTTTCGTATCTAAGTTCCTTCACGCAATTCAAAGTTAAGCAAACACTGAAATCTCTCGTTCGCTTGCGACAACCGTTGCAAGGAGACAAGGAAAACTAGTGTGGGAGGGATTGGCTTTTGGATTCTTGCTTTAATAAAACATCCTTTTCTTTATTACTAGCTGCGTAATAACGAACGATAATAGTGCCGCTTCGGGTTTTCTATAAGTTCCCGACTTCCTCGTTAAAAGAAATGTAGACGAATCGAATCGTTGGCGTCACCTATCAGACAGGGATCTTCTAGCACTGATACCGTATATCGGTCTTTAGGTTACGAAAAAGGATAAGCCGAATGTATGATGAATGACAGGCTGGCGAATTTTGATTCCTCTCCACTGTTGATTTCAATGACCGACCGAGAACCTTTGCTTTTTGGACGTATTTCAACAACCTAGGCGTCTACCAGCCGATAGTCTCTGAAATCAAAAATTTATTTCCAACATTACAAGAACTCGATAAATATACATTAAAATGCTTTTTACTTTTAAAAAATGTGGGAACGAGGTGAAAAAGATAAAAGCGGTCGTCTAGTAGGAGCTTTGTAATGGTTAAAACGGCAATTCATAACTTAGATAGAGACCCCATCTGTGTACGAGACCACGAGTTCCTTCCCGGGTCTGCAGTGGGTTTCAGCTCTAAGGCTTTTTCCTCTTTTAATGAATTTTTTATCATTTGTACAAACATAAAATTCTTTCACGGAGAGCTAGAAATGCTGCACTTGGCTATTGAACCAAAAATACAAAACGTTAGCCACTATGAGGGTAAAACAATGATCACTTTCTCCCCACATGGACTGCGGCATGACCAAAATGGGAAGGAAATTGAGTCCAAGAGAATGCCATTTAACTGTTTGTCGTTTCGATGAATCTTTGTTTTAGGGAAAGAAAAAGATCTCACTGGCAGTAGGTTGAGGGGTTTATGAACATTTTTCTAGTTAAGACTCGCTTAAATCCATTCTATTTCGGGTTTCACACAAGTCTGCGATAAAGTGTAAGATCCTCGGGATGAATTCGACAGTTTTCACTTTAACCTGGAGGCATAAAAGCGGGTTGATACAACATAACCACAACAAAATGCAACGTATTTATATAGTTTTTACTTTTCCAGTGGCATGGAGTTCAAAATCAGGTGTTCTGTATATGATCAATGGAACGGCGGCCAGATTGAGACCGAGAATTTGATACGTATGCCTCACCAGGACATCGTGGAATTTCTTGACCTCATTCAGTTCTACAACTAGACTGTCTTGGTCATGGATGCTGTGTGAAGATAAGCTTGGAAATTAAAATTGTCAATGAAAGGTACAGAACATAAGTTACTAACCATCTCCAAAGGTCTTTGATGAAATTCACAGAGTACTGACATTGGATTGTGTCTGGTTTTGCTGGAAGGCCATATAAAAAAATCACTTCTTTACTTTTTTTGGACTCATTTAGAAAGCCTGACCAAGCTGCAATCATCCACTGCATTTCTTCAGGAGGAAATGAAACTTCGTGAATGGCGGAAGAAAAAACTGCGCTTAGACATTCGTGAACCTTGTTTCGAACAGTTATGGGTCCTCTTGCCAAGAGAACAGGCAAATGAGCAGCTCCCTCAATTTTTGGGTCTCCAGCTGCATGAGCTGAAAAAAGGATGCCTGCAGAGAGAATACTATGTTCAGTAGGTATTAATTTGAACATGAAGAAGAGGAGAACTTCACCTTCATAAACAAGCCGAGGGCTATTTAACTGTATATCTTCAACTTTAATATGAACTGGTGGGCTTTCACCTTCAAAGCCTTTAAAATCCAGTTTTTCCAAAAACTTTGCCTGTAGTGTGACAGGCTGAGTGAAGGAGTGAACTAGATATCGAGATAAAATACGTCCATATCTTGGAAAGGTGCCTGGCTTTTGGTAGTCGAAGTTGTTCAAGTCAGCAACACGATAAATGCTCCACATTTTCTGTTTCAGATCTACAAGGTATTGTGATAGATTAAAGGGTAAGTTGATGGACGTGACAAGTTATGTTTACCATCATACACTTCGAGGTTGTTTTCATCCAAGCCTGTTTCCAACACCTCAACTTGGGTTCTTCGTCTCTTTGCAGGCGTCTTTCTGTTTCGGATATGAGAAACATTCTCGGTCTGATTGCCGGCTTTGCTCGCCGTGGTGTTGAAGGGTAGTAAAATACTGCTTTTTCGTCGACTCATGGTGTGCTCCAGGTTCAAAATAAAAGAAACTACATGCTCTGCACTATTTAAAAACACGAAATCAAACTAAAATGGCAAAATAGAAAATAAAATCAGGCTGTGTTTACGCTGAAAAGCATTAGATACAAACACTAGCAGTCAAGTTTTTAAACCAAAAGGCGCTTGGTGCTTGGTTGTCGCTTTTAGACGCACCGGTTTTCTTCGTTGGACCTCTGGTGGCTGCTTTTCCGAACTTCCCACTTTGAATCTGAATACAAATGCAACTGCTTTTCACCTTTGTAAAATTTAAATAACTTTTCATTTCATGCAGTATAATTTTTCAGTAACAATGATTACCAGTTTTATAGTATCAAAGCATAGGGGCAATGAAAATTAAATGATGTAATGTTCCGCGCATACTAATGTTTCCGCAACAAATTTACGTAACTTCAACACATTTGTTCGTCTGCTACAAATTACTGTAAGAAGTGGCCCTCAATCCTTTTGAAGAAAAGACGTTTAATCAGGAAGCCTGACCAATAAATTAGGTTTAGCATTAATTAAGTTGTGTTAGTGAAGCTGGAGGTGAAGCTTTGAAATAAAATAAAGCGATAATATGGCCTATCGGCAAGCGAGTGCTTTTCGAAATTTAGAGCTATTGGTCCAAAATTGTTTCACCAGACGACAACTTAGCCGGACAATTGTATACACTTCTGTTAGTCTTGGTAACGAAGATGATGTAATCGAGTAAATTTTTTTTTAGATTGAACGCAATCTTCATCTTCTGAGAGGGAACTCACCTTCACATAGCAAGTTACGAAGCATTCTCCAGGAATGGCACCTTCGTTTTAGTGAAAATCCCCCAAAAGGTTTTGAGAAATATTTCAAGCCAGGAAACTCATCCAAAAATGCTTCAAAGGAGACTCCTAAAGAGGTTCCCAAAGAAACCCCAAAAGAAACTCCAAAAGAAACACCAAGGGAAGCAACAAAAGGTCCACCGAAGGATGGTCCATTCAGCAGAGGGCCTGAACCTGAAAAAAGATTTTCAATGAAGTATGACTTTAAGTTTGGATCATCAGGGGGAAAGTAATTATACCTTCCATTATACACTGGATGCCATGTACGCTTTGTGTGGATGTGCTTTCTGTGCAGTAGTGGTTTGGTAGCAAAAAAAAGGGTTTTGTCAATGTTTAGTGGAGCTTAGTATAGCATGAAATCTAGTTTGCTTAAATGTAGAAATGTTTTTAAAAAGGGGTAATAATCATGTTTTGTCATGTTCCTTTGCAGAGACGGTCGACCAGGAAGCGAAGGAGGTAAAGAAAAATATATGATCTACGCTGCAATCGGGACGGTGTGTGTGCTGGGTGCCCTCACTTTCCTTGAACTAAACAGTAGGGAAATTACATGGAAGGAGTTTATCAATAGGTATTTTCTTCTTTGCATCCTATGTAAGATGTTTGCATTTAGGATACCTGTTATTCAGGTCATGTATCATATCAGGCGTTTATCAAATAGCGCTGGCCTGTAAGACATTGTCAGTGATGGAGGAGGAAATTATTTCAGTCTCACCCCAATCTTTGAAATGCCTGATAGGCCAGCATTATGCGCTAATACCTTTTAAAGGGATATTCTAGATGCAACGTAAAAAAAACCCCTACCAAACTGATTACCTAGTAATATTTCTCTTTTTGCTTCTAGCTATCTCTCTAAAGGAATGGTTGAAAAATTGGAAGTTGTTAATAAAAAGTGGGTTCGAGTTCGATTACCTCCAGGAAATAACGTATCGGATGGGGTAATTTTAGCCTTTTATATAATAATGATGAAAAAAAATGACAAACTCTAACTTCGACAATATTAAACAAAATCTTCTTAGAGTTCTCTGTGGTTCAACATTGGAAGTGTGGATTCATTTGAAAGAAATTTGGAGAATGCCCAAATCGAGTTGAATATAGAACCCCAAAATTTTGTACCAGTTATTTACAAGAGTGAAATGGACGGCAGTACCGTGAAGGATTTAATCCCAACCTTGCTTATTATAGGTAAAACAACCCGTATAATGAAGTTAATACGTTTGTTTACATCCTAAATCCCTGTTAAGGGTTTTTGATTTTCATGCTTAAACGTTCAAGTGAAATGATGGGCGGAGCAGCCGGTCGTGGTAAAGGCCGTGGCGGTGGCTTATTTGGAGGTGTGATGGAATCGACTGCCAAGCTTATCAACCCCACCGACATCAAAATTCAGTTTAAGTAATAAACAGCTTTATTTATATTACATTTTTTACGTGCGTAAGCAAAATATCACTTCCATTACAGAGATGTTGCCGGTTGCGAGGAAGCCAAGATTGAAATTATGGAATTCGTGAATTTTTTGAAAAATCCCCAGCAGTATCTGGATCTAGGGGCTAAAATTCCTAAAGGAGCAATCCTTACTGGTAAAATAACAGTTTATTCCACTTTTATTTCGTCAGGGAAAAAATAAAACATCTAATTGTCTTTAGGTCCGCCTGGAACTGGTAAAACCCTTCTGGCGAAAGCTACGGCCGGCGAGGCCAATGTTCCGTTTATCACAGTATCAGGCTCTGAGTTTTTGGAAATGTTCGTTGGTGTCGGACCTTCAAGAGTAAGACGTACATTATAGTCCCTTTGTTACACTTTACTATATTTTTGCACAAAACAATTCCTAGGTTAGAGACATGTTTTCCATGGCTCGTAAACATGCTCCGTGCATTCTCTTCATTGATGAAATTGACGCAGTTGGTCGTAAAAGAGGAGGTCGTAACTTTGGGGGTCATTCAGAACAAGAAAATACGCTAAATCAACTACTGGTTGAAATGGATGGTATTTACTCATTTATCAGGATAGTTAAGATCCATTGAAATGACCGTGTCAATTGTTTAGGTTTCAATACGACAACCAACGTCGTTGTTTTGGCGGCCACCAACCGTTTGGACATTCTGGACAATGCTTTACTGCGCCCAGGGAGATTTGATCGTCAGATTTATGTTCCAGCTCCAGACATTAAAGGTTTGATGTTTTCGTAGCTCAATGTACACAACTAGTTGTTAACCTATTCGTCGTTGTGATAGGCCGAGCCTCTATTTTCAAAGTCCATTTGGCACCTCTAAAAAGCAACATTAATAAGGACGATCTGGCTCGTAAGATGGCGGCTTTGACTCCGGGATTCACAGGTGCCGACATTGCAAATGTCTGCAACGAAGCCGCATTGATCGCCGCGCGCGACCTAAACGAATTTATTGAGCTACGTCATTTTGAACAAGCCATCGAGCGTGTTGTTGCTGGCATGGAAAAAAAAAGCAACGTACTTCAGCCGGAAGAAAAGAAAACAGTTGCTTATCATGAAGCTGGACACGCTGTAGCCGGATGGTTCCTTGAACATGCCGATCCACTTTTAAAGGTTTTTAACAGCCAAATGAATGCAAACGGTGAATGATGTTGACGAGATGCTTTTTCGTATCCGACATAGGTTTCCATCATCCCTCGTGGTAAAGGTTTGGGTTACGCCCAGTATTTGCCCAAAGAACAATATTTGTACACGGCGGAGCAGCTCTTTGACCGCATGTGCATGACACTGGGTGGTCGAGTGTCTGAACAGATATTCTTTGGTCGCATCACGACTGGTGCACAGGATGATTTGAAGAAAGTAACACAGAGTGCCTATGCTCAAGTTGTTCACTACGGTATGAACGCAAAGGTCGGTAATGTCAGCTTTGATATGCCACAACCAGGAGAGCAAGTACTGGAGAAACCTTATTCCGAAGAAACCGCACAAATGATTGACAACGAAGTACGCGTTTTGATTGATCGAGCGTACAAGAGCACCCACGAGCTCTTATCGTTACACAAGGAGAAAGTTTTGAAGGTAACCTCTTTTTTTTTCAGCACTTTCAATTGCATTTCGCCCAGTCAGCTGGTTGAATATGGGAAATGATTCGTTGCATCGTTCCGTTTTAAACAACAATTTGTTAAATATCTTATTATCCCTAACCCTTAGGTTGCTGAGCGTCTATTGAAACAAGAAATTCTGAATAGAGAAGACATGATTGATTTACTTGGCCCTAGACCGTTCCCTGAAAAGTCGACGTATGAACAGTTTGTTGAGGGAACGGGTTCGTTGGATGAAGACACATCCCTTCCTGAAGGGCTGAAAGGATGGAATAAGAAGAAAGAGGATGAGAAGGCGGACAAGAAATCAGGAGGAGCATCGTCAACCTAAACACAAACATCTTGCCTAACAACAACGCTGCACCAGGTGCTGACATGTCCTTTGCCTGAGCCTATGTTCACGTGCCAACGTCAACGTTGAATGCTCTTCTAATGGAAAGTTCCGTACCGGCCAGTCAAAGTTTGCTTTCATCGTTACTTTGCTGGATTTCTCTAGTTTTTGGGAATATCGTCCATCGTCGTTGTGTTGCATTATTAGATCCTTTTTAGGTCCAAAAAAACGGAATTTTGTACAGGAAACAAATCAAAGACAATACAATGAGAATCTTAGGTTATTTTAATATTTTAGAAAACATTTCCTTTCGTGTCAATTGCTGTTTAAATGGTTTGTTTGTTTTTTTTGGTTCAAGGTGACGATTGTTTTCGAAGGCGGCAGAATCGTGCCAAAAACTGCCGTGGCATCATTAGTGGTAATGTGCTAAACGGTTGGTTTCATGGCACAATTACTGCGGAAACAATAAGAATCTCGTTTAGTTGTGGTTGCGACTTCATGGTGGCTCGCCCTCACACGCAATCCCACCTACCGTGAGAATTGTTCGCAGGTATAATCAATGCGACGTGCTAGTTTAGTGCTTCCGGGGAAATTTTCTTTTCACCTAATTTGATGAGACGGAAAGATTGGATTACTACAATCGCACGAGTGAAGAAGGTACAATCATGAAAGGTATATACGAGAAAACACCGGAAAAGTCAAAGGAAATCCAATTAGACAACCGAAATTGAAGTTCCCCCTTTTTCTTTGCAAACTGAATGTTGATTAGCAAAGTCTGCGTGATTGTATAGTATCCCGCCCGGCCATCAGTTGGAAGGAATATATGGTAGGTGTCGATCGACTTTGAAAGTATTCCCTATCGCTGAATGACGCATTTTGGTCTGAACCTTTCACATTTCTGTTGGAATTGACGATGCCCAGCATATTTTTGTCATGCGGCGCCGGCATCCGGATTGAAAATGCAAAGGGACAGAAAACGTGACTAGGGAACCGGAAAAACGGGAGCCGTCACGCAACTTCTGCAGACTGCAAAAATTCCTCATTAATGATTCGATCCACTTTCTTTGCCTTCATCCTTCATTTAACCATTTTCTTCCCTTTGTTTTGCCGATGAACGATGACGTTCTTCCGCTTCTGCCTATCTTGCAAAGTTAACCTATAAGAGCTGCGTCACAATGCCGAAACTTTTTCAAATATGGTCCAGTGACGTCCAAAAAAACTTGGCAATCAATCGAGTGGATTACGACGCCTATCCGAGGCTAGGCCAAGTTTCACTGTAGGGTTGCTAGTAGAGTGGATGCCAGGTCCTTTGGCCACCAGAGCGAGAGTATTTCGGTGCTCTATGTTAATAATGGGGCCGATGCGAAGAAGAGGCAATGAGGTCGTGTGTGTGTTGTTGTCTGCAAACAGACCAGCTGGTATCCCGTAGTGCTCCCGCTGTCAAACTTTCAACAACCTTGCATGAGCTCGGTGGAATGACTTGTTTTTGTCGCTTGAGTAGACCGAGGTGCCTTTTAAAACCTGAGTGTGGTTTTCGATTCGTCTATGCCTCGCATATCGATCAAACCTGACAGTTGCGCCCAATCCTTCGGCGCCATATGTTACTGAATTCTTTTTATTATTATTTTTTTCGTTGTCTTTTTATTTGGCGTTGTTTGTTTGCTTTTTTGTCAGGAAGGATAAGAATATGTCGGCCGTTGGCGATACATACATCAACATAAGCAGTATGGACAGGCTTAAAAAAAAACTGAGAGTGGCTAAAGTTGAAAAAGGAGAGACGCTTCTGCAAATAGATATTCATTTTGGATCATAGAGGAAAGGAGCGCAAAAAATATTGAAAACTAAAACAAAATAAGCATCCAAAATAGACGACAAGATGAAGAAGAATCTCGCCAAAAAAAAGATGAAAAAAAGATTGATCTGATGCCAAGGAGCTTGTTTCCCCCGGGTTCTTTTTTAAATGTCTATCGTGAATACTATAACAAAATAGCATAGAGCAAAAAATAAGAAGTTTCGCTTCGGTAAGAAATAAATCGTTTGATCGGGAACCACAAGAGATCCTTGGGAACCGTTAATCTCATTACTACGCAGTACTTTCATCAACCAGTTTTTCGCTTGCTATCATTGGCTATAAGGTAATTCGTTTAAAAAAACTGACCTTCGCCTCAAAGGTCAAAGCTGCACGTAGACGGAAGCAAAATCACGACAGTTTAATCTCCCGCTGTTATATAGGCGAGTTGATTGTAGTCCGGTGTGGAAGATGGATTTTTCTAGCGCTATTTGGATGATTAGCACAAACAATAAAGAAAGGAACCCATCTCTCCCTTCCTGACGATTAAATAATAACTTTTGTTTGTTTTGTTTTCGTCCATCCCGATTCAGCAGCCGTCAATGCCGAGCCAACCGACGAAGATATCACGCGCGCGCAATCACTCTCTGCTAGCCTTTTCGATGGTGAGAGAAAATAAGCGGAAGAGCGGGATGTGGGCGGGAAAAATACTTCGCAAGTTCAACTCCCGAGTACAGTCGTAGGAGAAATGACAGTCGGTGTTTAGCTGCCGTCTGTGTAGGACAACCTTTCCCTCTCTTTATCCCCTTCCCTCCCTCTGTATTTTCGTTCATTTTGGTTTGTGCGTGATCGAGGTTTTCGCTCTTGCACGTGAGCGCCTTACAGTGCCACTTCGTTATAACGACGCGGATGACAAAAGTGGCCAAAATTGTCTTTCGTTTGTTGTTGCCTTCCGAAAGTCTTGAGGTGTGTGCAAATAGATAGGAATCATCAAAGAGGAAATCACGGATAAAAAGAAAAATTTGGTAAGCAATTCATATTGAACAACGCTGTCTTTTGGATGCAAGAGGATGTAGACGAAGGATAAAGCACTCTATTATGTGCATTGGTGTCTACCCAACCGTGCGCCCCATCGTCTACTCCCTGAAGAATTTAAAATACAGGAGCAGAGCGGAATATAGAAGAGAACTTAAAAGAGCTTGGGGGATGTAAAATGGATCTGATGTTGCATAACGACCCAAAGCTTGTACGTATAACTTCGGGACAGCCGACAAGAGAGATTTTTCCCCGTCTAGGCTTCAGAGTTGTTCACGCCGCTTGATTGTCAATGACATGGGGTCGTGGATGGAAGAGAGCATAAGAATTTGAAGTCGAGATTTGTTAACAGAAGCCTGTTTGGGGACGAGCCTTTGTTGAGTATCTAAAATAATCAACGGGCAAGATTCAAAATTCATGATCGAGGAATTCTAACAATGGAAAAGGTTTTACTGGGTTTCCAACTTGACTATACTATCCAAATATAAATAAACATAAAGCGGTGGAAGAGGAGAACATCTGTAGATGCTTTTGAGTAGGATTTTACTGCTTACTGCTCTGAAACGTTGAGACAAAGGGGCTTTCCTTCTCCTAGTCTCGTTTCCTGTCGTAATGAAAAGAGCCAGACTCGAATAGAACTCAACAACATACACGTTACGAAATTTTGGGTCGGATCGATATATACTTTCATAACCAACTCTTATCTTTTGTTGTAAACAAAAGTAATGAGCGTTTCACTGGATACAAAATGTGTGTGGTTCATCGGCAAGCCACCGTTTCCGTGCTAAAATAGCAATAGATTATACATCGAAGAGACGGGCTTTCTGAATGAGGCAATGTCTTTGAAGGCATGACAGAATCCTTGGTTCCCGTCTAAATAGGGAATTGTTACGCATGTCGGTCCCACGAAATCATAACAATTTGCTCCCCTCTATGCGTTTTTATCTCCACTCTTTTGTACTCTTCTTTCAGGAACTGCCGTATGTCTCATTACTTACAAGATCTGCATATCTCAAGAGTTTATGTAATTGTTGTTTGAGGAATGAAAGCCATAGTTGAGTCTGAAAGAAAAGGTCACGAAGGCGCAAAGTAGAAACAAGCGGGTGATCCCATTTCTCTTAAGAAACAAACGATATTGAGAAGATGGTGGAAAGGCCGGGATTGGATGGTGTCGAGGACAATATGGTCTCCATCTTCGACATCGCTGGTGGCAATCTCACAAACCTAATACTGTGTCCCGACGTCCCAAGGATAGAAAAGCAACATTCTCTGTGGACTCTCTATTATTGGCAACTTCAAAAATAGCTAAAGCTACTCACGCAAGAGCCGAAATAAAAATCGACTACAAAATAGAAAGACAACAAACACGAAATAAGAAAACAGCCGCATATCCCGATGTGGAAGGTGACCTTTGCAAACATTATTCAATGCTAGTCAAACTAAGGCCGTCTACCTTTCTCCGTTTGGTAGCGTAGCGACGCACGTCACTCAGAAGGCAATAACCGAGGGGTAAATAAGTTCCCTGGTTTCGTGACTTGATTTTCAGGTGCGTGAAGTGTGAATTCAAGCTAAATTATTAAAGTATGTATGCGAGAAATCCGAGTCTTATCGTCTTCCATGAGAAAGACTGATTCAGACAGCGCATCACGCAGTTGTACTACTACACCGAAACAGACGTAATTTCATTAAATGTTTTTTCTTTGCATCAGAAACAAGAAAGAAGAGAAATAGAATGCTCACAAGCTAGCCAGAAAATCTGTAGAAACATTTTGGACAGCCAGTGACGCTGTGAATGCAACGCCAAGTTAATTACGATAGAGTGCATGTTGGGATTGTTCCCAGGATGATTACGTTTTGGCGTGATTGATCACGTACCGGGTAGTAACGCGTGATGTGTTTCTTATGATACAAATTCAACATTTTCTTCAACACTTTATTGCCCTCGTTTCGGTGGTACAGTCAATCGAACAAGAATGTTTTGTCATCGTGAAGTGAGTGTAAACAAAGTTCAACCTGTTTGTCACGCTCCATTTCACCTCACCTCGATACGAGATGAATGAAACTGAATACCAGGCACGATATTGATTTCTATATTGATTAAAATTTTACACAAAGTTAGAGATAGCGGGGGGGGGGGGGGGGTGTTGGGTACACATTTTATGATGGTGGACGACAAACTTACTGGTGCGGAAGTGACGACACTTCTCTTAACATCGATCCAATTCATTCCAAACGTCATTATCGCTGTTAAGTCCAGTCATTTATTTATGGGGACATCCGCATAGGCTTGTCACCTTTATATTGTGTTTCTTCATTTCCTTTTTTCCAATATCACGCTTAGATTACGACTTGCAATGCCAACACGCACTACGTCAGTGCCATTCCATAACCTTTCTCCTTCGCTGGCTTTTGGACAATATTGCACAGCCTTTAAGTTTTTATCAGTGTGGACCTTCACTCAGCCTCGCCCTTTAGTCCTGATATTACGCAAAGCTCGTCCGGATTTTAAACCCACCTTTAAGTTTTTAAAGCTATTGATAAGACGTAGACTATCCGCTCGACCAAATGCTTCAATGCGGATACTATGAAGTTTCAGTCGCTGCGCAAAGTGCATTAAGCTTTGCGCTTCAGAGTCCATACCTCAAATTGGAAAGGAAAACATTTGGGAACAAAACCAGAACACCAAAATCGATCCACTCTATAGTGAAGCCAAAGTGTAAGTGTAAACAAAACTGCCGAGACGCGAGTTTTCTATTTACGGTGCATTTAATCCACTCCAACTATTTACCCACCGAATATTTTGGCGTCTGCCAAAAGTTATGTTAGTTATTTATGCATCAAAACATTTCAAGCATTTTCCTCGTGACAAATCGTTACACTTTTTATTTTACTATAACGTTCTATAAGAGCTTCCAAGTTAAATTTGGGTTTTAAAATAATTATGTTTTTTGTTTTAATTGCAGGACAATGAGAGCGACTTCTACAAGAACAATTTACCTAACACCAAAACGTTTTTCTCATTTGTGAGTTGGTTTTGAGAACCAAAACGGAGTGTGGACGACGGTTGCCATGGCGATTATGTTACTTCTGTTGTTGCTGCATGCAACGCTGAGTTCAGCTGGTACAACAACACAACAGGATCGCCAGTTGTACGTCAATGGCGACCTGAAGCAGGTGTCTCAGCCACTACCAGTCGTGGTTCAAACCGCCAGCATCAGCAGTGAAGACAGCGAACGGCATTTCTGGCACTGGTTACACAAACAACAAAAGCAATCTGAAGTACGTCATCAGAAAAGCAGACGATCCAGACGGTGGAAAGAAGTGGAAAACGGAGAAGAAGAACACAGCCATCCAGCCATGTTGGAGAAAGATGAAATGACTCATTCTTCGCCGATGTTAGAAAATCGATCTACTCACGACGATGAAAGTCATGACGAAGAGGCACATAACGGTATTCATGTGGCCAGTTGGCGGTGGGACGAAATTGGAATCTACATCACGTTCACCTCTTTCATCATTGTGGCCGGTTTGGCCAAAGTGGGTAATAAATCCTCTTCCTAGCTTTCACTTCTTTGCGACCAATTAGTAACCGTATAACACAAGGGTTTTTGTAATATCCGTTTAGTGTTGCTTACAAAGAAGAGTAGATATTTCTTAGTCGACAAAGGCAGGGAAATTGAAAGTGTTACCCTGAATAACTTTTTCACTATAGGTGTGCATATGGAAAAGGGTTTTTAATTTATGTTTTAAACGGCGACTCATTAGTTTAATTGTGTTGAGACTCGCACTGAATACTATACCGGTATCTTCTGATTCAAGGTATGGTACTCGTGTGCTCTAATTTTTCAAGCTCTTTTGTTACACGGCACAGTCAGTCCATCTTTTGGATGGAAATAATTAGAATGCTTTTATGAGTACCGAAAAGAATCAAAGTTGGGGTTACACCTACATTTTATAGTTCACTGCAAATGTCAACGGAAATAACTGTTGCGTGATAACGACTCCGTCGGTACTTTCTTTTGGAGTATTATATTAGCTGTGTAGGAGCTTTGCTACGAGTACATTATTGCACAGATAATGACAGGGAATAGGATAAAATTTTTTAAATCCTTTTCTAACAATAATTTTTTTTTACGTTTCAATTTCATGATTTGGTGATATCTCCGTTCGGCACACGCTATTCGTCGCTATCGTTTTCCAGCTTTTCATCACGCACACGTCATCTCTTCAAGAATCCCCGAGTCGTGGTGAGTGGACAGTGCTTTGTTTTGCTTTTCTTACTATTAATAGACTAATTGGACGAGTACGACTCGTCTGATGTTTCCAATTGGGTGAAAACAGATACGAATTGCAGAATGTTGCGATACTTTATACCCTACCCCCCTCCCCAAAAACTTACTAGTAGATTATTGATCTTGTTTTCATCGTATAGAGATTTGCAGTCACGGAATCTTACGCAATCCGTCTTATCGTGTAACTAAGTGCATTTTATGTCTCGTCTATCGACATCAACTTTACTCCTATACATAAGAACTAAAAGCATTTTTTTCCCCCCGACGTGATTTACGTCCTCCATCGCCATTTCTTCAAGGGTTGCGAACTTGCAAAAAAGGAGTTGGCACTTCAGAAATTATTGCCCGATTGAAAAATAAAGATCATGTTAGCTTTCTGATGGCTGTGAAGATACGCCTCAGTTGTACTGGCTCAGTTAGTGGGCCGTACTTAAAAAGTTTGCCATCAAATCGATTCATGTTCATCGATAAACTTGGGGAAAGGTCGTAAATATTTGGTAAACGATGAACAAGACGTGGATGAAGACGCGCGGCACCGGCTTATTCCGTAGCGCAGAAAGCTGGACAGAATGCGAACGGCGCTCTATATAAATAGCAGGATCTTTGTTGATACTAGTAGTACCCGCAATTTGTTATTATGACAGCACGTCGCAATGTCCATGTTTCTTTACGCGATTCAGCGATGCGACTCTATTGACCGTTCGTTTGTCACGTTCCTTTCTTTTGCATTTCTTGTGTTCGTCTCGTTTCCTTCCCTTTTTCTTCCATTCAGATGCATCCACTGTTACATGTCTCTTATTGTGTTCCCTCCGGATTCTGCTTACAAGGCTAAACATAAAATATAATGTTTGGATCTACTTGCATGTAACGCGGGATTTGCTACACATTCGACCGAGTAGCTTGCTGATTCTTCTCGGGACAGCTGTCGGCGGAATTCTCTAGTAAGTCACATGCTGAGCTTTCATCCATCCATTCCATTTCTCTTTTTTCTATTTTACTTGCTCTTTTTCTTGGAAGAAAAGCTTTTTGTTGGGCTACTGGCAGTG
Source organism: Daphnia sinensis (assembly GCA_013167095.2). Lineage (NCBI taxonomy): Eukaryota > Metazoa > Arthropoda > Branchiopoda > Diplostraca > Daphniidae > Daphnia > Daphnia sinensis. The sequence goes on from CM023190.1 coordinate 8,861,372, forward strand.
CAATAGCTTTAAAAAACTCGTCTCATTTGTCTGTCTCATTTTTCTTTTCTTGTTGCAATGCTACCAACCCTACGTCCATCCCCGGCTGGTGAAACTATGTCGTTGACCAACGCAACAACAAATGGCATCCCAACGTACATAAAACTATGACATAAATTACGGACAACGAAACAGTGCTGCCGGAGTGGGCTTGTGTGAAGGAGTGAGGGGCGCAACTCGAATCCCAGGCTGTAACCCAGTTTCCAATTCGGACAGCGACGAAACTTTCAGGTTCCCAACATTCACGCCGAAACTCTTCTTCTTGATTCTACTACCACCGTGAGTTTCTTTTAATTTTCTTTTTTTTTCTTGCCCTGTTGTTTGTGTTGACGCTGCGTAACAAAAATAAGTGTATGACACGCCCTGGATGTCGTGTATACGCAATCAATCCGGGAAAAGTGCAGACAGCTGCAGCAAAAGTATACGGAACGCCCTCCACCACCACCATCCTCCACCAAAACAAAAATGAAAATCAGGCTCAGAAAATGTATGGAACTATTCCCGATAATGTATCGTCGTTGGCAACGTGCCTTCCGAACTGCGTTCATCCATTGAATCGAATGATTGAACCATTCCTTTTATGATTCACCATTATTGCCATTTTGATTTATTTCGGTTAGATCTGTTTTGGCTTTTGTCGCATTCACTTATTTGTTTGATCTCTCGCACCAACATCCTACTCGTGTTTTATATATATATAGTATCATTCTGGAGTCGTCCTATTCGCTGTACGACCGAGCCTTTGCCGACAATATTGGGACTGTCCTCTTCTACGCAGTGATTGTGAGTTTGTGTTCCTTTTCATTTTTGTTCTTGCTTTAAAAACTCGGAAGAAAGGATTTCAATCCCAATCAAATCCATTTTTTTTCCTTATTAGCTAGTCGTCCTCCTCTTACCATCCAATAGTTCCCTATACGTTTTATGCTCCTTCGTCTTTCCCGTTTAGTCGTCCACTGTGTTTGTGTCTTGTGTGCAAGAAACCCTAGAGAGTGAGCGGCAGACACGCAATAGCGGGCAACAGTAGCGGTGAATATGAACAAGTAACACTGACAGCCTATCGAAGAGAGTTGAAAGTACTGATGGAAACATGCCATCCAATTACACGATTCATGGCACCGAGACGGGGAAGATCAATTTACCTCCAACTCGATCTTGTGTCTTTTTTTTTTATCGACTTTCAGTGAGCGTAACGTTCAAAAGGCCACACAGTTCTCGAAGCCGCTACTGGTGTTGGCTGTTGCGGTCGTGTTTCACGCACGACGTGCTGACAGGGGCGCCTATTAGCGTGTGATGATTTATCGTGATCTTCGTATCCCTTTTTTTGTATGTGTATCTGTTTCTTTTTCTCTCCTTATTGTTTCTTCTTTGTTAAATATTTTTTTTTGTTTCGTTTCATCTCCATTCCCGACCGGATAACAGGGGACCATCTTTAATACCTTCGTAATTGGTGAGTGTTCCGTTTCACCTTTCCTTTTCATTTATTAGATAAAAATTTAAGCTTGGAAGTTTTTACAGAGGAGAATTCAGGTTTTAAAAAAAGCCGATTCTTCAGTAGTGGGGCATAACGAATAGAGCTCAATTCGAACACGATGTTGATGTAAAGTATGCACGCGATAATCGTCGGCTTTTTCTTTATCACGAATGTCTTGTCTGTTTTTTGTCAGATGTCTTTTCCCGCTGATCGATAGGGGGTCTCTTAAAGAGCCAAACGTTACGGCTTTCCTTTGCCAAAAAAGAGGGAAATAGAAATGAGCTAACCTTTCCATGTCAGGAGCTATACATAGCCGATTCATGGGTTCTTACACAGTTATTCGGCCGTCTTTTCCTCTCTCTTTTGCAGTATATGTCTCTATCCCCGAAATCTTTTTGTTTGTTCCCTTTTTTTTCGTTTGGTTCCGATCGGACGAAAGCCAGTAGAAGATAAAAAACCTTGCAGTTGCTTCGAAATTGACAGCACACAATCCCAGAGCTGCTGCTTCGTACACAGTGTAGTTCAGTAGGCCGCATTCCTTCGGGAAAGGAAAAAAATAGTAATATGGACCGTTAAAAAGACTTGGAGCTCCGCTATGAGCAATCGTAAACGACTCCTTTTCTCGGGCGCACTTATTGACTTGTTTAGCACCGCGTTAAAAAACTTAAGCTGAAATACAGTAAGCTGAACAACGTGCACGTCAAAGTACGTTCCCTGTGATCCCTTCGGTGAATATAGTTTCAGTACAATTTTGAAAAAAACAATCGTAGCTGATAGATAAGACAGTGTACAATGTGGTCTCACTCTTCTTAACGATTAACGTGCTCTATTGTTTTCGATAGATAGTGCTTTATTAGCGCAACAATTAAGCCACAATGCTTCGTTTTAATGATGTTTTGTTCATTGAATTTGAAAAAACGGTTAAAGGATTCTCGTTGCTCGGACTGGTGACAATTGGTTGGATTGGAGCTGTCCGCGTACCCGAAGAAAGTAATGTCGAGTGGTGGGCGGGCCCGCTTTACACGCTACAGGCCACCGACTGCCTGGTCTTTTCGTCTCTCATCTCAGCCGTTGATCCTGTAGCTGTTCTGGCCATCTTTCAAGAAGTTGGCATCAATAAAGACCTTTACTTCCTCGTCTTTGGCGAGTCCCTGCTTAACGGTACGTACTTGCGCTTACGATCCAATTGAGTTTGCTTCCTTTTGCATGCCAACGGATCGAGTGTAATGACACATAAAGAGGATCGCCGTTTTCTTTTACTCTGTTTTTGTTTGCTACTTGGCTGTTGTCACCCCGTTTTGGATGAAAGCCCGGAAATCATTGATTTTGCAAACAAGACGGAAGGTTAATGATAAAAAGAAAGGTGCAACTCTCAAGTGTGAAGTGCCCGGACGATGAAAGCATCAAAAGAAAAGACCCGTCTTTGTTCTTTTTCGGGTTATGTTCAATCATTTCCGTCAATAGCTGGTAGCAAACCATCACGGGAGCATGTCCCTGCGGAATGTCTTATTCCTCAGAAAGATGGATATGCCTCCGTAGTGGAAAGAGAAAACTCAACGAGATTATATTCGTGTAAAGAATGTTCTTGTTGAATGACTTGTTTGATTGTTCTCAATGTTCAATTCTTCTTTTTTGTGTGAGTCGATGCAGCCGTTTTTCTCTAGCTATACCAAAATGTGTTGTACGTGTTTATTGATCTTGGCTGCTACATACTTCTATGCCGGGTTAGTCTGCCCATCCTAGCATGGCCAGAGTGATTATCGATCCCTGTCTTGACGCGTTCGAATCACGTGACCCAATACAGGGATACGTCTGTGAAAATGCTACCGATATGTACTACCTCGTTTTATTGCTAATTACAGATGCTGTGACCGTTGTCCTCTATTCCATGATGGTCGTCTTTGCCCAAATGGAAGGCAATGTTGCTGGAGGACAGTATGCCCTCGGAATCGTCTCGTTCTTCACCATAAGTCTTGGTGGACTTGGTATCGGCATTCTCTGCGGTCTGCTGACGGCGCTCATTACTCGTACCACGTCCGAAGTTCGAGGTATTCTAAACATTCACGCTTATTTTATCGCAAGTCAGCTAAACGGATGTGTTTGTTTCTTTTATTCTTTTTTTTCTGAACTTGTACGTCGTTAGTTGTTGAACCTTTGGCTGTACTAGGAATGGCCTATTTCTCTTATCTATGCGCAGAATTGTTCCATTTTTCGGGCATCATCAGGTAAGGTTATATTCTATCAATTTCCTATGGACTCTTTAAGCATATCTCGACATTAATGGGATGGATTGTCTTACTTAGCTGTATCGGATGTGGCCTTGTTCAAGCCCATTACGCCTTCGCGAATGTCTCGCACAAATCTTACACGACCGTCAAGTATTTCATCAAAATGCTCAGCTCTACCAGTGACGCCATCATCTTCCTCTTTTTGGGCATGGTGCTGGTCAATGACGTCCACGAATGGCACACTGGCTTCGTCCTATGGACTCTCCTTTTGTGCCTCGTCGTCCGATTCCTCGGTAACCATAGCATTTCTATGGCCTAAAAAGTGGACCATTTGGAATTAATCCTCGAAAATTACGTTGCCTGATTCGATCAATGTTTTTTTTTCTCCTTTTTTAAGGCGTGTTTATCCTGACTGCCATTGCCAATCGATTCCGGCTCAAGCCAGTCAACTTGCAAGAGCAATTTATCATGGCTTACGGAGGATTGCGAGGAGCTGTCAGCTTCTCGTTGGTTGAGATGCTTCTGCCGAGCGTCATCCAACCACGTCAGATGTTTGTCACAACCACGTTAGCTGTTATTCTCTTTACTGTCTTCGTACAAGTAAGCAGTTTGTTTTTATCCTATAAAATCTTAACTAAAGTAATCGATCCGATAACGAAAACCTAGGGCGGGACCATTAAGCTCTTCGTGCGGCTTCTTCACATTCAAAAAGATAGCAAAACTGTCAAGTGTCTAATGAATGAAATGAATGAAACGGTTTGTAACAATCAATCTGATTTGGATATGTTCCTTTTCATCCTAATTATTCACTATTCCACCTTTTAGATGTTTGATCACTTGTGTGCCGGAATTGAAGAGATCTGTGGTCATCGCGGCAATAATTTTTTCAGGGTAAACACTATTTTTCAAAGCTTCGACATATAAAATAATAATGTTTTGGTACTCTCGAGGTAACAGGAGAAAATTGAGCACATTGACGAGCTATATCTGAGACCCATCTTCACGCGGAGCACGGATAAGAACAGTTTGCAGCGTTTGTTCGAAAAATTGACTCTATCGTAAGTTAGAATTCTTAATTAACAACAAATCAGGCAAGGAAATCAATATTTCAAAATGTGTGCCGCAGGGAACATGCGGCAAACATGTACGCTGGGACTGGTGAAAACACAGGCTTTACTCCGGTTGCTAGTACGGCCAAAATTGAGGAACCAGCACCGGAGGTTGCACCGAAGGCGAAAGAACCAACATCTCCTTTGCCAATTAGTGGAGATGTGGAAGTTTCTCCTTTACTGGTTCAGTCACCATTGCCTGGTCAAGTAGCGCACCAATTCAAGAAACCGATGAGAGGTAAATATCCGTTGGTGCGGCAAAGCAGCGCACCACCCGGCAGCATGATGCCGGCTCGGGCTTCCACTCCAGGGTCTTACAATCCGGTGCGGCCCTACAACGAAAACGTGCCCGGACTGTCAGAGTTCCCTGAAGTTCAGCTGCGCATTAAGGGCATTAGGGGAAGACAATCAAGACCGAACAGCGGTGAATCGACCAACAGCGGTTCCCTCGATCCAGATGCGACTGCTCACGCATTCCGCAAAGCTCTTCGCACCACTAGCAGTAATCAATACAAACGGGTACGTTTTGCATTTCTTAAAGAATTTCCTCGGTGAATCCTTACATATGGAGATACGTCATTTTTCATTCAGGTCTACCAGAAACACAATCGAAATCTGATTGGAGATGACGATTTACCAGAAATCGAAATGGCCCTTCGACGACGATTATCTAGCGTGTCGAGCCCTATGCCAACTGGAGGACGTTTCCCCCAGGCAGTTTCTTCCGTTTTCAATTCCCCGCTGTCCAGCCCAGAATCACCGAATTCTCCCAAGTCAATAAGCAATGCCGGTGGTAACCCAACGTCGAGTTTCGACAGCGGAACCTGTTTTCCATTTTCAGGTAATTTAATTCTTTAGCGAAAAGTCGATATTGTTCGTTCATCGTGTGGTTGGCTCTCCGCCAGTGAGTGGAGAGACAGCAGTACGGCCGCAAGGTGCTAGAAGGGAGAACCGACGGTCCACATCCCCGACCAGAAATAGCCAACAACAGCCGTCCGAATATGCCATTGAAAACGAAAGGTCTTCAATCAGTGGCTTGAGCAAGCGCCCGAGATTAGAAAATTTGAGGCCTTCTGGATTTGCTCCGTTGCGAGTCATCGCCGAGCGTGATGGAGAGCACAGTGCGTCCAGTTTGAAGATCCAAGACATAGAAAATGGCGAAGACGTACATCCTCTAGATACGAGCAAAAGTAGCCGCCCTTCTCGACCGAGTGCTAGCAGAGAAACCGGAGTGTAGGACTATAATTTGTCTTTCCAAATGGGATTTCACACGTTGAAAAATCAATAATATGATATAAAATATCTACAAACTCTTCCTCATTGATACGCCATTTTATGAAGTGCATTTATTTTTTAGGTCTAGGTATTAGAACCGTCTACGCCAATAAAGAAATTTTACAGTGTATACAAGTATTTCACGGTACACTTGTATCGAGGTAATCTTATCTTGTTCATTATACGGTTGACATTACTGCACTTTTTGGGCTGGTGGATTTAAAGACACCGCCGATACAGCACACGTTGAATTTTTGGTTATATGCAAGATACTTATGGTTACGGTTTATTTTGTTATGTTTTTTTTTTATGAAACGGCGCCATACCAGGAACATGCCTCACCACCGTTATTTGATTTTCCTCAATTGCATTATGGTTGTTAATTCTTTTCTAGAGAATAAATAATCCAGTGACATGACGTCGAAAATAAACAGTCGTCATATCATGATTTGTCTTGTTCTTGATTCATCAGTTCACCACTTCGTTTCCCCTCTTTTTTCGTATTGATCTTTCCCACGGTTTTGATTGGGTGGCAAAAAAACCCCAACATGGTTCGGGTTAATTAAAAAGCTGCATCTACATGTCCAAGGACTAACAGTCTTTCGGAGGGGGGGGGGCAATACTGCATTCTCTGTTCTTTTGCAATCCCATCCTTCGAAAGCTTCTGATGCAGAAGGGAGGGTTCAATCCTTCCCGACTACCATCTGTTGGCACGTCTTTTGTGGGCGTATTTTATTTTTGGGGAGGGTTAGCATTCGAACATAAATCCTTGAGTCTTTTCTCTGACTTCAACGTCTACGCAATTGCTACTGTCTCATGGAAGGAGAAAGTGACGAAAGTTCCCACAAAAGTGAATTTAGGGACCCGTGCAATGTGTGTGAAACAACATGGATTGACGTTGCAAAGATAAGTAAAGAAAGCTAAGAAAAAAGCTGATTTTAAAGCCAATTGTGAGCATGATATTATTCCAATTCTAAAATAAAGGAGAGGGGAAACCCCCGTTGGAAATACTATCTTTGTAAAAAAGTAGGTCAACGTTCTGAATTGGAATAATTTCATGATCTACTTATCACTTATCAGCCCGCTATCTTGTTACGTAATAATTAGTTTTTAATCAAGTAAGACCTTGTACAGCGACTAGTAATTCCCTAGTTTTCCAAAAAATCCTAGAAGGGATTTGGCGTTAATTACTTGTCATGATGTTTTTTTCTCCGGTGAAGGTTAGCCAAGGTTTGCATAACGAGAGGGCGTGTTAACAACTTAACAAGGAAATGTATTGGTAAACTTGTACCACAAGTTCAAAATGCCAGAAGGGAAATTCAAAATCTACAGAAGGGAAATCTCCTACCCGTTATTTTTTAGTTTCAATTTGCAATAAGGGAAACAACAAAACAACAACCACCCGAGACATTAAATGTTTTCTCTTTTCGTCAAAGAAAATTCAGATTTTATATCATATATAATTTTAATCGTTCTACTAAGTACTGAATTTGAAAATAACCCTTTCAATTAATTATTTACAGTTGTAACTTTTTTGGCAACTCTTGTTAACCGATGGACTAATTCTGCAAGAATGGTTGCACAAAAGGGTGGTTTAAACCATGTTGCATTCATTATTTCGAGGCCTCTCCAAGGCGTACAATGTCGTGGCAATGACACTCGTTGTAGCTAAAATAGGAATTGTTCTTTGGTCTGTTACAACAACCGTTCTTCCGTCTCAGCCAGAAATTATGTTTCGAATGGGTGACGTGCTAAATGTTGTCTGACTGGATTTGCAGTACCAAGGTTTTGCATTTACTAACTCCTCCTTCAAGTCTCTGTTAAATCAAGATTGCTGTTTACATACATTTCAGTTTGGACCATTTGGACGACACGTTGGAAGTAATCAGCAGGTAGTTTTCGTCTGTCTCTCATTCGAGCTACGTATCGCATTAACAGGCTCCACCTAATAATTGATTGTTTTTTTAAAGGTGATTGTGTCTATAGATTGGAATCAGTAAAAGGCGACAGCGGCGTACGTTCGGTAAGCAAAAATTGCTTTTGTTTTGTTTTTGTTAGTTTTTTTTTTCCATGATAGCATTGGTATGTAGGACCACTAGGCCATTTTAATGAATATGGCCTATTGCCGCAACTAAAATGATATGCATAGAATCCCGAATTTTAAGTAAACTGTGGCGTTTTACGTACTTGGCCAACGCAGGGGGACGCAGGGGGAAAAAACCGAGACGCTTAGATTGTGTGTGATAAGTAGTGAACAATTGAAGAACCGGTTTCAAAAATATGGTGACTTAAACGGGAAACAGGGTGGCAGGTGATCTACGAACCATGGGTGTGTTACAGCAAGGCACAAACAAAAAATGTGTCTTATGGATGCAATTTGTTTTACAAGCAATTTTGTAACCTTAGCTAGGGGAAAAAGGTCTTACTTTAATATTGTTAATGGTAATTTGGTTTTCAGTGTGCGGAAGTGAGTTGCGCACCGATCGTCGTACATTTCTTTCTGCTGATTGATGAAATCTTAAACGTAGCTTTATGTTCGTGGTACCCTAATTGCTTGGTGAATAACCTCATTCTGACCTTCGGAGAAATTTGTACGCCGTAACCGCACGAGTGCAAAATCAAAGAAAAATATCAACAACAGCATGCTATTCACGTAAGATTTTAAATTAACAATGCATAGGTGAAGCTGTTTGTATGCGAGTCAATGTCTTTATAATATCCCAGCTTTTGTTTTACCCTTTCCGCAGTTCGCTGCGTGTCTGAACGTTAACCGGCTGTGATTCAGTGAAACGTACTGAATGTGTGCGTTTGTTTCCTGTATGATTTCTTTTTTTTATATTTTGCATATTGGAAGGTTGTTATGTCGAAACGTTGAGAAACTTTTTATTATCAGGAAGCAAAACAAAAAGGGATTCGGAAAGGTGAAAGTTTAGCTAGTTGCCATAATGAGTAAACATCTAACGACTTGATAGAAATTAGAATCTTTTAAAATGGAAGAAATTGTTGGTATTTGCTTTAAAATCGAAGTTAGATCGAACAAACAAAACGAAAGTTGTAAAACACGTCCACAGTTTCAATACTGCGTCTGTTCCATTGCCTTTGTATTATGGTAATGTTGATTGAATCTGATACCCTTTTCTTTTTGTAGGTCACCGTAGGCCAGGTATACGTCTGGTAGAAAGCTTGCTTCGTGAAAAATCGTTCAACATTTCAATTGTCACGAAATTCTACAGGTATTGTGCCCTTTCCTGCCACTAACGCAAGAGTCGCAAGGACGCATTTAAACTTAAAATTAACTCTGTCTCATTGGCCTTATTACTTAACCAACAGATTTTAGAGTGAAGAACGAGGACTAGCAGCCGTAACAATGTCGAAACTGTTTCTCCTTTTATTACTGGGTGCCGCGTTAGCGGCGCCCGGTGAAACGGCAGTGAATCAATCAGATGAGCACGCTAACTATAATACGAGGCAGATGCTTGTGGTGCCGATGTTGGAAGATAAAGCTGGCAACATCAATTTATCAGCTGAAATAAAAAGTCACCCGACGACTCACGCCAAAGGAAGTCACGGTGAAGGGGAAAAACATCATGGAATTCACGTGGCCGATTATCGCTGGGACGAAATTGGAATCTACATCACGTTCACTGGTTTTATCATTGTGGCCGGTTTGGCCAAAGTGGGTAATTGAATCATTCATTTTTTTTTCTTCTGTACGACACATTATTCATCATGGATGGATAAAAGAAAAAGATTAATGTTTGTCGGGCTTTTGTTGGCCAAAGAATATTTCAGTCGACAGTTTCCAACTGACGGCTTTGAATTGCCAAAATTCAGTAAATCAAATGAATTAAATTGAAGCCAGTCAAAATTTTAGTTGAAAACAATTTATATTACTGCTCAGAAGATATCATAATACTTCATGCATTCAAACCCTATGTATTTCAGCAATAACCTTTCTATCATCCTGTTCGAAAGCATTCACCATTCTTACAACATTTATTTTCTTTTGCCCACAGCCTTCCATCACGCACACTTCATCTCGTCTAGAATACCCGAGTCATGGTGAGTGACCATCTGAACTTGTTTTTTAAATTAATTTTTTGGCGTTTTTATTTGGCACAAAGAGTGAATGATATCTGGGTGTAGTCACTACTCATAAGGCAAGGTATTTAAAAAAGAGGCAGATGTCGACCGCAGGGCCATTGGGTTGCGCTCTTCCAAAACAGTAAAATGTAGGGCAGACAAATCATTTATATTACTTGTCGTCCTTAACTTGCCCTTATTTCAATTTCCGTTACCTTGATAGGATAACTCTACTATTTAATCCGATAAGATGATATCCTATTCGTTGATGGTGGCATCCTTGACATTTACTTTCACTTTAGTCCCAAAGTCGAGAGCGCAGTCAACTAAAATGAAGATTAATCACGAAAAATTGCATTTCATGTCATGATCATCCCACAAGTTCTTGAGGATCTGAGGTTAGAAAAGCAATGCCATGAAATCGGAATAATGTATCTTGTAAAGCTGGAACAACAAATGAAAATCAAGGCAATCGCTATTAGATCCATTCCCTTCTTTACTCCTTATTTATTATTTCATTACAAAATTCTGAGAAGTGCATGGAATCTGAAAGAACGCGATGATCGTAGTCAGACGTAGTACTAGAAATTTGTTGCGTAGTACGACGGCACGATTTATTCTATGCGCATGGTTTGGTTATATTATAGGCCTTACCATTCCATTTGGCCATCCAATTTTAAGGGGTGCTTTTCCGTTTACTGCCTATATGCGCGCTCCTGTTGTTTGTGTTGTTATCGGGCATCTTCCTTGTTTTGTTCGAAGCTCACAACTGTGCGTGAAGTCTAATATATGTTTTCACTTGCATGTAACGCGGGATCCCATACACCCTCGACAAATAGCTTGCTGATTCTGCTCGGGACAGCTGTCGGCGGAATTCTTTAGTACGTTATACATCTTTCTCCCTCTTTTCCTTCATGTTGCAGTCTTATTCTTTCTCAGTTAGCTTTCTGACGAGTTGGATGATGGGATCATTAGATTAGATTTTTCCTTTCTTTTTGTTATTTCTTTGTTGCAATGTTTCTGATCCTGTCTCCACCCACACCATTTGTTTGTGTGCGGAATCATGGAAAACAACTCAAACTTTACATGGATTAATTCACGAATTATTACATCCATGTAGTGCGGCCGGATTTCAAGGCTCAGGTCAACAGGCCGGCTTAGCCAACGAGGAGAGTTTCATGTTCCCAACGTTCACTCCAAAACTGTTCTTTTTTATTCTACTGCCTCCGTAAGTAATCCTTGAAATTGTTAAAATTTTTTGATCGGAAAACCTCCTTCACTTCTGTTGCGCACGTTGTTCCCAGTGAGCCTATGCTGACGTACTTAATTAACTTGTTATTTTTGGAAATCGCACCCAACTTCCCGTTCTATTTAGCATCATTCTGGAAGCATCTTATTCGCTGTACGACCGAGCGTTTGCCGATAACACTGGAACAGTCCTCTTCTATGCAGTCCTTGTGCGTTTGTATTCCTTTTAATTCTTTATGTTCGAGTTTTTCATGCTAAATTTTTCGTTGATCTTTTTGAATTCAATCGGTTAATCGATAACGATAGGGCACCATCTTCAACACTTTCGTCATAGGTGAGATAATTCCTTTCCACCTTTAATTTACATTATCAATGACATTTCATTTCAATAACTTGTTATGGCTGTCGTTTAGGTTATCGCCATCTTATTAAAAGTCAAGTTTATTGTCTATACTTTCTACTTTTTAAAAATTTTTCAGGACTGTCTTTAATCGGTCTAGTGACGATCGGGTGGATCGGCGCTGTACATCTCTCCGAGGGAACTAGCACGACATCGTTAGCTGACCCTCTCTACACGTTACAGCCCACCGACTGTTTAGTGTTTTCTGCGCTCATCTCAGCTGTTGATCCCGTGGCAGTTCTTGCAATTTTTCAAGAAATCGGCATTAACAAAGACTTATACTTCCTTGTCTTCGGAGAGTCTCTTCTTAATGGTCAGTACAAATTTCTTCAGTCTTGCCTACATCGCAATGTGGATGTTGTCACCAGACAGCAGCGCACGAACCTGAAAGAAAAGTTGGACTAATTGTCTAAAAATTCTTTTACGTCCAACAATTTAACGTTCACGTGATTCGAACGATACCCAGAAAGATGTCAGAGTTCGCGATGCTAAACTGCTTGTTGTAGAACATTTTTACGTTAGTGAAATGTTTTAAATCTGTTTCATAAACAAACGCGTGCACGTTAATTACAGACGCCGTAACCGTCGTCCTCTATTCGATGATGGTGGCATTCGCTCAAATGGGAGGCAACATCGGTGGAGAACAATATGTTCTTGGTTTCGTCTCATTTTTCACCATAAGTCTCGGTGGCTTCGGAATAGGAATCATCTGTGGGCTGCTGACAGCGCTTATTACTCGCACCACGGCTGAAGTTCGCGGTATTCCTAAGTTATATTTACGTCTCAAATGTCGATCGTATTCGCGAAGAATTTTCCATCTTAATTCAAACTTTTCATCCCCATCTGTTATTCATTTGATTGTTTTTTTTTGCTTCGATAGTTGTTGAACCGCTAGCTGTGCTTGGAGTGGCCTATTTCTCTTATATGTGCGCAGAACTTTTTCACTTTTCTGGCATCATAAGGTAAAAAAAATGCAAAAAACCTGCTGTTCTAAAATGAATTGAATGTTATATTTACCCACGTCTAGTTGTATCGGCTGTGGCCTTGTTCAAGCCCATTATGCCTTTCCCAACATCTCGCGCAAGTCTCACACGACAGTCATATACTTCATCAAAATGCTGAGTTCAACAAGCGACTGCATTATTTTCCTGTTTTTGGGTATGGTGCTCGTCAACGATGTCCATGAATGGCACACTGGTTTCGTCCTATGGACCCTTTTTCTGTGTCTCGTTGTCCGATTCCTTGGTAGGAACAGAGCCTGTTCTTCGTTGGGTGGCCTTATCAACCGTTTGTTTTGTTTTTTCTCTGTTTGTTTATAGGTGTTTTTATACTCACTTCCATTGCCAATCGATTCCGGCTTAAACCAGTCAACTTGCGTGAGCAGTTTATAATGGCCTATGGAGGATTGCGAGGCGCTGTCAGTTTTTCGCTAGTAGAAATGCTTTTGCCGAGCGTCATTCTGCCACGTCAAATGTTCGTCACGACCACTTTGATTGTTGTTCTATTCACTGTCTTCATACAGGTAAACATAAGCCATTCATCCAATCGCTTCGTTAACAAGAAACATAACGTTTTTTTTTTTTTCATTTTGTACAACCAGGGCGGGACCATTAAGCTCTTTGTCCAACTCTTAGACATCAAGAAAGACAGTCAGTCCGTCAAATATTTGATTAACGAAATGAACGAGACGGTTCGTAATTGCATTGGACTATTTACTGCTTTGTCTAATCATTGTATATCAATTTAACAGTTGTTTGACCACTTGTCTGCCGGATTTGAGGGGATCTGTGGTCAACGGGGGAATAACTTCCTCAGGGTAAATAGAGGTAGAATTTTTAAGATTTAACATTTACGTTATAGCAATTTGCTGACAGGGCAAAATCGAACACATCGACGAGAGTTACCTGAGACCAATATTCACGCGGCGATCGGAAAAAGATCCTCTACAACTTTTGTTCGAGAAACTGACTCTATCGTATGCTATAAGTTGTGAATCTTTTAAACTTGGTTTACGATTTTTGCATTATTCATAGGGAGCATGAGGCGAATATGTACAATATAGGTGGTAAAACGCGTGATTTTGCCACCTCTGAGCTTACCGAGATGGATGAGTCGCTCATGATTTCTGAACTTATGAAAGAATCAACGGCGTCCCTTTCTTCTGCTGGCAGCGTCAGAATGTCGCCCTTACTTCAACGAGGATCAACATACCTGGGCCACATGAAACAGCAAGAGAGACCATCATTGAAAAGATTTGTCGATGCCGTTGGTGTGTTGCGACAGAAGAATGCCCCGCCTGAGAACTTACTTCCTCCGCACGTTCCTAAATCCGCCTCACGGCGTTCCGTATCTCTGGATCCGGAGGTAACGGCGCATGTATTCCGTAAAGCTCTGCGCACCAACAGCAGCAATCAATCACGACGGGTACGAAAAATTTCTTTAAATTATTATCGAAATATTAACCCATAATTTTGTGACGTTTTGTAGCTTTTCGAGAAGCGCAATCTCATCAAAGACGATGATTTACCGGATCCATCCAAATGGATGTCTGTTCGGCGAAGGCTATCGCAACGTTCTGACACTTTGCTGCCTGGTGATCGTTTTGCTCAGACTGTTCTATCTGTCATGAATACTCAGTTGCCAAAACCAAAAGGGCGTTTTGCCCAAACTGTTGGTACTATAATGAACTATCAACAGTCGAAACCGGGAGCATCAATTTCTCCGTTGGCCACCTTTAATATATCATCGTCGAATTTCGATAATGGAACCAATGGTCAACAGCAACTGGACACATGTTTTACGGAAAATGAATGTTCGTCCACATCGGAGTTAAATAAACAATCTGGATTGGAGAATCCCACGGACATTATAGCTCCACTGGAAGTTATCGTTGAGCGTGATAGAGAGCGCAGTACGCCCAGCACTCATACCCAAGACTCAGAAAATGACGAAGAACAAGAGGCTCCTCTAATCACGGCCAAAGCTGCTGCCAACGGAGACACCGAAATGTAAAATTTTATAAATTATTTTCCCAGTAAACGTTACATAGGGCAATTCAAAAGTGACGTTTTGTAACTGAAATCGTAATCAATATGAGATTTTGACTTTGAACTTACGTTTGGACGTTTAACTGGCGGCTTCATGCTGCGTGAATCGACACTGACGGTGCGTATAAAAGGTTAATTGGTTTATCACATTTTGGTATTATTTATGTCTCTGTACATTAGAAAAAAGTTTTAGAATGCTACATTTACTGCTTTCGTGAAACTTTTAAACTTATTATTATCCCAGTTTATACAATATTGTCAAATATAATTGAGAAAAACCGCAGCGTTATTGAAACTTAAAAAAAAAATTCTAAACTGTTTCTGTTTTTTGAAAAAATTGTCACGATTTTGACCTATGTTAATTATAATGTTGAACGGTAGATGTCTTGCGCTTTACCAACTTGTTTTCCCTAAGGAAACAGAAGCAGAATGCTTAGAATACGTAGGATTTCCGGTTTGGGGCTTTGGGCCGTGTAAATGTAGAAGAGTTCTGTCAACTATTGGTCATCGACCGAATGTCAAATGTCAACAAGTAAAGCTGTGTTCCATATTGGATAAAGTGGTAACTTTCGTATTTCCGCAAATTTATTGGACGCAGTCGAGGCCTGTTTCTTGGACGTGAAGATATTGGTCAGGAAATTGTAAGGGTATGGAGGATATTCCATTGCGAGTTTCCATGGAAGATAGAACTTTTGATCATGATGAGAGTGATTATCTTTTAAGCGCTACAGAAGAAGCAAACGTAGCATTTAGAAGAGGCCGCAGACGAAAAAGAAACACTGGAATGGAAAGGTGAAAATAGTTATCTCATAAAATTTGGATCTTTAAAGTAGGTAGTCTGATACAGTGTTTGTGGATCGTAAACTTACCCAGAATGTAACATATCAAACTAAAGTTATTTCACAATTAAAATTAGAAGTTGCTAGTTTTCTAATTAGTTGTTTGGAAGCTTCAATATAACATGTGTTTGTACAATTTATTTACTTTCAGTTACTTCAACAAGCTCTACCGTTGCTGCCACAGGGCAAAAGAACTAAATTCGCGAACTGTATGGATTGGCCATCATTCCCAGCAGGCAAAGGATACTGCAGAGTATTACCCACCAAATGGAATCCGTAACCAAAAATATAACTTTTTCACTTTTCTTCCAATGGTGTGAATTGGTTTGCTTAAAGTGCTTTTAGCACCGATCTGTACGTAAGGAGTTTAATCATGAATTTTTCTGTAGGTCTTATTTCAGCAGTTTAAATTCTTTCTAAACCTTTACTTCCTCATAATGGCCATAAGCCAGTTCATCCCAGAAATTAGAATAGGATATCTTTACACATATTGGGGACCATTGGTAAGCCCACTTGAAAATCCATCATTTTTGATGAAATATTTTGGAACTGTCACTTTGCTTCTTTAGTGTTTTGTGCTGTTGGTAACAACAATCAGAGAAGCCATCGATGATTTTCGCCGAGCTCAACGTGATAAAGAAATTAACTGTCGTCTGTATAAAAAACTAGTGTCATCAGGTTTCGAACTTATTCCGAGCTCAAAAATTAAAGTTGGCGATCTTATTTTTATTGATAAAGGTACGTGTAAAACTGTACACTAGATGTGCTATGCTATCATGAAAAAATTTCACAGCCAAATTAACTTTCACACATGGTTCAAACCCGTCTAGATGAAAGAGTTCCTGCTGATATGGTTCTCTTAAGAACTACAGAAAAGTCTGGATCATGTTTCATTCGAACGGATCAATTGGATGGCGAAACAGATTGGAAATTGCGATTGGCCGTGACAGACACTCAAAAGTTGGCGTTTGACACTGATTTATTCCAACTAAACGCTTCCGTTTTCGCTGAAAAACCACAGAGGGATATTCACACTTTTATTGGAACCTTCAAAAGGGTATGCTTGAAAGATCAGAGTATAGTAACTGTACTTGATGTGCTTGATGATTTTTTTGGGGGTTGGAATTTTTCTTTTGAAATGCAATCAGAATGATGACCCACCCGTAGAAGATTCGTTGAATATTGAAAACACTCTATGGGCCAACACTGTTGTGGCGTCAGGGACAGCCTTAGGACTTGTTGTATATACCGGAAAGGAAACGAGAAGTTCTATGAACAATTCACAGCCCAGGAGTAAGGTTGGACTGTTAGATCTCGAAGTAAACCAGTTAACTAAGGTATACTATAGTTAGTTACTATCGTTATTAATGTTAAGAGTTAAAGTACAATCTAATGCTTTCCCTTTTTTCTTTTTAAGATTTTGTTTCTTGCGGTTGTCGGACTTGCCTTACTCATGATGTGCTTGAAAGGATTCCAAGGCCCCTGGTACCGATACCTCTTCCGTTTCGTTTTACTTTTTTCCTACATTATTCCGATTAGGTAATAGAAATGTTTTATGTTCCGACATTCTGATTCTAACCCATAAGTGTCCTAGCTTACGCGTAAATTTAGATATGGGTAAAGCGTTCTATTCATGGTCAATCATGAAGGACAAAGAAATCCCTGGAACTGTGGTACGATCAACGACCATACCGGAGGAATTGGGAAGAATTTCGTATCTTCTTTCAGACAAAACTGGAACTTTAACAGAAAATGAGATGGTATTTAGGAAGTTGCATTTGGGGACGACCGCCTATGGCACCGAAACTTTTGACGAAATTCGCTCTCTACTAGGCCAAGTAAAGTAGAAAAATAAGCCTATTTTTTATGAAACCAATTCAGTTTAACTTATTATTCGCAGGCATTTAGCCATACCAATAGTTCTACGAGTGTAACACCTGGGCAACCAAGCAGTGGGAAAATGCGCAGGACAGCAATAACGCGAATTGTCGAAGCGGCGAAAGCTATTGGGCTCTGTCATAATGTTACACCTATTGTTGACGGAAATCAATTTGTATGAGTTACTAGGTTTAGTTTGTATCATGTTTCGCTGTTCTATAATTCATTTTCGCTGCAGATTGATAGTAAAATCAACTATCAAGCCTCTAGCCCGGATGAAATAGCACTCGTATCGTGGACAGAAAGTGTGGGCCTTACGCTTATGGAACGCAACACGACGACTATGACTCTGAGAAACCCACATGGTACACTAATGAACTTTACTGTATTGCAGGTAAGCTAAGTGACTATTTTAACATTGATTCTTTGTCTAACTTTTCACTGTTTGCTTAGATATTCCCCTTTACGTCTGAAACTAAACGCATGGGCATCATCGTCAGAGACGAACACTCTGGCGAAATAATTTTTTACATGAAAGGTGCCGATACAGTAATGAATCGCATCGTACTGTACAATGACTGGCTCGAAGAGGAGTGTGGCAATATGGCGAGGGAAGGATTAAGAACTTTGGTTGTGGCCAAACGTCCATTGACAGACGAACAGTATTCAGAGTTTGATACTCGGTATCAGGTTGCTAAACTAGCATTGACGGATCGGGCTGCCCGGGTTGCAGCCGTTGTTGAAAGTCTGGAACGGGACATGGAATTGTTAGCCGTTACTGGAGTCGAAGATCGTTTACAAGTAATCTTCTTTTGGCTTCCAATAATAGTATAACAGTTACTTATACCTTTTTTTTTTAGCAAAATGTGAAACCATCGCTTGAGCTTTTGCGAAATGCAGGAATTCGAATTTGGATGCTGACTGGGGACAAATTAGAGACTGCCATTTGCATTGCGCAGAGTTCGCGCCTTGTCCCTCGTTCCCAAAGCATTCATGTCTTTGGTAACGTAACATCACGTACAGACACACATCAAGAACTGAATGCCTACCGTCGAAAAACCGATTCCGCCCTCATTATTCGAGGTGAATCGCTGGAGCTATGTTTACAAGTGAGTTCAGTTAGTTAGGCTCCCATGGTTGCGCACTGTCCAAATAATGGTTTTTGATACAGTTCTACGAGCACGAATTCATGGAACTGGCTTGTGCTGCCCCAGCTGTTGTCTGTTGCCGTTGCACTCCGACTCAGAAGGCCACAGTTGTGCGTTTAATTCAGGAACATACGGGAAAGCGTACGGCGGCTGTAGGTGATGGTGGCAACGATGTCTCCATGATTCAAGCGGCTGACACTGGCATTGGAATTGTTGGAAAAGAGGGCAAGCAGGTACGCAAATATCGACAGAACCAATAACGTGCCTAATAATTCTCCTAATGCGATTGATGCAGGCTTCTTTGGCTGCAGATTTTTCGATTCCACAATTTAGCCATATAGTTCGCCTGTTGCTGGTGCATGGTCGGAGATCGTACAAACGTTCAGCTGCTCTAGCCCAGTTTGTTATACATCGAGGATTAATCATATCTACAATGCAGGCTGTCTTTTCTTCAGTGTTTTATTTCGCGTCCGTATCCCTCTATCAAGGCTTCTTGATGGTTGGTTATGCAACGGTTTACACCATGATTCCAGTTTTTTCACTTGTTCTGGACAAAGACGTATCCTCGAAAATTGCGATGACTTACCCAGAATTATACAAAGAACTAGCCAAAGGAAGATCTTTAACATACAAAACGTTCTTCCTGTGGGTCTTGATCTCTATTTACCAAGGTAATGACTTAATCGCAGCTTTGTACCGTTTACAAATTGAAAGGTAATCCTTGTCAACCTAAATCATAGGCGGTGTCATCATGTATGGAGCTCTGTTATTATTCGACGATGAGTTCATTCATATTGTTGCCATCAGCTTTTCAGCGTTAATTCTCACTGAGCTCCTTATGGTCACCCTAACAGCAAGGAAATGGCATGTAATCATGATCCTTGGCGAACTTGTGTCACTTGCCCTCTACGTAGCTTCTCTTGCGTTGTTTCACGAATTCTTCGGTAAGTTTAATTCATAAAACTCAAGTTTTAAAATACTAATGAAAATTCATAAAACTCTACATAGATTCACAGTTTATCCAAACAGCCGATTTTGTGTGGAAAGTGTGTGTTATTACCGTGATATCCTGCTTGCCACTGTATATCTTAAAGTGTCTACATAAGAAGTTCTCGCCGCCCAGCTATTCAAAATTAACCTAGTCAGATGCGGTGCCTTTTCTTTTTTCAATCCTGCCCACTACCCTGGTCTTGTCGTCCCCGAACGTTTTTTTAGGAAGGGACATTAATAGGCTGGAACGAATACAAATCCTGTACCAGTCGCAATCCATTTTTCAATTCCAAAAACTACAAAAGAATAAAACACTTCATTGTAGTTAGTTTTAATCCACTAGAATATTTCACATTTAAAAGAAACTTTTGAACACAGGTTTCACTGCCCACATCACTGTCATATGCATAATCAGAAACAATTCCGCAGTTTGTCCGGTCCACAGTCCGCGGTCCCACTTTTATCTGGCCCGTCACCTGTCAGGCCGCTCAGGTCTAGTCGAGTAGTCGTCGGGTTCGGGCTTGTACATGGCTTGTATCAGCTTGTAATTGTATTGTTGGTTTAATTTTTAAGTGTCCAAATTGAGATGTGGGAGTCTGAGGGTTCAAGCAAGTTTTGTTTTGTTTTTGGTCAGTGCTAAGAGATATGAATTATCTTTGACAAGTGAAATTACAAATTACCTCTTGTAATCCTTCTGGATTTTGGCTTTTGGTGGACAGAGGCAGATGTTTTGAAGGATTATTTATCTGAAATCTATGGTATGTTTATCAGGTATTTATTACGTCCATTGCCATGCATGTACTTCATGCATGTACGTCATGCATGTACACACGAAAAATTGTGTAACAGGATTTCTCTTGCTGTCACCTGTACGAGCTGATGTTTTCATTTTGCTAACGTACAACAGTTTCTAAGTTTATTTTTAAACTACTCAGGCTTTCGTGGCGAAGCTGGTTCATTGGCCTCTAGCGTGTAAAATCGGAACTATTTCGTGCTTTTTGTCGTGACTTTCATTGTTAACTGCAAGTGTAACGACGACATGTAATGTGGGAAAAGTATATCCGAGTTTCCATCATCTAATAGAGGTGTTTTGAGATTAATCTCTGTGTGACTGTAACTTGTGGGAATATGTGTTAATTGTGTTACATTCCAATTGAAAGTTTGATCAAATTCAATGGTGTGTTATCTACTATTAAGTGCTTTCCTATTTTGTGCTTTTTAAGTGAAGCATATCAATGGATTATTTTTTGTGTCACAGGTAATTGTGTATCAGCTATGCAGCTGCAAAATCCAAAAACAGTTGGCAACTTATTACTTATGGATTCCATCATGTGTTTCTATTGCCCGTTAGGAGGTATTATACTAAAATTTTGGCAATTAGAATCCAGTTATCATGATTCTGCTTTTAGGAAGTAGCTTGTAAAACTAAAATTGCCAACGATGCTGACCTGCAGTCTTCTTGTCATTTCCCTTGAGTTGGTGAAGTGGCATGATTTTGTCTTGAGGGATGAGGTCTTAAAACTTAGATGTGGGCAATCGATGACAAAATTTGCATGCATCTTTTTTATTTCTAGCTCATAAACTAAAAGTGCAAGGGATGCTGGCTCTGAATGAAGATCATTCTTGGCCACTCATCATCTCTTGTAAGTTCCAGTGTTAAAAGTGCAGCACATTTTTCCTTATTGTGTTGCCAACAATTATCAACCTCTAGTTCAGCAGTTTTCGTTGCATTTCTATTCTGCTGGCCAACACACATAGATGTGTACCTCGAAACCACTACTCCCTGGTATTTTAAGTTTCTTTATTTCTCTAGCATTCCTTTTTTAAATTGTAATATCTTGTCATAGGACTGCCAACTTCCAAAATATTTCCGGCCCTACAATCTTTCCAGTCATCAGATGGGCGTAAGTAAAAACGCCCCTTCTTCACCTCGCCCGTCATCGCCTCGCTGTCGCCCGTCATCGCCTCGCTGTCGCCCGTCATCGCCTCGCTGTCGCCCGTCATCGCCTCGCTGTCGCCCGTCATCGCCTCGCTGTCGCCCGTCATCGCCTCGCTGTCGCCCGTCATCGCCTCGCTGTCGCCCGTCATCGCCTCGTGGTCTCCCCGTCTGCAGCTCGCCCGTCACCCCGTCTTCGCCTCGTGGTCGCCCCGTCATCGTGGTATCATTGTTTTGTGTAATGTGTAGTGTGTAGTGTTAATAACCTATTGGCTGCCACGCCTTTGATCCCCTTTTTTTTTTTAGCTTATAGGGACGGGCCGCGCTGTCCTGCCTCATGGTTACTGCCATGGGGTGGGGCAGTGCCACTGCCCAAAATTCGCCTTCGGGCTTAAGGCAACGCACCAGTAGGGACTTTCCCTTGTCGACGAGACAGTGGAGACCTGGGGTGTGCGTTCCCGGAAAGGTCTCCATTGTCAAGTCAGCCCGGACTGGTCTTCGGACTAGTCCCCCTTGGTCGCCATCTATCTGATGGCGACGTAGCGAATGTAAATAGTAGTGGCGTGGCAGCCAACAGGTTAATTGTATTTGTGTATGTTTCTTGTATTGCATTGTGTTGTATTGTGTCGTGTACAAAGTGGTGGAATTGTGGGTGGAAGGAGGGACAATAAAAAATTTTACATGCATTTTATTTTTGTACTTTATTTAAGTAATGATCTCCACTATTGTAACTTGACTGGGATTCGAACCCAAGGCATCCAGCATTCCAGTCTCACACTCTACCATTGAGCTATGAGAGTTACTATCTCATCATCTAAGTCTTCAACACATTCAAGTTACTAATGAGGTCAAGTCAAATGACAATCGGGGGATTGATTAAGGAAGTCATTGGCAGGCTCTCAGGCAGAGGCAGACTCTCAGAGTCTACCTCTGCCCTGGTTGAACAACCCCCGGGGAGATTACCCGGGGAGTGGCTAAGAGAAGCCGGAAAAGGATGAAGAGTGATGATCGGACAAGTTTTTACGTGAGCGATTAACCGTTAATTCGGATTTGTGGGTAGCGTCTTCGCCCTCCAAAGTTATCATCGAGCTGGAGGACCCCCACGTCCCCTTTCCGGACAGCGCACTCACAACCTTTACTGCTGATCACAGTAGGGGCATGACCCCCTACGGGCTTATCACAAGTCAAGGGGAAACGGGGCTACAGAAAAGAAGGGAGCCCAGAAATGCACTTCAATATTTTTGTAAAGATAATACCACTTAACATGAGAGATATAATACAAGAATCCGGAAATCTTCGGTCGTCCTTCCAAGTCCAACAGTGCACACATACTTTTTAGACCAAACCTCCATCAATATCCTTTTCAAAACCACCATGACTGCAAATTTAAAATTAAAGAAATAAAATGTTCAATTGTATAATATTTTGCTGATACACTTACTTAACACAGAAAAAACCCATTTGTTATTTTACTTCTCGCGAATTACTTCCATGACAACTACATTAAAGAAACAAAGCAAAAAGCATGAAAGATTAAAAATTTTTTACGTAATAAACACTTAAAAATAGGTAAAACACCTACTCAATTGTGCTCCCGTTTATCCCACTCAACTTTTTTTTTCACAAGAAGAGAACCAATGGATCATGACGATATCTAAAAGATACAAATTATAAAAGTAAACGATGCAGCAAATACTCATATTATTCTTTTGCCTTACCGATGAATTCCAAAAAAGCATGCTATTTAGTACTAAGATTGTTGGAAACCTTTGAAATCTCTTCAACTTGGAAGACAAAAACATGTTGGAATTGAGCGACTAGTTGAGATCTCACTATTTCATGTATAAGATACTCATACAGCTGGCAGCAAGAGAAATCCTGTTACACAATGTGGATTTAAATACACACATGAAAATGGACATAATAAATACCTGATAAACATACCATACATTTCAGATAAATAATCCTTCAAAACATCAGCATCTGTCCACCAAAATCCAGAAGGATTACAAGAGGTAATTTAACTTGTCAGAGATCATTCACATCAATTAGCACTGATCGAATACAAAACTAAACTTGCTTAAACCCTCAGACTCCCACATTTCAATTTGGATACTTTAAAAATTAAGCCCAACAATACAATTACAAGCTGATACAAGCCCGAGCCCGACGACTAGTGGAAGTGGACTAGACCTGACGGGCCAGAAAAAAGTGGGACCGCGGACTGCGGACGGGACAAACTGCGGAATTGTTTGTGATTATGCATATGACAGTGATGTGAGCAGTGAAACCTGTGTTTAAAAGTTTCTCTTAAAATCGAACCCGAGATGATGATGTGGATCTAGGAACCAATACGGAGCATTAATTTTCGATCCTTTTCCTTTATTTGAAAACAGACTTTTTTGTTGTTTTTTTACACACGTGCTGCTATAACAAAGAGATGTCGAAGCCATATTAACTGCGGAAGCATATACAATCAGATCGCGAACTAGTCATAGCTGGTAGTAGTTTCACATACAGTATAAGGTTATGGGGGAGAGGGAGTATAAGGGTTTTTTAGTATAAATAGATTCATGAAGGAAAAAGGGGTAGAAGTTTTTCCAAACGAGTAAAACATCTGCCAAACATAGAACCGTTGATGCATTCAAAATGAGACACAGACCAGAAACATCATACTAAACAGCAGTCACATTGAAATTTAGTTGGTACGGTTCGAATCTGTCCTAAAAACGAGTGCGCTTTTGCCATTGACTTAAGCATAATTATAACCACAATTCAAGCATCGTTTTATCCTGTTGAGATATTACGTCTTGTATAGCAACATGAAAATACATTTATTGAATGACTCAGCAAGAGTGAGTCCATGACTAGATTGCACTCACCCAGCCCAAGGGATAGCCGTTCTGTTTTCAAATCACCCATTTTGTTCTGACACAAAATGGAAACGATAAGATACACACGAATGGCAAGCCTGGCACAACTTATTTACTAAGTTAAACTGTGATCACTGGAGATCAGAGAAGCATTTAAATTACATGCACAGATTGAATTTATACATTAATAACGCGAAGAAAGCGTTGCGTTATCGCTTTTGGATTATTGACAGGTTACAGAGATATAAACACTTAAAACATCATGAAATTAGGTCAAAGATGGCACTAGCGCACGGGGTCCCTCAAGCTCACCATAAGGCGAGCTTTACGGCAAGTATTCTTTCATATATTTTACTCTGCAAAATGTAAACAAAAAATGCAAAAAAAAAGAAAGAAAGAAGTTTATATATAGAAGGGTATAGATGAAGAAACAAAGTTGAAAGTTGTTCAAGAAAAAACCGATTACAATTACACTTGTCTTTGGCTGATAGCTGTATAGTCGTCCTTTACGGCCGATAAAATGAACATAACGCACACACAAACATTACTGACCCTTGAATCTACTGGATTATACCAGCAAGCCAGCAATTCAATTTTGCTCCAAAAACTGGATGCCACGCCCAACGTACAAGGAAAACGCAAAAATGCCAATATCGTAAGTTATTACAGATAAAGTGATATGCTGAATCTAAGAAGGAAAGGGTATAAGTACGATTTCAAAGAACCACACCAAAGTGAAATCATTCTTCGCATTGAATAAATACATTTACTACTAGCCCTTAATATCGTAATAGGGAATGCTGGGGGCAGCCCACCGCACTTTCAAAACTTGAACCTTGATTTTAAAAAAAAACCAAACAGACAAAAGTGATAATGGGAATGTGGAGATCACACGTCGTTCACGACCTGTCAAGCTACGTTATTGGCGGAAAAGAAAATCATTCAACATACCTTTTGAATATAGACGAATGTTCGACATGTTAGATTGGTTTAGATAAAATAACACTCGAAGTTCTTGAACACAAAACGATGAAAACATTGAAGCACAAAACAGCTGTCTGCTCCGCTTGAGGTGGTGTACGAGACTGTTCAGAGCGGCATCTTAACAGAAAGGTTCAAAGAAGGTATTACCTGTAAACCACCTGGCGGTAAAATAGAAATGAGATCGCATCGTCAGAAACACGTAAGGGCCTGGTTGGTCCAATGAAACGAGAACTTTCAGAACGTCGTTAACGCAAATTTGGATTAAGAAAGTGAGATTATCTCACGCGAGCTACTCTGCAAAAGATCATTCCGGACATGAGTGACATAGAGTACGATCTAGGATACTTGCTAACACGATGAAGACGATTAAGCGGCAGAGCCATCAACAGCAAGAAAAACAGATAAGTTAATCCGAATCACTGTCGGAATCCTCGGGTTGTTCAGCGGCTGGTGGCAACTGCTGACTCATGCTTTCTGTGGCAGTAGCTGCTACGTAAGCCGCCGGTCCGGGTCCACTAGTGTGATCGATCTCCACTACGTATTCGTGCCTGGCCAAATAGCGCACATATTTTTCTGGTGGATCGCCAGTGCTAACTGCCAAGGAGCGAAGGGTAGTATGGGAAACGTTGGTGGCCGGCATAGTGAATTCGACGAAGCAGTGGCGAGCCAGAGTTTCTGGCATTTGGTCGTAGGATGTTAAGTTGAGACGACAAACAAAACTGTGCGTGGTGTAGGATCCTTCATGCAAGAAAACGAAAGAGAATCATATTACGGTTTGACACGTAAATGACCCGTTACTGTTTTATTGTATGCGAGAGTGATTGGGCTGACAACTTACCTTGGCCTTCCTTGGGAAGACGAGGCATGCGCCAAACGATGGCCCGATGATGATGCTCATATTTGGCCGAACCAGAGGAAACCTCAATTAGCGTCGCCTCTAAGGTGTCTACAGCGCCCAGGAAACGTTCTATGCCCTTGATCTTGCCCATACGACGATGAGAGGACTTGACAGAGCCATAACGGAAGTGTTTTTCCACTCGGAACATATATATCCAAGCTTCTGGTAGCGGAAAACGAATCGCCACGTCTTCGCATGGGATTTGGCCGTATTTACGGCTGATGTAGCCTGGCACTAGGACATCCGACCGCAGTTCGACTTTATTGCCGGAGACGCTGAAAGTGGTGCGCACCTGGAGGGGAAGCTCACGGTTCTTTGGAGGACGAACACGGAAACGCAATAACTCGATATAGCACGCATCCGGAGGCCGGAATCTAATAAACGACACATCATACAGGTTCAATCAAAACGAATTAGATCTTTTTTCTTTAGGTGGGCTTTTACTTGACAGTCCGAGTGTTTTCAAATTCAGCTTGATCGACGCAACTGTGAAATTCGACGTCTTCTAGACGAATCCATTCTTCTGTGATGACTGGAATAATGTCGTGGCGGCCAACTACTTCTTTTCCTTGCCTTGGCAGATCATTGACACCCAATTCCACATCGGGCAATCCTTTAACGACGCAAACGCGTTAAAGGATTACACAAATTCTTAAACTATAGACAATGTGGACGTGTGGAGCTTACCCGAAAGGAAAGACAAGACGAAGACGCGGACGCGGGCTATTTGTCGCAACACTCGACCCATTTTATCTTGTTCCACGTAGAATTCGTCCACTGCCGTCATCTGAACCTCATCCGTTTTGTATCCCACCTGAGACTTCTCTCGAGGCACTGTCAATTTGAACAGAGCTTCCTCTATGGCAGAACTGAACTCTTTTAGTTCTTCGTAGTTGGTAGTTCCGAGCTTCAGCAGTTCAGATATCTATAGAAGAAAACATGTGAAATCATCAGAGCCGCGCTAGATATGTAATTTTGACTTACGTGTGGAGCATGTTCAACAGGGATACCCAATTTTCTCAGATCACTACCGAATTCCTTGACACCGTTGTAATCACCCTGTATGGCATAAGCAGCAAATTGCTGCAAACGGCTTGTAAGGCGCTCGGCTTTTGTCACCTGACCAGGTCGTATTCCAGGACGTTCTTTATAAAAAACGTATTGCACCTTGACGGTGAAAATTTTGCCATAATGGTCAAATTGCTGTGCACCTGCGAACCAATTAACCGCTCATTACGTCCTGTACTATAACTCTCACTATATTATGCTTACTAATGTCGGAGACAGAATAACAGGGTTGGAGCTGCAGTTCCTGAAAAGGCTCTTTATCATCTTTATTGCTATAGAGCTGTATCACGGGAAGATCGTTATGGACTCCTAGTTTGACGAAGACCTTCTTCCAAAACCTATTTCCGAATTCATTCGAAAAGCAATGTATAACATTCTGATAAGAGAACTCCGGTACGGCCGTACGAACTTACCTCTGACTGGTGATCTTTTTCTTATTCGGCTGTCGCAATTGCATCTCCCATACTTGACCTTTGTACTCTACACGCGGGAATACTTCCAAAGGTACCGATTGATCTTCGTCAAAGAGTGGCGTTACGGGGGAATCTTCAGAGTCTCTACGTGGTGCCGTTGATTTCCTCTCAGGGGGCAGATAGGGTTCGTCTGTTGAATGGAGAAAATCCATTGTCATTTAATGAATTTTTCAAAGCAATAATCAAAAAGGAACTCACATGATGTTGGTACAGGCACCTGCTCGGGAATCAGGAACGGATTAAGACTTTTTGGAGGAGAATAATCATCACTGCTTGCAGTTTGGATTGGAACTCTCGGTGGCGGAGCTAAAGCAGGAGCTAAAGCTAGTCCTATTTTACCATCCATAAAGCCTTCGCTACGTGGCCTATAAGCAAAGAAGCAAAATAATTTATACGTGTCTTTTGTTCAAATGAAACGTCGACGTATTATACTTACTTAATTGAAAGAGCAAATTCCGGCTGTTCTTCGTCAGAATCGTGTGATAGTTCACGATGAGATGATGGAAAACGTGGGCTTCCATGAGGCGGAGGCGGAGGCTCTGTTAGAGCCAAAAACGGATCAAAACCTTCACTCGCACCAAAGCCTAATAAGCTGCTGGATTCCGGTGTTCCAGTTGCAGTACCCCAAACTAAACGAGGAGAATTAGTTATGTTTCGCTCTTTTTAAAGCCCACACTTTCCAGTGAACTGACAGTTGTTATGGTGAATTTAACTTACCGGAACTGCCTTTAGCGCTTCCTCCGGCTGAAAATGGATCGAATGGATCATTTTCAACCATGAGCATGTCCTCTCTACCCACGCTTTCGAAACGAGACGAAAAAGCGTCAAACTCTTCGGGTTGTTCGATGCAATCTCCTCGGTTGGGAATACTGATTGGCTCCGACGGAATAGGACTTTTGATGTCTGGGTACACCAAAGACGGTGTTTCCTGTGGCTGGTGATAATGCTTTGACAACGAGTCCTCTTCGGTAGTTTGCACTGCCTCGGTTGGTTCGATTACTAATTCTTCCTGGAAGAATGATGGTTGACTTGTCGCCGGAGCCATAACAAAAGGGGATTCCGGAGCAATGGGACATTGTGGAGCCTGTTGATCAAGATCAACGAGAAAGGTGCTTTCAAAGACGTCGCCGGCCAGCAAATCTTTCTCTTGATCCACTTTCTTCTCGAATAGTTTCAAGATATCGTTATTTGTGCGTGTCCTAGGCTTCGGAAGTCCTAGCAGGTCAATCTCTTCCGCTGGAACAGCTTCTGCCGTTACTTGTTGAGTACTTGCTGGTGTCGGTGAAAAGGCCAGCGCTTCCAATTCAGATGTGGGAGATGGTTCTCCAAAAATACTAGCAAAACCTTTGTCAGCTGATGGTGGAGGTTTTGCCGTTGCGGCGGTTGTCGGAGCAACGGGCCTTGGAGGCGGTCCGGGGGGTGCTGGCCTAGATGGAACTTGCTGAGGTCTCTGCGGAACAGCCGGAGAAGAAGGTCTTGATGTCGGACGTGGTGGAGGACCAGCTGGATGATCACCTAAATGATCATACTGTAGAAGATCCACTTCTGCGTTTTGCGTAGGACTTGGGCACGGCGATGGCGAAGGAGACGGTGAATGTGAATGTATCATGTTTGGATTGTATCCCGGTATTGGACTGGGAGCAGTGGCTCTCAGACGATCCAGCAAATGTTCGGAAGTGGCTTGCATAGCTCCCGTAACAGACAATATCAGCTGCTGAGTTTCGTGTGGAGGAGATGGTCTTGATGGTGGTCGAGGTGGTGGAGCTGGTCTTGCAGGTTTCGCGTTGCTGAGGCTCTCCGGTATAGGCGATGCCCCAGGTGATGGTGTAGCTACTTCCAAGATGTCTGTTGCCAATTCTTCAGGAAGTGGCACATCGGATTCCAGCAAATCGTCCATTAGCGGGGAGTGATGCGACATAGATGATGTATCTGGTAGATCGTATGGGCTGGCCATATTGCCTTGTGTTTGCATGGCACCACCAGAACTTAGCCACGCGAGACTGTCGACGTGTTCGTTGACCGCTGGATCAGATTCTATGATGGACGACGCGAAAGGGTTGTACACGGTACCGGTGCTGGGTTGTTGCGGGACATCATCCATCAAAAATGGATTACTAACAGCGCTTACATTGGCTGGAGCCATGTCGAAGAATGGATTCAAAACTGCCGAATAGGCTGGAGTTGCTGTTGATGTCGCGAAAGGATTTACGTAACCAGATCCCAACTGGGGGACCGGGTTAATGTCATCCATCATAAACGGATTGGCTGCCATTTTTGCTTGATTGAGGCAGGGACTTGAAAAGCTTTAACAGTTTAGTTTAAGATTTTCTCAACTGCTGATGTGTCAAACGGATCGATTTCGTCGTCAACTGGCGAATCGTCAACAATCACGAACGATGTCACTTGTAACTGGGTTTCAGCCGGAAGCACCGGTGGTAGATTGGCCACTAAACTGCCAGGAGCGGAAATGTCAAATGAGGCGACAGCCGAAGTGTCAAATGGATCGATAGCAGAGGTATCGAACGGATCGATGGCAGATGTATCGAATGAATCGACAGCGGACGTGTCGAAAGGATCAGCAGCAGAAACCTGTAAAGGACTGGCAAGCTTGGGCACCGGCAGCTTCTCCTTCTCGGTTGGACTCTCTTCAAGAAAGAGGGCGTCAAAGGAGTCTTGAGCTTGAAGACTTGGCACTGCCGGATTGCCTGGGATTGGTGGACGAGTCGGAGCACTAGACGACCGATCGATTGCAGCCGCTATAGCTGCAATAGCTGCCACCGAAGGGGGAGGTGGAGGACGCGTAGGAGGAGCAGCCGGCCTCGATGGAGGTGGTTTCCTAGAAGGAGTACCAGTTACGACTGGATCCTTGTTCAACACTTTCTCGACAGAACTAGTGTCGAAGGGATCGTCCTCCTCTTCTTCTTCTACCGGAAGTGGTTGTTTCGCCAACGACTCGTAAGCGAGGGCTTCAAATTCAAAATCCTCTTCGTCGAGAAGCTCTGGCTTTTTCTGCTGGACAACTGGACTAGGCTTGGGAGGCTTCACAAAGTCGTCGTCAATTGGATCGGAACTATCTGGAATAACGTCGAATTCAGCGAGGATGTCCTTCAAGCCGGGTTCGTTACTTGCAGGAGGGTCTTGTATGTGCGGTGTTTGTTGCGCACTGCTGGAACTCTCAGCGTGATTAGCCAATGGCGTTACTGCTGCAGAACTCCCCGTCTGATTCTGATCGAATTCGTTATCGTCGAAACAACAAAGTAACTGGATCTCAGTGGGAGGTTGAGCGATCCGTTGTCGGTTGGCTGTAGACAATTGATGATGTTGTTTTTGTTGTTGATCAGCAGCGTTGGCAGCAGTCAGGATCTCAACGGCGGCTCCGATGCTGACGAGAGCTTTTTTCTTTTTGATAACGGGAAGCGGGCCAACAAGCTTTTCGACAACGGATGTGTCAAAAGGATCGTCACCTGGAGCTTCAAGCGTTGGACTATCGGGAACGTATGCGAGTTTCAGTTCGCCGCTGGTTGCCACATCCACGTATTCAGTGTTGAAAATGTCCTCGTCGTCTTCCTCTTGGTTTTGTTCTTCAAAATCTTGTCCGAGTTCTTCCGGCTGGGGATCGGCAACTTCTTCGGCTGATTGCTGTGCCGCTGTGGGGGTTTGATCAGCTTCAGCTTCTTCCGCGTTTAGATCTTTGAATTTGCTGCCCTCCTCAAAGCCAATCCATTTAGTTTTGGAACCAGTCGGCTCACTATTATTAGCACCGGGGCTTTTACCGGCTGCTGTTGCTACGATTGGCTTGGCTTCTTCACCGGGAGTGGGTGTCTCGGGTTTCTTATTTCTCTGGTAATAGCTAGTCTTCTTTATTCGCCCTAAATCCTCTTGTGTCTTTTGAAGTATCGTATCAACACCTGTCGGAAATAATGAGTCTGTCAGTTTGCAAATTGCAGGTCTTTGGCTGTCAGTATTACGAATTTTGTTCTGCATGCAATTCTTACTAACGAGATCAAACCTTAAACACCATACGACGCAAGATTGATATTAATTGGCTGCTATACATTTCATAATTACAATATGAAGAAAAAGATTCCGATAGCATTCTGATTGACACAAATTAACCGATAAAAGAAAGACTAGCGTGGAATGAGTCGAGTAATAGTATCTTGCAATTTCATAGGAATGTTCCAACGATGACCATTCCATGAGGTCTTCGGCTAATTTGGGGAATGTAATGGAAAGCTATTCAAACGAGAGACATGTATCTACGGTGATATCGAATACGGCATGATTACCTCACAAAACTGTTAGCGATACGCACTGATCAATGTAGCTATCGAAAAAAATGCCTTTAATAGAAGAAAACAAACAAGTTGTTGTTACCTGATGTGAGAAGTTTGAATTTTTGCCACTCTTCGCTATCTTTCTTGTCAGCACCAGGCTCTGTAGATGAGGCTTCGTTCGCTGCTGTGGGTGAACCGTTTTCTTCAGCTGATGGATCGCAATCTTCGGCGGCTTTGGCGGCTGCTGCTGCGGCGGCTGCGGCCTTTTCACGGCGGTACTGCTCAAGGATAGCCGGATCAAACAAATCGTCCTCTTTCTCTTTGCCTTTTTTGCCTTTGATCTTCTTCTTCAAGCCTTTGCCTAGTTTGTGCATATTCTACGAGGGTCAATTCGGGAGCTGTATACAAAAGAAACGCAAAGAAGAAGACAATGTAATGAGCCCGCTATTGGAAGACTGACCATTTTTTTCACAATTGTTTAGAGTAATCTTACAATACATAAGACACAAATGGAGGAATAGCAACAGCAATAGAGACTATACTAGCCACAGTCACGCAGGGGCCAACGTAGAAAATCTGACTGTACAATCCACTCACAATCCAATTGATAAAAAATTGTTTTATTCATCGGATTTCATCGTAGTTGACAATGATGGAAAACTGAACATCACTTTTTTCCCCCTTGTTTTATTGATTATTTGATTTACTCTTTGAGTTTCAAGATAGAAGGGATATTGACTTTTGTTCGTCAACTGCAATAAACTTTTCCTAGAAAAAGTTGACGAAATGCTCGCCAAGATTTCGGACACGGCGAATCCACAGCGAGCTTGGTATTGATCGTACGCGATCCTTTCACCCATTCGTCCTGAAATGCACGCTGTTGTCACGCGAGGCTGCCTTTGAAGAAGCAAACCGAATTCTTATAGTTTTCCCACTTTAACATAGCCCTGAGGAAATAACGATAAAAATGTGCATTTTGCGACGCATCCACTGCATCCATGAAATGTTAACCCATCGCTTATTTACGTGGATTCCTACGTGATCTCGTAGCTTACTGCAAATTAAGACTGTCTCTAAACAGCAGCTCTCCTATGGGCATTTCTAATTAAGGTATTTACATTTTTTTCGCAATTTACTGCTTGATTGGTACGTGACTCTATTTCTTTGCCATTTCGACGTTGGAACATTTTGTCCTAAGGAAACGAGTAAATCCTGAGCAAATTCGGATTAATTTCGACGCGGACAAAGAGCACCGTTTAGTTCCTACGTATATGCACCCCCATCTGTTGTAAATGACAGCTGGTGACGAACAAGAGCCCTCATTTTCTACTTACAGAGTTGTCAGTCCCTCAGCATCAAGAGTCTCGTTTTAGAGAAAGAGAAAAAAGGACAAACGAAAGAAACTTGGACCGAAACTTTAGTCCCGGATGCTTACTTGTTAGGATTAACGCAACACAAATTACGTTTAGACCGAAGATTAAACAAAACGCACAAAAGAGAAAAATCAAACATGATCAAGTTAAGGGGAACGCTTTTAAGTTTTAACGAAAAGAAAGCAAGGCCCCGAAGCGAGAGAACAACAGAACGAATTGTGGGATTCAAAATAGACGGAAATAGGCACGCGCCGTGTCTCAAATGTTATGGCATCTCCCACATCCTGGAAATCAAGCTTCGTAGGAACTCCTCGTTGCAAGTTCTTGTAACAAGGGGGAACGTCAACTCCCGCAAAGATTGTTCCAACCACGAGACACCTGCACAAGTGTTGGGTTTCTTTCGGAAACGACATCCAAACAAACGAATCCGGCGCAGCAGGGTGAAATGTGCGTTCACGAGGGGAGGGTAGTCGGTCTCTTGTCACGAACTGGCAAGCTTGAAACTGATGTGGGTTAAAAAAAATGGAAGGAATAACAAGCAAATAGAACCCCCTCCTGCCTCCCCTCCGCCCAAAAAACTATGGAAACTGAAACAGATGCGGCAACACATGTCGTATCGCGAATAAAGAACGCTTCACTACCGACACATATCTAAATATACACGGGTCGCATATGAAACTGGAATGAACTATTGTTATTGACGCAGATTGACCACTTAATCGACTCGCAATTTGAGCAAAATTGCTGGCACGTTGTAACGCACTTTTAAACCTGCCTGTCTTCACGGCGATAGGGAAAAATGTCGTCGGAAATGCTGGAACAGTTAGTCTCCCTTTCCAATCGATAAGCTTATCGACGACAGCAGGCCCTATGACGCCGGTCGAAATGAAGCCCCTGTTATTTTGGGGGGAGGGAGGGGGGGGGGGGTAGCTTTAGCTCTATAGGCTTCTTTCGACTGTTCTGGCACCCAGTGTACCTACTCATCAGAGACTAGAAGTGCCCCATCGACCGCTTTCTAGATAGATCCGGCGGCATGGTTGCAGGAAGAGATTCCCCCCCTGGATCAATACTATGGCACCGGGTTTTGCGCAACCGCGTTCCAACAACGTCATGGCACTCGTCAAGTTGATTATATTTCCGACTATGGCTGACATGACATTTTGCAAAAGCAGCGAACCCTATCGATAATTAAAGTGCGAACTTGAGATTCTTTTTGCACCGATTTTCGATGGATCATTCCGCGAGATGCTCTACGATGAGTCACCATTTCGTACCCAATGTGACGTACTTGGTTCTTTACTTAACACATTTTGTATCCAAAATTCAAAAAGAAGTAAAATAAATACCTGGAGCTCCTGTGACCATGTTCAACCTTCTTGTAGCTTATGATCGACCAGTCATGATCGGATGGTGGTCATCGGCGTTCACAACGAAGAAGGAAGATATGCAGTGCAACGATGGATTTGATGTCAGGTTTGGGTTTTCTCAGATAAAAGTGTTTACGAAGCAGGGAAACGCACTACTGGAGACAACAGATGGGAATGAAATGGCAGTACACAAACTTTCGTATTCTTTTTTGTCAGGACCACGGATGGTGCGTGTTACGACGATCGTCGACACGCGAAGACTCGGAACTGACAGATCAGGAACATCCCGATCGCTTTCGTTCTAGTTTCCGCCGCAAGGAGGAGTCTATATGTCCCCAAAGGGCTGCAACGCCGACGAGAAGCTCCTCCTTTTCAACGCCCACGTCGGACATCGGGTTGACGTCGTAGACTACGCGAGGGTAGTTTTTCCATCAAACTGTGCACGTCACCATGCCAACCAAGTGTTACAGAGAACCATGGTTTCAATACTTACTACGTTTATCAATATTATAACGGACTTTTGTGTTACCCCGACAATGGACAAAGCGATAGTGAAATCCGTGTGCAGAATAGCCTCATAAATTAGTATCGGTCAGTTGTTGATGACGAGTCCCAAAAGGCTGTAATTCAGTCTCTGTAGCGTGGGAAAATAAATGTGTTTCTTCTTCGATCTGCTTGTAAACAGTGAGTTTAATGAATGACCATTTCAGTTTAACTGCTGCAATAGTCAATGAAAAGAGATCGCCTATTTTATAAATCATCAAATGTCGTGCAAAGCTTTACAACAGAAAAGCTGGTTAGAAAAGTTGGTATTATACGGAAAATGTCGTGATGTATTACCGTTAGATAGCGCCGAAACTACACTGATTTCTCGTAGAACTGGTAATCAAAAAATAAGCCCGACTTTTGCGTGATCCGGCAACGATCGAAATATCAAAAAATTTTTTGTAAAAGAGACTTTTGCAGTTGAAAAAGAATTAAAGTGGTCGTGGACATGGCTGATTGAGCAGCGAGAAAGAAGTATCTGCTTTAAACAGGGAAAAAGCTGACCACATCGACTGCATTAGTAGATACTAAATGTCCAGGACAGACGACGTTGGAGTAAAGCGCTTTCGGCGGAGGGACAGGTTCTCCATCTGGTGAACGATATCGTTAATGATGTTGCATCTTTATTTAACTACTAGGGAAATGTGTGTAACAGGCCTGGGAATTCATCGAGGGAACCACATCTTGACCGCGGTAGAGGGCCAATTATTTACGTCTTAATCTAAATGACATCATTGCAGGTTTCTATCTTGGCTCGTATTCGATCAGCACCCACTACCATCCGTGCAGATCCCACTCCACTTTTCATGCTCTTACGTCATGGCTCAGGCTGGGCCACCCAGCAGCTTACCAACTCTACCGGCAGCTCCCTTCAGGTAGTTGAAATCATTTCAGTCCAGTCAAATCAGCTCAGGTAGTCATAAAGAGGTACACTTATTTGAAACAACAAGTAAAATCCGTTTATGACATGATTTCCATACTGAAGATACAGTATATATGATAAGATAAGTATGTATTTCTCATTTAACTTTTCTTTTTCTAATTTTTTTTATCAGAACAGCGCATCTACCTATGTTTTCACACAGGTATAAAGGATGAAAACAGAAATAAAATTAAACGAAGAAGCAACTGGAGAACACCATATAACACACTGATAAGAGAAAACAGCAATAGGGTATAAAAAGAGTTTTTTTTTTTAGAACAAGGGAATGTAACGAATAAATTTCAAATTATGCAATACGTAAAAAGAGAAAAAAGAAGGGGAAAATATTGCCGTGATTTTGATGACGGGATAAAGAGATAAAACTCAAGAAATATGAAACACAGATTGCGGTTTGTTGAGCGAACCGGTGCGCTAAGATCTCCACTATCTTACAAACAACTCACATGCAACTGGAAGTAATGCAGGGCGACGAGAAGGGAGGCGGGTTTCATGAAGAAAGACGAAGGAGAATAAAAGAAGATCCTCCACACAAGATAATTATCTGAAGAATCAAATTGTAAGACAATTTCGATCACTAGGAGGGAAGGGACAAATACCGTTGTATAAGGATTAAATGGTGAAAACACGAAAACCTGTACTGGGTTAAACACAAACGATGCAACACGCTACTAATCTGATTGTTATTACCATTAGGAATACCCTAGTTATTACTCTAAGATCAATGGATTCCATATTCACAAAAACACTGCGTACTTATAGCTTGATTGGGTTACAGGGAGGGCAAAAGTGAGAAACTATATGGAAACACATAATGAAGAGGTCAACTTGATATATATAGTATATGTCAATACAAACACAAATGGTTTCCTAAATTTGTTCACGTTGGCAGTTATCAACTGTCGAATTATTGTCCTCTCCAAGGGAAAAACCTAGATTGATGGGCTACAGCTAAGCAGCGTCATTTTCGGGAGAAGTTTCTCCCTTCCTGTGAATATCTGTTGTCCGAAAAGACAGCGCAGTGTAGGCAGAGAAGCACAAACAGAAAGGAAGGAACATATGGCGAACAGAACGCCACTTTTTTTGGCAGCTGAGGCTATTGAATATCGACAACTAATTCCAAGGAAATCCAAACGATGGCCAAGCTAGTAATAGACGAAGCACTTAATGATGCGAAGATAACACGAGCTTCAGTTGGATGTCTCCTCCTTTGTATTTGGGTTGGTTATCACTAGATCTACTGCGTTGATATGGGTAACTCTTCCTCGTCCTCCGGGCTGCTACTGGCTATTTCTTCGCTCTGTAAAGATAGTTGGAATAACGTTAAATTGTACCGGGAATAAATTATAGAACACAAATAGGTTACTCATACCGGCGCTACCACAGAGCTCCGATTACTGTGGACGTCTAAATCCATGCCAAATGGCGCGACGGATAGCAAATTGGAGTTGGCCAATTCTGTGGCTTCCACGTCGTCGAGGTTACTATCCAATTCAGCCAGAGAACTAAACATTAAAAAAAAAATGTGCGTAATGCATCACATTGCTAGCACGAATGGCACGTAATAAGCGTTCGTGTCCAGAACGCCATGTCTGATGTTTGTTTTGCATGTTACATTTTAGTCGGGGGTGTGTTACTTGAGGAAGAGAATAGAGGGCTACAGCTGAACAGAAAACAACAGAAAAAATTTACGATTGCAAACAGAATGAGGCAAACATGAACGGCGAAAGACGTGAAGGATTATATGTGTAGAGAAGTAGGATTTTGGGGGGCATAGCGAGTGAAGGCAGAACTATCGCGAAAAAAAAAGAAAATCAATACTCCACCGATGGAAGTCTACATTTCTGGTTGGGATTGAGTAGCTAGCATATGCAATCGAAATTGTAAATTAATTTGCACAACCCCCCGCCCTTTGATACTTTTGCTCTTGGCTTCGGACCTGTACTAACGAAATAGCTATTCTTTGAAGTATTTTTAGTCTCTGCGTTTTGGAATTTTTGGAAGTTTCTTTCGTCATTCCGTGTTGTTATTAAATATCTGGCGAAGACCCAATATCGCATCAATACACCCCTCCTCCTCCCTCTCTAAGGGCAACAGCCAGCGACATACACGCTTGTACACGACGAACGGAATCGATTGCGTAGAATGCCTACTGCCAACTGGCCTTTGGCATACAAAAGATCGAGAGGGATTGGGGAAAATAGAACAACCTTCGTGAGAACATTAAACAACTAGGAGATGGTCACGACACAGATTTCGATTGCCCAGACAACATCTTAATGCTGCTATATTCATGCGCGTCACATTATAATCTTGCATCGGTTGTGACTCTGAGCAGCTTTGTACCGCTCGACGAACGACTGCATTCGACGGGAGACGATTAGTTTTAATGAAGACAATCGATAATTGATTGCATGCACACTGTCTCCCCAGACGCTTTCTCCTTGTTGCATCCAAGCATTTCAGCGTTTTTCAGTTGAACAAATGAGCGTTAAATAACAGTAAATGCTAACCATAAGTCAACAGGGGATCGTCAGGATTTCCTTCATCTCCGCCGTTTTAAAGGGTGGAGGGAAAAGCTTCACAAAGTCAGATAGGAGCTGCAACCAATCAATATCTTGCAAGGGTAGATATGCGCATTTTGTTTTCTCTTTTCGTAAAAGGGGATAGAGAAACGGAGTAGAAGGTCTGGCCATAATAACATTGAACCCAAAAATCAATCCCTGGTGAGGCCTAAAAACACTAAGATTCGATACCGAAAAAACGATACCTGATTGATGGCAAAGCCTAACGCACTAATATTGAAAGAAAAGACTGGGAAACGATAACGACGGACGATCGATGACGTGATAAAAGAATAACAAAGCCATTCGACTGCTTGGCTCCGCAAAAAGCAAAAGAAAGATAACTACGAGTTAGATGAAGGAAAGTGGTGGATGGGTCTGAAAAAGGATAAGGTGTAGATTGAATTGAAAAAACTTTAGTTGAATAGTGAACCAAAGATGTGCGTAATCACCTCGACTGCGAATGTCTTTGACAAATCGAAATGGATGCCTCGCCATCGTCGGCGGGAGGAGATCGATCCTCCTCCAGCTCAGCTTCTTCGATCTCCCTCAACAGCGCCGTCTCACTGCTAACGGAGTCCTTACGAACCGGAAGGCCCAAATGTTTGTCTTCATCATCCTCTTCAGGCGTTCTTTCGCTTATCGTCGTCCCGGACGCATCCTCCGTCGCTTGAACCTTCACTGTTTGCAGAGTTTGTTCCTTTATTGCGCTGGTTTTCACCACTTTAATGGCTTTAGCTTCTTTAACAGGTTCGGGAAGCTCTTCCACGTTGACCCATTGGCTGGATTTGGGGATCGGTGGCTGTGTAGGCTTCGCTTCGCAAGGTGTAGTTGGTTGATTTTCATTCTTTTCCAACACTTCATCACTCCCCTGTCGCAACCGCTTTCGTAAGCTCTGCATGAAGACCTGTTCCGAGAATGCTTCCCAATTGCTGCAAACGCTGCCCACCGTCACTTTGACAGAAGGAACATTTGCGGCTAGATCATCAACAGATTCTTCCCGTTCCGGCTTCGGGAGCGATACGATGATTTTCGGCGTTGTGGGAAGCCCTGACGGATCTTCTGCAACAACACTGTCCGCTCTGGCGATTTTGACGTAATCACCAATGGAACTCGGACCGAAAGAGATGGAACAACGAGGCCGTTGAATGGGCGTAGTCTTGACTTCACTCGTTCGCATCCGCACGGGAGTTATGACCGGAGCGATAGGCCGTTCGATTGGCAAAGTTGTCGGAACGAAAGGCAATTCTTCTTCGATTGAATCTTGATGAAAAAAGCTTACGTCTTCCTTTGGAGAATCACAGGCTGTTGGAGCTAAAACTGGCACAACGTCCAATTCCGATTCCACTAGGTTGTCGCCTGATTCGTTACCCGCGTCTAAGACTTGATGTTGGAATCCATCTGCTTCGTCCAAATCGTCCCCGCTTTGGCCGGAATCTCCCAAGGATCGACCAGGTGAAGAATCGCGAGATGGCAACGGAAGGCTGAGCATCCGGCTTGCCGATTCTTGTTGCTGGCCGTTTTGATTGCTGGTCATCATTGATTTTTCATCTACAGCTTCAAGATCTTGGTCCTTTAATTTGCTCCTTCCACCCCGCTTTCCGAAGAGGACGGAAAGAACGCTCCGGCCTTTATGGCCGTCCTTCCTGTCCGTTTTTTCCGGTTGCGAATGATGGGGGCTCTCATCTGACAAGTCTCCGCCTTTGATTATTTTCGTATTAAATTCACGGGTTGATTGATCCGTCGCTTGAACATCTTCGGCTCCTTGATTTGATCTCAGACTACTGCCTAGCGATGTCCGCCGACTCGGGAACGGAGATGAAGGAGACGGTGAAGCGGATTCGAAACGTCTTGATAGAGCCGGAGAAGCTAGCGGAGAACTCTGAGCTGACGAATCGGATTGAGGAAGAAAGCTCTGAGGAGGCTTAGGACAGGGCACAGGCTTGGGCATTTGACGCCCTGATCGTACCGGAATTGGCGAAGCGGTCATACTAGAAGCCTTTGGAGGCATTGATACGATGTGTCCGTTGCTACGCTGTGACGGTGGGCTGGCCGTGTCCTCTGAGGACGATCTAGATTTCTTCTCCGGAGACAGTTCAAACGTCGACATATGAAGGACAGGCCAAGTGGCTGCAAACTCAGAAACAGGTTGGTCTGGCCAATTGGTCAGAAATTCAGCTACCTCTTGCTTCTCGTCATAGGCCATTGCGCCCATCAAGCTCGACGACGGGCTATTACTCTGCATCGCTTCCTCGTTAAAATGATTCCGTACTATAGGCAATTCAAACGCAGAACCAGAAGAGTTGGATAAATCGTCTGCTTCTTCTTGATCCCGTCCCTGTAATCGACTACAGGCCGATTGGACAGCTTCGATTATTTCGCTTTCTTGACGTGT
This sequence comes from Daphnia sinensis, assembly GCA_013167095.2. Taxonomy (NCBI): domain Eukaryota; kingdom Metazoa; phylum Arthropoda; class Branchiopoda; order Diplostraca; family Daphniidae; genus Daphnia; species Daphnia sinensis. Next base: position 8,902,821 of record CM023190.1, read on the forward strand.
CATTTGTTTGGGCCCGCAAAACGACGTTTCAACAAGCATCCGGTGTGGTGAAGGCGAACGATGTCGTCGATCGGGTACTGGAGTAGTGTGGTTACTCAGTAAACGCAAGCCGGGACTGCTTGGTCGTGATCGCGGTTCCGTTGCATATTTGACCGGAATGGTTGACTGCTGACGGGCGGCCTCTCCAACATTCACAACCTTTTGATAATTAGTGGGAATATCATCATCCTTGACAGATGATTTATTGCCACAGAATGATGTTTCAACCATCACCGGAGAAGGAGATCGCATGGTTCGAATTTCCGGATCCGGAGTCGGGCAATTACGACTCAACATATTGCATGGGCTAACCGGACGAGATCTCGGTTCGGTTGCGTACTTGACCGGAAGGGCATGAATTGAAACTTCTGTAACGTTGGGCTCAGTTTCCTTGACAGGTGGATCTTCCGTTTTTGCTCCGGCCACGGATTCCTGACGGATTTGTTTGGGTCCACAGAACGATGTCTCTACGTGCATTCGGTGCGGTGATGGAGATCTAGCTGTTCTGTTGATTAAAATAGGAGAATCCGTCCGGCAAACAGATGCTGATATTACTATTGCGTGCTGGGCACTCGGTACTGGACTTGCTGGTCTGGAACGCGGCTCAGTTGCGTATTTTATGGGCCGCAAACTTGTTGTCGCTTCTGGGCCACCGGTTTCTGACGGCTTCCTCGAGAAACTACTAGGAGCTCTAGGAGCTTCACCTAGACTGGAAGGATCCTCTTTACTGTCTTTCCTCACTAGATGTCTCGGGCCGCAAAAGGAGGTCTCGATCATTGGTGATGGACAGCGAGCAGCTGGTAAAACGAGTGAATTACGACGAGAATCTGACGGAACGGGAGTTAAGCTAAAATAGCTTCTACTCGCCGTCGGACTTGCCGGCCGAGAACGAGGTTCCGTAGCGTATTTGACGGGCTGTGACTGGATGGACAAAAGCGAGCCAAGACTAGGCATTGGGCTAGGCCCTCTGGGCGCCACTTCATCATCAGGCACTTTCATTTGCATATGGCCGCAGAAGGAAGTCTCTACCAACGTCCTGTGAGGAGAAGAGGAACGTCTTTGGCATCTGGGTGAGGCCAGCCATCGCGAAGAACCCGGAAACTCACCGGCGATGGTCAGACTCGCCCCCGGCGACGGAGCTGCTGAGTTCCAGCCCATAGGACTAGTGGGACGTGATCGAGGCTCCGTGGCGTACTTAAACATGCTTGCGCGCATAAAGCCGGGAGATGATGGAGTGCCAACGGGCGAAGCGCATCTTGATCCTTGTCCTAACCACGCGGATGGATTGAGAAGTGATGGACGTCTGGATGCATCAAAATCTTGAAGCTCTTCGTCTTCTGCAGCCTCTCTAGCTGCGGCGGCGGCCAGCGTCTTCGGCCCACAAAACGATGTTTCCAATTGCATTCGATGCGGCGATGGGGATCGACGGCCGGAGAAGGCCGACAGGAACGACATGCCGGATGTGGCCGAAACGTTGGATGAGATGGAAGACAAGCGAGTTTCTCGACATGGAAAGGCGAAGGGATCTGTAGCGTTGTTGTTTCTCCCCATGGATCCTCTTCGTTCCAGTGGGTTGCCGGGATGCTGAGCTTCGACGACTTGTTGTTGCCCAGTATCCCTCCTGCTGACTGGAGTTGACTTCCCCGTTGCTAGGAGAGACGAATTCCTGGAAAGTCTTCCTTTGCTGCAATCCGACGCGTACGGGATGCCCATCCCTTCTGCCGACGAGCGAAGATCAACATCGGCAGCTCCCTCCAAGAAGGCCGATGTTAAATTATCGGCGGCCATATCTAGGCCAAAGAGCTCCCTCTCGGGTGTCGAATCGTCACTTTCACCCTGCGATGGACTGCTGGCCTGTTCGACGTCTATCCTCGGCGTAGTCGGCGTTTGTGCTGTTGACGTAGACGCCGAAACGTCGTTATTATTGTCCGTCTGCTGATAGCGTTCTTCGCAAATTTCCGGCATAGGCTGGTAGCCTTTTGATTCTGGGCTGGACAGATCATCAAAGGAATCTTCAAACGATGCAAACGGAGCCGGTCCTAACTTTTTCTGCCGTACTGTCTTGTTGGCCATAATGCTCGTTTAAAATAGTGTTCAGAAGTCAAACGTCAAGCACTTGAACATTCGCAATCACTCTATCATCTCCGACGAACAAGTTGATGTCCTAATTCAACAAACACTACGCGACGAATATTGTTTCGACACGTTGTCCTGAAGTCTTCAGAGCTGAATATAAGTCCGTACGTCGAGTCATGACAAAAAGACGAATGAACAGTGGTTGACGGGTTTCGAAGACTCGTGTCACACTACCGACATATCGATCGATTGCCCATGGCCCTATCACCTATTTAGCCGTCCTTCAGCTTTTTCTACCCATTCTGTCGTACGTTCCCTTATGTCGACGCTGTAAATCGACCAAGGCTTTGGGGAACCATCGCTGAAAGTGGCGTCGTCCTCGTTCAGGCTCACTGTCCTCCCTATTGCACTTGGTCACTGGCCTGTTACCGTAGAAACGCGGACACACAGACACTTTCTGCACGATACGACTGCTTGAAACTGGTAAACGAGCAGAAGGAAATGCCGGCCTCTGTTTTTTCAAGGCAAATTAAAGTACGAAGTCGCCAAAATGGTGGCGAACAATGCAACACGAAAAAAGGCTAAGACGAAGAAGAAGAAAAAGAAGAAAAAAAAAAAGGAGGGGGTACCCGTTGTCGATTTCCGGGCTACAGCTTCGCCTTCACACCAGCAAGCCTTACGTTAGCACTGAGGCAGATTTGCAGTTCGTGGCATTGATCGGCAGGCATCGTCCAACCCCCTTCCTTGCTCCTCGAGTCCCCGCCATGACAGAAGACACTGCACATCCTCTCTTGCGCAGCTCCTCCATCAAAATGGGTCTCACGAACGGGAAACTAGAAACCGGGAAAAACAAATTGGACCCATACAGTTTTCTCTTGTTTTGTTTTTTTTCAAATAGTCAAATAAAGTTTTATACATAATTTAATTTCTTTGTTTTTACCTTGTTCTGGTGATCAGTGAGCTCTTCTTGGTCGATTGGTAGCCATATTGGTCAGCGTAAAACCGTTGCGTGTTTGATGCCATTTTCCCGTTTCCAACATTTACTGCAGTGTTCACTATTTGAGAAACAGAAAAAGTTAAGGAACAATTTGCAAATAATCTCTCAATCCGAATAGTCCGTGGTTGCCACTAGAGGAAGTCAAAAAGGAAATAGAATGATTCCCAGAAAATGTGTATCATACAGTAGCAAAAAGAGGAGGAGGAGAGGGCGCATACACACAAAAATTGCAACAGCAAAGTCCCACGCGTTACCTCAGGTGCATAGTTTGGGAGACTCGAACAAGGAGATAAAACAAGGAAGAAAAGTCACGACATATGCAATTTCAGTGATAAGCAACGGTAAAAGAAAGGGATTCGAGAAACAGTTTTTTTTGAGGCGGGGGGATAACAAATGAAAGAGGCAGCAGCCCACATACGAGCTGTAATTCGTGGAGCAAGAAGTAACGAGCAATTTGATCTTTTCGTAGGGTTACACAGGAAGGAAATTGAGGGGAAAAGGATGCCCTACTAACCGAAGAAAACACATGACAAAGTAAACAGTCTCCCATTTTATAAAGTGTTCACTGGGTGGGTTTCGAAGAAGATCGCAAAATAACAATCAAAAAAGGACAAAAAAAAACCCAACAAAATCTTCAATAATTAATAAGGTCAACAAGAAGTTGGGGACCAGGAGGGAAAGACGGAGCTATTTTCTACTACGGAGTAACTTCTATAAAAACACGACCGATTTCCTTGACGTAGTTAGAGGTGTCCCCTCCCCCCCTTCTTCAACGGAAATGTCTTCATTCTTACTGGTATAACTACTTGGTAGGTCCGAAGGTCGATTGACTTCATGCTATCGAAGGCCAGCTGCACCGGAGTTTAACGGAAGGGATTGACATAAAATAAAGAAAACCGTGTGGCGACTGTCTCTGAGCTAGCCCATGAAATCCTGTTTCAACTAAATGCTTTTATTTGTCTGGCAAACGACCGGTGTCTACTCTAGAGAAGAGACAATGTATGTGGCTCTCTTTACACCGGCTTCAATACTCGGCACTGGCAGGGCGAGTGTGCTCTTTGCGATGCACACCTAACTGGGCTCTGTAGTTTGTTATCGAAGAATTCGAGAAGATGCGAAACGGAAATTAACCGAGCGCTGTATGCGTCAGAGAGGTGTTAGAACCCAAAGTGGAGCTAACTTCCGGGCAGTAGGAAAATTTTTCGAAATAGCAAGGCGGCTCTACTTCCTCACTGATGCTGTGTAGAGGCCCCGGATCTGGTGGGGTCAATTCCACAGACTCGCCTGTGAATTCCGATTCGAAGTATCGGGTGTCTGTTTCACTCACCACCTGCGGCTTGAACGGTGGTGGGATCTGCGTGTAGGAAAACAGGGTACAATCAAAACATTCAAATACAAACTGCACGTCACGTACCTTTCGTTGAACTAGATCCGTCCAAGAAATCGGTAGGAAAAATGGATGTTGGGTGATTTCTTTATAGTCTTCCGGGCCGCCTCCTAATCTCTTATGTGGGTCCTTAGCTAAAAGACCGCCAAGAAGATCTTTTGCTTCCTGCGATAGCGTTCGGGGGAATCGAACTTCTTCCAAAAGAATACGTTCAAAGAGAACGTCGTGATCCCGGTCGTAAAACGGAAGGCGACCGCACATGAGCTCATACATGACGACACCCAAGCCCCACCAATCTACTGCCCTCCCGTAGTCGTTGTCTTCAAGCACTTCGGGGGCAAGGTACTCGGGTGTTCCACAAAAGGTTTTAGTAGTCCGTCCGTAAGTGATATCCTCTTTACAAAGTCCAAAGTCAGCAATTTTGATGTGCCCATCTTTGTCGAGCAACAAGTTTTCCAGCTAGTAACAGAGAACCGTTTCGTAAATGAAACCACAAGAAACAAAACAATTTAGCTTTAAGATGGTTACCTTAAGGTCCCTGTATATAATTCCCTGTTCGTGTAAATATCCTAGCGCTGAAACAATTTCCGCTCCATAAAACCGCGTTCTGTCTTCGGAAAAAATTCGCTCACGCGAAAGATGAAAAAACAGTTCACCGCCGTTAACATATTCCATTACGAAACACAATCGTTCAGCTGTTTGAAAGGAATATTTTAAAGCCTGTTTCAAAATTTTAAATAATATGAATGAGAAATGGTACAATATTATTGAATGAAAACTGTTTTACAATCAAAAAAGGATGGTTGGTGGTTTGAAGCACGCGGTTTTCCGTAAGCGTGTGTGCAACTTCGTCTTTCGCAATGATGACTTCCTTTTTTAAGATTTTGATGGCGAACAAATGGCCAGTGCCTTTTTCTCGGCAAAGAATCACCTTTCCAAACGTGCCTTTGCCCAACATCTTGATGAACTCAAAGTTTTCTAAAGTCTGTTTCAAACAAATATTGGGAAAAAAAATTATATGAATGGAATGAGAAATAGTTAAAAATAATTAAACCGTCTTCATTATTAACAAGCTACATTTTTCTGTCTTCTAATACGTACCACTTTCTTCTTTCCCGAATGATGGGGTCTATTCGACGTTCCGGTTACGAGAAATTTCATTTGGAATTCGTCATTCCCTGCATCCATCGGCGACGAGACCATTTTGTTGGATAGGGATAATGGTGATGAAGAGCCCTTTAGATCGTTCTCTTCAGAAACAGCAGGCATATCCACATCATTGCTATCGGGGTCTGCATGAAGCCGTTCAGCAACATGCTCAATGGCGGCCATCCATTCTTCCCTAGATTCCAGTAACAAAGTTATGCTCACCACTTTTATTAATTCATGTACAAGAAAATCCCTATATATTTACATATGTACATTTTTAAACTGAAGTTTTCACTTGACACATACCTTTCTTTTTCAGACTCTACGTGAAAAGTCCTTTCAATTACAGTTGTCCATTGAAGACCTCGAATCAGAAAAGTGAAGGGTTTTGGACGGTCCTTTGGTATCACAGGAAAATGTGAAAAAAGTAATGATATTCTATGAACTACTGTTTAGTAAAATGCTTTACCGCTTTCATTATTTGGCATCCTTTCACAGTAAAATTGTTGAGTGGTTCAGCAAGTCCTACGTTTGGCTCTGGTTTATGCTTGAATCCTAGTAATGATCCATCATCCAACAGGACAAAATATCTTTGACGCCAGTTTTTTATGTGTTCTCCTAAGGAAACAAAATGAAAGTTTAATGTGAATGAGAATACACAACATATTTCACAAAAACAATTTGAGTGAAAGCTGTGTTTCTGTAACAGAATTTCACAATTTACCTCTTTTAAGCAGCCAGCCCTCCTTTATGGTTGAAGGAGTTTTTGCTGGTGCCACAGACTCAGCCATTATATCAATACCTAAAATAGAAGTAAAAAGCCTATGCAAGTTTATCTGTAATAGGATCACAACAACTGGACTAGTGAAAACAACAATATGGACATTACAGGAACGGAAACGATTATTGGGGGTAATGAAGCGTAACTTTTACGGAATGGCAGTACCAAATGCTTAGTACGAAATTCATTTACCGGAAATTTACGTGTTTAACCATCAAAATGTTATTAATTTCTCCCAAACAAGAGAATTTCCAATTGTTTTCACAAGTGCGTGCTTTCCCTCGTTGGACAAGTTGCAAGAATGCGAATGACCGAACAGTGCCACAATGTTTACAGCGGCATTCTCACGAACTACTGAAACAAAAGAATGTCGCGCATCGGCGCCAAACTCGAATGGTCATGTTCTTATCAGAACTGCTACATTGCTGTGTAAATTGGGTCTTTAAATGATGTTCTTGGCTTAAAAGTTAATCTAAACAGCGTCGATAGAAATAGAATCAAGTTGCTCTTTGTCGCAAACCTCAGCTTTAACTCAGTGAGATGTGAGCTGTTAGCATAAAATTCTACGAAAATTCGTAGATATTACCTGTCCCTTTCCAAAAACCAGTTCAAACAGGCCAGCTCCCAACGTTTCAGTTCCAGCATCCTACCCGACAACCCGAGTCCCAAACCGTCAAACCAAACTCACCGTTTGTTGACATGGCAACTGTTTTTGCATTTCGACACTTACGCCATAATTTTCGTCTGCTTTGAAACACGTGTGTACTGTGATTTTTCGTCAACATCGTTGATTTTCCAGGTGAATTAGAACAGTATTTGTAGTTATCTTCTAGCTGAATAATATGCATAATATAATACCACCCCAATAAGAGTCATAGTTGATACATAATGCAACTGTAACTGTTATGAGGCCTAGTTTTTTAAATAAACTACTCTCGCCGTAGGAACAAAAAAAGTGGTTGCCAGACAGTTGGTTTACTTATATAAATTCTATTTCCCAAATATAAGTAAATTTCTTATTGTTTATGTTTTTTTAGCAGCAATGGGAGAAAACAATACACCTCCTGTTTCCCCACGTGATCAAGGACCTAACGAATCTGACGAAGAAGGCATTGGAACACAGAATGAAGATGATGACTTTGAAGTGATTGAAGTGTATGAAGAAAATGAAGATGAAGAGGATGTGGCAGATGGGGAGAATAGGGAAGAAGGGGAAGGAGAAATGGAAGAAGCTGATGTACCTGATGATGCAGTAATAATATTTAAACAGCATTCTGGTAAGTCTTATCAAGTGTGGTTCATAGCTTTCATAAAGCTAAATTTTTTCTTATTAGGTTCTGTGTTTTGCTGCTCCATTGAACCCAAAGAAAGCAAATTGGTTGTGTCTGGTGGAGAAGATGACAAAGCTTTTGTGTGGAATATTGCAGATGGGCAGGTGGTTTTCGAATGTGGCAATCATCAAGACTCAGTCACCAGCGCACTTTTTAGTTATGATGGTTGTTACCTTGCCACGGCAGATATGAGTGGTTTCATTCAAGTGTGGAAGGTGGCAACAAAATCTGTTGTTTGGACATTTGAAACAGGAGACCTAAATGTAAGAATTAGCTTTTCTTAAAAAAAAAAAACTCTCTGAAATATGCCACATAATTTTGTGTAGTGGCTAGACTGGCATCCAGCATCCCATGTGCTATTTGCTGGCACAGTTGCAGGCGAAACTTGGTTGTGGAAAATACCATCTGGCGATTGTAAAACATTACCCGGCCATGGAGAGCGAAACGAGTGTGGCAAGATTCTCCCAGACGGTGACGAAAAGAGATAGCATAAGCTATTTTATATGGTAACTAATTAAATTTGTTAAGCAGGTAGGCGGATAGCTGTGGGTTACGTTGACGGTTCAGTCAAAGTGTTTGATTTGAAAACTCTGGCTGTTCTTCAGCATTTAAGTGGAGGACAAATGCATACTAATGCTGTCTCCTCAATCGATTGCCACCGAGACAATAACTTAATGGTTTCTGGATCTCTAGATTCCACGGCAAAACTTTATAACACTCAAACTGGCAAGGTATTTATAAATGTCGCCAGTACTCTTATTAAATGAACTAAGTTTCATCTCTATATGCATGTCTCTGCAGCTCCTCTGCACCTTGTCCTGCCAGGGCGTTGGCAGTTCCGAAGAAGAGAGTTCAGTGGAAGCAGTTTCGTTTTGTCCGGAGACATCAGTTAGCCTTGTCGTCACCGGCACGCTCAGCGGAAAAATCAGTTTTTGGGATATACCAACTCAAATCGAAAGGCAGTCCTACGATCAGGCGGCCGGAGTGGTCAAGCTTCTGTGGCATCCCAAACACTCCCATCTACTCTTCTCCGCCGGCCTGGACGGAGTGGTTCGATTGATTGATTCGAGAAGTGGCACTCTGGTTCGTGAGTATACGGGCCACACCGCCAACATCTTAGACATCGCCATTTCATTGTGAGTCAGTATACTCTGTCGTTGCATTTCTACTATTTTAACGTTGCAATTCTTTCTCGTTCAGCGATGGATATCACTTGGTTACATCCTCGGACGACCAAACTTGCCGGGTTTTCGAGGTGAACGTTGACCACTAAGTTGTGCCTTTGAACCATAGCCAAATTCTTCCTCATCGATCGTGGCCGAAGATTCGCGGTTGACAGTTATTCTACCCGTGCCCTTTTGGTATCCAAGTTTGTTTGTTTGTTTCCCAAGCTCTCGAGCTGCTTATGTAATTATCGAAAGAAAAACAGGAGAGGAAGAAATCCATCTCACTTGAAACATTTCTTTTTTTTTTTTTTTGCTTTCCTTTGAGTAAAATTTCGGATGTTCAGCCAAAACAGGTATCGTACCAGTGGCCAATAGGCCGAATCGACCAGTGTATTTATATCGCAGCCTGATACACTGGTTTAAAATGGGACGACGATGACAGAGATTGATGAAGATACTTGCGAAACGTATTGTATACAAGATATGGATTAAGACATATGGGCTGTAACAGGAGCAGATATAGTGAGAGGAGCTTGTCTGGAGCAGTTTTCTTGGAGAGCGGAAAGGATTGCAGAGTCAAAAGCGAACGGTTAATGGATGTTTCCAATTATGTCGTTACGTGAGTGGGAATTACAGGCACAATACCACAGCGTTTATCGTATATATATAATATGTATAAATAACATGGCGGAGACATAAGGTACACGTGTGTATAGTCAAATCACAAACGGACTGTCTGCACTTCGCGTACCACATCGATTTGTCCTCAAATCCTGATAGCATTTGTAGCCGTTTTTCAGGGCTAGGGAAACACAGTATGTTCAACTGGGCAGGCGACGGTCCACGGCCAAGTTACTGTACGTGTCAACTCTTAGTCCTCGTTCTTTATTTGTTCTACATTAAATTATGACCGCTTAACAGTCATACCCGTCATTCTAATCTCGAGCCTTGCAAAAGGGCGGCTTTAAAAATTAGAAAATATCGTTCCGGGGCAGTGAGATGGAGAAGAAAAGGTGCACTCGTTCTCCCTTTTCTTCATCTATCTAGCTATAACAGTATAATTTATTTTCCTTTTTTTTTTTTAATTTTTAAATTTTTATTCTTCCATTCAATGGGCAGATTTCCTTGGTTTTCATTTCTATGCTTTGATGCGTCCGAGTTGTGTATAGATTTTACCGGTACACTCGCATGTGGCTCGACAGTGTTTCTTTCTGTCAAGTCCCTCTTTAGAATTGTTATGGCAGAGCCACTGATTCCACGTTGTGTTGAGCTCGCGACAGTTGACCCACAAATCAGCGTACGAACAGGAATTGGTGCACAGTTTACGCAGTTTGCACGATCCTTTACAACGGCCGCACGACGGGCCCTTCTTGTACGGGCGGCCCAAACGTTCCATGTAATTGCCTCTGTAAAAACAAACGTATTGATGTCAATCAATTATTACTAGTGATTCAAACAAATCACGGTTTAAAAAAACCAAAGAAAACTTACATTGGGCAATAATTACAAACGTAGTTGTAAAAGTATTTTGGATGTTTGATCGACGACCGTCCGCCAGATCTCTTGGTCGTCCTCGACCGTTTATCCGGCCTGTATGGACATTTGGTGAAGCCGCATCCGACCTTGTGCGTTGCGGCCCACACCATTTGCGTGTAATGCCCCACCTCGAAGAGATTATTCTGCGGCGAGCCGTACGTAAAGTTGTGTTTTTCCAGGAACCACGTTTTCGTGGCAAACATCCTAAAGCCAAAGGTGAGCCACATTCAACGATTATTTTTTGCACTCCATCAATCAAGTCGACTCAAAACAAAATGAAATAAAATTTAAAAAAGGGGAATCCACCGAGCATGTACCATTACTCACCATGGAACTTGATGAGTCGATACGAAAATGTTTTGCCCGCAGGATCCAAAGTCGTCGACCCACCGGCCGGTGACATTGTCGTGGATCAAGAATTGGCACTGATCCGCCCAGCGCTGTGCGTCTCTGGCCGCTTCGCCGTGCCAAGTCTGCCTCGGTTACAAGCACCGCCATCAATGAGGGAACATCAAAGCCATCGTTTTGTTTCATTTGCCAATAGTTGGGTAGCACATTTTCCCGCCACAGCCGAACGCGTTGAGCCATTTGTAAACGACGACATTGTAAAAAAGAAAAGAAAAAGGAAAGAACGTGATCAGATAGTTATAGTCACTCGTGTGTCTCGCCCATCCATTCATACGCAGGTGTCTCCTTTATGCAACAATAGCAAACCTTGAATTTGAGCTAGACAAATTCGCTTGACCTGCCCTCTCCCTTTTTCGTTCGCATCGGGCAAAATAAAACGAGTTCTTTCTTTTTTGGTTTTTTGCCGATCAATGCAACCAGCAGAAAAGGTATGACCAAAATGGCAAATCACTGGGGCGGGCAAATCAAATGATGCTGATCGTTGTTGACGCGTTCCTGTGTACGTTTTTCTCTTGAATATCGAGGCCGTCTAATCGCGGCTGAGTCACATCTAACCACCCTGCGGTTCACGTTAATGATAGTGTTTTTTGTTTTTATTTTACGATTATAGGTGAATGAGGCAACACGAATTAGCGTATACGAAGGCTAAAGAAACAAAAATAAATCTTACCATCGCTAGCATGTCAGCGGCTGGAGGATGGACTCGTGATCGGAAAAAATTGTGATACATGACGATCTTCTTCTGTGTGCTCTGGTGTACCGGATTCAGCATTTTGACTGGAACTTTGTCTCCAAAAAACTTCGGCCCTAAAATGAGAAAAACTGTTAAGTCATTGACCAAAACTCTGAATGGCTGTAACAAATGGAAAGGAAAGCTCGTCGTGCATTAGGACCGTGCATCAACAATCTAACAATTCCTGATCTGCCATCTGTTTATTGGTCTGTTTCTCTTTACGTTGCTCTCAGTATATAAGGTGGTGTGACTGATTGCAGGAACTGATAGGAAACGCCAAACCTGTTCGTCTTTTAAAAGAAACAGCCATCAGGCTTGGCATCTGCTTGATATTCCAATTTGTTTTGTTTCCATTTTGTTCTTCTTGTTGGTGGCTGTCGACAAGCTCACCGATAAGCTTTTCTTGCTCGTGTTTGTCGTTTTGTTTTGATCGACGTACAAAACGTGTAGCAAAGCTCTGCCATGTATAGGTGTTGCGTCACCCCCTTTTTTTTTTCTTTTACGTGAACGAACCCAACAGGTGCTCCCACAGTGTCAAAAAGATAAAAAGAAATGAAGAATACAAAACGAGAAAATAAGAAAAGGACGACATAATACTAAAAGTCGTACTATCTCAAATTTGCATCTTTTTTTGTTGTCTTTTTTCAATTCAAGTGCTGGGAGCCAGCACCTTTGGCTTTCCGCGGGTCACGTTTGTAATTCAACGGCTGATGTGTTTTACCGTGACTCGTCGTTTGAAAATTGACTGCCTGCGTGTGTGTGTTTCGATCTCTTTTTCACGCTCGACTAATCGAGTGGTGTGTGTTGGCGAGGCCAAACACACGACCGTGTTGTTGATACAGTTCCGCTAATTAATACAACGAGACTGGCCGCTTGAGGGACGGAAATAAAGCGAAACGCAGTCAAAAGAGAGAGGGTGGCGCAAAGGGTAGGAGGCCAGCAAAAAGACGTGGGAGTGAGAAACAAACTAGATCTCCTTATTGACCCAATTGGATGCAAATGGAAGGTGGCCAAGTCGAGATGTGACTAACGAGCACAGGACACACCATGCGGCTTCTCAAGTCCGGCAGTCCAGCTGGCCGCCCTTCCCGTTTCCCTTTTTGTTTTATTATTCCTTTTTGGCAGAGGTTCGTCCAGCTTCACGGGGAGATGTTTCATTTTGTCTAACGCCAGACTGGATTGATTTCAGCCGCGTGAATCATAAAGCATTGCCCATCTTCTATTTCACCTTCCATCTCCAATGGCCGTCTGGCCACTTTTATTCACTTTCTGACAACTTGAGCAGCCAAAACGTTGCGCGTATGATAAATCTCGTTTCATTTTTTTTTTTTTGCGACCAAACACATTTGACTTTTGGAAGACTTTTTCATGTTCAAATAAATGGCAAACGGAAAACAATTCTAAAGCTGCCGCAATAAATTCACGTATGATGGCAGAGAGACAGAGAAAGGATGGCATCGTTACAAGCGCCCCAATATACTGTTTTACTGCATTCCGTTTCGCCAGACGGACGTGTGCGCTAAAACTACACCAACAACAAAAAGACGCGAAAAAGAAAAAGAAAATTGCGCGATCAGCAGTTGGGTTTCTTGTTTGGCCACCGCATAACACACACAGCACCAAGTCTTTCGGCGAATGGGCAAATGACAATATCATCAGTGGAGAGTGAAAACTGATGCGTCCCCTTTTGCCCAGCCAGTTGGGGTCAGTGGCTAATCGTCTTCGTCACTCTCGGTACCAGTGCGCGTGATTGGAAAAGCGGCCGTCCCGGGTTGCGCTTGTGCCAATAAATGTGGGGCAAGTTCGCGAGCTATGCTATAACAACAATAATACGAGCGGCAAGTGGTCATCTTTTACTGACGCAATGTTGCCATAACCTTCGTCATCATCATCGTTCAGCCTCAGCACTCACATTAAACACACCTATTTCTTTTTTTCATTCCCCTCCCCCCTTTTTTTGTTTTAAATGAAAGGCGTTGATTGCGTGACCGACACTCCCGATAGTACTCATTTTTGTTATATATAGGTCATCGTCAATCTGCGGTGGCTCGTTCCACTTTTTCTTTCTTTTCGAGTTTCGTGTGTGCGTGTATGTGTGTGTGTGTGTGTAGGACAAACGCGCAAATGTGCGCGGGGGTTCGTTGCGGAATCCCGCGTTAGGGTGGTGTGGCAAATGGACGCGGAATTCGAGACCACCCGAGACTCGCGTGCTCGTTCAGGTCTGTCGCATATGAAATGATGCGACAGCAACGGCTGCTCCCGATGGATCGAGTCCAGGAATGCGATGTCAAATCACCAAGACACGCCTGTCATTCTTTTTTTTTTTCTTTTTTTTCTCTCGCTGCAATTCGCAACATATCATTTAAATGTGCTACTCCTCCCTTTCCCAAAGGAGGCAAAAGAAACAAAATAACTAAATTCCCGAGAATTTCAAACGAGAAGACCTTTGGTGGTGGTCTACTCTTTTTGTGTGTGTGTGTGTGTGTGTGTTGCCTATTTTGTTTGCGGTTGTTTCTCGTTTCTTGCTGTTCTTTTTCAAATTCGCTAAACCGGGCCGTGAGCCAACCTAAACCTGACCTAGTTTCGTTATCTCACACTAGACGTTTAGTAGACCAAAGAAAACGAAAATGGCAAAACGGAGAAGGAAAGAAAAAAAATGGCAGATATTTTGCATTATTTTTATTATTCTTTAAGCCGAGTAAATCTATTATGGCTGGTTTCGCCCAGTGCGAAATATAGTAGTACGTCTGTCCATAATAGGACGCTGGCGAAATCAAGGTCGGACCGCCTCTGTTTTTGGCCGGCAGTGCCGAATTTTTTTTTTTTTAAGAAAAATGTTTTCGTGTGCGTTTGACTGACTTGCCATTGCGACTGCGGACGAAAGGAGTCCCAAGATTGAATTCTAATATTCCGCCGGCGTGAGCGCGTGTTAAATGTAGGACGTGATGACGTAAAAGTGCGGGCCATGCCAATATCTTTCCAAATGACTCTAGAAAATGTCTAATGTGACAGAGTGCTAGTTTTCCTTTTCCCCCTTTCATTCTATATAACCACCGTAATCCCGTATCGACATGGATTATGTCAACGTCCGCTTCGACTCTTACAATTATTCAAAGTCATCCCTATTCAATTTCCAGTTAAGACCGGGCCGGCATTAAAAGCGCTATACAATCGCCACACACGGTGACACATGCCCGATTGCTCTATAGTGGACGAAACCCATTCGGCGTGTAAATATAGTCCACGTATAGTATACTGGAAGAGAGCGGGTAGGTTGGAGGTCTATCCCGCTGGGTTATCGTTTCGGATAGAATTAGCAGCTAACGAGATAGTAAAATAGGAAAAAAAAAAACTGTCGCGAAAAAAGGAATAAGGGGAAAAAAAGAATGTGCCAACAAGATGTTTGAAAAGATTTTCTTTTTTTTTCTATTTTCTTTTTGTTGTTGTTGTTGTTGCTGTTGTTGGTAGTCCTTTTCGACTTGTTTCTTTCACGCGACGTGACGTTATTGGCCAACAGGGGCAGCTGGGTGCCAGACGAAAGCATTTCAAATGAAAAAAAAGCCCCGTATGCGTGACCTAACCAACTAACATAATTCGGGAAAAAAAAACAGAGAAGAAAATGAAAATGCAAATTTTGCTCGTGTTGTCACTCTATTCAAGTGAAAGAGAAGTGGCATAGGCGCGAAAAAACAGAAACAAAAAATATTTAATAATTTAGTTTCACGCTCTCGGGACGGATCCCGTTCTATTTCAGTGTGCCGCTGCCTCGAAATGCTTGTTTTGCCATCTGCCTTCACTGTGGCGAGTAAAACAAAAAAAGAAAAATAAAAATAAAAAGGAGGTTGAAAAATGCGTGGATATAAAGTTTGTATCGAGTGATTCAGAAGCCAAAAAAGAACGGGTTGCAAGTTATTGGATTCTCAGGTTTTGTTCGAAGAAAAACGACCCGTTACTAACACACACACACACATACACACACACACACCTTTTTTTCTTTCTTTTACACACTATGACCGTGTCAGACGTGGGCGGGGTAGTCCAATCGTCTGCGCAATCAAAGTACATAATCTCGTAGAGAAAGTCTTCAATTTGAATGGTTTTTTGACTGACGTGACGTCTGAAAGAGTAGCCCACAACGTAACCCACTGGCAAGTGGCGCAAGGCGATCAAATGTACACCGTCTCTGCGCAATGACACGGCCATGCGTTTCCTTTTTTTTTTCTTCTTTTAACTTGCTAAAAAGAAGAAGGGAGCTTTCTACTGTCTTCTGGGTTCTCCCGCTTTTGGTTTTTTAAGAGCTAGCCAAAAAGATTTACGATCGTACGAAATGCAAGGCGAAAGTTATCGGGGAGAAACGAGAAAAAAGGACGACAGCGCTATATACTCTCGATGTACACGTCTCAATATATATCCTAACGCCTAGTCCACAAGACAAACAGACATCGAGGCAACCACAACAACAAAAAAAATGAAAGAAAAAAAACAAAAAAACGAGGCAAGAATAAATCAGAAATTCGAATTGTTGATGAGCGAGCGGGCAGCACACTTCGGAGTCGTGTGTAATATTTCGAAAATTGTATAATTCGTGTGCGCCCCCGTGGAAAAGAGAGGCTCGTTTCAACGGGAGCCAAAAGTCGAGACAAGAAGGCGGTAGCCAATAAAGTAGCGAAATAAAAAAATATTTAAAAAAAAAAAGAAAAAGCTTTTCCTTTTTTTTTTTTAAAGAAAAAAAAAACTTTGTTTGAATATATACACGTGCAGTGGAAAACTTACGGCGGTCGTTGCGCCAAGCGTTGGCCGAGTGTAGGGTCGACAGTGAGACGTAGACGAGGAATATCGCAACGTAGGCGGCCGCGCGGCCCGTCACTTTATCCGCTGTCGGTCGCATACTCGTCATCATCATCATCATCGGTCGTGTCGTCTCTCGTCGTTAAAAGTTCATGACTTCTTCGCCGTCGGTTTTCTCCTCGTCTCGTGTTCTGTGGCGACGCTCAAAGTTGATGGGCAGCGGCAAACCGGTCCACCATCCGAAGTCAACGTTCCTTGATGAAACGTGTGATGTTAAACTGCTAAGCTCCTTTTTTTTTTTTCTTTCTGTCCTTTTCTTAGCTCGTTTTCTTTTTTGTTGGAGAGAGATAAGACTCACGACACACGCACAACTATACACACAACCACAAACACACACACACACGAAAAAGGGGTGCGGTTTACACAGGCGGCAGAGGCAAGCCAAATTCGTTGGCAATTTATTTTGCGGACGCACGCGGGACTGTTAGGCCTAATGACCTAATGGGGAGCCGACAGCCCAATGTGTCTCCGTCTCAGCTATTAGCAGGTCGTCGAACTTGAATATCTATCTTCTTGTTTACGTTGCGTTTTAAATTTGGATCTTCTCTCGTTTTCTTTTCCCGTTCTGCGTGAAAATTCGTTTTTTTTTCAGCGTCTGTTGCGGCCACCCGGCTTTTTTGTCCACCGATAACACGCGCACTCGCTATAACACAGTTCGATGATGAAACGGAGAAATAAAAAAAAATTGAAAAAAAAAACGCACGTTTCGTTCAGAAATTGAATTCTGAATGAATTTTTGTGAGTAAGAGAGGAATGGTTATACAAAGATAAAAGAGAATCACACACGACTGTTCAACGTAGACAGGATCGAAAGGAGGAGTCCTATCGTTCGTGATGAGCCAAACGGAGAAATAGAAGAAAAAAAAAAACGGAACCGGTCGCCGTCAATGAACGAACCCGGAGAATTAAAAAAAAAAAGGCGGTTGTTTGTTTTGATATTTTTTGTTTCTTTCTTTTCTTCGTTAGAGCTGGAGCTGATGCCGGTGATGAGGAAGACAACGGAATGGACAACGAAGGAGAAAAGGAAGAAGTTAAAAGGAGGGAAATCCGTGAAGTGATGCTCGTGGTTGCTCTCTCTTGATCACGAGAGAGGTTTGGCAACTGATCCGCGAAGAGCTTTAGCGCGCCGTTTAAAAACCCCTTGCCTCTCACTCTCTCCCTTTCTCTACACTCCTCCCCTCTCCTCCTTCCTCTCTCTCTCGTCTCTTGTACACACACACATGCACAGACACACTCACACACAGACACACTCACTCACGCTACGGCTCCTTGTGTCTCGCAGTTTCCCGGTTGCAGACCCGGCGACGGCTATACGGCTTCGGGTCACGTTCGTCCATCCCGCCGTGATTCTTTTTCCCGAAAACCACCTCTCTCACTCACTCGCACGGAGAGGCATCTCGTCATCAGCTTTTTTTTTGCAACACCCTTCCTCCCTCTCTCAATGCTTACATGTAATGTGTGTGTGTGTGTGCCTGTATATACTTGCTGGTTCGTGAGTTACACAATCAGGAACAATGCCATCTCGTGAGTTGGGCCAAACGTTGCTGCACGAAAGAAAAAAATTCCATCCAATCACGCGGAAATCAAACGTGTAATCGAGGTTGGGATCTCGGTGAAAAATGTGCCCCTTTTGTTTTCACGTTTTTTTATTTTCAAAGCCCAATCTAATTTGAATCCCCCCAAGATTATTTTCGCTTGATTTCTTGTTCTCTTTTTTTGCTTCCCTCTCGCTGATGATTGGGCAGATTGCCATGACCTCGACAGTATATAAGTTCTTATGAGACACAGTCAATGTCTTATTGGTGAATGCAAAAACAAAAAGAAAGAAAAACAAGAAAACACAAAAATTCGGGGTGAGAAAAAGAAAAAGAAAACAAAACAGCGTGAAAGCCAAATCTATCCCGACAGTCCCGCACGTTCGCATTCGGTTAGACGGGAAGGCGTTTGATGGGCGGCCGGGTGGCATGTTCGCGGCCATATAGTATAGCTATATATACAAGAACAGACGCAGTATATTAAGCGTTGTCTCCACGTTCGTGTGAAATTTGGGAATGAATCAGCCGATTGTCACCGAAAATAACGAACGAGTGAACGAACCCGATAACCTGTTGTCTCTTCGCATCACCAACTCTGGAACATATAGGATCTCCCAGCTGTCTCTCCTCTTGTTTTAGTCCCCCATATTTCGTGTGTATTCCTTTTTCACTCTCTTTCATATTCCGAATAAAGATTTGTATACAAACAAAAAGAAAAAAACAAAAATGGGGCCATAAAAAGCCTTCAGCAGGCCCAACCCCGGAATATATAGCAGTGCATGTACAATGATAACGAAATTGCTGTTACAAAAGAATGGTTATACATTAGTTCAATATACGTGGTATCGTTGTAGAAGAGCCGTAGTTGCTGGGGCTGATCAAAACGTGTATACGTTGAACAAAAAGATGCCGATTCACGCCACTGTTTGAACGCAACTATGCATCACGTAAGTTCTTAGGCCTATATGGCCAGCGTATGGCCTGTACGCGGTTGGGGCCCATCCAACCCGCAGCATCATCGCCGCAGCACGGTCCATCACGTATATGGTGCGATTCCATTAAGTTTTCCCTATTTAAGGTGCGCTAACTCAGCAGTGTATGTATGTACATGTCTAGCGGGCATTCGCTCGCATTCGCCTCTATTACCCCCCGTATGTGTGTCTACCTTGAATGGGCCTTTCGTTCGCTCTATGTCGATTTGAATGTTGGCTATCATTTTCTTTTTTCCCCTTCCTGTGTATATACGCGTTTACGTCAGATCGGGCACAGTTTGTACGGGCGATCGCCATGTCCATTTTGCGTGCATTTCGTAATACAATATACATCCAACGTACAATGTTTATGCATTTGTATGAGTCGCCTTTGAACCTTGAGTGCCTTACAATGTATATTACATATCAGGACTTCAAAAAAAAAAAAAAAACGAATGAAATGACTCATATTATTATAATTCTTTTTATTCCTTTTTAAAATATTTATTATTTATAATTCCCACTGTGTGTATATAGATTCCTCCTATTTTTTTGTGTGAAAAAGGGACGCTGGGATCTGGTCCGACTGCGATGACTCGTTCGCGAGTCGCGTCTCAGTATATACGCCACCAAAAGATTCCCTTATTAGTCCACTCTTCATCATTCTTCTCCTTTTTTTTTACTCTTTCATCTTCTCCTTGATTTAATATTCATTTAAAAAACCACAGTGGGGGCACGCCTATCGAATAAATCCCCGAATGTGTATAGTATTCCTTAACTGGCCCTTATTGATGTTATATAGTTACACGGATAGTGGTAGTTTTTAAAAATATTTCCACAAATGTGAGAATGGACTACACCGCGTACTCGCCAATAAAAAAAAAATCTGAGCGGGCGTTTCAAATACTTAAAAAATAATAATGATAAAAATGAATGAAACAGAGTTTGGACTCGTTTAACTATCATTTCTTTTCGGGACTGTTGTCTTCTGCTGCGCGGACCCTGTAATTATTTGCTTATATTCCTCTTATTCGATGACGCCATCGTCATTGAGGGAAATAATAATAATAATTGGCCGTGAATCGGTGCCAACGCGGCGACTTTATTTGTTGTTGTCTTTGTGTGTCCTTTTTCTTTTTATCGCGGCTTGTTGTTTTTTTTGTTTGTTTGTATTCTAACAGACGCTTTCGGCAACGACAGACAGCCAGGCTCCGAAATCTGCGTCGCGTATCACATTCTATAGCAGCATTGTTGTCCTTTTGGTTCTATACGTATACACAGATTATCTATATAGGTAATAGCGTTATACGTGGCCGAGGTTTTTTCTTTCTATAGAACTAACCGACGGGGCGGCAAAACAACGAGCCATAGACGGCCACATTACGACCGCTGTTGCACGATCGGCGCGGCACGGCTTCTTCTTCAGCGGGAAATACATATAATCCAGAGACGTTTTCATTCAAACAAATTGCTCTTTGTTCGCTTTTTTTTTTTTTTCGGTTACGTCTTCTTTTTCTTTTCTCTTGCTGTTCTTTCCACTTTCGTTTTGACGTTTCAAAATAGAAGACTCGTATCGCCCGTTTTTTGAATACCGTCGTATAGGCCAGCGCCCATTGTCATCGCTGTTTCTCTCTCTCTCTTGTAACATTTGTATAAACGATTATCGTCCGTCTAGCGCTTAATTTTATTCAGATGCTATATTAAGACCGTAGAAAATGTAAAACAGTCGAGAAAGTCGGACGTTGGCAATCCTTCCTTTTCCCACTTGTTTTATGTTTTGCTTTGAAGTGTTCCCACATTTTGAAATGCGGAAGAACGTACATCTTAACATGCTCGGCCTATTAGCCTGCAAGGGTGCAAGAATTTGTGTTGTTATTTTTTAATTGCCAACTTGACATTGCGCCTGTTGGCGTAGATGCCAGGCCACTTGGAATAGAGAGAGTGAGTCCTTGGAGTCATGGTAACAAACGTCTTATCATCTCTCTTCCCCAAATGTAAAAGTAAAAGTGTCAAGTATATACACCAACAAAAGCACGAATTTTTTTTTTCTCCCCGCGTTTTTCCCATTCAAAAGTTCTCGCATGTTAGATTATACCAGCAGTGCAATTCGGGGTATATTAGACAACAGAGGAGCCCGCGGGATAATGAACACATCAAGTTATTTCTTTTGACCTTATGGCTAAACAGAAAAAAAAGGGACATAAACCAAAAAAAAAACGACTACGCAACAATCAACGCGTGTATATAAGGAGAGCTGGACACTCTTCTGCATCTCTATACGCGTCGCTTATTGTGCGCACGTCCGCAACACGGGGCAAAAAAGACTATCGGGAGTATAGATATATACATATAATCCATTAGGCGTGAAGGTAAACGACTGTGGACGCAGACTATAATGCCAATCGACAACAAGCTAAACAGCGCCCCACCAAAACGGCTCGCCGTTGGACATCTTCCTTTCTTTTTCGTTATACGACCGAGATAGTGGCATGGAGAATGAGCCGCGGCATCGGCGAATCAAAGACACTTGGCCTCGTGTTATACGGCGCCATCAGCGGGATTTTCTGTCCCCTCTGAAAAAAAACAAAAAAAGAAATGGAAATTAGAATTTAAAAATCCTCTTGTCTTTGTTTTTTTTTAAACTCGATACATGCCGTTTGTGTTTGAACGTTCTCACAAATATAATAAGCATTGAGCTATTATACTATAGGAAAATAGAATTGTGCCTTTGGGCAAGGCGCGATGCAGTTTGTTTAATCTTTATTTTGCGGGAGCACGTCAGACGTGCGCGAAATGAGGTCGGCATTAGAACGCCGAAAGTGACCGCGAAAATGATAACAGTTGCGGATAGGACACAACAAAGCCAATGATGTGGTTTTCTTGGCACCAACGCGGGTTGTGTTCGTTTTTGAACACGGAATAATGAGCAGGAGAAAGGGGCGCAGTTCATTTGATTATACGCGCGCAAACACGTCATCAAATTGAGCGTCGCCTCGTTCTCCCGAAGATTGGTGGCTGTCATTCGCTCGTCAAACCCAAACTCGTTTCATTTTCCTGACGGACGGCGCACACAATGACAGAGACGGATGACTTCTATTGAATCGTTCAGCTATAAGGCAGTCCTCCTCGTTGCGCTTATTACATAATAAAGCGTACACACATCATCAGAGAGGCGGTGGCCAAGCAATTCTTTCCGGTAACAAGGTGCTCGCACGCAAGGCTTGCGCCCATCACTCCAGTTTGAATAATTTTGTTTTTCTACCCGCAGAGCTGTTTTCAAATGAATTTGTGCCCACCATTTATTAACGTTTTATCGTTTTCTTAGAAAACACCCAACATTTCGTTCGACTCGAGTTAATACGCGACATATATTCCAAGAACTGAAAATGAGACATATAAAAACCAAAAATGTTATTGGCAAATAAATGCTAACGAAAAAGGATAACACCAGCGTGCACATGTGTGTCTATACACATATATATCTGATATATGTATAAATGTGTTCGTACACATGTTGGAACGGTGGTTGCCAGATGCGCTCACGCAACAGCAGTCGTTTTAAGATTTATTTGCAATCAGTCTCGCAATTCACGCGACACCTACGGGGAGTCCGCTTCGGGAGTCAGCACCTGTCACGTGCGTTTGCTCCGGCTCGAAAAGCTATATAGCCTCTCATGTCGATGCAGAGACTGTATACACCATAAAGCTTTACCCCCGCGTGTGACGTAAAAGGCGATACGAGCAGTCGATCGAATGATGTCAGAAAAAAAACCAAACACGCAGCCAAAATCAAACGGATAATGAATCGAAAATCGATCGTGAAAAACCCGTTTATGTTCTTCAGCCAACGATACCATCCAAACGAAGAAAAAAACAAATGAATCATTCGTTTATATCTATCGAGTTTGCTTACGTTAAGCTAATGAATTAAGTCGAAATTTTACAGAGCTTTGCAATCCCGTCAATGACCAAAAAGAATGAGCTGATGGAAAAGCCAGGAGTCATCGCCAAGTAATTCAATCTTCTCGTGTAATCAATTCCAAAACCGTGGCTGCTGCTGAATATAAAGAAAGAGAGGGGAAAAAAAGAAAAGTATTATACATCTTGTGACTGTGTGCGTTGGGAGAGAGTTCAATCCCGTTGGTCATCACCTGAAAATGCACGAGGCGAGTTTTTTTTCTCGGGTTCATTGAATGCTGATGACGTGAAATGCTCAGCGTGAAGATGGCGGCTACTGATGAGCTGAACGCGGGGGTATATATCCAAAGAAAAAAGAAAACGAACGACTCGAAGTATGTAACGAAAAGAAGAAGATATAGTGGCCAACTAGAAAATGTTGCAGCTTCTCCCTTATTGGCGGTATTTTTTTTTCTTCTTCGGTTGTCAAGGTGTGTGTTCCAAAACGGCACAGAGCAACACAGACAAGCATTGGCTATATGTAGACTGTATAAAGAAAAGCCCTTCCCATGTCGTTTCTGCCAGCCCATAAAAACCAAAAAGGTTACCTTAGGTTGCGTCTTTCTTATATTCCTTCTTTTGAAAAAAAAAAACTTTAAACTCATGTTTCTTTTCCCCCCGCTCTATGCCAACTGTTGTATATATTTTCTATCTCATTCACCTTCTCAATTTCAGGGCTCGTCTGCCCACAAGCTCCGTGGTGAGCTGATATAACCAAAAAGCTGCAAATATTCATCACGCCATACAACCAAACGATATACGTACGCTATATAATAACAGATGGATGTAGGATTGTAGGTTGCACATTCGTCCATTTATACCAGCAAGGCATCGTCGATATTATACAAGGTAGAAACATAAGCTTTTGTTGTGCAATGAAAACGAAGGTTGGTCCAGTCCTCCGCTTACTTGATGCCGGTGCAAAAAAAAAAAAAAAAAAAAATTCCAAATGTGGATTTCCTGCCGGTCCTCATTCACCTTCCACAAATCACTAGAGTTGCATAACAGGAACGACGTGTGCTATGTTGCGTCTTTTTCTTTTATTTTTATCTTATACTGCACTGTCTTGATCTTCTCTCTATTGTGGCTGCTCCTTATATTTTTTTTGTCGTTTAAATTCCGCTCCATCTTTCATCCGCTCCCAGCTTCAACTCCACACCGCCCATCCTTATATTCTATATAAACGCTGGCAGACACACATTCATAATAACTTGTAGGTACATGCTGTACTACCTGTGGGATTTATATTTATATATATAGACTCCATTGATGCATTCGTTGATTTGGGTGCGGATATGTATTTTTTTTTTCCCTCGCCTTTTCTTTTCTCCACAGCACGTTGCTACCTGGAACACACGGGCCCATTCATTCATAACATTTTTTCTCCGGATCCCCCACTATATAGTGTGTGTAGTAGTATTCAACAACCGCGGCTATAAGAGTGTTTAGCTCTCTTTAGTGTGCCTCTGTGTGTGTGTGTGTGGGTCTCAATGAAGGTGTAAATGTTAGTCTTTTATCTGCACACGATTGCCAGGTGAACTTAGAGTCTTAAAAGATGTCCATGTTTTTTTTTCTTTCTCAAAACACAGAATGTGTTTAGGTGCCGTGCGTGATGAGTCACCGTCGTTGGCGAGAGCCAATAGAAAAAGAAATGGGGAAAATATAAATTTTTTAAAGTCTGGAAAAAAAAATTGTTTGGAATATATTTTGTGTTATTTGTCCTGTTTTCTTCCTCTGCTTCGATCTTCAAACGCCTACTCCTTTTATATAATCGTAATCGTTTGATCGTAACGGGACTCTCTCTCTTGCCATCCTTTCCTTCATCCATTCTTATATGCACAGTTGTATTTCTAGAATATCTATCTTATAAAATAAAAATATTAAAATCCCCCTCTTTCTGTATGTGTGGTATGCAATGCTTTTCCGAAGGAAACAGTCAAAATCGATAAGCCCGACAAAATAAGCCCGACCCGAAGTATTTATGAGCATATAGCCTTTCACGCTCCCGGCTTCGTTGACTCCCTATAACGCTATCGAGCTAAGGTGTACACATTTTATTTTATTTTTTTTCAGAAAAACGCAAATAAATAAATCAATAACAATGGCCAGGAAAAAAGAGTTTCCATCTCTATGCTGGCAACATATGGAACCAGTTATCGATTGCGTCATGATGGGTGCTGCTCTCTTTGCTGATTCCTTCCTATATTTATTTTTAAATGACGGTTGCGAATGAAGAAAACTATAATTCTCAGTCACACAGAATGTGTCAAGTTTATCAATTAAAACTCAAAATTATATTCATCAAAAATAAAATTCATAAAAATCAGAGGATCACAACAGCCTGCATGGAAACACTTCTTTCTTCTCTTATTTCCTTTCAATAATTTTTTTGTTCGATGGTGGGCCCAGGTGGTGTATATATTGAGTGTCCAATCGGTCGCTTATGCGTTTAGTTTCGGGTCCCGCTATACAATGGCGGCGGCTCTTGGTGCGTTTCAAATGGCAGCGGCGGTGCGCATCAGATGATGATACATCGTATAGACTCTCCCCTCTCTTGTCGTGTCTCGTTGCAAATAAATCACCGACAACTGATGTGCTTTATTTAACAACGTCAGCCCCGTATAGATCGCGAATATCAAAAGCAAAATTCTCTATGTGTGTAGCTATGTGTCGCTCCTTTTTGCTGTGCGATTAGCATCATTCCCCCCCCCCCCTTACCAACTATCCAGCAGCCATCATCATCCATTTCAAATGCGCCGGAAGGATATATTCTTGTCTCGTGACCGTTTATACCTCTTTGTAGTGTCACTCCCATTTCTTTAGTTATTTATGATTTTTTTTTTCTTCCCTTTTTATTTTCCTTGTTTATTTTTATTATATACGAGGATAAGTTTTTTGATGCAGTGACAGGTCACGTTGTGTGTGCGTCTATTCCCGGCCCGTTCATTCATCTTTCGCTCCAGACAGCCAGACGAGAATATGTCGCAAAAGCGAGAGGCCATTCACCCGGGTCTTCATTCATCGTGTTTTTTTTTTTTTATTATTTATTATTATTATTATAACAACGTGTTCTTTAAAAAAAAAAATATATACTTGTCGTCTTTTGCTGCTGGATAAACACGAAAAGAATATTGAGCAATAACCTGCCATTCAGCAGTCAAGAAACTCGTCCACCCAACATTTCTTTTTTTTTCTACATCGTGTGGGTCCACAAAAAAAAAATAATAATATCAATAATAAAAGAAAAAAAAGGGAGGCTCGTTGGTCCGTTTTGTTTGCTATATACGTAATAGCCTCATTACACTCTGTGCGTGCAAAAGTTATCGTCTCCGACATTGGTCGTCTGGTCGGCGTCTCAAGGGCAACGGTTTTCTCTTGTCCCACCTTTCGGGAGTTTGCGGACGGCGTTTTTTCTCTTTCAGAAATGGACGAGGAAGCAAAAGAAAGAGAAAAAAAAAACCGAAAGAAATTTATACGCACGCACGCACGTGAATAAAGAAAAGAAAAAAGATTTCAGCAAAAGGTTGGGCATCATCAAAAAAATAAAAAAAAGATCTTTCTTTTTCTTGTCTGCGTTCTTGTGTTCATCCTTATATGATCGTAAACAGGGAGAGGGCGAATAAGGGAAAGAGACAGGTTTGAGGAAAGGCCAAGAGCAGCTCGCAATAACAACAAGCAAAAGGCAAAAACGTCCCGAACGCGCCTAAATAGTCTTATCATCTTTTTCTATTTTCAATTTACACAGCCGAAGATTGTGGGATGCCTATAACACAGACGGCATAGCAAAAAAAAAAAAAAAAAAAACAGCTGGAGAAAGAGATAAACGAATTTCGTATATACTGATAAAAATGAATGGAACGTTAGAGAAGAATTCTTATCGTCCCCCGAACATCTCTTTGTTATAACTCTTTTGTCTTTTTCACCGAAAATAGAAGAGATTTTATAAACGGATATGGAAGATCGGCTCAAAACAATTGCTACATAGGAATAGTATATGGCGAGAGCACCGGGACTAACGTGATTCTATATCGTGCCGTGAGAAAAAAAAAGAGAACCAGGTCGTTGTACAGTCATCTCTATTTATTTAGTTATTCCCCCAAACGTTTTTATAGATTTGTATTAAACGTGTGTGTGTGTGTGCGTGAGTTGGGGGTGCGGCCAGCAAAATAAAAAAAAAGGGTCTGTTGGCGTAATTCCGGTAGTTTTTTTTTTAAGAGGATAGACCAATGTGCGAAACATTGTCGTTGGGTCATATTATTTTATGTCAATAGGCGGAAACACAAATTCTCAGTCGAACATATACCACGACGAGAGCTCAAAAAAAATAAAATAAATAAAAAGGACGCGTGAGAAACTGCTTTTTCATTCGCACTCTCTCGAATCCACACCGGACATTTTCACGCTATGGGAAAAAGAAACAGGGGGAGAGACTCTAATGTGCTATTAATGCCCTATTAAAAACGTATATAGACGAACGTTCGTAAAAATCAACGCCGCACACATATATAGTCGTGTGTGTGTGTAACGAAAATGGCTTATATACTCGCTGGACTTTTTTCAAGTGCTGATTGATGTTTGCCAAATGAAAACGTTACTCTCACGATGATTTATGAAGCAATATCGAGCTCTTTATTCCTGTTTTCTTTTCGAATCCGAAACTGATGGATGTGCGGATATGTGCCCAGGGACCTTTTTACTTTGACGGCTGTTTTCTTCATTGCCACGTCCGTTTGTTTGACTTTTGATTTACGTCCTTCTTTTTTATTATTATTATTTTCTGAGTTTTCACACGTTTTTCTTTTTCTAATTTCTTGGAGTTAACAGAAGAGAAAGAGAGAGAGAGAGGGTTTGGCTGTATAGCAGGTCATCTTTAACCGGAAAGCCATTGGTATACCAGAATGGTCACGCACCGGCTTGTCCCTGCCTTCTCTTCCTCCTTTATTTTTTTTCTGAATGGAACACGACGCCTCTTTAAACAAAAAAAGAGACAAAAAAACAAAATCAAATAAGGAAAAAGGTCTTTTCCTGCTCCGGCTGTTCTTTTTTTTTTTTAATAAATATATTTATTCATGAATCCTATATCCATTTTTGGTCGATTTCATCCCTCTTTTGTTTTTATTTCGGGCCACCAGTTCGGGGAAACACCATCCCAATTTATGGAGAGAAAAAAAAAAAAAAAAGGAAAATTCTGAGAAACGTGTGTACGTAAGCAAAAAAAAAAAAAAATTTCTTATTTAGATTGGCAATGGAGTTTGTGTTAAACGATCAGACACGGATGATGTTGTGGCTGTATGCGCTCATCGCGGCAAATAGTTGCCGCGCATCGTCATTGCGGATCTAATTTTATGTAAACACCTGGACCGGTCGTCTTTCATAACGGAAGCATTGACGAATCGAGATGGGCTAGTGTGAGAAAAGGGGGGGGGGGACCTTTTGTGTTTTCCTACATCGTGTCCATGACCCTGGTGACTCGTACGCCGCGTGTTTTTTTTTTTTGGCCGTGTCGTGATGGTTCATTCATTCGAGTCGCTCCTCCCGTAACACGAACACCTGACTATGTCTCCCATCTGTCTGGCGGTCCTGCAATGCCTTATTTGCATACAGGCCATTTATTTTTTTTTCTTTTTGGCGTTTTACCTTTCTTTCTCTTTTACCCCCCTTTTCTTTCACCTTCGCCCCTCTTGGCAAACCCTCAAAAAGATATCGGTCGAAGATGGCCAACCGATTTGAATATCGAACCTCGCTGTTGTTCTCAATTGCCACACATAACGTACACTTATAGCTTATAAAACAATAGGGCACATTCACCTAAAAGAATATATCTGGCCCCCACTGGCCGTCTTTTGCCCGGCGTATGGAAATTTGTATCCGAGTACGTTCTTATTTGTAGCCGGAGCGTGTTGTTGTTGACTGGCGGAATGCAGTTACTAACTGGAGGTATGTACACACACAGTTGTATCGATCACGCTGACTCAATGGCACGGGGGTATATTTGATAAGAAAAAGGGCAGCTCCATAAACGCTTGCAAAATAGCGATCCGCTTGACACGTTCGTCAAAAACTGTTGGATATTTTTCGCTCCATTGACGGATTGGCGAGAAAATGAGACGCGCATATTTTTATTTCCCCCTACGGTGCCTTTTGGCAGCGCTTCAAATCACGGGCCGGAAGATGAATTTTTTTTTTTTTAGTATAGACAATCTATAACCAACAAAAAAAAAAAAAAAAAGGTTTGATATGGTATATAGACGAAGAACGAAAGAAGGTGATGGCCGCGTGAATTCCAAGCAGCCGCACCAAATAAAGAAACATTTGACGGGCTTCGAGAAGAGAGTGATGCCATCGCCAATGTAATTATTCGCACGTATAGACACAACGCCCGGCGTGAATCTCTCGACCTTTTTGGCACATCCCACGCAGGAGGGGTCGTGTTTTCAATTCAAACGTATAAAAGAGAGTCAACCCCACAAGAAAAGGAGACAGCACATGCATATAGTACACTGTTAACATCTACCAGTATAAATAAACGCAATATAATATCACAGTCCCGAAGCGGCGTGCACACACCAGACACACCGCATGTGTGTGTGGCTGTTTCAAAAGGAAGAACACTATACACACACACACACACACACACACGGCAGTTATATAAATAAATGTGTCTGCCGGAAGATGTTTCATTCAATCTTTTCTCTTTTTCCTCCCCCGGCGAGGGAGTCCACACAAAAGAGAGAAACAGCACAGCACGCCCAGGTGATTATCGTATGCAACAGGTGTGTCGTACCCAGCGCTAGGGCACACCGAAGACATGCACGGTTCCGTAATTTTCTGTGTCGTGTGTTGCTGACTCAAAAGAGCAAAGGGGAAAAAAAAAAAGAAAAAGAAAAAAATGGCGAGAAAAAGAGAGGCTGGAACGACATGGAGTGAAATAAAGGTGGCGGCAAAAAGGACGCAAAAACATTCGGTTTGGACACATGATGGATGAGCGAGTTCTTTTTGGCTAATGTTACCTACCTGTAAAGCCCTCTCTCACTCTGGCTGTCTTG
This sequence comes from Daphnia sinensis, assembly GCA_013167095.2. NCBI lineage: Eukaryota > Metazoa > Arthropoda > Branchiopoda > Diplostraca > Daphniidae > Daphnia > Daphnia sinensis. Next base: position 8,932,781 of record CM023190.1, read on the forward strand.
TCGTATTCTTTCTTTTCTTTTATGATTATCGATTTGACCTTAACGTTTTGGCAACAAAGTTGGATGGCCGTTATTCGCCCTGTATTTTTGTGGAGCTCTTGACAGTAAACGAGGAAGGTTATACCTTCCGGTCAAGTGTGTATATCGATAGATACGCGAAAAACTTGAAATGATGGCCTCCTTCTTATCGTTTTTATATTTTGGCCTTTATTTCTTGAATAATTTTTTTTTTGTTTGGTTTGGTTAGTTTTCTTGTTGTCAAATGTTAAATGTCACTCAAACAGTTTTATTTGGAGAGACAGCACACTGCAGTGTGGGCCCCACCTTTTTCTATCTCCTTAAAAAGAAGATTAAAACGAATCTATGAAATATATAATAGTCTAATGATTTTAGACTGTTTAACCTCTTTTTCTTCCCTCTTTTTTTTTTTTTTTTTTTATCTGATTACCATTTTTTTAATTGAGTCTGCAACGTATCCAATCAGGGCATTTGTTGTTTTCGGTTCTTACTGATGCCAAACGTTCTCTCCCATTTTCCTTTTCTTATCGATGTATCGAATCTGTTTGGGTTGTGAAGCCATACACAAATCAAGAGCGAAATATGCAAACACGTTCCTCGCGTCTCTACGAATTAGAATACATAAGCCAACGCGTCTTTTTTTTTTTTTTTTTCATGTGTTGTTATTTCTCCTCTTCGATAACGTTATCACACAGTTGGCCAAATTGGAGTTTGAAACGCGCGCCGGGTCCCAAACCGAGAGACGCACATATAGCAGATCTTTACCGTGTTCCATGCATATTCATCGAGCCCGCAAATCTCCAAAGTGGAGCGCCATGGATTGAGAAAAAAAATAATAATAAAACAGCGCGACGGATGATTGAAGTTAAAGGCGATCGAAATGGACAATTGATGATCAAGTTCCCTGCTGATCACGACACACCTGCTTCACAAAAACCCAAGCGTTAATTTTTAATTCACCTTCTCTTTAAGTGTCTACATATACAAATCCTCATTCATAAGGTCTGTCGCTACGCCAGAGAGAAAAGAAAAACCGGCTTAGATCTTATCAAAACAAGGACAACCGAATAATAACGACGAAGGGATGGCTGCGAGCATTTCCGACGTGTTAGGCCCCTTCACGAAACCCGCACGTATATTTTTAACGTTTAAAAAAAAAAACCTATTGTTTGGGTGTTTTTTCGTTAGTCTTTTATGGCCGTCATCGATTCATCATGTGCACAGTAACAAGCACCACCCTCCAGTTATCATCAACGATGAAGCGGCACCGTCTATATTACGTTATTCGGTGGATTTGAACTCCTTTCATTGCATTCCTCGCCCAGCAGTGTTCCATTGTCCTTTCCTTTTTTCCCCCCCTCCTCCGATCAGAAGGTGAGGGATGTGTATTTCGGCTCTTAATCGCTCGTTACATCTCGAACGTCGATAAGTATACAGAGACAGCGGGATGAGGAAAAAAGAGGAGTCCCTTTTCGTATTTTGAAATGCGCGCCCAACTACTCGATCATCATCTGCTGATGTTTTGCAGCATCGTCGGGCGATGAAGCAGCAGAACAGGAAGGTCTGCAATGTTTGTAACGGTGGCTTTTGCCTAAGACGAGAGAACTGACCTCGATATTTAACGCCCACTCACGCGGCCCAGCTTGTCCGCGATATACGCACTAGGCATCACTCGACTATAAATATACCTATATCTTATGGCCGTCGTATGAATAATAGCCGTGGTCCCGCATTTTACCGACGTCTAGTGTGGTCCAAACGTTGGGCTGGGCTCCCGACCAGTTGTCAGTTAATAATTCGCGAGCTGCTACTGTCAGCCGGCCGGCTGATGGACGCATTTTTTTTTCTCTCTCTTTCTGGCCGTGACAGTTTTTGCACAGATATTTCGGTCAAGGTCCCTATGTGTGTATATATCTATTTTATTTTCTTAAATCTCTTTCTCTTTTTTTTTTTGCTGTCCTTCTTTTTATATTCGAACGACGAGTCAAGGTTGGCAAATCGCGTGCGAGAGATTACATGGCGAAAAGATTGCGCGTTATTCGTACTATAACTATGTGAGAAACCGAAATGTCTATTGAAGCGCGATGTGTCCAGACGAAGTGAAAGTCATTTGTTTCATTGCACGCTCGTTTTTCATCCACCAGTCGAAAGAACAAACAGAGGAGGAGATTTAAAAAAAAGCAGTTCACGGGAAGAAAACAATAACTGACACGCTGCACGTACATAACTTGCAAAGCGAAAAAAAAAATGAATCCATAAATCAAGCGATCGATGACGCTTTTATGCGCCCATAAATTCATTGACTCCATTTAACCCAACGGGAAATTCTTGGCATCGTCATCTAACAAAAAGCACCGCACGACCACCGTTCAAAAAGAAGAAAACTTGTATTTTCACATGTTGAGACACACGTTGGAAATGTGTTTCTCCGTATTTTATATACGTGTCTCTTGATTGGGCAGAAAAAAAAGAAGGGGCGGAATTGGCTGTTGAGTCATCGAAATCAGCTTGATGGATCTATAATATTAAATGGATGCGGTATATTAAGAGAAAAGTAGAAATAAAGTAGAGAGAGTCATTAGCGAATTAGGGTAAATGGTGCCGAAGATAAGATCGTCATGGCGGATGTTCGAATTCTTGTATCGTTCGGTGATGCTGGCCAGCTTTTACCGGACATTTTAGTCATCCCTGGCGCTTATCTTTCGTTGCCGGCCGACCGGACGGCTGGAATGTAATTAGATCAGGCAACAGCAGCAGCAGCAGTATATAGGAGCAACGGGTTTATACTGTTGCTGTTTTCGTGAATCATCATGCTCCCGCCGGCGTCGTGTTCTTCACCTTCGTCCGCCCCGTTCGATGAGTCATTGGTGTGTGCGGCCTCGACGCAACCACAGCACCGAAGTAGGAGAGAGTGCCGAGCTTGCAATATTTCTAACAGAGAGAGTAATGTATTCCTCTTTCTGTTTTTTAGGGGGGGGGGACGTCATAAATCTAGATGGTCGTGTATCATTTTTCTAGCAGAAATCAACGCTCCATGAAATTTAATTGACCTAAAGTGTTAACAACCGTATGCCTCGTCGTTGCGAATACGTTTCTTTTCTTTCTGGGGATATGGTGGCATGAAAATTCCATTTTTCTTTTTCTTTCTCCAGAATGTTAGTTTAATAGATCCGTGGAGAAACAATAACAAAGTGATGTAAAAATAGCATATCAATTGTTCTGGAGATGGTATATTAGTTCTTTTTGTTTTTTCGTGATAATAATTACAGAGAAATAAGGACTAAAATATCTGGTGTAACTACATTTTCTTCGATAACTCTATAAAGTACAATGCCATCCAAAAAAGCCAATATGAATTTCAATCACTAGATAGTGCATATAAACACACATGCATGCGATTGCCTTGTTTGGCCATTCACGTTTGTGATTAATCAACGAGTCAATTCAAAACCAATCAATGAAACATGTCATTTGATAAAGCTATAGCGCGCATATCTGTATACCTGTACGAATTATTACAACATCGCGGATAAAGAAAATATTCAGCCCCTACAGTTAAAGCCTCTACTTGACGCTACAAATTTGGTAGTGTTATTCAGCTCTGCAAAAGGAATCAAAGAGAAAGGTTTTTTTTCTTCTTGGATTACACAATAATAGAGGAAAAGGACAATAGAAAAAAAATGAAAATTCATGTACCTCTATGACCCCTACATTTCCTTTACTGGAAGGAAACAAATGATGCCAAATCAACGACGAACAGCCATAATCAACTTACACACTGCGACCCACAATGTCCTGCGCGTTATGATCCGTTTACATAATTTACTTGTCTACTGCGTCCGTGTTTGCTCTGATTAACCTTGGCACTTCAAGATCCATTCATCGTTTTTTTTTCGCAATTTTTTTTAGAACGTTAAGAACATCTTTGAAATTGGTCCCATTTTTTTTTTCTATTCACGAACCCAAACAAGCGTTTTCCGTGGAAAGAGAGATTACAAGGCCGCTAACGATATGTTCTTGATAGACTCATCATCGATTAAGGTTTTTTTTTTCAAGAGGCACGTTTAACCTCCTTTTTCTCTCCCCCCTGAAAATGATTCGCCATTGGTCTGTATATACCTTCATATAGAGTGATAAAAGAAAATAAAAGCAGCAAGGAGGAAAAAAGTTTCGAATACATATTGCCGTGAATGAAGGACCACCGCGAACAAAAAAGCTTGCGAACAAAAAAAAAATGGGCTGTTGCTAGTATATAGACGCGTACATGCTGAATGGCTGTGTATATATGCTGACGCCGATCTCTGGAAATAGCGAAAGGCGGTTGCACGCAAGCGCTTATTATCCGCTGAGTTATAGCCTGGCTTTCAAGGTGTGACCCAGACCGATCAACGATGAACCTTGGACGACCAAAATAATAATAATAGCAATAATAATAAAGAAAAACGAGAGAGAGAAAAAAGGGGGGGGGGGAAATAAATAAAGTAAACTATATAAGTAAATAAATATATATGAAAATGTAGATTTTTTGTTTTTGCCAAGTCAAAGAAAGCATTGCTGGCAACTAGGATTGCTGACCCAACCGGCTGGACGCGATGTTGCGTGCAGTCGGGTGTGTGTATATACATATGAGATGCGAGGGCTTGTGCGTGCTTCTCTTGTGTGGTCCGTCTACTCACGCTGAGCGCACGAGAGTATTGGGAACGCGACTTGGATTAGATGTGCTGGATTTCACTCAGCATCAACTTACTGGTCGTAAAACAAGCCCCCTGGCAGAGGGAAACCCCTTCCCTAAAGAAGAAAAGAATATAAGGACATTTTAGGTTGGGATTTGAAGAAACACAGAAACGAAATAAACTATAAGAGAAACAGAAAGAAAAATACAAACAGATGTAAGCGAAAGATTAGAAGAGAAATGACAGAAAAACCAAGACCAGTGGAAATAGCCATTCATGAATCGTTTGCCAACAATCTCCGTCCAACTTTTATTTCGTCTCTATTGACGATTAATGATGGTCCGTCCTGTGCTGTAGTCTCTGCACGGCGTGCGTGAGTTGATTAAGCACATAGCTGCGCTCAAAAACCGATCGAAGCGGTTGGACTGCCCCCATGATCAACCCAATATAACAAAAATAAATAAAAGGAAAAAACAAAAGGTAAAACGAAAATAGAAAAACAAAAAGCGTATATACATACAAATCTGGATGTGTTACCTGTTTCTCACCTGTTTGCCACGCTGGCTCGGCTTGATTCGCCGACCGATTCGTGTCGACCTGTCATTCTTCACAGTCACAGACCCTTATTTATATTATCATTATTATTTTGGTCGCTTGTCTTTTCCCTCCCGCCTTCACGATTCTTGACGATAGGGCTCCATCAAGTGTTATCTACAAGATATACATACATACAGCAGGAGAACCGGTATATGTGTATATATTTTTTAAATTCTCACTCTTGCTCAATGTTCTGGCTTTTCAGCTGCATAGTTGCTAGCGCTATATAGCTGTTAAATATTTGTCTGTTTTTGGTCACCTCTTTGGGCGACTGCAGCAAGCTATACGTGCATATGACAAGTCTGGTTTCCTTTTTTTGGCCTTCTATAGGCTACGGCACAATGCCACATGTGACTCACGCTGAAAACAAAGCCAAATCAAAACAGCCAAAGAAGTTTTGAAAAAAAAAAAAAAAAAGAGCAACCAACCAACAAAATCAAGGTTGCGCAGGCAATATGTATAGCAGCAGAAGCAGCAGCTGCTAATAGGTATTCCCTGCTCTCCTTTTGAAAAATATAATAATTCTGTTTATGGTGCGAACGCGTGAGCTTCAGTTGTCTCGTGAATATTTTTATCAGCACTTTTCCCCTCTCGGCACTAAATTTATCAAGTTGATTGTACGCCAACGGGCAGGCATCAAGTAGCTGGCTTGTGTGTGTGTGTGCAATGACTGTCAAGCGCAAATCCTTAGCAGGTCTTCACCTGTTGAAAAGCTCGGCTAGTTTACTTCTTCTTTCATTTGGATTGCTGCTGGTGTGTGTTCTGGTTTTTCCCGCAAAAGAATATAATGAGTCGCCAACTATCTAGCCCGTGTATTGGTGTGGTGTTGGCTTTTTTAGATCGCTATAGTATACATATCCAAAAAAAGGTCCATTTTGGCTGCTGGCCTTCGTCTTGACTTGCCCGTCAAGTCATATCCGCGAATCCTTTGCGATGCAATCCACTGGTCGTAAAAAATCAGCCGAATTCGTCAGTCCAGCCAGCGGGCCAATGTTCCTATCGTCTTCATCTCGACTCGAACCGTCTCTTGAAACCGGACACGAGCCCCACACACACACACACAAAAAGAGGGGGCTCTGTCTGTGTTGTTGTCTAGTCTAATTATCAGAGAATGGCGATCTAAATGCTCTCCTTCTCTGAAAGCTCGTTGACTGTCCAGTCTTATTACTATTATTTATTATTTTTTTTCTCTTTTTCTTCGTACAATTTAAACTACGTCGCTCGTCTTTTAGTTCATTTTATTATCTAGTCGCTCGCCCAAATTCAAATTTGGGTGACGGGTGGAGTCGCCGGATGGGAAATCGTTCTAGTCTGGCGGTCATAAAAAAAAGAATCGAACAACGGCCGAGGTGCTATAGCCTTTCGAGAAAATAGAGAATGCAAAATTGAGACTCACAAAAAGCTAAAAATCTAAGAAGAGGGCCAGTTTTCTTTAGTGGACAGCAGTTTTCAACCTGTAGAAATGGACATTATACAATAAAATAGGTTCGACAATTTTTGTTTTCCACATCGAGACATGGCGATGGGTGCGACCAATGAAAAAAAAAAATGCCAAAGGTAAAAATCGACAGATATCTAAAAGAAAAAAAAAGGATATACGCAGCGGTATATAAGCACAATCACACACCTGGCGGAGCTGTTGGCCGCGAAAGGTGTGGCCGCCATTGCCGGACTCAATTGGCCTAATGAGCACGCGCGCCCTGTAGCTCTGCCTCTTTTAGTTTGCATCCCCTTTTACGTCCTGTGTAGATGAAAGCCTTAATGTGAAACACATTCTAGAGGGCCTGACATGCGGGATAGCGAGGGCACGTGTGCGACGAGCCTCGCGCTAATCTGTCGATGACACCCTCTTCCAAAAACGTTCGAACGCTAATATCCATCGCCGTCCGGCCAAAGAACGTTCATTTTCTCTCCTTGTTTGTTTGTCGTCCTCACGTCCGCGTCCCATCATGTTGGTCGGGAGTCGAAAAAGAAAATCAACAAGTCTCTGGTGTCGACTCGATGACTCATCCGTGTCGTATTTAGTCGGACCGATGGCTACGTCACGAGAAACATAAATTGGCTCGGCTACGTCTAATGTACGGCATGCGGATTCAGATACACCGTTCCAGTTCGATCCTCGTGATAAACATGCCAGCCACTCATTGGAAGATGCTTCTCAAACTCAGACATTGTTGTGTTGCACTCGTACACGCTGAAACTATGTAGGCTCGAAGAGGTGGACGTTTATTGCATCCCCGCCGCCCATCTGTAACCCTTTTAGTATATTAACGAATGCTCGTGAGCACTAGTTGTCTTATTATTCCTAATCTAGCCGTAAACAATTTCGGAATGGGTATGAAATTGTGGGTGGAGGGGATTTTCAGCTATCCCTGTTAGTATCCTTGTACCTGCATAGGGGCTGAAATGGCAATATCTTTGCTATTATTTTGGTTGGAGAGCGTGAGTTTTCTCGCTTTCCTGTTTTTTCAATTAATTCCGTCTTTTGTTTTTGTTTGAACAGTTATGTTCTAATTAAATTAGGCAAAATACATTTTACTGTCGCTGTAACTTTTTTCATGTATATTTTTATGGGAATAAGGATTGTTAATTAGTTTGTCGATCCGTACAAAAGTGAAATTGCAATTTCAAACGTACTGCCAGCTGCCACCTAGCGAAAAAGTAAACATTTTTTTCCCCATGACAAACTTTTAGAAATATTCTCAGAAATCTTGCTGAACTGCGAGTTTGCGGCATTTTATTAAGGAATCAACTGATGATTTCGAATACAACGATGTTTGCTTGATAGCTTTGATTAATTTGTATTGGTTATTTCAGACAAAGACATGTTCGTGACAGCAACACCGACTTGGTATTGCTTCTCTTTCTGGCTTCGGTCGGGCCTAAATAAAGAAAGTGTCGAATTCCTATTTTTATGGATTATGTCTTCCGAAACATTATCCATTAAAACCACAAAACACATTTTTGCCAAAGCGTTTTTAACTGGTTAATCATATTAGACCTCTGTGCTGTATGGCATCCAAGCATCGTCTGCTTGCTGTAGTCAAAAAATCGAAATCAAAACTAAAAATCTGCATATTAATTTGTATTCCCTCATTGTTGCCTTCTTAAGTAAAAGAAATAACAATTGAAGAATGGCTGCCATAGAATCCACCACTAGACTTATACAGTTTCAAAGTAAAGGATACTTCAATGCACATATTGTTCTCAAGTTAACCTCTTGATATTCATTAAGGCCTGTTGAAACCCTGGTTACCGACTGCAACGGCAATAAGGTGGAGAACAAGAAAACCGAATGTCCAAGTACCATTCAATAATATTTATATAAACCTAATATTTTTCTTAATGTGCATTTTTTTCGCAATCCAGAGACCTATTCCAGATCATTATGTTAAGGCACGGTATAAGGCTGCTCTCGAACCTATCTACCCAGATCCTTTGGTTGGTATGCCATGGTATCAAGTTTGTGGCAACCTTTTAGCCAAAAAAGAGGAAGAAGAGGTTATAACACTATTCATGTCTCTAAAAAGGTTTTCTCTAGTATGATTTATTATTTTATTGCACACAGGTGGGCAAGTACGAAGAACTATTGGCTAAACAGTTCCACACAAGATTTGCTGATGCACAGTTGATTGCCGTGTTACATGAAAACTCTACTAAAGCACACGAGATTATTAAGGTTGAAGTTTGTTTGCATTTTGTGTTGCTTGGTATTAATAGAATTTTTTTAGATTAAGCAAATGCTGCATGGTCATAATATGCAAATGGTATTTGGAAGCAGAAAAATTGCTACCATGGCCCTGGCAAACACAGAATTTGAGCCTGTTCTAAGGTTACATGTTGGCAGAACTGCTTACCTGTGTAGTAAAGACCTGCAAATCTCTAAGCTTTTGAAATTTACGAAGAAAATGACCAGCTTTGTTCTCTTGGGTAAATTAAATGTGAACTAAGTTTTGTAGTGTTTTTATGCAGTTGTCGTTTGTTTTCTTTTTAGGTGGCATAGTCCAAGGAAGACTACTTACGCGTAATGAGCTACAATGGTGTTCTACCCTACCAGACATAAACATGCTTCGTGCCGAGCTTTGTTCCATCCTAACGTCTTCTACGAGTCAATTAAGCCAATCCTTGACATACCAACAACAGCAATTGGCACGGTCACTTGAACAACATGTGAAGCAAAACGGTGAAATGTCTTGCGATGGAGAAAGTTAAAAATTTGTATTGCAGGAATATTAGAGAAAGTAAACACAGTGTAAGAAAACCTTATTACTTTAAATTATCATAGTAGTCTTTGTTAAATACTTATTTTATTCTAGCCCGCAGCTAGGGAAAATCAATCGTTTAGGATACTGCGTACATCCCTAACTAGACCAATAAGTATTAAACAAAAATGGGGTCCTGATTATTCGTTATTACCAATCATGGTTTTAGTTTTTCACTCTGATTTCTCTTTAGTTTAATGGGTTGAATAAAACATTTTTATATTTTAAATTCACGTAAAACGACGAAGTGTAACGCTAAGATTATAGCCAGTAAAAATGTGGGCAAATTTTTTTTGCTGTACTGCCATACAATGAAGTAGCAACGAATGATTGTGGCTGGGAATAAGAACATCGTTTATGTCTGATTAACCTAAGTTCGTTAAATTTGCATTTGCTTCATTTGCATTTGCATCATTTGCATTTGCTTACTATTGTGAACGGTGTTAGGCGTTGAAAATAAATACGGCATAGGTACATTACAAACCGAGGCTTTATACCATCCGTATCTATATGTTGTGAGCGGCCGCGTTTTCGCTCTAAGCGGCAAACCTCGTATCAAATGAAAATGATTAGTAAAAACGAATCCCTCTACGCAAAATATGAAAAGCGAGTCGGCGAAGAAATGAAATCAGTTATTTACAAAGAGCTTTACAAACTGCAAAGGTTTGGACGATACTACAGGTCTACAGGAATAACATTGCGTTCAAATAAGTTAGCAAAATTGCGTGCTGACGTTTTTAAATTTTAGACTGCCATTAGGGTAAAGACTTAATCAATCTCAATGGAATTTTACGTTTCAAAGTAACTTATTTTGAAGCTTATTTAGTAGATTTTGCAATGTTGCCTTCATCCTTCTTCCCACCCTCCAACAAAAAGCTTGGAGGCCTTGGACTGTTTATAATAAAGTGGCATCGCTGTGTCTTCGATGCAGGGACCCCGGATGTATATGGCGTCTGACGATTGGAAAAACTTAAACTTAAACTTCCAGATTCGTTTCGTTGAAAGAAAGGGCTGATTCAGCTCTAAATCTAATCTCTTATAGATCATTGCATTGATGGTAATGCATGCTAGGAAACTACCAAGACTGGAGGATGGGTAAGATTTATTTTTGTGTACATGTTACTACTCCCCTAATAACATAAAATTCGTGACAGTTGATTCCGCCATATTTGTTTTAAATAATTTTGTTTATTAATGTTTTTCTTTGTTTTTATTCCAGGTATTTCGATAAACATCAATCCCACCCGTACCAGGTAATATTAGTAATGAAAGTCCACTAAGTATGCTAAGACAAAAGAAAATTCGTAAACATCCAGTAGAGTTAGGTCAACAGAACAGTTAATGGTAGTTAAACTTTAGGTTTCTTTGGTTTCCTTTTTTAAGAATTTTAAAATAACAAGTTTCTACTATTAGTTTGAGGTGAAAAATTCATAGTTTACCTATTTTTTCATAGAAAACAGACATTGAGAAAAATTTTGTTGACATTGTTCTCACTACTCTTTGGTAAACACTAGCTGTCTATTCTTCCTTTCTTCTCTTCGCTCCATTAGCTTTTGGTTTTCAGTATTCTTTAGGCCCTGCAATTCTCGGCAAGTCATTAATTAATTTCAATTCGATTGGTCAGAAAAGTTTTCCCATGTAAACAAAGAGTATCCTATGCAAGTGACAGGTCTACATACAATGGATTATCCAATAGTATAGTACTTTCATCAATAATACTTATAGCAATTAAGTTTGATTGTATGTTTGTGCTTCTCTTACTATTTTATGTTCTCTTTTGTCCTTTTCGTTTTGTATTGCTTCATAGCCTTGTTACTTATCATTTGTTTTCATTCATTAACAGGCCAGTACCAAATACGGTAATTCCAAAGGAAACTATGATCGATACAATGATCGAACACGGGACTCTCCCAATGGCACAGGACTACGTTCAGATAGTCCAAACTCTTTTGGTGATAGCCCTAGAGACAGAAGCTATGTGCACAAAGGATCTTATACGCAACGGATACGGGATAAAGAAAGAGACAGAGACAACCGTTCTCCTCGTGAACGAGAGCGACCACGAGATTCAGATAGACGCAATAATCATGATCGGGGATCCACCGAGGAAAAGCCACAACGAGTCGGTGATTGGACAGAGCACGTCAGTTCGTCCGGCAAGAAATATTACTACAATTGCAAATCAGAAGTCTCTCAGTGGGAGAAGCCTCGTGACTGGGTTGATTGGGAAAAGGAAAAAGAACACGAACGGGACAGGGAGCGTTACAGACGTGATAGAGATCGTGATCGTGAAAGAAAATATGATCGACAGTCTTATTCGTCATCTCGGAACAGTAGTAGTGGCCCGTCTGAAAGACATTCCAATTTTAGTCGCTCTGGTACTATGTCGAATAGTAACAATAACAGTGGCAGTAGTAGTAATATTGCGTCGTCTCGTTCGGGAGAGAACCGAGATAATCATAGAACCCATCAGCCTCAGCCATCGGTGCCGGAACAGCCGCAGTCCAGAAGACACAGCTATGGTATGCTTCACTTTGAACTTATTGTTTCTACTTTAGGCCAATTGCTTGCCAAATCAGTCGATTCTCGAAAAAGTGGATCCGCTTATTTTTCATCAGGGAATGGAATTCGACCAGCATGTGTCATGTTAAATATGGTTCCTCTTTAGAACGACCTAGCCAAGATATGGACATTTCCCCGGCGGATAGCACGCCAACTTCCGAGGCTTCCGGACCAAAAGTTGCCACCCCTTATACGCCTGATCCACGGTTAACTCCGACTGCTGGTTCTGCTGCGCCTGTTTCATTAGCTACCGCACTGCCACGTCTACTCTCCCATCCACCGACCAGCACTCCCATACAACTCACAAGACCCTCCTCTCAAACTCCAAATGCCTCAACCAGGTAATTACTGCACGCTTTGTCCTAACAATATTACTAAACCCTCTTCTCAATTTTGGAACTGGCGCTGTTAAGAATTCTTGCTCAAGTCTTGTAGTGGAAATGGACTGATTGATTCTGTTTGTTTATCCTTTGAAACCCAGTCGGGCACCTAGTTTGATGTCACCGTTACGGACTGGATCTTCTTCAATGCCGACGACTGCGGCGGCTGCTACATCGACCAGCCTCTCATCCCTCCAGCAGCTTCTCACCCAGTTAACTCGATCCTCCGTCTCAGGGACCGCCATCAGTCCTGCGATACAGTCCATGCTTGCATCGACTCTCGGACAAATGGGAAATATCACTGCTCTAGGTAAATTGTAAGGTTGACACGTCTATTGAACGGCGATTGACATGAATATTTTTTGTCCAGGTTCGTTACAAAATTTGGAACACATGGAGCTTCCGGCACACGAAGTCTTGCAATCATTGCAGACGTTGCTCTCGTCTTCGCAAATTGCTGTTCCCGCCTCGAATGTCGCGACCCTACCAAAGAATATGAATTCCCTCGGAGGATCGTCTTCACACCTGCAGGATGGCTGCCACGCTCTGTCGACGCCGATGCCATTAGAAGGCGATCCTGCTAACGGCCCTCCCACGCCTACTCATTCGGAAAGACTCGAAGCAGACTTCCGTAGAGGTAATGCCCGTCTTGCTGAAAATCATTTTATTCAAAGTCGGTATTTCAAATTTTAATGTTTGGTAGATAGAGCATCGTTAGCAAATTTTTCTGGACACCTTCTGTTCATAATCTTGCTTACCTAACCATATTTTTTGTAATTTAGGGAGTCCGGCAACGAGTTTGAGTTCTTTGTCAGCGGCAGCGGCCAGTTTAAGGCCATCCGCTGCATCCAGTCATGCATTGACACCTTCACTAGCATCCCATTATCGACCAGATTTAATTTCTCACGTGACTGGATGGCCAGCGGAGCTATTAGAGAAACAGGTGGGTGACTCGTATGATAATGTCCCGGTTCGCAGTGTTGATTATTTATTCTCTTTTGTATTTGAAGGCGACTAAAGTAAGCGAAGATCTGCATACGATTGGCAATCTTCATGTAACAAAAGTGTCAGCTGAACTGAAGATGGCGAGGTCGTTAGTGCGAGTGGCTGATATTCAAGCCACTCTACAGGAGCAACGGTACGCTTCGAATAGATATCTGTAAGCAAGAATATACATTAAACATTTCTTTTTTTCCCTCTGTTTTAAGTAGGATTCTCTTCTTAAGACAACAGATGAAAGAGCTGGAAGAACTAAAACCGCCCAATCATTTTATGTCAGATTGATTTTTTTCTCTCGACGAGAGGAAAAAGTATCTTGCTCGTCTTTTTTCGTCTTTAAATCCACCAGAAACCTTTTTTTTTTTCTTTTTTTTATACATATATATACTCTCGCGAAACCGTTCTGTATTTCCTCGGTGAAATCTTTTTCCTTCTAAGGTTTTTTGTTCTCCCCTCTTCATCGGAGCGAAGCAACACGTCAAAAAAAGACGGCCCGTTGCAGGTACGTTGAATGCATTGCGACTCAGAAGGATGTTGGTATCTCATCAGTAAGATAACAAACAAAAAAAGACGAGCCTGTCAGTGACAGAAGCTGTATTTATTCTCGTGTAAAACTGTAGTTTCCACTGGTCGGGTCTGAAAACAAACAACAACAAAAAAAAATAATAATAATAATTAATTGCCAATTTTTTCCATTCGCTCCGAATTAGTTTTGTTTTCTTGGCCTACTCCCTCGTTTGTATTGTTTCTCACCCGATTTCTTTATTTTTTTGTCTGTGACGCAGTTTATAATTTTCCTCCCTTTTCTGTATAAAATTTTTCGCCCTTCCTGGAGAAAAAAACATATTTCGTCCGCTTATTTCGACGTTGAAGTGTGATGTGCGTGTCGCCCTTATTGGGTGTTTGAAAAAAGACGGAAAAAAAAACAAGACGATCGGCTCTTAAACAAAGTTGATTTTTCGTATCAATTTTCTTTCTGGGCTTGTTTTCGTGCCCAAATGATTTTGTTTTATAGCGATACTGCCGCCCATGGGCTATCGTTCTCTTGATTGCAATTTCAATTCTGCATTCTCTCAATGGTTTTTCTTTGTGTGTTTTGTCTGAATTATCACTCGACGACATTACTCCCCTTTACCAGTCCAATCTGACTCGTATCATGCCAAGAATAAAGAGCACCGAGAAACTGTTCACCTCTTCTGCCGGCCAGTACCCCACCACAAGAACAATAGAGGAGGATCTGTGATTGGGCTGTGCGATTCCTTACAACTCTATCTCTAAGATCTGTCCTGTTTTGGCCCTCTACCTCCGACTCCTTTGGATGTTCCTGCAAAAGCCGATCCCCCCTTTCTTTTAAGGTTTGGGATTTTTAAACCATCGCCGTCTTGCTGTAACAATCTCGAAAGCAGAAGAAAGCGCATTCTGGCCGTGATTAAAGGAGAACCAGCACTACGTGCAATGTGACGTTGATCTGTTAGCGAATAATTTTTTTCATTATCATAATTTTCAAAAAAATTTTATTTACTATAATTTTGATAATGATCATTAAAAAAAATATGGGTTAGCATGAGCCATTACGAACTCTCGTCTTGTTGAAATGGGCTCTGTCCCCTTGTCCTTCGTTTTCTTTTTGTCGGGAGAGTGGGGTTTTGTTAACGTTAGTCGTTTCTGAGCGGAAGAGAACGTTATTTCTTTTTATACTCGAATGACAATATACAGAAGCCCTTACAGAAAAGCCAATGCTGGCAATCTCATTCCTTACCTATAGACGTCACTTACATGGACAATGAAATCCACTAGATCGTAAAAGGAATGCAACAAGTTTCATGGTTCGAAACCACAATTCCAAACAACGAATGCTTCAAATGTCGATGTTTCGGCTTCCATTCATTTTTCGTTAGGGGAAAATAAATAACATTCTCGCATTATCAAGATATTGATCAACATTGCCATTTTTACCGTCAAGTGCTGGAAAACGAGGCTTGAGATGACATCATTTCCAACGATTGATATGTTTATCAGATGTTTTGCATCCATTCTTTCGTTTCCTTTGGTGATGTGATCCAAACTGGGAAGGCGTTACTTTGACATAAGATAATTGATTTTTTTTTACGATACTGTGGGTACGGAAACACTGTTTTGATGCCTCAAACAATAGACATTCGAATTTAATGCAACAGACTCAATAACTTTATAAAACAACGTACTAATCCATGAATTACACTGCTTGACATGGACCACCGAGTGGACGGCGTGGTGACAGTTAATTAGTCAAGATTAACCTTTTCCAAATACGTTAATCGTCTGGTTAGTTAGTCAACCACGTTAATGGCGATTTGTTGGAAAAAGCAGTTTATTTTAAAAAGATTGGTGAGATTTAATATTTTCTTAGTTTTAGAAAAAGTAGAATTCAATTAATGTGACGTATTTTTTAATTTCAATTTTTGCTGCAATTCACATTTGAGTTGCCAAATTTCGCAAAAAGTTCCCGCCAAAAAAACAATAAAAAAACGTTTTCGTCTGGGGGGTCTGAGCGTCGGACCTACCACACGTGCCAGTGACTTGGAGGGGACAAGGTCGACGCAGTGCACAGACTATAGTTCGGATTATTGCGTAGAACGTATCAGTTCTGTAACATTGTTAATTTGTGCTGTGATATTTACTGACCCCACAATTTCGAGTGTGAAGCAAACAGTGTGCCCAACAATCAATAACAGTCCTGAATTGTTGTAATTTGCGGTGTCGTAACAAACTCAAACTGTGTCGGTGTGTGTCCGTGTGCGGGTTCCTGCATGCTGGTTTGTCCGCCATTATCAGGTGCATTGAATTCATCAGCTCGAATCCATTGCATCCTGCTCAATCATGCTTGCTGATGACGTCGTTTCACCTCGAAAAGAAGAGCAGCACATTATGCAACGAGTTTTTCATACCTTCATCAAACTTGGCTTGGATCGATTCATCGCCGTTTCGCCTGTGCTGCAGCTGCATCCAGCCAGTTTAGGTAACCTATTTCAATACCATTTATAGTTAATGGGGGTTGCAGTTTTTGTCACGTGTTCTTGCCTTGGTACTACCATCTGCTAGTCAAAGTAATTGGATTTTTTATTCCAATTCAAGTTGTGATTTTTCCTTTCAATTGAAGTGTCGGTATTATTTTTCTCGTGGTCGTTGGCAGAATCCTGAGATTAGGTGGCTCAATTTTAAGCCAACGTTAATGTAAGGCAATTGAACTGTCCTCCATTAAAGCGAAGCCATATTTTTCTATCACGTTACAAAATTCTCAGCTGGGATTGTAAATTGGAGAAAGTTCCTCGGGGATTTTCGTGTTCATTAATTCGTGGTTTGGCGAGTTTAAGGTTTTTATTTCTATACCCCCTCCCTTATTTTTTGTTTGTCTTTATACCCGCCCCCCCCCCCTCCCCTAAAAAAACAAGGAAAGGAGAAAGTGAACTGTTTTTTGTGCTCTTTATCATGTCTGATAGCCGTTTGTCCTGAATTTGCAAGCTGCGCTGGTGTAAAGGAATTTGTTACAGGTTAGAAAATCAACGTTTTACCGTAAAGAAAGTCATTTTTAACAAAGGGGGGGGGGGAATGTCCACGGTCGAGTTTTTTAAAGCAACACTTTGATTTTTACTAGATTTATTCGTTCAAGGTTGGCAGAGCGCTCGATCGAGCGGTTTTTCACATTCTTCGTGGCGTGGCTAACATCGAAAACATTCGTGAGAACAATTCACTGATGAAGGGAAGGCAGGATCTTGTACGTCTGCACGCCGTTGTGAGCAGACAAATCGTGGGAGGAAAACGAGGCTCGATTATTACTCTATTTCGTCCGTCACTGTCATCCAACTGTGCGCACAACATGTACACACAAATCAGTCCAGGAAGATAGGCAATTGCTTGGGCACACATCTGTTTACATTGCCTGCCATTCTTGGCTGGGCCTGAAACAAAGAACTTTGCCGACGTTACATGTGAGAATTTGATGACCATCAACGAAAGGGGGGGAAGACAAACGAAACGTAACGTTGTTGTTTTCGAGCTAGGAAGCAATTGTAAGCGGTAGATGAGCCTTAGAGGCTATCTACGTTTCGTGGGTTATTGAGCTTAGAGTCGTCATCTTGTTACGTAGAGTCAACCATCGCGCATCACCTCTCGTTCAGGTAATTCGGTTCCGTGTCGGATTGGAAATTTCCCAAGTTAAATCTTAACCATCCAACTTTCCAACGTGCAAACTGTTTGACACGATTCACCCCCCTTTGCTGGTTTCGCTTTTCGTATAGGAACAGGTAATGCTAAACCAGAGTTTAGGCCATTGATTGTTAAACATCATATTCCGGGAGAAAACGAAATGAATATTTTTCACTTTTTAATGTTTTACTTATTTTGTTGTATTCAATGACTTGTTCATCCAGTTATGTTTAAATACCTTGAAGAGAGAAAGGCACTCGCAGCGATTACTGGTGCCCTCTAAAAAAACAACTTTGAATCCGCGTCTTCTATACCTGCCCACTAGCGTTCGGGAGGCTTGGTCTGTGGGCGACTGGAATTCGATAGATCTCTCAGTTAGCTTTTGGATTTAGTGGGTAGTGGTAGCTGCAATAGAACTCGCTCTTGTCCGGTTTTGCACCCTCTCGGCTATTACGTATTCCAATCGTTGGTGCATTAGAAGGGAAAAATACGGGGTTTCAGAAATCCTTGTTAAATAACAGAACTTTTCTGCAATAACTGTTGTTCGTGAGAGAAAGTAAAATTTTTTGCATTCGTCTGTTTCAAACGCGTGAATTGCCTCAGCTTCCAGCGTGTTGATCAAGTGTCGTTAGTGCTTTCGAAAAGCCAACTCAATAAATCGAGAAATTGCGTGATTGGAACCTTTCCATTTCGCATTCTGTGAACGTGACCCCGAAATTTTCTTATTGGATCTGTTTGAAGAGTTAAGAAGGGCTCATCGTCCTGGCGGCCGTCTTCGCCTAAAAGCACAACAACCTTGGAGGTACTTACGTTTGCCATGCAGTACATTCGTTCTTCTTCTTCCCGTATACAAACTCAATTTTCCACGATCGGCCAATTGGCAACGCACCATCACTCTCTTGTTTTTATTTTCGTTTTTCTTTTCATTACCACTTACCAGCACTCGCCAATAACGAACCGTAAAGGCATTGGGCCTTATAGCCTTAACTCGCTTACCGCACAATCTTGCTGCCATGCATCGTCGAGCGTAATTCTTTAAAAGCATCCGTGTCTTGATCAATTCCGTTGTGTGACTCTGTTCAATTTTATCGCACCCCGAATCCGTACCCACATTTGGAATCGAAAGAAAGTTAATAGCTAAAGAAGTAGTGAAAAGATGCGAGGCTAGGGAATGCGGTTTCACCTTCGCGGTTTTTTTTTAAGCCCTTGATCATGACGCGATCCGCTTTTCATTAAATTGATATGGCGGGGAGAAGGAAACAGAAAGTGAAACGAAGCGAAGTGTTTTGCGATGACATTCGGGGCGTTTATTGGTGGGTCGAAGGCTGTTTTCGCCGGAACGTACTGTCTCGCTCGAACTCGTGTTAATTACGTTTTACTGCTTCACGGATTATTAAATTTGTGTCGTGGAGAAAACAAATGCTGCCCGTCTTGTTAAATATGCTAGTAACGCTTGCATGTGTTTTTATTACCGTCTTAAAAATTATTTTTGTAATTATGGGCTTTTTCATCACATTTCGCGATGTCGTGAAAAGGGTTTGGCAACTCGGAAAAGGAGAAACATTTCTTATTGCTTAAAAAGCAGTGCCAGGTGTTTATTTCGTTTATGCATAATGTCTTTGTCGTGGGGGCTGGGATTTTTTTCGTCTGGTAGAAACCACTGTGACTGTAAATCTTTCAATCGACGACCAGAAAATCACAGTTAGAACAGGTTCTCATTAACGAATTGGAGAACATCCCGTAGAAAGAAAAAATAACGGAGGACGTAATGATCCGCCGGCTGAGATTTTTCCCCCCGATACCGTGAATGCTCGTGCCGTAGAAAAACAATCGTCTTGAAAATGTAATTTCGAAAGTTCAAATCTGTCCATTCTCCGAGAGCATTAAACCACCTTGGCACCGTTGGCCTTTCGTAAGTTTTAAGTTATTCCAATGGCTCGCTAATTGAAAATTAGACAACGCAACGATTTGTGTCACAAGAGCAGCGACCGTATGAAAACAGTGGCCAGTATTTAGACAGACTTTTGCTTATGATGCAACGCTATTTAAAAATGCATGCCAGCTATGCCGATGATCAAATTGTTAAGACTAAGCCGCTCTCTATAACGACCGTATCTCCTCGGCATCTCGAACAGAACCACGAAAAGCCATCGATGGTGGTATGCGCATAATAGCTTTTGCTTTTCTTTTGTTCGTCTATGCCGAATCGATAAAGACATTCTACGAATTTCTGTGTTCCGAACTTGGGAGACCTGCGCTCATTATGGCACGAAGCTTAATGAGAATTGATTGACCTTGTCGTCGACGTAGACAATTTGGAAGCCATTATTTTGATATGCACTGGTGATATCAGCATTCGTGATCGTGAAAAAAAAGTGCCGTTCTAATTGGAATTGGCAGAGAAAATGATTTTTTTAACTTGGAAGAAAACTGACCAGTTTTTAATGTTTTAAAAATTTTTTCTTTTGATTGAAACATAAAACTGGCCAGGGGAAACTGGTTTTGTTTCCTTTTTGTTAAAAAAACAACAGTTTCTTAAAGGCAAAATTTTATTTTAAAAACAAATTATGTTCGAGGGCAAAAGGGACAAAACAAGACCGCGGCAATTGGGCAAGGGACTGGTCGCATTACAACTCGTACATGATCGGGGAAATAACGGGATCTAACCTGACGAGTAGCCAGAATTTTTTTTGTAAATAATTCAATTAAAATATTTTCATCTATCAGAAAAAAAAAGTTCCGATTAGCCTACCCTCGTTGACCTTTTTTCTCTTGTTATCGGGTTCATCGTTCTAGATCCACTGCAACGGTCTTTCGCGTCCGCTCATCCCCTTAAACATTCTCCGTAGTTTTTTCCCTGTCGATGACTTTGGTCCGTTTCTTTCCACACCGAAAGTCAAACTTGTCTGCCCGGCGGCTTAATGTCTTCTGCATATTTTTTTGGTTTACGACAAATGCGCAACTGTCCAATTTTGTACGTCTCGTTACCAATATGGCATATTCTTTGCGGTCAACAATTTTGCATAAAATTCGGGATTGACGAGATTGGATGGGTGTGATTACCTCCTCGCGTCGATAATGACGTACCGTATACCGCACCAGTAATAGCCCGCTGTTCTCTCCTAACAAAGATTGCAGCGGTTAACGGCCAAACTATTCTTTTACCTATGTCTTTTTCTTCGTGCGTGTAAGTGGGTCTGTGTGAAAATTGGCAGGTTCTTTTTACGGAAATTCGACCTTAACCCAACGGACCGGTAAAAAAGAAAAAAATATTGGTTGTTCAAGGTGATGATGCAGAAAGACGTAGGAAAGCACCGCTACATTGACGATGGTAGTGATTGTGTTTTGTTTTGTTTTTTCAGCTAAGAAAATGTAATATTAGTTAAAGAGGAACGCCGCGCCATTAATCAAGATTTTCCACCTGCTACGTTGCAGAATTTTTTCGCGGCATGGGGGTCCCTCTTTTGTGTTTAGCTGGCCAGCAAACTGAGATGATTGCGTTTATCATCTTTAAAACACTAGTCATTGCCCAAGGGTATAAATACGATCATCTTGCTCGATCTCGTTTGATTACACATTGTATTATACACGTTCCCCCTTTATAAACGCCACGTCATGTTGATTTCCGCGGCAGACGCGACCGAATTTTTCCTTTTCCTAGCGAAAAAGCGCGGGAGGTGAATGAAATGTTTTGTTGTTTTTTTTTCCCGTGGCATTTTCACGATTTTCCCTCGTTCACCGCACGAGCGCGCGTCTTACGGTCTGTCACCCCCACGCCTAGATGGATAGAGGTCTGGTCCCTATGGTCGAAGACCTTTAGCCGTGAAACGTGCCTTTCACGCAATGTCGAACTGGCAACAGTCTGCTCATCTTTATTTGCCTTTGCTGGCCGCGAGAAATTCGTATGTTAAATATTTGTTATTCATCGATGAAACCCACTTGTCCGTCTGCCATAAGCAAAGTCATCCGTCTTGGGGTTCTCTGACTTGAAGGCGTAGAGTTTTTTTCCCGAATCGCATTCCACCAATTAATTCTGATTCCGGTTTGGATGCGGAATAAAATTTTGGGGTTTTGGTTCCGGCTCACCTCATCACATGAATAGCTTTTTTTTTTAACTCGAGATCCTCTTGTTGTTGTGCAGTAATTCTTCCCTCGGGCTATCACTTCTCTTGAATGTTTGGTTTACTTTCAAATGTCCGCTCCCGTCGTTGCCTTTCATCAAGACCCTTCAAGTGTAATGGGGCCCCTTTCATGGGCGCGTGAAACATGAAGGCTTGCAACTTTGTCGACAAACGCTTTTCGTTTTCATTTATTGTCTTGGCATTAAATTGGTTCAATGGCAAAGCGCATTTTACACGAGAATAAAATGCGTTAAGAATTTTCTTTAAAATGTTCTGATGTGTTTCTGAAAGTGTTAACGTTTCTTTTGAATGATAAAGTATGCCATTTACTATAAAACATGTGTATGTATCATAAATCAAATGTTGAATACCGTTCATTAAAGCTATTGTTTTCTCTTTTTTTTTTTTCCTTATTGCTTCTAGGGGAAGGATGAAGGAAGACCGTAATTGGTTTAAACCATGGGTTGCACGGGCAGATCAACAACCGGCACCTCCGTGCAACACGAGTTTACCGCCGTCCCGAGCGCAGAAATTAGAGCAGTTGAATTACTATCAGCAACATCCGCTAGACTACGCCACGAGACGGCACGGCAGCGCAAGTAGTAAGTTCCTCATTTATTTTCAATTCTCTTTCATGTCCTGACCGTTAGATGGCGTTTGCGTGCGGGTAAATTCTTCTCCGCTTTCCCTCCGGCGTTTCACGAAATATGTCCCGATTTATTTTTCTGGATTTCGTTTGCCGCTTTTTCTTTTTAAAAACCGCGTCCGTGACAAGGAGAAGGATTGCAACCTTCTCTGTCGAGCGGCGAGTCTTGTTCTGCAAAGACGGATGAGATTACCTGCGAAACACAATCCACCCACCATCGTGGCTAGGGAATAAATAATCAAGAAACATAAAATAAAACAAAATGAAAAGGTCGTCGCTAGAGAGAGGCAAAAAAAAACGAGAGAGAGTTTGCGTGTATTTGGCGATTTGCGGTTATGTTCGTGACTCACGTGAACTACTCCATGACCCAGTCACTTTTCTCGTGGATGTGGGGGGATCGGACAGCGCGGGTTTGAAACGTAACGAGAGATCATC
The DNA here is from genome assembly GCA_013167095.2 of Daphnia sinensis. Classification (NCBI taxonomy): domain Eukaryota; kingdom Metazoa; phylum Arthropoda; class Branchiopoda; order Diplostraca; family Daphniidae; genus Daphnia; species Daphnia sinensis. Next base: position 8,955,659 of record CM023190.1, read on the forward strand.
GCTCATCTCGTATGTAACGAGGCGTGGTGGTACTGATTCATTACGCAACTAATCAGTGTGCCGGCTGTTGCACGACCTAGCTTTATCCACATGGTGGATGTGCGCCTCTCAGCCGTACTTTATTTTCATTTGTTGTTTTTTTTTTCCTTTTGAATTATTATTTTTTTGCTTGTTCGTTCTTGTTGTTGTCTTGTTCATTTGTTGCTTCGCCTCTTTCTCCGTATTTTCTACGCGTCTGGCTCGTGGATAGGCGCACAGCGGGTAGAGGGCGCGCTCGTTACGTTCCGTGTCGACGGAATGAAAAACAACTCCACCGAGCAAATAATAACTTGTGGCCTAACTCTCTCTTTCTATTTTTCTTCTTCATGTCCGTAAACTGAACGTCTCTAAAATGGGGTTAGTTTACGATACCCCCCTCGATTTTAACGGACTTTTTTTTTTTGTGGATGATCTCTCTCACAGCGTGTGAAAACTGTGGATCACCATTTTTGCACTTGAACGCGTTTCCTTGTTTTGAATTCCGGTTACGTTTGGCACGAATTTTGGACAACCGGATCTTGTTGAAACACGATCTTTTAAGATGTAGCTAAATTTAGAACTGATCCCCACTATCCCTCCTTTTAAAAAAGGACATGGTCGACGACGTAGAACCTGAGGCTTACATCCGGACGATGTGGGAGAAGCCAATGCACCGAGAAGCCAACATCCGCCAAGCGTCCCGTGTCAATCGGATGGCGATGGCGTTACGTAGATGTAGAGAACCCAGTAGCTTCACGCGGCAACCGCAAAGTGGAGCTCGTGCGAGCGCAGGGAGATAATTATCGAACATGTCGTTTCCACATTTTCAGCGTTGCATCCTCGGCTGGATCTAGAATAGGTGGTGCGAGACGTAACTATTGTAAAGAAAGAATTTTAAAAAGAAATCATTGTGCGCGTATTAAAAAGTCCAAAGCTCCCACACAAAACTCGTGATTGTTCATCAGTAACAAAGAACTGATTGCGTCGTGTTTGTAACTAATTTTTGGTTTATTTGTGATCTAGTACTTTTCGTCCCGTTTTAATCGAATTGAATGTAAGATGTGTAATTACTAGTACTGGTAAATACGCCTTCTATTTATGAGGGAGGATTTCTCCGTACTGGTCAAACCCTTTGATTTCTTTTTAAATTCTCTCCGTGCTGCTTACGAAAACAATAGATGTGTAAGTAGATGGACATTCATCTCGTATGTCTGGGATTCACGAGCCAATCGGCTGGCGTTTTTGGCCTCGCGTGACCAGCTTCGTTTTTTGTTTTGTTTCGTAATATCGATTCATCTCTTTCTGAATGCGATGGTAGCCACATTACTGTTGCCATTGCAACGCCACTCTCTTTTCATCTCGAACAATAAGATAGAGGAATCAGTAGGAGCTTGGTGCTAGAAATAACAGACAAAAAAGACGATTTCTCGCTTGTTGTTTTTCATTTCTTTTTGTTTTTTAAAAAATCTTCACACTTTTTCTGTCTGCTGACCGTCTGCTCGCGATCGACTCACCGGGGTCGTTGTGGATTATTTTTAAAAAGGGACAACGGAAACAAAGCGGCGTCGGCCTGTGTGTGTTTCTTTGACGCGCAATCGGGGAAAAGCGATCCATTGATATGGACAAGCTGTTTTTTTTTTCTTTTTACCTTCATTCGTGGAAGAAGGATAAAAACGCGTAAGACAATAGCTTCTTGATGTTTTTCTTTAACTTATCTTGTTTTCAAAAGCAACTAGATTGGAATTCAATTGAAAATGCCTCCTCCGTGTCGACCTCGTTCAAATCGTTCTCTATAATCTTGCTGGCCTTTTTTCTTTTTCGTTCAGATTGCTATCTTGTGTGTCTGGGCTCGATTGGACCGTGTAAACATGCGTGTGTACGCGGAATGTAGGGAACTGAAAAAAAAAAACAGGTGCGGAATTTAAACCGTCGTTGAGTCACGTCAAACTGACACTTCTCATTCTATTCAACCGTCCGGCGGTTCGGCGTGGACTTAAAGGAATTGAGAGGAGGGACAAGAGAAAAATAAAGGGGGAACAACAAAAAAAAAATTATCATATCATGACTTTCAAAGTTTTTCTTTTTCTGAGACTCTCTGGCGTGATGGTATGTGGCGATGCCTCATCTTTTTGGCCTTTGCCGTGTTCCGGTTTTTTTTCTTTTGTATTTTTAATTTTAATTTTAAAATTGTTCAATGTGTGAGAATAGAATCAAGAAACACACAAGAGTCAAGGTGGTCCAGATGGTCAACTTTGCCAAAGAGCTTGATGTATTATTGAAAAAAAAAGGTGAAAAAGAATAGAGAATACGCAGCATACCATCAGCCAAGATTTATGACGTCAAGAGGGTCTGTAAAAAAGAACAGCGTCCAGCTCTCGTAAACGAAAATACAATTAAACGAACGTGTACTCGCAAGGTAGCAATCATTTTTATGCCTGACACAAAGTATTAAAACTTTTTTAAAAAGAAAAAGCCAGAATAAAGTATTATGCCACTCTTGGGGATATATACCCAACTCCCCACGCCCCTAATATATATAGAGGCCGAGATGTTAATCTAAAGATGAGCGTGCACCGTTTCACAAAGAGAAAAGAAAAGAGTGGACTTCATAAAAAAAAGTGGGGGGGGGGCGGGAGTAAACGTGCAAAGCGTTCGTAAGGTTGAGCGACTCTGTACGTTTTCATTTGTTCACATCCGTTTTCGTCTCGTTCCCGAATCAAATTGCTGACGTCAAAACGTTAAAAGAGCACAATGGCGATACGACTTTTTTTTTCGCTTGTGCGTTTTATTGACTGAAAAATTTTAATGTGTGCACGGCCATTTGAACCGGATGTCCATTAAAAAAGAACTGATTTGATGGGCAGTACGTAAGAAAGCAGCCGCCATTTTGTCTTTTTTTTATTTGATCGGCACTCGGTTGGATTGGCAAAAATTGCGTGTTCTGAAGGCCGATGATGGATGCAACAGGTGAGCGTTCCATCACGGCGATAACTGAAAAGTAGGTAAAAAGAATTTGTCTACATTCCGCGGAACAATGGCGTGAATTTTGGTGGGATCCGATTTCACTATTCGAAATCGCTATTTTCTCTCGTCACTCACCTGTTGCTCATCAGAAAAAACGGAAATGAGTTGGGGCTTAATTGGAGAAAAGAAAATCAGGCCGTTGCGGGACAAACAGGCTGCGCGCGTCAAAGTGTCTCTTTCTTTATGCGTTCTTTCCAGTGATTAGATGAAAGTCGGCCGTCCCATTCAATGCGATGTGCTGTTAGCGAACCAAGCAAAGTCAGCTGTTTTTTTTTCATGAGGTTCCGTAGGTATGTTGATGCTCGGCTCGTTTGCAGCCATATCTAAAAATACACATGAAAAAAAAATTAAATACGGGCGAAATACCGATTCCCGCTGGCCGGTACGTAAGTCATCGTTCAAATATCACGCCGCCAACCGTTTTGGCGTGTCGGTATAATCAGCCCGTTTTTTTTTATATGTATACACACGGACGAACAGACACCTCCGAACATGGCCGCCAGCGGGATGATGATATACAGCTACTGTCGTGAAAGTGAAAATCTAAAAATCGTCCCTTTTTTTTTCTTCTTTAATTCTTTTATCTTTCTCATGAATGCTATCTAAACGAAGAAAAAAAAACAACAAATTGCGCCCAATGTTGTGTGGGAAAAAAAGAGAAGCACCGTGGTGTGTTTGAAGAGTTGTGGTTCATCGGACGGGCGGGATGTTCATTTGCCGATGAGCTGGGGGGACAGCCGTATATTTCAACCCCGCGGCGCGTTCATTTCACCTATTTAAAAATGCACACACATTTCACACAGTAAACGCGTACACCTTCGCATCGGCCGTAACAAAGCCGCAATCTAACGATACGAGGAAAAAAAAGTTTATTTCTTTTTCTTTTAATTTTGTTTGTTCTTTTTCTCCATTTTGGCCTTCTGGCTCCCGGTGGGCAGAAAACAAGGGGGGGAAGGTCGTTGCGGGTCAGTTAAAGACGGTCTTGTGTGGATTTTGTTCGTTTATTTAATGAACCGACTTCCGTGTTTTGTCTCCACCTGGGCGATTAAAAAATGGGAGGTAAAAAGAAATGCGGCGAGCGATGTGTGTAATCACACGGGGACAAAGACGCAGCCATTGGTAAAAGGGTCGGTATAGAGTTGGTAGGAGGGGAAAAAACGCGGCTTGGCATCGACTCATTATTAGATTCTCGTTTGTTTTTCTTTTTTCTCTAGAATTCGCCCGCGTCATAGCTGGCGGCTGTCTATTGAAAAAAGAAAAAAAAAGGATCGTAAGTTGTAACAATCAAGGGTTGAACGATTTCGTTCCACCATACTGTTAGCGAAAAAGTCAAATGAAATCGACTCTGTTAGAAGTAGAAAAAAAAATATGGGCTTGTAAAAGGCAATTTAGTGGGCCCGTGTTTTGGGTTTCATTTTGACGAGGGTAGGGGTCTGGCGGGACAAAGTAATCAAAACACCGTGAAAAACAAGAAAAAAACCTGCGGTGAGGAAGAAGGGGCAGGGACGATTATGATGATGATGAGGAAGAAGGAGACGACCTGCACAAATTGAGACGGCTATATTCCAAGAGGCAATAGTTTTATTTTTTCTTAATTTTATTCTTTTGGTTTAAAGATCAACAGCCACAAACTTTTATAGGGAAAAAGAGCGAATAAAAATAAGATAGAGGGTTTGCTGACCTGCAATAGTAGAGGACGACAAGACACGGGAAATGAGATGAATGTTTTTGTTTTTGTAATTTTTTTTTCCGTCCAGAAAGAAAAGTTATTACGAGTTAAAGAGTTTAACAGCTGCCGGATCGTGGGTCGCAGAACTTTTTAACTCGTTAAGTCACCTTTCAAATAAAAAAAACGAGAGCTATTTCGTGTTTTTTTGTTTGAGGTGGGGAGTAGTACAACATGTTTATACTCTACAAGGGTCGACTCTGTTATCTCCGGCGTGAATTTATTTTATTTTCTTTGCGTCGATCGTAGAAGCGGATGAAAAAAAAAATGCACACCAGGGGGGTCTCTCGGTTGTGTGAGCAACCTTTTGTCTATTGCATTCTTTATTATCTAGTCTTTTTCTTTTCAGAGGTTTATACCACACCAAATATCTATTGATTCCCATTCGTCTGCTTTTCACGTCCGAACTCCTTTTATTTTTTTAAACGTCATTTTTGATCTGTTTTTAAAACGAAAGTAAGACAAAAAAAAAAAAAACTTAAAACACAAAAATCGGGAGTTCGTAACTGATCGTGCGTGACGTGTGAACGTCAAGGGTTTAGTTTCGGTGTGTGGCTAGTCTTGTTTTCGTTTCATTTTTTATTTATTTATTTTTTTTTTCAATTTTCGTCTTGTATTCGTGAGTTAATATTTCTCTCTGCTGGTTGCCATAAAAAAAATTATTATGATTTTTTATTTATGACTTCATACCGACAGAGTTTTTAAAACAAAAAAATCATCATCCACTGTATATTTCAAAATTCCCCCCATATTTGAAAGAAAAACTAAATAATAAATAAATAATTTGCGTTCTCCAATTCGGTCGAGGACGGGAACAGGCTCGGACGCGTGAAAGCCTTGGGTCGATAAATAAAAAGGAGAGAGAGAGGGTCTTTGATGATTAAGCGTAAAAGGATGGTTGGGGCTCTATCGCGTTCATCGATGCCTATTGCCATCAAATTCCCCTCCTGTTCTTTAACAAAAAAAAAATTCAATTTTATGCATTTAACTAGGCGGTGTGAAGTGAAAAGATTAAGCCCCGAAAATAGTTAAAACTCTCTCTTTCAACTTTCCTTGCTGCGACTCGTTTCTTTTTATTTTCGGCGTGGGAAATAGGCAAATGTCTGTGGGAGCGGGCGCGTCAAGTTACAAGTGTAATCCTCTGCTTTTGCGCCGCCCGATCTTGGCACGGTCCCGCGTTGATCTCATTAGACATTCACCTCCGAACGCTTCGTGAACCACCAAAGAACCAAAGCAATTCGTAGATTTTCGAGTCGATGCTTGAACGCTTTTCGATGCGCTTTGGAATTTTTCTCTTGCCGTGGAATCGATTGATGCGCAAGAAAAAAAATCCTCTGCGGCTAATTTTTTTTTTTGTATTTCGATGTTCGTGAGAGATTCGATTCATGTTCCGAATATAGAGAAAATCGCCATAGCTCGTTGGGTGGCAGCAGTTGAAGGCCTGAGAGCGCACAGCCATGGGGCGCTATGCAGTTGTGTGTGAGAGAAATGCGTAGAATAAAAAAAAGGTGAAAGAGCAATTTTTTGTTTTTCTTTAACGAAATTAAAGAGATGGGAATCTTGATGACATCACTCACGCACCGTACACCTTTGCGACTCCGCCCTTTCATTTTTTCAAAAGAAGTAGGCACACATTTTTTTCTTTTTGCTTCTGGGCCGTGGCACAGTTTGGTGTGGGCTGTTATCGCGATCGTGGGATCCGACCCGAAGATTTATTGCCACTTATTTCGGGCTTGTCTCATTTTCTTGCTCGAAAATGTATATTGATGGCTGTCGCCACATTCAAGGACAATGTTTGAAGGCCCTCTCACAGTTTCAACCGTAGTAGCTCGTGCTTCACATCCGCCAGAGACATTAACCGATGAGATCCTTCGTGAAATTTTTGGCGGGCAAAATAAAGAGCAAAACTCTTTCGTTGCACGGCTGCTGCTGGCCGCGTTCGTGTTTAGGCTCTTTTTCATTTTTATTGTTTTCGTTTTCCTTTTTTATTTATTTTAGATTTTTTACTCTCATCATTTTCCTTTTTTTTTTTTAGTTGGTTGCTTTCTTCATTTTCAGACGAGCGGGCATCATTAAAATATCACGCGCGCGCGAGTTAGACGTCAGGCTCTGCCTCTCTCTTCTCCCGGCCCTCTGTCCGTCCTTGTCTCGTTTATCTACTCGGATGACGATGATGATGATGATACGTCGTCGTTGTCTTCTCATTTCTCTCTCCAGTCTTTTTTTTTATTCGTGTGTTTTGCCTGTACATTTTTTTCTTTTCACTTTGAACACGAAGGGAGGCTGCTCGATGAAGTTCCATCACTTTCTATTCAAGTTCCATGATTTATATCATGACTTTTGGCATGGCGAGGTTGTTGTGTGTGTGGGATTGAAAGGAGGGAGCAACCAGCAGCTTATAGCTCCTTGATGCCAGGCCACTAGATATCCTCCTTTACCCTACGTATGTTGTTTTTATACGGCCTCTCCGTATGAGGGTAGCCGAGCAGGGCACGGCAGCCGCCGGCTGCACAGGTTTTTAGTTAACGGCGCTAGCATCCAGCCATTCTTTGATGATACGACTTTCTCCCACGCAACAACGCAAACAAGGCAGTCTTCTAAAGATTTTTTTTTTCTGTTGTTGTTGCGATCGCTTTTATTGAATTTTTTGTGCTTGGTTGGGTTTAACTTGTATTTTTTCAAACGGACAAGTTTTGATGGATGGGGTTAAACCAGCTATTCAAATATCGACATAAGAATAGGCAGCGCTCAAACAAAAAAAAAATTGAGAAACATGATATGCCAAAAAAAAAACATGTTTCGGGTGAAACCCCTCAAATTTTGTCCATAATAGGCAATGCTGGAAACAGTAAATTGAACAGAGTCTTAAATGTTGAACGAAAAAAACAACGGGATTTCAATCTCCATTTCCATTTCAATAGACATGACGAACGTTTTCCCAAACCGGCCATTCAAGACGGAATAGCCCAGATTTCGGGAGTACATACAAGTGCAACAGACTATTAATTTAACCAAAAAAATGGAACGGTCATTTTTTTTTGTTTTCTTTGTACAATTTTTCTTTGGCTCATAAAAGGAATTGATGATCATCCCGCCATTAATTTCAAAATTTTTCCCGTCGTCTCCCTTGGTCAGTTTTTTTTTTAGTGACTCGTTTCAATTCCCGACATCGTTCGTTGTTAGAGCGTTCAACGTTGTGGGAACTTAGCCGTCGACAGTACGTGCTCTTACGCCGACAAAATGGACCGATCTTAACAGTCGAACGGTAGATTCCGCTCGTGCTGTGGTTATGTCCATTGTTCCCCGCACCGTCCGGCGCCTCAATTTCCTAATAGTGGGGCCGCTCTTATCGATACCTGGGCTTCCGTAACGCGGTCCAATCCACACAAAAACAGATTGGGACGCGTCAAGATGGGAGAAAAAGACATATTGATCGTTGTGGTATTGTTTGAATTAAGTCTTTCGATGATTGCGCGAGCGTAAGTGTAGAGATGGCAGGCGGAGCTGGACATCATGCGCGATAGAAGTTGAGGAGGAAAGAAAGAAAAGATATGACCAGTTGAGACAAAAAGGAAACCGCCGTGTAACTCAGTCATTTCCAGCAGCTCCCCCTCTGGGTTAAGAGAAACATTTTCCCTTTTTATTGGAACATTTTCAAATTCCTTGTGCCCCAGTAGAAAAGTGAAACAAAAAAGAGAGAAACGAGTTGTAAAATGTTTGTCTTTTCTTAGTGAATAAAAAGGAAATCAAAATAAAACTAAAACGAGGAGAAGAAAAAGAATGAGAAAAGGGCGAGAGAGTGTAGGGCTATCGTGCGCAATGGGTGTAGGAAAGACGATGAGAGCGATTTCAATTGTATAGGTGAACCGCAACCGAACAACACATGCCTTTTTCAACGCCCTGCCCATTTCTTTCAATTTCAGTGTTTTTCTTTTCTTTTTCCCGATACCATCGCCAACGGGTTATGTCCATCACATCCATAACACTTATTTTTCGCGTTCGCCGCTTATGTGTAGTACCACTATATGTACATAGCTGTACGACACCGTTTATTTCCATTATTTATTTATCTATTTTGCGTGTGTGTGTGTTTAAGTTGGCTCCGCCCCGCTCATCTTCTGGCCGTTTAAAGAAATCTACCAACATGTTATCGTCGAGCGGGGCTCGTGATGAGCGCATACCGGCATCCGAAACGTAATATGTTAATGAGTTTTCCAGGTGGAAATATCGGACTTGTTCACCAGCGACTAATGAGTCGAAAGCTTTGGGCTCTTTTTTTTTGGGCCCGTCCCTTTGACTAAAGCGCAAAAAAAAAAGAAAACAAGAACGAAATGACGAGCAAAATAGCCGAGAGATAAAATAAAAGATGGAGACAATAAAAAAAAAAGTCTTCATGTTACGTGTATTTACTTTGGACTTAAGTGGTTGGCTAGTTTGCGTTAAGGAAAAAAAAAAACAGTTATTCTAGACGTTTGTACCGATCCAAATCCAGCGGCAAGCCTCACCCGCCGCCAACCCAACCGCCACCGCCAGAAAAAAATAAGAACCTTCCCTAAAGCCGGCGGCCTCCGAGTCGCCGTCTTTAGTCGTTTACTTGAAGCCAAGTGTGGCGGTTGTGTGGAGCGCTCTTGATTTCTCGATAGTTTGGGATTTTGGCCGCCGATGCGTGCATTTGTACACCATAGAAATGGACGAAAACAGTTGAATTAAGTCTTTTGTTTTTTTGTTCATTGATTGCTTTTTAAACCTCGTGCGTGTTGCGTTGTGACGATGATGAATGGCAGCGACGATTGCCAATTATTTTGAAGGAATTAATCAAAGAGTGGCGACGAATTTTGTGAAGAAACGAACAAGAAAAGAAATTCTTGACGACTCAATCTGTGACGCCATTGCCGATTTTTATTTGATGTGAAAATTTTTTTTTTGATTTGTGTGTGTGAGCGCGCGTGGTCGTCCCTCCTCCCCTGTCCTCGGCTTTTTGATTTTATTACGATTATTATTATTTTTTATTTATTTTGTTTTATTTTTGGACCGCGTGTTTCGTTATCTATTGGGCGGCAGTTCCAGTCGTTCGGGAAGAAAAAAAATGCGTCCAGCAAGAGATGCCGTGCGATAACTACCGACGATCGTAAATCAAAGACGAGAGAGTCTTTCGACCATCTTTTAAAAATTTTTTTTATTTCCCGCCCGTCTCCAATCGTGAGCTCTGCTCACTGCCGTTGTGGGCTACCTGGTCGTTGTCTTGTGATGTCCTAAACTTAATGACCGTCAAGAAAGACTATGTCATCCAGCTTTCCAGTGAGACAAATGACTTCAAGACAACACGTATGAGAGAAAGAGGCAACCCAAAACAGTGGACGACTTCCCCCCCTCCCTTCCTTACCGTAACATTCTCGAAATTTATCGGCAATTATCTACTTTTCCTCCCAAACGGAAATTCCGTGCTTGTGTTTTTTTTTTGAGCCTTTTTATATTTTTTTTTGTGGGGGAAAGAATGAGACATGTAGGCCAAAAGAATGGGCCTGTGTGAAAAGGCGATCGTTGGCAGTGCGTGACAGCGTGTCTTATTTCTCTTCGTCTTGCCCTGAACGAAAGAAAAGTGGCCAAGTTCGTTCACTTTACTGTCGTTCGTCGCGTTGAAGTTGAGTGATTTGAGGGAAAGAACGACCGCATAACCCGGATCTGTCGCTATACACTCTTGCCATTGCGCTGTGTGTATAACGAAAAAAAACAGCACAAAAGCGGATCAAAGGGACTAAATAACAATTCCAACGTTGACAAGAAGACGAAGAAGAAAGGCTCCATCGAGCAGCTGGTGGATAATGTCAGTTTTATTTTGTTCGTTCTCGACTCTGCGGACTTGGGCTCGAAGGATTCAAAAATCGGAGGACGACGCAATGATCAAGACAGAAGAAGAAGGAAAAAAGAAAACGCCTCGCACGACAGGCAGAGACATGGATGTCTATTAAACTACTGGCTGAGCCTCACGAATTTCACTGGGGAGATGAAATAGAAGAGAGAGAGAGTGAAAGAAGCGCATTCCATAAAAGCAAACAATCATCGTGAAGTGGAAGTCAGCGTAGATAACGCCAGCCCATCAAGACGAAGAGTCCCTATCTTGTCTCTTTTCTTATTCCACTATCATTTGGGGCTTCTATTGTTACGGTTGCCTGGCTTAAAAGATCGTGAAAAAAAAAAGACAATCGATTTCTACTTGGTCGACAGGAGGGGGGTTTGGCCGGCTGTACTGTGGAAGGTGTTGCTCGTCAAGTCGTGCGTTACCCCGGTGTTGAAGGAGATAAAGAAGAACTGAAAGGAAAGAATAAAATATAAGAAGTTCGGACCCCAGGTTGAGGGAACCGCAGACCATTTGGCACACTCGATGACTTTTTGAGTCATTCATGTCTTTGCTTGTTATCTGGGCGTCCGATAACGGGGCGCAACAACGTGCTGCAACACAAGACACAGTGTGTGTGTAACGCGTTTTTTTTTTGGTTGTTGTTGTAGCTGATGACCGATGACGAGTGGTCATACAATCGGCAAGCAGAAGGACAAATAACTATCAAAGAAAAACCCTGCGGCCGACTGTTTTTTATTTTCATCGTTCAACATTCCGATCACTCGCTTCCGTGCGTTTTCTTCAGAGTTCGCCTTCGGATTATATGAGCCCGTTGCAGCCGGAAGTGATTCGACAGACCGTATAGTTTGACTGTACACACTGTGCGTTATACCATTGTGATTACCTTAACAAATAGAAAGAGAGAGAGAAAAAGAAGGATAAATCAAAAGAAGAAGAAAAGCAATTCGTTCACTTGCGTGACTATTAAACATGCCGCACCGTCCTTCCGGCCTTGCGACGTGGAACGTGACCAACAATCTTTTTCCGAACTCTTCAACATTGTGATTAGACGTAGCCCCATTTTTTTTTTACTTGATCGTCGTCAATTGTGTCTCGAATTTCTACGTTGTGTGCAAAAAAACAATTCCATTTTCTTGGAGGAGAGGAAGTTTGTGTCGGTTGGTTAAATCCACCATGGCATCGTCGTCGTCCTTCTCCGAAGACATGTTCATCATTCATCCCGTCACTGCTCGACGAGTCCTTCGCAAACGCAAGCGCCAGTGTACTGGATGTAAGCCCATTTTTTTCAAACTTTCCCTGGAACGACGCTAACTCCTTTTCATGGCTGGCTCTTACTATAGACTACCTTATCTTTCTTGTTGGTCTTCTTCCGTATTGTACGCATACAAGGCCCAGCGTGTTTACATAATATCGTTTTCTTATACGGCCTTCTACATTTGCTCTGGACGACAGCGTTAACATAATAGCGCCGGGAAAAAATGGCGACGTTTACCCCCCACTTGCGTTTGGAATTTTTTTTCCTCTCTCCGTATCGGTGATATATCGGGACCCTCTTATTCAAAATAGCTCTCGCACGCCTTTCGTCTACTAGCGTACAAGCTGATGCGCACGTCTAGATAACATGCAGTTTGTGTGTGTCCGTGTTTATACCAGTGACGCTGGCGTAGTGTGTCTTGTTATCCCGTACAAAGATAGCACTACGCGAGTTAGTGCTTACGTTTGTGATGTAAAGAACAACTTGTTAGTCGATAAGTTAGGCGGCTACCCCCCGGATCGCTGTCTGATATTTTTTACTTCTTCCTGGATTTTCGAGCTGGACTGATCACATCAAATGTGATACGCTGCTCTTTGCTTGAATGTTGAGAAATTTTGTTTTGATGTGTTGCGCTCTACGTGAAGGAGAAAAAAACAAAACAAAGCTCTCACCAGAGTGATTTCACGCCGAGAGATGCATTGAAATCACGGCACTCACGCTCAATGTTTTGAATTTCTTTTTGCCTCCCTCCGCTTTTGTTTTCGCTATTCAGTTGTTTTGCGCGCATTGTGGGCTCATTTCCATCGGTCGACCTTCGCCCGCTCCCATTTTTTTTTCTTTTTCTTTCATGGAACTAGAGACATTCTTTTGTTTTGACAGGAGAACAAGTTCTCCTTATGTTTTTTTTTTTCATTTTGATTTTATTATGATTATTATTTCGGCGTTTCCACCTCCACGATTTTTTGTGTGTGGACTGTTTTGTTTGTTTCGTTTATCGGCACTTTTTGGGGATATTGGGTAGGTTTTCTTGGAAGGTCTTTTGTGGAGCAAACTTAAAAATTCAAAACGATGCGGATGAAGAGGTTTAATATCGGAATTTTTTTTTGTTCCGCATCCGCATTGTTTTGTTTAACCTTTCCATGTAATACGCAGGCTTATAAGAGTTAACTGTCGGTTAAGTGCTGTTTCCTTCTTGAGCATCGTTTCATTACCGATTCATCTCCTGTTTTTGTATTTTTTTTTTTGAATTTTTATGCCGCGGTTTGAAAATTGTTTTTCGACACTTTTTGTCCCGGTCATCTCTGACGATGTCCCGGAATACAATCCTAAGAGAGAAAAACAAAAGGTGAGGCTTAACATGTAGTAAACAGGAAAAGAAAAAGCCGCTTTTTCGTGTCCGGCTGTAGGGAATCTCAAGTTATTACGTTTTTTTTTTTCTTGGAATGTCTAATGATACACAGCCGAATTTGCATATGACCAATCAGCCACTCAAACGATCAGCCGTACCCCCAGCAGAATTCTTTTAAGAGAAGCATGAAACGAACGTCTTCTCCCGAAAAAGAAAAACGGGACACGCATGAATTTTTTTTTCGTTTGTGAACGAAGTAAGCGCCTCTCGCCTTATTCGGTAGTCATCCAATCAAAAACACTTGACCCTGTCATCGAAATATCACACCGTTTGACCGCTCCCACCTCCTCCATCACCAAGTGCGTCCCACCTTCTTCTTTCAGGAAAAAAAAATGGATTTATAAAGTCCGGGGCTTCCAACTTTGAGATCTAAAAATGGATCGGCGATGTTCTTTCGTTTTACTGTTATAGTAGCACGGCCACATAAAAACAACGTAAGGTTTATATCTACGATTCATTTCTGCGTTAGGAAGTTCCGTATTCTTTCGATAGGGCATCTCATACGTTTCGATTCGCTATCAACCGACATTTTTCAATTGAAAATCAACAACGAGGATCTTGGCCCTCTTGTTTTTTTTTTTACGAGTACCCAGCGTCTTTGTTAATTGCTTGAAAATTTATTCCGCCACGGCGCTAAGAAAATGGCGGAGGTTGTCGACATCGGGTAGCCTTTTGATGTTGAAAAGAAAAACGAGGCGAAACCATCCGAGTTCCAAGTCAAACGACAGGCTTGACCAAAAAACCGGAACGATTTGTCTCTAACGTCGCTAACCTGCCGAGCTCGTAGAACAAGAAAAACAAATCGTCTCTCTGTGTTAGATTTGCCCCTTTCATCCTCTACTGATTTTTTCCCCCTCTCTCTACCTTTTTTGCATGCCATTCTTCTTGTTTCACACTTGTTTCAATCTCGGCTTATTTAATTGCCCGGATGAACTGAGGCGCGCACAGCTGACACTGAACATTCAACAACAATTAAAAACAAACAAACAAACACGAATTTAACCATTAACTTTATCTAGAAAAGAAAAGAATAGAACGGGAGAGTTGTCAGTACCAGTTTGTTTGTTTTTTGTGAGTTGTTCGTTTATTATTCACGTTGTCAATGAGGGGCATTCCCTCTTTGTTTCTCCTCTCTAAAAAAGATGATAATCACAAGTAAGAAAAAAAAAACGAAATGAAAGGAAACTAATCTTTTTACATGATCTCTTTGCATAGTTAAGTATATATGGAGAGACTAGATATTTCTGGAAGGATGCACACGCGACGTGCGTTTCATTCTCCACGGGCTGATGGCACGAATGAGGAGAACGTTGCGCAACGGATTTTTACTGTCGTTTCTTTTTATATTTGTTATCCTGCCATTTTTCTCTTTCCACGACGGTTGACAAGATGATCAGGTGTCGATGGGAATGTGACTGGTAAAACAGAAAAGCCTTTTTTGCCGCCGGGCAGGTATGCGTGTTATTCGCGTGTAAGATGAACCCTCCTCCCGAAAATAGGGCTTAAAATAATCCAAACTCCGCGTTTTTTTTCTTTTTTGAAGTTGGCACGTAAAACAGGCTTAAAGGTTAAGAAGATGAAACAAAAATTACAAACACCTGGGCGGGAATAAAAAAAAATGTTGTGTAAGTACAAGACTTTTAAGAGAGGAGCCGAACAAGCGGAGAGAGAGAAATGCACAAAAAGGAATGAACATTACCATTATAAAGCTATTAAGGTCTTTCGGAACAGGCCTCCCCAAAAAAAAAGAAAAAGAAAAACGAACTGGTAAACAGGTCTGCTAAAGAATTAATGTGTACTCCCCAAAAAACGGGTTGCGTGCGTCTTGTAGCAGTGTCAGCGTAATAGCCAACACGCAATCGCTATGTGTGCCGAATAAGTCAAACAGCGATTCTATGAATGTCAAAATAAAAAAGAGGGAGCCAACAATCTTGCGCTCCGGCAGGGTAGGATTAAGATCCGAATTTTTGCGTAGTTTCGATGATTTTAAACATTTTTTTAACGCGCCCACTGAAAGTGTGAAGTATAAAAACATCTTCAACAGTTGGAAGTGAGTGGTTGAGGACAACATCTCTCACCTTTCACTCTTGAATCCGCTTTCTTACAGCACACCGTTAGATTGCAATTATTTCGATTTGAGCCGCCTGCTTTGACTGTAAGATTCGCTTGGATTGCGCCCTCACACCATTCACGAGTTCCGGTCGCTAATTTTTGTTTTCTTTCTTTTTTTTTTTTATTACGTTACGATTATTATTATTGTTGTTGTTGTTATTGTTGTCGTACTTGGTACGTACGTTAATGTTTTTCTTTGTTTTCTTTTGTTGGGAAAACAAAAGGCGAAAAAGATGATTGAAATGGTTTACGAGCGGCTGACGCTTGAACTCTTGAGCAAACTCGCAGCTGAAACACAACTCATTTCATTGGCTTGTGGGTTTCGATTAGAAAGTTAGCACCGGTGAAAATTGCCGTCATGAAGCCTCCATTGAAATTGAAATTTAAGAGGAAAAGAGAGATAGAAAACAACAAAATGTGTGTGTGTGTAGTAAATCTTTCTTTAAAAAAAGGGCGGCAATGACGTCGTGGCAATTGATGGCCGAAATCGCCGTTGTATGGCTTCTCTCCCTTTCCCGCGGGACTCTGTCGGGAGTCAGACTTTGGTAGTACCTTAAACAGAACAAAAAATTAGACGAAATTCAGCACCAACAAGAAGAAGAATTAAAGAAAAAGGGCTGACCTTCCCTTCTCTTTTTCTTTGTTCCATTTTGTTTGCCGTTGTTGTCGTTGATCTTGATTTCAATGGGCCGTCTGTGACTCTTTAAAGATTAGAATATTGGGAACATACCGAGAACAGTGACGATGCATCACTCGTGGCCTTTTTGCGGTCGTCTCATTTGTTTGTTTGCCCACCATCGCCATTGTGTTTCACTTCTTTTTCTTTATGAATTGCATTTATTTTTTATTATTTTTTTGGCAAAACAAATGAATTTGAAAAGGACTGGCTGAAATGCATACACATAGCGTAGGTGGACGCTCGGTTTTTTTAAGGATTTATGTGGCTGGCTTTACAATGAGCCAAGTCCGTCTCTTGTCCAGTCTAGATGGTATTGAAGCATCATCATTCCGGCTAAAAGGGATCCCTGTGACTGTGCACAGGCCATTCAGAAGGATTTTAAAAAATGGCTAACGTGGCCATATTTTTTGTTGTGAGCTAGAAGGGAACGCGTGGAAAAGTGTTGGATGATGGATGATGCGATGGCGTGACTAAATCGGTGTCGTTTCCATTTTTTGTTTCCCCTTCTATTGTTTCCTTTCTTAGCGCGTCTTTGTTTTCATATTTTCTCTTTTTTTTTGCTCTGTGCAGTACCGTATTCTTCTTTTTTTAGTATACTTTGACGTACTTCACTTTTCGCCATGATCAATGCGAAATTATTCACCTTTGATTTTTTTTCTTTTTTCTCTGTGTGTTCAGGTCACGATGGTATTCGACGGTACTGCATTGGTCGGCCGCCCGTGCCCCAAAGGCCTCTAATGCGTAACTCCGATCATCAGCGGACGCGCTCTTGTGGTAAGTCAAAAATTAAATGTTCTTATTTTTTTTAGAGTATAAAAGGATAAGGTGTCTGTGATTACCCTCCGCTCCATTTGACAAACGAGAAAATGAAACAATTAAAAATGGGGTTTTAGAAAAAGAAGCTTGGCTTACATGTGCGCGATGATCTAATTAAGGACGAAATGATAGGTGTCTAACGATGCGCAGTCCCGCGAAGAATCGAAATAGAGCAAGTTAAGGTGGTCGTAACGCCGCACCGACTTGGGGAAAAACGTTTGGCTATCGTGAGAAGCTGGAGGCATTCGTGCATTTCAATGAAGCGAGATGGGTCCTGTGCTTTAGTTTAATTGAGCCACCCAAGAAAAGATGAGAGAGCTCAATTTTTCCCACCGTTTTGACGCACCATCTGCTGGTGTTTGCGCGCTTCTCTCTTTTTTATTTTCTCTTGTGTTTGTTGTGTATAGATAGATTACATATTAAACTTCTTTTTTTATCGTGTTTTCGAATGAAATGGGCGCTAATAATAGAACTCAAATGAGGCGAGCAAAAAAGGCTAAATGGTCCGAATCGGCGTGTCGGCCCATCTGGCGAATTTTTCTTTTTCTTTTGGGGCAAACAGTTTCTCCACGTTGAACAAAGTCCGCCCTAATGATTGCCCCTCTTGAGCGCGATATTCATAACTTAAACATGACGAACGAATTTTGGTTTTTTTATCTTTTTTTTTCGTTTTGACGTCTCCTATTTTGATTTCCATATTGTTATGGATGCGGCCGTGCCTGTTGTGCGCGCGACTCGCCTCATCTCCACCTACTCGTCGCCGACAAGTATAACGAGCTAACTGTCCGTCTATTTTTTTTAAAGCGGAATATGCGATGAATGTAAATCTTTTTTTTTTTTTTTTTTGAATTGCGTATTCTCGAGTTCCGTAAAGGATGAAGCAAGAAGAAACAAATCTTTTGAAGTGGGTTAATGGTTACGGATTTGAAGATATTATGTCGAGTACGACTGCGTGGGCCGTCCGTTAGAGAATGAGAGTCGCACGCTTCGCCAACTCCGCCCCCTATTTGCGTACATTCCGGGGCTATTGAAAAACGCATTTAAGCGTATCCAGTTGAAACAACAAAAAGAAAAAAAAATAAACTAATTTGATTCATTGTCGTCCTCTAACGGGAAAATAGTGCAACGAATGCGAAGAAAGAAGGGGGGGGGGAGGGAGGGAGTCACGAAGCTACTCAAATGGTAATAGATGAATCATATTTTGAAACGACGCTTGTTGCCGCCTTGTTACGCCGTGACAAACGGCGTTATTGTCATCTTCATATTTCACGCTCCGCCAGATGACGTTTACAAACTCGGAGCGTGATAGAATCTTTCCTTGTCCTTTTTTTAAAATCTCTTTTCTGTTTACAATTTTGAAAAATATTTCCCCCCGAAATTTCGTGCGTTTCTTTCAATGATTTTTATTCCCGCCGCTAGATGGCGTACGTCTCGGGATTTGAACGCAAACAACGTTGTGGCGCGGAAAAATGTTTTTTCAAAAAGCGAAAGTTTGCGATCGTCTGTCCCACACACACACACACGAAGACACCTTCCGTAAATCTTTTTTTATTGCGCTTCGCATATCTAAATAAGCTCTTTCGTTTTTTTTTTACGATTCAGTATTTTAGCACCGACGGATTATTTTAATGGAGACGGGATCAAAAATAATTGACCGTGAAGATGAGGCGGTACTTTTCTCTACACAACGAAAACTAACCCGCGTACGTTTTTTTGGGCCCTTTTTCCCTTCGGCAATATAGTGAGGATATGTTGTTTTTTTTCTTTAAAGTAAACTCATCGTCCCCTCTCAGCGGAGTGAAAGGAGAAACGCAATCTGTAAAGTGGCCAACAGCCGTGATATGTCATTTCAGCGCGTTACACGCATTATACAAAAACATGCCTAATGGTGATAACGGGTAGTCGTGAAATTCTTCTCATTTGCCACCCATTCCTCCCACTTTAATTTTCATTTTCATTTTTTTTGTTTGGTATTTATTTATCTATTTTTGTTGTTGTTGTCGACTTCCCATTTGCCCGTCAACTCGTTTAACGGCCGTTCACCTGAGAAATGGCATTGTTGCCGCGCTTGTAGAATGGCTGTAATGAAGGTAGTCTGCATGGATGGACAACTGCGATAACGACTCGAGTCCCATCTTTATCGCATTACAACCGTCGCCATCATTTTTCAATTTGAAAGGAAGGAAACAAAACTGAAAAAACAACTGTTACTCGAGAATTATTAAAGGAGTATTTTTTTTTTCTAAACAACACCGGCGATGTAAAGAAATAAACACGAAATAAACAGAAAAAAGAAAATGAGACAAGGACGAAACAAGTCGACTGAAAATGAGAGGGAAAGTGCACTTCGTAAGAACGTAAATGATCCGAGCAGTTAAAGATACGTCTTACCCACACGCACGCAAACTAACCTTCCCTTTTTCAAAGAATAAAATCCAAATGAATTTTGAATCTTGATGGAAAATCCATCAGACAGTCATAACATTTCTTTTTTTTTTTCATTTGAAGTGACTTTCATTGTAGCCATTTGCTGATTGTTTGGATTTTAGCTTGTTTTTTTTTAAAGGGTGATTCGCGAAAACTAGCCACAACAACAATAACGTGCCAGGGTCAAGATAAAACGTGATTCCAAGTTGTTGATTAAGAACTCTGAAAATGCGTATAAGTAATAAAAGGATAGGCCGCCGTCTATGGGGAGATGGTTGCAAGGAAATCACGCGGAACAATGGCGATATCGAGTTACGTTAACTTTAGCAGCGAAACCACCAAACACGCTCCCCCCCCTTCGGACCAATCCCGCGCTCTCCTCCAGTCCCGCGTGATGATGTGCTACGTGCGTTGTGTATCGTTCATCTCAACTTCCCGAAATACTTTGGTTCAATACGCTGCCCTAGTTGGTTTCGAAATTCCTTGCGCTATAACTTACAATAATAGCGACGCACCTTCTTTTTCTTTTGCATTCAAGCACGAAATTGCAACTCGACTCCCTCCGACGGCCAAATGGGGAGATGGGGGGGGGGTGTCCGCGTTCCTGGCCGGGTGGTCGGTGATTGTGATACGCCATTGGCGTGGGATGGAATCAAATCAAAGAAATTACCTTGAGCCATTTCCTTGAAAAGTTTTGCCATTTGTTTTGAGACATGTATGTATGTACGTCTTGTGTGCGTGCGCGTGTGTGTGTGTGTGTGTGTGTGTGTTTGCATTCTTTTGTTGGGTTGATTGTGCGCATTAGATGCGACCCTGTTTTTTTGTTTATGATGTTGGAGAAACAAACAACCGGATGCCATGGCTGCCGGCCGACTTCTTGACTCAAATCAATTGCCTGTTTCTTTATTTTATTTTTTATTTTGCTAGCTATCTTTTGTTTGTCTCCTATTGACTTCTATGACGGAGCGAATGTCGTGAACAAACACAGCGGGGTTGATTTCCGCTCTTTTTTACAAGACGGCAGTAAGACACTAACGCGGGACGAAGGTAACATTACAGCTAAGCAATGGGGCAATGTGGTTATCGTACGACCTTGCCCACATAGAGAATTCCATGACTTGTCAAAATGCGTGTCACGCAAAGCGTCTGTTTGTCTTGTCTTGTTACTCTCTTATTTCAAAACAAAATAACATCCCATCTGTACGGAGGGGGGGGGTGGGTTGATGCGTAATACAACACGAAGCCCTTCCCCCCTTTCACGTCTCCTATTTTTGTCTTCTCGGAACAGCTCCCGGTTTTTCTCAACGTGAGGGAACGGCCTCCAAATCGCCAATGGCCCACGGGTTTCAGGCGCGAATTTTTTCTTTCCATTTTTGTATTTACTTTTCATTTCTTTCGGCCCACTCTTCTTTTTTGATAAAAAAAAATTATTCTTTTCTAACCGGACGTTTGGCTGGAACAAGTGAGAACGTTAAACCATAAGAGGGTTCATTTTGTTTTTTCTTACTACATAGTTAAAGAAATGTTGTGATATTGAGTGGCTTTTTCTTTTGCCCGTCTCATCGTCATTCTAGCAAAGATATGCGTTGGCCACTACAAAAAAAACTTAAAAAAAATCCCGTCTAAAAGAGAAGCTCTGCGGTTTGGTCATTGTACGTCGACGGCTGTTTGTGCGGTAAATGTTGATGATAGGGCGGTCGGGAGGAATCTGCTCACTTTGGTTCCTCTTTTTTTTTGTGGAAAAAATCCCACCCCATTTGAGGTGTTCTTTCTTGTCTATTCCTTTTCCTTCTTGTTTTCCGTGGACATGCTGGGCTGAAATTCAAGCCATAAGGAACGTGTGAGAAAAAAAAAAACAAAAAAGAAAAACTCGTTGCTGCATTGCAAGATCAAGGGCTTTTTGCGGTCACGGAGTTCGGTCGAGCCGAGAATTCCGGAAAACCTTCTTGCGTCCCCCCCCCCCCCCTCTCCCGTCCGATTTTGTGTGTTGCTCAATGTTTTTTCACCTGTTGTTCTTTATTTTAACTTTCCTTACAAGTTCCCTTCGTGATTCTCTAGTTCACAAGTTTTCCGGATACGTTTCTCGGAAGGAACTTGTTTTATTTATTTCTTCGCCGCGTTTTGCCATCCGGTTTTTTTTTTTTTCCCGAAACTCGTTAGAATCCAGATTGGTGCAATCGGGGCAGACACGATCAATAACTGATGGCGGATTTAAAAACTTCAAAACGGCATTTGAATGTAATTTGCTTAGGTTTTTTTAATCTTAAAAAAAAGGGAACAATCGAACAAATTTTTAAAAAATTAAAGTTCGTGGGAATTTGTGAACAATTTCTTGTTGACGGGCTTTTTGAAAAAAAATGCCGCCGTTTATCGCGTGAACGGAATGTTCTTTCGAGCCAAACCCTGACAAATAAGAGGAGCGGTGGTGACACACGTCGCGTTGAATGCCACCCAGGTAACTCGCAAACGTTTCGTCTCTCTTTTGTGACTCATTGGTTATAGCCCAGATGAAAGAGCCGAGGACACGTTTGCGTCAAAATATTGTATGCACGCACCGGCACACGAATCTGTCGGCCACATTTTCACTACAGCTTTTTTACCGTACGGAAGAAGAAAAAGGGGGGGGGGACCTACACTTGTGGCATTGAGGCAAAAATCCCGAAAAAAAAACAACGTGCAAACGTACAGTAGAAAAAAAAAATAAAAGCAGCTGTCGTGTTTACGCACCTGCGTTTTAAAATGGCGCAAGTGTAAAAGGTGGTTTTTTTTTTCGGGAAATAAAAATAAAATACAAACATTACTAAACAAACAGCGTAGTTTATCATTGAGATGTCCGCAGTGAGTTGGTGGGTCTTGCCGTTCGTCAGTTATCGGGACTTTTGCAACAAGTATTTCAGTACGTTTCTTTCTTTCTTTATTTTTTTCTAAGCTTTTAGTCCACTCCACATTTTTATTTCGTGCTCCCGACGTGAACAGCACTCGGAAACAGCCTCCGGGAGTAAGGTTGTAACAGGCTAAAGCGGGATTGATCGCATTTGTCTTAAAAGAAAGGAAATATAAGTCAACAAGGTTGTTCCGTTTTTTTTTTTTTTGTTCCAATCTTTTTTTCTTTTCCTTCCGCTTTTTGACGGAAGACAAAAGAGAAATGGCCCAAACCGGGCGCTCCGCAGCCAATCGAATAGCAGAAACGAGTGAATAAATATTAGGCTATAACTTTTTACGCTGTATAGCTTTTTTAGACCCTTAGCTACTGGTTGCCATGGAGAAAAAAAAAATAAGACACACACACGCGTTGAGAGAAGAATCGCTTTTGCTCGAGCGGTTAGACGAGAATACACACACACATGTAAACTAAGGTATACTACGTGTGTGTATCCATTAGATTTAGGTGTCCGAAGGCCACCTGGATCTAAAAATGCATTAATGCCGGACGGCCAGTCATCTCCATTTTTTCTCTCTCTCTCTCTCCTTTTATTAAAATTTTTATTTTCTATTTTTCTCTCCTTCTTTCTATATCAGATTGTAAAGAAAACAGGTGGGCAAGAAAGGTCTTGGCTACCGTTTACTTCTATTTATTTTGATGAGGGGAAGGAAAAGGGGAGCGCGAAAGGGTTTGAAAACTGTTTTGGCCGGCGGATGAACGCGTGAATGCTCGGCAGGTGTCGTCCAGCTGAGAGACTTGAGGGCAAGCCGCTCTCTCTTTCGTTTCTTTCTCTTTCTCCCCACTTCTTTTCTTTACTTCTCTCTATATAAATATATTTTATATGCATTTCACCTTTTGAATGAACTCATCAAAGCGTTTACGATGGGATTTAAGGGAACGAAACCACCAAGCCGACAGGGTCCAGCGTTTGGGAATTTCGTGTGTGTGTGTGTTTGTGTGTGTGTATATCTTTCTTTTAAAAGAAGGCAAAGTCGTGTGGACGAATATGGCAAACTAAGCGCAGCTTGGCAACAAACGCCGAAAGGCAATGCAATTTTTCGTTGTTTTTCTTTTTACCTTTAGTGATGATGTTATTGATTTGAAGACGCTTTTTTTTTGTTTTTCTTCCGGCGCTTCGGTCGCCATGTTGTGAGTAGCTGCTAAACAGCGCACTCTTCTACGTGTTCCAATCTCCTGCTTCATCCCTAGTCATTTGAGTGCGTTCCCTATGTTTTATTTTTTCCTCAAAACAATTATGTATATATAGTTTTTTTTTGTTCACTGAGCCCGGTCAAAGCTCTCGTCTCTTAGCCCAGCTGCCCAGCCGTGCCGAGAAGGCAGGAAAAAAAAATATATAGACTTGTATCTATAAGTGTGCGTTGTGGAACAAGTTTTTGAGGCACTGGCGGTTAGCCGGCGTGTGAACGTGCGTGAAATAAGACAGGAACTCTATCTGTGAACGTTTTTTTTTTTTGCGTTCTCTTTCCTCTTTTTTTTTCAAAGACAGCGAAACGGAAACGTAAGAAACACAGGCAAATAAACGTGAGCGTCCACAGTAGCCGGGCCCATAATTTCTGGCGCAATTTACCCCCAAGTGGAATAACGACAGAAAAGGGCAGTTTAACGTATTACAAAGCGAAAGGATGTGAAGAAGACTTTTGAGAATGTCCACAAGTCCTGGGAAAAAAAAAAAATAAAAGGACCAAGAAAAAGAAAAAGAAAATCGACGTGTAAGAGATCGTTTTTACACGCCGTTTATTACAGCGTATTCCCAGCAGGTGATCGTTCTTGCGTTCCTCTTCTTTTTTTTTTCTCTCTGTACTTACACACCTTATCTTAATCATCTCTCCTTTCCCTTCTTTTTTTTTGTAACCATTTTAATTGCTTGAATAAGGACAGTCTTTAAAATAATTTAAGAAAAAGAGTTTTCCGGTTTATTCTTTTCTCTCCGAAAATCTCTTGTCGTATATAACCAACAGCTTCGCAACGTACAATTTTTGTTTTTTCCCTATTTACCTGTGTGTGAGGAACGCTTGCGAGTCAAAGGCGTGTGTATTGCCACCAGCGGTTGCGACCTGTGCGCGCCACAGGTCTTATTCGACCATAGTGTGTAGTTTTAACACACACTACGATATTCAGACCTATATATTTTTTTTTACCTGTGCCGTTGGTATGTTTTTCTTTTTGGAGGTAGAGAGAAAGGTGGTTATACACCTGACTTTGGCGTGTGTGTGTGTGTGTTAGTGCTCGTTCCCTCGGGAAAGATAGAACACTCGGAGAAGAAACCAAGAAAAGAGAGAGAGAGAAGCAAAGAGAAGGGGAGGATGGTGATTGGGGAAGGTAAAAAAAAATAATAATAATAAAGAGGATAGTAAGAATGGGCTAGATCGCATACGGAAAGGAAGGAAAAAAGAGCCCGAGTAAAAAAAAAACATAACCGAAGAAGGAGGAAGGAAAGAATCAACCTGGCCTAGCCCTCCTCTAAAAAAAAGAGTCCCGTCTTTTCTGTAGCTTTAAACACAGCAGTGCAATAGTAGGTAGTGCCGAGTTGCCTCCCGGCCCGCCCAGCTTTTTTCAAAAAAAAAGAGTGAGAAAGAAAGTCTACGGGATTGTTGCGGGCGCACGCAGTCAGTCGGTCGACGGCGTCGCGTATGCCAAGTTGTCGTTTGCGGGACACGTTAAAGCGAAATAACAAAATCTATTCCAACAAAAAATAGGGCGATATTTTTTGTTTTGAGTCGATTAAAAATAGTTTTTATTGTTTTGTGTGGATTCGTTCTGGTTTTCTTTTTCCTTCTATCCCGATCGATAGTGCGTGCAATTTTTCGACTTGCAGTGGGGTGCTTCGTGTTTGTTTACTTTGGTGTGCCTGTTATAGCCGGAAATTCAAGAGTCACTATAAAAATAAAAAATAAGATACGATAAAAGAAATGTTGGTGAAATGATGGTAGCCATAGTCATCAAAGGATCATGAAAACGGTGATTCGGGATTGCTTTCATCCGCCTTGAGATTCTTGGGGTTTTTAATCGTCTCGTTCGTGCGGTATAGTGGCGTCGTGTGGCGTTTTCTAGTTGCGTTTCGGTCACGAAAGGTCGCAGTGGTAGTGACACCTTTCCGACTTGCAACATCTCTTTGGCCCGATGGACGTGCGCGCGTTTCTTATTTTTTGTTCGTGTGTGTCTTTGAAAATTGCTGGCCCTTTTTTTTTTCCCTACTACTACAACATCGGGCTGGAATGTTTTTCTAGGTTTTCGGGACTTTTCGTGATATCCGTGCAACAACGTAGCAATTTCGTGATTCCGATCCGGGTGTCAGATTGTGTCAAGACGGCCTTCTTCGTCCGGTTTTGACAGATATTGTATTAACAGAAAAAAAAAAATAAGGACCTACAAAAAAAAAAAGACAAGTTAAAGAAGCGGGGTCGTTGGATAACTGTGCAGTGACGACTGGTTTCTTCAATCTATCTTTTTATTTTCTTATCTTTGTCTCATTTTTCCTCTTGTCATCCATCATCGTGTATTTTTTTTTTCGTTCATATTATTATTATTATTCTTTTGTCCTCCATATTCCTCATCTTGGCTGTCTTTTTTCTTTTTCTGTATTCATCCAACAAGTTTAAATACCCGCTGGCATTGAGTCGGACATTATCAATCGGCGTATGATTGTCGTGTTTTTTTGGGGGGGAGAGGAAGCCGTGAGCGAAGGCAAAACCGAGAGATTTGAATAGATAAAACGATTCGGAAAAAAACAAACAACAAACCCAGAAAAAAATGGAGAAGACGTTGACTCGTTTGAAAAGCAATTTGAAATCGCGACGCAAGTTGTCACTACCGATGCTTGTCGGACAGTTCCATCAACACTGGAACGGAACGAACAGCTCCGAGTCGCAGCAACTGGCGGCCAACGGTCCCAAATCGGCCGAGTCTGAAGAGCTTCTGTCCGAGTCGGCTGACGTCATCGCGCCGGCTTGCGGATCCAGCCCCGAAGACGTCGACTGCAGCGATGACGAATCTGCACTCGGTGACCTTTCCGCTCGTTCGCCCATGGGCAAAGCCTGGCTGAGTTTCGGCCGTTCGCGTCGAGTGAAGAGTCGCAACAAGCCGAGACGTTGGCCGTCCACCCCGGCCTTTCTGCCGACGAGCTCGCGCAGCAGCGGCACCACCTTAGGCTCGACGGGCGAATTGGCCGAGCCGGTGGCGGCCATCCCGCAGCCGCTGCCTTCGTTGCCGACCCCGCTGTCGGCGCCAGTGAACGGCCACGGTGGTAGTAGTCAGAATTTGACCGCAAAGGCACCAACGGTGCGACCACAACCTTACATCCAGGGCTACCATCTCACTCTGCCCAGCTTTCTGAGTAACAGAGGCCGTCAACAACAACAACAACAGTTGAATGCCAACCATTCGCAGAGAAATCGACAGCTGCAACAAGTATTTTTTGGGGTTTTTTTTCTTCTTTGAATCTTCACGATCAGAGTCCGCTCGTTTTAGTTTTTTTTTTCTGGCGACGTTGTGGGTTGCGGCCGGCCCGCTGTGGTGTGCCTTTTTGCTGAGCCAATAGCGGCAAAACAATTGCCCTTGTTGCCTCCGTATATAGAACGTTGCCGCTTTCCTTTTCGTTTGTTGTTTTGTTGTTGGTGTGTGTGTCCAGTCCAGCCCGTTCTCAATCGAAACTGAAATTGCCGAGAATGCGAAATGTTCCAAAACCAAAAAGTACCGATTTCAACTCAGTTGCTTATCGTTTGAAAATTCGAAATTTCAATTCCACTTCACCATTACCTTTTTTTTTTTTTCATTTTTCCTTTTTTTTTACCGTTTTCGTAGTAAAAATTCATTTGCTTTCCCTGTTTGCCATTCTGGGATTTGCAACGAGTAGATACTTGGAGCGTTCCAAGAAACACAAACTAGTGCAAACACAAAGCTTTTTGGTGATCGCGTTCGGGAGGACCAAAAACAATGTCAGTTCGAATTGAGGTCAATTTCTGTATACAGAAAAAGCAAATCCAAATTTGACGAAACATGGAAGTTATAGATGAAAAACAAATGTAGAAAATATTTATTTAAACATCAGCCTTTGTTGTTGTTGTCTTCGTTTGACGTATGTTGTAATTGATTCGTTCGTTTAAAAAAACTCAAAACGTTTGGGCGAAACAGAATTTACCTTTGGGAGGCCATCGCTTTTGCACATGCGATTAGAAATCGGAATAATTTGACGCGTCGTATACTCCCAACTGCTTTTCTCTTTGGGTCCTTAGCCGAAGCGAAGGTTAAGAAGCAGACCACACCTTGTTGATGAGATTGAGACAGCGGAATAATCGAGCGTGTGGATGTCTTTTGCCGTTCATTAAATCGTGAGAAGTTGGACTTTCGTTCGAGATGGGCAAGCGCACACAGACCACCAACAAAACAACAAGAATTTTGGTAATGAGCAAGACGAATTTGAATCGATTGTCAACCGCTGTGTCATGGGAGAATAGCCGTCCGCTGGATTGTATCCAATCCGTTAAGTGTGTGGCGCTGGTTTTTCTTTTTCTTTTTGAATACATTTTCAATTGAAAATCATCTCCATGACTGTGGTGTGACGAAACGGTACACTCTGCTGCATATCCTTCATTCTATTTCTTGCTATGACGTTTCACTCTCTCTCTCTCCTTTTCCAATCTCTTTCTCTCTCTCTCGTTCTAACGCACTGTCACTTGTCTCTCTCGCTGGCTATGAACGCGTGCGGTCGGCGTTCAATTGTTGCGCGTTCTGCTCAAAAATTCGCCGTGAGATTTGTTTTTTTGCGTCGAGCGCAAAGATGGAAAGTTAAGTTGCACACGAGAAGGACAATAACAACAATTAAAATCTTTCGGAGGAATTTTTCAGCCTTCGGCCTAGTTGGCTAGAGCAGATTGCCAACACGAAAGGGAAATAATCGTGTAGCTTATCAGTAATAAAAATCGATGCGGTTCAAATCGTTAACTGATAATGAATTATGAATTTTTCCCGATGATCGGGAAAACAAACGCTGGCGTGCGGAAATCCTTGTTTTCCAATCGATTTGATTTCGTTAAAGAAGTATGTTCACTGTTAATCGTTTTTGTTAAATTGTTTCGTGAATTAATGGTTGTACCGTACTTGTTGTTAACAAAACCATCAGACAACTGTTGATTCTAGTTAGGCCCCTCTTTCTATTTTTTTTTCCACGACCGTTTAACGAGTCAACCGTGTCCTCCCTTCAAACTCGTGGAACGCACCGCGAAACCGGTTGGCCTCAGCCCTTTCCAACATTCATTAGCTATTCGTTTTGGGAGGGGATATGGCGTTATTCCGGCGTCTGACAGGGTTGCCGTATGCCGCCGCCGGTGTTGCGTGTGAGAAAGAAACGCGCAACGTAGTCACTCACAGTCAAAAACAGCGGCCTAACGGTTTTAAAGTAAAAAGAAAAAATACAAGAGACAATACGTAATCTGATGGATTAGCTCCCGCTGCTGCCATGCATCCGTTGGCCCTTCTGGCTTTGTTACTTTGATGTCGCTTTTGCTGATGTTGCACTTGTTGTTTCCTCAGGGAACAAACGTCATGTTGATCACCTGTTCTGCGATAGCTCTTTCTCTCATTGGCTCTTCTTTTTTTTATATTTTTGTTCTTCTATCTTTACGGTGCCATCGCGTTCACCGGCGTGAGAGACGAACAGGCAATCCGACCGTGACGCTTAAACAAAAGAGACGCATAGCAATCGTGTGTGCGGAAAAGAGAGAGAGAGAGACACACATTAGGGTGCGAAATAGAAAGCGAGAGAAAACAAAAACTGTGTGTTCTTCCTCTTTTGTGTTCTTCTTTTTTTCTCTGACATTTTGTTGTTGTTGTTGTGCCGATTGTATTCAATTTTTGTGATGGCGGGGCTTGTGTGTGTGTAAAGGAGATGGCGTCAAGCCGGCAAAACGATGTCTACCATCGGGTCATGGAGAGTGACGACGATGATAGCGCCGACGGAGACGCACGTGTGACGACAAGCTTGACGACGGTTGTAGTGGCGACGCCACAGGCGCCGTCCACCACGTCAGCCAAACGGACGATATCGTCGCCATTACCGATGGACGTCCCAGCGGCACGTTCCGGAGAAGGTATTTCACTTCGTATTTTTTTTTAAGAAGAAAAAGAAGACTTACGCACGCGAAAAACAAAAAAAAAATCTACAAATAAGAATAGGATCGATCGTTTGGCGTCTGGATTGGCATTAGATAAATAGCTGTCCGTTGTCTTTTTTACAGGCGAATAGCGAAAAGTCCTCTTCTTTTTCGAGGGGGGCCCGAAACAACATTGTCTTTCACGGAAAATGGGCACATTACCATATAGAAGATTTTTGATAGTCTTAAAAAGGCAATAAGCGCCTGACTTTATTCTAGCCACAAACTATTATTATTTTTTTGTTTAATATTGAATACGTGTTTTGCCGATGAAAAACGGCAGCAATTCACCTTTCGACTCGATCTATCGTCTTCGAATTATTGACGATGGCCATTACAGCCGGGCCGTCGAATGATTGCTTTTCCTTTTCGGCTTAAGTGAGAGACGGACAGAATTCGAAATTCCCCTCGCCGTTATTGTTGAATATGTCATTTGTTTTTCTTTCAACAGTCAACTTGAACGTTATTATTACAAGTTTTTAAAATATTGCCGAATGACCAGTGGAGTGGCAACCTATTTCACCCCCCTGAAAAGAAGCGACGGTCTGGAAGAAAAACAAAATGAACTTAATGGGCTTGACGTAACAAACAAAAAAAAAAGATCCATTCTTTCTTTCGCCACCCATAGCGGTCCACGGGTTTGCTGTTCTTGCTGGCCGGCTGGTCTTCCGGTGGGCAGTAGCTAGACGGAACGGATAAACGATACATACGAAAGAGAGAGTGCATTGCACTAACTCTTTATGCGACAGGGTATCACAATTCATACAACCGGTGGTTTATGGTACAAGAATGAATAGAAAATTAAAGATAAATAACCTGCCGTATGGTGACCAAAAAACGCATGTGGCCAGCGTGTGAGAACGAGGAGGATCGGAAACACGAAATATCCTCCCATTTTCGCAGCCACCGCAGCATTCGGTTGTCTCGAGCGATGGGCGCAAAAAAATGTAATGAGATAATAAACGCATCAGGCAGTTTGGGGAAGAAGAAGAAACCAAAGTTAGTTTAACGTTCGGTCTGAGATGGTTCGGATGGGAAATCCGGCCAGTCGTTCTCTCATATTTTTTGTTGTTTTTTTCCATCTACCACCGAATGACCGATTGGACAGTCATTAAGTTTTTGCCCAGAACATCCTGGATTGTGTAATGCTTAAAACTATATGTATTTCTACACCAGCGATGGCTGTGGTGCGGCAAAAATTATCAGGACGCGAATACACTCAGTGACGAGCAATTCCGGAAATCAGTGGCCGTTTCGGAATAGTTTTCTCGGCTCATTGCGTTTTTGTGGGTCCGTTAAAAACAAACAAGAAAAAAGTGTTAAAAACTATGTTTTGTGTGGGCTTGATTTGAAGCGTGATGTTGACGTCCATTGCGTCGGGTCTGCATCGCGTGCAAAGAAGCTGGTCCTGATTTACGGCGTCGTTAACCCGTTTTAGGAGAACCCCATCGTTGCGTCTGTTTGTTGCGTCAGTTTCTCGTTTGTCAAATGCGCTAACATTGGTGGTCACCCCCCCTACCAAAAAGAGAGGGGTCAAGTCAGATCGAGAGCTGACTGCTAACTCGGAATAACAGATAACATTTTATTCAAAATAGTGTACGACACGTTTGTTGACATGTTACTACATCAAACTTTTCGTGTCACTTTGAACGATCGCTCCATAGATGGCAGCAGCTCTACGAACGGAGCCAACCATCATCGGCACGCTCCGCCGCCGTCGCCGTCTCCGCCACCGCTGCCGCCGCAACGGAACCATCCGCATCTGAACGATTCGTCCCTACTCCACAACAAACAGGTAGGAAACCAATCGCACATTGTTTGCTTATTTTTTATTGTTCCCGTTTTGCCTGTCGGTGTCGTCGATAGTAAGGAAACCTGTCGCGGTTTTCTTTATTTATTGTGGAGCAAACACGGCGTCGATTATTCTAAAAATAGAATCGTAAAAAGGGAATCGTCGGCACGAGGGCAATTCAAACTGCGCAACTGAAATTACATTATGCATACTGCGTATGTGTGCGGGAGAAAAAAGGGCGAAAAAAAAATTTTGTTTAGAATGTAAAAGAGCGCAAAAAAGGGAAGCTCGTACTCGCGGTAAGTGCGGTGAACCTGTCTTGGGCAGACGTCGGCGCTTCGAATCGGCTATTCTTTTTTTTTTTTCGGCGGGCCGTTTCCGCCGTGTAAAGGGGAAAAAAATATATTTATAGTCCCGTGATCAATTAGCGTCGATAGGACAACAAAAGATATCCGAGACGTAGAATCTGTACGTGCATAGAATTCGTAAAAAAAGAGGGTTTTTTTTAATGCAGAAAATGAAGAAAAAGAAAAGAAGATGAGCGGATAGAAATCGATAAAATTCACGCTCAGAATGATCCAATTTTTTTTTTAAAGGCAAACAGTATTCTTGTTCTCGTTATTTTTCATTGCCGTCCTTTTCTGGACGTTTCTTTTTCCTTGTGTGTTTGACAAGGTTGCGTTTCACTTTTTTTTTCGCAACTGGATGTAAGTAGAACATCCAGCGGAGTTCAATTTCGTACCTCTTGTTTGTTTGTTGGTTTTATGTCTGTCGGCTTTTTTTTTTTTTGGCTATCCTCTTTTGAATGTACCGGTTAGTTTTTTTTTTATTTCGTTCGATCACTCTCTTTTCCTTGCCACTTGACTCGCTTATCTAAAGGCCGCAGATTGGCCCTTTGCTTGCATTTTCATCAACAATATCCCGGGCGTTCCTCCTGTGATCGACTCCCTTTCACTTTCCAGCAACCACGCAACCCCAATTCACATTCGCAGACTCTTATTTTTTTTTTCTCGATGAGGGCGAAACGGAAATCGGGTAGTCTTGTGCAGCAAGCCAAGAGACGTGACGTCAAAAGAAGAAGGTAGAAAAGAAAAAGAAAGATCTTGACGTCATTCATCATTCCATCGATGATGTTTGAACGAAGGAATACAAATACTGTAAAGGCCGAGATCGATGATGATTACATCACATTGCCCTTTTTTTTACATTTGCTGTTTTCTTGTCCACACCTAAAATGATTGTGTAACGTTTATTAGATCGACGTGATAGTGAAAGTCACTATGTAGACGAACCGATGCAGAACGATGTGGATCGAATCCTTCGATTCCCTTAGTATCACCTCCCAGGACTTTAGAGCGTCTAGAGAGCCTCCCATAGTGGCATCCATGGGATTAATTGCTGCAAGGACGACGTAATTCAATCGTTTCATCCCCCCTATAAAACATCGTATAACTTTCTTCCCTCTTTCTTTTTCTCTTACGCAATCGAGTTTGATGACAACAAAGGGAGGAAACGTTTGACATAACACAACATTCTGTTGGCAAAGGGATGGGCTGATGGGTTCCGTTACAAAAGCTCCATCAATCAATTGACCTAGGCAAGAAACACCCCCCTATAAATTTGAACAAGAGCATCAATAAAAGAAAATTTTTTAAATTCGGTAATAAAGAAAGGGCGTGTACAACAGTAAAAACAAAAGGAAAAGTCGACATTAGATGAAAAGATTTTTTTAAGGGACGTAATAAAAACAATTTCACAGTGTACATGTCTCCATTGTTTTCTTAAGGAATGCACGTCAATTCTCAATATTGGAAACCGGATCATTGAGAAAAAAAAGAAAAAAAAAAGGACGAAGTTGAAATAGCGATGAAATGAAAAGATTTCCATGGATTTCGCTTTGTGTAAATGTCATCGTACGGCTCATTAAATGTTTCCACAGTTGAACAGTGTAACTAAGATAAGGTATACCGAGTCGCCGTTTAACGAGCGTCTTCGCTTCTCCGTCATCCACGTTTCTTTCTTCTTTTTTTTCAATCATTTTCTCCCTCTCATTTTCTGTTTTTAGAGTTTTATTTCCCCCTTCCGCCGTGGCGTCCGGATGCGAAAACGTATCCTTCTACTCGATTGAACTCGAAAAGACGTGAACGAATATTAGAGGGAAGGGCAAAAAAAAAAAAAAAAGGGAAAGGAGTCAAAAGAGGAATTGAAAGCACGGTCAGAAATCGAAAGGGACGAAAGTATTACTCTCTTATTGGGGGTATGTTGACTTTCATCGGTTTCTCGACTTTCATCTTTTAAAAGCGATGTGGAGTGATCATTCCAGCCATATCGAGAACACACAAACCTGGCGAAATCTAGAAGAACTGTCACGTGTATAGGGGGAGGGCGCCATTGACTGGGATAGCAAAATTCGTTTAGATGTGGTAACGTAAACTTGACATCGGATTTTTTTTCGCCGGAATCGGGATCAATTTTTTGGATTTCGTATTCGTACAGCGATCCGAGTGGCTATCTATATTCTTGTTCATACAAAACGGGCGAAATTGAAGTGAAGCGGATTATTGATTTGATTAAATCGTTACATTTGAATCCCCGCGGTTTAGAATGTCTTTGAAATCAATTGTCTCTTGTTTACCTTTTCTGAGTTGCAAAGACACAGGTATTACACGCCCGTCTGCGCATGTTAAATGCTGTGTGCGCTGTTTATATCTTGCAAAGTTCACATCTCGATTGTCGTGTCATCAAATAATCAATGAAATGCTATCGAAATGGAGAGGCGAAAAATTGGATGGCCAGTTGCGCTGGCCTTTAGCTGATCCGATAAGCAACAAAATCGAAAATGTCTGACGTTATCCACCGTCGTCAATAATTTTCAGTTAGGGCGGGCTCTACAATTTGAATTTTAATGCGAATTTTTGGCTGTCCTTTTCATTTGTTCAAGCGTAAAAAAAAAACGAAATCAAGCGTGGTGTAGTATACTCAAATAGAAATGGAAAGCGCGTTTGAATGTATTGATTACTCATAATCCTGTGTATACGTGAAAGTTTCTCATCATTTCGAGTTATTACTCCGGGATTTCTTCCAACAATCCTTGGCTATTGTTAACCCACCCTTTTACCTTATCGAACTTTGTGCGCGCATTATTAAGCAAACGTTGGAACATAGAACTGTATATGTACACACGTAAAAGTAGATACGTACGAGTGTTCGTCAAATGAGCGTGTCGTGTAACCTTGAACGCTTGGCTTTTATCCCGTAAAGTTAATCTCAGAGTCTTTGTTCTTTACTGTGCCATCCTCCATCTCTCTCGCGTTTCTGTTCGCGTTCGTCATTACCAAACAAAAAGACATGGGGGGGGGGCGGAAGAGCAAAGAAGGAGAGATTAACATAATAACATTCTGTTAGGTCTACATCTTCAGCCTTGCATCAAGCGAAAAGACAAGATTTATTTTTATTATGCGCCCCCTAGTTGTTTGACTACAACAACAACATACAACCTTATTATCCAATTCATTTCCCGTATGTTTCTGTAGACGAAAAAATGAATCTTTCCCGCACGTTTTGCCCCCGTTTTTTTGTGTCCTACTTGACTTAATGCATCGTTCCCTCCTTTAGCGTCTCTCCCCAACCGATTTCTGCTGTTCCCGATAATCTGATCAATTTCAACACGTAGTATACTTGTCGGTGGAGAAGAAAAGGGGAGACGGGTTGAGGTGCCAAGAATCGGACGGAAAAGCGATGGAAACAATGCCAAGAAAAAAGAAAAAAGAAAATGGTAGAAGAGATCCACTTTTTTTGTGTGTGTGTTATTTTCTAGAGACTGCGGGGCGTCGAGTGTCTTGCGTGTAGTAGGCCAGCAGTGTGCGTTATGAGGGCTATATGGTAGCGTCCAGACGCGGGGAAGGTGAGGGTGGCAAAAAGCTAGTTGAGTGGGTGGCGCCGTGGCTGGTGGCGGCGCCGTAGTCGTCGAGATGTATGTTGTTGGTGGCGTTTGCGCTCTCCTTCTTCAAGTTTTCGGGGGGGGGGGGGGAGTTGTAAAGTGCCCGTCGACCGTGACGTTGGTCCTCTCTCTTTCACAGGGTCGAGTCTTTGGCGCTCACTTGCAGACACGGGAAGTGTCGCTTTAGCCCTGACAAACCTGCCACCCCGATCTGCGTTTCCATTCTCTTTTTTTAAAATTTTTAAACTGATGGTAGCGTCGAAACATTTACATTTGCAAACGAACGTCTGCGTAGGACGTACGCGCAATAGCGGGAAAAACACACAACTACCTTGGCTTTTTTCCGCTTCGTTCCCCCGAATTTGGCCAATTGGATTTCGTTATTTTGACATCAAGAAAAGATTGAACGACTGTTGTTGATTTGTTCTTTGCTGCGTTCGTGATCCGGCGTGATTTGTGTGGCAACACTAGTGCATGCGTGAATTGACCGTTTTAGTAGGGGAATTGAACGGTATCGGAAACTGTTTTGTTTTTGGTGTGTCCGGCGTATTGGAAATCGTGGTACCTTTAGTGATTTTTGTGTTCAATAATTTTCAAAACATCGAGAAAAGCGGAATTCACGACAGCTGGAAATCAGGATTGTATCACGTGCGTACGTCAAAACGTCCGGAGACCATTCCGCATCAAGGTAGGGTTTCATGATGCAAGAAAAGTGGGCGCTTGCAATCACCAAATTTTTTTGGGGGGGGGCAGGGTTTCAATACGGGTGCGATATTTTGCATAATTTAAAACGTGGGTTCGATCGTGACCGACTGCGATCGGTTTAAGCTCGCGTCCTTTAACACCGAGGTCGTCAACAAATGCGACTGTCGTTTCCCTTTCTCCGTGTCTTGTCTTATCGGGTCGACCGCGAAAAGCGCTAGTTCATTCGGACCGTCATGTTTATTATGTTTCTTTTCTTTTTTGATTTCCTTGGTATGGGATTTCACGCTAGTCTCTTTTTTGGCTATACTTTATGTCTCGGTATCAACTCTCGTGCGTTACTCTTTTTTTTTCCCTCAGCTCCGTTTTCGTCTTGTGTTCGCACTTCTCACATACTTTCACGACTATAAATAACTGGACCGACGCAACCTTGTTTCCTGTTCTTTTTCGTTCACTTCTTTCTTCTTCGTGTTTTATTTATTTTAACTCTTTTTTCATTTTCTTTTTTTTTTTTTGAGACACCCGTGTTGTCGTCGTCGTTGTTTGTACCCATTTGTTTTTGTTAGAAAACACACACATAGAGGCGGGAGCAGCCCGCACCTTACCCGCATCACGCGCTTCTTTAAAAGGCCTGCTGGTATAACCCGGTTGTAACTGAAGTGGGTGACTGGGCATTTTGGATATGAGCTTTGCATTGTTTGATAATTTTTTTTTTCCCTTGTAAAAGCGTTACTCTATAATCGAATCCCAATTGCAGATTGAATTAAGAGATGAAAAGCTGGAAGCCATTAGAAAACAGGATATAATTTTGCGTCCCTGTCGTTGATTTATGGAATTATTGACAATCGAGAAAAAAGAATTCCACTTTGTAATTCACCTTCACGTTTTTTTGAAGAATTGGAACTTGAAAGGAAAGAAGTAGAGGTTACCAATTAGTCACGTTCGCTAAGCTATTCATTTTGATTTTAAAAAAGGGGGTGGGATTAAAAGGAATTGGATTGAACGTATAAACGTGCCTGCAAAAGACATTGTTTTGCCTCTGGATTTTTTTCCCTTTTGAATTTTGTCCTTTTTTATCCGTCCATTTGCATACACAATGAAGCAATCGAATTGCCTCTATACACTCTGGTTCTGTCTGTTCTTTTGTCACCAGTTCGAAAAGGGACAGTACACGGCCGTTGATGGTTCGTTCGACGACCGACCGCGTCTATAAAACTTCATTACCAGTCGAAATCGTGCAGAAGACAGCTTAAGTGCTCAGTCGTTTTGAAATGTTGCAAACGAAACGAGAGAACCTTCATTTCGCGTATGTTGATAGTGACGTTTCTCTGTTTATTTTGCAAGCGGATTTGAGAGTTTCACGTTTCTATTGAATATCATAAGGGCGAAAAGCAAAGCTGTCAATGAAAACGTCAGAACCTTCTCCATAGAAAATACGATTTTCTTTTATTTTCCCCGTATACACTAAAAGCAATTCACCATCACTGCCTTGTTGTCTATTATCTGTGACGTGCCATCGTTCTTAATAATAAAAAAAAGGAGTTCTGTCGGTTTTGTTGCCAGTTCCGGCTTCAATCTTTTGAGACGCTTGCATCCTGTAAACAGGTCTGACTTGCTAAGATACACAAGCGGGGTAAACCTTAGACAATAGCCGTGACAGCGTTGCCAAGGTTTTGTGTGTTAACACTCACACAACTTTGTAAATGGGACAAGTTTTTTTTTTTTTTCTAAAAGAATAGTGGCCCGTCCTTTCGCAGGGACGTAATCAACGTAACCAGTCCTTCCCCCAAGTGTTAGCTGATCGCTGGTTTGATATCGAATCCATTTCTTTTATTTCTTCCTTCTTCATTTGCAACGAACAAAAAAAAAAAGAAAAACGACAATGAACCGCTTTTCTTGTGATTGCCTACTGGGCGTTCTTTTGTTAAACCACAACCAGAGCAACAACCCTGATTTCTACTGGCCCAACCCTCCCCCGCTCAATGTCTTTCATTTATTTCAATTGAGAAAACAATTACGATTTTTAACTCTCTTCACGATGTCAAAGAATAGCATTTTCCCTTATTCTTTTTTTCTCTTCATAACTCAGTCTCTCATCCTTGGGTTTCAACCCACTCAGTATCCTTTTCCTTTTAAATTATTATTCCTAAGTCTTTTAATCGTTGACCGGAGCATCCGCCGTTTCCGTCCGCAGCCGTGAACGTCGTGTCATCGCGTTGACAAAAGGGAAGTGAAACTCGCACCCCTCCATCCATGCCCTTTTGTTGACATTCTTTTGATTGTACATCTATAAAAGAGAGAGACCTCTTCGAAGTGGGAGGCAGAAGAAAAAGAGAATGTTCCTTTACAACATTCTGGGAAAGAAAAGAGGGAGGAAAAAGGAAAGATTCTTTGGTTAGTTATTCACAAAGATTTGGGACGAAGAGGGTCACGGCCGACGGGCAGCGTGACGGATGAGCGAGGCGATGGTCGTTGTCCGTCGACGGATATCGCCATTGTCAACAATGACGACTTATAAGTGTCGACAAGTAGTCAACCATCAATCACCAATTTTATCTGAAATCTCTGTGACGACATGGCTCATTGCTCAGGTATTGCTATCCGCCATATTGCCAACTGATGCCATCGTGCGTGTCTAAAAGGACTATGCAAATTTTTGAACGATCTGTTTTTTAAAAATTATTATTATTTTCATTTATCGATATTTGATTTTGCTATTTGATTAACGCGAAGAAGAGTCCAAACTTTTGGCATCTAAGTGAAATAATTCACGCAAACGAATATGGACAACCCGTCGCCATTTTTTATGCCTTTCGAAACATATCGCAATGCGCCCGTTTTTTTAATTATATTTTTCTTTCACCTCTTCGTGTGATTTATAGCCACTATTCCTTGTTTGTGGCAGTCTTCCTAGCTTTAGCAAATATCATCAAAAGGTATTGCGTATAGCTCAAAAATTCTAAAAAGTTTGTTCCCCGTATTACGAATCCATTTGGCGTGTCCAGCATGCCCGGGTTTTCGGCTTTTTTTTTTATTGCGACGCGTCTTTCGGTATGGCCGACGGTTTTGCTGCAGATAATCATCGCTTGACGACACTGGCGTGAAATAAATGAAGACTGTCCGAGTCTTTGACACGAAACGACAGTCCTTATTGGCTGGCTGTACTTTACACATACGTTCACTCCGTCGTTGGATCGAAATTCAACCGACGATGTTCGATTTTTTTTTTAACTTACCAAAGTTCCAAGGGGGGGGGGGGCTTTTTGTTGTTCTTTCAGTTGATTCGTGTTTTCCTTCTATTTATTTTTTTTTTACTATTTACTGTACACACGGATGTCGTTCCAGCTGAACTGAGGCCTTTTTTTTGCTACCCAAGTCCCAGTGACTGGTACCGCCCTATACCTTGGGGCTGTTATTAGAACCACATATAGTTTGTTTTTCTTCTTCCACTTTATTTTCTGAGGTCTTTGTTGCATTGATCCGACGGATCGAATGATGGCATTCAGGAATTATTATTTTTTTTTTACTTATTTATATTCTATTTATCCACGAACGTCACGATGTTGACATCATTCATCATGATATACCTACATTTTGCTGTCGTTTCTGGCTGCTACTAAGCGAGCTAGTTTTCTTTTTCATGTCGATCCTTTTTGTTTTGTTTTTGTCCCTTTAAAGAATAAGAAAAAAAGGAGGGTACCCCGCACAAAAATTGGGGCTTCCAGGACAGTGCGCGACGCCTGCAACACTCGCATCCGATATGTGTACGTACTCGTCGTGTTGTGTTCTCGAGGATCTGTGGACGGGCAGACAGGAAGCGGTTACTATGACGATTGAGTGACACGGGCACCACACCAATAAGAGGGGAGAGCGTCAACGCAAAATGAGGATGGCCACAAAAAAGCTCTAGCCACTAATAATGTGCTAATGATTCTTTATTCTTTTCTCTATCTTTTTTTTGTTCTTCTTTTGTCACATTTTTTTTTGTTGTGTTCCAGTTGATTGAGCCCGAAACCCTGTTCATCATCATCCTGTCGAAAGGTGATGGGGTACTCAGTCGATTAAGGCCGTTTCGCAGAAGGGGCGCTTTTTCTGAGGATCCGAAACCCACCTTCACGTTTAACTGCACGTGTCGTATCACAGAAAAGATTAATTCCATTTTTAGGGGGCAATTAATTTTTTCCAAACTGTTTTCGGCTATCCCACCTAATGCGTTCGTTCAGATCGATAGGGCCCATTCACGGAGAACAGGCGAACCCTATTTCCTTTTTTTACTACGCAACGTTTACCGACGATCACGTCGTTCGCCGAATCATAGGCAATCCTGGGGAAGAGGGATGTTTTGATAAAGGAACCCAAAATATTGATTGACAATCCCTTAAAAGTTTGATTATAGTGGTCGTGATGGAGGTTTAAACAAAAAAATAAAGGGAGGGGGGATGTTCACTGTCATTTGTCAAGTAGGATCGTTTTACCTGACGGCACAAAGTTTTAAAAAATCGTGTAAATTGATAAAGAATTCAAAAAAAATAATAATAATGAATAAAGGGCGGGTGCAGATGGTGATCGCTTCCAGTACGGCGTTTCGCGTTATCGATTTTTGATGTATGACGAGAGCAAACGACGCCCGCTGAAAGTGCTGCTGGATATATAAAGCCGGCATTTACCGAACGCCTTAAGAAACTTTTTTTTTGTGTATGTGTGTGTGAATAGGCCGCAGGCTTACTTTGCGCTGTCATCGTCGATTTCAGTATATACACACACACACCTTTGCAATCTCGTAGATGTATATTTATGGACACGTGTTATACCAAGTTTTTTTTTTTCGAAAATGTTACACGTCCCTCAACGCATTCAGTTTATCATCCGTCACATTTCATTTTATTCCATTTCATATCTTTCCCCCCCTTCCTTTTTATCTCCACCACTTGAATTTACACAAGATGTGAATTCTCCTATTGCTATTGTTATTTTCACATGCAGCAAAGTTTTTCGGATGCACTACCGCTTTTTCCATCTTACCGATGGAATCGTCTTTACATCGCCTTCTTTTTTTGATCGACTCCCCATAAAAAGTTGTCCTAATCGAACTTCCTCGTTGTCAGCAATTCTTCTTGTGTGCATTTTTTATTTCGATTCCATGCCCGCTGGCTCCCCTGAGGTACACCGTCCCGACCGGTGGCGAGGTTTTGTTGTTCCCCTTTGGCAATTGTTATAGTAATCCAGCGATACACGGCGTCCCAACAGCCCAGCGCTCATCCCGACCTCCTACCGTTTCGGCATGCTGCGCGACAATAGCAACGATGTGTCGTGACTTAATCAAAGTAAAAACACAGCGGACCGTGATCTTTTGGCGTTGGCGACGTACACGTTACATAGCGGCCAATTGAATATATAGGGGAACCAAAATTAGGGCAAGGATAGTAAAGGAAACAAACAGAAAATGAAGGCAAATAGATATGGGGGATTTTTCGCGGTGCGCTGGGGATATGTTCATAGAGGGCGAGGGGCGATGACTATAGTCGAGAGCCGACGACAACAAAGCTAATGGAGTGTGCGTTCAGCGTGCGTGACCCAAGTATTTCCTCCGATGGGTCGCACTCTGTGCAACGTTCATTCCCCTAGCGAGCTAATTTAGTTTGATATGTGACAACTCATAAAGTAGAGAGGTCTCTCGACTCGCTCTCTCTCTCTCGCACGCCCCTTCTACTTCCAGAGCATTCGGCAATCGTAATCTATTCACGAAAAAAAAAATTGGGCAAAGAAGGAGAAATTTCAATTTCAAAATAGTTTGTCATCTTCGCATGGCGAACTTGTGTGTCCGTAGTTCACTCCATCGTTCCATTCGTATATTCTTTTTCTTTTTCTATGCGTGCGTGGAACAGGGAGTGTGAGGAGAGGAAATAGGACCAATCAATAGAATTTAATTTGAAGGAATCAAGAGCTTGTCGCCTCGCGGCGGGGGTCTCTCGCATAACTGTCGCAATCTGTGTATAGACGCTCCAGACGTCGTGCACACCGTACAGTGTCGTCGTAAAAGACGTGAAAACGTATAGCGAGCCTAGTGAGCGTCGACAGGGTGAAGGCGTCTATTGGGGGGCCGGCTCCCCCATTGTTAGCTGGAAACGAACGATCCTTTTTTTGAACAAATAACACGGGAGGGGCAAGATATAGAGGCAAAGGTATAGGGCGTGCCGTTCTTCAACGGCTACCGTCGTGTTCTCAACTTATCGTTTTCTTTTTTTATTTCCTGTTTCCATTGCTAACTGTCAACATGCTTTTGAATGATGTAACATAAATAGCCAAAAAGGGAAGGAGTTTGCGTTCGTCGGTGAAAATGACCACCTGCCCCGTCGCGAGTATTTGAATCAATTTATCCTGCCACCGTGTCCCGCGTTTGAGTAATGTCGCGAGTGTCATTTCGTGTGCGTCGAAATTCTCGTCTTAAAAATGCAGATGCAAAAGATATCGAATCATAAAAACATGCGCAACATACCCTTTTATTTCTCGAGCTATTTTGTATTTCTGTCCAAAGAATGGCCAACTATGTCTAAGCAATTTCTCGTGAAGCGGAACATGTTTGGTAGCTACGGTGCATGAATCGATGTCGGATAACTTCGTCAGTATTAATTATCAGGTCTATGGTCGTCGTCCCGTATGAAAAACAACATGTCCTACTAAGAAAAAAAGACAGAAACACACGCCATAGCTCAAAGTTATTGTTCCTTTGATATGGTACCCCCCCCTCCCTTCTGCACACAATATTGGGTTGTCATGTAAGTTCTATGTTTTCCTGTTCTATTTATGCCCCGCCCGTATATAGTCAACAGAACCGAACTAACCAACAGCATCCCAATTATGACAATGAGGCTTTCGGACAGTGGCGATATTGCTGACCTCAATTCGCTCTTAGCTCGTTATCGGCCGGCGTGATTAGGTTTCCCGGGAGAAATGACGTGGAAGAAAAAAAAAGAACAAAAGAGATGCTCATCAGGGAAAACAAAAAATCATTTTTAAAAATGAAAAGATTGGGACTTGCGTGTAACACGAAATTTTTTGCTTTGAAGATTCTTCATGTTGAATTTTTTTGCCAAACGTTGCATTTCTGTGCTCGATTGTGCATGGCTGGATCACCGTCCGTGGGTTCAAGTGATAGACAGCAAAGTTCTTTGCATTTTTTTCGTTAACCTTCTCTCCATTTATCTTGATCCCTTGTGCGACTTGCTGTTTTAAAGATGGTGTATGTAATATTTTGGGTTTTAGGTTTCCAATCATTCGCGTCTATCTTTAGATAACCGAGGATTCAAAAATGGGAAAAAATGAATGTTTTAGAATCAAATCTTCAAAGACATCGTTTCTCTTCATTTCGAGCTCGACACTCGAAAGGAGCTGCTATGCGATGTTCATCAGACTTTATAACTCGTTAATTTCCCTCCTATTTCGTTTTTCTTCCCGCAAGGCTACACGTAAACTGGAAATCTTTAGATTCGGGTTGATCCTTGAACTGGGAAGGACTTCCTGCGATTGCATAAGATTTGTAATTTGGTCTAAACACTTTCTTTTTCTACGGAAGGGTTACAGCTCCGAAAGGAAATCTAGTACTATGGTTCACAAGGGAATATCCTCGGACTCTTGATTAAAGAATCTTCCATAAACTTGTTGGCACAAACGACCGCGTGATGTTCCTTATATAACCCCTCAAACACAGTGGAGTGGCAAGGTGGGCTCTGTTGATGGTAATCAAACAATTCCAGCGATTGTTCCACAGTTACGGTGATAACTTTTTTTCACAAAGGATATCACCATCCACTTTGACAGAACACCCAAGTGATCAAGGGAGGGCAAATGGGAAGAGCTAACACGAAAAGACGAACATAGTTTTATTTTTGCTATTACAACTCGTCGAGATTTC
This sequence comes from Daphnia sinensis, assembly GCA_013167095.2. Classification (NCBI taxonomy): domain Eukaryota; kingdom Metazoa; phylum Arthropoda; class Branchiopoda; order Diplostraca; family Daphniidae; genus Daphnia; species Daphnia sinensis. The sequence continues at coordinate 8,999,422 of CM023190.1, forward strand.
CCCTTAGATCTGTGCACGTATAGTAAAGGACCTAATAACAAACTCTGAATTCGTATCTCTCTCGTCTTGGTTAACGCACGTTGATTGCCGGTGGCCGTATACCACCCAATCTAGTAAATACAAAAAAGTCTTGTATAGAAGGGGACTCAGCTTTGCCAATCGAAGCAGAAGACGGAAGAGATAACATGCCTATAGATTTTGTTCTTGCCGTGAAACTGGAGGATGTTTCTCTTTTATCTTTCGATCTTTATCTTGTTCAAAGTCTTTCCTCGCTTGGCTGGCCTCACGTATGTTACATTATTACCGCCAGTGTCTGTTAGATTTGTCATCGTGTTTATATGTTTGAAATCTGCCCCGCCATCTCTCGCCGAGATTCTGTTTGTTTTTTGCTTTCTCCCTTATTTGAAAATGGCGGTTGCAAAACCCGTCATTTCCGTCACATCCAAACGTCTTCCGGTTGTGGGAGCCGGCCCGATTCCAATCTCTTTAATGATTTGGCATTCTCTCTCTGTTTCCCTGCCTTTTTTTCTTTCTCTCTTATTACGCTTCAAGTCTCCGGTAATTGTGCGCGAGTGCGTACCTCAGTCTATGCGCCAATCCCCGCCCATCTCTTCTTGTAGTCGTCTCTCTTATCCGTCCGTGCCACACATTTTCTGGGAGCCTTCCCTCCAAAGTCGTGTAATCGGATGAGTTGAGTCATCATCAGGCAGAAGATGGAAACGAAGAACGGAAGGACGCAGTGGAAAGTAATTAAAGAGACGAACTTTGGTAGATGCGATAGAAAACTCGACGGCGGACAGCGAAAAAAAAATAAACTAGTTTTGTGAAAATCGTGACGGCGATCGCAATGTTCCCTCAAACCTCCAAACTGTTTAAAAGCAAAAGAAGGTATATGAATTCGTTTCGGGACTGAATATGTTAGCTAGGGCGATCAGCAACTTGTCCCTCGTTCAAATAATTTTAGAACTTGCGCACTTCAATGGCACTTGATTATCGAGTAAAGAAAATTGGGGCCGTACAGACCAAAACGGTTAGAATCTAGGAGATTTGCTTTATACTAATTAGCTGTCTTGCACGGCAGCAATAGTCAACAGCGCCGTTAGCTCTCGACGTGAATTCTGCGTAACCCTTTGTTTTCACTCTCTCTCTACATTTCTCCATTTCACTGTCGCTTTCACTTTGACAGAAGCAGACAGTTTTCAAAAAACATTTTGATGAAGAAAAAAAAGAAAGTTGTTTTTCATTAATACTCGAGCTGATGCTGTTGATTCGCAGAGAAACCGTCCACTTCGTTTTTTTTTTTTTCACTTTCCATTTTTAATTAACGATGGATCCACGACAGCTGTCGGCATCCGGATGACCTACTCAAAAGCCTTGTGTAATCGAATCATGAAATTTTTTTTAACGCTCCATCTCGTCGTAGAGAAGAGAAAAAAAGAAACTGGAGAGCCGAAAAGCCCATCAGTCAATTGTATTCGAGAAGGGAATCCCATCAAATCTTAATGTTATCATAATCAACCGCATTATTCGGCTGCGTTTTCTTCATTCGCCACGCTCAGTTGGGTGAAATTTTGATATCATGACGCACACGCGTTATTTAGTTCTCCCATCTCTTTTCGGCTGCACGACGTTCACACGATGACGTCAAAAGATTTACTGCTTAGCGAAATACGAAATAGAAACCGAGTGGAAACAGCTGCGGCCTGCGCCAAGGTGGGGGCGTTGGTGAAGGAACGACGAAGTAAACAGTACTGGCCAGATATAAAGGGTCGGCCGGTCACGCCGGAGACAAGTGAGAAAATACAGATTGAAGAGTATAGGAAACTCCAAACACCTTAGGAAACCGGATAAATGACAAAGGGAAATCTTGGCACACGTCACTTTGACGTCTAACGCGGTGTGTAGAAAAAAAAAAAATAGAATTCGACTGTTTGTCCAAGCAATGTAAATAGCGCAACAACAAAACGGCCAATGATTTAATGTTTAGAAAACATTTTGAGGAGGACATTGTTAGATGTCTGAGTGTGATTCGTCCGATAAATCTTACCTGAACACACACGAAATTGAATCAATCCCGGAATCTTTGGCATCACGCCAGTTGCACTCCATCATTATTCGTGTGAAGTCTGCAATCAATGATACCAAACAGTTGTTGTTGTCCGTTAAAAGTGTATCTTTTCATATACCGTGCACGATTTTCGCACCCTTTTTTCACGGATACTGGTGGACCTTTTGTGATTTGTTGCTCGTCCGCGTTCATCGCCGGACGCTCATCGATCTCGTACTCAAGTCGCGAAGCGCACCGATGCGTTCCGCGGCACTTTAGGCCAATAGGGTTCAGCGACAACGGTTCGTCTGACGTAATGCGTTCGAACCCATTTTTTTTTCCCCAACGAGCCAACTTTTTTATAGCATATTCCCATTAGAGACGAGCATAAGCGTTTTGAACCTGATTCTCTCTTTGATGACGTCCATCTTATCGATTTGGTGGCCTGTGCCAAACCGGGCAACAAAAGGGAACAGAAGAAGAGGACGTGGTAGAATATAGACGATCACTGGGTTGGGTGCATTTTCTTTTTTTTCCAGGTGTCGATTACGGGATGGCAGGAAAGGGTGTGTGTGTGCCCTAGGAGGGGGGAACAGGTTCTTCTTGACTGGTGCCACCCTTTTGTCGTTCTTGTTATGTATACGGCACGGGACCACGACATCGACAAAGCAATTCACGAGCCGCGCAATGACGTCATTCCCCTTATTTTATTTTTTTGCTTCTGGCTCGTAACGTAACTCAAATCGAATCAAAAGGGAAATTGACAGCACGATCCTCGCACCGAGGTACTCGTTTTTTGGAGCTACGTCCTGAAACAAATTGATTGCAGCCCTTATTAAAGAAAGAAAAAAAAAAATTCAGGAAAAGTTTTAAAATATTGGGTAATATTGGAGAACTTGGATAATGACTTGCGAGTACCGTCATCGTATGCAAGTGCGGAATATGGGCGCGAATTTAACAATTTTTTGTTTTCCTAAGTATAGAGGCATTACGGCAATCGTGATTGTAGTCATCAACACAGTGGATGCATTTCTTTTGGAAATGATAGACCAAGTCGGTAGATGTCTTGCCCGAAGGAAAGCGAACCCAGGGAACCCGCCCTCAGTGTCACGACTTGTCACTAGAGTCCCGGGAGTAGCGCATAAGAGAGAAAGAAAGAGCCGAGCAAAGTGACAGATCTAGGGATAGAGAAAGTTGCTAGGGCAATAAGAATGTTTATAACTGTACGAGTAAAAATGTACGCGTATTATTAGCCTATTTCTTCCATTTTTTTTTTAAATAACAATGTTGCTTTACTTTCACGCAGACAAGCGAGTACAGCTCCGGGCTCAAGGCCGATCCGTACTCTCTTGTCTACATTCAGACAAAAAAGCGCTAGCAAGTCGCGTGATGAGCGTTGTCGGTTTCAACCTAAAAACACGCCCTGATGTGAAGAGAGAAAAAAAAGAGAATGAAGGGGCTTAAATCTATTCCATCAACATGCTGTACAATGCGTAGTCTTGCATATTATTTGGATTTCAACAAACAATCAAACTAAAAGGACAAAAATAACTGACAGCCAAGTGAAAAATTTTTTGACGTGTCCCGCCGCTATATCTGCATTCACGAAAAGGGGATTCATTTATCACGGCAGTGCTTTTAAAAATCTATTTTTTTTTCTTGTAACGAGTGGAGGGGGGGGGGAGGTAAAAAGCAAATGAAATAATGTTGGCGGATGCACCTTGTCCTACATTGAATAGCGATTCGGTCATCGTCTTATTTCATTTCCTTTGTTAAGAAAAGAAAAATAGCAGGAGTACAAGAGAAACCTGATGGTTTCAAGCAAGAAGAATCGAATGGAATAGCAAAAAGGTTTCAAAATGCTTTTAATGATATGCGTAATGGCGAGACCGTGACCTTTGCAGTTCACCTCTTCAACAGCTCGTTCACGACTCAAAAACAGGTTGACTTGTCACGAAAATCCGCTTCATCTTTGGCTAACTTATTATTATTTTCTTTTGGAGATCCAACTGTGCCGTAGAAAGATGCAGAACTCCCGCTGACCAAGTCATTGGCAATGGCCCTAATTCACTCTGTCCGCCTACGTACGCTTATTAGAATAAGTTCACGATGGCTAACTGGTCAGCGAATGCCCAAAATGTAGAAGAAAAACAAAGCAGTCGCGTAACGGAGTTAATTCTTATTACCGCAAGGGCCTTGAATCCGGTCCCTCCGCTTTCCCGTTAACTTGAACAGTTTCGAAATTTTGCGTAACTATACGAGAAAGATACGGGGCTGGGCACGTCTTAATTGGGCCTCTCAATTTTCAATCAAGTGTCGAAAAAAATGGGCGAGAAAACGAGAAAAACATTGCGCCCGTGTCGATTATCGTGTCGGGGCGCCGTTCCCGGCTCGAATCTGATTACAATCGACAGCCTCAATTTATTATTATTATTTCGTGGCCGTTTCACGGCCGTCATTATATCTCAGAGACTGCCACTTTCCCGCCTCTCATTGCGGCCGAACTCCAACTATCCTGAACTAGTGAACTGCCTCCCTACTTATTTGTACGGTCTTTTTTGGAACACAACACACAATAAGTAAGGACAGCGACAATAGCTTTTTTTTTTTTTTTAAGAAAAGAAATGTGGGGCGCGGATGAAGTGGTTGATGTAGTACGTACAGCGCGAGCACTCCGGATGCCGGCATGTTTTTGTTTTGCTTTTTTTTCTCTTTTTCTCTTTGCTTCTTTTATTCTTTTTGCTATCTCCCTCTCTCCGGAGTAGCACGCACGCAAACAGATAGTATACAGCAATCGTGACTTGGAACTGGGCAAAATTTTGTGTGTGTGCGGGGCCACGGGGCCAGCCTTGAGGCGGTTTAACAGCGTAAACGCGACCAACGGACATGAAAAAAAAAAAATGGAATCAAAAAGAGGTGGAGGAAGAATGGGAAGACGAAGAAGAAGCCAAAGAAATGGTGGGAAATAAAAAAGAATGTGAATACAACCAGAATCAGTTGCTGTCCGACAGTGTAAGGAATAAGAAGGACAGAAAACGAAACACGTTCGTGAATTTTACAGTTGCGTATCGTTAGTTTGTTCAGGTCGTTCGTCAACTTGTTTGTCCATCTGTGTACTCTCCAGTGCTGGGACTTGGGTGCATTCACTTCTTTGTCTTAGCCTTTTCCTGGTAACAGACGTGAGTGCACAAAGTGAGTTTTTGATGATCTGCTATCAGTCGGCATCGCAAAAAGACGGCACTATCTACCAAATTCCATCACATCATCGAGTTATCTTTTCCACACAAAAAAACTGATTCTCGGGCTCGTATGAATTGGTGATTTCCATAATAAATCGTGAGGATAACATGTTCCCGGGAATCGCTAGAGCGCGCTGGCTAATCAACACGACCATACCGCACATTTTTGTTCTCGACTGCGCCGATGACGATGATCAGGTCCGCCTTCAAACCCTCCTCATTCTTCCTTGTTTCATTCATTCATAAACTTTCGAAAATTCTAATTTCTCTCAACCGCTTAATGATGTGACCTTCGTGCTTAAAAAATGATTGAAAGTCTTAAGCGGGCAAGAAAAAGGAAAGTTCTTTATATCTCTAGTTTCTTTTTTCCCTTCGATCGTGGATTCTCCCGATTGTGCTCGCTTGCTATGCCATCCCACGTCCGATCGTCGTATATGTTTATTATAATAAAATCCCCGTGCCGTTTTATTTGAACACACTACTTGAGCAGCTTAGAGTTCGTCTATAAGTGTTCTCCTTTGTGTTACGTTGAATTAGATTAGCTTTAAACCGGAAAAATGATTTGCATCTTATCACTCTTGCAGAGATTCGTGGCTGACGATAGTCTTCTAAACGTTTTTATTCGTTATTCTTTTTTTGAAAATTTATTGTTGGAAAGAATGGACGGGCAACTTGTACACGTGGGATTTTCCAAGTTCCCATTGAATTCGTCGATGAAAGGCAAGGAAGGAGTGAGGACACGCTTTCCGACCGGATTAGGCGGAAGCATTGGCCATCAAAAAAACAGATTCGTGATATGAAAAAAAAATATTCGTAAACGCAAGTGGGTTGAGATTGCGCCATGTCAGCGCTGCGAACCCCACGAGAGACAATTTTCTTTTTTCAAAATTGGCGGGCGCGTTCACGCTTTAAAAAAAAAACGAATAAAAGAAAAGCTTTGTCACGTTTCTCCGTGCTCGTCCTTTCAATCACCACTACCGACGGGAGAGATCGCTAAGATGTTAAACTCATCAGTTGTGCTCGTCTGCCATTTGTTTGGCTACTTTGTTTCTGTAGGAAAACGAAACTAAGAAAGTCAAAGTTGAGGGAGACGAAAGCGGCGGTGGCAGTTTGCCGTTAACGTCTGCCGGCAAATCGCAAGTGTCTGCGTGATGTTCTACCGTCTCTTATTCTCACGCTGCTTTCAACAGCACAATTCAATTTGCATTTCTACCTTTGTCGCTCCCTTTTTCCCTCTTCGTTTGCACCGTTTCAGTTTCACTTTTTTCCATCTTTCTCAAGCGAGTTTCAGTTGATGCCCGTGATTTGGTTAGGCCGTTTATTGCTCTACTATCTTTAGGCGGTTAATAAAGATAGTTCGTGAGCTTTGAAATATTTACTTTTTCCCGTTCTTTCTCGTCATATGTTTTGGTGATGCACCTCGCCCTATCCTGTTCTGCACACTTTTTTTTCCGGCAGTCCGGCCGTCGCCGCCATCGACGAGATTAGTTGCCAAGCGGTGATGATAAGAAGAGCGTTACTTAAGTGCTCGCCTTGCTAGTTTCGCCGTAGTAGTTATGCGGATAACAAAATGTTGAAAAATGCTTAAACGGAATGGCGTGTATGTCGTGTTCATCTACTCGACAATTGTGCGACAACGCCGACGGCACCTGATACAGAAACCCGTGTCCGCGTGAATTTCGTGAAAAAAAAGGTGCGGCAAAAGGATGGATAGAGATTCCTCGAAAACAACAGATGCAACAGTGTCGAGAAAGAAAGGGAATTTTTCCATGATAACCCTGAGCGGTGCCTACTATCGAAAGCGATTTTTTTTAGCTATTGTTTATTTTGGCCATTCACTGCTGCGTCTTGCTCAGTAGTTATTGGCGGCGTGAAGATGAAACTAGCGGACGTGTTTGCTCCTTCTCTGCTGGATACGCTAGCCAAACGCGATCAAGCGTGGAAACGGTTGTCGAAACCCAGTGGACAAAAGAGTTTTTTTGGTCATCGCGTCGATCATGTGCGGCCCGTCTTGCTCAGGCATTATCGTTCTTGCGCTGCTGTAATTTTTAAATTCTCGTGTTTTTGTATTCTTTCTCTTGCTGCATCAGATTGGAGCCTTCGTAACCAAATACTAATAGAATTGTTTCTCTTTTTTCTTTGCTTTAAATGTAGGAATTCCCGATTGTTCCAGAGGACCAAGTGCCCAGAGTCAATCCACCGCCACACAAGACGCATCCTGACGGTAAGTGGTCATCAGTGCACTTCTTACGCTCGCCTTAATTACGTTGACCATGTAGCCTACTAGCCTATAGACAGACGGAAACGGTTAACTATAAGAAATAGGACCAAGTTTACTCAGAAGACAAACAACGCTCGATACCAAAGTGAAAGACGAAGATAGAACTCCCTTTACTTAATCTAGCCAAAAAAAAACGAAAAAGAAAAGCTGTTCCTTTTATAGGTGAAATACCCCAGCTATAAAAAGCCGGGACTTGATTGGACTTTTTTGGTGCAAAGTAGAACGAGGGTGGGCGGGCGAGGTCGACAACGACACGAAGACCCAGCGGTACCCCCTTGGCACATAGTTGTTTGATTACATACCTCAGCGACTGATTGCTCCGGTGCTGTTCGTTTGCTCACGATCGGCTATCGCTAGTTCTCATTAGCTGCACAGACACTGAACGGGGGAGAAAAAAAAGGAGGAACGAAGATTACATTCACGGTTTATCAAGACAAATTTCAAAATGAAAAATTAAATGAATCCACCCTGGAATTCCGTCGTCATCCACTTGGGTTTAGGCCATTGTGTTGAGGTCCCATTTTCCCTGCGATTTCTGAATCTCTACTTTAGCATGTATAATGCCGTTGTGTCTTTCATGATTTTCCGTTAACGACTATACTAGGCTGCATAGAGAAATTGGGTCGAGCTCACTGTACTGTACTTTGCCAGTGTCTCTTGGGGTCACTGTCTGCTCCCTTTTAATCAACGGGATAGTGAGGGACTAGAGACATTACGCACCCAAATTTACATTACGTGCGTGTTTAGGTTTTTCCCCTCCGTTCGCTTTATCAGTTTTGCAGACGCGTTCTTGTTTCCTTGTTGTTGTTTTTTTCTGTCCTCGTCGTATCGGTTAAGTAGTTGGAAATGTTGTCGTTTAACTATTCCGGTCTCGTTGCGTCCTTACTTTTCTTGATTATGATAATTCCTTTGGGTACGTTGGGTACTACGCGTTGTGACGTGGTTGTGGATGGCCTACTGAACCTGTTGCACGCTACGAGAGGGGGGAGAACAAAGTGGTTGTGGCCTGAAATACACTTGCCACACTCAACGGGCTTCTCGCATCAGCATCAGCGAAGTCGATGTCGTCGTTATTCGGTTTATATTTAGCACCGTCGCGCTTTCTTCATTTTTGTCGGCGCATGAAGATGAACAAAACGAGTACGCCCTGGAAGGATCAAAAAAGAAAAAGCAACATAAAAAAGAAAAGGAATACTAAGCAGTTTGTGTTTTTAGTGCGTCGCGTAATGGGTATTCTCAGGGCTCGGTGCGTACTGTTTGCCTTAGTGGGAAAGAAAAATTCAAATGAGCTTTGTCTTCTGCACGGACAGAATAAAACGGTGAAAAGAAGGAAACAAAAACAAAACGTGAGACGCTGTTATTTTGTTTCTTTTGTCTTATCTCTTAACCTCCTTATTATTCCCTGCTAGTTGTTGATTTATTATTCTCTGCTTTAAAACAAAAGGAGACGGTAAGAGGCACGACGAGCTAAATCTTATCAGGATGCAACAACACCATTTTGTTAGCGAATCCCGGAAACGCGGAAAATTCATTAAAAGAAGACCTAAGCTCTCGTTAGGAGGGACGGTTAGAATCTGGAACGGTCAACGAGATTTCGCCTCCATCCGGCCGTTCTAGACGGGTGGCGTTATAGGCGTGACTGCTGCGCCATCGTTCAAACCTCGTGGTGCTGTTTACTGTTGTGCAATGTTTTTTTTTTAGGGCTGGGATCGTGCGTGGGAACGTGATTCGGTGCGGAAGGCACCTATTAGCAGGTCTGTCGAATAACCTGATCTAGAAAACGGCGCACGTCTTTATCGTTCGGTTGCGACCTTCCGTCACGCCCATTCCTTTTAATTGACTTATCTTTCAACCGAGCTAAGCTGTTCTTTTTTTTTACCAAGAAAAAATACGGTCACACGTCAGTTCGTCATCGTTGAGTTCTGCATGTCAACCGCAATCCAGGAAAAATGGTGTTCTTTTTTCGACTTCTAACCCTCACGACTTAGCCAGAAAAACTTCGAGTGTTTTGTTTCCTCATGACGAAATTTGTGAACTCATGTCTGAAGGAAATAATAATAATAATATTCATTATCTCTAATTTGAATATACGCAGGTATTGGACACCAGGTGATAAGCAAAGGTTCCTTGGCGTTGGCCGTCAGCTTGCCATCCATAAATAATTTCCACTCCGATGCGGAGCTCGAGGAGCTGAGACCCAGCGAGGAAGAGATTAGTGGCCTCACAAGGTAATTTTCAGTCTGCCATGTCTGCTGTGTTTTTTGGAAAACTAATTTAAAGGAAAACATTCCCAGAACTGTGAAAACATTTGCGGCAAAGTCGAATTTACATTTTATAATCCATCAACATAATGACGATCATTAACATAAGCTCAGTTTGAGTGGGTCACCCTTTTTTCTTTGTTTCTTGCTGACCCTCTTGTAATCACACGAGACCTAAAAACCCGTAGCACACTTTGAAGGATGAAAGAAGGAAAATGTATATTTCGTAAACTATAAAAAGTGACAAATAGGCGGATGCAAATTGGAGAGAGTGGTAAAAAAAAAGGCAAGTGGATTACGTATTTGCACACGATTATCTACAAAACCTATCACAAGAAAAACACCTTGAATGAGTTCCCTTTAATCGTCCGTTCTCTTTTGACGCGAAAGTTTCAACCACTCTTTAATAAGTGGGCGTGAAAAGGCCATCCATTTTCATCAAGGATCTCGCAGCCACGGCTGTCAGCGGAAAAAAAAGGGGTAGAAAAACTGAACACTCATTATCAAAATTATTGACGCCCGTGATCTTTTCCATTGGCCCCGATTTACAAGTTTCATTTCGGTCCGTTGCGCATCAGGACAAGTGGCTTTATACATTTATACCCGAAATTTGCTGCGTGAAAACGCGGCATTAAAAATGATTGGATGGCCTCTCGGGAAGAGTTCTCTCCTCATTTTTATTTATTTCTGTCTTTATTGTGGGTGAATTTTGTTTGTTGACTTTACCTTTTCAATCCCGGTGCCGGCCACCGCCGCCATTAATCTTCTTTCATCCTTTGGCGTCACGCCGTTCTCGTTGTGTTATGATGTGAATAACGATAGTGCATTTTCGTGTTGTTGTTTGACGCGCTGTTAACTTCGCTGTTCGATATACTTATACGTTTTTCTCTTCTTTCTTTATTTTTACAAATGTGTTTTTGCCTTTGCAGTAACAGTCCGAAACGACCGGAGCAACAGCGGAGAGTCACAAAACTCAAACGGAGAAAAGCCTACTATCGCCACAAGAAAGATGTAAGTCACACAAATTCAATTTGTTATTGTCCTTTAGTTACTTTTTGTTCGAATGGGGAAACATCGTTTGCACGTCGCATGGTCTGCGGTGACCAGACAAACGTAATGACGAAAAGATGGTTGGCTCATTTGCTTCCTATTCTCTTGAATTTAAATATTGTGCAAGAAGTGTCTGGTTTTTTTTTTAAGTAAAGCTGCAGGAATGGTTGCGTTGAAGGCAGGTTAGATGAATGAATGCACCGGCCTCATTATCATACTTGGCTTGGTATTGAACTGACGTCGAGTCGGTTTTAATTTTAATGAGCTGTTTTACCTTGGACAAAGAAAAGGTGGGTATTCCTACAAGCGGCGCTTCTGTCGGCAGAGAGCGGAGAGAAACAACTCATTAGTGCCCTCCTTCTCATTTCGTCTTTCGGCTGTGTTCGTTTTGACTTTGCAATCTTCACGCTCACAAAATTTTACGTTCACAAGTATTTTTAAATAGCCGGGAATGTTGCTCGTGCAGCAGGCCGCTAGATGTCTTTCTGAGGATACTAAGCGAACGAAGCTTGAAAGTCCCTCACGCCGACGTCGACGACGGCTACAAGATCCATTTCTTTTTGTACAAGTAACGAGCGAATAAAAATTCGGATGATGGTTGGCAGAAGTGACGTTATGTAAGACTGAACCCCCGTGACCCAAAGTTCCGGTACGATACCGTGACGTCGTTCAATTACCGGCCGGATCGACCTGATCCCAAACAGTACATGCGCCAAAACTCATTTTTTTAAAGAAGTTAAACTTAAAAATGCGACCGATTAGTATATGTTTTAATGGCTGCTCTTCGCCTGATTTTAAATTGCGCTGTTCCAGTCTCGAATATCCTTATCCCCTTTTAATGCACGCATTATGAAAAAGAACTTAACAATTCGCTTCAACTGATGTACATCTCCCGACCTAATTTCACTTCTGGTTGCTTTTTATTTGGTTTTGTTCTCATTGTTCTACTTCATCATCTCAAGGGCTCGTCTGGCCTCTACTTCTATAGTCAACAAGCCAGTCGTGATGGCCCATCAGCGCCGAGTTGCGCTTCGTCAGCCTTTTTTTGTGCGTTGGTTGGGCTTGTAGAATTGACGGCCTTGTTTTTCGGTTTGCCGCCACCCTCGTCAGTGTCTAAATCAAGTCGTGTGCGAGGGAGGATGTTTTTTCAGACAAACACTTCGATAGACACTGCTGGAAAAGTGGAAAGCGACAAACGCCCGTCCCAACACACACGACCAGCAGGAAAACAGTGGGCGACGTCAACTCTGTGCGTCATAGTGTTAATGGAAGCGAAAACATTGTATGCAATCTTTCAAACTGCACAGTCTGGTTTCGACGTCACCAGAAAAGGGTTTTTAAAAAATGCGAAAACACATAAAAAAACAAGAGGGTCGATTTGAAAGATTTATTCATACGTACCATTTAACCCGCATCTCAGTACGTTCTTCTTCCCAGTCGAAAATTGAGTTCGTGAAGATAAAGAAAAGGCAGATGGTGGAGATTACGTTCTATATGGTCCTCCAGGCTAGTCATGCGCTCCCTTTTTTTTTGATCCCGTCCATGTCAGGCAGTCACGCAGCCCCCGTTCGATATAGACCATCATGGATAAAGTTTTTTATTTTTATTACATTCCTCTTTTTCTCTTAAACTTTTGCCGTTGTATTTTAAATCCTGCTTGCCGCTCCTACAGGAGTCACAGAAAGAAAAGGAAAAAAAAAAACTTTAGTCGCCAAGAAAGAGATACCACTCGTCTGGGGAGACAAAATAAAAAACAAAAGGGCCAACTTAAAAAAATTGGCGTCGCTGTGAATCCAACGTCCTCCTCCTCCGCTGCTCGTCCGGAATGTGAACCTACTTATTTGAGGCGCTTTCTGGTTGATTGTGTTATTTTTGGAGTTTCTTGTGGATTATTTTTCCCCGAGCTACATACCCTTAGCTCAATTCCACTTTCATTAGTAGTACATAGCGACCGCGCTGCGATTCTTTAATAGAATAGGTAGACCGCAGAGCTGATCAGACAAGCTTTTAATGCCTTCGACTGCTTAAGAAAAAATGCATTATAAAAAATTGTTGGAGCTGGGAAGTTTTTCTTTTTTCTTTTTTTTTTTCACTTTTTAATTTGTCGTGTTAACATCGCTAACATAGCGGCATTTTATGACGTTCGAACCGTGTGTGCCAAATTGTTCTTTTTTCATTTTGTTTCTAATTGGCAGATACTGACGAAGATTGATAACAATGGTTTACACAATGTCGTCAAAACTAGGCAACAACAAGTAGAAAAAAATGAACTATCTGCGGATGATAGTTTAAAGCTGTTCAGATGGAGTAGTGATTTGGAAATTGATTATTCGTGACGATGATGACATTCAACACGTTTGTACATGAAGGGTTAAAACATGTATGTTGAATCGTGCAGCCAACGGGATGATAAGGAAATCGGGACAAAAAGATCCAAACGAATTCAAAATTTGAGCATCTTGAAAAGACAGAGTGTTATCGATTTTTTCGCTAAAGATTTTGAAAAATGAAATAAATTGTCGCGGCTCGGTCGTGTTTAAAGCGAATCAATCATGCACGCCTTTCCAACATGTGCAAATCAAATGAAATGTAAATAAGCCAAGTACAAATAGAATTTGGGACAAGGAGAATGACGTTTCGTTTTGGCGCTCGTCCGACTATCGTGATGGAAGCTAACCCGACGACAAAGGGAAACATGGCCAACCAGGGTAGTAACGTAATATTTCCATGCCAAAGAGTATAGGACTACTGTGTATCTATTACCCGTCAAATTTTGTCAACTTTTCAAAGAGGTTTAGTGGGTCAACCCTTCGGCGCCGGCGCATAGGGAACGAAACAATTTTTGTCCGACAGTTCTCCGTTGTTTGCGTCCACTTCCACTAAATGCGGATAAGATGAGTATAACCTTGCTGTCAACTACCGATCACATCAACCGTTTGCAAGGGGAGGGAAAAAAAGAGAGAGGTTCAAAAGGAGAGCGGTTTCGACAGAAACCACGTCTGGCATCTCAGAAAAAAGGGGTTAGATTGCTGAGTAAGGCAGAAAGAGGGGTGGTAGGTTAGCGCAAGAGGTTCGGTGGGTCGGGATTCGAGACATACCGTCCCGTTGGCTTGCCTCTTTTCATCGTTCACGACCTCAACTCAGTACTGAGCGGCAGTTCTACTAGGACGGACGCGCTACTCTCTGTCACGTTATCTATAGCGCTGCTCTATTTCGCTTTTAACTTCCGAGTACAACATTGAGAGAATAATGGCCTATGCCAGCAGAATGGGCGAAGCAGTTAACTCTGAGTGCGTGGCAGCAATTTTATGATTAAAGCTCAGTGTTGTGTTCCGCTTCCTCCAAAGTTCGTCCTCTTGTGTGTTCTCCTTCATCACCTATGTGGATTTATGTCCATTATTCAATTAATTCGTGAACCCTTTTCTCTCGTGAAAAGACTGATAATTTGCCGATACTTTGCGGAGATTAGTGGCGAAGAAAACCTTTGACAAAAGACTGAGTATATAGTTCGTTTTAATGAGAAAAGAAAGAGAAAAGAAGCTGGTAACTGTAGAGCCCGTTACTCTCTTTGCCGCCCTGCGGGGTGAGCTTTAAAGAAAAACACTTTGCGGTCGATTCTAGGGATCGGGTTAAAAGCAAGCCAGTGTCGGCCGTGTTGTTTTTTCTTGCCCGTTCCTCATCATCTCCGTCACTTGTTGTAGCCAATCGAAATCAGCCGTTTTGGGAGGCAAAACATGGGCCAATATCCTACGTGAACGTCCGTATACCCCTTTTTTTTTGCGGGCTAGAAGTCCTTCTGAACGCCGACCATGTTTTTTCTTTGCTTTTTTATTTTGACTTCATCTTACCGACCCTTTAGTCCCACCAGCACTCGTCCTACTACTTTTCCGGTCACGCTTGCTTTAGTGTTTAGTTCCCGGTGACGACGACGACGCCCTTTTATTCCGTCACTTCGACGCCATTTGAAAGAATAAGAAGAAAAAAAGACATCGAAGGGTAGAAAGGCAATAGAAAAAAAAAGAGAAAGAAATCTTTCTTAATGGGACATGGAATGGACTGGATAGAATCGCATGGGCCGAACGGATGTTGGCGACAGTGTTAATCATGGGCATCGGTCCAGGCTGTGTGAAGTGTGGCGTGCCACTGAAGAACCATAGTTGACGTTCATCTGCCATTTTCTGCAAATGACTGCGCTTGCATTCTGCCACATCTCGGACGAGTTAATGGGATCGAAGGCGCGAAAATCAGCTTTATTGGGGCATCGTGGCGTCGAGTTCGACGGTCCGTTCGTGCGTGATTGTCCGTTGATGAGACACGGTCCGTGAGCAGATCAATCCCCGTCGAGCATTGGCGGGGTGTAAGTGTTGAAAAGTAGCCACGGTGGCGTCTTGTGCTGGCGGTCGTGCACTCATCATCAGCAGCAAGTTGGCGAGTAAATCTGGCAACGAAAAGGGTAAAGTGATTGCGGCGGAAAAGGCAAAACAGAAAGCTAAAAGAGAACCTGGAATAAAGTAGGCCGCGGGCCAGTGCGAGGACCTTCTAACGCAATACAAAGATATCGCTGGAACGATCGATTGAAACAGTATCGATCCCAGTCGCCTTCTGCCGTGTTTTATTCCAGCTCGCCTATTTTTCACTCTACTTTTATTTCCATTTTATTTGATTCTTGAACTCGCATCGAGTGTGTTGGGGGAGGCGGAGAAGCTGTTAAGTGCGGCAAAGTGGAGTGTGGGTCTTTTTTTATTATTACTATTGCCCCCATCATGGGCAGCGAAAAGATGCGCACCGACACCAAATTGACGATCAGTTTACGTAGACTGACACCCGAATTCTTGCTACCGACGGATGCGTCTCCCGTGCCCAACTTGGTGACCACCCGATCGGTTAGCCAACCTAAACTGCACGAACCACAGCAACAGCAGCAGGCGCATCAGACGCAACATCACACGGACGATTTCCTACATTCAACCATGAAGTTGTTTCTGCTGGTCACGCCTCCAGCCGCTCGGATGCAGGTAGCCTGTCCATTATTTGGCGTTACCCTACAATCAATCCATCCGCCTGCGCTTCAGTAGTTCGTGGGAGCAGCCAATCGTCATTTCCTTTTTTTTTTAGAGATACCGTCAATTCACGACACTTGTTTTGGTATAGTTCATCATCTGGTCCGCCCAGATAAAGAAAGAAAAAGGAGAAAATGTAAAAGGGAAACGCATCAAACGTGGATTAGAATGGGAGCTTGAAAATCAATGAAAGTGAAGAAATGAGTCGAATGCTATCGACATGTAGCCAATGAGTGAATTCTTTTTTTTTCCCCTCCGGAAAAGTTCCTTACAGAGCCAAACTATATCCGGCAAGGCCTTGCATATGTTAATGCGGTGACATTTCCACTTCATTGCAAAGCAGACGATTGCTTCTCCTGCAACCGTTCTGACTCTCGTCTCGCTTTTTGACTTTTTACTTCTCAGCTGTCTCTGTTTTCATCGTTCATTGCCCATCGCCCCCTTATCCGCCTCTATCGTCCCTATCTTTTTGAAACGGATGGCAGGCTTCGTCCGATCGAAACTCGTTCACATCGAGTGTTTATCAAATGCGAAAAGGAGATATTCCGTTTCTTTGCTTTACCCTCGCCGGAAGAAGGATTTTCTGTCTTTTCTTTTACCGTCATATTTCCAAATAAAGAATCCTGATGTACGGCTACGTGTACGTACCTTATTATGTTCCTTGCCCGTGAGGCTATATGCGAACAGCCGGCACGTATAGGAGCTTCTCTTGACTGGATTACATGCCGACTGAGTAATATGCATTTAGGTAATTCGGCTAGATGTTGGAAGAGAAAATCTGTCGATCTTATTGGCAATGAGCCCACAAATTTAGGTTTCTCTGTTAGCAGGATTATCGAAGATGGGGCGAGACTATTCTATAGCGCAACGTTCTTTTCCACGTTCCCTCATTTATAGAAAATCGCGCGTGACTGGTGGTGAATGTAACGAAATGATCAGACAAACCAAAAAAAGAAAGCCAAACCTAGATAGATGAGGAACAACAAAAAAATACCCTGAAAACTAAATGAGATTCCAACTGGAGCTAGTAGCATGCGCACAATCCTATCCAAGTACATTGGTCACTAATGAAGATGAATTGGCAAACCGAGGTTACGAGCAAAACTACAAGGGTGGTGACATACCTTCACGGCATGTTCCGAGATGATTCCGTATCTAAGCGCACCATCTTTCTGATTTTTTTTTTGTCTCATCAGAGCGGCTAATGACAAACCATCCTTCTGTCTTGTTGACCTTAATTTCTCCTCCTTCCCCATCCGATGCGTGAATCTCCACCGAAGATTATGTCCCGCTGTACTCACGGCCAGCTACATGAGCGTTTTACATTTTCTAAATTGAGTAGAAAAGGGGAACGTGGAACTCTTGTGCGATTGGTTAATACGTTTTTTATTTTAACTTGTTTTGATGACATATAACTGACGTAAAGTTATGCAATCCATCCCGCATTTTTTGGGGCATGTTTGCTGGGAAACTGATACGTGTACATGTTGAAAATGTAAAGAACAAACTTCTAGTGTAGTCTGACTATCGAAAAAAAAAAAGCCTCATAAGCGAGCTCGTTAGGATCCCAATAGCATCACATTGAGGAGTTGAAAAAAGGAAAGCAAAACAAAAATGAGGCAGCTTGAATCGTTTCTCCAGACTTTTCCGTCATAGTAGACAGAAATGGAGAAGGTTGTGACAGCAAATGTTTTTGGTTTATCATAACATGTATTGCATGTACCAAATATTAGCTTTGTGAGGCGCACATCCATCATGCGTATCCATTGAATGTATTCAAGAAGATTAGAGGGAGAGCAACGACGGCGAACGGAACGCAAAGGCAAAACGGACGACCCATTTGCTTATCGAGCCACTCTGTTTTTGCATTCTCGTACGATGTCAAACGTCACGCAACCCCTCGTGCAACTGTCTGGTCACTCTTTTCCATGCGACAGCATCCATTTTGATTTGAGTTATTGTAGAGCACAGTACTTGACATATGCAAGTGACAGCGATGGAATATTGCATTTTAAGAGAGAATATGCCCACCCAAAAATGTTGAATCCCATTACCATCATTACATATGCTTACCATTTTTACTGAGTCGAAGGTTCCGTCTATGCTTCGTCCTTCTTTGTTAATGAGACACAGAGTAGACCGAGGCCGAGGGCAAGGCTTCGAGTTGATTATAGAACGCGCTGCCAGTTTGGGTGCTTGATACTTAGAGGGACAAAAAAAAGAAGGGTGCCGGGGGAGGTAAACGACTACCATTCTTATCCAAAGAGAAAATACGGCGTCGATATTGGCCGAGAACATTGTTAGCGTCTTGATGAGGACCTTTTCACACATGGAGAGTCTTTATTTCAAAGCCAGCAGGGCCTCCTACCCAGCAAATGAAATCGCAAAAGTCAAAGAAACCGAGGACAGAGTGAGAAGGACTTTGAAACTATATTGGGTGTTGAAGTAGGAAACGGAAGTTTGCCTGATTTAGAGCTGCATTCTAACGGCTCTTCGCTGTTTCTATCACACCCATTTTAAGGCAAATGAAAACCGTGAATTCAAAAATATGGAAATTGATTTTCTTTCTTTTTTTATTTCAGTTTTTAAATGCAATGCTACGCTTTTTGCTTCACCGCGTTTTAAAATACCATTTCCAGCCTTGATTTTCTTCCTCGTCTTTAGTAATTAAATTTTGGTATCTTGTTGGAGTCTAATGCGAGTGGATTCCACCATAATCTTTGCCGGTGGTTGTTCGCCACAGCTATGATTATGAATATTTTAGTAATCTGTAACATTTTATCACTCGTTTCCGTCCATCTTCCGTGAGAAAGCAAAAAGCGCCCATCAGTCCATTCCGCGAATTCCGCCCGCCCTTCTGTGTTATATCGAAGCAAAAAAGACGGCCATTCCAGCAAAAGTGAACCCTGGAAACTCTAGAGCGTTTAATATACATTCTCACCAATATTGACTGTTTGACACTCGAAAGCAAGTCGAGTACAAATGTACAGATACATTTCTGAATCGGTTGACCTGTTCTCTAACTTTCCCTGCTATTATTGATCTGTTTTAGTAAATAATTCGCTTACGTGCTACTAAGGCTGTAACCCTATTTCCTACTTCTCCGAACTGGTACTCTCTGCCTTCTCAGTTTCCACGTTATCTATGTGAAACACTGATTCTATACCCTGAAATCCCTGCCATGACGTACTAGCAAATGCAACCCAAGAGCAGACTTCTTTTGTTGCGAAGCAATGCAAACAGATATGAAGAACATAATGGGCCAATGACGTATTTTACGAGGAGAATCATCAGTGCTAACTGTGTTGTTGTTTTCAGTTTAAGTTTGACCGTTGTCTCTCGCTACCATGACCTCCAGACATAAGTTTCGTTAATTTGGGAACGCCAAAGGGTTTTCCAGTTTCCCGAGAGAACCAACTGCGGAGAATGGTGCAAACTGTTTATCGCAATATTGGTAAATCACGCGGCAGACAAGCTAAAGAGCTTTGCCCCTTCGCTTTGTGTGTTCGCATAAATGCACATAAATCCGCACGGTGAATATGGAGCAATTGTCCTGGCCTTTACGTAAATGTTGACTTGAAAAAAGATTACGGGAAACGATCCAGCGCCGACTGCCCGTCTGTTTGCGTAGTAACGGGTTGTTTGATGTCTGTTCGCGGAGGTAATGTGTATTTGTAAAGGGAGTGTTCGGACGATGATGGACGATTGGCCGCTAGAAAAAGGCCTGTTCCTGCCTGTATGGACATCCACTTTAATCCAATATCTTTTGCCGTCGATGAGATTTTATGGTGGGCGCTAAAGTTGGACAAGTAGCTGATGCTTTGACGCCTGTTCGTCTTCCTTATTTGATTGTTTCGTGACGTGTATGGGTATAGTGCGCCAATCGAGTTTTGATCAATCGAGTTATCCCTCCCCTACTCGTAAAGTTTGTTCCACGTTTGTATCCTTATGTGTTTGTAAGCACAAGGACTAGTTCACGGATCGAGCCATGATATCATCGAATCGGTTTTAACTATACAGTTCCTCCTGTTTTTCACGAGTTACGCAATCGTGTGATATTTATAGCAGAGTAACATTTGTCTCTCTTTCGTTGATTGCCGTGTCTGGTTTCGTCTTCCACCTTCTTTTTTCAAAACAAATGTTTACACGTCGGCTATACGCATCATCAAACCGAACAAGTTAACAATCAATTCACGTTCATATAGTTTCATGTTCGATTTGGCTGTGGAAAAAGAAACGAGACAGTCTTGATTTGGTTTCCTCGTAGTTCTGCATCCGTGTTCTCAATCCTTGCCTACGTCAATGTCTACTGTTGTTTCCGTCTCTTTGGGCCAACTGAGGGGGGGGGGGGAGGGGGGGAAGAAGTTTGAAAAAAAGAAAAGGAACGAGAATAGAAACGAGTATAGCTCCCTGAAATGTCGATACAATAATGGAAGCGGATTTCCCCTTTTCATGTATTTAATTCACTTTCCATAGATTTTTTTTCCCCCTTTGCACCGCATTCGACCGGTGATCTACTTTTTCTACCATTTTCTCGGCTTTATCGATTGACGGACGCAAGAGCCAATAGAATCTCGTAGCGGAAGAAATCGTCTTTTCTTTTGATTTCTTTTTCTCATTTTTGTTTCGCTTGTCTTCTTCTCTTACTCCTTTCTGCCTGCATTCGTTTTCATTTGTTCACTAATAGCTCGGAATGAATTGAACATGGTTTCGAAATCTCCCTTTTAGCTCTACCTTATTACTATTTGGATACCATTTCCAATCGATTTTAGTGTAATGATCGTTCGAATCTCGGCCGTATAGTAACTGTAGCTTCTACCGTGCTTTGTTTACTTTACCATTAACAACATTTTAACAAACGGTTTTCTTCTATTTTCTTTGCATTCATGCAGGGTCGTTCGAAAAGTTTAACTCACATCGACACCCTGGATCCGGGCATGTTGGTGTCGCGAGAAAATTCAACGGATAGCCGATCGGAGCCGGATTCAACGATGCAATTGGCCGGTGGATCACAGGACCGATTAACGGTGCCGGCGATGGCGACTGCGGCTCTCTCTAGTCCCATCGTCTCGACCGTTGTGGCGTTGAATAGCCCCGCACCGACCAGCTCTTCCACATCAACTACGGAGGAACACAGCTCCTCTGACCCGGCCGTGAGACGAAGACGTTTGTCTAATCTTTACAAAGTAATTCCATCCATCCCTTTCACTGTTTATTTGATTAAAATCCTTGTCTTGAGATGCTGTCGTAAGTTATGGTCGTTACAACTGTCACTGCAGTCCGTGCCCATTTTCTCATTCCGCTTTTCCTGTTTCTTTGTTTCCCTGACAGATCACGAGTTCGGAGTACTTCAGTGTCAGTTTTGACTGTTTGGAAGAGCCCGGACAGGAGGAATTTGTAGCCGCCTCCAAAGGAACAAGTTTAAGGTATATTGACGCCTCACGCGGAATAAGAATTTGAAATATTTTTATTAGCATTTTTAAGATGCAATTTTCTCATTCCGTTTGTTTCTACCCGCATTGTTAATGATAAACAGGGAGGCGTTGGCAGCCGTTTGCATGCGACGCGGGGTTGATTTGTCAAATGTCAACGTCTATTTGGACTCCTCGAAAACACCCTTGTCTTTGATAACGACCGAGACTTTCTGGCTGGGTGGCAAGCACCTCAGGATCAAAGGTATCAAGTGAAGGCGGCTCCCGCAAGAATTTGAGATTAGGTTTCCTGTTCAACCATTGGGCGTTCCCATTCGATCAATAGACCAAAAGCCGGCGATAGTATTCCCAATTCTGATTTCCTGAATCCCTTTGACATAACTGTGTCACCGCCGATCTTTCTAGCGCCCCCTATCCATTCATTCTTCCATCCCGTCATCCATTCTACAGCCTGAGCAAATGCGATTGTCTGAAAACAAGACAACACAAGGCTTACTTATTCACGTCTTTTTTTCTCTTTTGCCGCGGCACTATTGCGCTTTTAGCTAAAGATGGCGTCAAAAGTCCTGTGCGGAATGTGGTCTCCAAGCCTCTGTTGCAACATCAATCTTCAAGGAAAAGTTCAGGAGTAAGTTCATTTTTAATTTTGCCACACTCCCTCCAGTTCGATCGATTGTTTCTGGAGTTTACACTTGACGCCAAGTTGTCTTCACATTGCTTAATGTTTAGTGTGCCTGGATAGTAATCATTTAAATTGATCCACAGAGCAATCGAAGCGGGAAGACGAGCCGGGCACTTAGCGGAGCAACCAGTACCGAAGATCCGACGGCGATCGGAGCCGATTGTCCGACCCATCCTGTTTCCGGAAACCTGCCCATCAGCATGGCCAATCTAGCTAGCAGTGGCTCTCACGAGGGATCGCTCAAGGGCAAAGGCGCTAAAGCCACCACGCGATGGAGTGGTCTCTTCGGCTCGACGTACAAGGTGCGGGACATGAACACGACTGTTATTTCTGGCTATTCCTGTTGCATTTCCATTATCATGTCCGCATAGGGAACTTGAGTGTTATCATAATTGAACGTACGGTCATGAATATATATCTTTTAGGACACAAAAATGGACCTCCTCGCTGATCAATTGAATGATTACAGCCGGCACGGTATACCACGATTACCTCATCTTCTGAGTTTCGAGGCGGACGAGGATACGGAAGAGGCACTCTACAGGTAAGGGGAATTGTGCTGACATAACGTGACCAACTAAAAACGAAACGCTGAATTGATATTAATCATGACCTACTGCTTATGTCCTTGTGGCACTCGTAGTTTGGAGGAAGACTGGAAACTGATCGTGATGGACTGGACTTCGCTACCGGAGCGACAACGCCAACAGCAGAACGCCATTTGGGAACTCGTTCAGACTGAAGTGGCTTATCTGCGGACCCTAAAAGTCATCACTGACGTGAGTTTTATGCGATCTATGTAGCTGACTCTCTTTCGACTTTACGAGCCCTTCGTTTATTCTGGTGAACAGTGATGGCTCTGTCCTTTTTGGACTCGTTCCTTTATACGACCTCTATCAAGAGCAAGACTGGCTTTCGTTATTGATTCATTGTCATTTTGTGGGCGAGTGAATGCTTTATGTACATAACACGTTACATCTGGCTTTCTTTCTTCAGTTGTTCATGGCCTGTCTGTGCAATCTCCAAGCAGCCCAGATCCTCAACGAAATCGACACGGAGCGCCTCTTCTCCAATTTGCCGGAGATTTATGTGGCGAATAGGCAATTTTGGGCCGAGCACGTTTTCCCCATGCTCAAGAATGCACGCAGCGCCAGAGCTCCGCTGGATCCGACGGCCCTTCGGGAAGGATTCTTAAAGGTAAAAAAAATATATGTATAAATGCAGCCATGCAAAACGACCCGTCACTGAATTTGACATATAGCTGTGAAACAATTTGTGAAGCCGATTTCAAACTAATTGACAAATCGTTTTGGCAGTTTGACGAGTTATTCCATCCGTATACCAAGTACTGTTTGGATCAGAGCCAATGCCAGCAGTACTGCAAAGAGAAGGACCACGATAACGAACTTTTCAAAGCCTACTTAGCGGTAAGTTAAGACCCCCGTGGTTACAGAAAAAGATGAACATTGTTCTGACGTGCGTTTTTATTTTTGGGTGCCTAAAAGTGGTGCGAGACGCAGCGCGACTGCAACCGCCTTAGACTGATGGACATCCTTGTCAAACCTATGCAGCGACTCACTAAATATTCCCTCCTTCTCAAAGCCGTTCACAAGAAAACGGACGCTGAAGAACATAAACCCGTTGTTGTGGAAATGGTCAGTGTGCCTTTATTAGATACTTTCTTAAAGAATTATTTCTTTCTAACTGGTTGTTTCCTTTTTTCTCTAATTTTGGCTGGCTGAAATGACACATACACGTGCACACAAAAAAAAACACAATCAAATAACAGATCCAAAGTGTCGAGTCATTTGTTGGCCAAGTTAACTCGGCTCTGAGGCAACGGCACGAACAGGAACGCCTACGCGAAATTCTTTCGCGAATTGAATCGTACGACGTGGTGGAGGCAAAAGATGAAGAAGTGGAACGCCTCGTCAAGTCTCATTGTGACCTGGATCTGACCAAGCCAATGCCCTACTGTTCCGAGAACCAAAGGCGTTATCTGCTTATTGAAGGAGACTTGAAACTTCGCGATCAGGTATTTTTTAATTTAGACTTCACGGCGTAAAAAAAATGACAAGAATGGAAACGCTAACTACGTCTCTTTAACTTGAAAGGGAACCTCAAAAATGGACGTCCATTGTTTTCTTTTCACCGACGTTCTGCTGATCTGCAAACCAGTAGCACGCAAAGCGGAAAGAGTCAAAGTAATCAGGCCGCCTTGTTTGGTTGATCGGTTGGTTGTCATTGAACTGACCCGCGATCCAGCTGGTCTTGGCCTGGTTTACCTGAACGAGCTGGGCACGGCGTCGGCTGCCTTTTCTCTACATGCCTCCGAACCGAAGCAAAGCAAAGTGTGGTTGGATCATCTCCGCAAATCGCAAGAACTTTATCGTGATGCTAAAGCGACAGCAGCTGCTGCGGCCGCCCATCCTGATCCTTCGCTTTATTATGACGAGGATGACGATCTTGATTATCCCCATTCTGCATTACTGGTGGCGCGCAGTCCTAGAGGCTCGAGCAGAGGAAGCCGGGGTTCCTCATTAATTCATTCGCACAGGTTAGAGGCTTATAGTTTCAACACTTATAAGGATTACAGCAGCACGACACACATGTATTATGCATTGTTTTGCTTGTACTTTTCCCAGTTAGTGCCCACTATTCTTTGATGTTTTCAAAACCCAAAGTTTTTTTTTCTTTTTTTTTTGGCATGCAATTCGGTCGTTTCGCGTGATTGCACGCATACTTATACCGCACAGGATCAGCCCGTCGCTCCCGTTCTTGACAGCTGAGAATGACGAGTTGAATGTTGCTGTGTAAGTGCACGTTTTTGAGTTTCGTTAGACCTCGTGATATGCCCCTTTATTTTCTAGCTGTTTAACAAAGCTCTTACGCTACCAAGTAATTAACCAATTACCTTGTTTCCGTTTCACGTCATTTTACAGTGGCTCCGTCGATATGAATGATCTAGCGAACGCTAATCGAGGCAACTTGGTGGACTCGTTGGAAATCAAACGAACTTCGAGCGCGTCGTCTGAAGAAAGCGGACCGCATGCGCCTTCCACAGCGGTCAAACAAATCCCATCTCCACGTACTGACAGGTACATTGACAGAATCATAAAGTAGTCCATAAAGTCTTAGATAAAGTCTCACTACTGTATTTAATCTTGACTGGGTTTGTGGTTTTCTGTAGACGTTCCATAGTAGGTCGATCGCTTCATCATTCCATGTCACCTGTTCCCACGCCGAACACGCTGACGGTACAGGTTCCGCACGTCAAAGCCGTTTCCAATCAAGGCCAGTCGTTGCCTAATCTTTTATCGATCGCTGTGCCGGTTCCGGTCACTCCAGCCTCAGGAACTACCTCGGGAATGGGTAAATACATCATTCTTTTCGTCTTGCTTTTCTTCCACTTCAGGGTTTCTGCTTCACTGCTTTCCGAGCACGAAGATATGATGGTGTACCACGGTCAATCCTAGAAGCAACCTTTGTGATTTTAATTTTCTCTCGACAAGACTTCCTGCTTATTAGTTTACTGGTTCTTCTGAGGAATCAAACCAAATCAACCGGTTTCTAATAACCTCTTCTTCGGAGTCTATATTTGCTGGTTTTCTTTTTTGCATATTTCTTACGCTGTGACCGAGCTTTTGCTTTGGTGTTATCCATAGGGTCGTCGCTTAATGTGTCCGGCCGTGTACATTCGCCTTCCGCTTTAAATCAAAGAGGCGTTTCATACCCTCCGCCTTCGCCCCGTGGTCTGACTCGAACGCAGCCGGTCCCGCAGTCCCGCAATCCTCCTCTCGTTAAAACCCGACGTTTGGCTTCTGTAGCCGGGCTCGTTAATGTCAACGTTACCGATCCTTCGAACCAACATTTAGCTACGTGTGAAGCCATAAATCCTAATGTGGATTTAAGAACTTTTACAAGTACGGTGACTGGTCTTCCGCTCCTTTCAACTTTTCTTCTCCTGTGGTTATCGCAGATGATGCGGCTTTTGTTCTCCCTCTTCTATTGACTATCAATTTAGCTAAATTTCGGCTTGTGCAAATCTTAGACGGCGTAGCTGCGACTACCCCCGAAATCGTAACCGAGTCTTTCGATTTGAACGAAGTTGGGGCGGAGTTGGAAGATGAATTAGTCGATCCTGATTACGACGATCATCGCCAAGTACTAAACGCGGCGCTGGCGAAGCGCTTATCGAGAAACGAGCGTTTAGACCACCGGAGGTATCATACGGCTGGAGCTATCGAAGACATCAAGGTAAATTCAATCAAGGAATTTCGTTATCCACCATAGTTATTCATAATGCATTCGACCCATTAATCCAATCTCATTTCCGGCATCCTGCAGAAACAAGATGCCAAGAACAACAGCATCCATAAGCGCCTTTCCTGGAACTACGGACAGCAAGCAAATCAAACAGTATCCCCCAGTTCTAGTTTGTCAACGAGTAGACTTCTCCGTTCGGGCCTAATGGGTACGATATTACGTTTTATCTTCGTAAAAGAAAACAAATTTTCATTCATTTCCGGTTTTGTTTTTTGTTGTATTTTAGGAAGCGCTACCAATTCTGATTCTATGCTCAGTTTCAGTTCTAGCGGTGTTAGTAGTACCGGATCTTTACATTTGAGTACAGCCTCAGAGGTGGAAGACGTCCTGGAACTTGAACCGGACGTAAACTATAAAATGCACATCTCGTCGACGTATATATGCAACTCAGAGCTTCCTAAGACTGAAGGAACTCACGTCCAAGTGCGACCTTTCCAAGATAAACAATCTCACAACATTCTGGTAAATCGGATGCTACATCACTTAAGTGCCATAGGTTAATCTGTTCTTGACATTTTCATGACTTCAACAATAGCATTCTTCGCGAGCTGCGCCACCACCACCACCTCCCCGAAGTCTCCCTGTACCAGCATCTTTACCTTTGCCCGGAGATCTTCGACTGGATGTTTCAGAAGTAATATAGTTAATAAGTTAACAGAATTTATTTACTAGCTAAGCTTTGCTTACTAAAATTTTGATTGGATTAGGTTTGTGACGGAATTTCTTCCGTGCAGATTACCGTATCAGGCGCTGAATGTTGCTCATCCCCCAATGCAACTTCGCCAACGGTCAATGGAAAGCCATCGCGAGCAGACTTAATACGTATGAAAGATCTTATTATGGGAGATACATCAATGGAAGCTTCGTAAGTGTATCAGTTCGAATTATCCGATGGTTATTTACTAAAGATATTTTTTTTTATCAGGGAAGTGTAACGCAAATATCGGGGAAAATTTTCCAATTGTAATTCCAAAGAACAAAGAACTCCCACTGTATCCCCCAACGAGCTCTGTGTTGGTTGTAAACCCAAAGAGCATTTGGTGCAAGGACGCTTGAAGGAGTCCGATGTCCAGCTTGTTGAGGATAATAAATATTTAAATTTTCGTCATAAAATGCGTCAAGCGACAAATGATTGACACATACATAACTGCAACTGGATTTTAACGTTATTTCTTAAATGATTGTGATGATGCATAAGAATTTCCATTTAAATACTTGTTTAATATTTGTTGCGTCACGCAAATAATTGTCTACCTACGTTTTGTATTCATATTGGCTTTTGGTGCTGTAAAATCATGTTTCTTTCTTCATTTTCTCAATTTCAATATCGGCCGTGCACACTGTATTTGATGTCTTCTGACTAGTCAGCTACTATTATTTCATTTAAACATCTTAAATGCTTCCCTTTTGCATTTGAGGGAGGTCACTTTCCTATGCATATCGCATTACCAATGCGTTACTATTTTGCTTTGTATTATTCAATTATTCCGTATCTTAAAATTTAATATTCTTCGTCTCCCCAGAACTTCTGAAATTGGACGAATAAACCACATTTTGCATCTCAATCCATACGTTTTTTAGAAGTGCCAAGTTGAATTTGACAATACTGAGCCATTTTGGTCGGATTTCAACAAGAATTTCGTTATTCGCCAGACTTTACTTCTGCGAATATTTTTTTATTACACGTAAAAATATTGTCAATGCGAAATTCATGATTCTGACAAAATAAGCCCGATTTTTTCACCCAAAACTCAACTTACTTGTGACAACCCTGTAGCAAGTTGAGCTGATAGCTGATAAGGTAATTAACCTGATTCTTTGATTAATGAAAGATTTGGACTGATTCACGTTTTATATCTTCAATCTAGGTCGTTGTTGATAATGAAATGGAAATGGAGCTTGGTGAAATGGTTATTGGCAGTGGGAGGGGTGTTCAAAATTTTCCGTTTACTTAAGTTAACAATAGTAATGTAATAAATTAATAGGGTGGATATTACAACTCGGCATCAAATTCACAATTCCATTAAGTCGATCAAAAGTGGTCAGTTTACCAGTCCGTCACCCTCCATCAATAACTCCCACACCGGCTTCCAATCTGTTGCCATCTGTGCCCCTTCTTCCCGCTACTAGCGCACCTCCTGGTTGGAATGATCCACCTCCTCTAACCTCGTTTGCGAAAGTGAAAGCTGAGCCAACAATTGTAGAAACCATAAATCACCCCATGGGTATAGTTGAACAACCGCTGTTCTCATCATTCAGCCGTTCGACGGATTATACAATCCAGGAATGACTTCTCCGGTGGAACCCACTCAAAACCAAAGCCACGCTCCCGAGCTAATTCCTGTTGAGCCAACTCAAGCTTTGCTGCCGATACCAAACGAATACCAAATTATTCACGAATGTATTCCAGACGTTGAAAAACAAATGCGTTGCGCTAGCTACAAATGCGGTAAGAAAACTTAAAGATTTAAACATTTGCCGTTCGCGTAATCGTTTAATATTTTTTATTTAGCAACTAAAAGAGAAAGCTAGACGATGTTGGGAAGAAGTTGGGGTGCCTGGATGACCTATTGCACAAAAATGTGGTGACTGATGAATATATGAATATCATAAATGTAAATGGCATAATCGCTCGAAACTTACCTTTGTTTTCTTTAAAATAATTTTAGTTGTTGAGCCCTCCCTTCTTAGGCTTAATCAGATTGAGCAAGCTGTTCAGACGTTCGATTACGCGACCAGTTTGAGTTTACACTCCCAAATAGTGATCAATACGCCCTTCACAGAAATCGGATCTAAGCAGATTGATTTTTAACAACATAGTGTGCTACAACTGATAGATCACATCGTCGTATGGTCGTATGGAACACAAAGGTATCAGATATTCACAAAAGACGGTAAAAAAGCCCACCCTCCGCGTAACAAGTGTCATGTATTCGGGAAATGAGAGACTTTTCCATTTTAATCATATTGATTACAGATTTGTTTCAACAGAGTCTGATTTCAATAAGATTTTATTATTGAGTGTTATTTTCTGTTGTGTGTGTTTAGGGATGGAATTGTTAAGACCAGTGGCCATTTGCAGTTGTTGCTAGTACCATAGCCCACTGGATGTAATACTCCAAGCCTGGAGGTTCCCTATCTCGCCCGTGCGATCGTTTTGACTCACTCCCTACCTCCTTTTTTTCTAACTTGGAATGGACTTCAGCGCGTTCTACTGGTGTCAAAGAACAACATTTTTGAAAATATAAACATGTTTAAAAATATATATATATTTCGCTAAGAATAACAATTGCGTTTAACTTTTATTTTTAAATTTTTTCTTCGTTTTTGTATTAATACGAATGCAGTGTAATTGTTCTTTGAAATTTTCGTTAATTTAATATTATTATTGCATAAAATGAAACTGTCACTAAAAATTAGCAAGACTCGCATGGGGTTTGAACCTAACGTCACAATACACACACTGCTCAAGCCAGACGCGTTAACCACTCAGCTGTGTTTGGCTTAATAAGTATAAATAAGTATAACGCTACAACGACAACTAAATTTTGTTGACGATTGCTAACGAAGTTCCAAGAACCTTTAGTGGGGACGCTAGTGTCCATTCGAGAATAAGCTCCTCCCATCGCCGGAGGGGTGAGTCATTTTTGCAGTCCGAAGCTCCAGGCTTTGTGTATTACATCCAGTGGGCTATGCTAGTACACGTCTAAGGATAGCTGCAAGTCATGGCCTATTATGTGATTATATAGTAGGCCATGCTGCAAGTGCAACCTGCAAGGCTGTAACGGTTATGTCAGTGTGTGGTTGTGTCATTTTGTGTCTCGAGTTCTGTCTCTTTCATCAGCTTTAGTAGCCCGGACATGTGACCGTTATTATAATTATATTTATAACATCATTGTTGTATTACTATTGACTGATTCATGTTTGTTTTTTCTTAGATCTGGATTAATGATCTTATAATGGTTTGGAAAAGATTTCTGATAGAGGTAGGTGCCATAAGGACGTGTTGGTTGAAAGGGGTTTGAAGATTCCCTATTTAATTTTCTCGCGTGTTGGTAATTTTGTGTATTAAAAAGTATTTCTGGCCCCTTGACGATGTCAGTGGCCCTGTTCCCTTTGACTTGTGAAAAATGACACAATTGATCAGTCGTGTGTATCAAGGATGTTCACAAAGAGGACTCACTGCTGGCAAATACTACAACAATTCTGGTAAGAATCATTACATTTATTGATTAACTTATGTTTTACAGATAAAAACATGCCAGTTATACAAGATAGGCCAGCAATGTTCCTATGATGAGAATAACTAACCAAATCTCCTATAGAAACATTCCACATTAATCCTCAATTGCATCATATGGTCAATGATAGAGCAATAGTCATTTTTTTTAATGCTTTCTGGGACATACTAAACAGTAAACAGCTGGGCAATAGTCATTTAAGAGCAATAGGCCAATAGCAGAGTAATAGCCGTAATAGAGTCCGTGCTTAGTCTTCTAGGAGGCAATAGTCATTTCCTAAACTAGTGCAGTGTCTTGTT
This sequence comes from Daphnia sinensis, assembly GCA_013167095.2. Classification (NCBI taxonomy): domain Eukaryota; kingdom Metazoa; phylum Arthropoda; class Branchiopoda; order Diplostraca; family Daphniidae; genus Daphnia; species Daphnia sinensis. The sequence goes on from CM023190.1 coordinate 9,030,340, forward strand.
TTCACCATTTAGTAACCATTCTTTCCTGTGAGATGCTTCTTAAAGCTATTGCTTCACCATCCTTGTGCAGTATGTATGATTGCTGGAATTGGTAGAGGTTACATTACATATATGATTCTCAGATTCTGATGAACCAATCAACCAATTTATGAGGATTATTGTCAAGTATTTAACAGGTATACAGTCACATTTGATTTGGAGCTAATTGGATAAAAAGGTGTTCCATTTATCTTCCTTGATATTTAGGTGGAGCAACAACTCTTCTTTTCCATTTTTGTTATTATCGTTTTCGTTTTTCAAATCACAGAGGGCATATTGGAGGGGCATATTGGAATTTTAGCATCAAAACATTTGGCTGATTGGACGATCAAACCTCCCCATCGAGGTTTAAATGGTTGGCAATGAAAAATATCTGATAACTGATAATCTTTTCTTTTATTTGCTTTAGGTGACCATGCTACCGATCGTTTACGTAAAACTATGAGATCGTGTTTTTCACTTGAAGCATCAACTGCATGTGACCTTATATTCAGCTTCGAGTAAAAGTTACTAAGGTATGTAAAATGAAATGTACATTTATTATTGTACGTGATGGAGAAAAATTTTATTTTGATATGATGAGTTACTTATGATGTGTGTACTTTGCAGTTTGACCAGAATAGCAAAAAAAGTTAATGAAATAATATATGTGGGAGGATAAATCAAAACTGATTTGAATTGAAAAAATGGTAAGTGAAGAAATATAAACCTTAGACAAATAACTAGCAAATAGAAAGTTAATTTGTTTACTTTTGTTGCCTTAGGGATGTAATTTTGCAGAAGAAGAACAAAGATATGAGAAGAAATCTTGATTGATGGATTATCTAGTTAGGTATGGTTTGGTAAAGTGAAATATGGTAAGAAAAGTGGAGTATATTGTTATTGTTAATTAGGTTTTTCAACCTTTCTTTTAAAATTAATAAGTTACATTACAACCGTCAATACTTCGTTTGATGTAGTAAACTTGAGAGAGAATTGAACACCGTGAAATAAAGCTGGCGTTTGGTCCGCTAGTTCAATATTTCGAATGTGGAATATGCTGATTTAAAAAATGATTCATTTTCATTTGTCATTTCCGTCAGAAAAAAAGAAAAAATGGCGTCCGACAGTTGTAGACGATAAAGGTCTCGAAACGTGGGCAACGAGTTACCCAGGAGCTCGCTGCCGTGATTTGAATTTGATCGTTGTATTCCAACTTAAAAAAGGTTAGTTTCTTCATCTTCTTTGCTAAAATCAAGGTTGTTCTACTAACCAATGAGAACAAAACTATCATAGCAGGTGGATGTTAATAGCCAATGACAAACGTCGAATCAACTCCATATTTTTTTCAAGATCAGACGAGCCCCTGTTATGCATGATGATTTGCATGGGATGCCAGATGCCACTGCCAGTCTGCCACTGGTGGCTATCGGCTATTGCCAGTTAAGATTCAAGATACAATTTTTTAAAAGAAAACCATCCTAATTCAGGATGACAGAAGTGTTAAATTTTTAGAAACTTAATTTCTAAAGGCTACGAAAGGATAACAATCCTTTGATATTCGAATAACCGTGCACGGTGCACCAAAGCCTGAAACGAAATTACTACGCCTTCCACAATTTTGGCGCGGAAAAAGTAAAGAGATTTTCTTTGACGACCTTTCTTTTGTTATTTACGTCCCATTTGCGTTAATGGTCTGCTTTTTTCTTAATCAACCTCAGATTTAGAGAAAAGAGAAAAAATAGCGCCCTACAGTGGTTGACTATAAAGACTAATAAAGGACACGAAACGTGGGCACTGGGCAACGACTCAAACAAGGAGCAAGGAGGACGCTGCCGTTATTTGATCGGTGTCATCCATGGCGTCATTCAACTTAAGAAATTGGTAAGAAAACGATATCCTTTTTATTAAAGAAAGCATGTATGTCGTGTATGGACATCGCATCGACAGAAAAAAATTTCCTGGAAAATCTTTTTCTTTAACAATTGCATAGTTGATTTCTTCATCTTCCTTAGAAGATGAGAGAGAGAGAGAAGAAAGAGAAGCGGAAGCAAATCTGTAGGTCTGCAGTGCCGTTATGAGCTTGAAACTAACTCGGAATAACATCATGGAGCCTAATCAAATAAGTGGCTAGTTATGGTAAGTAGGCTTAAGTTTCTTTATGATAAGAAGAAGCCTATGAATTTTGCTTAACTTTAGCACAGGTCCACCCTATTAAGATGTCGACCAAATTGAATGGTGTGTTTTCACCATTTAGTAGGCCATTCTTTCCTGCGAGATGCTTCCTAAAGCTTTTGCCTCACCAGTCTTGTGCAGTATGTATGATTGCTGGAATTGGTAGAGGTTACATATATGATTCTTAGATTCTGATGAATCAATCAACAAAGCAAGACTTTTAGTTATTCTACAACCATTTATGAGGATAATTGTCAAGTATTTAACAGATATACAGTCACATTTCGTTTGAAGCTAATAGGTTAAATGTGTTCCATTTATGTTTCCTTTATTTTTAGGTGAGCCATGAAGGATTTAACAAAGGAAATGCTGGAAGAGATTGAATGTGATGAAGGTAATGAAAATAATTTATCATCGTAGTCTGGTTGGTACAGTTAAAAATGTGATATAGGTATGTTAACTTCTAAGCTACTGTCATCTGCAGTCTGAAATCTGTATTGGTAAAATAGTAATTTACTATTAGAAACTAGCAACAGTCCAGTTTGGGAGTTTAGTGATGGATGGCTAACTACTGAGTAACCATTCACTAACTGTATGAATTATAATTCTTTTTCCTTTCATTGATTTCTGGTCTTTGTCATGGATTTTATTTACTTGGATGGAAATTTTTTTAAGGCATTTAGTAACAAGTTAATAATTTAATAAATATTTATTGTTTTTTTTTTCAAAAATTTTGCAGGTAAATAAAAAGTGATGAGTCTGGGCTAATTACAAGGCAATTAAAATTAAAGCAAAACTGTAAAAAAAGAAAAAAAACTATTTAAAACTTACTCTTGTTTATGTTGCAGAAATTACATCAGGAGGATTTTGAAGTGGTGGGAATTTTTCAACCAGTGATGAATCTATTTAGTTATTTCCTTAATTAAATCACTTTTTCTGTTTCCTTTCAGGGAATTTCTGCAATTATTTGTCGTTGCCGAGCCAATCAACTGGGGCAAGCTAACAGTACCAGTAATTTGAGTGGTAGACATCTCATCTCCACCCCAGCAAAGAACGTTTTTACCATTTGTCAGCTAAGTAAATAACATCTGTAGTGGAGATAAATGGATAAGCATTTTCCTGCTCACAGGTGCTGAAGACGGTGAAAAAGGCTGGGAGACTTTCGAGACATGTGTCATTGAGTAGATGAAGTGTGCATCTACGTCTAAAAATGTAAGGTATAAGTAAATGCACAGTAACTTCCAAAAAATGCAAGAAAAATATTAAGCTGTTTTGAATTTTTCAATGTCTTTTTAACAAACTGATAATATAACAAAATTATGTGATAAAACTTCAATACGAAAAGTTGTTTAGTATTAATTTTGAAAACTTGTATCATCTTATTTTTGGGGTTACATTCTGCACATTATTTATGTTTACTTTTTTTTCTTTCAGGATGGGATTCCCAACAACGTTAACTTGAGATCTCTGTAAAGGACTGGATCCTGATAATTTCGGTGTGCCTCTATCGTACCAACGATGACATTCCAATCCTGGAATTCGTAATTTGGTAGTACATATTTGAATTTCACATTTGAGAGCTATTTGTTAATTTGTAGAATGTATTTTAATCATTTATTACCTTTGGTTACATCGGTGTATTAGGTGTAGTAGATCACAGTTGTAGAACTTAATTTACCTCTTTCGGAATTGATCCTGGTACTATCGTGTTGCGTTGCCGATGCTGAACCGTTGAGCCATGAGACACATTGTACTTTTCACTATTGCAAGAAAACATGAAAAGAAAATATTGTGAAGGCAATTTGTGTAGGCACGCAATTCTATTCTAACCTTGATGATTTTATCGTCAGGATCATAGCTCTGTGGTAGAGCGTTGGCTTGCGGATCTGAATGACTCGAGTTCAAATCCTGGCAACGGAAAAGTTTAATGAATATAATATCGAGTTCATTTACTCTTAATTGGATCAAAGGCGAACGTATGTGTTGTAATGTAAATTTATTGAGAATCGTGCTTCAAAATTATTCTAAGTCCAAATTTATTGAACTAAATTGACCCGAAAATATAGACGATTTGTTTGTATGACTCATGGCTCAGTGGTAGAGCATCGGCATGGTACGCCGAAGATTTCAGGTTCAAATCATGAATGAGTCTAATATATTATCACTATTATCAATTGAGAGAATCAAATCATGTTAAACTCTGTTGCAAAATGTTTAGCTAAAACAATACAATTTTAAAAAATCTGTTATTGGATATCGTAGCAAACTTTGCCAAAATATCTATCCCGTTACTTCGTAACGGGGAAGTTTCTCGACTCGACTTGCACCTGGGAAGTTTGAGAACCTGACTGGGAATCGAACCCCGGACCATGGAGTTCCTAGGCTGATGCGATACCAACCTGGCAACCCCCCCTATCATCCCCCCCAATGATAACAGATAGTCTATTGACTAACGTCTCAAGTTACGACAATGTGTTTGAGATATAGTTAGTATGAATGCAACAATGGTAGCTCAGTGGTAGAGCACCGGCTTGTCAAGTATTGTAATGTGAAAGGTCTTAGGTTCGAACCCTGTCTCATGCAACTTACATGGTTATATAAATAAAAACAAATTGAAATAAGTATAAGATTTTTTATTGTCCCTCCATCCACCCACAATTCCACCACTGTTCTACATTTTTAAATACAACATACAACACATACACAAATACACTTAACTATACCGTTGGCTGCCACGCCACTTAATATCTACGCTAGCTACTTTGGGGACTTGTCCGAAGACAAGTCCGGGCTGATTTTGTTGATGGAAACCTTTAGGGGAACGCACACCCCCAGGTTTTCCATCAAAAAATCGAAAAAGGGAAAATCCCTGTTGGTGCGTTGCCTACGGCGCCCGAAGGCGAATCTTGGGCAGTGGCACTGTCCCATCCCATGGCAGAGACCATGAGACAGAACAGCGCGGCCCGTCCCTATAAGCTAAAAAAAAAGGGGATCAAGGTGGCGTGGCAGCCAACGGTATAATTAATACAAACACCTAACTAAATACAATGAGATACCACGACCACGATGACGGCGAAACCACGAGGCATTGACGGACGAGGCGACGACGGGGCGACCACGAAGCGACGACGGGCGAGGCGATGACGGGCGAGGCGATGACGGGCGAGGCGACGACGGGGCGACCACGAGGTGATGACGGGGCGACCACGAGACGACGACGGGCGAGGCAAAGAAGAGGCTGGTTTTGTAAAGATAAAACAGTGTTAAAGTGCTGCACAAGAACAGATTTTTTCTTTTTTTTTAAGATGAACTGTACCGATATCAGCTCATAGCTTTAACTTGTTGTCAAGAAAATTTGCAAGAAAAACATATAAAATTGTTAGAATAACACAGCTCATTTTTTACTTTTTGCAAATTGCCACGCAAATTTTTCTGAAGTAATCAGGCGGAAATATTGACCCCACAACAAAACGAGTAGGATGTTCGTGATCCTTATCAAATTTCGGGTTGAAATGACGTGTTTATAGCTAAAAGTCGGATTTGACCAAAATCGCGATTTTTTATGAATTCGCGATTTTTGACGATTTTCGGGTATTTTTTGCTGATACATGGAATCGACCCAAAATTTGACGAGGATCACGAAAATCTGTGTCTTTTTTCTAACAGATCAACAAATAACGAGTTATTTGTCATTTTAAAACCGGAAGAAAAAGCGGAATTTAAAATTTCGGAAATCTAAAAAATGAGCTTTGTTCTCATTTAAAAGGTTAACAGTATTCTGATAGTAGGAGAAGTATACTATTGTTAATAAAAGCTTTGCGGCGTTTTAAATATTCTAAAAGTACAATTTCGGTTCTGACATCTAAATAGACTAGAATTAAAAAATAATACGATGATGGGGCGACCACGAAGCGACGATGAGTGAGGAGATGACGGGGCGACGACGAAGCAACGACGGGCGAAGCGACGACGAAGCGACCACGAAGACTGGACGACGGGCGAGGCAAAGACTGGGCGACGGACGAAACAAAGGCGTGTGTTGGCTGAAAAAAAAAAAAGAAATAAAAATTGAACTTTAAAGTTAACGATTTTTAGTTTAACGATAAAAGCAAACCTGCACTTCTGTTGTTTTCTTCACAGTTTTCTTCTCCTGGGTTAGTGTGTCTCGCTTTTTTCATAATTCTCATTCAATGGTAGATGTTTTTCTTGTTGTTTCTTTTTCATTTTTTCTCGTCATTTCGTTTGCTTTCAAACGTTGAAAAACACTTTCAAACGTTACTAACATCTGAAAAGCCTATCCATTAGAAGAAATACTCAACCATTCTCCCTATTATGATATTAAGATGAAGTTATAATCACAAGGCCACCCATTTATACTAATGTAATTTAGGACAGAAATAATTTCCAAACTAACCTCCGATCAAGAATTTTCTGAAAAACATATGTTTCATCTGCTCTTTCATCTGGATCTGGAGTTGAGGCCTGATTGGGACTATTTCGGATCATGATTAAAATGACTTGGATTGGGTGGGCTAAGGCAGAATTACTTCCCTTCGAGCCATCTTTCCATGTAACCTGAAGGGATAAAGCCAGATTTTAATGTGACTAGTTAGGATTCCATCATTCCAGCATTTTTACATTGTGCTCGTGAATAGTGGATTACAGGAAAATAAACGGGTTTTGTTGTGGCCCATTCTTGTGGATTGTTAAACCAAAGTCCTAATGAAAAAACATACAACAGACACAAAATGTAAATCACTATTTAACACAAAATCCAATAACTTGCCTACACAAAATTACCTTGCATGAAATTCTTGTGATAATATAATCAATGATTGAGCACCGTTGATGGCTTTGAAGGCTGGAATCCATTACTGAACTATGATGGGGAAACATGTTGTGGATAAGACCACAGACCAAGAAGCAAGAATTGAATCTATTCTTGGTCTGTGCGAACACACTTGGATGCTGGAAATCGTTTGTTTTCCAGCTAAGTATACTTTCAGAACAGCATTTCTTCATTTTTTTGGAACTGGTGTACGTAAAGCCTTATGATATACGAAATAGCAGGAAGCGAAAATGCAAGAGTTTACTTAAACCATGCTGGGAAGATAACTAGGTTGTAGGTTCTAACGCGACTACACTTTACTTCACTACTCTGTGTTTTTACTTGTACCACTTGTACCACGCGACTAAACTTTGTGTGGCTGTTTGCCGATTGCCGAAGGCCCGAAGCACTGCCTATGAATACGAATCCATCTAGCGGGAACCTTGTAACGATGTGTTTTTCTTTTTCGTACGAAAGCCCAACCGGCCGGCCGGCCCAACGTTGCTCTTTTTTCTTTCTTTTTTTGCAGCATTTTTTAACTGTTGTCAAAGCGCAATGGCAGCAAAAGGTAATGGCACGGCATGTAATTGGTTTTTGGGTAATGTACAGACGAGTGAAAACAATATCACTGAGACAATTTTCGCGAAGAAAATTAATTGGCATTTTGGTGAACACGCACTACAAAACATTCTATTCAATGTTCTTTTTCTCCAACTCCTTGCGAGCCATGTAAGCACGGAAACCCTTATCCGTTCCAAAAAGTACCACAACGACATCCGATTGCGGTTAAATAGATCGTACAAAAACTGCAACTGGCCACTGGTCTTAACAATTCCATCCCTAAACACACACAACAGAAAATAAGTTTATAGCATCAATAAATTTCACGATGCCCATCTAAAAAGCCATCATGTAAAAGATTTAAATCGCATTTTGTCCGTATATTTCCGGAAAGTACAGTAATTGAAATTGTTTCTCTCCGGAAAATGGCCAATGGTTTCGTTAGCAAATGTCATCATTGCTTTCTTCATCATCTTTTTCATCTTCTAACATCACTTTACGTAAAGCACGTACTTTACTTTGATGCTTTTTGCTGCGATCATGGCTTTCACGCCTAGCGACAATCAACTTATTAGATGAGTATTTGTGAAATATTTCAAACACAGGTCTGCTACTTACGATTTTACTGTTTTAAAATTCTTTTTACAAGCTGGGCAATACAAATCCATTAAGTCTTCGTCAGAATTTTCACTATCAATAGTAATATTCCCAAGGTTTTCTTCTTTTGGGATGCACTCTTCATTTTCTTGTTGCTCAAGCTTCTCATAAGCTTGGTTAGAGACTTCTACATGTTCTTTTCGCGAAGCTTCTTCTTTCTCATTAAGGCCGCTCTCGGAATCACTGCCACTATCCGAAGTATCCACCGATGAAGTATATTGAGCTTCAATATCCTGAAATCCAACACCGAATGATTTTTTTTACCGATTTAAAATTCTGCACTGATAATAGAATCTTAAGTTACTTACTCTTAGTTGTTTTTCCAAGTCTGACATTACAGTGAAACCAAAACTGGTCGTGCTTGTTGTTTCGTTTAGAAGTTGGCGCCTTTTCTCCCTATGGCGTTCTTGTTGAAGCTTTGTCTTTAATGCATTTTGTGCTGTCTTTTCTTCAAGCAATTTCTGTCCAACAATGGTTTTTATTTAAGATTTACTTTTACAATGAAAAATGGTTGAACTTACTATGTAGGCTTTAACTCGAGGATCTCGTTTACGAACGAAATTTACCAGGGCTCTAACTTCTTCATTCCTTTGCTTTCGACCCGCATCTCTAAGCTTTTTATTATCTTTCTCCATCAGTCGCTGTATTCTGTTATTTTAAAAAAGACAGCCTAGTCAGACAAGCAAATATCAACATTTAAAACGACAAACAAACCTGCGCGGTACTTCTTTCAAAGTATCAATATTATACTTATCTAACCAAGAGTATGGCCGTAATGTGCAATACGCACTCCAATAGGAATAAAATGGGCGAACAACCTAAGAAAAATCATCAAATAAATTTGCAATAAAGAAACTCTTGTGCTTTCATTTACCTCACTGTAGTCACTGGTGGAATTACCAAAATCTGGGATTTCAAAGTCACTATCTTGATCTTGTGAAAATTCCATGTCTTCAGCAGCAATCCTGCTAAATAACTCCCTTTTGCAAAACAAAAATAAATTTAAAGGCAATATAATCCAAAATTGATCAATATGTGAAATACATACCCATAAACACCATAAAAAGATTCCTCGTCATCTCCAAACCCAGAGTAACAAGCAGAAGTGAAGTATTCAAATAAATTTACTGCATTTTCTTGATACTCTGCTCCTTTTGCTGAAATAAATACAATTATAATCACACTGTCCAAGAAAACAGAACATGAATCATTTACAACCTCCAAGCAGGATTGCATCCCGATGCTTATCATACCATGCTCTCTCTTGGGGATCACTTAATACTTCATAGGCTGCTTGAATAAATTGAAATTCTTTTTTTGCCTGATCTGAATTTTCTAGATTTTTGTCGGGATGCCATTTGAGGGCAAGTTTTCTGTAGGACTTTTTTAGGTCATCTTCAGATGCATTCAAGGGGACACCAAGGACTTCATAGTGGCATTTCATATTATTTATTACTAAGACAATAACGGAAAAACTGAGGTAATACGAAACAGTAAAACTGATATTAGACCAAAAGGTGTATACTTTAGTTTAAGATTTTTCGAATTTCCGCTGTTGCACTTGGCACTTTGGCAGTTTTTACTGTTAACGTTCGTCTGCTGATTTACAAAAGAGACACCTGGTAGAAGTCGTTCGTACTATACGCTGAAGGAAACGTTAGTCGTCTTTGAGCTCTGGTAAACAGTAAAAATGGCGAAGTATATTACTGGAGCCCTCGATAAACTTAAAGTAACCTTTGATATTTTGAAACAGAATGGTGGAATAAGGGGTAAGAACGAAAAGTAAAAAAGACCTCGAATAATGCATTAAATTTTTTAATCTTAGGATCTCTCTACCAACTTTTTCGGACTGATGAATTAAAGAATGGGACTGTAGTCGGCACGGATAAATACGGAAACACGTATTACGAAAATAATCGCTATTTCGTCGGCCGAAATAGATGGGTCATTTATAATGACAAAGTTTTTTTGGACTATGATGGTTCCCAAGTGCCTGCTGAGTGGTATGGTTGGCTGCACTACAAGACTGACTTACCTCCAACAGTGGCAAGTTTCTATTTTTGTCTTATAGGGAAAAAGGCAAAATGTGCAAAATTACAGATTTAAACTGATTTTATATGATTTTTTTCAGAAACCATCTGTCAAGTACAAATGGATGGTTGATCACACTGAAAACAAAAGTGGAACATCAGAGGCATACATGCCATTTTCTACGACGAAATCCAAAATTCAGGCTTGGGATCCAAATGCCAGAAAAGAATAGTGTTTCCCATGTGTACAGTTTGGCATAGTGTATCACAATTCAAATAAATAAGATATAGCCTAACAAGAAATTCAACTTGTATTGTTTTGAATAATACTTTCGTAGCTTATTATCAATTTAAATGGATATTACACAGCTCGTAGTTGCTTATTTTGAGCATGTGCATACAGGTCATTGGCATGGCTCTAAATCTATCTGTATATAGGGACTTGAAGATAGACTATCAGGAGGATGTTCCCTTTGTATCACTATGCTTCCTGTAAGAAAACAGAGATGTAGAATTTTTTTTCTTTGTTAATTAGGTTTGTTTTTGTTTTTAATACGCATAGTTTTTCCACATACCCGTGTCAACGATTCTTCCATGACAATGTGACAAAAAGATTGCTTCAAGTCTTGCGTAGACAAAACCAAGCAAAGGACGTTGATTTGGGTCTTTGGCCCAACAATCTTCCATGAGCGTCCAACAAGCATCGTCAAAGCAAGGCAACCTTTCCGGGCGAGTGCCTATCATAATACAACATCAAGCTAACTCGAGGTGTAATTTTTTTTAAATGAAATATTTATGGTTATTTTAAGGAAGCTATTGACAGAAGTATGCAACACGGCAAACTACATAATTTTTTAACTGACGATTAAAACCGAATAACGCTTACCTCGGCGGACACACTGCCACAACTGGTCTTTATTTTGACACTGTTCAAAGGCATATGGAAGCTTCGTGTGACCAGCACAGATGTACCAGAATAAGATTCCAAATGCATAGACGTCAACGCTGGAATCGTAGTGTCCAGTAAACAATTCTGGGGCCATGTGAATCGGTGTTCCAACGATGGATCCTGCAATTCCAATCCAGTCCAATAAAACTAAAGAATACCTTTTATAAAATTCACCATTTAATGCGCTCATACCTGACATCATTGCTTCAGGTTTGCAAAATCCGAGGTCAGTAATTTTGGCACGGTCTTCTGGGTCTAACAAGACATTCTTTAGTTTGATGTCTCGATGAACCAAACCCTGAGTGGCCAAACAAAAATAAGGTTTATTTTTTTTAGCACAAATTACCCATAATAACAATGTAGCTTTTGTACCTGAGAATGAAGAAAACGGATCCCCTCAACGACATCAATCGAAACCCGGAGCCTTTTCGGCCAAGTTAAACTCATCTTCAAAGCGGTGTGGAGATCTCTATTCATTCTGTGAACCATCATAAATAAACCAAACTAATTCACTTGATACAAGTATACTTATAACGCGAACCATTAAGGTATTACCTTTCCATTATAAGAAGTACCGCTGGTGATGCTCCTCCTCCGTAAGAATGATCAATGACCGACCCGATCAAACTAACGATGCGGTCATGAGGTGGCACCATGCTTTACGTGTAACAAATAGTAAGTTATAAGAACACTTGATACAATTTGAACTTGAAATACCGAGAGTAATGGAATTCCATTGCGAGATCATTCCAATGTTTATCGTCTGGTGGGACAACTGACTTTACAGCGCACCTAGTACCTTTCTCCGCGACTGGTCCCCAACTATCACAGGCATAAACTACTCCATACTGTCCACGACCGAGTTCTCTACCGAGCTGTGGCATGCCTATAATCAGACAGTAGGCTTAATATTCTAACGTACCTGGCACCATTGAATTCTTCCGGAGCCGAAAATTTCTTGGCTTTGAATTAGAGAAGAAATCATATTACCATAGAGAATCATGTCTTTAAGTGATGTAGATTCCAAAGCCAATCTGGCTACACGAGGAACAAGAATTTTTCGCAACCGCAAAAATAATTCTTCATTCTTTTCGAGGCGACCAGTGTGAACCGATTCTAATTCTCTCAGGGAATCCAAAAAGGCAACATGTGCTTGTCGAAGTCGATCGCGAAACTGCAGAAGAAAGCCACGAATAAATGCAAATAAAACAATAATCTTTCATTAATAGCAAGTTCTCAATTAACCGTTATTTCTGATGTACAACTAAATACTGAACCTGGGAGCAAATTACACGTGCCAGTCGGTTATCACTAAGCGAATCTAGAAGATCAACGGCGACCTGAGTTTTCCATTCGGTAGGTGTCATGGGGCTTTGGTCTGAAGACGTACTCCACGAACCTGATCCAGAACTCGTGGTAGATAACGTATCTGCTTTTGGTAGAGTCAGAGAGCGCAAAAACTGATGGAGGCGTTCCCACATTGAGTGCACAAAAGAGGCAGATGATTTTACGTTTAACTGAACCTGATACGCTGCATTGATTATCTACGACCAAAGAAAACCAAAAATAAAAGATGAAATGAAATACGAAGTATTCGTAAGGCAAACAAATCATCACAAATACCTGTTTTAGAGATTCGCTGGCTCTTTGTGTGTCTGAATAGCTGTCTTGCTCTGACATTCTATCAGCATCATGAGTATCATGGTGATGGGCCTTTTCCAGTGAACTAAGACATCTACGTGCAAATGGTATCAACAACATTTACAATACAGTGAAGGAGATTTTTAAAAAGCGTCACAAACCGTTGAAGTGTGCCGAGATAGGTTTCTCGTAAACTTAAAACTGAACTCGTGAGTTTCTCCGCAATTGTCTTGTTCAACAGGGCTAGTACAAGATTTTGAATTTCTTCTGTGGATTTTCGAAGCTGATGGTGGTCAACGCTTGAACGATCTTCACCTATGGAAAAAACATTTTTAAAGCAACATACGAATTGGGTGACTATCTGTATGATAGCCTATTGAAGATTTTTAGGCAACACTTACGAAATATATCGTAATCGATAGCTGCACGTATAAGCTCGTCTCTCATTTCAACCATAGTTTGGGAAATCAGCAAACGTATTTCTTCTTGTTTCTTATTGGCAAATGCCAACAATCTGTTAAACAATTCACCTTCCTTTTGCTTCACATATTCTAATCTTAGGGGTGTTACTTGAACTTGGCGAGCCCAATCGAACGCCGACAAAATAAAATTACTCAGCATTTGGTTGTGACACTTTAAAAATAAAATCAAGCAAGAAATCTGTTAACGTAACTGTTTGTCGTGCATATTAATATAAAGATATTACCTCATTGAGTATTTTAGCTGACTGTAGAAGCTGATTTTGTAGGACGCTCCTCACAAATGGTAGACAGGAAGTAACTCCGCAAGTCAATTCATCAACAGTACTCTGAATTCCACCATCTACAAAGCCTACAATGACGTAGATGTTAAGACATTATTAGCACATCTTTGGCGTAGCTAAACTTAACATCTATGCAAATATTCTGGTTGAGCTGAATTACCGCATTCTCTTGTAGAAAAGCCTAGTTCGCTGATTGGCTCGTACGCAAACACGATATGATCGGGAGAAGGATTTTCTTTTACTTCATTAACAGGAAAATTGCCGGGAGAGGCAAGTTCCCTGTCAGGATGAATACTCGTATGCCTTCTGTGTCGGCCTCCTGCGCCAATGTTGGGCCGCGTTATGACTAACGAACTAGTTGAATTTTGTTGCTTCTTTCGAAATTCAAATAAAGAGAATTACATCGTGAAACAGACATATAATTTAAAGGGAAGAAAATGTCTTTACCGGGATTGTACCAGCGTTCAAAACGAAATGAATTACAGTTGAAGAAGGGAGAAGTTGTTTGAATAGTTTCAATTGAGATTTTTCTTCCTGATTTAACTGTGTTCCATGAACAGCATATAAAAATATTGGTGTGGTGCATTGGTTCACTAGTGATAGAAAGTCACTTGGGCTGAAGGAGCACCAATTTCCATTAAATCTGTTTTCTAACATATTCGAAAAGTTTCCAATATTCGAAAGATTCAGAAGGGTATTAATGGTTAACAGACAATTGTATTATGAATTTCTAATCTTACCAGCAGAGTGAAAGGACGGTGCAACCCAAACTTGGGTACCATCACGAAAAAGAAAATGTTTTATATTGACATCCATCATGCTGTGATCACAGTAAATATCCTTCAAACCAAAGGATTAGAATTAGTCTTTGGATGTAGGTGGAAATACAAGATAACAACAATATTAACCTTGGCTTGAGGAGAGTTGCAATCAATAACCAAATTGTCATATGATATTATAGATTGGGAAAAAGGTAATGTTGTTGGAGCCAACGTAGTGCTCAGTCCTTATGATTGAAAACACAAGTTACCAATTCGGCTCACTGAACTTCCAAATGAAATTATTTTTGTTAATTACCCACAAGACAAAACGAAGTATGCCTAATTTTGACACCTTTCCAATGACATTGCTGTGTAGTGTCTTCATTTTTGCTATCTACATTAGTTTCTATCTAAACATGGATTGTTCAATTATTCAAAAAAAACTTGATAGGTAAAGAGGTTGCTATTTACCACAGGAAATAATGATTTGCCACCAATTAATTCATTTGTTAAAATTGCTCTGGCTTTGTTTGAATAACCTAATACCACCAGGGCAACTGATTTGTCAACCAGTTCATTGATTACATGTAGCTTATCGGGGTTTACTTGTAGACTGGGAAGCTCATCTAAGATTCAAAATTTTGGAAAAATTGAAATTTATAAAATTATATCGACACAGTTAGAAATACCTTGTGTCAAATAGTCCGCTGTGTTGATCTCGTTGATGATAATTTTAGTATCGCGAAGTATATTACATAGCAATTTACAATTTTTAGAGTATCGATTAAGTTCAGCTGGCAAACTGGTAGCTCTTGCCAAGTTCTTTGTAATACCCTCTTTCCGAGTTGAGGATGCTGAATTCATCTTAAGACTTTCCACTTGAAATCGTAACTACTCCGTAAGAGCGCCAGTTTCACTTTCACGGTCACCAATATCTTTCGTCGACAGACGGAAAATTCAATTTGTCGTAAACAAACACTTGCCTGCCACCTAGCGTCAATACTTGTTTTAACACCCCGCCTACGTTTCAAAACGGAAATCTGCAATAGACGATGACAGATTTTTCTGCAGCCTAGGTCCAAGGAAATCTACAAAATTTATTTACATTTTGGGAAGTTTTTGATACGGTTTACGAGTTTTTTTAAAGCCAGTTTGAAGACAAAAAGGCTTGTTGACGTAGAAGTTGACAAGATTAGATGGCACAGCCTACAGAAGCCATACGGCTATTTATCGTTCCGCACAAGACCAAATGGTCAAGCTTTAAGTTATACACGCACTGGGCTGTCGGGGCACGAGGACCGGATAAAGCCCAACAAGTGCGATCAAAGTCGACGTCGAGGGTATTTTCCAGTTTTGGAACACGCGTATCGTCGAAGTGAGCGCAGCCAGTAGGGAGAAACACCTTTTTTTGAAGACGTTTATTTCCCAAATGAATTGAAGACAGTTTAAGATAGGATTACAAGAAGAAAAATCTACGCAAGATGCTTCTACAAAGCTGGTTTCACAATTGGCAGTGATACGAGGGTTGTGAATTAAGAACAATGTGGATTGGAGGAACGGGAAAAACACAGACACGAGGAGAGGACACAAACTCCGGGGAAAAGATACATTTAAAAAAAGGATCATCTTTCAAGAGGATTTCTAAATAAGAAAAATAATAATAAAAGAAACGAACTGAATTTTGAAGGTCAAACCACCGGAATAGCGTCATTTTAAAGCGATTATTGGCAATCGCTACATTTTTAGGTGGTGAGACTGCAAGAAATTGGGTGGCGTTTAAAACACTAACGAAACAGCATTAACTGATTATTTCCAAAACAGTGAAACTTAAAACATTCTCCATAGATAAGCCAAGCTCAGGAAGATATCATTTTCTAAATTTTCCTTTTTCGTAAAGGAAGAGAGAATTAAAATTAACTTTAGTTAGGAACCGAGTGGTTTGATCTTTTTGTGTTTTTAAGTAGTGAAAGGAGCTGTTTAGGCCGATGCGGTACAGGCTTCTCTCAGACATTAGCGGCCGGAATTCAAAGCTGTACGAGAAAGATTCCAGCATCCGGTGCAGCCCTTTTTGATACGGATCTTATCCGTCGACTTTATCACCTCCTTCTTGTGGGTGTGCGATTTATTTTGTTGTTGTTAGCAGATTACCTCTACGAGTTCGTAAATAAGCTCTGACCCGACAGCCAAATAAACAAACAGACAATGGGTACTGGAAGAAAAATTGAAATCCAAAACATAAATCAATTCATACGAAAGAGGATTGAAACACGTAGGAACATGGGGTTATGCATTAATGGTTAATCATTTTGGAAAAATAGGATTTAGGGAAATGCATCATTGAGGAAAATGTTTAGGAACTTTTTGTTAATTGAAGTAAGACAAAATCACGAACACATTTTTACGTAAATCGACGACACACGCGCTAACATTCGTGTCAACATTTTAACACGATGGGGTAAAAATTTCGTTTGGTTTTCACCATTTGGGACATGAACAGTTTTGACCCGCATTTGAAAGGTTAAAAATGAGGATAGGCATGTCACAAAAAGTGTCTCATCTAAAAAAAATGAATCCCGAAAACTGCAACCAAGTTGCAGTTACTATTCCTGAGAGGATAATTGGCTCAACAAGACCCACATCACTTTTGAACGCAAAAAAAAAGAAAACTGGGCTACTTGCACCCTCTACATTTAGTTGTAAACAACTATCCGAAACTACCGACAAAAGACGAAAAAAAAAAAACATGAAAACGAAACGTTAAAAACACACTGGTTGTACGAATGTGAAGAACAAGTGATTCTTCAGGTGACACCACGAGAAAGGTAGTTTTGTTTATCGTGAGGAACTGCCGTTTCATCGAAGGAGGATTCGATTAACAAAGAGAAACATAAAACATTCGAAAGGGGACATGCTATAAAAAGTTAAACGAAACAACAATGCGTTTGCCTTGCGAAAGCAAACATCCTGGTTTAGTTAGGAGGACCGAAGAAAACAAATCGAGTGAGGTAGATCCATGGAAATGGTTAAATTTTTTTAAAAGAATATTGTCTTTCTTTTTTTTTTCTTTTTTTTAGTTTTTCTTTTAAGGAAGGAAAACAGCACCAAACCTTCATAAGGAACTACAAGAGTTTGCGCTCACTGAACTTGCGCGCGCGTCACAATTGCTTTTGGAAACACTAGGCAAGCAAATCGCCATAAAAGTTATTTTTAATTTTTCTCGCAAATCTCTCTCTTTTTTTTTCAAAAGTAAAATGAGACGATAGAAACAAATGCTAATCAGTTAAACTGGTACGTGTGCTGTTGTTGTTTTCGCAAATATTTTCAAGTTTTACGTGGGGCGGTTGGATAAGCAAATTGAACGAGAAAATATACGTATTTATCGCTGCCTTCATCACAATAGATTTTACGTATGAAACAAAACGAATTAAAGAAGCGACCTTTTTTTCACACGAGTGAAATGACGTTATTACGTACATAGTAAATTTTGTTTTGCACTACTTCTTTTTAATTGTTAATTGGTCATCGTACTGAAATTCGGGTCGATTTTCGTAACGTAGAGCTATACGTATCTGTATATCATTAATGGGATTCCTTCATGCATTTAAATCTTTCGCGAGTCTACGACATAATTTCTTTTAAAATGTTCTCCGCCGAGACAATAGACAAGTATTAAAAAAAAAAGCAGTAAAAAACATTCGCACACCCTGAGAGCTGCCCCGATATCGAAGGCCATCTGCAGTGCGAAAGTTTTTGAAAAACTGGGACAAGTCCTGTAGTGCTTCCCTGAGTCAGGCGACACGATTTGAGAAGAATTTTTTTTTTCTTTCACGGAAGTAAAAAAAAAAAAATTAAATTAAAATTAAAATAAATTTCATAGGAAACGTAGTAGTAGGGGATAGTCGACGGTTTCAACATGATCGACAAATAAAAAGGGAGAAAAAAAATCTATCTGAATGTAAAATTAGTTCTTTGCGTTTGAAAATGCTTTTGTACTTTCAAGAGGAATTTTCGCGTTTTGGATTTCTAAAGTCTCGCCTATATAATATATTTTTATCCACAAGGGCTGCGCAACCTCTCCCTCTTTCTTTATTTACCGTTTCCTAGGGAAGTTGGAAGGGAGGGTAGGTCGTTTTCTACTATTTCGTTTTTGTTCTGTTCGGCGAGATTACTTATGCTATGCAGGAACATTGGTGTGGTGGCAAGCGAGAGTTGGTTCGCCCTTCTGACAAAAAAAAAGGGGGTCAATCGCTGGGGGGTAAAAAGAAGAATGAAAAAAGGAAATCTATAAGAACATATCTTATATCATACAGGAGGAAATGTGCAAGGGTGGGAAATTTCTACGTAGGGGCTCCGAGTTTTTTTTTTAGAAGATCTGCACTCGATTGTTACCAAAGTCTACGATGATGATGTAGCCCTCAGGTGAAATGCAGACGCCACTCGGTCGATCCATTTGACCCGGTCCCGATCCCTGAGTCCCAAATTTCGTCAAGAAATTGCCGTTGGGTTGGAAAATTTGAACACGATGATTACGTGAATCGGCAACTGTTGATCAACGAATAAAATAATTTTAGAAATTTCCTAAGAAAGTTGTTTCGCATAACTTACCGATAATGTGGCCTTCGGAGTCGACAGCGACGCCTTGCGGACGTAAAAATTGGCCATTTCCCGATCCTTCGGAACCCAAGAACCGTGCCGATTGGAAATCGGGATTGATAACTAACAGCCGGTGATTGTTGAAATCTGTGACGACGATGTGCCCCTCGTGATTGAAACAAACGCCACGGGGCGAATCGAAATGTTTCCAGAGCGTTCCTTCAAAGCCATACTTGTTGATAAATGTGCCGTCAGCTGCAAATAGCTGGATGCGATGGTTTCGGGTATCCGAGACTAAAATCTGACCCTCAGCGTTAACGGCCAGATCCCAGGGATAGTTGAACTGGCCGTTCTTGGTCCCTTTCTCGCCAAACTTGAACAAGAAAGTCCCGTCAAATGTGAAGACTTGAATGCGATGGTTGTCCTTATCAGCCACTAATAACGAAATTAAAAAACACACAGAATGAAATGCTTGTACTGTAGTTAAACATACTAATGTATACAAACCGATAATACGACCCAGATGATCAGAAGCGACACCAGCCGGCCGATCGAATTGTCCAGGACGAGTGCCGGGAGATCCGAAACGATGATGAAATACTCCAGCCGAGTTGAAAATCTGGACGCGGTTGTTACTGCGATCGGCGATAATGATGTAGCCATCCTTATCACAAGCCACACCCCATGGACGGCACAAATCGCCTTCGCTCTCACCCTCCTTACCGAACGCTAATAAAGGCTGGCCAACGGTCGAATAATCTCGTCCACTACGGACTTTGACGGTGAAAGGTGATCCGTGAATGTGTCGACCTCGAATCATCACTGTGATGATGTGTCGGCCCTCCACTTGAGGTCGATATGTCATGACGTAAGTGCCGTTCTGACGATCTTCCACATCGGCCCGGTAAGAGACACCATTCGGTCCTTCGACGATGGCAACGATAGGATCACCTCCGACGAGACGTGGATCTCCTTGATGATCTTTGACGTGGACCGTCATGCAAGCTACGTGGTTACACAAAGCGCGTTTGATTCCGTCGCCAAAGGCTACAGATGTAGGACCAAATCCGGAACTGGATATGAGACCCAGGGAGCAAATGGCCTGAAGTAGAGCGCCATCGGGCGGGTTGAATTGGATGATGTCGTCTTCTTGCGGTTGCAAACTGCTGCGTATTTGTCTTAAATGCTGAAATTCGATTAATGCTTTGTCTTTAGTGTGAAGAATCTCGACATCGGAACCGGATTCTAGGGCAGTTTTCAGTAATTCGGCAGTGGATCCGAGACGTAGAAGAGCCATACGTAATTCGTCTAATTGTAAATGAAGCGATTTGCCTTTGACTTGTCTGATTTTCTCGACGCGTTGCAGCAGTTCCCGTTCTCTCTCTTCCAGCGCGGCCATGTGACGGCGAGTGGCCGTCCGGATTTCCGTGGCGATAGCTTGAGCACGTAATTCAATCCGTTCCGCCATTTTGCTAGTCATTTCCATGCTTTCTTCCACAGCACGCATGCCCGCCTTGGCATCTGCCAACAGCTTCAAGCTAATCGTTTTCGAATTCTCCACAGCATCTTTGAGATAAATGAATGAATGTCCTCGATGGTCACGTAACGTGCATTCGGAGCAAATGGCCACCGAGCACATGTCGCAAAAGAGCCGCAATACTTCAGCTGGATGGATGTCACAGTAGGAGAATGACGGGCTAGAGAAGAGCGATAAACCGACGGGCAAACCAACAGTTTTGGACAAATCTTCCGTAAATCGTACGATGTAATGATCTTTGGTGAGACGGACGCGCTGATGGGCGCGAACGCAGCTGTCGCACAGCACTTCGTTACAATCGCGGCAACGTGACGATGCCACGGCTCCTTCATCGCAGTTGGAGCAAATGTATGCCCGGCTGGGCACCATTTTAGCGGCCACTCCGACTGCGGTTTCGTAGCCACCACTTCCGCTACTGACACGCTGATCCAGGACGGAAGGCGATTCATATTCTGGAACGTCGCTGACCACTTTGAGGATGTCACCAATGAAGGAATTGGTGGGCAAAGTGTCGATAGTTCCACCTTCGCCTAAATAGACTTCTTCCCGGCAGGACGGACACGGAAAACGAAGACGGCCGGCAACGTGAGCATCTAGGCAGCGTCGGCAGTAAGTATGGAAGCAAGGTAAAACACGAGGATCGTCGTAACGGTTCAAACAGATGGGGCAATGTTGTGTCTCGGTTGGAGCGTCTGGATCGGGGAAGACGGAAGCCATTCTTCGCTGATCAATGCGATTAGCATTTCGTCCATGGAAATCTGGCCTACACAACACAATAATCCTCTTTATTCGACATAGACCTGGTCGGGTCGTAGGCCCATTGTCAAAAGTGCTGTAACGTCTAACGACAGTCCTACCCATTTGTCTCTGGACCCCCCCCCCTTCCTTTCTTCCTCGATAAAATTTTTTTGGAAGGTATGACGACACAACAAGAGGCCGTGCCCTTGTGTCTATCAATTGTCATCATCGTAAAAAAAAAGAGAAAGACTATAGGCCCTGTGTGTATGTGTGCCAAAGAAGAGGGCTAAAAAAGAGGGTTTCTGGTTTTTAGAGATGGGGGGTTCATGTTGTTTGTTTCCACGGTTCCGTGACCCTCTCCCCCCTTATATCCAAGGGCGTTCTCCCTCGAAAAGTTGTTTACCAAAAAGAGAGAGAATGTATGTGTGTGTGTCTAGAATCTTACCCAAGCAAGAGCGCAGCATCGGGTGGAGATGGTGAGGAAGAAGACACCATCACTCCACCCAGGAGGTCGCCAGGAGAAGCCGCTGGTGTAGCAGAAAGAAGAAGGGGACTAAAGTAGGCCTAAACACGAAGAAACGGAATACATTAAATGATTTCAAGGATAGCAGACATAAAAAAACGAGTTTTTAGTTTCGCTAGGGCCTCTTTTTTTCTCTCCTTCGTACATAAATACACTGAAAATGTCGGTAGGGAGTGTGGGAAAGAAATGGGTAGGGTACAGAAAAAAAAGGGGGTTGATATTTAGGGGACCCATGGTCGGAGGGGGTTCCGTACACGTAGGCCCGTGAGAAGAAGGAAACCCTTCAGAACAATACTGGCATGTACAAATATTAACTTAGAAACTGCAATAAACTGTACTGTTTGATTGTTGTTATCGATCGTACGACATCTACATGTGTAAACTTGTTTACCTTGGTACGTTGCATGGCATTCGCCGAGGAGACCGGACGCGGTGTTCTTGGCTGTAAATCTATGAATCTGACCAACAGGACTGCGCTTGTTCGGGCGTTTGATTACTGACCGGAAACGACCAACTCGCTGCTGCGAGAAAAACCTTTCCGTTCACACTTAGCACACGACACACGACTTCATCGATGTCCCAATGTTTTTACTTTTTCTCGTGTTTAAACTGAAGATTCAGCTAATAATTCGGTCAAGTTATTTTCGTAACAGCGGAACAACCACAAAAACCACACAACGACGAACTGCAAATTAAGAAGGAAAAAAAGAAAGAAGAAAGAGGGGAAAAAAAAGGAGGACAGAAAGAGCCAAACGTGTTTTTAGGCTTCCATTGCTTTGGAGAAGAAGTGGCGAACTAGTTGGGCCTTCAGTCCAAACAGCAGAACTTACCCACCCAACTTTTTACCCGTAGGCCCCCTCGGGCTAAATCATCTCTCCCTTCTTCATCCCCTATTCGACGGAAGAGAATAGGCCCACCCCTCTTTTTTGGGCCCCCTTCCATCAGTGTTTCGCGATAGCTGCCGGCCGCAACCCGGCCTACCGCCTATCTCATGGCTCGATATTCAAAGAAGGCCTGATTTAACTTTCCCTTCCAAGTTTCATGCGATCGGTCGTCTAGCAGAGCCACCATGCGGAAAATTCAAAATCAGTAGGGATGATCCAACATGGTTATGTAATACCTTGTTGAACTGCCACTAGATGGTGACACTAAACAGGGCTCTTTTCTCTGCAGTTTTAATGGACGTCAAATTGACCTTCGAACAGCAGCAACGGGATACGTGACCAGCCTTCAACTGTTTATGTAACTTTCGGGCAAAGAAAAACGGCACGTGGAGCAAGTCCTCCCTGACTATCCGAACAAACAAAATTCTTCTCCCTCCGCCTGCTCCTCCCATGCGTGCAGAGCGGCCTAGGGTGACATAGATGGAGTGCAGTCGGAAAATAAAAGAAAGCGAGAGGGGAGAGAGAAAGTCTCGTGAGAAAAGATGAGGCTCCGTGCTGTGAGTTCTTACCCTCCTACTTTCGATAACTCGGCAACGGACTAACAAATGAGAGGGGGTGGGGTGACGCAACGAGAGGGTGAGGGAAGCAGCTACACGTGCCGAATATGTTTCTCGTGCGTGAGCACTCGTGCACGGGTCCAGCTGACCTCGTCAAACCCAACTCTTACCCCCTTTACTCCTGTTGAGTGAGAGTGGAATCTCGTCTTAGGGTTATACTGGACGTCAACAGAGAATTTGACCGTAAATAACAACTTGCCATCGGACCTATGTTGCATCTGTACTGTTTGGCTGTAACAGCCAGATGTATTATAAACATGGGTCATGTAAAGAGTGTCCCACATGAACGGACAAATAAAAAAAATCTGTTATTCATTCATGTTGATTTAAACGGCATCGCAAAGACATCAAGGAAGAGTATACCATCACTGATTTCACTGTTGATTAGTGACCAGACTAATTAAACTCCATTAAGAGGCCGACGTCTCTGTGTGTTCCAACCGGATCGTTTCGTGTAAATCCATTTTGAGTTTACATTCATCGATACTGTGGGCAATGCTGTTTAATTATATTTCGAGCAACTTCTGTTCGTCCTGTACAATCAATACATGGTCAGCACTAATTCACTGCAAAGTATTATCCAATAAAGTGACTCACCTAATTGTAATTCGACATACAAGGCCAGCGTGACCACCTGGATAGGGACGTCAATTCCGTGAGTTTTACTGGCGTTCCACAACTGCAGATGAGATTCAAAAGTAAGAACATAATCCAGAAACTTTCAATATGGAATAATATACCTGACGGACTAATTCTCCTGCCTTTTCGTATTCGCCTCGTAAGGCGTACACGGTACTCAGATTGTACTGGAGCAGCACTTTGGCTGTTTGTGTAGAGAGCGGGAACCAATCTGTCACCGAAGGATTTTAATATATTAAATTCGTTTGATCTATTGAAAATGTCGTATGATGCTTACCTGACGTATGAGGCAAAAATTGCGAGTTTTCATTTTCAGTGGAGGAAAAATTCGAAAGCTTCGTCACGTTTTCTGGGTGTAGGTGAGGAACCGCTTCATTTATTCGATTCAAAAGAACTAGGGATTCAGCTGCATAGAGGTGACCCAACAATCTGAAGCATCAAATAAATTTCAAGATATATAAATTTAGTTTGTCAAACGGAAAAGAAAAATAGATATATACTTGTGATTGCCAGATAGATGTGGCTGTGTCAACAGTTCCTCCGCTTTGTAGAGAGAAGTGAGGTAATCACCCAAACAGAGGGAAGCATAAGAACTATCAGCGATTATAGTGTTCTTTAAATTACGGTAGAATTCTGGTTTGCGTAATTTGGACAAGGTGCTCACTTCGCTGAGTGTCACATTTAAATCCGGTTTTCCTTTCGAATCAGATTCTTCCTTACCACTAGCATCTGAACACAAGACAAAAGATGTCTACATTTAGGTTTCATTGAAGTATCGTTAAAAACATCGACATACCTTCAGCACCTTTTGGTATTATCAACTTATTGAGTAATAGTTCCGCATTCCGCAGGGCCAAGATGCTGAATTCTAATGTGGGCACCGGAATGGCTGCATTCTCGGAACTGTCAACGATCATAAACGTCTCACATTACTAGCCAATAAGACCATAAATACCGTTTGTACCTTTTGCAGTCGTCGTTAGATATCCTAGAAGACAAGACAACTTTTCTGTGAGATGCGAAGCCAGCGGTTGCTTTAACAATTTCTCGTTGTCGTTCGGTCAATCGAAAATCTTTTCTATTTTCCTGCAAAAAATTTCAAACGGGCTGTAAAATAGAGCACTTACCCTGATAACGATAGTAAATATTTATTACAGGTTTGTGGACTTGGATACAACACTCGGCTAGCCGTAACCAGACCAACGGATCTCTGTGGTGAAGCTGTACAGCTTCGATGAGACAATCAAAGGCATCGGCTGGCTTACGGGCGTATAACAGACTGACGCCCATATTATACAGCAGCTCATACTTGTAGTTACTTCCAATGGTAACCAAAGGTCGATTGGAAATTGGATCTCCTAGATTTTTAAAAATAAATTTCAAAAACTGAAATTACTTGGAAAGACATGACAATGGCTAGCATACCTGTCGATGGTTTCGGAAACTCCGCAAATAGTTCATTGCTTTTGTTAAGAGATTTTTGAAAATGAAGACACGCTAAGTGGTACTTGCCCATTGCGTGATAGATACAACCGGTATTGTTGTGATACATTACGACATCAGATTCACCTCGTTCTTTAAAGCGACCATCGTCTTTGGGTAATTTCAGCTGTTTCAATGATTCGGCGTAAGTGCCTTTGAAGAAAAGGGTTTTGCTCTTTAGACAGAGTGTGGCAGCGTTCTCGGGATCAATCTCAGTTAACAGAGCCAATTCTCTTTCAGCTTCTTCTATCTGGGAGAGAGACAAATTTGCTCGAATTTTTAAACGCTGCAGTCGAATACGCACACCAGGTGGAATGAGCAATTCATCACCAAAACTGCTTTTAAGTTCTTCTTTCCCTTCACAATCCTTTTCCTTGTCCCGTTCCCTCTCTAGAGGTAACGTAGACTTAAGTTTTGCTCCATGACTCAACAAACTTGTTTCCATGAAGTGAACCATATCCAGGGTTTTAACTGGAAAATTCAGGCGAAGGAAGACCTCTGCCAGCAGGAAACAAACCTGGCGGGCTAAGCTCTCATCTAGTTGCTCAACCAGTGAAAATATCTTTGTCAATATTTGCAATGATTTAGGATACTGTCTGAGACAATATAATGTAACAGCTTCATTGTAAAACACGTAACACTGATCAACATCCACCAAGGTTTTTGGTTCTTCAAGATTGCACTGCAATTGTTTGGCGATAGAAGTGAGAGCCTTCCGAAGTTGGCAAATGTTTGTCAGTCCTGCTTTAAAACAATTCACTATGGCTTTGTTATGTATAACTTTGGGATCCTGTGGACGAGAGCATTCCAATTTTGAGAGAAGCTGGATGGCGGATTCATAATTTGTTTTTTCAAAGTCGAGCTGGGCGCTCAAAGCCAAGGCTTTTTCGTGTTCTGAAGCCTGGGATGAATTTTCAGAAACCATATCGTAATTTTCCAAATCTGCCATTATTTGCGCGATTTAGAAAAACAAAGAATTTCGTTAAATATTACTACGGCGACCAGCTAAAGCTTTAAGAAGAATCAATTAATAGCAACTGTAGCTAATTTTCACACCACTACAATTAAAGTTAGTCTGCAACAAAAGCATACAGTTCATAGTATTAAATGCAATCGCTAGATGACGTTTCAAGGGCGGGAACTTTCATTTTATTTTTTAAGTATTTATATTTTTATGTATCTTAAGATGTTAAGATTTATAAAAAGGTCACATACCATAAACAAGAACTCGTGAGCTAACGTTTGGGGCAAAGAGAAACATTGCCAAAGATAGTATAAAAGATTCCCGGTAGTGGATAATTGCCCACGATTATTCAGCTTCATAATTGCGAGCTGCAGTAAAACGTATCGAGAGAATATAGAAGCAAAATGGTTCAGGGAAATTGTTTTTATACGATGGAGCATATTTTCCCGTTTTTAAATATTTTGTTGCCTGGGGAAGAAAGAATATCGCAACGTCAGCGAAAGGACATTGTCCCAACCGATCAAAAGGTTAATAGGGTGACAGAAGAAAAAATCTTCAGAAAATTCCAGTAACTGATGCATCTCTAACCATAGGATTTCGAAGGTTGGAGAGCTTAATTGCGGCTACCTGCACTCAATCTATGCCTATATAAGAGGTAGAAAACCATTTATCGGCCAGTCTTCTCCGCCATCTTCCTCAAGTGTCATCTATGTTTGTCGCTTGCTTTCAATTAGAACGGACCTAATACTTCAAACACAACATGAAAATAGTTACGGAGTTTTTTGCTTGTATCATTTTCTTGACAATGTTGACTGTATCCTGCCAGCCAAAAGAACGCAATGCCCAAGCATATATGGCCGGAAAGGCGCCTGTTACAGGTGTTGTCAATTTCACCGAATTGGCGTCTACAGGTGGCGTAAGGGTCTTTGGTCGAATCACAGGATTGACTACAGGCAAACATGGTTTCCACGTTCATCAGTATGGAGACATTTTCACCAAAGGATGTGACTCTGCAGGGCCTCATTTCAATCCTACCAATGCACTTCATGGTGGACCGCAGGACAGCCCTCATCATCGGCATGCTGGCGATTTGGGCAACGTGGTCGCCAACGATTATGGTATTGCAAACATTGACATAGTAGACCATTTTCTGAAGCTCCGCGGCCCTGATTCCATTTTGGGACGATCCATCGTCGTCCATGCCAATGAAGATGATCTCGGCCGACAAGACAATGAAGAAAGCAAAAGGACAGGCAATTCTGGATCCCGTCTTGCTTGTGGCATCATCGCCATTGTTCCCTGAATTTTAGAACATATTATATTTATTTGAGTAACTGAGTCTTACATGATTAGTTGAATGTAGTTTTATGTTAAGATTTGTTGGTTGTGTGAAATCGACTTGAAAATAAATAATGTTGATACCAAGAACATGGAGACACTTGTGACGTAGATCGTTGAGCACTGGACGCGTGGGCGGACATGTTATGCTAAAATATTAATTGGCGTCTGCTAGGAGGGTGAGATTTGGAGTTGCACGATTGCGATTCCTAAGACTGAACGACTTACGTTTTTAAAAATCTAATTTCAAATTGAAATCAACATCAAAATCATTTTAACGAAATTGATTCGGCCGATCATTGGTGCAAACATCTTCCTTTACTGAGAGCTAGAGCAAAGATTCTTCTGCTTTGTATGCAACGAAAGCAAAATCGCGATTTTAAATAAAAATTTGGTCTATTTATCGTTTGTTTGGAACTACAGCATGATAGAAGATCGTGACGACTATACTTTGTTGACTCATTGGTTACATATTTGAAAAGACGATATTAAACACAAGTGCTCGTCGATGGCCACAATTAAGCAAACAAATCACCCTTGGAACGAAGGATACAACACTGAATGTAGGGCTCAGCCTCGGTCTATCCATGGGTTACTCGTGACCAGCTTCATACCGAAATGTACTGGCGCGACACACGAAAAATTCTTTGTTTTTTTCGGCATCGCACCAGTAGCTTCTGATAGTAAGCTGATCACGATTAACCCATGGACAGGCAGGTCCGAACCCTAACCGAATGAGTGAGCACTTGTGAAGATCCTCTTTCCCGTGTGATGCCAAATGATCAACGTGTTGGGCGATACAGACAAATTCCGCCAAACAGCAGCCATTTAAGACATACAAGTTTAACTGTTTATTGTAACACGCAAGTTCAATTATTTCTTAAACATACAACCCTATTGCTTCTCTTCTTTCTTGTCGTTACTTCCTGTGCTGTCACCACTGCTGGTACTTCCACCGCTGCTTTCACGATCTGCAGCCATTTTCTTGTATGCCATCTCGAAAAGTTTTAAAGATGCTTGTTGGAGATCATTTGTTGTCTTCTTGATCTCTTCGGGTGTTTTTGAATCTTTGTTCACCAACATCTCTCTAACTGCCGAAATTTGCTCGCGGAGCTTCGAGCATTCTTCTGCTGGGAGTTGTTCTTTAAATTCTTCCATCTTGGACTCCGTGTCGTGAACGATACCTTCGGCGTGATTCACAGCTTCAACGCGATCGCGTTTGATTTGATCTTCCTTGGCGAACTGCTCAGCGTTGCGAACCATGTTTTCGATTTCATCTTTGGACAAGCCACCGCTGGATTGAATAACAATCTGTTGCTCTTTGCCGGTGCCCTTGTCACGGGCTGATACGTGGACAATGCCGTTGGCGTCGATATCGAATGTGACTTCGATTTGGGGGACACCGCGAGGAGCGGGCGGGATTCCAATAAGGGAAAATTGCCCAAGGATTTTGTTGTCGGCTGCCATTTCACGTTCTCCTTGATATACCTTGATTTCTACTTGCGTCTGACCGTCAGCTGCTGTGCTGAAAACTTGAGATTTTTTCGTAGGAATGGTTGTGTTGCGCTGAATTAGTTTCGTGAAAACGCCTCCTAACGTCTCAATGCCCAAGCTCAATGGTGTGACGTCCAGGAGAAGAATATCCGTAACACCTCCAGAAAGTACGCCGCCTTGGATGGCAGCACCAACGGCAACGGCTTCATCTGGGTTCACGGCTTTGCTTGGAACTCGTCCGAATATATCTGTTAAGAAACAATACAAAAACAATTACAACAAATTTAACGGGCTGAAGTAAATGAGATTGTTAGGCATAAAGTGAACAAGTAAAATTTGTTTACCTTTGACGGTTTCTTGTACTTTAGGCATACGAGTCATGCCTCCAACTAGAAGGACATCCCCAATGTCATTTTTGCTAACTTCTGCGTCTTTCAAAGCTTTTTGGCATGGACCGACAGTACGCTTAATCAAATCTCCAACCAAACTCTCAAGCTTGGAACGCGACATCTTCAGGTTCATGTGTTTAGGTCCAGATGCATCCATCGTCAGGTAAGGCAAGTTAATATCTGTTTGCATGGATGACGATAATTCGATTTTAGCCTTTTCTGCAGCCTCTTTTACTCGTTGCATTGCCATAGGATCCTTGGTAATATCAAGACCCTGGTCACGCTTGAACTCGTTTACAAGGAAGTTCACCAAAGCATTATCGAAATCTTCTCCGCCCAAGAAAGTGTCACCATTTGTCGACTTAACCTCAAAGACACCTTTTTGGATCTCTAGGATGGAAATATCGAATGTTCCACCTCCCAAATCGTACACGGCGATGATTTTGTCATCCGACTTGTCCATTCCATAGGCGAGTGCAGCTGCAGTAGGCTCATTAATGACACGCAAAACGTTCAAGCCAGAAATTTGACCAGCATCTTTCGTTGCCTAATTAAAGGGTAGGAATGAAGACAGGGAAAGTTGGCTTAAGAAACTTGTAAATATCGTCTAACCTGTCGTTGGGAATCATTGAAATAGGCTGGAACGGTAACAACTGCATTCTTGACGGGAGTACCTAAGTAAGCTTCAGCAGTTTCCTTCATCTTTGTAAGAACGAAGGCTCCGATTTGCGAAGGGGAGTATAGTTTGCCTTGAGCCTCTACCCACGCGTCGCCGTTGGAAGCACGAACAATTTTGTACGAAACGGTTTTCCTGCATACAAGTATATATATATACATCTTAAATTTACTGACATTCACTAAATTAGCCTTATAGATAATTAATTTATAAAATAAAAAATAAAAAAAAAGAATGATGCAATCAAAAGTCGAACTTACATGTCCTTTTTAACTTCTGGGTCATCAAATTTACGACCGATCAGACGTTTGGTAGCATACAATGTGTTTTGAGCATTGGTTACTGCCTGACGCTTTGCAGGCATACCAGCAAGACGTTCTCCATCTACCAAAATGATAAAATATTATAGCATCTGGGGATAACCACCATGAGATGATGTAACCTACCCTTTGTGAATGCAATAACTGACGGTGTTGTTCTTGAGCCTTCTGCATTTTCAATAACTTTAGGAGTCTGACCTTCCATTACAGCAACACAAGAGTTAGTTGTTCCCAAATCAATTCCAATAACAGGGCCTTTAACTCCATCTGATTTAAATCTTCGCTGCAATTCCCATAGGGAACGCGAAGTGTTCTACAAGTAAGAAATTGGGATAAAAATGACCATGAAAGAAAACCAAAAACAATGTGAAAGATATTTATCATTTCATCTGAGCCACACAGAAATAAAGAAAATACTTTATGTTAATACAACACTTATTTTACTAAGAATTTGCCGTCTTACTTTCTGACAAAACTGTGTAATTCCACGCCTTTGAAATACATCGGATGCGAGAATTGTACAGTCTTTAAGAGGACGGGTACACAATCTTGCGGCTTGTAACATTTTGTCGATGAAAATTAACGTTCGAATGTGCAAAGATCCGGCTTGCAGTCCAACAAAACACGTGGTGATGTAACTGAGAGAGAACGTTAGGAAAATGTACAGAAGACTATTCCAGAACAGTTGCCAGTACTACGAAAAGTCGCTACTATAAAACTATCGCTGTCGATCGTAGCCCTCTGGAGGCCAGTTATACTATCTACTCTTGTTGGCTCCTCCTCCTCCAGCTCCATGCTTTATCGCTCCCGGAGTCCCGAGTAAATTATTTCCAATCCTTCATATTAATAGTTTCTTGTCAGATCCTTTTCGTTTGTTTCTAAAGTAGACAGAAAGGATATGATGAAAGAAGTTTTGAAAGCAAGAAAAAATGTATTGCATAATTCTGTGTGTACAAACGAACTATATCTTGGCTTGACAAAATGAACGTCATTAATAAGAAATCAGATCCGGTGAAATACGCTTTTGACTTATGACACGTGAGATTGGTGACAAGTGGTGGCATGGTGACAAAGTAATGTGAAAGAAGTAGATTTGTTGCGAAGGCTTCCTGCTACTTTTGGCAGCTTACTGCATATTTTTAAGTTGAAAAATTAACGGAACGATAGCGGGTAGAATGGAACTTGTCCTGAGTATTTACTGATTGCCATTATGGATAGCCATGGCTACGTACGGGATGCCAATATTGCAGCAAAACCTAGTACGTACGATAAAATCACGATTAACATTTAGTTTAGATGGCGAACGCCTGAATACGCTCAATTACGGTAGAAAGTAAAGCAAAGACTTACGGGATTGATTTTTCATCAATGCATCTTGGTAACTAACCATAGCTCCTGCTATCTCGTTACGATACATTTCACATTCGCCAGTTCCTTCTAGCGTATTGGTTACTTGCAATATAGCATTCGATAGCGCAAATTCTTTGTCGACCAAATTTGGGTTGAAGGCATTGACCGGTAGTTTCGCAACAACTTCGTGAAATTCTTAAAAAAAGGTTAAATGTTAAGCGAATTCGAAAGTGGAAGAGTGATTTATCCTACTGACCAATTAGGAAATTTATGCAGCAACAGATATCATCCACGACACCTTCATAGAAGTCTTCTTCTTCATTTTTTGTAAAATCCACCTGCACAAAGCACTCGGCGAGAAAAAGGAGTAATTCCGGGTGGTCTATGGAATTTTCCAAAGGTAGTTGAAAAAGGCGCACCATCTTTATAAATTGTTTGACAATTTCATAGTGAGTTATTTTTTCATCTTCGTCACTGTCATTGAAGTTTTGAAAGTAGTAAAGGAGAACGAAAAAAACGAGATCCAATAATCCTTTTTGATGCCGACGTTCGAGTGTTTCAGCACTACCTGAATATCCCAAATAAGTTCAGAAAATCAAAATGAAAAAAACTGAAATTCAGCTATGCGTGACTGACGTGAACAATTACCCCTTCCAGTACCTTTTTCGCACGCGCAGGATATAATGCAGATGAAAATATCCCCAGGAGATAATTCCCTGTTTTCTTCAGGTTCATATAGGGGGTTTGTTTTCACTATACGCGCCAAACTTAAGAGCATCGGGCACTTCCTACTTTCAGAATAGTATTGCAGAAACAATCTCGTGACAGCCTCGAAATTTCTGTTCTTGAACTCTGTCAAAAGTTCCTCTTCCGTTCCATAAGAAGGCTCAACAACGACACTAGGCCCTTGTTCTGGCTCACTGTCTTCGAAAACCGGCTCTACTTCGGGCGACTCCGGTTCGAACAGATTAAGAGAAAGCGACTGGGATGGTTTCGGCACTTCCAATGGGACGAATGGTGGAGCCGGATTTCTGCAAGCGAAAAATCAAAGTATACATTAGTATATTAAGAAGTTATAAAGCTACTGAGGCATTACGTTTCGGGCAACGGAACGACACGAGTCGGTGATACGGAGACGGAAGGCATGAGTGGGTCCAATTTTGGTGGAGTAGTCCTATTAGAGGTTGGCCTGCTTGACGTTTCGGCGTGATTTCGTATTGCACATGCGACAGGTACAGATGGAGGAGGTCCGTTGACCACAGGGTGGTCTACCCGAAAGGGCGGAGGTTCTGACTTACACAACCCTACAGGTGGTATGCCAGGAGGCGGAGCTCGATGTACCACTGCAGGTGGCACGGCAAGATTTGAAGGTCGATGATGTCCTGTTGGAGGCAAATTCGGCATCTGAGGCCGGTTAGTATGTAATGGTGGCCTGAAGGGAGGCTGAAATGGATTCGTTTGAGGAGGCATCGAAGGCTGAGCCCTGTGAAGTGGTAGCCTAGGATCATGGGAAGAGTGGTTGATCATTCCGTTAGGCGCATACTGTTGCGCAACAAACTGCGAATGTCTATAATTAATAAAATGAACTTGAGTTATAGATTACCAGATTTACAGTAAGCATTCGTAATAAAAAGGCGTTATCAAAATAATCATTTACATGTCATTGCCCATCGGACGGCGCACAATCCCACTGTATCTATCGTACCAGTCGACAAGCCCAAAATCTCTGAGTCTATTGAGCACTTCGTCACGTCGTTGTGGGCCTAATTTTACAAGGACAGGTGGCCCAAAATCCTTAAACAAATGACACACTCGTTCAAGTTTTGGCTGGTCGAGTGCAGTAGAAAATAGGAAGACCAACACCTAGAAGGGTAATAAAATCATGTAACTTAAACTAATGTAATTTGAGAAAAATTTTAAAAATACCTCATTGGTCGGATAGTAAGATTGAGGGTAATACATAATTGCAAATTCAACCACTTTGCAAATAAAATCCCATCCTTTCAGATTGTGATCATTCACTAGCGTTACAATGATTTTATTGAAGGAATACAGTGAAATCTGGATAGAGAGAACAAACGGTAAGATTATTAGTTTCTTTTTATTGAAAGAATAAACATCTTTTATTTAAAAAGAAAATACCTTTACGTTTTCGAA
The DNA here is from genome assembly GCA_013167095.2 of Daphnia sinensis. Taxonomy (NCBI): domain Eukaryota; kingdom Metazoa; phylum Arthropoda; class Branchiopoda; order Diplostraca; family Daphniidae; genus Daphnia; species Daphnia sinensis. The sequence continues at coordinate 9,064,424 of CM023190.1, forward strand.
CTCACAGCGCTCGTATAGAGTCACCAGTTTTTTCGCAATAGGCGGTGACGAAATGTGTATTTGTTGGATGATTTGGTCTATGAATTCGATAACCATTGGCAGTTTGCGATTATTCAACATTTCCAAAGCAACTGATAGTTGTTCCTGCCGGTTTTCCTGTGTCATAAAATAAAGAAAATTGAAGTTTAATGGTTTTATTCGACTGCGGCAGTTTTTACCTTCACGAGGGCGTGGATAACGGTACCGACAATTTGCGATCCGATAGGCTCACATAGAGATCTGTTTAGCGGGGAATCAACATTTGTCATCGCGCAAACCAATCTGGAGGCCGTCTGAATACAAATTCCCTTTTTGTTACACAAGTATTGGATGTGAACCAAAACGGAATCTAAGCAATGGCTGTAATCACATTTTTTGTTTGGCTGATCGCTTACTGCACACTTTCCGGTGCGAATAAACGAATAACACAACCCCCTGTTGTTCGATTGCTCATCTAAAAATACTGAAGCGTAAGTTTTTACTAGTCAAATTAAGGGATCATCTTCTGAGTTTACCTCGAGGAAGTGGGGGCTGTGACGTGGTGGGTATGGTGCTTCTGATTGGCGGCTTTACTTGAACTGGAGGTACATTCGTTTTGTTCGATGTTGTCGCAGTGTTCGGGGGTGTTGGTTTTATTTCACCTACTATCCTAGTCGACTCGTTGATAACTTTATTGGCAGGAGGTTTCGGGGTAGGCGGTTTGTGCAACTGCTCATCTTCATTGTAATCGTAATCAAAAATTTCTTCGTCGTTAAGTCCAATATCCAGAACATCCCCATCTTCGGAGTCATCCTCTTCTGAATGTGCTTCTAGGTAATGTAAATAATAAATAAATAGGTGAATTTTTTTTACTTTACAATTGCAATTTTTCATAAAAAGTAAAAGAAATGCTTATTACCGGCTCTTTCGAGAACAGTTGAAACTTGGGGGATTGGTTCCGGACTATGGCGCCGTGGAGACGAAGGAATAGCCAAGGATGAAAGATGTGATTTTTCCGGACCAGTGAATTGTACATTCTCTTCAGACTCGGATGCATGGCTAATCGTTCTTGCTGTATCCTCTGTTCCAATCACAGCATTTGTTTTTGGTGCGCATTGAGCTGTGGTACTCGGAGTATCTGATGCAATAGATCCAGAGGGCGACAAACATGCTCGTTCCATGGTTTCCTGTACAAAGTAACTCTTACCAAGAGCACTTCCATTTTGTTGAATGGCAGAGAAGCCGTTGCTAACTCGTTGGTTATCCATAGGGCTAATTGCAGCAGTTAACGGGGAAGTTTGGTTCGTTGATTTCTCGTAGTTGAGAACAGATTCATTTTCCTCTTTCGATTCGTTTTCTGACGATTCGGAATCTGACGAGGAACTGCTCGAACTTGAGTAGATAAACCGCCTTCCTCCTCGTTCTTGGGGAAGGGATTTGGTCTTTTCATCGTTGATCTTCCGAACAGGTGGATGACTATGAACACAAAGAGCAAGAAGAAATAATGGAAAATTATAAGTGGAAATAAAATTTGCATAATATCTTCTGTCAAACGGAAAACTTACAACGGTCTAATTCCTTTGACAGGTTCTCTCGGTGATGATTCCGGAACGTAATGAAGATCTTCGAGTATAGCAGGAATGTAGTTTTCTCGGGATGGATCATCAGGAATGTAGTTTTCTCGGGATGGATCATCAGGAATTTGCTCATGCTCGTGTAACTGAATACGCGGGCTTATACTTCGGATTGTCGCAAGCTGCTCGGGAAAATTTACGGATTTGTTATTCCGATTTTTCGGCAAAATACAAAGAATCGGAGGAGCTACTTTGCCAGTTAGTTCAAAGGAAGAAATTGGCGCAGGGGCTTCGACTATATTTTCTACGTTTGATGTAACCCGAGGAAGCTCGCTCGATTTCACAGCCGAGTTCTTGGCGGGTTCTGGTTCGGGTGTACGAGACGGCACCCCTTCTTCCAATAACGATGACGTGGGAGTTTTTAATGCTAGATCAAGGTTCTCCTGCAATAAAGTTGGTAAACCGACCGTTGCTGTGGCTGCCAATTTAGGGATTCGGAATTTGTTTGAATTTCCCACAGCCGTTTGATCTTTTTGAGATTTGGTTATTTCCTTTTGCCCTTTTTCCTTTAACGGTTTTGAAGGTTTAGGAATATCACTAGTTTTTGATTTTTGATTTTCTTTTTTCTTCCGTTCCTTCTCTTTGCGTTTATCTTTTCCAGAATTTTTTTCTTTTTTTTCGCCTTTTGAAGACTTATCATGACGATCCATTTCGTTGGTTTTCTCATGCTTGTTCATGGGTTGGCTATCAACACTGCAACTTTTGCTTGATCGAGATTCTTGATCTTCGTCGTCATCGTAATCAAGTCCGTCGAAATCAAATGGTTGCGACTTACTTGTTCCTAAATCGTCCTTCGAGGTACAAATATCTTCTTCGCTGTCATCACCAAACAACTCAAACACTTTTTTTGTTCCACCATTTTTTTTGTCTGACTTCTTGGTGGAACGATGCTCAGCATCAACTGAATTTAGACGAGGTCGTTTCTTTGGCCGTGACTCATCCGTAGGAGATAACGATGAATTCCGATTGATGCCGTAATGTTCTAAAACATCCTTTGTCAGGCGGTTAACCAAAACACATGGTGACTTTATAGGGGTTTCATTTTTTGTGTTTGAACCGGAATCGGAATTCGGTGGGGTAGATAATGTCACTGCTGGATCATTGGAACTCCTAATGTAATGAAAATAAATTCAACGTTAAAATTCATTTTGGCATAGTTAAACAATGAGAGCAAATTTATTATTGGTACTTTTGTGGCACAAGGGCATCAAGCGGCGAAGGCGTAAGACATGAACGGGATGCTGCGATGATCAACTCAAGCTCGTTAATTCGACGTTGAAGGCGCTCGATCTCAAGTAACGGCTCAGTCTGAGTGGATTTGTCGACAACAGCTCGCCAAGACGATTCACCATTCATCTTGAGATCAGATTTTGGTTCTTGACATGATACAAAATTATTCTTAGCCACTGGAAACTTGGCTTTTACTTGATGGTTCTTCCTTGGAAAAGTAGACTTTTCCTTGTTGGTTGAGCAAGATTCAATATAATGAGAAGCTTTAATATGAGATTCAGTATCCGCATCATGGTGTTCCATTCCAAGACGAAGGATTAATCGTGTGTCACTAACATTTTTTACGCTGTAATCTGGAGAATCTCGCTCTTTACTCGCTTTTTGTTTGTACACTTTACCATGATTATCTTGACTTGAAATCTTTGCATTTGCAAAGTTTTCATCGTTTCTTGTAAAGCTGCCACTTCTCGAGCGTTTTTTCCCCTTTCGTTCGTCTTGTTCTTTTCTACTCTTCTTCAGGATTGTTGAAGATAAATCCCGAATCCTTACATAGCAATTTCCGAGCACCTGTGCTTTCGCCTTTGCTTGCAGGTGTTCAGGAAGAAGACTCAAATCAATATGTATTGTTGTTTGTGGTGTATCACAATGTTCGATCATTTCAATGACTGGTGATTTGGTCCTGAATCCAACCATGCTAGGCCCTGTTGCAAGGTTAGGCAACAAAGCTGGGGCTGATGTTAATTCACAGGATTTTTTGCCATTAACAGCTACAGACTCCACATTCACATTATTGTTGTTCTTGCTTGAAGCTTTGTTAACACACCAAGAACATGGTATTGTGGTAATACTGCAGGTGCATTTTTTTGCTGCTAGTACTCGGCAACAGCTGCATTGAGGATTTTTATCATTAATTACTGTTCTGCATCCACACGACATACATTGTCTTTGGCCACATCTATACTTGGTTGTTTCCAAGAATTTTTTTAAACGGCAGGAATTGCAAGACAACAGCATTCCTACCATCGCACAGTTGTTAGGACAAATGTTCTTGTTGTCTTTGTGAAAATACTCATCACAGTTAAAGAAAAACCACTTCCAACATCGGAGACATGAATTCTCTTTAAAATCACTTCGAGAAAAAAATTTTCCACATACAGGGCACTGACGAATGCCAGATTGTCCAGGCTCATTCTCCATCGTTAAAATTTCTTTGATTTCGACAACCTATACTTTCGCTTGTCTGTTTTTCACATTGTAGATAGAAGTTTCAACAGGAACGAAACCTGAAAGATCTATTAAGAGGTATCTTCCAGGAAATTCTAAAAAAACTTGTCATAAAAACATCCCACACTTTACATGTGGCAGACGCTTTTCAAATTTTTTTACCAGTACCCCCTAGCGGCTTCGAACATCTGACTACTTGTTGCAGGTAGGGCTTCGCCCCGGTTTGATAATACGCGGTGTAACCCATGAACCATAGCCAAAATTGGCCGATTTTGGGCGATTCGGATAGACTATATTTTTCAAGCGATAGGTAGTACAAACTACAAAACCAGTTTTCTGAGTAAACCGGGTCTACGCACCGTTATCTTAAAAGGAGGCGGCTTCAATGGCGCCACGCTTAAAAAAAAGGTCTACTACCGAGAAATACTAGTATACGTAACATGAAACCAGAGTCATAAATTACAAGTTAGACCATGGTGAAACTAACAACGAACGACTATTGATATACGGAACGACGGCAACGCTTTGGATATGCTATGCTATGTGATGCTGGTTGTGCTGCTACGATTTTAGACGAAGACCTAGTCGGAAATTAGGTACTTAACGTAACACTGTGTCACAATAAAATACGTACCAAACCATATGGGCGCGCCATCTGAAACCAGGTTTATTTGTTGACTCATAAACAGGAAAGAGCTGAAATTCAGTTATGAACTATAAACTTTCTGGAAAGGTATGGGGATGAACGAGATGGATAGCTGGGTAAACTGGGTTCGGAAGTGAGTAACGGATTTAGGGTTTAGAATGACATTGCACACTGGAAATCCGAGTAGGTAGTATGAAAACAAGAACTAAAAACAGACGAACCTCAAGTATTGTTTACTTGTGCAATCCGAACCTAGTAATATTAAAAGTACACGTTTTACTAAGTTTTCGACTTTGTGGACCTTGTATTGCACAGTTTGCTCCTTATAATAATGCATGAAACAGTTGGAAAGTGGGAAGAAATCAGGCATTCGTAAGTAGTTGAGCTTTTTGTGTACGTAAACATTTTTTTTAAAAGCAAGTAAAACTCAAAAACACGATTAGGTTTTGCTACGTTAAACAGCGCGGAAATGTTTGTGAATGTTAACCATGTGTATAAGATGGATAAAGAATGTTCTAGTTCCAGAATAAGTTTGTTTTGTGCGATCCAATTGTAGGATACTTTGGGGATCAAAATCAAAATCAATATAAAGTATTGATATGCTACTTTTGTTTGATTCATTCAATTAATTCGACATAATTGGCTGGAAATAGCCCATAGGTCCCGTCTGGACCGATTCCTTGCCACCATCCTACACGTTACAATGTCTTTAGTTATGAAATGCAAACGCTAAATTATTGAAGAGTGCTTACCTTCGTCTATTTGATCAATATTGGTTATGATATCTCCAGGATCGAAAGATATTTCTCCAGGTTCACCTAGATACGAGGAGGAATACGGTTGATTAAAATAAATTTTAAAAAAGGGCACGTATTTTACACCACAAAATTACCTGCTTGATAATCGTAAAGTGCACGTGCTCTTATGCCGAAACTACTCATTTCAGTTTCGACCACATTACCCATTTGGGTTTCCCTCACGTCCTCTATTGGTTGCGTTCCCCAATTTTGTTCCTCTTCATAGTTAACATCTTCATAGTCTTGTTCATTGGCATCGTTAGGCATAGCTGCAACAGATGAAAGAGTAGTTTCTAGCTGCTCGGTGGGCGGAGGAGATGAAGGTAACTCGGGAGGCGGATCAGCGAATTCGGGCGCAGGTGGAACAATAGCAGCCGGTGTGGGGGAGTCAGGAATCCAATCGCTTTTCACTGGCGGTAGCGACGATATAGAAGAGGAGTGCCCATTGGAAGAATTGTTCGCATAAAAGTTGGTTTGAATTGAAGTTTGTCGAACAATAGTAGGGGTCGGTGATGATGGAGATGGAGAGGCAGGAGACGGCGATACAGGGCTCGGAGACGGTGGCCATTTAGCACCAACTTTGCTCGGGGCGATTGGAGTGGGACTTGGGGAGGACATATTTGAACTGCTGCTTCTCCGTGATATTGACAATTGACCAGCTGAAGTATTTTGTTCAAAGATGGCTTTTGCATCGATGCTGCGTTGTTTAATGAGTGACTGGGCTTCATTATTTCTTTGCCGACGAAGTATTTCGCTACGCATCCGTCGCTCCTCGTCATCTTTATCATCATCCTGCTTTTGTTTAGCCCATTTAGCTTTCTCAGCTTCCGCCGAAGTAATATTAGCTTTTTCTTCTGCTTGACGAAGTTCGGAAATGCTTCGCATTCTTGCCAACACCTGATTTTCTCGGGCACGGCTACCCTCCATCTAGAATGTGAATTAATTATTTATTTTGAAGTGAAGTCTAAAAAAAAATAAATAAAAAAATAAAGGATGTTCAACCTCTCTTTTCTTTAATTCTTCCTCCCGACGCTTAGATTCCTCTTCTTTTCGTCGTTGCTCTTCCATTTGACGTTTCTTTTCTTCTTCTTCTTCTTGCGCCCAAAAACTATCTCGGGCTTTTGCGTCTATCTCTTGAGTGGGATTGACTCTCTTGTAAATAGTACCCTAAATAAAACAAAATAAATTTGCTGAGTTTCATCAACAAAAGATAACGTAAAGCTAAACTTACAACAGGGCCAGTTGGTTCATCCTCCCGGGATTCCAAACGATTAAAATTATAAATAGACCCCGTAGATTTTGCCACTTTATCTGTTATAGCTTCTTCATCGACCTCGTCTTCAGTTCGTGCGTTTACCGTTACATGAATTCCTTTGAAAAATTTTTGAATTGCTCCCAAATGATTGGTGCAAGTTCCTTTGCGAATACCAGGTGCACTCTCACCTTGCTTAAAAATAGATAGTTTAGAATGGTGATTGTTATACATAGTGATTAAAAGAAAATACCCAGTTAATTAGAACATATTTTGGAAGGCTTGTTTTAGGGTCCTTTACTCTGCAGAATGCATACATTATTTTACAGCTGTTTAAATCCTCTGCAAGTTCTGTGATACCTCCATCTATGCCCACAATTGCAGTACAAAAAAAGAAAAATTAAGTCACATGATAATAATGGAACATACATCTAGGCTGCCAATAACGGCAAAAAGATAAACGTCAAAAGAAAAATTATACATTACCTCCTTTTCCAGCAAGCTTCAAGTCATATGACTGTCCATCATAGGTAAACAAGGCCCAATTTGTTGACTTTTTATCATCAACAACTTCTTTCCAGGCTTGAAGCATTTCATCCTGGTATTTGACTAGGTTCAGGGCCATTTCCAATGAACAGGATTATTTGTTGTTTTTCACTTGTATATGAAATATCACTGGAATGTATAAATGAAAGGTTTTATAGTACCACTGTTTAATATTAAAACCAGAACCACTGCTATTAAGTTTAATATAAAATGAAGGAATATTCCTAGCCACCCAAGCCAACAACTTACAAAGGAATGTTCACTTGCTTAAGGAAGAAAGAGCCGGCCTTATATGCATCACCATAAAACTACTAAGTAATCGCAGTTCGTGACGATAGCCTACGGATAACCAATGACGTGTTCTGAACGAGATAACCAAAGCACTACTCACATTTTTTTGTTAAGGCCGTCTAATCCGAAAAAAATATGGGCTCTCTAGACAAATTTGTATCACAAAATGTTGGCTAATTTTCACCTGCTGGAAGAAATCACAGTCTGACTCCCTTCCCTTTCTTCCTTTGGATTTGACGTTAGTATGAATAGTCAATAGTGGTTCGACAGCGAACACTCTTCTCATCAGGCGAGAAGCCGAAGTGTAAGATAGATCAGGTTTTCAGGTACGATGGTTTGGCATGGAAGTTTTTGGCTATTCTCTATTCACGAAGAAGAATCTATCATGCAAGAAGGAGACTGCGGGGTCTGCTGCTTTTCAGGAAATTCCAGTTTCACAACACAGCGCGCGCGCATCTTTTCAATGGTCAGATTCTTTTCTTCTTTGAGGTTTCGACTGTAGAAAAGAAAAGAGAAACGGCTTTTTTGAAGGGTTCAATAGCTTTTTAAAAGTTTTGCACCGCTTCACAAAGTTTATCTCTGAGTTAAACGTGTCCAACGGTATCACAAGGTGCTTTCTGAAGCGCATAACGCTTGACAATAATCCCCCAACAAATCATAAATCATTACAACAAGGAAAATGCAGCCTAAACTTCAATTTCACACAATTTGGCCGCGTAATAATAAAGATTATGTTTTAAATACATATTTAATTCGACAGCGCCCTTTTTGCTGCCCTGAGGGAAATAGACAATTTTGACACTGTAACGTCCACACCGGCTGCCGGGGGGAAATAAATTTTACCTGAAGGGTAATTAAGGCCAAATCGTATCGGGAACCTCGCGAACGGATTGAAGGGGGAATCCTAGTGAGTTCAAGTGTATGCAGGCGAAATTTTTGATTACATCATGGTTCTGAGACCATGATTAGTACGTACATCTGTCAGAAGTCCTAACTCCTTCGCTTTTTGCCCCTAGATGGCAGTATAAAGCCGACTTTAGTAGTAGAGGATGGGAAATTCGCAACTAAACTAGTAGCCAGCTAGCCACATTCTGATTCTGCAGAATGTCAGCTGGCACTTATGAATCATAAACAAACGTGTCTTAGTAACGTCTGTAACGAAACAATCTTCTTTGAGTTTAAAATTTGTTTTAAATGTTTGTTAAGATACTAGAAAGCCCATAAAGCAAATTATTCGGAAGCTGTAAGTTTCGCGGTTTCGCCTTATTTGTCACGAAAGACAAAACCATTTAAATAAAGCAGAATGTAGAAGTACTTCAACATAGTTTTGATTTGGCCTAAAATGTTAATTAACTATTGCTATAGATGGACAATGACAACACAAAGCAGCAGCCATTTTATCCATTTCATAACGGATACCACAACAATCAACCCAACCATTTCCTTCCTACCATGCACTATAATTTTCCTCCACCTCCTCCTTTCCATGAAATGAATATCCCCCCTCCATCTCTGCCTTTATGTGAATTCCAGCAACCGCCACCGTTTGCACTTGTTCCACATGCACCACAGTCAACTTATCCACCTTATCCTGATCCTTTTACGCCAAGCTATTCTCAAGTCAACGCCTATCCAACTGGTCAATATCTTCCACTTCAGCAACATGTACCAGCTTGGAATCCTGGGCAGAGTCATGCTACACAACCATTGGCTTCGAGACCTCAAGGACCATATCCAGGCCACAAGCCTGGGTCAAAAAGACCACTGTCCAGTAGAGCAAGTGAAAAGCCAGGAATGCCACGGTCAAATTCCTTGGCTACTGGAAGATCTGAGCATAGAAAATCATCTCAACATTCTACTTACGAGGAGGAACGCATCACTGAGCAAGATCAATATTCTAGCATAACTCCTGAAGAAATCATGGAAAATGAGCGAAAAATATGGACTCGATGTGCACCTGCCGATCTCTACTACACCCGGGATGTGGCGAACCCTCGGTTGATGCGTGGCACTGATAAATTGAAGATTACTATTAATCAGTTTACTAACGACCTTCTTAAACGTGGAGATGTAGCGCGGACGATGCAACCCAAATTTGACTATCCTTCCCGCAAGACTAGGAAACATAGTGCACACTGCGGTGGCCCTTGTAAAGAGAAATCCAAAAAGGCTTGTGAGTCTGATTCAAGTAGCTCTGATTCATCTTCGGAGGAAGAGGATGAAGTCGACTTGGTTCTCCAAGAGTTGGAAAGAAAAAAACAGCATCCAGCTCGACTTCATCCTGAGCTGTGGTATAATGACCCAGGTGAAATGAATGACGGTCCGCTATGTCGCTGCAGGTAAAGAAAAATAAAGTAGTCTAATTTAAGCAGTATTTTCTCTTACAAAAGACTAAAAATCATCTTCTTTTAGCTTTAAGGCACGTCGAACTGGCATCCGACATGGTATTTATGCAGGAGAATCCTCAGCAATGATTTGTGATCGCAACTCGAATAATGGGGACATTTTGCATCACTATCGGGTGACGATTTCGCCGCCGACGAATTTTCTTTTAAAGCGGCCGACAGTTATCCATCATGATGGGCATGAGTTCATTTTTGAAGGTTTTTCGCTTCTATCTCACTACCCGCTCGATAAAGTGCCTACCTGCAAGGTTATTCGTTTCAACATTGAATATACGTAATGTCGCAATTTTAGCATACAATTCCACATCAAAACTTACATTTTATACATTATTGCAGAATCGTCTATATTGAAGAAAAGGTTCCAGATAACTTTACCATTGAGGAACTCGAATTATTTAGCCGTTATTTATTCCACGAATTGCTTGAATTGGTCGACTTTAACCTTCATGCAGCCGGGGATGCAAGTGGATGTCCTCAATTTCATATCCTTCCGCGTTTTGTAAGAGACCTACCCGACCACGGCAAGGAGATGCTGTCGATGAACCAAGTGCTTACGTATCTGATTCAGCAAAACGTACCTGTAGTAGACGACACGGAGTTGGGTTACCAGCTCAAATTACCTCAGGTGCAATTTTTAAAAAATAATTTCCTTACCGACCCATATAAGCTGACTCACTGCGACAATATGTCTTGTGTGCTTTAACGTTCCAATTCTATTCCTAGCACGAGTGGCAAAACATGGCAGATTTTACGAAAGGAATGATTGTCACAAAACCAGGAGCTAAACCTTGTTCCTTAAGAGTTGACCAACTTGATCGTGACCAACTAAGAGCGGATGTCATCAGCTACCCGGAGATTGTTCATTTTGGCATACGGCCACCTCAGCTCAGTTATGCCGGCAATCCAGAGTACCAAAAGGCATGGCGAGACTACGTTAAGTTTCGCCACCTGCTCGCCAACATGCCGAAGCCATCGTTCGAGGACAAACGAAAACTGGAAGCAAAGGAGAACCGGCTTCAAGAGATGCGACTGCAGAATAATATGAAACGTGATGTGACAGTCGCCGTCTCTAGTCAAGGATTTTACCGCACTGGAATTATGTGTGACGTCGTTCAGCACGGGTAAGTTTTCCAGCGTAGAATTTTAGAAAAAAAATAACTTCTTTAAAACGGCTTTTCTTTTTCTTTTGTTGACGTTGTTTGTTGTTGGTTTTTTTTCCAGAATGTTGCTTCCTGTTCTAGTTTGCCACTTACGTTTCCATAAGTCGCTGGATGTTCTTGAAGACAGGATTAAATATCGTTTCAACAATCGCTATTTGCTACAATTAGCTCTTACCCATCCGTCCTACCGCGAAAACTTTGGAACAAACCCAGATCATGCCCGCAATTCACTAACCAACTGCGGTATACGTCAGCCAGAGTACGGTGACAGGCGCATCCACTATATGAACACGCGAAAACGTGGAATAAATACGTTAATCAACATCATGTCCCGGTATGAAATTTGTTTAAACTTACGTTTGATTGTTAACTTACGTTTTTTGTTTGACGTTAACTTGATAACATTGTTCGACACAGTCTTGGCAAAAAACAGGAGACGGAGTCTAGCATCACTCATAATGAAAGATTAGAATTCCTCGGAGATGCTGTGGTCGAGTTTTTAGCTTCCATTCACCTTTATCACATGTTTCCTGACTTAGAAGAGGGAGGGTTGGCGACATATCGAGCAGCCATTGTTCAGAACCAACACCTTGCTCAGTTAGCCAAAAACCTTCGGCTTGATCAATTCATGCTGTACGCTCACGGATCGGATTTATGTCACGATTTGGAACTTAGACATGCAATGGCAAACTGTTTTGAAGCACTGATGGGAGCACTCTTCCTGGACGGTGGAATATCTGTGGCCGATAGGGTGTTTTCCAACACGCTCTTCATGGACGAAAAGGACTTGCTGGATGTCTGGGTCAACTATCCGTCTCATCCGCTGCAAGAGCAAGAATTGGGTGGTGACAGAAAATGGATCCCGTCTTTTCCGCTTTTACAGAAGATGGTTGAATTTGAAGAATCGATTGGAACACAGTTCACCCATATTCGACTTCTTGCTCGAGCCTTCACCGATCGCAGCATTGGCTTCAATAACTTAACGTTGGGATCAAACCAGCGATTGGAGTTTCTAGGCGACACTGTTCTTCAGCTAATTGCATCCGAATATCTCTACAAATTCTTCCCGGAGCATCACGAGGGACATTTGTCATTACTGCGAAGTTCACTCGTCAACAATCGCACACAGGCTGTCGTGTGTGACGATTTGGGCATGACCAATTACGCACTGTATTCAAGTCCTAAAGCTGAACTGAAAACGAAAGACAGAGCTGATTTATTAGAAGCATTTCTCGGTGCACTTTACGTTGATAAAGGATTGGAGTACTGTCAAACCTTCTGTCAGGTTTGTTTCTTCCCCCGCTTGCAAGACTTTATCCTTCATCAGGACTGGAATGATCCTAAATCGAAACTTCAACAATGCTGTCTCACGCTGCGTACAATGGACGGTGGTGAGCCGGATATTCCAGTCTACAAAGTGATTGAATGCAAGGGTCCAACCAATACGCGCGTCTATTCCGTTGCTGTTTACTTCCGGGGAGTTCGATTGGCCAGCGCATCCGGGCATAGCATTCAACAAGCGGAAATGAATGCAGCTAAAGAAGCTCTTGAAAAATCAAAAGATCTTTTCCCGCAATTAAATCATCAGAAGAAAGTTATCGGCAACACTACCAATGTACCTGGCCGGAAAACTAGTTCCAGTTACGCTTATGCAGACGAAGAAGGAGAGATAACCCCCTAACGAAATGCTATATGCCAACGTAGGCAAACATTCTCTTGTGGCCTTCACACAAGTAGAAAAGCAAGGACTTCAAGGGAATGTTTGTCATCTAATTGCTCCCAAATTTCGAAAAGAATATTTGGGAGATTCAACCAATAATCAAAGAAAATGTTTAACATTTCGAATTCTGTTTCAAAGCCAACGTAAATGTTCCATTGATGGCATTCTTTTTCTTACACATTTTTGGCAATTGAAAAATACAGGGATTCAGAACGTTTTGTTAAACATTGTCTAATTGCCATTTTTTTCCCGTGGAAAATGCTGCCCGTGAAAATCCTAACGTAGTGCGAAGATACTAGACAGACATGTGCAAAGTGCTACAGTTGGAAAGAATGCTGATGATCATTGGCAAGGTGATGCTACGAAAAAAGATAAAATTGCATACCTTTGAATGAAACAACAGGCGTAAATGTATTGGAAATGTCGGCATCGGATACATCTCTCGTAACAACTCTGGATAACTATGAAATGTTATGGATGGGCTCCTTGGCAGGACTTGGAGAATCTGGTGTCCTAAAACGAAGACAAGCGAAAATTAGGTTTAACTTAATGGCAAGATACGATATTCACACGTACTTCTCTCTCTCTGCTGACACAGATTCCGGTCGCTTTAGCAGCATAGCAGAAAGAAGAATAGATATATGTTCTGGTGAAGGAGCTGCGATTAGTCCTCGCTCTTCCTCGCTGTAATGGGTTACCAGGATTTGGTGCAGTTGTTGAAAGCTAGCGACTATCAAGTTCTTGACAGGTCTGAAACATGAAGCACGGGATATTTTTGCCTGATACGTGATATACGTTTAACTCGTATTTTACCTGAACAGAATGAATTCGGTTTCACGATTGGCCAAGTAAAGCTGCAAGCTGCGTTGAACGACGGGCAGACGAGTCCTAAGATATTTTTGCGACTCGCTTGAATAGTTTTGCACAACATCAGGCTGAGCAAATGGTTGTTGCTTTAATGCAGTCAAGTCCGTGTTGTTCTTCAAATACGCCGTCATCTATTACCCAAAGAGATTAAGAAAAATGTAGAAACATGAAAATATGAACTAATAAAAATAGAAATTTTATCACTTTGGCTAGGTAAACGCGAATAGGTCCGATTAAAAAGTCACCGCAATAATCTATAAAAGCTTCACAAGTTGATTTGAGTTGGCGATCAGCCAAGCGCCTGGAATCTATGGGCGAAAATGACATAGATTTTTTTAAGGGTACATCTTATGCAAATCGTGTACCCTTCAAATGTTCCCTGACTTGCGGGGCTCCTTCAAGAAGAAACTCAAGTAGTGCATTACTAGCTGAGAGCGAAAATAGTCGGCCTTTCTTCTGGAACAATCCCAACGCTAAAAGCAACAAAGTTGTGCTAATTCATGGCTGCTCTCATTTTTTTTCGCAAGGTAAATAAAAAAAAATCTTACCGGCATGTTTCACAGAACTGAAATCTAGGCTCATTTCTTTGACGGCGAAATCAACTTGGAATGGGGCAATCTATCAATCAAAGAGAATTTGTCAATATGGGACAAGATAAACCCGCAACACGGAAGTGCGTTACCTGTTCGCGAAGGATAAGAAGGTGTTTGATGTGAAACAAATGGGCGTCTATGGTTGTTTTGTTTGTCATAATCTGGGCTGCAGCGTTTGCCAAGGCCGCGCACGCAGCCGCCAAAACTTCCTTTTATCACGTAGTCAACGATGAATTTGTAGTTTTCTTTTTTTTTTTAAACAACCTTTCATCTTTACCTGTGACAGGCCTTGAAACGTTGAGCGATCGACCGAACGGTAGAGTTTTGACAAACACAACAGGGCTCTTCTCAATGGTGGATACCACATACCGTGCAAATCAGCCGGCGAATCTAGGAAAGAGCAAAAAGAATGGATCAAAATAAAACCATTGGTTCCAACTAAACTGGAATTTTGTTATGTCCTATACAATATATCAAAAAACTATTGATCTTGAGGTTTCGATGAGATCATAAAGGCGTGCGCAAGGTGAAACCACAAAAGAAAAAAGAACACCTGAAACCGACAGTCTAGACCGAAGTCGTGAAAATCGGCCAAGGCCAACTAGGAGGCTAGAGGTATCATCACACTTTGCCAAAAAAAACGCCTCAGGTACGAAAAAAAGAAAAAGAATACTGCGTGAATAATTTATCTACGTCAGTAAGGTTGCTACGTGGCGTGGAATAACGGTTCAAATAGCACTTACTTCCAGTATGGGACCGAACGGTATCGGGCGATGAGACAGAGGAGACCGAAACGGAACGCCCGAGGGTTTGCGTAGCCTGATTTTGAAGCCCTTCCGCGATACTCTACAATGAAAAAGGACAATAAAGAAAAGATGGAGGAATCAGATTGCAAGCTCCACATGATTCATTCATTACCTCCATCATTTCTAATTTTTCCGGGTATGCCAAATCGCCGGAAACGGGCTTGTATCCAACAATGTCATTTTGAACATAAATGTGGGCACGATAAACCAGTCTTTCTTGCACATCAGACAACAGCTGCAAAACGACACGGTGAAATGCGCCGAGCTGTTCCGCTAAAGAATTCGAACGGAGCCATAAATGAAAATCAATCAAGAATTACTTCATTTTGAATCATTTTGTTACGGTTGTTGTTGATGTGTTCGTCAATCATTTCCACGCGAAGAATGAAGCAGAGCTCCGCCAAAGTTTCCAGATGATTCGAGTGAATAATATGCGGGCGGAGTAAATCGTACAACAAACCGCAAAGTTGATCCAAATAATCTCTGGAAGGTAAGTTTTAGAAAGAATGACATATAAAGCAAAGAGATAAAACAAATTCATTTGTTTAATAATTTAATAAAGACTTACTCGAGTAATTCGGATTTCATGCCAAAAAACTGATGATAAAGTTGCCACTCGTCATGGCAAATGCGTAAGATAAACGTGCAAGCGCAGCGGGAGAGGGTGCAATGGTCACGAACATAGGTAGTTGAAAGGTCCGTTAAAGATGCGACGACACTCGGCCGCAACAACAAAAGACGTTGGCTGAAGTACGCAGCATGACAATCGTTCAACAATTGTTCGTACCTTAAATGGCGAAATAAATATAAAGAATGCTCCAGAAAGCCCATTCTCAAGTTTCTGTAATAAAACCTACTCCGGTCCTTTTTCATAGCGCTGCTCGATGTCGGTCATGAGCTGCTTCATTTTATCTGCATGTAGCCGGAATTTACCGTACAAAAGCGTAAATGCGTAACTTTCACCTGCAAAGACAAAGGGCGTTGAGTAAGTGCAACATGGTTTCAAATGTTCTTTGGACCTGTTGTTGGTGTGCTGCCGTCAGGCTTTTTAGCCTGTTGGACGCATTGCTCCAGAGCTTGCAAGACCCAGCCACGTACAGATGACAATGCAGTATTGAGACACACCCGATACTTTGTTACATAAGTGGACGTCTCCTTGTACTGAGGCTGTAGAAAACGTGATGAGTATAATTGACCATGACTGCAGATCGAATGCTATTTACGTGTGATTGCATGTAGTCTATGCATTTATCGAGGCGATCCAGGATATTGCGGAAAAGTTCTCCATGAACAGATAGAGTGGGTGAGCTAAGTTGTAACTGAATTTTTTCATACTCGAGGAAATATGAAATTTTGTTTTCCAGTTCATCGGCCAAATTTGAAAGCTTTGTCTGGTCTATTAGCATTTGCTCACAAGCTTCATGCAGGGAAGTTGTTTTGTTTGAAACAAAACCATATTGGCTGTTGAGTTTGGATAGTTTATCTAATGTTCCTGTCACCTGCTGCAACATTTCTTGGCAGTCTCCTTGATGCTTTTCCAACTGAGCTAAGTATGCTCTATATTCTGCATCTTCCTCTTGTAGCATCTCCCACTCTAATTCAGAATACCACTGATAAAACTAAAAACAGAGAAATGTTCATACCAAGGTATTCCTTCTTCTCAATAATTTTGTTTTACAACAGACCTGTTGCGATGATTCAATTGTTTTTTCACCACTCATCAAAGAAGCAAAGCTATCCAGTATTGTAGTGTCAGCATTTCTTTTAACATCATTTTGCGACAAAATAGAGGTTTTTGGTTCTGTAGTTTCCTATATCGTGATTGATGAAATGACATTGATGGTCTAATACAAAATTACGGAATTTGATAGACTTACATCTTCAACAGTCAGTTTTTGATCACATATGGCGGCCAACTCAAGAATAGTTTTTTGCTGTTCTTCCGTTAGAGGTGCAAGAGGATTTTCCAAATTGTCCCATTCGGCTAAGTTCTCCCAAACTTCACGTTCTTCTGTCTCCATTGCTAGTTTGTTCTCGTGTCAAATTTTTTTGCAGACGTCAACATGATTCAACAGGGGGCGTTCGTAAACACACTGCGCAATGAAGTGGTGCCGGGCGGCCGGCCCGCCGAGCGCCCGAGCCGAAGCGTCGAGCCGAACAGACGACTGGCGGACTGGGATTAGCCGGACTGGACTGTGGGCGACTTGTAGACTGGGTCTGGGTGACTGGGATGAGGTGTCAAAGTTATTAACAATCGGAAATTGTGGGTCTGGTTACTGGCGTATGCGAAACCTTTTTATGTGTCTTGCCTCATCTCTTCTCTTACTTCACTGCAATGAAATAAACAAATAATATGATGCGTTGAAAACATCCGCTTTGGACGTGCGCCGGACGCCATTCTATCCATCTCCTTCGGCTTACCCATATAGATCTTTTTGGCGCACTGTTTCCAAGTGATACGAACATCAGTTTTAGTTTCCGCATTCTTTTTGGGTTTTTACTTGATATCCTAATTTTATGATTGTTCTTGACGAAATAAACAGAGCGCGTAAACACGGCGAATGTGCATTCAATGACGAAATCAAAATCATTTTCTTTGATGGCCATTGTAAATGTTCACGCACCCTTCGGATATTTCATTTCTTTCTTGCGAAAAGAAAGAAAAAAAGGTTTCTCCTTCGTTAGTTCACTTCCTGTCATAATCTATTCATAGATTCTCGATTCCGGTAACAACATCGACTATGCGTTCAGGGACGAACCGTTTGCGTGCAATATCTTCCCTTTGAACAGAAAATTGACTCTGCAATTCAGCGGATGTGACGGCGTCCAGTGGATGTTTTGAGCGACGGAAAGTCGCGCGTGTTACGACATCCGAACTGATGATGGTGGAGAACGAATTGGATGAAGACACGAGTGGTTTCAAATATAACTTACCGGGGCCAATCGAAGACTCTCTACGGGCTCTTGCACACGATAACGAGGACGTTATCTGAAACGTAATTAAATGAAGGTGAAATGGAAAACAAAAATTCAGAGCGGAAAAAAGACTTTGTTTGTTTTCAACCTTTTGTAATGTTTTGCACATGGAAGGCACCCGACACGCGGCCGTATACACAAGTAGAATATATCCAAAAGAATCGAAAAAAAACAGATGCGGGAGGGAGGAACAAAAACATGAGCACAAATTAAAAAAAGAGCTGAATTGATTATTATAGAATCAAATAGCGTGAAAATGTCTAATGAGACAAGTGGGTATAGGCAAGAATCCATTGAAAGAAGTGTATGTGTGTGCGGGCGCGAAAGAGTTAAAGGAACGAATGAAAATTTCAACATGGCCAATGGCGAACGCAGCCGTCCAACTTCCTAATCTCTTTCCTCGCCCCTATCACTCATCTCCCTCCCCATTCAAATCGTAGTTTTTTTAATGTTTCCTTTACAGTTGACAGTTGGCATTCATCATAAACCGGAAATGGCTACGAGACTTGCCAATGAGGAAATAACACAGAAAAAAAAGGACGCAGATATCCATTGGCAAGGCAAGGTCTAATGTGAATGAAAGAAAAAAAACACAATCAATAATCAACCAACTGTGTGTGTCCGATACGGATGACTTGTAAATGTGGCAGGCGAGGCCTCTATATGAAACTCCAAAATACGAATCGAAATATTAGATGTTACTTGGGAGGGGAAATGTTAAAGCAATGAGTGGTGGGACGAATGACTTGAATATCTCGCTTCTTTCATGTATCAATTTTGACAAGTCTGTATTCTTTTATTTTCCCCTGGCTTCGTTATTAAGGCTGTCGACCGGTGAACAACAAGACCAGAAGAGGAAGTAAAGAAAAAAAAATAATAAAAAAAAAATAAACAAACAAATAAACAAACACAGGACATGATTCGCCCAGTAAAAGGCGATACATATTTTCAAAATCCTCATTTAATATGTGGTAGTAGTGGGGACGAGGATTAAAGTGGTGTGTAGTCACATATGTGTGGTATATATACATAACATAATGGTCGACACGTCGATCCACTTCATTCCGCATTGGCTTTCTCGCTGTCATATCATCATCACAGGTGAAAAAGATGCACAAAAAAAAGTGAAAAGAAAATAATAGAAGATAGAAGAGATTATCATCATAGCACCCCGCACGACCTTTCCTCCCTCTCTTTCTCTGCCTTTCTTGTGCAGGGAGTTCACACAAGAAGAAAGAAAAGACTTATAAAACATCTTGTAAATAATAATGATAATCAATAAAAAAAAATAGAAAGAAAAAAAAATATGGAGGACTGGGAGGGTATAGAAGAAAGAGAGAGGGGGAAATTATAGGTGGACTAGTTTTCCTATGAAAGTGAGCTTTTTTTTTTTAGTTTTTCTCGTTTAACGCGCCTTTAACATGACAAAATAAGCTTGAGACACGTCACACTCCCGCACCAAACTTTACACTTTTGCAAGGACAAAAGGTATTTCTCTCTCTCTCTGCTCTTTTCTATACAAAATGAATACACGTCTCGTTGTTGCTTTTTTTTGTGTGTGTTTGTTTGTTTGTTTTTTTATACAGATTTTGGTGTCAAAAAGACCTTTCGGATACCCTCATCCGTCAGTATGAATTCGTCTTTTTTCTATTTCGCTTTTTACCCTTTCACCCAAAGTATTCCCGAATCCGTCGGGAGTGATCGTCGACCCAAAAAGTGACACAAAATGACAAGGAAAACGATTGGAAACCAACAGAAGAAAACAAATATATAATATTAAACAGTGGAGGTTGCAGTCTAGGGAAAGTGTGGGAGAAGAAGCGAGAGCAGGAAAAAAAATTCGTTTCCGAAGGGGGAAACACACCCAGCCTAGCGCTAAGGAGCAGGTGATGTTCCACTCGGAAGTTGAGAAGAGGTGCAAGACGTGGTCGTTGATGGAGTGGTTGTCGTCGAGGTGACGGTGTTGTTGACGATGGGTCCGACTGAGGAGGCAACGCCAACGACCGAACCCCCGCCGCCAACATTATCATTCCCGCTTACGGGGAACGTGGCCTCCAACTGGGCTATCTGCGCCAAGGTCTCCTGTTGTTTTGAGCAATCGATAAAAAAGAAAAAAACAAAACAACGGTAAATATTTAATAGATGGAGCCATGGAAGGAAAGACGAGGTGGGGAGTAGCTGAATCAATTTTCAAACCTGAGTGGCAGCGGATCTCAGAATTTGATTCTCAGATTCCAGGAAGGCGATTCGCTCCATTAGAATGTCAATTCGCTCCTTAAGGACTTCCACCTCCTCCCGGACGGCAAACATCAGGTGACTCTTAACGAGATCCATTGCCTGTTCGATTTTATTGTCGATGGCAACCGTACTACTTCCCGAGGCACTGTAAAGAAAAAAATCAATCATCAAATTCGATCAGATTTGCTGTCAATAACTAAAAGAATTAAATCCCCCCCCCCACAAAATCGACAAAATTGCGCGGACCATAACGGCAGAAAGTTAGCCAAAAAGATAATAGCAAACCCACACGGCGCACGCATCGTAGAAGAAACTTTTGACGCAATGCAACCATTTTTCTTCCACCAAGGTTACGATGATTCGTGATGGATGTACCTCGAATGACAGGAGCACGATGTGCCAGAAAAACAATGCCGGATTCGATACGATTCAAAAATGAATGTAAAACAATTTAGGGAAAGGCATTTAGTCAATAAACAATTTGAATTGACGTCATCGACCGATCGGACTGTCGTTCCATAAAAGGGAAATTCAAATTAGAACTGCAAACTGCCAATCAAGACACTAAAAAAGGACGGACATTTTGGCAAGCATTGATTTTTCTTTTCCCCGGTTGGCAGAGTACACGCGATCGACGACCACCGCCAAAAAAAATAATTCCATAACTTGTAAAAACATAAAACGCAGGGACGAGCATCGCATTCGCCGAGGTCGAGAACTTTGTAGAAAATGACGTAACGTTCGCATCGATCGATGATTCTCGATCATAAAATTGTTACCCGCTACGTTTGACGATAGTACCATGGCCTGCAGACGGTCGATTAGAACAAAGTCCCAGACGGGTCAATTTCAAATGGAGTAAAACCGACGCAGAGAGGCGGACGCCGTCCTGTTGGCGAATTTCCGTCCACGGGACGGCCGCTACCGAATCGTTTGTGTTGTTGGGTGCCATATCGATGGTCTTTCTCAATTCGAAATAACACACTTTTCGATCTTGGCACTGTCACTAGACTACTACTACACTCTTTGACGTGAAAGAGAGAAAGGAATAGTTTCGCCTTGTTCGTTCAACTGCCGGCGGTGGAATGGGATGACAATCACCAATAGCGCCGGATGTTGGCCTGCGCGCACTGGGCATGATAAATCCAGATCGCCTTGACCTAAATGAGACAACAGCATCCAAATCGCACAATATCTACGGCGTTCGTGAGCCGTGCCCGACTCAAGGCCAGCTGTCTTTTAACAACAACAGCCTCTTTTTTTTTTGCTTATGTTGTTCGATTTTTATTTCCTCCCTTCTATTCTATTCTACTACAGGCGCATAACATAGAACTTCACGCTAATACGAACGAAAACTATTTCCGCATACGGAAAGGCCGCCTGCCCAGATACAAGTATTTTTTGTTATTCATTCCCGATTCTTTTCTCTTTTTTTTTACCGGAAGATAAATTGCCCTGCAGATAGTATGCATTTTACTTCCAAATCTATTAGGGAAATGTAGACGATGAACTGGGTCCACACACATAAAAAACTGGTTCGAACCAGATTTTTTTTTCGTGAATAAATTCCAGACTTGTAATAAAAAAATAGAAAAACAAAACAAAATAGAGCCTCGAGGATTTTAAACTTCACATCACGCTATGTGTACGTATAAATACTCAACCAGGCTGTACCGGTATTGACATTTCTCAATACCCTTTAGGGTGGGATAAGGAGAGCTCTCTCTTTAGTATTTCCTCATCGCTTAGAGAAAAAAAAAATCTATTAACATGATTCTAAATTTCTTCAATTAGACCATTTGTCTTTAGATTTTTAAGTGAACGGGATTTTTAAAAAACATTCAAATCACGACCGAGTTCGTGATCAGACAACGACTTGCATGTGACTTCATCGACACGTGACCAGCTGAGTCAGATGGGCCCCAAAAAAGCACAACTCAAAAAGGGTATGGAAAAAATCCATTTTCTTCATTAGAATTCAAAAGAAAAAAAAAGTTAGGGCGGATAAAATGTCAAGGGTGAACAGTCAAAGGTTTCTAATATCAGTTTCTTATCAGCCAAATCGACAAGAGAGACCATGAACATGAACTTGCATGAACATCTCAGATTCAACTAAGCCTATAATCGTCAAGTCGCAAAGATAACAAAATAAACAAGCGGGCAGAGAGGAAAATGACCTCGCTAATGTCAACAAAGATTGCCATCCTGCCTTATCCATCCGCCCACCTTCCTTTAACTTAGAAAACAAATACGAAAAAATAACGGGAAATTCAAGAGAAGATGTTTACCAGACGAATTTTTTGACGAAACAAAAGACGGCCGAGGTGACGGCCTGCGGATCGCCTTGTATGAGATCGAGCGGACGCTTATCGAAAGGGTAGCGTCCGGCCTGGTCATCTGTGAACGCCATACAGTTGACCAGACACGAAGGTAAAGGAGAATCGTCAACGTCAAAATCGAGCATCATCATGTCTTCATCTTCGACGCTTGTGCTGACGGACAAAGAAGATGACGATGAGGTACTCTCGCAGGCCGATGAGGTCAGAAGAAGCGCTTCGGCCAGTTCGGCCGCCGAACTGGCCGTTGCTGTGTAGAATGTCGTCATCGACATGGTTTGAGGTTGATGGGTTGTTGCACTTTTCTTTTTAACTGTCTGTTTTTAGAGTTTTTGGCTGAATATCACACGAGTTCACTGCTGTCGCTAACTTGGCGTCGATCACAAAAATAGAAAGCCTTCATAGCTTATCATTGTAACTCGTTTTTACTTCTAAGTTTGAAAAATAGCTCCAACAAAAAAAGAGAGAGATCCCGTCACAATGACGTCGTAGCACGAAAACACATACGCATCCGTCTGAGGGGGGTCGGAACTGAAAAAATGTCTCACGCAAGTCCCACAAGTCTCCCGACTCCGCCAGGAGGCGCTAGGGAGCTCAATTTGTCTTTTTTTTTCACGCGTGAATTTGTTTTTCAACAACGAGAGACTGTCAGACGCCCAAGTAGAGAAAAATGACGTACACAAATAGGATGGACCACGGAAAGATGATGCAAGCTATTGCGACCATTGTCGAAATTGGCAAAACTTTTGTTTTGTTCTCACCCTTTGAGGGTAGAAAATGGTTGCGGTTTAGAGAGGGAGGGGGAACGTAAAATAAAAAACGAAAGGGAAGAACAAAAGACGAAGGCTAGTAGCGTACACTGCGGTCGGCGTCGTACTGACTGGCTCAAGTCGTTCGACCGTTCAGGTGGTACGTTCTTTAACGGTGCCAGCGGATAGGCGGAGCCATGACGTCAAATCACGCCAATGGCAGCTCGCGGCCATATTTCGACAAGACATTAAAATACATAAAGAAAAAAGATATCGACTGGCTCTTGTATCGAGATGTCTTTGTTTTTCTTCAGGCCGAATGAGCACAGGCAAAACCCCGACTACAATTTGATTTCATCACGTCGAAAAATTTGCCTAGTTTTTTCTTTTGTTTGACTCAAAAATGCTCTCTTGGATACCGACGTTAGTGGAAAACAAGAGAACCCTCTCGCTTCGAATAGAGGTCACGGGATCCCCGGTAGGCTCAAACTCATTATCCGCTGCACTACACCGGGGAAGTCATCAACAGGTGAGCTCCTCCCACTATTTTCTACGAGTCTTCTTGTTTTTTTTTCTCCCCCCACATTTACTTCATTTCGTAAAAAGTGCCTGTAGATATGGGAAAAACCCCCCCTCGAGCATCGTTATATTAAAGTAATTACCGTCAACCTAATGACCGGGGTAGTAACAAAAAAAAAGAGGGGGTCCAAAAAAATCGGAAAAGGGAAATGAATTATTCGGGCCCTTAAATTTGAAATTAAAATACAATGTCTCATCCTAGAGGAAAAATATAAATCTAATGATAATTAGTAGGTTTTTGGGTTTTCCTCTAAAGAAAAAAGAGAGATACTAAAATAAAAATAAATGGAAGGGGTTGCCCTGTCTTGTTTTTCTTTACAGTAACACATGCTTCGTGGCTATTTGTGCTATTTAAAATGACTTTGCGTTTGATCGGAGAAACAAACATAGCCGCAAGCAATTGAAAACGCGCTTTAGCAATCACGTTCACCAAACAGGTTCATCACGCTGCGGTCGAATGATCACGTCAATTCTGAAAGTCGCCGGCCGCTTTTGTGACACGAAGCAGAGAGAACTCGGCGCAGTGAGATCACTATGGCCCGTGCTGTTGGATAATCAGCCGGAACTCTCGCCAGAAAAAAGGCGTCATGGCTCTTGCGTATTTACGAACTATAAGCAAAATTTACATGCGAATTGGGAGCGGCACGTAATCCCGAGAAAAACAGCATCAACAAAAAACATCAACAACAAACAAAAACAAACCATATTTGACTGAAGGAATGACCATTTGGCTCACGTTTCGTTTTCTCTTGGGAGGGCGCGTTCAATCACCTGTGAACGGCCATGCCCATTATACACGGCGTTGGCCCGTTTTGCGGGACACATATGTTGTCAAAGTTGCTGTAAAAGGAGAATAAACAAAAAAGACGCCAATGCTGATGGACAACCGTACTCTATAACTTTGCCCTCTCATTTTTCATTTGTGTTTTGTTTTAAGCTGATTAGTATTCTAATCACGTGACACTGAATTGCGAAACATAAATTTACATCTCCTAGGCTGCGTTTTTCCCCGTAGATAAAAAAAATAGCGAATTGACAGACCTTGTGTCAGTTTTTGATGATTAGATTTGAAACGATTCCACCGCCCAATCTTATGTCATACATTTAAGCAAATGAAAAAGCTATTTCAGAAAATAAAACGAAAGATCAAGAGTGCCCCCAATTCATCACGGCCATACGTTGATTCCAAAGAAGTAGCAGTCATAAAAATTAAAAAATGATCTGACAGCCTTCAGCGCCAAAGGGGTCTCTTGGCTATGATTCACGGCACTCACGGTGACGTCATTTCGTACTCGGGCAAAAGGGAAGAAAACAATCAAAACGTAAACGATCGCGGCGCTCACGCTTCCCCGCAATGCCTTTCTCTTTCGCTCGGAATGAAAACGAAATCGGAGAGAAAGTTTAGAGGAAGAGAGTGAGCAAGGGAAAAGTACTACAAGAATCCCACGGAAGACATACACCCAGAGAGACGCGATAACCAGATCGAAACAAAATATTAAAAACAAAACAAACGAATGCTTAAACTCGTGAACAAGACAAGAAAAAAATTCCAAAGGTAACAAAACGCAGCTGGCTCGCGTGTTGCTAGGCGGCCATCTACACAAATGGCCTAGATATTTTTTCCCCCCAAGTTACATATTGATAACGGCATTTGTCTAGCGTTGATTGGGATTGACATTTTCGAAAAACATCAAAAGACCCTCTCTCTCTTCTCAGTGCAAATTTCGCACACCGTAGGCTAACCCGACATCTTAACGGCTAGCTCCCCAAAATAGATTTTTTGGCATAGATCTAATTCGCTAGGAACAAACAAACAGGGAACGCGACTCTTGTTTTTCGCCATCGCGCTCCTGCTGCTGGTCACGGGACTCACGACCGCAACGCGAAAATGAGGGCGCCATGCAGTCTCCGTGAAAAAGAGATTAGGCTTTGTGCTTTCGTCTGATGCAAGCAAGAAATCGCCTCAAGGATTTATCGATGGAATGAAAGGAAGAAAGACAAATGGGAAACAAACACATACGCACAATGCGGAGAAGAAGACAACAAGTAAAAAGAGAAATTCCTCGGTGATCTTGTTTTTCTCGAACGCTTGCAAACCAGTTTTAACCGAATTGAACGCTATCCGTCGCGGAGAGCAAAGAAACAAAAAACATGAAAAATGTCGACATTCAGCGGCCAAAACAATTCAGATTATTAACGCTGTGAAAAGTTTTCGAAAAAAGAAATTTTTTTTTGTTTTCGTGAAAAATTTTTGGATCGAATATTGAAACCTGGGCCCCGGATCAATTGAACATCCTGTAATGGGAGCTCAGTAGGACTGGATGACATCATCCGAGAGCGGTGTTTGTGATAATGCATTTGGGACCGCGATCTTTTTTTAAGGGTGGCTCACGCGTTCATCCCACACGACCCACACCCAAGAAGGATCTTTCTACACACAGCTCGCCTGGCAATAAGGGTCGAGCGAAACGGACAACAACAACAAACCTGATAATGAACTGTGCCCGTGCCCTATTGGACCCTGTTTTATCGGGAGATGGGAAAGCTGCTCGTTAAATCCAACAATTTTTAGTTTTATGTAAACGCGCAAGTACGCAGCAATAGCAGATAATTCCTTGCTTGTGATTGGATGCAAGAGACGTGAATTTTGCTTATCGTTTTCACCAAATGCGGATACGAAAGCAAAGACAGGAAAACGAAACAGACCATTGCTGCATCTTCCATTGGGAAATTTCAGTTTACTCTTAAAGACGTTTGCTTCGCTGTTACCAGGGCACACCTCTCTCTCTCCCACCTTTGAAAAGGGCATCCTATTCCGTCAGAGTGAGCTTACTTAGGATGGTTCAACGATACTTTGATTGCGTGACTCGAGAAAATGCTGATCTCTCTTCGCATTGACCGACAAATGATCTTGAGGCTATAAGGCGAACTTCCAAATCAGTTGCTAACGTCTGCAAAAACCACTTTCATGGTGTGCTCAAAGCTAGGTTCTTGAGAAAAACGAAAAAGCCAACTTAACCCGGTGGTGGTACAGCGAAAAAAAAAATGACCTCATCCGCGCTGCGCAACGCGATCGAACAAGGGAGTGGCTGGTAATTGCATTGTAAGCCTTGCATCAAAAACAGAAGTTGTTTCAATGAAAGAAAATCAATGCCATTTCCAGAATTTCCAGTTGTTTTAGGGCAGCGAGCCGGGGGACAGCGGTAGTGCCAAAAAGTCTGCCACTGCGTAACGGGTTTGCCGCGGCCTTCAATGAAATACGGCCGTGCCAGACAAGCCGGCGCCTTTCTCTCCCCTAGATCTTGCGGTGCGGCGTGCGAAATAATAATAAAGAAAAAGAATACAACAAAATAACCTTCTTGTCCACCCACCACCTTCTTCTCCTATTCTTCGTAACAAGTGGCACGTACCGACTGTAAGATGGATGATAAAATTAAAAGGAGGGAGAGAAGGAGGTACGCGCAAATATGGCCGACCGCAAAAATCCGGCGTTGACCTACTTTCAGAGACTGTAGACCAAAGGGAAAACGCCGAACGCTCGGGAAAAATACTCTTAGCAACAAAAACAAAAAGAGGAGAGGTGGTGTCTCGCAAGCTGGGTGGTGGCGTACGTGTATGCCATAGAGAGACAAGAGTGAGGGCATTGCCTGCTTTCGAACGATCACGTGGCATGTGAACACCATATTTACAAAACTTGCGTCAACAATATGGTCGTGCGCCCCTATTTTTTCCCGAACGTTTTCACGTCACAAAGTTGCATACCACGTCATCTGACGGAATAATCGGCGTTCGCTAACTCTAACGTACTGCCATCTACTGGTCATCGCTACACTACATCTACTACCCCCTTTTTAATAATATTTTACAACAAAGTGCTCACCTGGCATGATCGTCGGTCGAACCACCAGCGTGGCTGTCATCTGCCACGCTCTGCGATTTGTTGAGCACTGCGGGACCGTGTGGCAAAGCCGCCATTGCCGTTTCCATCCCTGCATTGCTCGCAATGGCTGTTGTTAAGGTGGATGGCGCTGCCATAATCAGTTGGACTTGTGGCTGGATGCTGGTCGCAACGGACATAACTGCTACCGGGATCGTTTGACTGTTGCTACTGCCGCCGTAGATGGCATGTGGAGTCGCTGTTGGTTGGACCAATGCCGGTTGTTGTTGTGGCGGCTGCATAAGTATCGAGCCAGACTGCTGGATATGTGTTTGTTGTATCGGTTGCATTTGCTGGATAGGCTGCTGTTGCATAACCACTTCAGATTGTTGCAAAGTGGAAGATGGAGGAACACCAACAGTCTGAATGGGTTGCACGGACGATGCCGGCTGCGTGGCATGCTGTTGAAGGTGTTGCGTGTTAGGTAAGGGCTGCGCCGGAGTGTTGGCAACTATTTCTGCGAAAGTTGGTTGGCCTTGATTTCCAGGTTGCTGCTGCGGTTGAAGCCCTAAGGGCGGATGCTGGTGCTGAGGAATAAGTCCGGGAGGAGGACCATGAATCGGTACCACCGGAGTTGGCTGCGATTGCTGCTGAAGTGAAGTGGATGAAGGTATTAGCACAACTGGATGCATAGAATTTTGGTTGGCTTGCGTCGGAATAGTAGTGGATGGCTGGATAAGGTTCGCCGTTGAAGGGTGTGGCGACGGTGCAACGATATTGTTGTTACTGCTCGGTTGCACGGGAATCAAGTTTTGTTGGGCCATTACTGGAATCTGCGCGACAACGGGCTGTTGGGTCGGCTGTTGGGACGGCAAATGTTGCGCTGTTAATCCGGGCTGGATGCCAGACGCCGGTGTTACATATTGTTGTTGTTGTTGTTGCGGAGCCACCGCTGAAGCTGTATAAGCCGGTTGGCTAGCCATAGGTTGCTGCTGTTGTAAAAGGCCTAAATATTGAAATGTATGAACTTTTATTGCTGGGGTCCCGTTCTATTCATAGTCTATAAGTTAAAAAATTACCTGGTGGGACGGGTTGCTGAAGAAATGGCTGCGCAACATTGGAAGATAGGCCGGGCAAAGGTGCACCAGCAGACACCGAAGACGTGGATTGTGAAGAGACAAGCGGGATGGCGAGACTTGCGGCATTGGATGTGGTTGCTATTGTCGCTGCGCTTGGTTGCAGAATGGTTGTGACAGAAGCTACCGAGTAGCCTAATGGAACAGATGATTGTGTCTGATACATAGGCTGCTGCTGCAGCAGCTGTTGGGCTGGGGGGTAACTGACGGATGCCGCACTGGCGGGCAAGGAATGTGGTACTACGTGAATACTATTGCTAGCCTGCTGGTTGCAAGAATTCAAAACTGCTCCAGTGCTGATATTCTATGAATTGAATAATAAAAACAAATTATTTCCATTCATTACTTAAAGACAATGTTTACAACAAAAGAAACCTGAAGGGTTTGATTCGGTTGCTGCAAGTATGGTGCATGATGTTGCCCATCATCTGTCGAAATGTGATCAGACAAGCTGCCTGAGCTTGATGTTGCAGAACCAGGTTCTTCCTTAGACAGTATGGGCTGAATAGATGGCTGGTCCAGGAAGTCCATACAGAGCCATCTTCCACGCTTAAACGGCTCAGCACTTTCAATCTTGACTACCCTAAACCGCCGCTGCAATCCATGATCCTTGTCCTCTAGCTTGAGGGCACTTCCTTCATTGACTTGTTGTTGAGCTAGTGATACTGGCACATTACTGACATACATCACTGATGGGCCATTATCCCCACCAGTTTCTATGTCCTCTTCCACATCAATTTGGTTGTGGCTTCCCACTTCAGATGGTTCAGTCTGTGTGTCATCCACCTCACCACAGGAGTCGTCCTCCCCATCATTACTGATGCTGGATGAGACTCTTACACTAGTTATTTGGAACGAACTTGTTTTCTTGATGTCCACAGTAGACGATGGTCCCACCTGATTGGGATGCAGCTGGTCTGTCAGCCTCAGAGTCTCACTGGTAGTTTTGTGAATGACATTGCCACCCACCTGACGTGTAGCGGTCGGTTCCAAAGGTAGTGTGAACTCTACCAATGGTACTCTCTGCCTGCTGGGATTATTGAAATGTTCAGCAGCCGAATATTCCGCCATGTTGCGCCGTGACCCTTGAATGAAATCAACGAACTATCGGCTCGTTTCATCAATGGGCTGCTATTACTCCTGTTATTCGTCAGAGACTCTGCTAAACTGGTATGTCCATAATCCATGCCTTGGTCATCAAAGTCTAAGGATCTCCGCCCGAGATCCTTGCGAATTACGAAAACACATACATAAGACTTCACGACGACATACGACACACACGGAAAAAACTTCAGACTGTACCAGACAATCGATTCATTGATTGCAAACTATCAACTACTAAGCACTATCGATCAGAAAGGCCACGTTGCCACATGGTGCATCAAGAATTGCTGTCGCTCGGTGCTGCCCCGTCCGCCGTCCCCCATGCCCCATCTAGTGCTTAGCCCCGGTTCGTCAAAAACCCAATATACCCATAGACCGTCACCAGAAATTGTAGCTCATCAGTAAGCCGTGCTACTGCCGTCTGGGAAAATGGCCGCTTGGATAGTGCCTTACAAAAAATAGTTTTCCCACGCCATCCATTTTCAACAAACAAATGCAAAATTCAGATCAGTTCTGAGGTAAAAATCGGGTAGAAAGCGGGTTTGGAACCTGGAAAATGGAACCTCTGTTATTACCAATTTGGTAATATAAATGGTTTCCCTTTTATTGCCCACTTGAAACCCGGAAAGTAGTGTGCACAAAAATAAAAGAACCGCTACCCACCGGATCCAATTCTTGAGACAAGACCTACCCGTACGGCCGAGGAACCATTCTCAACCCATTTGACACAGAGTGGCGCCCTAGCCCCTTTTCCCGTGGGCAGGTGAACTCCGTGTACGTAAATTTCAAACCACGACGCAGTTGCGAGATTCGCTACTGCGTAGTATTCAGTACCTTTATGTATTTTAGGATTCCAAGCTTTCTTTTCATTTACAGCAAAATTCAAGGCGTGAATACCAAGTTGAGTGAATCCTCTCCACCAACACGGCGAAGCGGTTGTCGGCTATGGAATATGGAATTTTGATCCTGAGCCATTGAAATTTACAAATAATTAATATTGTACGTTAAAATTTGACATAGGTAAAATTTACACGTGAATTTTCTTCTTGGCATCGCTGAGCAACTTCGCGCAATAATGCTTTCCCATCTGCAAGCGTCTACACAGGGACAAAGACACAAAAACCAATTAATGCAACTTTTATTAATAAACAGATAAGATATCTGCGTACCGTGGGATACTCGACGCATTTTTGGGCGTATTCACGAGCCAGATCAAGGAACTGCGGACCCTTAGACAGACTATGAAAATAAAAAAAGGTTAATTTTTGGCACTAAGGGACTACAAACGAGTAGCAAAGGAACACGATTACTAGTAGCTTGCTAAATAGAGGTACGCCTGACCATGGTGCTCATCCCCTTCCCCAGATCCTTGTTTCTCGCTGTCACGCAGGTAATCACAATAAGCTGCTGCGGCATGGTCTGTTTCTTTCAGCTTATCATAAGTCCTAAAAATTCAGTTAGACCAGCGAATCGACAAAGTCTTAGTTAGAATTCTCAAATTCTTAATTACTTTGCAAGTCGTAGGAGAGCGATGCATTCCAAGTCACCTACACAGTGGGCTTTCCAATAGCATTTTTTCGCGTCATGTAATCTCTCTAGCTTATCGTAGGCGTCCCCAAGAGCCACCAGCATACGCGAATCATCCGGCTTCAGTGACTGTGCCATACGATAGTAATATAGGCTGTACAAAGGCATCTTTAAGATTTCATAGGCTTGTCCAAGACCGTACCAGGCACGGAAATCACGCATGTTCATTTCTAATGCAGATAATTAACAAATTGTTAATAGATAAAGTCAGAAGCAAACCCTAAGTTGAAATGTGTCAAAATTATTTCTACCTGTAGCCTTTCTGTAGCACGCAATAGCAGCGTTTGAGTTCTTCATTTCAATGTTTTCGTGACCCATAATTGTCCATGCTGCATTATAACAAAATTTTACTTTTAGAAACTAAACATCAACAACTGTAATACCATAAGAGTAGTGCGGGTTTAATTTCAAAGCGCGCTGTAGATACAGAACTGCTTTCTCATGTTGACCCCGCAAACCGTAATAATTTCCTGCAAATGTATGGTATCCTCGGATGAATGATAAATAATTTTTAAGATCTCATTTCGACTCTCACCAACGATGCAACAAGTTTCTACCCGATACTTGTCTACTGCAAAGGCCTGATGAGCCAGTTGTGCCAGTTCAGGTTGATTGATTTGAACGTAAAGAACATTGGAATAGACATCCATAGCGTCAAGGCAATACGGATCTTCTTCGCGAATTTCACTGAACTTTGTTGCTGCTTGGATTCCATCTATTAGGGACCAAGCAAAAATAATTAATTATTATAATGACGATTTGATATGTTGCGTATGAAACCTCTTAAACTGTAGTAAATTTTTGCGATTTGGCTTTTGACGTATAGACTGTGTTCAAACACTCCTTGATGAAGCTTTTCATACAAACTGAGTGCTGCTTCATCTAAATGGAGCTCACCCAAAATATGCCCCATGAATAGATATTTCATCCAGCAGTCAGGTAATTTCAGTTGACTTAGCTAAACAGGATGAATGCAAAACGAAAAATAACAAATTTTAATAAAGCAGAAATCAACATAATAACACACTAAGTCAACTTTTACCATTTCACTGTTTTTTATCAAGTTGGCTAGTTCAAGCCATGCAGCCCAATTAAGTGGAGTTAGATTAACAGCATCTTGAAGAACTTGTAGGGCATGTGGAAGATCCATTTTTCTTAAGACTAAGCCATGCAAATAGCAAAGATAACCATCCCATTGTGCTGTATTCCTTAATCTACCCAGATCTTGGTGTAGTAGTTTCAAATGAGCTATCTTGGTTTCACCTGAAAATGTAAGAAATATTTCATTAAAAGGATTTTTTGTAGTCTAAATTGCCTAGTCTTACTGGATTTGTCACTTTCATCCTCAACAACGATTTTCTCTCCGGCCATGTATCTTGAATAATAATGCAAAAACATACTGACTTGATCTTTGCAACCTTGGGTGTAATGGGCACATCTAAAAATGTATACATTTTCTATTTTAGCCTACAGCTGTTAAAAAGTTAATCACCATTTAATTTTCAAACCTGCTGTATTCTTTAACGTCAAAATACTTTTTTGCTAAAATATATCTAGCCCTGCCTTTCCTCTTAGGCTGTTGATATTCAAGGCTGTCAGCTACATCTGGATCAAGTTTTTGTGTCACAGCAAAATCCATCTCAGCAAGCCTATCATCAAGATTCAAACAAAAGTAAAAGATAACAAAATAAGCAAACGTCAAATGACAAACTTAATTACTGTATGCAAATAATTAATACCATTTCGCCGTAAAATTGAGACCTCGTTGAGTGCATTCTTCACCGGCATTTAAAAGATCTTGGGCTATTACAACGGTTTCAAAATTGAAATCGTCCAATACAACCGCCATATTTTGATATTTATGGATACTACTTGACTGAGGGGG
This sequence comes from Daphnia sinensis, assembly GCA_013167095.2. Lineage (NCBI taxonomy): Eukaryota > Metazoa > Arthropoda > Branchiopoda > Diplostraca > Daphniidae > Daphnia > Daphnia sinensis. The sequence continues at coordinate 9,098,080 of CM023190.1, forward strand.
TGATGATAAACAGCAAATACCACTAGAACAGAAAATAAGCGTGGTTACTGGTTTTCAGACTTTTCAGTTTTCTTCCCAGGTACTCAAAAAACTTCAATTGTCAAGACACCAACGCTTCTTGATTAATTCCACCAATCATCTGGCATAAGCGAATAACCAATTTAAAAAATAATAAGAAATAACTTACGTACTTGGCATTTATTTTTTAGATTGGTTAAGGTTTTAAATTTAAACCTTGAAGCAATGTTGGCAGAAGCATGGCAGTGATTATCTAACATCTAGAAAGAAAAAACTTCAAATTTGATTTCACGGTAACATATCTTAGCTGAAAAATATCAGATATTTTTTCGTTAGGCTGTAGTTCAATAAATGAAATGATCATTCTCGTGACCGTAAGTAAGATGGTTCAAGGACGAAGGTTCCCAAAATCTTTGGCACATGACTTTCTCTTTTTTGTTTCTCATGCATTCCTGTTTCCAGGTGTTCCGTGTGCATAAGGCATGCAAACGACGAATGATTCCACGTGACAACTGCCTGAGCTAGTGGAACGGGTTTCTTATCAATTTTTTTAGAATCTACGATTTTATCTCCTTCGGAATAGTTCCAAATGACTGTATAGGGAAACAATTCACGGAAAAACTTTGAAATAGACAGGAATATACGTTATTAAACGTTTTTGTTGTGAAAACGGGTTGCAGTGTATTCTGATTGTTATAAGGTTTATCCTACCAATGAAAAAATGTTATTAACGTAATGTGCACGGAACAAACAGGTGATTCGGCATAATTCTTTTATCGACTGCCATCAAAAGAGTATGCACTAACGGTTACATAACGATAAGAACGCTCCGAGCGAAGACAATTGGGCACAATAACGTTTGACAAAGATCGTACGCAGCGCTAAAAGAAACATGCGAGCTGCTCGTTTACCAATATAAAAGTCAACCAAATAAGAACGTTTTCCACTTGTTAATGGGTGTAAAGGAGTAAACAATTGGATGGCTCTTGTGTGTTCATGGAGAAATGGTACCGTCATGCAATTGAGTAAATGATCGCAAAAAAGAGCCACCTTAAGGGACGCAAATAAAAAGGCATGTTTTTGTTCTTCATCGTGTTGAAGAGAAAAGACGTCACTAAAATTAAAATTGCCGATTGCCTTTCATAGCTGGCTATTTACATTTTGTTTGTTAAAGACGCCAAGACGAGAGGGGTCGGAAAAACTGAGCACGAGATGAGACGCACTAGATAGAACAATTAGGCAGGGTGATTGCAACCTCCAGACGTGAGTGTCTTTGTCTGAGGAGTAATTACAAGAAATTCATCGTTTTTGTTTTAGACATAAACTCCTGTGGGTTCCGGCTTTAACCAGAAAAGACGACGGTAGAAGTTGGTCCACGTAGCCAATGTTTTGGAGGACATAACCCAAAAGCCGGAGCTGATTCCGACAATCAGCATCATCAGATACCTGGGTGAGAGACCATAACGAGTTATGTTACAGAAAGACCGGTAAAAGACTTCCTGGAAGTCAATCAACGTACTTGATCATAAAAACAGCAAATTCCGGTTTTGGGTAAGTTGGAGCCGTGGGGTAACCGCCGGCGCCTTTGGCATAAGCCAAACTTTGCGAGGGGCACGCAAAAACAAATTTTATCCACTGCGGATCACGACATTTGTCTTCTTGCCATCGCAACATCCAAGAATCGAAGAAAGCCTGAAAAAGTCAAGTTGCATTATGCGAGCTATGGAAGGGAAAATGATGTCGAAAGATAAACACTTCACATACCTGTTCGTGTAGAAGGCATGCAATAACAATGATGGCCGGCACTGTGTATAAAAACGAATAGATGCCAATACGCAGCATGAACTTTTCGAGTTTATCTGTCTTGGTGCCCCCACTCTTCATCAACGTTCTCACCTGCAGATATTCACAGAGACAATAATAACTTTATCGACGAACTAAAGAAAAAATTCTAGTGTCAGTCTCACCCTAAAAAGGGAGATGAAGCCGCCCAGTAAGAAAATGGTGCCGACGATAAGAAAAAGGAATAGAGGCGCCAATACGAAGAGCCGTAAGGCAGACATATCCCAAACGCCAACCGAACAAACGCCGCTTAGTACGTCGCCTAAGGGAAAGACATCAGTGAAACAGCACGGGAAATTTAGTTTTTAAAAACCAATGAGACAATTTGTAAGCGAAGCACGCACCTTCAACTTTGCCCATGGCTAAAATGGCGATGGTCAGAGCAGCCGGGAGAGCCCACGTCACAAGATGGAAATAATGTGATTTTGCTTCGATGGGTTCATGACCCCACTTCAGACCGGCTGCGAGGAACCAAGTTAGCGTCAAAACGACCCACCAGAGATTGGCAGCCATTTCAAAATAGTAAAGCAACATGAAGAGGATTGTACATGACTCCCGTTTCGTTCCCTGTAAAAACCGTAAGCAAAATTTGGGATTAAGATAACTCCAACTGTTGTTTTTCGATACGACTTTATATACCTGGGTAATGGTCTCGACCATGTCAGATTTATCGACCGAGAAATCTGGCGGTGGATCAAATGGCGCATTACACGATACAGAATCCCCCATGGCGTATCCTATGACATAGGCCAATGCCACCATAAAATAGCATACAGAAAGGAAGACGACGGGTCGTTCAGGGTAGCGAAATCGCCGTACATCCAGCAAGAATGTCAGCACCTTATGTTGAAAGAAATTTCATGAAATTATCGATCTGTGAACGGAAGTTTTTGAATAGTTGTCATTACCGTGAAGAGGCAAGATGCCATGCAAATAGCACCCCAAACAACGATCCAAACTCGGGAGAAACGGACTTCGCTTTCATTGAAAAACATGCCCTTACAGGGGGCACCACAATCAGGATAGATTTTTCCGCCGACGCGAACGACATAATCAAGTCCTTTTGGAACTCGGAATTGGGCAGGACAAATGAACCCGTGATCGCGTGAGTAGTTACTGTTGACTGATGTGAAACCGGATCGGATGCCACTTGGTCCACCATACCAACTGGAACCTGAACCGTAACCTGTGGGACTACCACCTACAACAGGCCCACCTGGACCACCTGGATATACACCAGGATAGTTGCCCAATTCATTTAAGGGATTTCTTGGGTAATTGGGAACACCTCCAAGTCCACCTACAACATAAAGATTGTTCAAACAATTGAATTGTAAACAAGAAAATAACAATAATTACCTGAGACTTTATAAGGAGGCCTGTAGCCATCACTCCCACCATGGTTAGTTCCTGAACTAGTGTTGTTCTCTCCTACACAGAGCTCCCCTGCTGCACCACCTTCCGGATACCTACTGCATTCTAAGCTCTCTGGCCACTGAAATCCAAACTTGTTCATAAGACCCTCACAACCACTCCGAGCTGACAGGCAAAGAGAGCGGCAAGGAGGAATAGGTTTGTCCAGGACTGTGCAGACAGGAGCATAGACTGAGCACAGAAAGATTTGCAAGTCGGGGCTGCACTTGACCTTCACCAGTGGGTAAAACTGGTGTACTTCAAGTCCAGCGTCTTCTTGTTTTTGATGGTTAAGCAGGTTTGGGAAGATAGTCTCATTATAAAGAATATCTTTGCACAACGGAATTGTGATGGCTTCACATCTGCCATGATGAGGTAAACTGTCTCGATCAGAAATAGTAGAGCTAACGGATATAACAGTTAGTAACAACGCCAACAAAGAGGCAAAGATGCAAACACTTTTGTTCGACGACATTTTCTCATGAGATTTTGGACGGAGCTACAAGTAACTTGATTTGTTAGTCAAATGCTGGTTTTGGCTGGCCAACAAGTTCCTTGTAGGGAAAGACGACTTTTCAATCGCCTCGGGCAACAGACGCACTTTTTTTTCTTTTCGAAGGGGCCAACCAAGATGACTGACCTCTTCTTAAGAGAAGTTTCTCAGCAACAAATAACCACTACACTTTCCTCATTTTGTGATAAAAACTACACAGTTTTGCAAACTTTTGTCTAAGAAACACAATCCGATCGCTTTATTCGATCGAATTGTCTGTTCAACATGCCCACTGCTACGCAAATTGCCGTCAAATGTCTCTCGGCACTCCACCATGAACACTGGAAAGCCACACCACAGTGCTTCAGACAAAAAGCTTCTTAAGCAGTTGCTCTTTCATCCGCCAGAGCACCTCCCCCCTTTTTTTCTCGTCTTTTGTCCTTTTGCCTGTTAAAGCCATCAGGTTTCTGATGTTGCCAGAGGGTATCTTGGAGGGTCACTCATGTCAGTTCTCCTCTTCTCCACCCTTTTTTTTAACAGATGTGAAGAGTTGGTAATCGCTTTACGTATCACTTAAAGTTAAATCTCAATTATGCAAGGGCTAATAAAAATAATATCTTTTACAGTTTGGTGCATGTTGGTAAACAAAACTATTGAATCAAGCTTTTACACACAAATGAAATTTTTCATTTTAAAAAAAGCACAAATTTCTTGCAAAAGCTAAGACTAGACATAAATCAATGTCTTTATTGAACTTAAAAAAATCATGGAAAGATAGAAAGAACGAAGAAATTTAGTAATACGTAGAAAATCAAGTCGTGTGTAGTCGAGATTGAGAATCATTCGAGCCAGAGGATATCTCGATGCGTTCACGGTACAATGCATAAGAAAAATAACTGGACAGGACAACCATACAATTAAATTCTAGTATTTCTAAGAGTGTGCTTCGTTTGTCGATGGCATTGCAGATTTGGCTTTTTCCTTCATTAGCAGCAGAGCATTTCGAATCTTAATGGCAGGTCCTAATTTGACGCTAAGCAAATCCGTTAGGTCACTTTGAGACAAATACAGCAGCGCTTCGCCATCAATTTCCTGTCAAAAAATTTAAAAATCAGATCAAAAACTGGAATGCATGCGATAAGTGCATTCTTTATCATACCTCTTGTTTGAATTTTTCTAGCAACGGCTTACTAATGCCGAATTTGGCTAAAAATTCCAGAACCTGATCGCAAGACCACAGGGCCACTTGATTGGACGTGTTGACTCCGACAAGATCGCCGAGAAGTTCAGCATGCTTGGACCAACACATTGGCGTTGTCAGATTGGAATTCGTAGGGAAATCCATCATCGAATAGCCTGGTTGCGTAGATTTTTGTGCTTGCACTGAACAGCTCATAGAGGTGTCAACTTGATCGTTTTGACCCGCTAGAGAATTCCGACTTGGCTCATCTTTCCGTTTGCGTTCTGTGGCCGGAAGACTCTGATCGTGAGGCACATCGCCATTCGTTTTATCGCGATCTTCAAGAACAGCAGATTTCCGCCTTACGTTGTCACTAGCTGCCGTTTTGCCGGTGAAGTAGGAGAGCCTTCTAAAATTCGAGCAAGTGAGAGGCATGTTAATATGTTCTACATCAATATTTCTATTCTACTATTTTCATTTCTAGTTACATTTTCTTCTGAGGTGGAGTGAGGGTCTCCAGTGAGTCGTATTGCTGCTCTAAAGACGGACTTTCGGGCCTAAGATCGACTTGAATCAGTCGATTATTGAGCTCGGCCTCAGATTCACTCTTGACTGGTAGATCGATGATTTCCGAAACTTTCGATTTTCGCTGTTCTTCCATTTTCTTAACGCTTGTGGTAGATGATGACTGTGGAGGTGGTGATGACCTTTCCGCAGTTGGGGTAATGCCACTACGCTCTCCAGTTTCCGGTTCAATTTTAATTAAGGTTGCTTTGGTTTTGTTGCCTATACCAGGTTCTTCTTTGGGATGCTCTTCCTCTGCTGTACTTGCTACAACTTCAGGTGAGGAAGGTCGCTGTACAACTGGATCGATTTCTTCACCTGCTAGACGGTCAGGATATGCTGGATTTTCACGGTGTAAATTGCTACTAGAATATGGGCAATGATCAGCTGTAGTGTGTGTGGCATATCGTGCACCTCTACGTGCCCAGCACCCGTACAGCCTGGCGTGGAACACTCGCCTTCGGTCACCGAGGAACCACTGGACGTCACAAATGGGGGTTGCAGGGGATGACCTGTTTTCAAACACCATCCTGGTGGATGCAGGTCCGGCCAATCGTCATCAGTCCAAAAATCATAGTCAGAAGACCAGCCGTCAAAATGGATTTTTAGCCGATATCCCTATAACAGTTTGATAAATCAAGGAGGCTTTTTACGTAATAACAGAAATAATTGCGTACCTTTACAGCTGCCACGGTGGCGACGCGAATGAGTTGCGGGTTGCGTGGATCGACGCATTCAAGCTTCATGCCTGTTTTGAATCCGACAGGTGAACGAGGTTTGAAAGCCCGTGGAGGAACAGCCGTCGACCCTGTCTTGGCAAGGTAGTGATCCCAAACAAAGTCACCAGCTTCAGAGTCATAATCTTTCAATGTCAAAGCAAAAAACATGAGGGCTAACGAATGAGATGACTAACGAAAAAAAAGGAGTTTACCACAAGGTGGTGTAAGTGTTGTGTTGTGTTCCTGTGCCCATCCGACCGGATGAACATAAGGACATGTAGGATCAGCCCAGTAATCGTAAATACTATCCCATCCGTCAAAATGGACCAAAAAGCGCGAACCAATCACATTTGCAACCGTAGCAACACAAAGTGTATGCGACGAATGGCGTCGATCTACTGCTTCTAATTTCATTTTAACACGAAAGGCGCTGGGCACTGGGGACTAAAAGTTAGACAGGAAATTGAACAATTACGTATCCATTTAGCGTACACTAATATATATATATATCTAATACCTCATTCTGCGCAGAGATAAACAGGTGACGTGGGGCTGCTACGCTACTAGTAAATTTCAAGTACTGAGGCCAGCTGAAGGTACGTGTGGTGGGCTGGGCAGTCGTTTGATGGTGAGGTGGAAGGGGCGATGATGTTGACTGTGCAGTTGGTAATTCATAATGCTTTGGTGGTCGCAATTTTTGGCCATTTTTTTCACACCATCCGCAATGGAATAGATTTTCAGAATCGGCATTTAGCCAGAAATCGTGTGAGTCGGAATAGCCATCAAAGTGCAGCCGGAGTCGGTATCCTTCACATTCATATTTTTTAAGTAATGAAAATAATCTTTTAAACATAGGGAAAAAATGGCATAAACGAAATACCTTGAATTTCTGCAACAGTCATAACGCAGAAAAGAGATTGATGCTCGGGATCGATGCCCTCCAACTTCATTCCTGATCGAAAGCCATGTTTGCCATAAGGAAATGGGTCTGAAAATAGTCGTTCAGGAGCGGCTTGTGCCCGTCTTCTTTCTAAATACTTTGACCATGACCAAGCCGACGATGATTTGACTGACTAAAAATTTTAGTAAAAAAACTTAATAAAGCAAAAAAGGAATATGAAATAATTTCTAACTAACCTTCAGGTCACCATCTTTGCTCGTTTGCTCGTTACAAGGTTCAAGCGAAGATTCGACAATGGCGTTATTAGCCGCGTCACCTGCCTGAGAAGACGAGTTAGACGAGGTGGATTTGCGTTTGGCTGCCACTTTACCAGCAGCTGCACCGCCTTCACGATTTTTCGATTTTGTCGGTTGGGCAACGCTAAGTTTGCGGCATTTTTCCGAACAGAAGTATTGATCAACAAATTCGTCTGCAATTCCATAACCTTCAAAAATTAAATAAAGAAGAAGTTTCTCAAATTTAGCGTTCAGATTAATAACATATCAACTTGTTGTTACTCTATACCGTCACATTGTTTGCAGCAGACGATGTCAACTTTTTCTTTGGTATTCGATGGAAACCTTTGTTTCCACCGCTCTCGATCTCCGTTGTTGTTGCTACTGCTACTACCATTGCCATTGTTATGGCTTAAACTTACAGGAGCCATTTCTGCTATTGTCATTCATAAAACAAATGGCAAGTCAGCGAAATGAACGGTGCAAAACGGCAAATAAAAGACGAACCTGGTTTTGTCGGTTGAGAAATGGAATCAGCGTCTGTTGACGGAGGTGCCACCTTTGCTTCTGTGGCTATTTCTTTTTCTGCAGATACAACTTCGGTTACCGGAATGGTTTCATTCGGTTTCTCTGCCGTCGATTCCTCCCCGGGAACCAATTCGTAAATACCGAATTCGTTCACACGGAGCTGCTGATTGCAGACGACGACAAAAGTTATTTTCTCAAAATATTTTACTTATATTAAAATAGAAATAACTTGCATTTAATTTGGGATATTTGGTGCTAATGTTCGTTACAGTCGCTGCCGTTTCAGCTAAATCCGATTCTTCCTCCACCGTGCTGGTAATGCTACTGCTCGGTGGTGCCGTAGTTGTTTCCGTAAGATTAACGATCACGGTGGTTTCACCAGAGGACGGTGTGTTGTCGGTCGCTGGTGCAATCGGCGCATCTATTGTAGGAGAAGTCGAATCTGGAGTTTCCGTTTCGGTATTCATTTTCCTTTTGGGGGACTAAACGGTCACTTAAAACATGTAAACCAGCAAAAAAACGTTAAGTCCCCGTGCGCACTTGAGACACCGTCTTGTCTGGCTACTGTACTCAAAGTCTTCTTCAGATAACGATGCGGGTTTCCTGTTGTTCCTCAAAATTGAGACAAACACAAACAACTAATAATGCTGGCGGAGCGGGTACGACAATCAACTGTAAATTCCAATGCAGCTAAACTACTAGAAGTTCTGAAGTTTAAGTCACACAAACAGATTCTGGACTGGCTCGTTTCAAATACTTTCGACGGACATCTTTAACTCGACCGCTATGATAGAAAGGGGAAGGGAATGAATTAGATAGTGACCCCTGGTGGCTATAGCATAAAATTGCATGAAATCACATTTTAAATTTCATTTTAAAAGAAAATTTTATTTTAAAAAATGGTTCTAAGATTAACAAATATTAAAATAATTAACTATTTTTGATATTTACTGTAATTAAAGTACAGGAAAACCATTCCTTTGTACGGGAGGTAAACAGAAGATGACAGGTAGATGGCTGCACAGTGCATCCAAGGTTCTATTTATTTTGCAATTTCCTTGAAATACTATTTCCTCAATAAAATTTATCCATTTGAAGAATTAATTGAGTAAACAGGTAAAATTGCTTGGGTGCCAAAGGATCAAAAATGGAATTCCGAAATATAGCTTCTACAGAAGCACACTTTTTGGACAAAGATACACAAGAGGTCATGAGTAAATACCAACCAGTTTTTATGGAGTATTCAATTTTAGCTGAATAGTAAGTTGTATGATGTTTTCTTTATAACACTCAACCAAAAGAACACTTCAGTTAATCTATTTGAATCACAGCAATGCTTTGAGAGACCAATCCAAAATTTTGCAAGATATATATGTGATGCCTTCTGCTAAAGATCCCTTGCGTAAGAGTGAAACAGACAAAAAAACATATCAGAACCTTAACCAAATTATCAGAATTCCTTGTCCTTTTTTAGATTGGTTTGGCCTTATCTTTCTGAGAAGTGGTTGCTACGCAGGAGCAGTATTTCGCTTTGACATTTTTATAGGAAAAAACTTTCCCCAAACTGACATTCCCGTGAGACACCTATGGCCTACTTAAGAGTTTTCAGATATCTGTACTTATAAAGCTTAAACTGTTTGTATTTTACAGAATATCGTTTTCAAGCCCCCAATATTCCACCCTAAAGTAGACCCTGTTTCGGGTTACATGGAAACCCGATCATCCTTTGGAAAGTGGCAAGTCGGTGTGCATCATGTATGGCACTTGCTACTCTACATAAAGAAATCTTTACTTGTGATTGATAATCGCGATGCAGTGAATCAAGTCGCGGCTGATTTGTATGCTACATGAATAACTAAGTAACGTAAATGAACATCTAAAACTCTTTACATCTAATAGGTTCACGCACGATCGATCCGAGTTTCAGGCGAGAGCTGCCGAATGCATTATGGAATGCAAAGAACGTCTAAATGATTCCAATGAATACTCAAGTGATCCACATTATTTGAGATTTTCGCCATACAATCCCAACATTCATGGAACTTTCCGCAAAGCTGTTCTTGCGAATGCCAAATCAAGTGGCCCAACCACTGCGGGGAAATCCCTTTCTTGGGTAAAACCCGGTTCGCTGCAACCCTGTTCTAGTCAGGATTGACGGCCTTATTTTTGTGCTTGCCATTGCTTTCGAGAGGTAATGATTTTTTTAAATTTCTATAAGACCTTTTATAAGTTCTTAATAAAGCGATCTTCGTGATATGTAGCTCATAGAACATTGATTTATCATCTATGCTGGAGTGTAATATAATTTTGAAGTGCATACACCAGGCAATGGTCAAGACGAGGAGTTTGATGAATTCGAAAATTGACTTGCACGCTAGGTTATACTAGGCACGCGGATGGGCATACGACATTGACTATTCGTCTTCCACACATAAACGAACAACGCCAGTGCTTTCTCATCTTGTTCCTCGCCTACACATGGCGTCTACTTCAAAATCTTGATAACTAAGCTAAGTTACGCATTATGAATGCCTTTACATCCCTCATTTCCTGCAAAGCCAAGAAATAAATGAGTTTTTGTTGTTATTTGATCTGTCTCATTCACTGTGACAATGACGTACCTCATCGGAAGACGAATGGGCCAAATTTCTGTACGTACGAAATTCAACCGATTTGTTGAATTTCTTAAAAAGTGCTGCACTCTGCTCTCCCCACCGATGAGGAACGATGGGGTCCGAATCCCCGTGACACATAAGAATGGGAGTTTCAGTGTTGCCGACAATTTTCTAGTACGATTTGATCAATGAATATAATGAATTTTCAAATGGCTAATAAGTTCAATGAAACGTCACTTACAGCCGGGAAACTGTCACGTAACGGAAGCCAGCACGACAGAGCCACCACACCACCTAGCGTGTGCTGGGTGACTAGGGAAGAATACAGAGATAGGGCACCTCCTTGAGAGAAGCCCCCAATAATGATGCGGTTGGATGGAATACCCCCCTTGATCTCATCTTCAATGAGACCATGCACTGAGGCTGCAGCTCTCTGGATACCTTCAGTATCCTCACCAGCACTTAAGTCAAGGCCCTTGAGATCAAACCTAGTATTCAAATTCTGGATTACACAAAATTGGTAACATTTATTGTATGGATTTCATACCATGCTGGCATCCTAAACCCAGAATTCAATGTGACTGGAATTGTTGGTCTATAAAAAAATTTCAGAATCAGTGAAATTGCTTGAATTGCTGAGCTAAGATTAGATGCATCTTACGCAGTCGGGCAGACCAACTTAACAAATGCTGGTTTGATTTCAGCCTTGTTTGTTTATGTTGGAATCAATTGAGGAAGAAAGTTCATTAATAAAGATTGTGATGGGTAAGATGGAGAGGGCAGTCGGGAATCTACTTACCAAAGAGCTAGCCCAACCATGACTGAAATGTCAACAATAATACAGGTTAAATAATTTGTTGATATATTTGAAAATGAAGCGTTTATACTGTACCCCGTGTCTCCAAGTCCGTGAAAGAAAATGACCTGGCGACAAATGTGTTGAATGAAATTGCCACCACTTAATCTTTACATGGAATGAATGTTATTACCGTTGCAGTATGTTTAGCGGAAGCCTCGATGATAACTTTGCCAGCCATGACAATAATTACTGATTGGAGTTAGCAACAATAATGCGACAACGGGTACAGACAGTAGACGACACTGGCGTTCTTAATTGCAAAGGTTCTGTCAAAATACCAAGTTCTTGTTTCTAAACAGCAACCTGCAATGGCTGCTGTAATTCCATCATTTTTTTTTGTTTTGAAACACAAAACACGGAAAAATAATACAGAGTTACAGACTCACAAGTCCCAAATTGCATTACGCGGTATTTATTCATATACGTATCAATACAAAATAAAATTTGACTATAGAACACAGGGGACAGCAATCTTACCAAAGGGATATTTCAAAGATGAACGCTTGTTTGTTTGGTATGGCTAAGCAGCTGATGATAAACTGAAAGTAATATTCGTATACCGTACGAGTTTCGAGAATATTGTGCATCTTTCACTTTAATCTGAAATGTCATCTAGAACACCAATAAAAGGAAATGTCACGATATTTATGAGCCAGTAAAGTATCCTGCCAAAGCGCCCAATTAATTTCCCCATTATTGTTAGATTGTGTAGGATTATACGACGTCGATCACAGTCACAGACAGTCTGTTCCTATCACAGATTAATGGTGGACGACTTTGCCTCTGCCAATCAAAGTTGTTCACTCGACAGTCATCGCGGGATCGTGTTGCTAGTTTCAAATTAGATTTACAATTCTCGCATGAGTAGCGCTGCAAATAATTCAGCAATGACGTTTTTCATATTATACGAGGAAGAGAGCTGGAAGAGGGACCGCAATCAACATGCAGATGGGCTCAGATAGAAGAGATAGCAAGATACATACCAAGTGGGGGACTAAAAATGATGGGAGCTCATCACCATTTCAAATACCAAGCAATCTGAATGCAAATTTCAACTGATACGAGGACTAGAATCGCGTAGGTATATCTATCCCTAAAAATATTTGCCAGCAGCGGACATGTCTCTTCTGCATATCCTTTTAAATTTACATTGTTTATCGAAAGGACGAACGTGGCTGCTGTCTCTTGTTCTTGTTTCAAATGGCTAGTGAACGTTTCGACTGATGATCACTATAAAGCGGACGCCCACATTTGCCCGAACTGAGCACGCAGAAGGGCTCTTATAGTCGTGACAAATCCCATGTAACGGCCTAAGCAAACCCGTCACGGCAAGACGTGTCACCATGCCAACAGCTTCTACAGGGGCATATACCCATAGCCAAAAAAAAGGCTTCATAGTAAAGAAGAAGATTCCCTGTATAGATATTACTCGCAATATAAAAAGCACCGATACCAAGTATAGAGCACGCACGCGTATATAAATATAACTCGTTCATTCCTTTTTGAATCCTTTCTTTTTCTTTCCTTCATTTTGCACAAATGATGCACAAAAAAAAAGGGATAAAAATCTCGTCAGGGTGTGAATGTTTCTCCATAAAGGCAGCCCATCAAGCAGCTTCATTTTTTCTCTCTCTCTTTCCACTAAACGGAAAAAGAAAAAAATGATACGTTGCAACCCAAAGGAAGACCACTGGATGAGATGGCGAGTAATCGCGCATTACTCGTTCGAATAAGGAATATAAGCCGATAGTCTCTCTACATACGCAGTGATAGACGTTCTATATACAAATTCTTTCATTACCTAAAGACTATACGTTGTTGTATGGGCACTGCCGAAAATCGACAGAAGGTCAGGAATAACAATCGATTAATCCGGGACTAATCTCGTTGACACAATCACCATTACGTTCACACGTACATCCCCTTCGCTTTCCTCTCACGCGTATGTGATGTGTATACAATATACGAGACGGTAGCTTTTAATCTAAATAGATGCTGTGCAACGTGGTATATACAGCAGTAGGTGCAGACATATAAAGATTTATTCATTTTAAGAGAGTGCAACCATCAGCCCGGTTGCATATAGACAGCACATGCGCCCTCCAATATAGCAAATCTACTGCATGCTGCGTGAAGAGGCTAAACAGCCACACGGATATAATAATACGCGCAGAGTTTCACAACATGAAAGATGAAGGATTGTTTGCATCAAAGACCAGTCGCATCTCTCCGACTGTTGCGTGCTGACACCGCCCAGATCTTAAGGCAACAGATTATTTTCGGACAACGTTTTGTCTCTTGTGGATAGTGTTGAATAGAGAACTGCTCACGTTTGTGGCCAGGCAGACAATTGAAAAAGTATTTTCCTATGCCAGATTTGTTTTTTTTATGTAGCCGGTAATATCGCTCCGTGTCATCCAGTCAACTTGAATCACGCGATATCCATCGACGGAACGCGACATCCCATTGATTGGTTTTTCGTCAAGTCTGTCACGTCCACCGGCCGAGTCGAGGTATAATGTAGATGCAACTATTGCCTGCTATTCACTTTTAATAGCTAAATAGACATGTCTCCCATTTATTTGTTATATGTGACCAATATATTGCCAATTCGCGCTAAGACGGAATTCGGGTTTTGTCGTGCGAGACAATAAAATATATCTACAATTCAATGCCGAGTTTATGTGCGCAAAAAGTTGGAATAAAGAGAAACAGAAAAATATGCCGACTGAATCTAATTTATAAATTCTTGTGTGTAGGCGAGGCTGGAGCTGACAGTCGTTTTAGATCGTAAATATTTATAAGTGGACATTGTTTATTCGATTTGTATAGATGCCACAAAAAGTGTCAGCTGCCAAAAGGGGAGGCAAGGGGATCTTTGTTTGGCTGGACTTAAACTCATTTATCTTTGCAATTTTTTCTTATTATTTTCTTTGTCACTCTTCGTTTAATTCTGGAGTAAAAATGAACTAGCATCAGTATAATCTCCATCGCAATTTTCCAATAATGGGGGAAATATATCAATAATCCTCTGGCTCCTGTTCGTTAAATTATGGCGATCAATATAGCTTAATTCATATAATAATAATGACTTCATTTGAAAATAGTTGGAAGCATTGATGTGTAACGCGAATGCTGACGCCAGACGTGTGTGGTAGTTATCTCTGTGTTTGCAACTGATGAATGAATAACTGCGTCTTACTTGAACGACAAAAGACTGAAAGGCGAATGAAACACGGCCAACAGCCGGTCGTTTTCTTGCTCTTTTCCCACGTGCATATATACACGACACTTTGACATACATGGCTGATTTTTGCGGTACGAAATTCTATTGAATAGTTACTTTTTATTCGTCACATTTTTTTTAGTAGGCCTAATATTCGAAATGTTTTTAATCTATACTAGCGCTTCCTTCAATACGTTCGAGAAGTAGATTACGAGATATTAACAATGTAATTTCAGGTATATCAGCTTATATATCTATACATGCTGTTCCATATCTACCTTGCGTCTTACAATTGAAAAGACGGAGTCGCGAAACGTTCCCACCGCATATATCAAATACGTTAGGGATCTTTTCGATCGAGACTTTACATTTTAATCTCATGTACGACACTTTTCACTTTCTCTCTCCGTGTAGAAAAAAAAAGAAAATGAAAACACGGAACCGGTTTTACAATAAGAAAAGAGACGAGACGATCTGTATGGCTGCTGTGGGAAACTGCATGAAAGGAAAAGGATTTCACACTTCTTGGCTTGTGCATATCGATTTTTCTTTCCAGGCAATATAGCATCTATCAGAGTGCGTAGATCCACATACGTGCAAATAAAAGAAGGAAAAAAATATATATCGTTTCGATGTTTGCCTGTTGTCCCTTCAACCTTTTTCTTAGCCGGACTAGAATAAATCAGTTTCTTTATACTGCGATTATCTTCGATATGTTGGCACATGTGGCAGACTGTCAGTCAGCACAACAAAAAGAACGATATAGGTCCATCATCCGACTGTTTGGCAACATGTATAGGAACTGGGAAGATAACAGGGACTTGTGAACAAATAACAAAATGCAATATACAGGACGTAAATTTGATGATTTATGCACATTGGCTTTTGCGATTCGTATACAGTAGCTCACAGAAATTGGTATAGTACAATCATTCTATCCCCTCTTTTGTTTTCTAACTCCTTCTTCAAATTCCCAACCCGAAGACGCCCTATATCGATAGAGATCAGGACAGGCTCTAATACAGCGAGGTGCTACGACGCAAATTTATGTACGCATCAGGATAACAAGCATGCGTATGAGAAATTTATGCAAAGATGATTTGATAGAGCTTTCGGTTCGTAGAGAATATAGGAGCTATACACACACACGATCCAATATGTTCTTTCAACAGGAGATGACGAGCTGCCGACTCTAAATTCTTTCAATCGTGAACCAGCAGTTTTCCATACATTCACGCAGACCAGTCAGCAGGATAGCACCATCTTGTTGTTCGGCGAAATCTTTTATTTTTTTTGTTTGTTGTAATATAAAGAAAGAAAGAAAAAGAAATTGGTTGGCTATACACGCTTTGTATTTTCCGCTGCTCGTTCATTTCCTTCGTGCGTAGTCCGTCTCTCCGAAATCAACCAACTGTATAAATAAAAAAAAAAGATCAATTCCGGTTGGTATATATATAAATATATATAACATGACGAGGATTGAAGAGTTGGTCATCGATGGATCCTTTTTCCCAGCACCATATCCATCGTCACTTCTCTTCCACTGTTTGTTTCATTTATAGAAAATAGAAAGGGGCTATGAACACAAGCACACACACGCCCCAACTACACTGTTATCTTTATATATACCTATATATATTGACATACAATAGTGTTGTGAAAACAAAGAAAAAAAGAATTATTTTCTTTTTTTGTTTGATTTGTTTTTGACGCGTTTCTGCCGCTGGATCGAACAGCAGACGGTGAATCATTGTGATGACTTTTATCTTGATATTTGTTCGATCCGTCTTCTCAGCATCAGCCATCTGTTTGTTCTTTCAGTGGAGCTTTGATTAAAACTGTTATATTCCATAAAGCGATCAGCTAACGATTCTTCATCCGGGACTTTCGGTCTCGCGAAGATATTGTTCGGGAACTTGTTTCACATTTACACGACTAAGCGAGTTGATGTTATTAAAAGTTTAGCTCCCGAAAATCTATTATGTACGGGACACCGCATCAATAGTTCAGCTGATTGCATCGCTTTATGTATATTGGAGTCCAAATTTATTCCTGTCGAGTTGGCCCATCCCATTCGTTTCTTATACACGTCAACTTTTTTTATTGTGTTGGCTGAAAGTTATTGCTGCACGGGTTTACTGAAAACGCTGTTACCAGCTAAAAATTGGATCATATTTGCACATCACAGTGCAAACATTTTTCTTGCACATTCTTCCCCCGCATCTGTACGCTGACGACGCTGTTAAACTTTTCTCTGATATTTTACATCCTGCTTGATCTTGTCGCAAGGGATCCTTCTTTACGTTTTGACAATAACATCAGCTCTATTCATTCGTATTGTAAGGCTAGGCTAAAAATGACATTGTTGGAATTTGTTGTGTTAGCTACCATGTGCCTGTATAACATATATAGCACCATAGTTCCGTAAAAACCACAGCACTGCGCTTATCCAACCAAGTTCCAAAAACTCACGGAGAAAACGGATGGGTTATCGAAGACTCTCTTTGATTCGTAGTTCCGTCTAATCTCCTGGATACCCATCAGTTGAATTGAATTAATTAAGGAAGCTTCCCCTTCTTTTCCTGCACGGGGGAGTAAATACCGTCTCTAGTCACTATATAGCTAAAGGCTTAGCGCATCATACGTATAGATCTTACGGCCGTACACGTTCCATGGTACTCTCGAATAATTGCCTCGGCTAAAAGCTTCCGTATCAGACACGTAAAACACACGTCCGAAATTACGGATAATGCGACCAGAGGGACTACCGCTAACAATATCATTTTGATACTTTGTATATATTCACGAGGCGGTAAGATGTCTAGGCTTCATCCATACAGCCTCGTTTAATTAAATTTTAAAAAATTTATGTGTGTGGGCTGCTGAGTATACAAAAGGAGGCGGGCAAAAGCCGTACATGTCTGTCTATTATATGGTCGAACAAAAACTGGTCTTGGTTAGCTACTATAGTAATCATCATCTCTGCTTAATGAATCCTCTATCATTGGTCAATCACATTATGTCAGCCCAACTGTTTCCTTTTTTTGTACACAGAGACTTAAAGTCATGGCAAATTTAGAAATTTTTTAAATTTTTTTCACTTAAGTGCAGTTCAATTGGATGTGATATATAAATCATGGAAGCTTATCGTTTGGATGCATTCACCCATCCATTGGATGGCGGTCCTTTTCTCTATTATTTTTAAAGGCTCTTCCCATGGATGGTGTGTGATCCCATTTCTCATAGTTTTTTTTCATATATATACTAACAGCTGGAGATATTTCACGTTTGCCTTGCCATACAGCATATAGGCCATCTTTTTTTTCTTTCGCTTATTATATGGCTCCTCGAAAAAAAAAGAGATAACTTTTTTTTTCTTCCCCACTCGGTAAGTAATGGTAAAGTCAGTGGTGGGTTGTTGGAGATATTTCAATCGAAAGAAAAAAAAATTGAACGGTAAAAAGAAGTTTATATGCTGATATATGTACGTGTGATAAGAAGCAAGAAGGGGGGAAAAATGATGCGTTCTACCCACCATCGCTTTTATATTCAATGATCCTTCATTCCTGTCTCTTCTTATATAATAGCCCAAGAAAAGTTATTCGATTTAACGGCCCATTTGAAAAGAACACCAACTAATACACATTTCGTATACATACATATAAAGAGCTAAAGGCGTTTTTAAGCAACCACTCGACATTGAACACCGATCGATACACGTCTTACACATCTACCTCTATACTGTATAGGTTAAACACAACAAAAGAATAATAGATTCGTCTACCGTCATAGAGAAGGCCCCTTATCTGAAATGCTATAAGAAAACGGGCCTCGTATACACGAAGGTACAGTTTCATATGAAAACATACTTCTTTCCTGGTTGTATACGTCTATTATTTCAGGATAGGGTACGGCAAACGAGAGATTCAAACAAGAAAATCTCTTGGACCAATTTGCCATGTCCGATCGTTTTCGAAGCCAGTCTTATTATTTTTCCCCCGTCAATCGAAACAACCAAACAAGGATAAGCTCCACTCCGAAACAAAAACGAATCATTTCTGTTTTTTTTTCTTCGATAACATTGTTACCAATTGATTGTTGCGGAAGTATATAAGGTATAAAGAATAACAATATAATTTTGTGGGACCAATTTCCTGTACGAGTTAGACGTCCCTATACATCAGACCATGAAACTAGAACAATCAGTAGGACGGAGGGCAAATAGTTTCCAATGATTAGTATTTTCAAAATAAAATAAGTGTGTTCAACTTGAGGCATTTCAAAAAAATCATTTCCCCACAAAACATTTTGTATTTTTGTGATATCAGCGTATAGGCACTCGACCGAGTGGATGAAATTATGGCGCTGGATGGAGAGAATCGGATCGTCCTCAATGTGGGCGGAATCCGCTTCGAGACTTACAAGACGACATTGAAAAAAATTCCAGCTACCCGACTGTCAAGACTGACAGAAGCTCTCGTCAATTACGACCCCATTCTTAATGAATATTTCTTCGATCGCCATCCGGGCGTCTTCTCGCAAATCCTCAACTATTACCGCACAGGCAAACTCCATTATCCATCTCATGTTTGCGGTCCACTATTTGAAGAAGAACTCGAATTCTGGGGTCTCGATTCCAATCAAGTGGAGCCTTGTTGTTGGATGACTTACACTGTCCATCGTGACACTCAGGTATATCCTTTTTTTTTCTTCTTTCTTAGACTATACAAAATCTACATGTCTATTCAAGAACGACAACATAGAAATAAATTTAAAGTGCATCAAACTCGTAACACGACAAATCAGCAGACACACAAACGTGACTTACATGCAGCATTCAATTATATTTAGGAAGGCCGAGCAACGATGCGTTATATAATGTTCAAAGAAAGCAAAAAGTTAGACAGTTGGTCGGAGGTTATTCGACTAGAAAGAGAAAACAATTTTCTGTATTCATCTTCGGCGAAAGAAATTCAAAATAGTTCGCAACTTTTTTGTGACAGTCGATGAGCCGTAACTATATTTCTTCTGCCCGTTTCTGTATATATACGTTTTGTATCGATCGCCTTCCTTCAGAATCTACAAAAAGCCCCCTAAATTCGAGCAGGAATGATTCAATATGTTAACACGTCTACAGTTGTATAGCCATCGGAGAGTTTCACTCAGGCGCCTTTATCCACACGATATAGTAATAGACTAATAGTTTTTTTTTATTCGCCATCTGTTAGCGTGGGATTGGCTAGAACGTGAACGTTACGAATGACTTCTATATAGCAGCATATCTTCAATGAAAATATCCAGCCCATTTCGCTGGGCTTCTATTCCCTGCGTGCCAAGCCAATCAGGCATTGGCGAAACTCAACCGACCAGACCATTATTCGACAATAGATTGGCTTCGTTTTTGATTCACGGCACTGACTTGTTGGAACTACACACAAGCTATTAACGCCCAGCAACGAACACGCGGTAAACATATAGAAAACGGTGGGCTGTTGCGTTTGCTATCTTGTAATAGTAACACCAAAACCAAGGGAAATGAAACTGATCCATCCGAGCGGATGACGAGGGACAAAAGGTGCCGCACTGGACTAGAGAATATATATACATATTCCACGCCAGATTTAATTAAGTCTATGCATTGAAATAGGAAGTCCACTGAGTGACATGTGATCGGCGTCGTCGTCCGTGACTTTTGAAACGCCCAACAATAGACGGCGACTTGCTTTTTTTCGAACGATGATGACGTCATGGCTGACATTATCAAGAAATTAGACGAAACCTCGGCGTGTGAAAACTATCTTCTGGACGTGCTTATTAGTTGATTCCTATATGATGGAGTAACTTTGGGAGTATAGAGAGATGCTATGGGAAAAAAATCTCAAAAAGCAAGGCCGAGTGCGAAAACTTTGAAAAGGGCAACTTAATAAGATTGAGAGTTGATTGCTGAACAGAACGTGCTGCCCAACGTTTCTCTTTTTAGTTTTCTTTATTGATTTCTCCAGCACACGTCCTCGGTGTTTTCTCAACATCCAAAAACTCCAAAATGAGAAAACGGGCTGTTTGGATTCAACTTTCCGTGCAAGGCCCAGGGCCAATGTTCCCCTTATAACGAAAACTTTCTTCCTTGGGAGGGGTGTGTTCAGCAAATAGGATGGTCATATTGACAAAAGAAATGCACACATATTACATGGGGATCGCCTTCCCAACACTTTTGCCTCATCCCGTCGTCGTGTCCCCAAGATGAATCCTCTCAAAAGCAAACTGATGCCTTCAAATCAAACAATAAACAGATCGGCGTGTAACGGTCCCTTAATCTCTATAAGAACGGCCGAGTCCAGCGCAATAAATAAGATGGTCGCGGTTGTCTAGTGCGCAATTGGGAAGAGAAGCTAGAGGGAACGGGATTTCCCGTTTTCTAGATGAATAATTTTCAGGGGCGATTTATTTTCAATTGACCAGAGGGGAAATGACAAGCCAAGCGATATGAATCGATCGTGAAGAAACGTTGCGAGCAAAGTGATAGAAAAAATATTATTTCGATCAAGTTTCAACATCGTCGCATTTCCCCTGTAAAGAAACGGAAGTGAAAATGCCACGAGTTTGTTTTTTAATCAAGCGAGAGTGAGGTTGAACGCGTTCACGATTGGATTATTTAAAACAATTTTTTTTCTTCACTCTTGGCATAATAGCAAACGCTGGCCATTTTGGACAAACTGGACATTGAAACGGAGAAGCCAACAGAAGAAGAGATTGCTCGCAAATTCGGTTACGAAGAGGATTACCTTGCCGGACGCCTTAGTAAGAAAGGAAACCTTTTATTGCTATACATATTAGACTTGCTGCCAATATACGTATAATATATTTTTCTCTCCGCCAAAAAAAAAAAGGTTTGTGGCAGCGATTTAAACCAGCCACATGGTCACTATTCGACGAGCCCTATTCTTCGCTACCTGCCAAGGTAAAAAAAATCCATCACTACAAATGTCTTCATCCCACATTTTTGTTTATAGTTTTTCTTTAACGTATCCTACCCCTTTTCATTTCGATGCACTGGTGGGCTATACGTCTATATAATGGTGGACAATCAATAAATCGACCAATGTCTAACCGCCGGCGCATACACCCCAAACGTAGTGCGAATAAAAGTGTGTAGAGTGGAAATCAAGTTAAAAAGGAAGGGCGACATCCAACAGCTTATTTTTTTTTTTTTTTACAGCATGCCGTTCGACTGACTTTTAAAAGTAAACAGCCTCTGTTCTCTGGTGTGCCATTGATTTCGGCAATGTCAGAGTGATGCTGCTTTATATAATGTCTAGTGGCCACTTGGAAATTGAACTCCAAACCCCACATATAAACAAAATCAGCCTGACTTTTCAAACAAAAAGTTCTAAAACTAAATGTCGTATGTAAAAACGAAGTAGATTTTCGTAATTAGCGTTTAATTTTGAACCATAATCATACTAACGTATTTACTTTTAGCAAAAATTTAAGCCCGACTTTTCGTACACAACAAATTTTGGACAAGGAATTCGATTTAACCTAATCTATTATAACCATAATTAAACGCCGATTCCCAATAACACATTGCATGAACAGTTTTATTTTCATAAAATAATCAGTCCATGAGGCTTCAAACGCAGCTGTCGTGATTTGTTAATTCCGCTACGCTGCCTATGAAAAAAAAGCGATGAAAATAAGTTGTTGTTTGTTCTTTCCATCAACCTTTCGTCTGCAAACGACGTTCTTTTTTAAAAAATTAAGTGCAGGAATTAATATGAACGGATATTTTCGATAGGCGTGTAGCGTTGACAGTGACGAAGAGGATTTTGGTGGTAACTGAGGACAAGTCGTTTTACTGGCACTTGCCTCATTAGCGATTGCAAGTGATGTGATGCAATTTTTTGCCAGACACTTTTCTGAGCACGCAATGTGGCCGCTTATATGCCACGGGAGATGGAAAACACTATACGGTAGTAGATGGAGGATGGAAGAAAAAAATAAGCCCAATGCCTAGTCCTTGCATTAAAGCGGTTTATTTTCCTCTTCGAGTTGCACTATACGCAAAAATTACGGAAAGCTAATTGTCGACCATTAGTAGAAGGATAATCCGGAGACTTTTCACTGTCTTTCCTTTTCTTCACATTAATTCAAAAACTTTTGTTTTAAATCTTAAATTTTGCTTGACGCGTACCGTAATTTCTTTCAACACTTGCGGGATTTCTAATGTCAAACTTTTAAATCATGAAATAGTAAAATGAAATATTGACAAAAGGGAAAGAAAGGCACAGACGATACTTCAGCAGGGAATCAAATGTGGCATGTAACAAAGACATCGAAAAATCAGATTTGTAAAAGTAAATAGAACAAGCGATGAAAAGAATGTCGTGGTTTGCTCGAGTGCTGCTCATGTATTAGAGATCGTCAACGAAGGGCGGCGGACTCTGTCGAGCGTGAATAACCAAACTGCATCATGTCTATTTTTATTGTTTTTGTTTTCCAACGACATATGAAATGGACTACTAGTCTTTTGTTTTGGTTTTCTTTTTCTCCTCCCTTATTCTACAGAATACGACGCAAATTCAAGATCAGATTGGTTGTAAAAGGACAAACGGCATCAAAAGTTTGGGTCGAGAAGGGGCGGTTAGATGCGCTGAAGAGCCAGATGGCAGTGAAGCTTCTCTCGAAAAATATACGGCCGAATAAACCAGAATTATAGAATATACAACATTGGATAGAGCCAGAGAGAAGAGAGGGCTTTTCTTATAACGTTTACAGACTGGCAAAATGGGCGTTACGACACGTAATATATACTCGCTTTTCGCAGCAAATCGGATCGTGACCAGCATCGTTGGCTTCCTCAGTTACGTGCAGCGGCACAGGGTCGTGAATGATTGGAGGCCCTCCTTTTTTGAAAGGGCAACATATACAATCCAAGATTTTCCCTTTATACAGATTTTTGTTCGTTCCATTCTGCTGGAGCATTTAAAGGAATAAAGAAACTTACTGTACGGGGTAAAACTTATACGTTCTTGTGCTGGGCTTGATCTCTTCCATACAATTCCAACGAAAGCAATACGATCCTCTCATTTTGATTTCCTGTATACTTACGGGGGTGTTGTATAGAGTTTCCCTCTTTTATGTGGATTTTATATCAGGAGTAAGATGAAAAACCACTGGTGACGATCAAAACAGTAAACAGAGTTGATAAACCTCGACCTCGAAAACTTCCTCTCGTTTTTTTGTACTTCTCTCCAATAAAGGCAGCACGTTACCGACAGATTTTTCCTATTAGTGGGCGTAAAAGAAAGGCGATGGCCAAAATTGCAAAGAGAACCGCCAAGTTATTTGGGAGTAAATATCTTCGTTGCGTTCACAGAGTGCGACGTCTAAGAACGTTTTCCCAATACCTGGAATTACAAGTTATACTCACAGGTAGTTTCTGGCAAACCCTAAACAAGAGTTTTGAAAATCAATGATTGAAATGGCTAAAGTGCAAAACGAGGCGTCGCATTGCCCCTGCTGAATTCCCAAACGCACATAAAAATCTAATAATGCCTATGGCTGCCTACTATGTATATACGAAGCAATGGTGACATTCAATATGTAAATCAGTAGATGGATGCAACATTGTACGCCCCATATAGCTACCTCAGGTAAAACTTTGCTACGACGAACACGTCCGCCCCCCCCCCCCTTTCGCAACGTCATCCCTTGAATTCGTTTATTATCTACATACATATATGATGTAGATCTACTATGTTAAAATAAGTGTATTGTAACTATAGTCATAGATTTAAAAGGAGAAATAATCATTTCCAGGGAGTGGCAGTCATTTCCGTCTTCTTTATCTGTGTCTCTGTCCTCTCGTTTTGTTTGAAAACACATCCGAGCATGCGAGTGCCCTTTCTCCGCAATATTACCGTCAGCGGACCGGGCAATTCATCCTACTTCTTGCTGGACAAGGTGAAAACTGGTAAGTGTTTTCAACGTCTTCCTGTCATAGCCAAACAATAAATCCAATAACTAAGTAATTCTCTCTGATTATTGGAGAACCGCACGAGGCGTTCTTCTACGTCGAACTGGTATATCCGTGTTTTCCTTGTTCCGTTTGCGCAACAACAAAAAGTATTGACTCGGCTGGGTTTTAATTGCAGGTCTGCAATATCTGGTTCACGCTGGAGATTTCCATTCGCTTCGTCGTCAGGTATGGTGTTTACCTGCTCACCTTCCTTAATGAAGATGCATGCGGGATTGCATTATGTATACAGGATAGTCTACATATACGTATACAAAAGGGGAAGTTATCTACCCTGGCATTAATTCTTGGCAATTAAGGGAATGGTTGACGTACTAATGTGTTGCCTCACTGTCTTATACGTATACGTCCTTGTCTGAAATTTCAGTCCCGACAAATGTGAGTTTCTGCAGTCGCCTGTCAACGTCATTGATCTGGTAGCAACGCTGTCATTCTACACCGACATGCTCTTGCAGGTGAAATTAGATGTGACGCTTGATTATTTACATAATTATCGCATGCTAATAACCTCACACACATATCAAGCAGCAATGCTAGGCGGTTGACTTACTCTCACTTTGTGTTTTGATGTACGGATGTACCTACAGGAACTGGCCCATCATGTCGACAATGCCGACATCCTCGAATTTTTCTCCATCATCCGCATTTTGCGTTTGTTTAAGCTGACTCGACATTCTCCCGGTCTCAAGATCCTCGTAAGCATTTAAAGACAAAACTCACCAAAACTTGCATTTAAATAATTTTTATTTCTACTTGCCAATTCAAAACAAGATTCACACGTTCAAAGCGTCGGCAAAAGAATTAACATTGCTCGTCTTTTTCTTGATGCTGGGCATCGTCATCTTCGCCAGTCTTGTTTATTACGGCGAACGACTACAAGTCAATCCACACAACGATTTCAAAGTAAAGTACTAAACAGAAATAGCTATCAAATGGATTGACTTCAATCTTTTGCTTCGATGGTCTAATGTAGAGCATCCCCGAAGGTCTTTGGTGGGCCATCGTAACTATGACTACCGTCGGTTACGGAGATATGGCACCCAAAACATGTAAGGGTCTGGCAAATCACAATAACGAGAAATCAAATGTAAATATCAATCATTTTTTGTTGTTGCAGATGCTGGGATGTTTGTAGGTGCTCTATGCGCCTTGGCCGGCGTGCTGACCATTTCTCTGCCCGTGCCTGTCATCGTCTCCAATTTCTCTATGTTTTACAGCCATACGCAGGCTCGATCGAAATTGCCAAAGAGGAGACGGAGGGTGTTGCCCGTCGAGCAGCCACGAAATCGGAAGCAGAGGATACCCGATCGTACCAGCAATAATCAGCAACAGCAAACCAGGGTGGATGGAATCGGACGTCGCTTTGCTGCTGGCACTACGAAATTGACGCAACCTTTCATCAATCGACTCGGTTTGTTCTTCTTTGTGATTTTGTTTCAGTTATTATTTTATTAGATAATGATAATCATGTCTCTAAACAAAACAAGGCTACCTGAACGGCTCGACTTCTGAGAGTCCAGCAGTTGTGGTTGCACCACTGGGAGGTGTAACATCCAAAATCCCTGGGCCATTACTACGGGTAAACACCGGAGGAGGAGATTCGAAGACGCTTCACGGTACGTACAATAAGTTCCTGCTTGAAAGAAAATTACTTAAATTATTGCCACGAACGAATGCAACAGTGCCAGTGATTGTGGCCAGCAGTCCGCCTCCGGCTCATCAAGATATTGTGAGTTTCAGAAGTCAAGATTGTGTATCTTCTGGCAATGGCAAATCTGGACAAACCTATGCTTTATAAAAAAGATTCCTTCTTTTCTTTCTTTGACTATTTACTTTCTTAGTTGAACGTGTTCTTAAACCTTTTCAAAATTAAAGAAATACAATACACGGAAGCATTTCATGACGGTAATAACTAACAACTCCGAGTTTCCCGATTAGGATTCTGTGATTGTCAATTTTGTGTCGACCGACCTCCCTTTTCCCACCAGATTTTCCCGCTAGATGGCTTCTGCATTCTCACTAGATGGCATCCTTCTCGATCAGGTAACGCCAACTGGCGGCATCGACGAGCATGAGATGGGAAGGTATAGGCCAATCACTCAGTCAAATCACTATTAATTTTCTTTGTCTGGTGTGGAAGTATGTGAAGTGTTCTTTTCTAGATTGTAGAAGTTAATCTTTTTGTCGATTTTGCAGGAAAAATGGATGTTGGTTCCAGCTTTTCTCAAGAAAAAGGGATTGGTTAAACAGCATATTGATTCCTACAATTACTTCATCAATGACACCACGAAAATTGTTCAATCAAATGAAAAGGTAGTGCTGAGCCATGCTGACTACCAAACATTCTACTTAAAGTACTTCTGGATATTCATGTGGGATAACCAGATTCCATAGAAGACATGCACCATGTAATTGCTTTATTGATTCATTTAAAGTATCAGCCTTTATTCCACATTCTTTTTTAAATCACTAGTCTCGTCTGACCACACCTCATGAGTGCAGCTAAGAGACATGACTTATTCAGCGCCAGTTACTGTTGACATTGAGTATACTAGGGGGCAGCAAAGAGTTGTACGCAATGGTATAGTAATTGGAAGAATGCCAATCATGTTAAGGAGCTCAAACTACAAATTGGCTGGTCTTTCCCCTGCAGAAATGGCAAAAAAGAATGAATGTCCTTATGATTGTGGTGGTTATTTCATTGTTTGTGGAAATGAAAAGGTATAAAGATAATAGTAAAGTGCTGTTTATTGTACCTTTCAGTAAAGTCAATTTTAGGTGATCTTGATTCCAGAACAAATGTTGAAAAACCGCATGATTGTTGAGTAGGATAGAAAAGGAAACATGTCATGTTAAGTAACGAGCAGCACACATGGATCGAAAACACACACCAATGTGACCATGAACAAAGGAAAATACTATTTGAAGCAAAGAGTTTTTCAGGATGTAATGTTGTGAAGATGTGTTACCCTTGAAAGCTTAGACTGACATTTATTTCCTTCAAACACTTCAAGGATATCCCTGTTGTCATAGTTTTTAAAACTATGGGGATTTTGGCTGATCAAGAAATAGTCCAGATGAATGGTACTGATGATCGTGTAAGGACAGCATTTGCGCCTTCTATAGAAAAACATGCGCGCGCATCCATCTTTACTCAACAGCAAGCACTAAAGTTTCTAATACATCTTTGGACTATTGAATATTTATTCACATGATCATATTTTTGTATTGTCCCCTGCAGATATTTGACAACTAACTGCGTCAAAAGCGATTTTTTGGGGGTCCAAAAAAAACGCCAGTCGAAGAAGCTAGAGAGATGCTTGCCACCGCTGTTTAGCGCACGTTCCGGTAAGATATAATTCTTCGTAGATGCCCAGTGTCTTAATTATAACTTTTGTACAGGTTGACGATTTCCACTTTAAAGCTAAAGCGATGTATTTAGCTTTGATGATTCGCCGCGTCATTCAAGCCGAAAGTAATCCAACGTCAGTTGACGACCGTGGTTATTATGGAATTAAGCGTATGGAATTAGCGGGCTCACTGCTTTCACTCCTGTTCGAAGATTTGTTCAAGCGCATGAACTTCGAATTAAAGGCAATAGCGAACAAGAACACTCCCAAGGTTTAAGGCGGCCCAGTTTGATGCAATCAAACACATCAGGACTGATCATATAACTTTGGGGTTAGAAAATGCCATTGCCACTGTGATACTCAGATTTCTCTTGTTTGATATTCGAAATCCGTAGCTTTATTGTTTTTTTTTTATAGGGAAATTGGACGATCAAACGCTTCCGAATGGAAAGACAAGGCGTCACACAAATGCTTTGCCGCCTGTCGTACATCTCTGGACTTGGGATGATGACTCGGGTCAATTCCCAATTCGAGAAGACACGCAAAGTATCTGGGCCCCGTTCTCTCCAACCTTCTCAATGGGGTGAAAATACCATCTCCTTTGTCATCAAATGTTCTAATTCTTCTTAATCTATTTTTGTATGTTGAATTTTTAAAAATAGATATGTTGTGTCCGTCAGGTACACCTTGAAGGAGAGGTAAAAACTATTAATCATAAAGCAGATGTTACTGTTTGTTATTGTTTGTTGTTGGCATCGTCTAGGGATGTGGTCTGGTAAAAAATCTCGCACTGATGACTCATATCACCACGGAGGCAGAGGAAGAACCCATCATCCGGATTGCACAGAACATGGGAGTTGAAGATATTAATCTATTCAGTGGCGAAGAGATCAGCGACCCAAATATATACACTGTTTTCCTCAACGGTTCGTTTAATTTACCTGTATGTCTTTATCTCTTCGTATTGTAGGCAATATCCTGGGATTCGTCAAAGATTATCAACGCTTGATCCAATATTTCAAACTGGCTCGTCACCATGGCTACACGCTACATCAACGCCTTCGTTTCCATTTATCCGCATTTCTTAACAAGAGCGGTTTACATCAGCTGCGGTAGTGGTCGTCTATGCCGGTATAATAATCTAGAATCCTTTTAAGTTACTACTTATTTTCCTTAGTTTTCTCTAACCGTAGGCCATATATAATCTTTCGATGGAAAACCAGATTTAATAGAAAGACATATGCAAGAACTGGCCGATGGCTTTCGGACATTTGAGGGCTTCATTCACGACGGGCTGATAGAATATTTGGATGTGAATGAAGAGAATGATAGCAACATTGCTCTCTACGAGTCGGGATAATCGAAGAGACGACTCTTCTTGAAATTGAGCCATTTACTTTGCTTGGCGTCTGTGCAGGATTGATGCCGCATCCTCATAACCAAATTCCACGAAATACTCACCAGTGCGCCATGAAATCGAATTGATTCGCTCCTCTACAACCTGGTTTACCCACATAAACCAATGGTTAAGACACCAATCATCGAGCTCATCAATTTCGAAAATATTCCCGCTGGCCAAAACGCTATGGTCGCGGTGATGAGCTACTCTGGATTCGATATCGTAGATGCTACTGTTTTAAGTAAAGCCTCTCTGGATCAAGGTAACATGAAATTTTGGCTTTTCTTTTGCCGTCACTATTTTTTCAAATATTTTCTTAAGGTTTTGGTCGGTGTTTGGTTTATAAGAATGCGAAATGTGTGTTGAAGTTCAGACCGTGTTAATGGACCTATGGTTGATCCAACAACTAAGAAACCGACATGGAAACATGAAATTATTGACGTGGATGGTTTTGCTTGTATGGGCCAACCTGTTCAACCTAAACAGGTATTTAAATCGATAAAAATTGGTATTTGACATTGGTTCTAATCTATTTATTTGATAAAAGGTAGGCTACTAATCAATAAAATTATGCCAACCGCTCCCGTGGTTATCGTTGCACCAGGAGCATCGGAAGCACCAGCTGCGACCCCAATGCCAGAATATCGCGATGTGCGCATCACGTAAGCTCGTTCAGGTTTACAGACTTAGCTTTTTAAATTTATTGTTTAATTTCAATTCAGATACAAAGGTCCGATTCCTTCTTATGTTGAAAAAGTTATGTTTTCTTCTAATGCCGAAGAGGCAAACATAATTGAAATCCAATTGCGGCAGACCCGGCGACCTGAAATCGGCGACAAGTTCGGCAGTCGACATGGTCAAAAAGGAGTCACCGGTTAATGTCTTTGGTTGTGTGAATCCCATGGACCTTTTTTTAAACCCCGAAATCCCCAATTTTCTTAACTGTAGCACTTGTTGCAGAACAAGAAGACTTACCCTTCACAGAGCTTGGACTTTGTCCTGATATAATCATGAATCCCCATGGATTTCCATCTCGCATGACAGTCGGAAAACTGATTGAACTTTTGGCTGGAAAAGCCGGGCTCATGGAAGGAAAATTTCACTACGGCACCGCATTTGGCGGATCAAAGTTGCGAATTTGATATTTCATTTGGGATTTTGTTACGTCAAAGTTTTATTATAGGTCCAACATGTCAGTGAAGAATTGATCAAACACGGGTACACTTATCAAGGCAAAGAGTGTTTGACTTCTGGAACAACGGGAGAACAACTAACGGCTTACGTTTATTTTGGACCTGTACTCAAGCGAACCGAGATCTTATTACGACAGTGAACGAATTTAATTTACTTTTAGAATTTTTAGGTTTACTATTAAAAGTTGAAGCACATGGTGATGGATAATATGCATGCGCGTTCACGTGGACATTGAGCTGTCTTGACGCGGGAACCCACAGAAAGTCGTGCTTGCTATGGAGGTCTTCCTCTTGGTGAAATGGAACACGATTTGACTGATCGCATACGGATCTAGGTTCGCTTAAGATCGGTCTTAGATATTATTCAAATTTTTCTGATCGAATTATTATTTGCAGCATGCTAATCTTGGAACGATTGATGATCTAGAATGATGCGTTTGATGTCGATGTCTGCAGTCAGTGTTGTCTCATGGGACATTTTGGTTGGTGCCACTATTGCAAATCAAGTGCTTCAGTTTCGTCCATCCGTATTCCCTACTCCTGCAAGCTTCTCTTTTAAGAACTTCAAGCGATGAACATTGCTCCGCGTCTCAAATTGTACAAGTATTTTGACTAGAATTGTGGTATATTCCAACGTACGCCAGAATTTGGTAAACATTACAACATCTAAGTGGTTAAAGGATTTTCAATAATTCAGCCATAACCCTACGATAAAACCTCTATCGAAGAAGAAAGGCCCACTCCGAGTATATTGTCATGTAAATCACACTCCGAGTACGGTATATTGTCATGTGAATCAATTGTCCTTTAATGTGATATCATTTTATGCCTATCTTCTGTGCAGGATACATTGACTGTCGAATCAAGGCTCAAGTAGCTGAAAAGGAGTAAAAGTTGCGTCTAGTGGATGTTTATAATACAGTCGATGCAGCCGAGATCGTGAACAGTGGAAGATCCGCTAAATTGGACCGCGTTTTGCAAGCTTATCATCCCGATTAAAACGGAAGTAACGCTTAAATAGGACATCGTCATCGTGAAACGAATTCACGATTCTTGCACAGGAGTTTTACTAAACCTGGTCCGTGTTCTGTTAAGGCAAAGGCCACCACCCAGGAAAGACCTCTTCAGAAGTGAAATAAAAGAGTTCAGATTCGGCATTACATGGCCGAAGGTAGGAAAGTGATAAAGAGAAATGAGGGAAAAGAGAAAAAGAAGAAGGAAGAAAAAGAGAAAAAGAAGAAGGAAGAAAAAGGAGACGTTAGAATTGTAAATGGAGGAAATAATGGGTCTTCAAAGACTAAGTGTTGAATTAGTTCTTCCATTTACAGACGTGACTGAAGGTTGCTTTTTGTAACAATTCCGCCCATTGGACTAGCTCTCTTCTGTAGGGCAATGTACAGCCAATCATCAACGACCTCCTTTGTACTATTACAGGCTACGTTACTGCTTGTGCTTACTGCTTAGCCCCATCCCCATGCAGTCATTCGTCATTCCTATATGTGAGTGTAACTGTGAGATGGAGGAGGGCTGATGCTGAAGCTGTAAATAACTAACGGTAATATTTAATTTCTCTATTCAAGTAAGTATAGATTTCTATCTTCTACTGCGATTGTAAAATTATCGTTGTATTGTATGCAAGATGAAACTTTTTTTTAGAACACTTTCTACTCTTGTGTACCATGCTTGTTTAGTTGTTTCAATGTCTTCAATTAACCCTTAGATTCCTTGAATTAATCAGTCACATCTACATCTGGCTTTATGCTTTTAGGAATTAATTTTGCCTTAGCCCACCCAATCCAAGTAATTTAAATTGTGCTCTGAAAGAGCAAAAGCAAAAGAAAATAAGTCTCAATCAGGCCTCAACTCCCCAAAGTGACACAGATGAAGAATATAAAATTTCTTGACTGGAGGTTTGTTTGGAAATTGTTTTTATCCTTCATTACATTAATGTTAATGGATGGTTTTCTGATTATAACTTCGGTGAAGCGGAGTATTTCCTTAAATGGATAGTCTTTTATCATGATCTTGATGACAATTCTTGGGAACCAAAGAGAAACCTGGATTGCTATGATTTGATTGCAGTGTTTGAAAGCAAAAGAGATGAGGAAGAAATGAAAAAGAAAAATTCCTACTTAAACTAAAATAAAAACATCTACTGTTGCATGAATATCATGAAAACAAGTAAGACAAGCTAAGCTGTAAAGAAAAAAACTTAAGTGCAGGTATTTTTCAAATTCTTAACTTATGGCAATGAACATCAAGATGTGGTTAGTAAATTGATGGGTTTCTCCATGTGTCATTTTAGATGCCCACTCGTTCAGCCGAATTTGGTCGAAATATGAAGGCCGAGAAAATTCTAGGAGCAGCCGGATGTCACTCCTAGAGGTTAACTTCCCTTACTCATAAAACGGGTATGTTCAATCTAGTCAATTCAGAGTTAATAGCATTCTGTAAGCAATTAACGTATTCAATGATTCGTTAGTGAATATTGACTCTCAGCCAAAATTTTCGTTACGACAACGTGCAGTTTTAAAAACTTTTACTCGTAATCTACTGGGACTGCCCCGGTTGATTGTGGTGCCCACATCTCTAACTTGGGCAGCGTCGGCAACCACATCCGCATCTTTATTCTTGCATTTGTTAGACAACCTTTGTCGAACAAAGCACTTCCAACTGGAGGATAATCATGGCCGCCATCAGCGTCACCTGGAATCTTGCCACAAAAAGGTACACAATCTATTTGTCGATCATAAATGATGTTAACATATTTTGTTCTCGAAATTATCTTACTTTCAGTTTGCAGATGAAAAAATTCAATTACTGCTTGTTGAATCCGTCCATAAGTACAACTACTAATGCCCGTCTTAGTGGATGGCTCCGGCATGCAGACATTGGACCACCCGACAGTACCCCCGACGGTATGTGACGACACCATCCCCCCCGACAGTGGACGACTCCCCCCCGACAGTGGCCCCCACGACACCATCCCCCCCGACAGTCTGACACCATGACAGTGTCCCCCCACGACACCATCTGACAGTGGCACGACACCATCCCCCCCGACAGTGGCACGACACCATCCCCCCCGACAGTGTCCCCCACGTTTTTAATGGGGGCCACAGACGGCGACGGAGTCGACACCTGGCAATTGCGGCTGGTGGTGTGTCGTGTAGGCATCCGACACCAGTTTTAACGATAAAGTGCGTACAGTGTCGTAGTATCATGTGACACAGGCCCCCCCCCCCTCAACCACTATTTTTCCAGTGACACTGACGCTTTTCTACATGCTCGTAAAGTGAAAGCGCGGTTGAATACGTGATTGGAAATTAGTGCCCCACGAAATACAGAAAAACTTCTATTTGCGGTAAGTTTTCTTTTGCGTATTCGAAGTAATTTGGTAAACATATATTTTTCATTTATTATTGGAGAGGATTTGACTCTCATCAGACTATTACCAGTCTACCACCAGCTTGTTTTGTTTTATTTGTAGGCTCTACAATACAAAGAAAAATATGTTTACCAAACAACTTCGAATACGCAAAAGAAAGCTTACCTCCAGATAATACGTAGAAGAAGTTTTTCAGTACTTCATGGGCACTAATTTCCAACCACGTATTGAACAGCCCTTTCACTTTAGACTCTACAGAGCATGTAGAAAAGCGTCACTGTCACTGAACATGGCCTATGCACTGGAAAGATAGTGTTGGGGCCTGTGTCGCATGATACTACGACACTGGTACGCACTGATCGTTAAAACTTGGCTGGTGTCGGATGCCTACACGACACAGGCCCACCATCAATTGCCAGCTGGTGTCGACTCCGTCGCCGTCTGTGCCCCCATTCAAAAACGTGGACACTGTCGGATGGTGTCGTGGGGGACACTGTCGATGATGTCGTGGGGGGCCACTGTCGGGGTACCGTCGGGGGCTACTGTCGGGTGGTCCAAAGTCGCAATCCCGATGGCTCCTTGTACATTGATTAACGGAACGCATCTTGAATTGATCTAAAATTATTCTGTATTTGGCTTTGTTGGACTGGTGATTGCCGTTTTTTCTGTAAGTCACATTTATTTTACTTCTCACACCAGTTTTTCCCTTAGGAATATTTTTTTTTATTTTTCTTGCTCAGCACCAGTTTGTTTGTTATACGGATGTAACAACACAAAGTCAATTTGGCGGGAATGCGACAGTGGACCCCCCGACACCAGCCCCTACCCCGACACTAGCCCCCCGACACCAGTCAGACCCCACGACACTTGTTCCCCCACTATTTAGTGTGGGGGGCTGGTGTCGCACAGGAAGGCGACACCAGCAAAAAAAATGCGCAGGGGGGCCAGTGTCGGTGAAGCACACGACACCAGTCGTGAAATCCGTTCAAGTTAAGGGGGGCTGGTGTCGTTTGAAGAAGTAGCTAAGCATGGGAAGAAATCAGCATGGTAAATGTTGAAGCGGATTAGCGGAATGGTTACTGGAAAGAGTTTCCGTAGGATTGGCACTAAAGAAGAAGGGTGCAGACAATCGCTGGCTGGAACTGAAAGCTCATTGTTTTTGTAATTTAGCAAAATCATTTTCATCGCATTTTGGTTATAGATTTCACCACGAGATGGCGCTGTTGTCAGTCTGTACTTAGGTTGCTGTATAGTACGTGTCACTGTGAAACATGTGTGTGAATATTTGTTAACTGTACAATTCAATGGAAAATTCGATACAAACCGATGATGTGTTACCTACTTTAGTGTTTTCAATCTAAAATGTGTTATTCAAGTGGAGAATATCAAATGGATTATTTTGGGTGCAACGGCTAACGCTAAACCTTCTGATCAGCTAGGTCAGCTGCTAAGTTGTAAAAAACTGTTTGCAACCTACTACATTCAATCAAGCTATTTTATTACCTAATGGAGAGGTATTAGTTTTATATTTCGCCAATCAAAATCCAATGGCTAAGTTTCTTTTTTAACAAGTAGCTTGTGAGACCTATAAATTGCAAAGCCTGCTGCCTGTGGAGAAAGGTTTACGAAAATCAAAAATTGTATGGTTGAAATTCCATAATCTCATGCTAATGGTCTTAACCTGTTCAACAATTCATCTCATTTGTGGTGTAGAGTGTGAGTGTGAGTGCGCCATATGTTGTGTTGGCAATCATGAACCATCACCATTTCAGCAACATTCTACTCACTTCTAGTGAGCTCAAGTGGCCGGGTTTTGTGTTGAGGTATGATTTATTAGACTCATATTTTGGCAGTCAGTATCAAATTTGCATGATTCTGCTTTTATTCATAGCTTGTGGAACTAAAAGTGCAGAGGGTGTTGGCCCTGAAGGATTTGACAAGTGTCCCGTATGTTGTGGTTGCAACCACTATCACCATTTCAGCAATCTTCTCATCATTTCTGCTCAATGCATCATGTGGCAAGATGTTGCATTCATAGCTGAGTTATTAGACTTGTATATTAGCAGTCAATATGAAATTGGCATGATTCTGCATTTATTTCCAGTTCGTGGAACTTGAAATGCAAAGGATGCTGGTCCTGACAGAAAGTCATCAACAATGCAAAATTACTTTTGGCCCACTCATCATTTTCGTGTAAGTTTCCGTTTCGTAAAGCCAGCCTGTTCTTCTTATGTTGTGTTGCTAAAAGTTAACAACCAACATTTCAACACTCTTATTTTTATTTCTACTTTTCCAGCCAGCACACGTTTCGCCCGTCGTCACCTCGCCCGTCGTCCCGTCATCGCCTCGCCCTTCGTCGCTTCGTGGTCGTCCCGTAATCGCCTCGCCCGTCATCGCTTCGTGGTCGCCCCGTCATCGCTTCGTGGTTGCCCCGTCATCGCTTCGTGGTCGCCCCGTCATCGCTTCGTGGTCGCCCCGTCATCGCCTCGCCCGTCGTCGCCCAGTCATCACCTCGCCCGTCGTCACTTCTTCTCCTCGTGGTCGCCTCGAAGTTGTCGTCATCGTCTTGGTATCGTTGTGTTTTGTTATGTGTGATCTGTGATGTAAAGTAACCCGTTGGCTGCCTCGCCGTTTACTCCCCTTTTTTTTTTAGCTGGTAGGGACGGGCCGCGCTGTTCTCCTCCATGGCGTATTTGCCATGGGGTGGGACAGTCGCAACTGCCCAAGATTGGTCTTTGGGCCGGCCTTCGGGCCTTAGGCAATGCACCGTATAGGGACTCCCCCTTGTTGACAAGTTCATGGAGACCAGGGGTGTGCATTCCCATAATGGTCTCCTTGAACTTGTCGGCCCGGACTTGTCTTCGGACAAGTCCCCCTTGGCGCCATCCCTCTGGTGGCGCGTAGCAAATGTAGAAACGCAACCTACGGGTTGCATGGCGTGGCAGCCAACGGGTTACTATGTATGTATGTATGTATGTATGTTTTGTATGTGAAACAGTGGTGGAATTGTGGGTGGATGGAGGGACAATACAATTCAATTTAAATAAGAATTATTTTTTGTTATTTTTTGTTCTTTTTCGCTTTTGCCGAGATGGGGTTCGAAACCAGGGAACCAAGTTGAATAGCATTCCAG
Source organism: Daphnia sinensis (assembly GCA_013167095.2). NCBI lineage: Eukaryota > Metazoa > Arthropoda > Branchiopoda > Diplostraca > Daphniidae > Daphnia > Daphnia sinensis. The sequence goes on from CM023190.1 coordinate 9,135,212, forward strand.
CTTCACGCTCTAACCGTTGAGCTATGAGAGTTACGTTGATGAATTCTAAGTCTTCAAGTCATTAAGGTAACACTGTATAGCAGTCAATAGACTACCAGTCCCCATTGGGGGGGATAGTAGGGGGGGTTGCCAGGAAGACATCGCACTCGCTTAGCAACTCGGAAGTCTGTGCTTCGATTCCCAGTCTGGCCTTCAACCTTCCACGTCTGCAAGTCGAGTCGAGAAACTTCCCCGTTACGAAGTAACGGGACTGATATTTTGGTGATACATATTCTGACATCCAATAATAAATTCTAATAAAGATTTCATTCTCATTTTTCTACATTTACTTGTATAATTGACAATTATATTACATTTCATAATAAACATCCATATTTTCGTTCAACCATTGATATTTGTTGTAATTCGTATGACAGTTTCAGGATTTGAACCCTCAACCTTCGGCGTGTTAAGCCGGTGCTATACCATTGAGCCATCTGTCTTGATTTAAAATTTTCTACTTTTTCGTGTCAATTGAGTTCAACAAATCTGGACTTAGAATAATTTTGGCAGCATGATTCAAGATAAATTCATGTTGAATACACACTCATTCACAACAAGAGCATGAATTAACATCTTTTTTTTCTGTTAAACAATAATATCCTCAACCGAGGTTTGAACTCTAGTACTTTATATCCGCACACCAACGCTCTACCAAAGAGCTGTTGTCCTTGTTCCATATGTAACAAGGTAAACATATAACTTTACGAGCCCACAAAAATTGCTTTTACTATATTACCTTTTCGAGTCCTCTAGTAATTGTTAGTAATTTTAATAACTCATATAGCTCAACGGTTGAGCATCGGCAATGTACGCCGAAAGTTTAGGGTTCGATACCCAAAAGAGTTAAAAGGGAAAGTTATGAAATTGTGCCTAAACATATGACAAACTGGCACATACTATTCAAGGAATGTACGCAATTAAAATTAACCTCATCAGTGCACATCTCAACAATGTAAAGATTCCAATTCTTAAATGTGAAAAATGCAGTGGTTAGAAAGCTACAAAGAGACTACAAGCGCCGAAGCCTATTACAACTTTGCGAACAGAGTGGAACGAAACGGAGGGCCCCTAGTGTATTCTTATTTATATGTCATGTAAATAGACAAATGATTGATATAATTTATAGCTGTTTGCTGCAAGGGTCAGAAGAGAAATGAGCGTTCGCACACAATAGGATGGATGAAATGGCTCGCGTCCCTAACAACATTTGATGTACATGGATTACACAACACCAAACAGGGTGACGAAGAGTATTGTTTAAATTCATCTTCTTTTAAATAAGACGAAAAAAAATTTCCCAGTGGACATGGAAAATGGACACGGTGAAATAGAAAGCGTAAAACATGTAACACCTTTTGGCTCCTTATTAAACTACTATCCTAGATTAATTTAAATCTAATAATACATAACATTAAAAACGAATTCAGATTGATCGCGGAAGGGCTAGACGAAACACAAATGGCGGAGGCATCGGTGAGGAATAACTGGTAGGATCATAAATAAGATTCTTCTGGACTACGGGCCGCTCCTCCTCCTGTCCGAAACCAGAACGAGATCAATCAACCATTAACATAAAAAAACTGAAAGTAAGAAGAAAAGATCGTTACGTTGGAACATGGGACTATCTGTGATTTTTTCAATCAATTCAACACCAGCAACGCACGCATCCTCGTATTCCTCCTGATCATCTCCACTGCCGTCCACGACTTGTTCGTTGAACACTAACGTCGTAGGCGTGGCTGTTGAAGCCGTATCTGTCACGATCGTCTCAGTACAATGTATCTTCATTATCCCGACTCCGACGCGCGTCTTGTTAGGTAGCATTTCCATGGAGGAGGTAGAAAATCTAACCTCACTAAATGACATTGACATAAAAGACAAAACAAATTATATTGAAAAAAAAAGAAAGAAAAAAGAAATCTTTTTATTTCTTAATTCAATAATTAACCTATTTTTTTTGGCCGGAGGGAGATGTATAGTTGTAGTTCGCGTTGGTCCACTCATAGGCGGAGTGGAGACTGTCGTGTTGTTTGAGGTGCTGACGACGGGACTTGGCGTGATTCCGTTGACATTGACCGACGCGTTTCGCTCAAGCAGACGCTGATTGAGTAGCTTGAGCTTGTGTTCACGGGCTGCAATCAGCTGCTGAAGCTGCTCATTTTCTTGCTGCAGTTTTCGGTAGCGTTCTTCTTCTTCCTTGGAAACTGTTTGATCCGTCTCATCATCGCCGTCTCCCGGTCTGTCTGGGTTCCTCACCACTTCGACCACCTGATGAAAATGTTATGTTGAATAAAAAATTTTAAATCAAAGCAAATGGTAGGGATTAAATACTTTCGGTACGAAGATGAGTGCCATGGAAATGAAGCAACAGAACGCCAATGCTGATGTTACGAAGGCAAAACTCGCATCCGCCTGCGAGGAAATGACCAGACTAACCGGAGCCGTAATCAAGCAGAGGACGACGACGTTGTAAATGGACATGCCGACGTAGCGAGAATCATTAATCGAGCGGACTGGAAAAATAATTGAAACAATAAGACAACAGATAATTGGCTATTTTTTTCCATTTACAGCCTAATTTTCACCTTTCATGCTACGTGTTTCGTAAGCCAGAAATAAACCAAAAATCAGCAATAGCCCTTTGTAGCCATAGACGACACCTGTAAAACATTTTCATGGAAAATTATGCTGACTGATGTTACATTTTATATTATTATAAATACCTAGCCAAATGTTTTGATGTTTGCTTTCACAGTGCTCCATGCTAGGCCGTATTTTGATGTCCTTTTCCGTGTCGGTGGGATTCTCTAATTGGAAATTTTCCACCGTGCGGATTTGAGGATCGACAATTGCCCAAATTGTGAGGATGATGACGTCAATAAAGCTTAATCCGACCAACACCCAATCGACCTATAAAGACTTCGTATGACCAAGATAGACCGTCGTTCTTCATAAATAAGAAAGCAAACCTTTGATTTAGCGGACTGAGTTCGACTTTTCTTTTCCTTCATTTTGTTTGTTTCTTCCTTTGATTTTGTGGATTGCCTGGTGGAGATGCAAGTTTAATAAATATGTTTTTAGAGAAAATTTAGTAAAAATAAATCATCTTACCGATGAACCCTCCACACTTTAGAAAACATCGCACCAAAAGCCAAAGTAAATCCGAGACAAAGGAGCCAAGCCCTCAGTTGACAAACTACGGGAAAATGGATTACCGGTACCGTGTCGCCATCCATTCCAAGTAGAATGACACTACTCAGAAGCAATACGATGCCAACAAGCATAACGTTATTGCATGCTGGCTGAGAAAGCTCAATCAACCTGTTTTTAAATTTGTCAACGAAAAAAAATGGTTAACTCTTGTTCTTGAAGAAAATACGTATCTTATATAAACGTAAGAGTTTCATGCATTCTTTTACTTCTGTTCTCGATAAACTAGGTTGAAAATGATGAGACCAATGGCGGCGGCAATGCCAACGCTGGAGACGAGACTCATGGTAACAAACAGGCCAAACGACACAGTCCTTAGTTTATCTATTAAAAGATAATTTTTGTTTTGTTTTTAATTTAAGTTTAGTTTAAGGGAAAAAAAAGTGAGTTATACTACCAATGATAATAGTTCGATCTTGCGGGATCTTTCCGCCAATCCAACGCGCTTCAGCTAACCAAGTCAAATTGTCCGTTTGGGTATCGTAATACCCTACCTTGTTGTATTGACCGTGGATCATTTGCTCAATCAAAGTCCAGGCTATTCGATCGCCTTTTGAACTGAAAGCCACCGTTCCCTGCATTAAGTAGAACATATGTATCTTTACAAAATTTAACGAAACCAACCAAAAAAAAACTTCAGTACCGAAACTCCGAGAAACTGTGTAGCGTTCATGGCCGAATAAATTTCACCAGCACTCACAGCATCGTTGTACGTGAAATCGTCGAGTGATCGGCCTCTTTCAGCCAGACGATGCATTGTTCGGTTAAGTGCTAACAGAATGAGCCGTACATGTTAAATTAACGATTATAAAAACAAACGTAAACAGAAAAGTTTAGGGTAAACTTAACCTGTTTAACTTTCATGCAGGAGGGGAGAGGGGATTTTTGTAGACAGTGGTGTAGTCCGGAAAGGCAGTGAAACTCAAAACTTAGACAAATTAAATGCCAGTGATAAAACGAAACGTGAAAAATGTTTCAGCATAAACAAGAAATGAAATCAATAACTGAAATGAAGGAAATAATAATCAAGGCTACATACCCAGAGCAACGGCCCAAACCGCATCATAAGCAAGCGGTGCTTCTTGGTACCCATCTGGGAAACGGACCGTAACATCGTGGCCCTTTTTCAGTAGCTCAGCGTTCAGGCGCTTGCGATAATCTTCTACTGTCTTAGTTACCAAATAATGCCATGGAATTAAACGAAGTTTTCAACAAAGTGATCGGATAACAATACCATGCCAGATATCGTCTTTTGGTTATCTTGATTCCAGTTGAGGGCTTCGGTAGTTAGGTGACCTTCAGCTGCTTCTTTCATTTGCTCGCGAGTGCATTCGATTTTTTCCTGGGCAAGATTGGCCTCGTACCAGTTGTCCTCGTACCAGCCAATGAAAAACCAAACGTAACTCGAGCCGTACAGGCCCTGTTTATACATTTCGCACAAGACCCTGCGTGCAGCAACGACGTAAAATAAACCTACAATAATTCGAGCGTCCTAGGAATGAAAAGAAACGGAAACGGCTTATTAGCAACTGCAATATTTCCTAGATGGAAGAATGTGTTGTTTGCCTGCCGACGGAGGTTACGGACGGACTCGCTAGGATCATTCAAAAAACTCTGCCGAGTTACAATTTCGATTCCCGATTCCCTGCAACGGGTTTCCAAGTCCTCCACAGTCTAATGATAAGTAATACTTGTAACACGTAATAAAAGTATAACGACCAAGGCAACATGGGACAGTATTACCGAAATGAAAACCTCTTCGGCCTGCTGCAGAATAGCTATCCGTGACCAACCAAAATTTTGCAAAATTTTTACACGCGTTGGGTTGTGAACAGTGGCTGAAGGATGAGTACGAAACAGTGTAGGAAACCGTTGTCGGTTGGAAAGCGCCGGAGAGCTGGCACCATAAGAAAGCTTGGGAAAAATAAATATAATAAGTAAATAAATAAATAATAAATAATTCAAAAAGGATAGTAGGTCAGGAAGTGAGTGTAATACCACAACAAGGTTCCACATTTTAGCTGCCTCGGCTACAGTTGTGCAAACTGTAGAGCATCCTGCCAGTAGCATAAGTTTCTGTGGCGGTTTGTACAAGAGGTCATACATAACCAAGGCTCCTAGTCCTGGCTCACACTGTACAATGGGAAGACATAAAACATTAATTTGGTAAGTTTTAATTTTTTATTTATATGCTAATATGAAAATAATAAATTCATACTTCACTGTCATTCCAGTGTAATTTGAGTTTATACCCTGGCAGAAGGTCAGATCTAGAATTTACATCCTCCAAAGCCATCATAGCTGAAGGTTGGCAAGCCTTTGCAAAATACAGTTAACATAGAATGGTAAAATACAAATATCATTAGAATAAACTTCATACCATGCCTCCTTGCCATCCTTCAGTTCCATTTATTGGGAAAATTCCTCCTATATGAAGGACTTTAGTTTTAGGTGGCCATTTGTGGCAATGCGTAACAGTAGCAAGAACAATGACTAGAAAAATCATAAAGCGGAATTCTGACATATTTGTAAGTAAGGTAATCAAATGGAGCACGAAATGTCACGACCGAGACACTATACTGTTTTTGGCTAGTGAGGAAAAGCAGAATATGTTTCTTAAATGTTATCCCACGCTAAATACTATTTCTTCGTTGCAAAGAGATCAAAGGTGCGATCTTTGTAACCGTATGCGACAACAAATTCATCATGTATTCCCTGACTAACACCTAGACGCATAAATGGTATGTTATGAACTACTAACGATTCACCGAGAACTGAAAGTTAGGGAACGTCAAACGTCAAAGGTTTTATTGATTGGAAGCAAGCAAACTATTAAGTTGAGGCCAGCTCGGTTGGACGCCTTAGAATACTACATATAGATGGCTCTGCATACCATTGATCGGATAAGTCATGACCTGGCCCTGTTAAGTTACATCGGGACGAAGAAAACAAATTTGCGGGATCAAAACAAAACGTTAAGAGTCCCCACGTTAAGTATTCGTGAAGGATTTAGGGAAATTTCTATTATGTAATGTATTAAATTTTTCATTTACTGTTAAATCTGTTTTCATTAATACTTGACGATATTTTGTTTTAAGATTTGTGACAAAACCACAATCCTTTTGAGAATTTCGTCATGGCTGGAAGCTCTCCCTTGAAAAGACAAACACTGAGCCTTTACAAAAAAATATTGCAAGTAGGTCGGTCGTGGAATGCCACCAACCCGAATAATACTCAAGAAGAAAGAAAATACATTTTGAACGAGACTAAACATTGGTTTCTCGTAAACAGAAATGTGCATGATCCTCAAGCCATCAAAGATCATCTCCAAGAAGCAGAAGCAAGGCTTGAAATGGGTAATGTACTTTTAGCATTTATGTGAATATGTCTAATTGTTCTTTTTTTATAGCTCTGCACTACAGAAACCCTTATCCACGCCCAGTTAATTTACCACCAAAAACAGTCACTGTTCGACCTGGGAAAAAACATGGAATTGTGCAAGAAAGACTAAGAGAACAATCAAGGCCTGTTTATGTAAAATCCATAGATCAAGAATCTGGGATTAAAAATAAGTCTTGAAATTTCTTCCTCTGAATTGTAAAATATAGTAAGCAAATAAGAATTTTGCGTTCCGCCCATGTATTTCACATTAGAAAAATCGGCATACAGATGTTGGATTTTCAATTAGCCGAAACACTTTCTATTGTGTACCAACGGAAGATTTGGACGCAGATCGGGAACGGCGACGTTTTACCTCTTCCGCTCGCTTACTTTAGCCTCCTTGGTACGGAGAGCCAATAGGCGGGCGTATTCGGCAGCCTGTTCGCGTCTGTTGACGACACGTTTCTTCTTCAGTGCCATGCGGTGACGTTTACGCTACAGGGGCAATAAAATTGAACATGAAGCAATGCAGTATAACACATTTACATAGGGCACATAAGAATCACATGAATTTGATACCCTCCCATACTGTGGGAGGCAATAGCACATGTAATGCTAATGTATTAAATATTAATGTAATGCTACTATTAAAAAATTAATAAAGACCGTAACGTGGTATTTCACTCACTTGAAGAACGACTGGGGTAACCAAACGCTGGATTTTAGGAGAACGGAAACGTTGCTTCTTTCCTTCCTTCTTGGGCAATGGTCGCTTGATGACATACTGCCTAACGTCATCTTCCTTGGCCAGGTTGAAGAGTTTGCGGATCTTCGACGCACGTTTAGGGCCCAAACGCTTAGGCACGGTGACATCGGTCAAGCCGGGGATTTCCTGTGGAACATTTAGGTTAGTGTATGGAAATTTGATTCATAATCATAATATGTAGAATACCTGTTCACCCTTCTTCACAACAACAACAGCCAAAACAGAAAGATTAGCATCAACAATGCAACCCCTGACTGACTTTCGCCTCCTTTCACCAGTTCGTCTCTCACGGAAGCAGGAATGCCCTTTGGAGAACAGGAGTCGAACACGACCTATATGATTGAAACACAAAGATTAGACTTCATTACTAATAGTGCCACTAATGTGTGACTCTAAACGATACAATGTTTCATCCGTACACTGAGGAAATATCACAAAACTCAAAGTCCCCAAATTAAAGATGAACTCATTCTACCACCCTTTCTTACTTCCAAACACAGCATTTAAATCCGTGCTTGTAATGGGAGAGTGGACAAAAATGCAAATGCGAAAAAAAAATGCCAATACCTGTGGTGAGGATACCCTGTTTCATGGGGAATCCTTGTTTGTCGTTGCCACCAGCAATCCTGAACACATATCCCTTCCATTCATCTCCGAGGCCATCAGCCTCAACTTCGGCACCCATGCGTTTCTCATAGAAGATTCGAACTTTGCGTTCATCTTCAATGTCGACCAATTTCTGTGCCCCGGTGGCGGGGTAGCTGATGTTCAACTAGAAGAAACAAACAGGAAATTTTTTGTTATGTGATTTCTTTAACCGAAGTGTTCGTTCCTTCGAAAACTCTCAGTGCACTACACTTAGAACACTAAATACGAGGAAACAATGCAAAGCATGAAACTGTCATTTAATTCCATCGAGACGTGTGTTATGCCCCGGTTCGACATATCGATAAAAATCTACAACATCCATTACAGGAAATTTCTCAAATTCATAAGACACAGAAGTTAGAAATTTAGCAATTGAAACTAAACTAGAAATCCTAAAACAAATCAAAGGGAAAATTTTCACTTGAACATTACAATACCTTCATGGTTGCAGCAAGGGCACCATAAACCAAAAGAAAAGATATACAGTACTGTATACTGCACTTGCCTTGCCTTCCGCTTGGACTTGGTGGCGCTGGCTCATCTGCAGCGTTGCCTAGTTTAAAGCCACTAGAATTTATCTTTTAAAAGCGATCAATTAATCAGTTAATCAGCCATTCACCCCGATCACTCCAGTCATCAATTTATAATGACTGTTTATGGAAGGGGCATCATGTGATATACTAAAAATAAATAAATAAAATAAAAAAACATCGCAACACATTAACACAACCAATGTATTTCAAGGCAATTTTTTTTCACTGAATTTAAATGTAGGTAGCAAACTGTTAGTGTTAAACAATAGGTTATCTCTGAATGTCTGAACTCTGATTTGCAACTTTCAGTTGTTGAATGAATTTTTTAAAACTAACCGTTCAGAAAACTTTTCGTACGCAATGTAATGGCAAATTTCGCAACGTGTATACAATTTCTATTGAATATAGGCTCTGTTGCATGTTGCTCGATGAAAAAAAAAAGATCTCTTGTCGTTACGTGCTTTAAAAAATAAAATATTATCTTTGACCAACGAATTGATAATTAAAACATCTTTGCATTTCATTCTCGAATTTAAGCCCATTCAACAACACAATATCTTACTACTATAACGTATCAATGAAAAATTGTCTTTAATCCCAGTAACATTTTTGGTTTATTATATAAAACTGTTTTCTTAGAAACACCATCACGGGAGGGGAAATACGAAATCTGTGATTTAGGGTCAAACACAATATATAGATACCAAATAGCTCATTTGCTGGCTAATGTCGTGTAAAAAATATTGGAAAGAGGACAACAAACAAGACAAAAAAAACTAATGCAAGGTTTGGATAGGAGCTCACATCTTGGGATAATTATGAGATATGACAGCAAACGTTAATGTTAATTTTAAAGTAAACTCAAGTTGCAACAACAACTTTAAAAATCAAACAAAACAGAACAAAAAAAAAAAAAAAAAAAAAAAAAGAATGGTTGCATTGATGCGAGGACACAACAAACAGGAAGTTCACTTGACCCTAATTTCATTTTCCCCTGATTCGTTCAAGTGCTAAGATTCTGAATATTCACCAAAGACAGAGAGGGGATGAAAACAGAGTAGGGAATAGGAGTAATATACCTAACGAATCTAACACTATAATGGAGAGGTGCTGACGTTGGAAATTGTCTTTCGAACGGACAGAATTGCACACGGAAATTACCCACCGCCAACTAAAAGCCAGTAATGGAATTGGCCATACTAATTTTAGGAAATAAAGTTGAAAAGGGAACAAGTAGATATCGAAGGGATGAGGTTGTTACATCTCTATCATCTACTTAGACCAGCACCAATTAAAGGATTTGACAAGGGAATGGGTCCAGTGTAAGCAGGCTGAGACAGGTCGGATGATGCGGGAGAGGGAGGAAGAAGGCAACACCGAGGATCACAAGCATCTCGTACGTCTAGAGGAACAACGACGAGTATCATTTCAATTTAAGTTTTCATAGCTCCTCTGACGAGATACGGACCACAATATTCTGTCCGCGCGCAAGCTCAGCAAGTTCATCGTACAGCTGTGATTGGTTTGAATCCTTCGTGGCCCCGGAATACACATTTGAAATGGGAGCAGGAGGCACGATGGTCTCAACTTCTTCCCAAATCTCTTTGAAGCGTGCACGCTTGGCAGTGGGATCAGCTGAATGGTAGTCATGTTCTAGTAAGAAAGCCGGAACGCTTCGTTTCGGATTGGCCGAATATTGCTTGCCAAACTTCTGACCCCATTGGCTTTTAAGAACATCGTTTTTGCCACCAGGCATAGCTAGTGGGCCGAGAGGCAGAGGGACGTATAGTCCGCTTTCACCTTCTTCGTCTTCTTCCCCAATAACCACTTCTCCCCCCAAAGCAATTTCAAGGAGCTCAATGTCTGACATATCAGAGTCAGCATCCAAAGCCAATGTATCTTGTAACAATGTTCTGGAACGACCTATGTACGGAATGCAAAAAATAACAAATAATAATAATTAAAAAAAAAGCGTAAATCCTTTTGATACAGGCTTATTTGCCTTGCACGCTTTCTTACCAGCAAACGGTGGCATTTTCATCATCGATTGTGCCATTTGAGAAGCAGCTGAGTTTGTCCGGCCATCTGTAAGACTCTTGTTGGAGTCTGGTCTTAAGTTCGGCAAGAGGAAAAGCGCAAATGAGAGCATCAGCACCAGAAGGCAGGTGGCTGGCTGCGCCGTGTTGCTAGTAGTAGGAAGCCCCTCTTTGCTGTTGGTGTTGGTATTGGTTCCTGCCGTGGTAGAGCCCGCTGTTATCGCTGCAACTGTAGGCGAAGCTTGATTTCCACCCTGACCCGTCAGAAGGTTTTGAAGCCTTTTCAGTTGTGATAACAGCGATTTATTCTCCGTTTCGAGCAAACGGATGCGCTTTTGAAGCGACATATTCTCATCAGAGCATAGCTTAACTCGATCTTCTAGACCGTCCATGTAGACGCGCTTTCTTTTTCTAGAATCTTGTGCCGAAATTTTATTGCGGATTTTGCGGCGGATGCGTTTAAGTTCTCGCTCTTCATGTTTGGTGAGAGGGTAATGGCTTGGCAGTTCAACACCTTCCTTGGCTAAAAGGCGGCGTTCTTCGTCTGAAACCCATTAGAATATTAAAATATAGTATCTTTTATTTTCTCGTAATTTACTTGAAAAATTTATTTAATTAGTTCGTTTAGTCTACCTGAAAGCAGGATTGGAGGATATGAAGTTTTCGTTGAAGACGATGTTGGGGCTGAAGAAACAGAAACTTGAACTGGACCCAATAGTTTTTTAATAGCGTCAGGGACTTGGGCCGAGGTGGATTTGATTCCACCTAGAACCGCCGAAGCAGCGCTAGAAACCAAAGTGGAACCATTTCGAATGATTTTCACCGCTTTAATTTCGCGAAGATTCAAATCTTTGAGAGATACGGGAAAGACCAATGGAGAACTTGTGGGTTTGGGGGGTATCGCAGGTGAGGATATGGATTTGGAAGAAGTGATTTCGATATCGGCAGCATCGTCGATCAAATGTATGTCGGAGCATGGTGATGAGGGGCATAAGGTATCCGGACTGCTGACACTGTCTACGTCAACGCTACTACAGATTGAGCTGCCACCACCGCCACCACCAGTAGGAGATCCAGTCGGCGTAGAACGATCCATTTCATTGGCTGGAAGTTAGGTTTAGTTCATTTAGCATTACAAAAATTTCTAAGAGTTTATGTGAGGCATTAATACATACATGGAGAGAGCTGCTGGTCATAATGAAAATCACTAGAAAGGCCACTGTCAGAACTGTTAGATGCAGGGATAATTTTATCAGTTTTTTCTTTTTGATCCCAATTGATCCATTCCAGGTAGTTAGTTGGTTGTGTGATGTCATCAAATTTGAGTTCGCCAGCAATAGGAGAATTCAGGAGCTCATAGTCACTGGACTCCCAGACCTCCATCTAAACAGTATATATTTAATATGTATGAACTAAACAACCAAATATACACAAGAAAATATATACCATATTCTCCTTCATGGCTTGTTCCAACACATTGGCAGCTGGATCTTCAATCAAATCTTCGAGAAACACATTTCCGTCGACAGAAGTATCCAGCAGGTTGTCAAACAAAATTTCTTCGGTATTCATGTTGAAGTCAATATCCAAGAAGAAGTCCAGGTATCAGGTAAAGTCAATGAAGTTCAATCTTTGTAATTGAGAAGAAAAGCACAACTTAGAGGGTTGTGTAATTTCACCACACTTGTCAGAGAGCTTCCATGCTCTAATCCATATGTTAGTTGACTGAGAAGAAGAGGCAAAAGGAGAAAGTGATGCAACATTCATAGTGCAAAAGTCAAAACACATAAGCAGTTTGCTCTGTCAAGAAAAAATTTAGCTATTTTCTTAATTCTGATTCTATATTCTGATCTATATTTTTCTAAAGATCGGAAGCTCAAGTCATTGACCGAGGTCAATGGCTTGTTTCAGAACACTGACGGTTCCAGTAAATGTGAAGCGATTCTATAACATATCAGATCTTGATACTCTATTTACGTTAACTCGAATGCGTAAAATAAAAATTCGTTACCATCACCAGGCTAAGAAAAAATTCGTAAAGTACAAGTACTTCCACGTCAGTCGATCCCGTCTCCAATCTGTGACGTAAAAGAAGGGATGGGGGACTTGGTCTGGCGTGCAGGGATTGGTCAACGCCCAAATTTCGTCCAATATGCGGGGAATATAAGGCCTGGGGGCGAGTTAATAGCGGCCGGCTAGTCGGCCTCCTTTTCCGCGCACTTGAGTAAAAGGACCTGCTTGCAAGTTGCAAGGCAGAAGGGCAGAAGGAAGGGAAGTGGCATTCTGCGCAGCTTCTTTTTATTCTATTTCCGTCAACAATGCCTCGCCGGAAACAAAAATCTGAAACGTAGTCTGCTTCTCCGTCGTCTACTAAATCAGTCTTTGCAACACAAGGAATCCAATTTGTAAGTTTTTACTCTTTGTCCTAGTGACAGTGAAATGGCCCAAGCATAATGAGTGGAAAGGAAGATTCCGAGCTTCTTCGTATTGAAACACTTCGAGAAAGGATTTTCTTCGCTGCGAGAGATGGCCTAGCAATTACTCTGTATGCGCTCCTCTCGGAGCTCAACCAGTCCCAGCAGTCTGAATTATTGAGCCAGGTAAGTTCTAAAATCGTTTCTCCATTTTTTTCCTAGGAGTAATTTATCATTTAATTGTAAATTCTAAATGTACATGTTTCAGGACACCTACATGTTTCTGATATAATAATCCATTTTGACATGTCAAACAATTATTGTGATGATTGTTACTGTTTTGTTATTGACTCAATTCAAAAACCATGATTATCATGAATTATAACTGAGAAATAACCTATTCCATTTGCTAAACATATTTTTTTTTTCATAGATTGACATATCTTGCTTTTTAAAAAACCCTTTTTGATTGCTTGAATAGATTACAGAAGAGCAAGGTCAGAGATGTACACCACTACTGATGATTGTTACTGTTTTGTTATTGACTCAATTCAAAAACCATGATTATCATGAATTATAACTGAGAAATAACCTATTCCATTTGCTAAACATATTTTTTTTTTCATAGATTGACATATCTTGCTTTTTAAAAAACCCTTTTTGATTGCTTGAATAGATTACAGAAGAGCAAGGTCAGAGATGTACCCACTACTGATGATTGTTACTGTTTTGTTATTGACTCAATTCAAAAACCATGATTATCATGAATTATAACTGAGAAATAACCTATTCCATTTGCTAAACATATTTTTTTTTTTCATAGATTGACATATCTTGCTTTTTAAAAAACCCTTTTTGATTACTTGAATAGATTACAGAAGAGCAAGGTCAGAGATGTACACCACTACTGATAGCAGCACGCAATGGCAAGGAAAGTGTGGTCAAAATGCTTCTGAGTCAGTTCAAACCAAACATTGAACAAGAGGGGGATGTCAAGTTTGATGGGTATTTGATTGAAGGTGCAAGTCCTCTTTGGTGTGCAGCAGGTAAGAAAGCTAATTTGTTGAGTTTCAGCATAAATATAATGGAAAATTTTCTTTCAGGGGCTGGTCATCTGAAGGTTGTTAAGGCCTTGGTTAAAGCAGGCGCTGATGTCAACCACCCAACAAAGACATTTTCAACTCCTCTTCGGGCGGCGTCGTTTGATGGACGGTTGGACATAGTCAAATATTTGATAGAACATAAAGCCGATATTCACTTGGCCAATAAGTACAATAATACGTGCCTGATGATCGCTGCATTCAAAGGACACTTGGAAGTAGTGAAATGTCTATTGGAACAAGGAGCAGATCCGAATCAAAAGGCACACTGCGGAGCGACAGCGCTGCACTTTTCGGCAGAGTGTGGGCATGTCGCGATTGTTCGTGAGTTAATCGAATACGGCACTAAAATTACGCTTAACGAACAAGGAATGTCTCCGTTGCTGTGCGCCGCTGAAAGAACAAAATCGGGAGTAGTTGACTATCTCATGACGCGACCTGAATTCAGTCGACGAGAAAGAATAGAAGCTCTAGAGCTTCTTGGAGCTTCCTTTGCTAACGATAAAGACAGCTACAACATCGATTTAGCTTATAATTATTTGCATCGTGCCATGGAGGTGGGTTATGTCCAGAAGTTTAAAAAAAAAAGAAAAGGTTTTGCAAATCGTTCTTTTGAATTTGTTGTGCTTAGATGCGATTTGAGGACCCTCAACAGATCGTGCCAAAGCAACCCGTTGATCCAATTGAAGCTTACGAAAACTGGAGAGAAGTGCAAACTTTAGCTGAACTGGAATCCATTCGTCACAACCCCAACGCCATTCATATGGAGAGCCTAGTCATTCGCGAGCGTATACTCAGTGTTAACAATCCGGAACTTCCTCATCCAATCGTGTTTCGTGGTGCTGTGTTTGCTGATGATGCCCGCTTCGATCGCTGTATCTCCCTTTGGCTTCATGCACTTCGTCTTCGCCAACGGATGCAACTAACTGTTTCCAAAGATCTTCTTCGATTCGCCCAAGTCTTCTCTCAGGTTTGATGAAAAAACTATCTCAATGCTTGGACAATATAAAGAAAAATTAATTTTTAAATCTCTCAAGGTATTACACGTTGGGTTGGAATTACCTTTTAATGTGCTGGAGGAGGTCTTAGCATCAACGGCAATGGAACTTGAGCGAAATCAAACAAAAATTTCCAATCCTGGCCCTAAAGACGATATTGAAGTAATTGCGGTACGTTATTTATTTTGTCTAATTTGTTCCTTCCTTTAATTCAATATGATGCAATTTATTTTTCAATTTGAAATTCAATAACAGGAAGAAATGGATTGCAATGTTACGACAGCTCTTTATTTGGTAACCATCACTACCAAATTACTGTCTAAGGCAACTTCACAGCAAGAACACACCATTTACCGACACGTTTTTAAACTGAATCGACTCAATGTCCGTTCCAAAGAAGGATCATCTTTATTGCATTTAGCGGCCAGTGCTGATACCCCTGTTGATGAATTTCATACTGTCGACATCTGCAGGTAATACATAGTCAATTTTTTTTAGGGTTAAAGCATTGGAAATGACATTTCTATTAGATTTCCTTGCGCTTCTACATGCAAATTGCTGATACAATGTGGATTCGACGTGAACGCAATGGATCATCGGCGAAATACGTAGGGCAACACAATTGTGTGGTACAATTTGATTGGTTGTCAACCATAAACATTTTTGTTTATTTATAGGCCTTTGCATCTGATAGTTGGATATCCGAAACCGATTAGCGATTTTGTAACGCTACACTCAATTATAATGACGTATAGTACTTCAATAAGTTTCTTGTTCAATTTGGTTGTTAAGCTCTTCACAATTATATCAGGTTAATTGAAGCTGGCGCGCATATGGATGCCGTTAATTCGTACGGTGAAACTCCGTTTGATGCAGCCACAACAGGTTCGTTTAATTGGCTGCATGTTACATCCATCTTTATTGTTTTTAAAACATTAGCTGTATGCTTTCTAGGCGTAGCTGAAATAATATTACGGACTCAAAGTAAATTGAGCCTCAAATGCATTGCCGCAAAAGCCATTAAACGGTACGCTCTGAACTACGAGGGTCTGGTACCTACTCCACTTGTGAGTTTTATTGAACTTCACGGATCTGGAACAACGCTCCGTTAATCGCACCCTCTGCCATTTACGGAATTTTTGAAAGCCCACTTGCCAGATTTCGTTGTGTTTTCCTTACAAATAATTTGACGCAGACGAGCAGTGATGAGAAGGTTCTCATTTCTCTGCGTCAGTGGAATCTCATGATTCGAATTAATCTAAAATATGCGTCGGCCACTAGAACAACTGGGGCAAAGATTGACAGTATGTCACCGTGATTTTTTCTTCCGCTCACTGATATTTTTGAAATGCATATTTTCATTTCTATTCATAACATAGTGGGGATGTAATAACATACACATATTCTGTACAGACTGATAAGCAGCTCTTGCTGATGGTGTTTGAAACGTGTAAATAAAGACGTAAAAGAAATTAGTATTCTGTAATTGTCTAGGTATCTATGCATTGAGACGCTATGGATTCCATGAAATCTGGGCCGCTGAAAGTAGATGTAGTTGCTACCACTATCTGACGACCAAGCTGGCGAGACAAAAGGTCTAGGGACGCGACTTCAGCTAACGTAACACCGCCGATGAAGCAGACCAAAATCTTTCCGCGGGCGTCCCATTGAGGCTGACTACAATCTCCAATTCGCAAATTGTTACCAAAACAGCGAACGTAGTCACCCAAAGACGGCTCTTTCTCTTTGACACATCTCTCAACAAAATGGTAAACCAGAGGTGTGTAAACTCCGCCGAAAACGTAACTCGGATGTTGACCACTTTTCGCACATGGGTTGACTTGAGGTGATTCGTCTAGCGACAATAGGTTTAAACGTTGGCAGATTTTCCGAAACGGCATATGTTCTGATCTAAAGGAGGCCGCACGTGTGAACCTATCAGGCAGTAAAGGTTCCAAGCTAATCATTTTAGAGTCACGTTGGTTAAACAATCCCAACCGCTGGAGGTAATGCAAAGTTGCTAAGTGTCTGTAGCCGTACGCTTGCAATAATTGCTTCTGAAGTAAATGATATTCCTTTTCAGGTAGGCCGTCTTCCATTATCGAATAGAGGCAGCACAATCTGAGAATGGTGGCCAAATCAAATTGCCGAGCTATGGAATCCTCCAGAAAAGCCAGGTATTCTTTCATTTTTGTGCCAGACATCGCGTCTTGCTGTAACTCGAGCAGCTCTTCAAGTATTCCTGCCTGTCGTTTCATTACAATCTAAATTGGGTAAATAATCATCTTTAGTAAGACAGATATATTAACATTTACTTTCAGAACACAGAAGTATGATACCTCGCAGGCGCTGATATGCAAAGCCAAAGATTTTTGCTGAGACTGGATCCTTTTTAAATCATGTGAAACAAAGTTTTTCATTTCTTCTATCGAGTCGGTATTTTTTATATCTCGTTTCTGTTGCAACTCCTTGGCTTTTTTGCTCAAATGTTGAAACACAGCGGATATATGTTTTCCTTTGATCTTGCGTGAAGTGCATAAAATGAAATTTAAGGGAAAAGAATACATCAATAGATAAAAATTAAACATACTTCACCATAAATTTCATCAGAAGCTGAGTTTAACATTAATCTTTGAGATCCTTCAGCTCCATTAGAGTCCAAATATACAAAGCCAGATTTCATATTCAAGTTTTCATCCAATACTCCTTCGTAAGTCAATTGAGTCAAAAGAAGCGATACAAAGTCAATATTACGATCGAACATAATGAGGTGAGTAAATTCCGTTTCCACTGGAAGAGTCGGCTGAATTTCTTTTTTCCAAGTATTCAGTAGGTTGTGGACTCTTTGTGACTTTTCACCCAATGTCATTACACAGGAAAATTTTCCAAATAGGCATTCAAAACTCATAAGTGCTTTGGCAACAGATGTCAATAAAGAATTTTCTTCTTTCAAAAAGGAAGCCTTGAAAAGATGATGAAGTTCAAGTGACAGCAAGTTGGAGTCTAGTGGAATGAAATCCCAGGAATAACTATGTAGTGTTACAAAATCCAAAACTCCCAGTGATTCAAACAAAGAATGGATTACTGTTAACACTTTAGGTAGGATAATGATATGATACGAAACTGTCTTTTCCACTTCATGTCTTTTTAGCTGCTGGGCAACATTTTCAGCCACAGCATAGATAGACGGAATGAAATACAATCTAATGTAATTTTTCCAGGGAGGAGCTACAGAAGCAAGCTTAAACATTTTTTCTATGCCTTGCTCTCTAAAGAAATATATATAAGGGTAAAGAAATAAATAAAAATAATAAGTTGATAATTCAAAATAGATTCAGAATCTTACATACCGAAGTAAACGTGCTCCCGAGACCAAATCTATTGGTTTCATCAGATCTTCATGGATGACTAAGTCTTTTTGGACATCGTTTGGGGCTATTTTTGTTAATAAAGTTAAAAGACGAAATTGGGACGATTGTCGCAAATTTCCTAAATCCATTTTTTTTCGGCTACGATTCTTAGGTGAGTGTAACCGTAGTGAAAGCACAGATTACAAAGTCTGTGATGAAAGACTAATAAAATTATGATTCTAAACCTCAAATGGCGTTACAATTCTATGATTGACAATTTATATGTCGCTCAAATTTTTTTTTTTGTAAACAAACTTTTTTTTGTCTGCTAGCTCAATTCTACTAGCAACTAAAAGTGCAGAAGCGGACCGCGGACAGAATAAAGTGCGGACGGGGACTGCGGATTTTTTCATGTTTTTGAAAATAAGCGCGACAAAATAAGCCCAAAGTTGAAGAAGTCGGGCTTGTTTTGTCGGGCATTCGCCACTATTTCATCCGACTCCGTAAACTCATACCAGTACTTCCAAAACCATAAAAAGAAGTATCATTAGGCTATTTCAACGTCAATCCAGCTGGTTTTTATGGCTCAGGTTAGTTCCAACCTACAAGGAAGGTAATGATGAAGAAGATGGCACAAAGTACGACGAAACAAAGATTTATATATACTTTAAGTTTAAGCGTAAGTGGTGTATTAAAGTACACGTCTTAGAAGTTATAAGTCATAAGCGCATGTTTGTACGAGTCTGCAGAAATCGTAATCAAGTGTGTGAAACAGGATTCATAACTTAATGTTCATGTCGACTGGCACGTCGTTGCGAATGAAGGAAGAAAATAAGTTAGACAAGTATAATTTTATAGCCCCACCAACGTAAAAGCAAAGCAAAGATCAATAGAACGGATATAAGGGATTCCGATACACATTCTTCCTTTTCGTTCGCAAACACCAAACAGATGTCAAAGCAAAGTGAATGGAATGTAAGGCATTACAATTTATGTTGAAAATGAGCATATACAAACAAATGGAAAGTCCTGTTTGGGTGATATAGCATTTCTGATATCTATGGGAATTCTGTTTCATGAAGGCACTATACATAATCACTGGATCATAAATAAAATACAATGAAAAGTTTACAGCTCTCCCTGTTCAAGTGCACTATGCATATCCACTATGATTTTGGTCATTATTTCATTGTACTCCGAATTTTTTTTGAAAACATTATCCAAGAAGGCAGGATTAGAAAAAAAACCAAAAACCAAATCAATCCTGCCTAGGCTTTTGTCAGTTAGATGTGGTTGTACTATTTGTTTCAATAAGTTCTTGCATTCAGTCAAAAGCTGTAAAGCAAGAATGAGAAAAATTAGTTCAATCAACAGACATGAAATATTACAAAATGAAATACTTGGGTTAAAAATTTTTGGTCATAGCTGAAATCCACTTCAAAAAACGATATCACTGTTTTTGCAGCTTTGTGAAATTTGCCTTGGAATTCTGATGCAATGACCAACTCATCTTGGCTGAATTGTTCATTTCTGGCTAATAAGCCTATTTTGGTCACTATTTTTATAATATTCTTCACTATCTTTTCTGCTTCTTTCTTATTTTGAGTCTAAAAGAAAATAATTAATATTATTTTACATGCTTGTAAATTTGTAATATATTTAGTGGTACTTACATAGGTTTTGCAAAGCCTATAAACATTATCAAGTAGAGAACCCATTCTATCATCAACAAAGACTTTTGCTACACCTTTACTAGACATTCGACTGAGAATCTTTTTTTGTGCTTTCAGAGCAATATCTCTGGCTCTAAAATTATCTGACATATTTACTACAGGTTTGCGTGTTAACAGTTACAAGAGCTATAAAGGGCTAAAGCTCCAAGAGAATTTGAATAATGAGATTAAGAAATGTTTCTCCCACTTTGCTTGATGATGTGATGGTCTGTTAACATTCAGTGTAAGAAAATAGAAGAAAACTAACTCTCTAATTTTATATCACAGATATTTTTTCCTTTGACCTACTAGTATAAAAATTCGAGATTTCTTACGGCAAAGGCAATCAACTGTTTCTAGACCAAACGAAAGTGGTCGCTATCTTTCTGAGTACAATCTACGCTACGAATCTACCCTCCATAAGGGTGCCGTGCCGTGACGTTTGTCGGTTTGTGTGCTACAAATGTCTAGCAAGCACAGCACACAGCACAGTGGTATACGTCAGCTGCAAACCAACGGTTCTACAAGTTCTACCTGTTGGGCTCGGCCCCGGTTGCCAAGAAATGGGGACACTGCATGGCCTTCCAAAAAAATAGGAAGAACGAGTAAGCTCGGTGTGGGTGGGATACGGTTACGGTTCCCTCCAAACCGGTCCGTACCGTCCGTCGTTGCGTCCGTAGCTATCTGCATGTTTTCGGTTGATTCTAACTATAGCAGCACCTCTTTCAAAACAATTGAGAGCATATGCAGACGAAGATAAGAGTTTCAGATTGATTGTCGGTAGTGTTATTTTTTATATCGAGGTTGGCTCATGGCTCATATCGACAGACTTTTCTTTGTGGCAATAAAGTAAAGAAGTGTTTTTGAACTATAGGCGTATAATTTTGTTCGTAATGGTATTTGACTTTAATTTTTGACTGGAAGGTACTCAGTATTTAGGATTTGTGTCTAAAATTCGTCCCCAGGAGAAAAATAAATCCGTTTCAAGTCCCAAATACTTATACTTATACAATAAAATTTTTCGTAACTTTAGCTGGAGTTATTATAATGGCATTAAAGGGAATTAAAGTTATTGAAATGGCAGGATTGGCTCCCGCACCTTTTTGTGGCAAGTGCTGATGAAAATTCTCAGTGATTCTGTAAATCATTTGAACCAACTAAACTACTTTTACATATAGGAATGATTCTGAGCGATTTTGGTGCAGATGTCATTAGAATAGACAAGGTAAATTGTAAAAGAATTCGAGATTTATATATTAATATGAATGCATATATATCACCACACATTAGTGTGAGGTTGATTTGCCACAAATATTTTAAAATGTATGTAATTTTTTCTTGTCCTATTTATATTTGACTTTACCTGGAGCCATAAACTTTAAGATACCATCCATTGGTGTCTTAGAGAATTTGTGTGTTCCTCTCAACTGGTGTTCTTCCATAAACATTGCAGCTATCAATGACTTATGGCCCACCTGTCTAATTGTATTACAAATACTTTACTTTCACGAAAGGCTAATGCACCACCATTAGATCGACAAGGAAGAGGAAAGCGATCTATCGCTTTGAATCTTAAATCCCCTGAAGGAATTGCCATCGTCCATAGGCTTTGCGCAAAAGCCGATGTCCTTATTGAGCCGTTCAGACCAGGCATTATATTACAGTTCCCAAGTTGTAGCTATTTCCATCTAAAATTTTTTCTCTGAAGGGGTTATGGAAAAACTTGGTCTTGGTCCGTCAACTTTACTTAGCCAAAATCCACGTTTGATATATGCCCGACTTACTGGTGAGCATTGAAAACAGCGTCTTTTCGATTATTTCACGACTTTCACTGTTTATTTTTCTTTCCCATTATTGGAAAAATTAGGATTTGGGCAGAGTGGACCGTATTCTCATATGGCAGGACATGACATAAATTACGTTGCCCTGACCGGTATTCTACTGTCAACGACAACATTTTAGTTTTGCTTTTCAGTTTCTTATTTTTGTTTACCGTTACATTTACTAGGACTGCTTTCGCTTCTCGGAAGACATGGCAGTAATCCAATTCCACCACAGAACTTGTTAGCTGATTTCGCTGGCGGCGGCTTACTATGTGCGATGGGTATCGCCATGGCATTATTCGAAAGAGAAAGGTCCAATATGGGCCAAATAATTGATGCATCCATGGTTGAGGGAGCAGCCTATGTTGGGTCTTGGATCTTCAAGTCACAAGATATGCCTGTATGGAGTGGGGTTCGCGGAAAGAGTTGGTAATGACTCTTGTACCAAATGTTACCAAAATAAAATGACTTATCTATTTTGCCTCATATGTTAGGTTCGATGGAGGCCTTCATTGCTACGAAACTTACAAAACAAAGGATGGTAAATACATGACTGTTGGTGCTTTGGAACCTCAGTTCTATCAAGAGTTGGTCAACCAATTGGCTAATGCTGGATTCGAAAATATCCCCGAGCAGTTTCCTGATGACCCAGAAGTGGCAAAAAAACAAATGGCCGACATTTTCTTACAAAAGACTCAGACAGAGTGGCAAGCCATCTTTGATCAAACTGACGCTTGCGTTGCACCGGTATTGGGTCTAGGCGAGGCCCCTCTTCATCGGCATAATGCATTTCGAGGCAGTTTTATTCGCAACACGAAAGGCCAGTGTGATCCGGCACCGGCCCCTCGACTTAGTCGTACACCGGCTCTTGCTTTAGGTAATATAGAAGAGCCATCAATTGGCGAGAATACTAGAGAGGTACTCGTAGAAATGGGTTACAAAACAGATGAAATAAAGCAACTTATTCAAGATAAAGTGGTTCATCAAGTTAATAGCAGTGCCAAGTTGTAAACAAACTAAATGCTAATTTCCGTGGCTTTATTACAGAAAAGAAAATATATTTGTACGCAAAAATTTTGCGTGTCGTATTTTATCCTCGATTAAACGTTATTGAATAGCAAGAAAATTTAATGAGAATGACAAAAATCTGACGAGGTCGTATGCCTGAAACACAAACATAAGCCTAGTCAAAGCATGCCAAAATAGGCCCTACGTTGAGCTTGAACTTAAGCCAGGATGAACACAAGCCTAGTCAAAGCATGCCAAAATAGGTCCTACGTTGAGCTTGAAGTTAAGCCAGGATGGAGCGACGTAGCACAATTGTTTAACTGGATCGGACCCATCGCCGATCACGACTGGGCTTGTTGTTGCTGTACCTCCCTGCAGAGCGACGGGCTTTTGTATTTTGTCTGCAAAATTCAGAGAACACATGATGGAATGATTTTTTTTCTAATTTCTCATAGTTTTTTCAGTTAAAAATCTGAATACTGTGTAAGACTTACCCGTGAATAACTGGCGACGGGATGGATGCTTGGTTTTTTTAACGCTAAGTCCTTGGAGTGTATTGGTAGAAGTTGATGAAGACGAATGTGCGGCTGATTTAGAAAGTCGCTGATATAGCTGCTCGGTATTTGCACTCAAAGCAACTTTGCTAGTATCGTCTTCCTGCAAATGTAAAAAAGAAAGGATAGAACGTCATGTTCAGTAAACGAGGAATAAGAAAACAAAAAGTAGTTCTCTGAACAGAAAAAGAACGCTCACTGAATTCGGTTTAGAGTGCCTTTGAAGAATACCGGTAATGGACTGCTCTTCTAGCGATTTGCGCCTCTGTTTTGCCTTTCGATTGTTGCCATTTCCAGGCTGTTGCTGTTTGTAAGTCATTCGACAAGATACCCAGTTTCGTATCAGTCTAGTAGACCACAAGCAACATGAGAAAGGACATCCCCATCATAGAAGAATAAATCAAGGCCTAAACAACGCACGACGACATACCTGACAAATGGAAAGACCATGAAAAAGGACGACGAACCAATTCCTAGTCGAACTTTTGTCATGGCGTCTTTTTTACAATTCGGAAGGTCGGCGACAGAAAACCACTGTACGGCTCTTATCTCATTCCTCGTTCTGGGTATGAATTTGGTATCATGGGGCACACCGGGTACGATATAAAGTCGAGTTAATTGATCGTTGACGGTCGTTTCTAAAAATTCTTTGGCGGAAATCAGGTGAGATATGTCGAATCCCGTCTCTTCTAAAACTTCACGCACTGCGCAGCGAGCTGGATCCTCTCCTTCGTTAACTTTACCTTTGGGGAATCCCCAAGAGCTCTTGGACCAAAACCCCTGAACCAGCAAAACCTGTGGATTTATTTCAAATAATTAATTGCCATGGACAACTTTCTCTGTAACCAAATTCATATTTCATTATACATGGGTTAGTTCTTCATTCAGTAGGATGGCACCAAAGGTTGGAACGGCTTGTTTATATTCACGAAATTGTTCTAGATGCCTTTCAAAATTTTGTATATACTTGTGAAGAAATGATAAATGCTGAAAAAAAAACACATCAAAATTATAATTTTCAGCAATATTGAAACAATAATGTTCACCTAGAATCTAAGGGGGAAAAAATCTAAATGTAAAATTGCCTTGAATATATTTGCAGAAAATTCTTTGATGTTGCATTGTTTTCGAGTAGAATTTTCTTCTGAACAGTAGAAGTCTATATAAAACCAGTGTGCTAACTCAATCTGGAAGAAAAGCCGGACCAAGTCTTTCCTTTCCTCTTCAGGCACATTTACAATAAATCGACTGTACAAAAAACATTTAGTTTTTAAATTTGTCTTCAACCACTTGGTGCGTCACAAACGAAAATGTGAGAACGTACGGAAACGTACTGAAAAATAGGGTTATGGTTTTTAACGAACCTGCATAAATCATCCAGAATATCTGGTGGAATTTTGTACATCTGGGCCCAGTTCCATTGCTCTACACTTTTTGAAGGAGTTTGTGTAGGCACATTCATGTCTTTTAAATGAAAATAAAGCCGGATAAAAAAACAACAACGTACAGATACAAGTGAAAAGGTGAAACAAACGTTGGTTTGTTTATCTTCCCCTGAATTGGCTCACTTATCTTGCCAATCTTCATCCGCATCTATAAAGCCGAGTCATAGGCCCAGGCTCAGGCACCCAGGTGGGGTGTCTGCCAGAGACTTCTGGCGGAATGTGGTTGCGACCCTTGTAGACGTTTAAAATCAGTAAACCATGGAGTAAACCAAAGCAATGTATCCATCGGTTCCATTCCATCCATGATCTAATCATAAAAAATAAAATCATTAATTTTTTTTATTGTAGTAAATACATGGATATTGAGTGACACGCTGTTAGGTCTGTAAGCATACTAAGGTATATGATATTAAATTATTTACGCAATTGCTATTTTCTGTTTTTTTTTTTCATATACTACCAAAGTACCAACAGCCCAAATAAATATCAAAATGTTTAATAATTTAAATTTTGAACAAACAGGAAAGGGTGTTCCTAAACGGCGGAAGCGGAATGGCGGATTGGCGGAATCTAAATGGCGGAATATAAGGCGGAATGGGCATAAAAAATGGTAGCGGAATACGCCTAATTGGCGGAACGGCGGAATGGCCACATTAATTAATATTAGAACCTGAATGTAAGTAGGAACATATAATTTATTATAAAATGTGAGTTAATAGACATTAGTTTTCCTCCTTTTTCCTAAAAAACCTTGATTGAAAAACATTATTTCCTGATAAAACACGTCTGTGAGTAAATCAATTACGATCTTATACAATTTGAAACAAATCAGTGCACTTAGACTCATAGAGCAATGCGCGGTGCAATGCCACATTGAGATTTTATCGTTTGAAATTTCAAGTATAATAGTTTCGCACTCTGAATTACTTTATATTATGTATTTTATACAATAAGATATGGTAGGAAATGAAATGATAAGTAACATTCCGGCCTATTATTATTGAAAGGCTAAAATTTCAACACTGTTAATTTAATGGATTCGTTTCATTCTAACAATGTTTTAAATTTAATGTGTATTCCCATTTCAGCTGTGCTTACTGCTTAGGGAATGTATTTAAAGTCGTATTCAAAATTTCCTACCATAGTATTCCATTCATTTGTAGCTAAAGCTTAAGTAATTCCATATTTTACGGTTATTTTAATTATCCGTTATACACTATCTACATAAATAACTAATATACAAGCATTTAATTATCCGTTCCGCAGATCTGTTCTGCCTACCCGTTTAACCAATCCATTCCGCCCTATAGACTGTGCGTAGGGCCGTAGGCAGGAAAAATACGGCCTAATTGGCGGAACGGGTCAACCGAAAAAATTGACATTCCGCCTTATATTCCGCCATTTAGATTCCGCCAATCCGCCATTCCGCTTCCGCCGTTTAGGAACACCCAACAGGAAAGGGTCCTTCTTGGTGAGATGAGGTTTTGTACCCATCAACACAGTTGATTTGATTTGTTTGTTGCGGTTTGATACTTTGATGTAAGATGTAAACGAAGAGTGTCGATCCTCCATTCACCATTGGTCAATTATTGGATATTCCAAATAAAAGCATGGCGCGAAAAATTTACGAACCGAGTGAAAACGAAGATTCTTTATCGACGGAGGAACAAGGAGCCGAGCCAATTGTAGATTCGCAGTTACAGACCCAAAGCCGAGAGCTATATGCTAATTTTGTACGTGAAGAAATTCAGTTGCAAGGATTACCAGTGCCGCATGTCCCATCGTTGGTTTTGTTTACAATGCATGACGTTTTTTTGCTATGTTAATTCGACCACATTCCATACAGGCTTGATGACATTCAGTTTAGCAATCCTTTGTGGGTTTGCAATGCTTCAAGTTTGCGACAACTGGCCAATGAATTTTCCCTTTCACCACTTAGGAATGAAGTTCGTTACAGAGCCCAAAGTGTGGATTTGACCACTTTAAATGGGCAAAACTTCAGTGAAATGATACAGGAGGTGTTCAGTGTAAGATCAGTTTTAATTTTTAGTACATCTATAGTTTGTTTTTGTGACTTAAAATTACTTAGCCTGATTCACATTAATTTGTTCTTTCCTTCCTTTAGGGAGGAAGTTTAACAAAAGAACGCATACTTGTCGTCTTTTTCTTTTGTTCAGATGTTGCTCTGTTTGCATTGCAAAACCACACTTTGAATCTTTTCTCCAAGCTCATACAATGGAGTACAGATTACATTGCTGGGAGATTCTCAAATTTCATCCACAGTCAAGGAGGATGGGTAACACATTAATATAATTCCTAAATATTCTACAATATCTGATGTAACATTACTTTTAGACAGCTGTTCTGAACAATTCTATGAACACATTATTGAAAATGTCTGCAACTGCAGCTTGTTGTGTAGCAGTTATAGCCATGCTGGTATTTATTAGGAATAATTGGAAATAGACAAGCAACGAAATAAACTATCTTTGCAACTAGTTGGTGTAAAGCAACTATTTTGGTATATTACTATTTAAGAACAGACACTTCTCAACTAGTTACATCACTTATTGTATGCCAAGCTTCTAATACAAGAAAGAATCGATTGCGTTACGGAATTACTCTGCTTCTATCTTCTGGCAAATTTCATCCGTATACTCAGAACACTTTCCTTTTCCACCTAAATCCGCAGTTAAATACTTCCCCTCCTAGGAACAAAGCATGTTAGGCATGTGCTTTAACAAACTATTGAGAAAAATTCGAGAAAAATGTCTTTACGAGTACCTTAATAGTAGAGTAACATGCTCGTTCGATTTTGGCAGCGTGTTCGGGGAGATTCATGTAGCGCAACATCATAACAGCCGATAACAGCAGGGCTGTTGGATTAGCTTTGTCTTGACCAGCAATGTCGGGTGCCGTTCCGTGGACGGATTCGAAGATGGCTCCCTAACGCATACGTGTAAATTAGGATATATATTTGAACTCGATTTTGCCTTGGATGACTCTGTCCACCTCCAAAGTTATGGTGGGTTAGGCCTCCAAAGTCATCCAAAGTGATCCATGACAAAACAAAGTTGCCCCAAAGTCATCCACCTGTCTCCAAAGTCATATCGTTAGCAAAGTCAAAGTCCATAACACTTGGCAGACGCTACTACGTAGTAGTAGTACCCCTACATCTGCCTACACTACGTAGTCACCGACGTAGTACTTTATTGTCACGTTCGTCATGGCTTTGGAAACACGTTGCAGACGTGTTAAAAGGTGGACGACTTTGGAGATGTTTCATTATATGGATGACTTTTCATCCAAGAAAAAATATGTAAAATACTTGTGTTCCAATGTTGCCTGAAGGTGTCAATCCTAATCCTCCGACAAGACCAGCACAGAGATCCGAGAGAATGTCTCCGTAAAGATTAGGCATAACAAGCACGTCGTACATGCCTGGATCTTGAACCATATTCAGACACACTGTGTCAAGATAACGTTCTTCGAATCGAATGTCTGGATTTTTTTCAGCGGCCTCACGACAACAGCGGAGGAACAGACCGTCCGACATACGCCTAGAAAAGTAAAGCATAGGTCATTGATTTACGGAATCGATAATTTTTTTGTGTTATAAATCAGTATTACATAATATTTGCCTTATGGACTGCCGTAACCTTTTGCCTTCCATTATTACGAGCATAGTCGAAGGCGAACTCTGCCACCCGTCGCGAAGCACCTTCCGTGATTAGCTTGATGCTCTGCACCACGCCATCAACAATCTCGTGTTCTATTCCGGAATATTCACCTTCAGTGTTTTCACGTATAGTAACAACGTCAACGTCGTCATAGAGAGTTTTGTACCCTTCAATTGATCTACATGGTCGTACATTGGCATATAGATTAAATTCCCTAAATGACAAAAAACACAGTATTTGAGAGATTGCTTTTTAAAATATGTTAAATAACTGTAATTTTTTTTTTACTTCCTAAGTGCTAAATTTAGAGATCTATGGCCTTTCCCAACTGGAGTCATTAATGGGCCTTTAAGCCCAATGGTATTTTTATTAACTGAATCTATTGCAGCTTGAGGAATACCAAATTTCCCATCTGGGCCTTTCACTGGAGTAACACTAACAACCTCCCACTCGATTGGGACCTGGATTATTTAAAAAAATGATAAGAAATGTTAATCACTAGGAAATTGCAGTTGTGCTGAAATATTTGAAGTTTGTTTAAACCTTTGCAACTGCAAAAATTTTCTGGACCGCTGCCGAAATTTCAGGACCAATACCATCTCCAGGTATTAGAGTTACTGTTCGTACTCCATTTGAGTAAGGTCTCAACTGAGAACCTATAACAGATTTCAGCAAAGCTGTTGTCTGCATTTGAGGATTGGCCAAAAGGAAAGGTTATTTTTAATTTTTCTCCATTACTGCCAACCTTAATTGCTATTTGCTACTGCTCGTTATACCAGTAAGAATAAATTTACAATGCAAAACTTCCAACGGCTTTAATGATAAAAACTTTACTTGTCCTAAAATAGTCGCAAAATACCAGAATCTAGTAAAGATAATTTAATTTCTATTATGAAGAATAAGTTCTACTTACCCGGCAGGAGGCGGCCATGATTTCTTCAAAAACGACTGATACTGATCACCTGATGGAAACGCGGCGCGCTGCAGCCGACGTTTTGTCTTTCGCTCTTTCCTATACTTGCTTTGCATCATGCTTTGCATTTAGGCTACAGCACAGCACGCCACAGCATGCTCAAAAAGAAATTTGAGATTTTTTACCTATATGTTACAAAATCACACCATTATGGGAATTTTTCTATCGTACAAATTTGATTTAAAATCAACGACCCTTTATTTGCAAACAGGTCTAAAAATGTCACTTCAGCTCCGGCCCAACGAACCTTATTTTATTTGCTATTTCGAGCACGGTTTTACATTTTGGAGCTTACGTACGTATACCTAGCTTTAAACCGAATACGCGTAAGAAAACCGCAAGGATTTGTGTGATCTCCAAATAACGTAAAAAATTTTTCGTGTTATCACCTAGGACCTAGCTTTAACGTTTTCTTTAAAAGCACTACGCCTGAGCAAAGGCGTCAATCTTAATCAGTACTTTAAAAGTTTTCGCAAAAAATGGTTGCAGTATACTAATACGTGGAAGTCTGCGTTTCAGCACGTGCGTTAAAGCCTTATATAAAACACCATCCTAAAAATTTCACATTCAACTACATCAACGGTTCCTTTTGTGGTGTTTTAAAGGAGGCGGAAATGTATAATTTTATTATTGAACAAATGAAATATCACTATCAACATACCACTAGGATATAAATCATTTACAAAGAGAATGCTTTTCACTGAAAAGTCTCTAATCAAGCATAATCAAATGCTTCTCATCACTATCCTTCTCCTGCTTAACAACCACAAGTCTTAGAGTTGGTCGATAACAAGAACTCTTCGTACTCTTGTACGGTTGAGATTCAAGATGTATCTCGAGATTGATAAAAGAGGATGTAACCAGTTTCCGAGGCTTTCTGCACGTCTGATGTTAGACCATAGAAATCTTCCAATGCTGATGGATCAATTTTCTGTACATACAAAAATTGAATACAAGTAATATTAAGTAAAAAGATATGATTATAGTAAATATGACATTATCCTTACATCAACTATATCATCATCAAATAACAACCAAAAATCGTGACTTTTGACAATTGAGATATAGTGGCCGCGGTTAGGACCACTTCCACAATGGACAACCACAGCTACCAGGTCATACAATCTGTCGGGGCATTCTTCAGACTGGCAATTAAAAACATTGCTTTAAATTTAATAAAAACCTTATCTTTACATAAAAAGTCATACGGTGTTGAAGAGTCGAAGTTCAAGTGGGAAAACTACCCGATGTGATACTTTAATATGACGATTGTATTGCTCGACGTATTTGAATCGCTTGAGATGCAATGCAAGAATTAGGGGAAGTTTCTTCACCCTCATACATTTTTGGGCTTCCTGTTTCAATGAAGAAAGTATAAAAATTAAAGTAAAAATGTGAAGATTTTTTGCAAATCTTACTTGATAAGAACTACAAACATCACATTTGAATTTGTTGTCAGTGCAAAGGGTTTCCGTGGACGAAAACGTCCTTAAACAATGAGTAATACTGGTGTTTTGGTCTACATCAACCTGCAAGTCAAAAAAGTCTTCTTCTTTGTTGCTTACCTATATTTAGCGAAATGAGCGTATGAAAAGAAACTGGTCATTAATATTTAGCAAAATAGGGTTTCTCTACGACAATAATATACCAACTAAAAACTGAATACATACAGTTTCGCAGTTTAAACAGCGTGTTTCACTGGTAAGAATTCCTTGAAAAATTTCATGGACCCATGTAGATTCTTGGTTTCCGGTTGACGTCGTGGACCCACTGCTGCCATCAAATTTTAAAGACGTCGAACCGTTATGGGGTTCTTTGGAAGCTGTCACCTTTCCATTAGTTGTTGGAGTCGCAGAATTATTTAACTGGTGTCGTTCAGCTATTATGGAAAGAACAACATACTAAATGTATACTAGGTGTACATTAAATTAACATAATATATCTATTCCAAGCAACACACCTGTGATAATTTCACTGATATGGTTGATCAGGAAATTGAGGAATTCGTGGGCATCTTGTTGCATATAATTATCAAATTCTTCTAAATATGTTTGGACCATGAATGTAGGTCTTAAACATAGAATAATTTAGATTAGTGTTACCTTTTTCCTTCTTTAATCTGGCAATGAATTTTTTAGGAGCAATAGTTCCAACTTTTTTCTTTTGAGTAGTTATATTGTGAAAGAGATCAGCTAAACATGTCAATAAGGTTTCTTTTGATCTTTTGTTCTTCATCTTATATTCCAGGACTTTCTCACGAAAAGGTTTGCAGAAATATAGAGCTTGAAGTACTGAGTTGGAGTAACAAGTATTTCCAAACTATTAAAAAAAAATTAATTTTTTATTTTATATAATTTTTTAACACCATGGGTTTTTTCTTTCACAATACATTGACAAGTCCGAAATAATGTTCATTTGTCGGGAATTGCTCAGATCCAATCTCTTTTTCAAGCTGTGACGCGTTTGCTCCCTTCAATAAGTGTTTGTTAAGCGAGCCCTTTATACATTACATCATTTGAGCTTACCATAATAAAGTGTCAATTGCAGAGCTGATAATTCACAAAGTGCTTAAAACTGGAAACAATTAAACTAAAAAAACACACCGCTACTGATAGCTTGTCACACTCAGTATTTTGGTTTTCTTGACTTCTTGTAATTTTTATCAACTAATCTTAAGTGTCGAGTATCGAAAAAGAAATAGATATTATCACGTAAGATATCGATCAAAAAGCATCGGCATTAAGGCATAGCCAATGCCAAATGCCAAATCCATGAGTTTACTAACTTTACTTATTTTTCTGACCGGCTGTTTAAACTCAAATAATACTAAATAAAGATTGGGAATATATTAAAACTTGGGAAAAGCCTATAGTAATTACAATTTACAAAGTTACTTATTTTTATGATATAATTCGGCGGGAACTGCGGCCTGCGGGAACCGGGAAAAGGTTCTTCGTAAAAACGGTAAAACGTCGGCCGTTGTCATCTTTTGCTGTGTCATGTAGCGCCAAAATCATGATTTTTTCCTCTAAAAAATTAAATCGTTAAAATAAAATATTTAAAAAATTCTCAGTGCTTAAATGAAGCACATTTTTACTGTACAGAAAATCAATGTGAATTTGCGTTTGAAATTTAATAAGAGATAATGATATAACTGTGTTACTTTTATTCTTGTTCGACTCATATTAGCCTGGCCTGTATTAGCAGCAAGCAACGCTCAACTGTTCAATTTTCTGAATTATAAGTTGTAACTTGTAAGTTCTAAGTTTCTAAAAGTTCGAATTTGCTTGTGAAGTCGGCAGTGTCCCTACAGAACATATTCAATCAATGTGAGAAAAAATGGCGAAGGATGAAAAGCTCGGTAAATGGGTAGAGGCGATGACACCACGGCATGCTATTGAAAACTTCTTTGATCATGCAACCCTAGTTGATTCACCCGATCCTGAAGAGCTGTACAAGTCTTCCGTGGTATTCAGCTTTGCTGTTTCTCGCACATTTTTCGTATATATACATGTTTGTTTTTTTATGTTTTAGAATCCAGGTCTCACAGAAATTCCAGAATCTACACCTTTAGCTAAAAGTTCACAAAGCAGCCAAAGAAGTGGTCGAAAAAGAAAGTCTGACCATGAAGAGCAATATGATGGAAATGGTTCTAAAAGAAATAATGTTGAAGAGATGTCTTCAAGTGATTCTGTTTTTGACACACTTGCATTTCCCTCTCAGTTAGAAAGCCCTCATCTGGTTATTCCACAAAAAACTGACTTAAAAATCAAGAAAAGGATGTCGGTTAGTGCGTTCACAAAAGCAATACATAGTCAAGAAACACAAGAAAGAAATGTTTCTATGAATGAATCCAGTATTGCTTCCGCATTAGGAAGCCCAGATGAGGCAGTTTCTCACCGCCCAAGGAGATTAAAGACTCGCACATCTGTATCTGATTTTGCAGAAACTCTAGGGAAGAAAACTGAGAAAGAAACAATTAAAGATGATTCATCAAACATGGAAAATACTAGTGTCTTGTCCCATCTAGACAGCCTTGAGCAAATCAGCTATGAAAAGCATAGAACGGGCGTAGAAAAGAAACGGGCTTCGTCAACGGGCTTCAAAAGCATTTTGAATAAACGTTCCATTGAACCAGATGAACTTTCGGAAGATGAATCAACGGATCATTCACCTACACCATCGGCAATGCTTACGGAACAGCATGAACATTTGAAAAGTCCACGATTGTCCCCAGCCTTTGAATCGATTCTTTCTAGCCCCATAGAAGTCCACTCGCAGATGGAGAAAACGCCGTCTAAAATTCGATCTGATGTCCCTTCATCTAACAACAGTGATTCTGAATTGTACGAAGGCATGCCAGAATTGGAATCACTAGATGATTTCTCACCTCCCGGTTCAACTATCCAGGTCATCAACAGAAAGTTGTCAGAGCTGCTAGAAGTTTCAAAGCATTCTCAAATTTCAACAACAGGAAAAAACAAATCAATCCAGCTCGGTCCATTTGTTTCACAAAATGAAAAAAGTTTGGCCTCAAGCAGCGTTGGCAATTCAACTTCTGATGTCCCTTCAATATTGGGCAGTCCACAGGAATATCAAGAATATTATCGAACCGGGCAAATGCCATCGAAAAAAAAAGTTTCTGCTACTGGATTCTTGGCTACGCTCAGCCAGACCGTTGATCTCCAGTCACGAAAGTCGCCGAATAGATCGTCCACATCGAAGGCTTCCAAACGAACATCAAAAGGTTTGCCATATTCTCAATTATTTTTGTTTTCCTATGTATATCAGACCCTTCTTTTATAACTATGCTTTGTTGAAAATACCTCAGAGGCAACCGGTGAACCTCTGCGTCAAAACACTCCTTCGCCTGTGCCCGAACAATTAAAAAGGGTTACACGTAGCTCTAGCCAAGTCTTCGATACATTTGTTTCTCCAAAAACAAGCGCTAGGAAAACCTCTACCCTAGAATCGAGTTTGTTAAACGAATTTTTATTGCTAAGTTTTCAAAATTGTATATTTTTTCTTCTGTACAGACCGCAGTGACCTAGACGAATCATCTGTTCCTCAATTGGCGAACAAAAATCATTCGGCATTAGCCATGGAAATGGATGAAATGCCGCAAAATTCAAGTCAAACTTCCTTGGTTGAAAATGATTTTTCATCTCGTCGTTCAAGTATCAAGGTCACCAACAAAAAATCATCAGAGTTGCTAGATACTGCAAAGCACTCTACAACAAGAGAGAAAACCGAAACAGTCCAGCCTGGTCCGTTCGTTTCGCAAATTGGAAAAAGTTTGGCCACAAACAGCGTTAGCAACTTATCTTCTGATGTCCCTTCAGTATTGGGCAGTCCTCAGGAATATCAAGAATATTACCGACCCGGGCCAATGCCCTCGAAGAAAAAAGTTTCTGCTACTGGGTTTTTGGCCACCCTCAGCCAGACTGTTGATCATCAGTCGGGAAAATCCCCGAATAAATCGTCTACGTCGGAGGCTTCCAAACGAACGTCAAAAGGTTTGCTATACCCTCCAACATTTTTGTTTTGCTATGTGCATCAGCAGACTCTTCTTTTATAACTTTGTGGAAAATATCTTAGAAGAAACCGGTGAACTTTTGCGTCAAAACACTCCTTCGCCCCTACCTGATCAATTAAGAAGGGTTACTCGTAGCTCTAACCAAACCTTCGATAAAAAGTTTGTTTCTCCAAAAGGAAGCGCCAGGAAAGCCTCCACCCTAGAATCAGGTGGGTTCAACACACTTTTGATTTTGAACTTCAAAATAATATATTCAGTTAATATGTTTGTGTTTTCTCTGTACAGAACACAGTGACTCGGACGAATCTGCTCATCAATTAGTGAACAAGAGGCCTGCGGCATTAGTCACGGAAACGGATGAAATGCCGCAAAATTCAAGACAAATTTCCAGGAGGTCGTCGAAGGCAGATTCTAGGATAATCGAACATACAAAAGCAGGTTTGTCTTAATCTAGAAATTATCTAGTCTCCTGTTTTTATACGTGTTATGCTGAGTAGAAGGAAATCATTTGGACAAAGCAGTTGGTATCCCGTTGAACGTAACCCCATCGAAACTCACCAGTGACATGCGACAAGCATCGCGCAGTTCTAGCCGAATCACAAACATATCACCGGTAAAATCAAAACTTAGCCCGAAAAATATCCCACATCCAGAACTGGGTAAGTTCTACAAGAAAACAAGTCGTTGTAATCTATGATTTTAACATTTTCAACAATTTTGGATAGGTGACCAAGTAACAAAGGATTCTGAAGAAATCTTGCCAATGCAGATGAAAAAATCATCATCGTTAATCGAGATTGCCTCGCCTATTTTGGCACCACTCGAAGCTAGAGCCTCTTCTGTTTTGTTATCGCCCAAAAGACAAACACGAAAATCTCTTAATTTTAGCACTCCAATCATCAACGACAGTTCTCCAGCAACGCCACCGATAGAAGATGGTCTGCCACCCATTGACGAAGCTGTAAGTTTATTTTTTTACACATCGTCATTTCATCTGAAGGATTGCCAATTCTTATGTAACGTGGTAGGAAATTGAAGAAACTCCTCCAACTGATCATGATTCCATGGAAGACAAGGTTTTCGAAGATGACCCCGCTATTGAAGGAATAGAAAAGCAAGTTGAAGCAGAAGACGGCCATTCGACTCCGAATCGAACAGCGACACGTTCTTCGCGTGAGCTTAATCAGTTCACTCGTAAGTCCAGCAGCATGAAAATGACTTCGTCCAATCGATATCCTGCCTTGAAGAATTCTACCATAGTCGCAGGAGGGAGTGCTTTTGCTGGAGTTACACTCAGCATGTCACCCATTGTACCAGATAAACAAGGTGCCCCTCTGCGCGTACCCCCTTCTCCAAGATCTACTACACCGGAGTCGCCAAAAACAGTGACGCAGTTTAGCGCAAAAAAGAAATCAACTCCGCCAAAGAATCTTCATAAAACTCCTTCACATCCGTCAACTCCTGCTCCTTTTGCTAGAAAACGAACACGCTCCCTGACACAGAGTCCGATGTTTATGAATGTCATGAAATCGTCCGTGCAGAAAGCCATCAGCAAAACCGTTAAAGTTCAAGAGCAATTGGTTTCTAGTGGTGAACCTCCGTCTGCAGACAAAAATGCCACTACTCCTAAACAACTCTCATCCGTCAAGGGACTCAGCCTTTCGAATACCAAAAAAGGGAAATCTTTGTCGGTATTTGATGAAATGCATGAATCTTCTGATACGGAATGGGAAGATGTGGAAGAAAATCCAAAGCACAAACCAGCCTGCATTAAAATTGCATTCGAGGTAACTTCGGTTTAAAGGTTTAGCGAATTACCTTATATTATACTCGTGCTTATTCGCGTTTATGTATTTTCATGAACAGGACATACCAGATAGGTCCCAGGATTTCGTACCATTGGAAGAACGGCTGATGGCAGATCCAATCTTTCAAGCAAAGGTGAGCATTCAACAGGCGAAATTGGCTGCTCAAAAAGCGGCTGAGGAGGCGGCAGCAGCGGCAAAAAAAGCGGCCACTAAGAGAAAGCCGCGCATTATCAAAAAGAAAGAAGAAGATAACATAGCGAGCGTGGCAACCAACAAAGGCAACTTCCGCTTCTATGCACGTACCAAGGTAACTAAGGATGCTTTGGAAGTTGTACACGGATTGGTCGGTGAATGGTTCGACTTCACACTTCGTCAAATAGAAAAGTATTGCATTGATGAAGGTAAAACATCCTTGGACACTTGGGAGGATTGCTACAAGGTTATGAAAAGGCAAGGTATTGTTAAAAATTATGTAGAGTACTCAGGT
Organism: Daphnia sinensis; assembly: GCA_013167095.2. NCBI lineage: Eukaryota > Metazoa > Arthropoda > Branchiopoda > Diplostraca > Daphniidae > Daphnia > Daphnia sinensis. The sequence goes on from CM023190.1 coordinate 9,172,716, forward strand.
CTGTGCCATGAGTTACTCATGAACGATGAATGTGACCAACTTCTCCCTACCCGCCCCCCACCTGAATTTGCCGAATGGAAACGTGAAGCCCAAAAACGAAAAAAATGAATAGGTCGTTGTTTTTTTTTTTTATATTCATCTTTCATCCGAACAGTTATGTTTTCTTTGTTACTGTTCCTTAACGATCAGGAAAACAGTTCGCCATTTGGTATATAGATCCGTTCGCATTTTTAAGCTACGTTCATCGTTCAAGTATTTCGTATTTCCAAAATTCAAGTCTAATTTTGATAGATAGCTCAAGCTGAGAGAGCTTTCTTGTTTCGAACGTTTATTTTATTTTATCTTTTTTTTAGCTCAACACTGAAATACAAAATAGTTGACGATTCCAGCGTTTTTCATAGTTTGTAACAGTGTTTTTTTTTTTGTTTTGTTTTGCTTCTCACCATTTTCTTTGACCCTTTATTGAACTCGATAGTTATTTGCCAAAATTTCATGGTCACATTTTCATGCATTTTCACGTCCGTAAGGTACCGTGAAGAGCATTTAACTAATTTATGATTTTCCTTTACAGCTCCATCTAAGCATCAGGCAGATAGATGGTAGGAAGTACTACGATATCCCATAATCCTGGATTGTTATCAAAGTTACGGAAAGATTTTTGATTTTAGGAAATGTATCGCTATCGCTGAACATGCGAAATTTTTGGCATTGCGTCAGCAGTTAAAACTAGCCAGAATGCGACTAACAAAGCAAATGTGAGGAGTCCGGATTATTCTAAAACATTTATTGGGTTTCAGTTCATGGTAAATTGGTAATGTAGTAATGATAATTAGTTACCGTACCAATTACTGAAGCACCTACATGCATATTTGTTTTACTGTTACTGATGTTTTTTTCTCCTTATCAACCTTGTGAACTTAACAAAATTAATTACTAAACTCTTTACTAGATTTTCAGTATCTAGGATTAAACTAAAAGTTGCGTGCTGGCCAGGTAAAGCACGCCTGACCGCTGCTGCGCCCGAAGATTCACTACAGTTCTGTTTACAAAGTTATCTATTTAAAGCGAGAACGGGATAACGAACTCCAAGGACGTGACTTTGTGCACGGACAAAGTGAGTGGCTACCGCAAGGTGACCCATTCTGCTTACTTGTGTAGTCTAGGTTCTTGTTGCCAGAGCCGCTTTGACTTTGCGTTCGCGTCAGGGTCGTGCCGCATACTCCGGACACGCTCCGGATGTAACGTCTCAACGGAATGAAAGAATTTTGTTATCTCCCATAACATTGCATAATAATGCACCTAATAAGTAAAGAAATGTAAATGGTAGCGACCAATTATTTTATGATTGGCGATTGGTTTAAGTAGAAATATGTCTCGATTTGGCTAAAACGGCATTTAAGTAGGTTAGAAAAACAAAAATTATGTAGCCTATAGCTGTACACTTTAATGAACAACTACAAATTAACTGGCTGTTATTGAGCTACCTCCTTCTTTAGCAAGAACTCTGTTGACATTCATTATCTTTAAATCTTCTGACATAAGTATTACCTCTATGTTTTGGTTTCAAAATGTATCTGATTCCAGTAGTACTATCAAATTATTTCTTCAGACTTCTATCGTCGTCTATAGTTACGGTTTCACGCTGACTGAAAACGTAGACGCCTTTCTCTCTTTCTATTCGGTGGGAATGAGTGTCATAACCACTGTCACTTGAGATCGTCAACTTTCCCTAAGGAGACTCGGGGGAAAAAATATGGTAAGTATGTTGGTTGACGGAATTAATTTGATTTGTTTGGCAGATACCTTATACGTGCTACTCACCTTTAGGTTGGAAGGAAACTTTTCTTTTATGCAGTTTCCATGTAGAACCTAAATTAAGTAAAGGAATTCACCTGAAAATAGAATAATAACAGGTACCATTGTCGCTCAACCAAATTTTCACAAAGACATTACCTTTATTGTATGGATTTCTTTTTTAACGTCATTTTACTGTTAATAACAAAACCCAATCATCCACTTAATGTCACGACATCTGTATCAAGGTACTGCATGCCTATCTAGAAAAAAAGGGGAAAAATGAGCCGAGAGGCTTCATAGTGGAGGTGAATACCCCTACCAAAGTCTTTCCTTCGATGTCTTCCTCTTCTCTTTCAGTCTTGTAACAAGAGCTGTGGGTTCTGTTTTAGCCAATGAACAAAGACGGTCTGCTGTCTGCCGGCCTACACATATAAGACCTTGGACCATTCACTGCAGCTTCATTTCTGGACGTTGATGTTTTTGGAATACTTCGTCTTTCACACATATTGTACCACCGGTGAAAGCAGTGCTCTAAGGTAATTTGTGGTTGCCTGTGTACCTCAAAAGTTATTGCTGTTATTATTATTTTTTTTTACAATGTCCTAGATGAAACATTTTTTTGTGGTTACACTCCTTCTGCTCTGTGTCTTACCTGTATTCATGTGGCCCATGGAAGAGTCCTGGCATCCACTCCCAGTAGCGTTAGGTGAACGCTCTGAAACGAGAGAAGAAAATTATGTGCCTTCGTATGTAACGTTTACCATTATCAATTTCAGTGGAGGAAGGATTCGAAGTGGCTGGTCGACATCGGAGGGCAGTTCACTCGTCTCCAACAACAGTAGCTACCAACAGACGGACGACCTCAAGCCAAAGTTCTGCTCCGGCACACCGTAAAGGTTCTATCCCTCACCAATCTGGAAAAAAGCCAACTCCTGCCCATCACTCGCAACCCGAGAACCGGAGAAAGGCCAGGGAAAACCGGCCGACAAAACCAGGAAAAAAATTGGTCCTTCATCATCACCAGCAAAAAAGCCACAAGAAATCTAACGAAACCAAAGTGCACTAGTTAGGAAAAAACACCTCTGCTCCACCAGTAAAGTCATCTAAGCTAAATCCATTTAAGGTTTCTTGTATTTTTAATACTAACCTGAGTAACCTGTCGCTTTCCGATTTGAAACCGCAGAAAGACGACAGCCGACACACGCTTCGCTACGTAGATAAATGAGAAATTATTAGGGAATAAGTTTTCTTCCTATCCCCCCAAAAAAACTCTTCGTTAATGTCCAAACTTTTACAGTAACTATTGCATTCCACTGGTACATCTTCGAAAAACATGAAACTGCATATTTCTTCTGAAGCTACCTTTGAATACAAAACACAGAGGCTTTTGAGTTGGTTATCATTTTATATTCCATTTACACTGATTCAAGTTCTAAGGTAGATACTAACTTATTTATTACGCCGCGCCGAGTATCTATTTTTATAACTTCCGCCTGAATCATTTTCATCCTCTGTATCGTCTCCATCGGTGTTAACGTTTGAATCCGTTTCATCTTCTACATTCATGTGATCTTCTTCGCTCAGCATCAAGGAATCAAAAACGACGTAATCTTCAAGAGTAAAGCCTTTGAAAAGAGTGAGGAATACCTCGTCCGAAGAAAAGAAAAGGTCAGGGACACTTGGATTATTTATCAGGCCTTCTTTGTTCTTTGGGTCGATTTTCTTATATAGGCCTGAACGGTAAGCGAACTTGTGCCGAGTTTTGATCAAGCTGTAAGAACACTGAAGGATTCTTGATTTGGCTATTTTTGGTTTGTCCATCATTATCTCCATGATGCAATAGTCAATTTTCTGGTTAGTAATAAAACTATTATCAATCAAAGTATTTGGGGCACCAATGGCTGCAACTCTTCCTTGATGATTCCCCATTTGTCTCAACAGGTTTGAATGATTCTTCTTAAGTACTTGAAAGTCACGATCAAAAATTTTTGGTTCACGTGCAAGCACTTCTCTAATTTCTTCTGTTTTAAAACCAAATGAGCTAAGTACTTCAAAATGGTGGCATAGCCGTTTAGCTGGGTAACTTGATAGTGCAGGATTATTGAAGAGCATACTGCTACTCTGTTTTAACGAGAAACCTAAATCTTGAAACTTTTTAATAGAGGCATCCCATACTTGTTGACCAAGAGTGTTCCGCATGTCTTCTAATTCATCTGATTTGGTGCTCAGGTAGGCTGATAGACTGTTGTGCCATTTACTTTTGGACTGTTTGCCAAGCCCTAGCACTGCAGTCAATGATCTCCGTAGCATCATAGATTCAAAGGTAACGAACCTAATGTTGTTTTAAACAATCCAATGTGGTGTGAATTCAAATTTTACCCCCTACGACAATGGTAACATATGCGAAAGACTCAACGTACCACACGTACAAATACAGATATGTACAAAGCGCACAGGAATTTCAATACACTTCTTAATTTCTGGCTCCGTAAAGAAACTTATACTTACTACTTACAGTACTACCTCATAAACAAACCATGCGGGTGTTTGTTTCAAACAAAATTGGTCCGAAGCGATTCAACTCGAGCTCGCAAGATGGCGTTTGTTTTAATCAGCTGATGTCGGTTTCGGATCGCGTAAACAGGGGGAAGAACCCGGTGCAGCTTAGGTGGGCTGAGTAAAATGCGGGATTTAGATGCAGGGCACACCAGGAAGTTCCATCGAAGCATACTGTAGAAGTAGTAGAACTAACATAATTTTCCATTGTGCGTTAAACTTTTTATTGAATTAATTTCAACCATTAAGTCGTGTGCTTTCGCGTCGCAGTGCTTTCTATCGCAAAAAAATCAACTGATCAGCCACTCACCCAGCCCACCATGCCGCCAATGTCTTCCGCAATTTATCAACCTGCACCAAGACCCCATGTTTTAACGCAATCCTGCTCACATCGGATTGTTACAGATTTACTTTAGACGTTTCTTTTGGACAAACACGACTTCACTCGTTCTCAGATCGAGGCGAAAGTCAGTGCTCCTCTTGCCGACTCTCCATTCTTCAAGTTTTGACTCAGATATATCTTTTGTACTTAATCTTGATCTAGCCAAAGCTTTGAAGTAAAGATTCGCAATCATGTCGGTCCAAAGTGATGCCGATAAGCGAAAGCAAATTTCCGTTCGTGGTATTGCCCAGGTCGAAAATGTAGCCAATGTCAAGAAGTCCTTCAATCGTCATTTGCACTACACTTTGGTCAAGGATCGTAATGTATCCACGGTTCGCGATTACTTTTTTGCCCTTGCCCACACTGTGAAAGACCATCTCGTATCCCGTTGGATCCGAACTCAACAACACTACTATGAAAAAGACCCCAAGGTAATAAGTTTTCAGAATCAATTAAGTGACATAAGTGCTTGTTGTGTATGTTGCTATGCTGGTGGTATGCTAATACTTCCAATTTGTAAGACGATAAAAAAAGGCCTGGGGGGAAATTCTGACGACAATATTACTTTGATTATTTTGTTTTTTTCTTTTTGCCACGAAAAACTGTGTCGAAACCCCAAACCCGTATGACTTCCTTACTTTTGAGCTACATACGTCTTTATCTGTACATAAATTTAGTATACCACGTATTGTGGTTAATGAACATGCTAAGAACATTGCCCTAATTTTGATACAATCAACAGCAACGGCTTTAGCGAATTTTGTTTTGTGTACAGTCGATTCTGTCTCAGTGGCGGGTCGCTTGAAGGTGACTTTGGTTGAGGTCGGCACCGAGCGCAGTCGCTAGTAAAATGCGAGTTGTCCCAAGCTGTTGGTATGGATCTTATTTTAGCACGCCCGAGCCCCGCTATTGGAGCATGCCTATCACGTGATGGGATCGCTCCTGCTACAACACTCTTCCATAGGATCTTTCTATTCACAAACTTTCTCCTCGTGTTGGACGTTACTTTCTAACACAGATAAGGAATCGAATTCGCTTATGTGGCTCAAAAAAATAATTCTAACCTACTTTCTCAAGCTGCTTTTACCTCTTCTCCGAATTCCCTTATCTGGGAAAAAAAAGCATCAGGCTGGCCAAATTGACGCTATGTGTTTAGACAACTCGTTCAAGGGCAATTTCTCAATGTAGAGGTCAGTGCCCCAATTTTAGATTGTTCCTTTGGTGGCTTGGGACAGCGTGACACCAGCGTGACACCAGAACTGGAGTAATGCGCTGGCAGCGTTTTGCGGGAAATCCACGCGCTTGTTTACCAACGAATCGCCAAATATTACATTACCTTCATGTTTCTGTCCATTTTCAGCGCGTCTACTACCTTTCCCTGGAGTTCTACATGGGCCGCACCTTGACGAATACCACCGTCAACTTGGGCATCCAAAGTGCATGCGATGAGGCCATGTACCAAGTAAATAGATCAGTTAAGAAATATCTAATTCAAGTTGTTACTCATAACCTTTTTTGCCCCATTTTTAGTTGGGATTGGATATTGAAGAATTGGAAGAGATGGAAGAAGATGCCGGATTAGGTAATGGAGGTCTGGGCCGTCTGGCAGCATGCTTTTTGGACTCCATGGCAACCCTTGGCTTGGCTGCTTATGGGTACGGCATCCGTTATGAATATGGCATTTTCGCCCAACGCATCAGGAACGGAGAACAGGTAATTTTAACCTACTTTAAGTCATCATTGACATTTCAGGGATAAAATTTGTCTGCCAAATCCCTTGGTCGTGTCCTTTAATGAAGTCCGTTTAAACATTTCTGTAATGAACAATGCCAACGGTGTACTTCCTACAAGTTGGAAGAACCTGATGATTGGTTGCGTTTTGGCAACCCTTGGGAGAGATCCCGACCCGAATACTCAATTCCAGTTCACTTTGGAGGGCGTGTTGTCACAAGTGATGACGGATACCATAAGTGGATCGACACTAAGGTTTCTTTAAATCATAGCGACTCGTCTAGTTGCACCGGGTTATTAGAATTAGATCACGGGATTCTTGATCAAAAACGGTGATTGGTGATGCTCATGCAGATTTTGTCTTCACTGGTATAGTGAAATTGTGGATATTGTTAATTGTTCATTTTCCTTTAGTTCCATTTTTTTTTTACAGGACATATCATAGATTTCATCAACTGTTGAACTTGATTTGATTGTAGACCTTTTTCCTAACGAGTAGGGGTTCTACAACCTTATTAATGTTTTGGGTATTCCAATTGTGGTTGTTATATTAGCTTGAGGAGCCTGATGATTGGTTGAGATTTGGCAATCCTTGGGAAAAGGCTCGCCCAGAATTCACTCTTCCCGTCAACTTCTACGGCCATGTGGAGGACACACCCGAGGGCAAGAAGTGGGTCAACACGCAGGTTTGATGAAGTTTGAATTATTTTTTGCTGTTGAACCGCCCTGCAACCTGCTTGATGCCGACCGCTGAAATGTTTCCTCTTCGACGCTCAACAGTGGTTGTTGCTAGATCTTCGATGTTCACAATCCATTAATGCTTAAAACACAAGCCTCAAGTAATGCTATGAAACATTCACAGAACTGTGCTGGCACCTATAGTAATCCAATTGAATAACAGTAGTTTTTTGTAATATTTTATTGTAATTGGCTAGCATTAGCTGGTGGCATCATGGGTAGATGTGGTTGTTTTGAGCATGGTAGTTGATTGCCTAGACTAGTTGGAACCTTCTTTTTTGAAAAATTAATTATCATTATTGTTCGACTAACCATAGGGTTTTAGTTTATCGTCGTTATTCGATTTCCCTTTCTTAAATTTCACAACTAATTTTGATTTTATAACACAAAGGTTGTCTTCGCTTTGCCGTACGACAACCCGATTCCAGGCTACAAGAATAACGTCGTCAATACCATGCGCTTGTGGTCGGCCAAGTCGCCGCAAGATTTCGATTTGCGCTTTTGTAATATCACTTCATCATTCATGGCTAAGTTTACTTTATTTGATCCATGATCTATGTTACATATTTTCAGTCAATGACGGTGATTACATCCAAGCCGTGCTGGACCGCAATCTTGCCGAAAACATCTCTCGAGTCTTGTATCCCAATGATAACTTCTTTGAAGGCAAGGAACTGCGCCTGAAACAAGAATACTTTATGGTGGCAGCAACTCTACAGGTATCTTATCCATATCGTCAACAAAATGTAAAAACATGAAAAGTAATAATCTCTTCTTCTCGCAGGATATTGTCCGCCGCTTCAAGTCGTCCAAGTTTGGCTCGCGCGAAGCCGTGCGTACATCCTTGGACTCATTCCCTGATAAAGTCGCCATCCAGTTGAACGACACCCACCCGTCGCTTGCTATTCCTGAGCTAATGAGAATCCTTGTTGATATTGAAGGTCTTTCATGGGAAAAGGTAACTGTGTACCACTGCGTGGTTTTCTTTGTTTCTTGTTACAATTAACGTGTTTAACGACAATGACTATAGGCTTGGGATATTACCACTCGCACATGTGCGTACACCAACCATACTGTTTTGCCCGAAGCCCTTGAGAGATGGCCAGTCAGTATGTTGAACTCGATTCTTCCTCGCCATCTCCAGATCATTTACGAAATCAACCATCGTCATCTTGAGGTTTGTATCCTCCCAATCATAGAAAATGTGGTAGTTCACGTTTCAATTTCGCTGATTTCTTATTCAGAATGTAGCAAAGTGTTTCCCTGGTGATGTTGACCGCTTGCGTCGTATGTCGATGATTGAGGAAGAAGGAGAAAAACGAGTTAACATGGCTTATCTTGCCATTGTTGGATCGCATGCTGTCAATGGTGTCGCTCAGATCCATTCCGACATCCTTAAACGCGATCTGTAAGATAATTCTTTCTACACCGTTAACCAACTTGTTTAATTGAGATCTATTGTTTTTATAGGTTCCATGATTTCTATGAAATGAACCCCGAGAAATTCTTGAACAAGACCAACGGAATCACCCCACGCCGTTGGTTGTTGTTGTGCAACTCAGCTCTCGCTGATGTCATTGCTGAGGTATATATCCCCGTACATTTGAAATGGTGTCATTGCAATTAACAATTTGCGATTATGGCAGCGTATTGGAGAAGACTGGATTTCTCATTTGGATCAGTTGGTCCAGCTTAAGCCATTGGCTGAAGATCCAGCTTTTCAACGCGCTGTTCAGACAGTTAAACAGGAAAATAAGATGAAGGTTGCTCAGTACCTCCAGAAAGAGTATGGAGTAAACGTCAATCCAGCTTCCCTGTTTGACATTCAGGTACGGTCCTGTTTCGTGAAACACTTGAGTATATTAATCCAACAATGTTGTTGATTCTTAGGTGAAACGTATTCACGAGTACAAACGTCAACTTATGAATGCTCTGCATATTATTACCCTCTACAACCGTATCAAAGCGAATCCCAGAGCGCCAATTGTACCCAGGACAATCATGATCGGAGGAAAGGTATATTATCAAGGGTATGCAGTCAAAGCAAAACGTACATTGAATGTCTGATATTTTGTGTTTAGGCGGCTCCTGGCTATCATATGGCCAAGAAGATCATCAAGTTGATTTGCTCAGTCGGTCAAGTGATCAACAGCGATCCCATCGTCGGTGATAAATTGAAGGTTATCTACTTGGAGAATTATCGCGTCACCTTGGCAGAGAAGATTATTCCTGCAGCTGATCTTAGCGAACAAATCTCCACTGCTGGTACTGAAGCCTCTGGAACTGGAAACATGAAATTCATGGTAATGATGCATCTTTGGAATTGTTCAAATTTTAAACTAATCGTCTTTTGTTTGATTGTAATGCAAATAGTTGAACGGAGCTCTGACGATTGGTACTCTTGATGGAGCCAACGTTGAGATGGCCGAGGAGATGGGAATGGAAAACATTTTCATCTTTGGTATGAAGGAGAACGAAGTTGAGGATCTTAAGAAGCGAGGTTACAATGCTTTTGATTACTACAACGCAAATGCCGAGCTTAAGCAGGTCGGTTTCAGTTTTTCAAATTTCAAGACCAGCAAGAAAAATTTCTTAACACAACGATGTTGTAGGTTATTGACCAGATTGCATCAGGCTTCTTCAGCCCCAACAACCCCGATGAGTTCCGTGATATTTACAACAACCTCATGTATCACGATCGTTTCTTTTGCTTGGCCGATTACGACGATTATATAGCCGCCCAAGAAAAAGTCAATGCGGCCTATAAGGTAACAACATAGCTTTTATTTTCAGCTTAACTTTTCCGAGTTTAGTAACGTAATATGTGGTTTTCCATTTGAAAATTCAGGACCAGAGCGTCTGGATGAAGATGTGTATTCACAACATTGCTTCATCTGGCAAATTTTCTAGTGATCGGACAATCGCCGAATACGCTCGTGAAATCTGGGGTGTTGAGCCTAGCTGGGAAAAGTTACCTGCCCCTCATGAGCCGGTTGAAGAGACTAAATGAATGTTCAAAGAATAACCTTTGTCACATTTTCATACTAAAGGAGGAAAGATTGCAATTCGTGTTCAAAGTAAACATCACGCCAATCACGCTACAGCTGAGTAGCGTTTATAAGCGGTAAAGGTTCATATTTCCCCGTTTAGAGTTTGTTTCAAGTTGTAGCTCGATTGAAATGTGTGGGAAAAGAACAATCTTGTAAATCTTTTAAAGCTGTTTCTCCAGACTGCTGTAGCCACGATGTCGTTATTGTTCATGTTTGTTATTTTTTCTTAAATTCTAGTATCGATGTTCTCGTTCTGTTGCAGAAAGGACTTTAATGTGAGTTTTTCACTTCTTCTCAACCCACTTTTTTCATTTCTTATGATCATTTTCTATATCCCACCTTGTTTTTCTTTCTTGGTAGTCAAATACACTGAAAGTGAGGAATTCTAGAAGCAAATCCGCGTTACTTCGACTTTAAAATCCCAGACATTTTGTTTTTTAGATTATGTATGTATTTTTCATATTCTTACAACTTGAAGTTGCACTTTTCAACTGGCCCTCGTTGAGACAATTACAAAAACCAAAGAAGAGAAATAGAACGGAGACAACATTATGAATAGATTATGCACATCTAGTTAACGTCCATCCAAAAAATCAACTCGATCTCAAAACTTCTCTTCAAAGAATACCGAAATATCTAAATAACCCTTTTTAAAATTTAGATTTTTCACGATACAAAACGATTAGTTCTAGAGAACAATTTCTTCCTGTTTTTTTTTACGGAGAGATCACGCTCGACCTTGTTCAGAAACGAGGCGAAAAGCATCGGAGGATGAAAAGTAAGGATATCAAATTGATGCTGAGGGCGAGTTGTGCAGCATTTCAATAGACAGAATGGCAAGAGGAAGACACTGAAACCACTGATAGTTTGTTGACCTTTTCGGGATTAAGTAAGCCCGTGAAAACAATAAGAAGAATGGAGCAGAAGGGGAAATAAAGCTGTAAAAAAAATGAACGAAATGATTGTAATGCACTTATGTCTTCTTGCAAAAGCGTGTGTGATAACTGAGGCTGAACAAACTGAAGTAAACATTGAAAGAAGAAAGGCGGAAAGAAGAAATGAACAGCTCAAAGAGCAGATCGAATCAATAGTCGAGGGATTTTAGAATGCCAAACCTTTTGAGATCATGGATGTTGGCATTCTTTTTTGTAGTAAAGTTTTGTATAAGAATTAAAGAAGAATTCACATTCAAAACCAATTGTGCTCTTCTATCACAATTCGGTGAAAACAATTTAACACATTCTTGATTGATTGTCGCGGATTAACGACGTCGCCGAATTGACATCGATAGACATAAAATCTTCTGGCCCTTCCTCAAATAAATAATTTTTCCTTTATCCGAATAAAAAAAAGGGGAATACGACACCGAACAAGCAAGCTTCTTATAAGCCTCAATGACAGCAATCGCAAAAAAAAAACTATTGTTGTGATCTTGCAGAAATCGCCCGTCTAGCACAGTTCCTTTATCCTCTCCCCCTGCCCCTCTTAAGAAAAGTTCCTGTAACCGACGAAGGTTATTACGGTTCCAACTGTTTAAACTTAACAAAGCCCAAATTCAAAATCTGCGAGCTAAGCTGCAGTTGATTCCAACGGGACAACGTACTAGCTTCTGAATCCCTTTTTCTAAATTTTTTTTTAACCAAATATATACATGCAACATCAAAGCCATTCAACAGAAAGGAAAAACGTTTTCTCTTAAAAATATTCTTAGTCGTGCCTGATCAAAACTAAAATGTCTGCATTTTAAGTCCGCGTAAGAGCTGAACCAGACGCAAAAACCTGCGAAATGATCACCTCATCGAAATCTGATCCCATAACCCACAATTCGAAACAGTGAAAATGAAGTATAAAGATGATGAAAGAAAAGATTGCCTAGCTTGTGGATTTGGAACGCTTACGCTTCCAGCAATCTGGAAACAAGCGACGATACTCTTCCGCTCTCAAATGTGCCTCTGCAGTATAAACTTCTTTCTCTCCTGGATTTAAACGTTTCCAAGCATCGCCAAGCATTACACTGATGGCCCTGCAAGAATTATACGGGATAAGAGTTATGCAAGAATCTAACCCGATGAACCATTTCATATTGTTCTTACCTATTATCACGACCTGGGAACTGTTGGATGAGCTGGAGGCGATATTTTTGAGCGAAAAGCATGAAACCATTCATTGGGCGTTTAGCAGGAGAAGGAGCCAAGCTTGAGGAGGTCTCCTCATTAGTCACCTGATAACGTTTGTCAGTACTCTTGGGTACAGCTGGTGGCATGACAAAGTCAAATCTAATAAAAGAAATGAATCGTCCAGTTCGCACAAACGTAGTTTTTAAAAACCCTACCTTTGAAGGCGTTCGCACAGCTCAGATGTTCCAGGTTGAGGCTCGCTGTGTACGTAGTCCTCTCTGGAAAGAGCTCCACCATGAAACGCATCTGATTCCTCTCTGCTAGCAGCTACATTATCAGACGATTCTTCCTCCATTTCATTTTCCTGAGAGAGGAACGCAGTTTCAAAATCTGTTTAGCGACAGTTAAGTTTAAATACAAACAAAAGCAAGGCTGTACCTCCAGTTTCCACGAACGACACTGAGCTAGTTCTTCTTGACTGCTGCTATGCAAAGATGGGGCAGGGCTGAGCAACGATCCTGACCAAGAGTAGGAAGTAAGTTTTGGATGAAAATGTGGAGGGAAGAAAGTTGAGGTGGGAGGAAAGTTCATGGGAGATAGTGGGCTTGGAGTGGCAGGAGTAGGAAAGGCAGGACTTTGAGGTGCAGGATAAGTGATCACTGTCTTTGCTTCAGAATAGACACAAGGTTTTCCTTTGGAAGATTTTCCAACTGCTACTCTTTCTTGGTCTTCTTTTCCTTCCACATTTGAGCTCAAGTAGTCACCAAATACATCAGGTTGATCAATTGATTCTTGTTTAATGACAGACAAACGGCTTATATGTGGGCTAGTGGGTATGAATCCATAATATGTGCTTCTCTGCATAATCGCTGATGATGGGCCAGGACTAAGAGAATTACAACCAGCTTCATCATGAAATGTAGTCCAACTAAATGCTCTGCAAAAAAAAGACACAGTACTTCAAATGCTCTTAACCAAAGTAATATAACAGAATTGGAAAAAACTTTTATATCTAACCTTTTACGAAATGGCAAATGCTTTTGATTTGAGCTTGCAGGACTTCTTGGGCTGGCAGAAAAGCTCGTAAAATCACTAACACTTTCTGAGCTTGTTAAATCTAATGGTCCCCGTTTGCTTAAATCTAGAGGAGGTGGGATGGGCTTGATTTTTCTAATGGTTTGCTTAATGCAATGGTTGTTTATCACTGTGGGGGTTAGATTTGTTTCATCGGGATCGCATCTCGAAGCCCTACCATCGACAACCCCCTTATCGATTTGGGCTGCCATTTTCTGTTAAATGTTTACACATAAAATAATATGTTAGAAAATGAAAAAAATATCACATCTCGATGCAACCAATTAGGATAATTTACTTTGCTTGCCCGGATGTTTCTCTTCTTGACAAAGCTTCACACCCAATCGTGAGCAGCCATTGTTTATAATAAAATAATATTGATGCTCGCCGCTAGATGGCAAATATATATTTGAAAAGAAACATGTAAACAGTATCGACAATAGCACGAAGTGTACACGTACTTCAAACTTTGAAGTTCAAAGTAAGCAATGTAAGTACAAACATGGTGTGCTTCATGACAATATAAAAAAAGTCAATAAACATAGAAATTAACAATAAAAAAGTATGAAATATTTTGGCACTGAAGCATGGTATCTGAAATACTGGCGGTGGCGGGCGGAACAGTAAGTAGGTAAGTACAGTTTACACTAGGCACTACCTCACTAGCTTAATAGCTTTAAGAATATCGTTGCTTAGTAAAATAATTTGCCATAAAATAAAAAAATATTTCTTAAGGTAAAAGGCATTTTATTGCGAAATATCTGAAAAATAACAAAGAGCAATGAAAATAAAAAAACGACAATGAGCTTTATTAAAATGTGTAATGACGGCAACGTCTTATCCCAACGCTTTTCCCAAGGTGCTTTTTCATGAAGTATGGAGGATGCCATAAATTAGATACTGTCGTTATCGACTTGTCGAGATGGAAGGTACGAAATTCCGTACGCCATCGCGACAGCTGAAATAAGTAAGACATTAATCACTGTTTTGACGTGGCTAATTGCCACCTCTTGTATTCGTCAATTGATTGATATACGAATACGTGTACCTGCGTGTACTGATTTCGATTGCCAGTCAACAGTCAAGGGCGAGATTGGCGACGCGCGATGATGTGCACAACAGCGAAGCCGCGTTGGTAAGCGTCGTGAATAATCTAGGTATACCTAAATCTATTATCATGTCATAATGCTGCACTTGATCTCAGGACACAACCTGGTGATTTGAAGGTTCATGGGCACTGTGGTAGTGCTTTTTTTGGCAATTGAATCCCAGGACGTGGTTTCGTTGCTTGTGCAAGTAATGCTGCCTATTTAGAGACACCTTGGTTTAGTTCTTTTCTAAGAAGTTAACTTCGTAGTCTGTGGTTTGGGTTATCCATCCATACAGTATTAGTACTTTTTTAACAGTTGAATATGACATCCCAAGATCATACTGTCATAATGTGTCAAAATGTTATAATGCCTTAGCTATCTGAGCAAAAGCCCTGAAACAATTATAGCTTCTTTTATCAGAAAGAGTTAAATCGGGATCTGGTCATGCTTTTTATGAATTACTGTTAATTATTTATTAACATTTACTAATGAATAAGTTAACATGGATTATTCATTGGCAGAGCTAAAAAAAGGGATTGGATGCAAAATAGTTCTGGATGTTGCATCAACCAGATAATATGATAAATTGCTAAAAACAGTAATCCATGATGGTAAGGTAATTGAGAAACTGTTGTATTAGTTGGTCATCAATCACTAGGTAAGTTTCCTATTAATTTTAACATATGTTGTCTAGAATTTAAATATTTTGGAATCCTTTTTATAGCTCAAATACAGCTGTGTTCCACAACAAATTTATTGTGGATGAAACGTTTTTACATAAATTGCATTCAACGTTTGAAAGGTGAATTTGTTACACAATGCCTTTATGTATTAATCATGTTATGGTTTCAGTTAAAGGTTTTTCACATTATGGATTACACTGAACTGAACATTGGAAAAAAATTAAGGAAATAAATATTAAAAAGTAACCATTAAAGGTATATACTATACAATTGATCAATGTCACCAAAAAAATAACCCCTATAAATGATGTTATTTTTTATTATAGGGAGGAAATCGTATAAAACAGCAGAACGGAGGACTCCGAATACAGTAGAGTGAGTCCTAGTCTGAAATAGCATAACATCTGCCATTACCTTAGGCACCGGTAACTATCGATGTATTTCTCAATTTGATCTGTGTATTGGGTAATTTCAGTTGATTGTGGCGGTTTAAAAAATCAACCGAGATTGTTGTTATCAATTGCCTCGTAACAGCTAACCTGCTCCCCCCTTCCCCAGCTACAACGCTGAAGCACAGACTACGAAGTTACTTTGTAGTCTGTGGCTGAAGCGTCAAAATTCTAATGGGCGAAAAATTACTACACGGAAACTTGTGTTTACCACGCTTTAAGGTATGCTTCACATAGTTACACTACCAAGACATCAAAGTACGTACTAGACGACTAAACCTGGATATTGCTCAACGACTTGTGTTACGTGCGTCTCTTATACCGAAGCTTCGAAATACTATTCTGCCACAGTTAGACACCTTCGCTTCCTCATCATCTTATTATGTTGAGCCTAGCTGTTATGCAACAAGTTTTGGATTTATGGTTACTATATTGCCTTGTATGCCACTCGTAGCTCTTATACTAAGGTCTCAAAATTCGAACAAAAAGAAAACGCCTGTAAAATCACTTGAGCTACGCGTGTTTAGCTCCACAGATGGCATTGCGGCTGGTCGTCTGGATTTTTTAAAGAATGGAATGGGAGAATGGAGAGACGCTCTGACTTGTGTCTTGCGTGATGTTCTAATCACTCCTTCATGTTCTAATCAAGCCTTAAAAGAAGAATCGAAGAACAAACATTTCTGTAAGTTTGTACAAAATTTTCCCCCACTTCTAACATATCACAAATGCATGATATGTTAGGGGTAAAATTGGAAACTAGTTATGTAAAGTACTGAGAAAAGCCTTAAGTGTGGTTTTAATCATTCTTTTCTAATGCACTGAAATTTTGCATTGAAATTTCTCCACCAACCTGAGGAACACAATTTTTCAAGACACTATTGTTTGAATGTTGATTTTCACTAGACGTCATTTGATATTTGAATGGTACAGTACAGTATATTTGCATGTTATTTTTTCAGTTTTCATTGGCTGTCAAACAATGTTTTCATATCTTGCAGGTGCAGTTCCTATCCACAGCCCTACCGTGCGCGAAAATAGACAATGGAAAGAAATTCTGCTCATAATGCTGATCTGCGATTCCACCTACAAGTAAGCAATCTTGAAATAACCTAACGAGAACTTGGTTTATATTTGGCTTTCACATGCAACTATATGATAAATATTTATATTAGCTAAACTGTTATTAAATATAGGACTATAAATATGTATTAAATTAGCAGCTGTATTCTTAATTCTATTCTATATTCTTAACATTACACTTGTATCATAAATATCTTCACAACTCACAAGGAACATATGAAATATGATATCTTGATAATAATTTAGTGTCATTGGAAACATTGTAAAGAAATCTAAAAAAGTTTTTGAGAAATCTGCAATCATGTTAATATAAAGTGATTTTTTGGGTATGCCTAAATTAGCAGGAAAAACCTAAAGTTTGAAGGATGATACATTTGTTTCTTGTTGCAGGTTTTTGTAAAACAAAAAATGGTTAAATGAAACAAAACAACACATGATCTATTACCTTAGATCAATTGTTTTCACAAGTGGAAATTGATTCTACAATCCTCAGCTTCCCAGGCAGACATCCATCCACAAAGCCGTGAGTGATAGATAATGTAAAAGATTTATTGATTAAAGATTTTACATTTTAGTTCAGTGATTGCAGAGTCAAGAGACTAATGTGTGGAGTCTGGTATTCCAGCGCTCGATACCCCAGCACGCCAGGAGCCCTTCTGAATCAACAATGCTATAGAGCAATTAAAATTTTTGGAGGTAAAGATTGAAAAATTGTAGGCTCTTTTGCTAATGTTGTTGTTACAGTTAACTTTTGAAAACACTGAAGTGTATAGTACACATGTTCAGGGTAAGCTAAATGGAATGGTTGAGACATAAATGAAGTTTACATTACTTTTGAATAGGTCCCAACTCAGTTTAACCAGCGGATGCCCCACTATACGGCCCAGCAATCTTTTCTTGCGATCTTTCAGTGCCGGGAATTTGTTATACATGCAATTACTCAATCAGGAATTAGGTATTTTAATTCTGTTTTATCAGATTTCTATTATTTAAATTATTTTGCAGCAGTATTTAACATGTATGAAATAATAATTATGTCATAACATAATTTAAATTTTGTTTGTTTTGTTTTGTTCTTTTTAGGTGGAAGAGGGGAGAAAAAAAATGTTCGCGGAGATGTGCAATTCGAGATTTAAGTAGAAACGGAGTGCCCGTTGTTTGGCTTAAGAGCTTAGAGAATCGGTAAATGGAATTACTGACCCATTGTGAGAAAGCATAGACAAGATTGCAAAAGGGTTGCATTGCGTCACAATTATTTCCGCTATTGCCGATATTCAACGCCGTCTTTACAGAGCCCAGTTCCATGCTTTGGCTGAAAACGGT
The DNA here is from genome assembly GCA_013167095.2 of Daphnia sinensis. NCBI lineage: Eukaryota > Metazoa > Arthropoda > Branchiopoda > Diplostraca > Daphniidae > Daphnia > Daphnia sinensis. The sequence continues at coordinate 9,190,787 of CM023190.1, forward strand.
ATGTTGGTTGCCTTTCCATTGAGTGCGAAACATTGATCTTAATGGCTGGTGTAAAATTACAGGACGAAAAATTGTGCACAATTTCTTGTTCGACATCTGTAGATTGGCTGGTAAACGGCGAAGTCGTCCGCCTTTTGTGCTGCCCTTCTCCATCAAGCACTTCTACAGGGTGACCACTCTTCGCGAGTGCAGGCCATCCATATCGATAACGTTTTCCTTCACGGCCGTGTAATAGAACTTCTGGAAAGTAATTGTATTAAGGTGTTTCCTGTGTTATGACATTCCAGTAAGATCTTTACTCTTTTTGCAATTTTTCCCAATAGACTTCCATAAACACGAAGAGCCTTAGGTCGGGAGCTTGGTCTGCCCGCAAAGTTACTGGAACGTGACCAGTTTGTCAATTTGAGTAATTTACACCGAAGAACCGTCCATGGAAGCTGATTTCGGTGCGATGCAAGTGCTGATTCGTTTGATGGTCGGTTATGCCAACATGGCAGCCAAGGAACATACCTTGCGCAATCGGATTGAAATCGTGACGTCGGAAGAATAGCGTCTTCTGGAAGTACTGTCCAGTCACAACCAGTGTGTTGCCACGCCACTGCCTATTGCAATGTCGGTGTTCAGGTACAAGAGATTCGCAATTTAGACGTTTTTGTAATAATGCCACGATTGTAATCAGCTCTTGTCTAGATTTTTAAATGGCCATCCGCCCTTCACCTTGCCAAAAAAAGGCAATGCGATGGTCGCCACATCTACGAAAAGTCAACATCAAACTCTGGAGATGGTTTCAAGCCGTTCGCGCGTGATATTTCATCGTTGAAGAACCATTACGACATGTACTCCAACAACGCGATGAGCCCATGATCGAAATTTGGCATGTATCCGCTGTTTGGCATGCAGGCAGAATATGGAGAAGACGACGATGATGACATTCCCAGTTTTGACTACTGAACTAGAAATAGATCTACAGAACCATTCACATGGTTTTATTTCTCCCTATTTCATTTTTTAATGCAGTTGCAAATTGTTTTTTATCCGCCATACGTGCCAATAATATGTTTGAAGAACATGTTTTCCCTTTGAAAGTTTGAAGAGGAATTTGTGTTCTACTTTTTTTGCAACTCAGCATTGCACGTCGATTTAGGAATTAGGAGCGTTCGACAACTTACTTGTGGTATTGCTGTAGGTTAATAGTTTTGTGTCAAGTAAAATTTTCAATGTGAGTTTGAAAGATTGCAAGCAAAATCTGCATGTGGTGCCATTGTTATAAGTGTTGGTGACGTAGTTCGATTTGATAGTGTTAATGTTTGGGAACAATACCTGAAGTTGGATATTGCCTATTATTCACATTCTAAGTCCTACTTCATAATACCGCAGGTGATTCTTTTCACAACAAAGATGTAAACAGTACTCAAAGGATGGCCCATAAGTGTTACGTCACCACGATCGAGACAAGGTAAAAAAAACAAAGCTTATTTAAAGCACCATTTATCAATTGTGAATGAATTTGCTGTTTCTAACAGTTATTTAAGAATATATAAATAAATACTTGGCTGTAGTAAAGTGGCCTAGATCAAAGAGTAAGATTTTAGGTCTCTTGAATTTCTGTGGTATCGACATGACGTCATCCAACAGATCCATTTCTTGCTATGATTTCAATCAGGTAATTGTTCAAGTAGACACACATTTTATATTTCCTAACTTGAGTAATACATAGTAGAAAATTGCAATAAAGACACATGGTCAAGAAATGGATGGTCAAAATGACAGCACACTCTTTCTCCTCTCATTTCAGCAATATCTGTAAAAGCCCAGGGTGCCAGCTGTCAACTTACAAACCGAATTTGAATCCAATTATATTTTTTACTCAAAAATCATGCAATCTCGGAATTTATGGAACGCCAAATAACTCTACTCCCTTTTTCGGATAAGGATAAGACTATTATTTTTTTTCCCCTTACAAACAATAAACCATCAGAAACGCCATCTAGCCGTCATGATTGAAACCACTAGGATTGAACTAAAATAACACCTTCGTCTGCTATGCCTGCAAAGGTGGACCAACACTAAATGTTACAACCTACAACTGCCTTTGCTTCGTTAATTTTGTGCATTTTATCGTTGTTTTTGTGTATTTCCTGCCTCAAGTAAGTTGAAAAAGACCGTAACTAGTGGCATTATTTTTTTGCTTAGTAATTAATAAAAGTTAGAAGGCATTAAGGCAGCTTGTTAACAACATAGTAAAGTTGGGCTTAGATTGCAATTGCAATCATGAAAAAGTACTCATGTTCTTGTGAACTTTATCATCTAGTTTCAGTTTGATTTTAAACATCTCTTAATTCCTATCCAGAGCATGGAACAAATGTATAAATTATAAGTAAGCTTCCCATGGGAGTTTGCTTTCAAATGAGTCCCTTGTAACAGATTGTCAATTGACTTGATAGAGTTTGGTGGGCAAACCCAAGCTCACTGGGTGTTCTCTAATTATTTATGACATCTGATAGTTTCATATTTATGTGGAGAAGGACTATCAGAATTAGTAATATTTTTCACTTTTTAATTCCCTGTATGACTGATCTGTATTAGACTATTCTTCTAGACTTTCAGAATCTTTAATCTTTATTTGGTTATAAAAGCTAAATAACATGATGGTTCGTTAAATTTTAGTGGACAAGTAGATTGCAAATGAGAAACTGACCAATTTCAATGTAGTGAATTTTGTTTCTTATCTTTAACCATTTTTATTTCTTTTCTTTTTTGTAAGATATTCTCAGTGACAGTGACCAATGATTATGCTATTGTTCTTTCATCTGATTTCTTTTCTTTTTTTCCTTATACAGATTGGAAATGAAAGAGAAATGAGTCCTGTTCTTCGCCTCGTTTTTTCCTCATCTTCATAAGCTGATCGTCCGTCTTCGCCTCGCCCGTCACCCCGTTTTCATCTCGCCCGTCCCCGTCATCACCTCGCCCGTCACCCCAGGCATGGCCTCGCCGTTCTCGCCATCTTCGCCTCGCCGTCCTCGCCTCGCCGTCTTCGCCTCGCCATCTTCAAGCTGATAGTTTTTACCTCACTGTCATCGAGTTCAGCATCTTCGCCTCATCGCCGTCACCGTGGTCTCGCGTCTTTGGTATTGTTTTGTTTTGTATCGGTATGTGTATGTTTTGTTTAAAGTTAACCCGTTGGCTGCCAACCATTTTGCTCCCCTTTTTTTTTAGTTGTAGGGACGGGCGGCGCTGTCCTGCCTCATGGTCACTGCCATGGGGTGGGGCAGTCGCCAGCTCGCCACTGCCCAAAATTCGCCTTCGGGCATTAGGCAACGCACCATCAGGGACTTTCCCTTTTCGATGCGACGGTGGAGTACCTGGGGTGTGCGTTCCCGCAAAGGTCTCCACCATCACGTCAGCCCGGACTTGTCTTCGGACAAGTCCCCCTTTAGCGACTGCAGAGAACAACCTACAGGTTGTAATGGCTTGGCAGCCAACGGGTTAACTTAAGTGTTTGTATGTATTGTATGTATTGTATATATTGCATGTATGTGATGTATTGAATAACGTGTAATGTAAAACAGCGGTGGAATTGTGGGTGGAGGTGGGATAATACAAAATCAATTCCATTTAATGATCTATTATTCATATTCACAACATAGTGGTCTCTACATTTAATCCATCAAAGACGCTGAATACCATCACAGTTAGCTGTCTGGGATTCGAACCCAAGTTGTACAGTATTCTAGTCTCACGTTCTACCATTGATCCATGAGTCACTACATTGGAATCCAAGTCTTCACCATATTAATGTAACTCTGAACGATCCTACAATAGATTATCAAATATTACAAGGGGATATACAAAGAATATATGCAACTGAAAGTTACTCTTGTCAGTGCATATCTCCAAAATGTTATGAGACCAATACTTAAAAGAAAAAAAATGCTAAGGTCAGAAAGCTGCAGAGTGTACACCCAAAGAATACAAAAGACAAATTTTTGAAAATTAACGTTAAACACGTTACCATTTGGGATTTGTTGAGGAGAGCTATGTCTTGCGGAATGTTCAGATTATTAAAAGTCTTCTCTATATCCAGGTTTTCGTGAATGGTTAGCTGCCCAAAGATGTAGAATAAAGGCCGTTGTAAAAACCCAAAGAACGTTAACCATTGATTAACTAAATAAACGTCCGTGCCAGAGACATGGAAGTCTCCTTCCTTCTTGGCAACTTCTTAGTCCAAAGACTTGAGTCCCACTCCGTTGATATCGGTCAGGTCGTGAATCACCATATCACCGTGTACGGTAACATCGTCGGTGAACTGCCCTTCAACGTTGAACGTCTGGTTGGTTCCCGTCAGTAAGAAATCACGATCGAGGAAGCGTTCCATGAAGATCCGAGTAGTAATATTTTCTTGTCTGGTGGGCATTCTTGTCAAAGGTACTCCGGGGACCATGGATATGTTTATTCCGTTAATCCAATCACTGCGGAAGCTTTCAATTACCTGTACAGGACCGACGATCCGCACCGATCCGGTGAAATGCTGCGCTTCCTCGCTTTTCTGTAGAATCATTTTTTCCGACCATGCCCTAAAATCACGTTGCAACACGTTGTTAGTTAAAAGAAAGAAAACTAAATACAAATGTTATGTTAGTAAACCTCATAGACGGTGTCGGTTGTAACATTATTTTTAACATCGATGGCGGAAAATGATTTCGTCCCTTGAATGACGAGGCGTGAGGCACTCTTTCGCAATGTATCCTCCACAATTACAACGTTGATGGAGTTATTGCCAACGTCGATATTACCTCTGACATCCAAACTAACCAAATCAGCACATCCATTGATTTTTCCTCCGGATTTCTATAGAAAACGAAGAGCAGTGATCTTTTTATGTTGAACAAACCGAAAAATTTTCAGCTTTAAGATCTCCGTCTCACACATGATGACGAACAGTATTGATTATTTGCGGTTCACAACTGTAAAATTTACTTAGCCGAGCATTATTTTTTCTATATTCCAGGCAATCATCGATTATGAACCAAGTAGAGGTAACAGGTGTACTGGTGGTATTCAAGGTGCTTATGGTTTCCTTCATCCTAAAAGTTGATAAGAAACAAAAATCATTTATCTCAGCATCAATATTGAAGAAAATTCTTTTCATATATAGGAGTTCCCTGTAAGATGCTTATTGGTTCCATAACTCGTTTCCATCGGAGACTGCAATTCTGGATAAAAATGTATTCAAATTTTCAAATGCCACTTCAGGATCCTTCTCTGCTCTGTTCCTAATTATCGAATATAGCAAATTTTTCTTTTCTGGCCCCACCAACCACACTGCTAAAACTTGGAAAAAGAAAAAACTTTAAACATTTACAGCAATAAAAATATAACAAGACAAAAGAGAAAGTTAGACAATTATTTTTAAATATCTCCTTTCTTTTCACCTAGAACTTTTGCTTCAGCTGCAATGTTGGCTCACAGATTTCGACTGCTTAGTAGCCTGTGGTTGATTGAACAAAGGATCCACTATCTGTTTAATTTTCAATTGCTGCTGCTGTGTCACTATATGAAAATACAGATACTTTCAAACATTTTCTATTCAAAGAACTAGATTAAACTTACATACTACATACTATCTGTTGATTCAACATTACATTTCTCTGTGGAATGTTGGCTTTGCAACACAACATTTGTTGGGTCCTGACTCCTTCGTCTTGGTTTCGATTTCTTTGAATAATTTTTTCTGCTAACAGAATTCAATGAAATAACAAACCAGGTAAAATAAAAATAAATAAATAATAAACAAGCATCCATAAATTTGAAATCATGCTAGTATTTCTGTAACAACAGATTCTTTTTAAATGCTAGCTGCTAAAAAAAAAATTATTATACCTCCATTTGCTGAATAATCCCTTGTCGCTTCTCTTTGGCCAACTTCAGAAAGCTCAGTTCTCTGCAAACTGATCATTTTCTTGGCTCCCACTGCCGTCATTGATTTGAAATAGAACCTGAGTATTAAAAATTCTTCTCTCATTCCTCCCTCAAAAGTGGAATTAGCAGGAAACTGTAGACCTTAGAATGAGATACCAGGCCGTTGGCAGGTGGCAATTGACATCCAGCCTACAAATAACAAGGAAGCTCCTAGACACAGATTACGATGTTTTACTTTTAACCGACATGTCATAGAGTGAAGCCAAAACACGTCGGACTCAAAATCGGGCTTAATGGTTTCTGGTTCCTAATTAGTATGGCCTACTTCAATAATGTTCACAAAGCTTTTCACCGAACACGGCATTTCTTAAAAAATTATTCACTTTAGCGTCAGCGACAGCCATGGTCTGGCTCTGGCACTCTGGCGACAGCAACGGAAAATGGAAGCGCCGGGCTGCCGGCTGAACAACGTTGCCAGGTTTGGATGACGAACGTCGAGCCCGCCATCTATTAGCAAAAATTTTCTCTGAATACCGTAAGCTCCTTGGGTCTCTCCGAAATCAGCTCCCATGAATGGTTCAAATTCAAAAATTGAATCATTCAAATTCAAATCAGCTTCGGCGCAAATGGTTCAAATTAATAAACCGGTAAAAAGGTTTTTGCGGGTTTCGAATTGGGTCATGGCTCGATGATAAGCTGCCTGCATCCATGAACCTAGGGGCCACGGGGAGTCTTACGAACAACCTACGAGCTACCAATTCTCTGCCAAGTTACGGGTTCGATCTTTATGAGTAGTGAACGGTACTACTAGATCGAGCATCGTCTGTAAGGTGTCTAGTTGTTGTGTTTGTGTCATACGTGTAGTATTGTTTTTTGAAGTCTCGTGTAGTTATAGATGGCCTTTTATATAGGCGGCTTCTTTGAAGCATTTAGATGAAGCATATCTTGAGCGTTGAGTTGATGATGTCGATGAATCTTCAATGATGACACACATACATGCATAGGGAACAATGGGGGGGCGGGATGGAGGACGGGAGGGCGGAACGGGAGGGAGGGCAGGAGGGAGGGAAACTTGGAGGTGGCGGGAATCGAACCTGGGGAAACTACCATACAAGGGAGTGGCGATAACCACTGTGCCAGGACCGCACATCCCAATCAAAAGTTTCTTTGGCGGTCATCTGGTTAAATAGCTTATGTATGGTACCTATAACAGCAATAGCATGGCGTCGTGCTACAGTGCGCGACTCCCATGCCATTTTACGAAGGTTCGAATCTTGATATCTGAAAACATTTTTACATCAGTTTTTAACATCCAGATTTTTTTCACGATAGACAACAATAACGCTACAAGCTCATTTGTTTTGAAATTGAGGCTTACGCTTCCCGCTGATACTTTGCAAACCCTCTTGTGAGTCGTAGAGCCGCAAATTGCTCATCATTACGCTCTCTCCTTCCTTACTTTTTTTAAATTTTAATGTGAACCAACAAAACTATTTTTTAAATTTTTTCACCCACTAGTAAGCCTTGTTGATATTATCTTTTTTGACCTGATGATGCAGAAATTGCTAACCCAAACGGATTACAGGTAAGCTCTTTACGCGAATACTTTCAATTACTGTTGCGTTTCACTTTCTACACAACAGGAAAAAAAAACAGTCAACAAAAATGGTGGACAAAGGCGTAGAAACACAAGAGGCTAGAAGAAACCGTGACTACGAAAATTTTACTACCGAACGTTTGCCTTCTTTTGAGGCAACATTGGTTTGTTGATTTGCATTCTGATGGTCAAACCAGAAGTGATCCACGCTGCGTGATCCACTTTGCACTAAGATGGGACAATATTTCAAACCGTAATGTACTGGTACTACCATCTCCGGAACGTAACATGCGGTTGTTTGATTGGTTTTGCAGCCATGACAACTCCTGGGATACTTTGTGGTTTCATGAAATGCTACCGTATGATGGTATCAATTCAAACATGGAAAATATCAAAATTAAATACACGTTATCAAAACTACGGAAGATATTGAACAAACGATTATGTAGCGAGTTGTTACATTCAAGTTGTGCAAATAACAACACCCTTAAGCATTCGAAATTCGGTGTACAAACTTTTGCTCTCTTTAGTACCTTGGCTATTGTAACCCCCCTTGTGTAGGTACAGTACTCCGGAGCTGAAAAGTAGTACAAAGCAGTAGTGTGGTAAAAGTCAGCATTCGGGGTGTAGTATTTTGGTGCCTCGGTATACGTAAGATCGCGTGGCATACGTCGGAGTATAGTTAAATGAAGCCTCAGCAAAGTAGCCTGTTGCCGAATGACATCTCAGAACTTCACCCCGCCTTCACTTCCCCCGTTGTTCCGTCCAAGCCTCACCCGTCGCTTCATGGTTGCCCAGTCTTCGCTTTGTTTTTGTGCTATCGTTGTATGTTGTAACGTGTAGCAATGTCCTAATAGTTGTCCACAAACAGAGCTCTCACCCCTTAGCAGCAGACCATATGACAATAGGAGCTGTACGGGTGAGATAGCTTTAGCACTGAACAGTCAATTAAGAAAGAATGAGTACTGAAACAATCATACCACCACAACACATTTTCATTTGGATTTTCAAAATACCTAGTTCAGCTTGCCCTCTCTCTCTGGTGCTTATCAGCGTAGAACATGCTTGTAATTGCTTGGTGATCAGGAATGCAGGATGAACGGCCTCCTACGTATGCTACTCAGGCTCCACAACAGACGCAATAACGCACAAATCCTTGGCGGATTAAAAAACGACAACTGTAGGCCTGAACAGTTGCCCTATAACTAGCATCACCAATCTAGATTTTTTTGGGGAAAAAAGAGAAAATGAAGAAATGAAAAAAGGAAAGAAAAAAAAATGGCCTGTTAGAACCTTTAAGATTAAGTATCATAACTAGGAAAAATATTTACCATAGGAGTTGCTGAGCAAGGCATCTGCTTAACTTGTTTGGTTTTACAGATTATCATTCACATCCCTGCCATTACTAAAGACGAAGTTAGATGGTGTTGGAACCTACTGCTTCGGAAGCCTATCCTACATAGACAACCAAATGGGGATTTTGTAATCACAAAATTGGAGACTGAAATGTTGGACTGTTACCTAAAAAGTCATTTTGTCCACTGACAGAAATTGTAACAAATGTCAGGCTCCACAGATCAGAACAACACAAAGCTGGTTTAGACAAGTGTTGCTAAATTACAAAAAAATTATTTAAGCTACGTGACAAGGATGGTATTTCTACTTTCCTTGAAAAGAAAATTCTATCAACATTCAGCAATTCACAATGACACCAAAGCAACCTCCAGGGGAGAATTCCTTCAACAATCACAAACACTTCAATAGCTGAGACAATAACAATAAGACAATTCCAGTTCAGATGCACCCATGGCAGCTTCAGCATAGTTTAAATTAATAAATTATCCAACTTAATGTGTAAGGTTCATGTTGTGTGTTAGGAACAACTAGTAGAGAATTTGTGTGACACCACTTGCAGATGAGGGTGACATAAGAAAAAGCCTACAGTGTGTGCTTTTTCATGTGTTACTCTTTCAGATTTGATATCACTACCATAAAGCAGTAGGTCACTAATATGCATCAAATCGTTGTTTTTTAATCCAGTTATATACTTAGGATAAAACACAATGTACTATGGTCTAAGAACCCATGAATGTATGTACTTACTGGTTATTAATAGATTTAAAAGATCAGAATAGATCATCTTGCAAACTGAAATCGCTAATACATACTTAATGGTTAATGGGAAAACTGCTCCATGTCCATGGTAGCAGCTAGAATTCCAATCGAACGGACTGGGCTGCACAACGGTGATGTTTGCTACTTTGCATGTTTCCCCCTTTGATCTAGAAGACTATGCTCGAAAGTCGAAACCATGCTCGAAACACTGGAGCGCACACGGCATGAGGGCCTGTGGAAAACCCCAGTCCGTTGCCAGGCGACGCAAGGCCCCGCCTTAAACAATAACTTAAAGGCATGTGGTATTGTATTATGGTTTTGTCACGCGGTCAGAGCCATCTATCGAGAAATCTCAGAAAAAGTAGGCTCGGTCGAAGTGACTAGTGAGACTGCTGTTTCGCAAAAATGAAAAATCCTTATCGGGAAACTGTAAAAAAGTAGGTCAAACGGCGTTCCGTATATTTGGCGTTCCGTAGATATACCATATGACTTCACCGTCAAATCCCTATTACCGCAAACACTATCTGTCCAGATAAATATCGTTAAAAAATCCAGAATCTCTATTGGGAAACTCCTGGTAAACTTCATGGCGATAGTAAATAGCTTTAGCAAATAGTTTTTACTTTTATAAATAGCGTAGAAATATGGAAAATAGCAAAAAGTGGAGGACTGGTGAAATAGCTGGGTTAGAGAGTTGTGTAACTGATAAAATAACATGTGGTTGGGGGGAAAAAATGGTACTAAGTAAGTACTAATAATTGCTACATACGAAGACGCCTAACTGATGATCAACGTTTTATTTCTCCTCTAAAACTAAGGACTGAACAAGTGCGCTAAAAAAATTTAGTAGTTGTGCACTATGTGCAGTCCTTGCATACGTTTCTATCGAGATTATGCAAATCGAAAGAAAGAAGGAAATGGTTGCAATTTAATTTTAATTTAGTAACACTTTAAGCATTATTCAACGTAAGAACTTCTCAATAATTGTTTGTTTAAACCAAATCTGGCTAAACTGAACGTGATCCCCTTCTACCTTCAAGAAATGAAGTTTACCTTGGTCATCCATGGTACGTAAGCCTAGGCGATCCTGTCAAAGGTGACAACAAAAGACGAGCATTTGAAATAACAATGGTTAAATAATTCGATGATGGCAATTTACTTCTATGTAGAGTGGTGACTCTTGAAGAGTATAAGTTGAATTCAAATTATTTTCGCGATAAAAACCAAACCATTCTGCAATTTAAACGATTGCAAAAATTACGTAAAAAATATTTGAAATAAAAATACCAACACTTGCCGATTTGAAATTTTACCTGTTTCAATTGGTTGTACAACCGTATCTTTCGTAAACTTTACCATAACAAAATTTTTCAGCTGTTGCAAATTCCTTTTGTAAGTTTCATTGGTTGCCTGTAATGAGAAAAAAGTAAAATTCATAAGACTGTCATCCAAGATCTAAGACATTATGTTTATATCTGAGCTACGTCATTACCCTCTCATTATTTATATCGGCAAGAAATACACTTGCTTTTTTGTACGTCTCCTCATCCAACGGGTCATGCCAATACTCTGCCGGGGCGACAAAATTTTGAATCCATCTAAACCGAATGCCGATAATTTAAAAAATCTGAAGATAAGTATAGGTCTCAGTACACACACTTTTTGTAGGCTCCATGGTTGAGCAACGTCCGAATGTAGTTACAAAACTTGACATCATCCCCCAAGCACCGAGGGAGTCCATACACACCTTGATGTTGAGAGCCTAGAGTGATCAGATTAGCCATTGGTGGATCAGGGCACCGTTGAGCTACAGCTCTCCTGACAAAGACAAAAGAATTGATGTTACACAATCTATTTATATAAAAAGATAGTTCAGGAATTACAAGAATTGTCCTCCTTGGGAAATACCAAGACCGTGATATCCTAGAGCTAATTTTGAATCATTTCTGATGAGGTCACAGGCAAATTTGACTTGATCGTTTGCATTTTTTATGTATGCATTTTCAAAATCCTTTAATATAAAGTTTGCATATCTTGTTCTAGAGAAAATATAAATATAAATATAATCACCTCCTTGGTGGTTTTCCCTATTTTTAATGAAATGACATAAACATCAGGAATTTCTTGTTGTATAAATTTTTGTAAGCCACCAATGCTCAAGGGGTTACAGCATACATCTCCTAGAGAAGTAATCACGGAATATCAACGTTTTATCAGTCAATTAACCAAAATATTTATATAACTGGATTACCTAAGCCGTGCCAAATAACAATCGGTAATACCGAAAAACAAATTTGGAAATTAATTAATACAAGAAACGACAGAAGAACAAACTTCATCCTTGCGTTACAAGGCAAATCAATCATTGCTTTCAACTTTCAAGCACTCAATGCACTTTTGTAAAGGCAGTCTTGCACATTTGACATTTGACAATTTGGAATTCCCTCACTCCTCAAACATTACGCATTTTTTATTGCAGTAAACGTAGTGCGGCCATCCCCTTGAAGATGGCGTTAATAATCAATGATTGTCGATTTTCTACGGAACAACAGCAACTTCACCTATGGAGCTTAACATGTGTATCAGTTCTCCCGTGAAAATCCCATGGAAAGGGTATATCTGTCATTACTTCTCCTGGTATATCTTATGCCTTCTCTATCGCAAATCCATATCCGAATAAGCTATTTAAGCGTAATTTGCACGGAATGAATTGGCATGCCACCATTCAACCACAAAACTCATGAGCTGCTAGAAAAAGCGAAATATGCTCCTTCCGTATTGGGCGTCCAGTCCTGACACAGTTGATTATGTAATACTGAACTCTGCGTTTGCCATTTTCTGCCAATTCGTCTTTAAATTACCTTGAAACAACTGTATAGCTCTTAGTCAACACATCACTTAATGCCCCCTTAAGCCCCCTTGCAATGTCTTACCAATAAGGTGTTGATAAAAAAAAGGCCTTGATGATTTCGAACGAATTATATATTGGTGTGTGATTATAGATACAACTATGATTATGGATACAAATTTTGAACAAATCGAGTGCCCCTTCAGCCGGCAACACCAACGCTCACGCCGTTAACGCCATAGCCAATACCATATGTGCCGCTTCCTACGAGACCTAACAAAAATAACAGTGGTACTTTATTTTGGAACAAATACAATGTAACAGTATAAACAAAGAATAGCGATCTGTGAAGGAACAAGGGTTGACTTCTGTTATTTATCTCTCTTTTTTTTTTTTTACCGTATCCACCGTAGCCGGTATTGTAACCGGGACCGTAAGTGCCGTAACCACCGTAACCACCTAAAGTAAATTATAAGATCCGTTCATTCTACTTGAGTACATGTTTAAAATATGTTTAGCTAACGATTTCCTTTACCATATCCGCTGTATCCATATCCATTTCCATAATCTAATTATTCATTGGGATAAAGGAAGTAAAATTATATTCATTGTTACATATCAAAGAATTAGATTATTCGTTCGTACTGTTGGGTATGGACGGATAGTAACCATAGCCTGGATAACTTCCGCCGCCACCGTAACTTCCTCCGGGATACGGCGGATATACTGGAGGAAACGAGCTACCTCCGCCTCCGTATCCGCCTCCGTATCCGCCTCCGTAGCCTCCGCCGTAGCCTCCGCCGTAGCCTCCACCATAGCCTCCGCCGTAACCCCCTCCGTAAATTCCGCTATACCCTCCACCACCATAGTGTGGCATTGCTAATGCCTTTACGGAAGCGTAAGAGGAAAGAGATTGTTCGCGTTAAAATGAGTTCCGATAAATTTTCGACTTAAAAAAGGTTACGGTTTTTTTGGATAATCTTGGATCGGCCGATAGCGATTGGCTTTTTGCTTCTGGATCATTTTCAGCGGAAGAGATTTGTGCTGATGCCGAATACGCCATAACTGCAAGGAAAAGCAAGCACAACACGGCGGATGTCTGCTATAAAGGGAAAACAAAAGGACAATGTACTGATAGAATTTCTTATCTTTCACGCGGTTTTTTCACGTTAGAACGGAAAATGATAAACAAAGGTTCGAAATGACAAACAAGCAAGTCGTAAATAGATATTTCCTGTTATCAGGTAAATACATTAGAAAACAGGAAGGTGGGTATTTATCGATCTATTTAATATGAAATCTGCCCCATATGAAAATGGTTTTCATCACGAAAAATGCAATGGAATATTCGCTTTATTACAGAAAAAACTCTTGTTTAACATTTTAAAAAACAAACTTTTGCCAAGGTATAGAAGATCTTGTATGCCTTGCTTGTGCAAACATTTTATCAACACATCAATAAACCCCGGACACGTTTAACCCTTCAATTTATTTACTAATTGTCTTATTCTAAGGAACAATCCATTAAATCACGTTTATTAGTCAATGTGTTTACTCAATCAGCACAGCAAACGACTTTCAAACCTTGTGTTACTCGTTTAACTAACGCTAGTTACAAAGCATCATTAAGTTATAAGGTAGTCTAATCGAACCACAGTTTGTCACGAACTAAAAACAGATTTGATAATAAAACTTACCAAAGACCTCATATTCGTTGTCCGTGATATTGGCAGTCTGTCGAGTACCGATCGTTACACCAAACTATAGCCTCATCAGTGGAGTGTTGCCTATTTTATACCTCATCAAAGTGGGACAAGAGATTTCCGGTCTCACGTCTGACAGGAGGAGGCTTAGTAAAACAATACCTAAAGTAAAAAAAAAAACGGTTATTCGCTTTCCCTTTTTCGGTAAACAACTAGCACAGGCATGGTTTTAAATCCACGCCTAGTGTTGGTGACTTTTTACGGTCATTAGTTTGTTCCTGATCAACTCACTTACGCGTTCCCCACCATGAAAGAAACAAACAATAAAAGAGCTCTGAACATTTTTCTAACAAGCCAATCGTATTCCAACAACCAACTGCAAGGTTATGTAATCATCACAGAACTTGGTGTCAACTTTATGACTTTACTTAACTTGTGTTGATCAACTTTCGCTTTAGTGTTGCGGCATCGCAAGTCGCCTTTCGAGTCGCTTTCATTTGACCTCAGACGGATAAGCAAATAGAGATGCAGGTTTGAACAAGGACACACACGAATTCGACACAACCGACGTGGAGAAAGTCGAAAAAGAAAAAAGCTAAACAAGGGGTTAAAAGGGGCGTATTTTCCACACGTTTGAAGAAGACCGACTCCCTCAGGCAAAGCCTTGAATCATTGGAACTATGCCATTATTGCATTTTCAATGTCAATGCTACGTTATTTTGTCTAGAAACCAAACTAGTTGCGATCTTGGCGGATTGCGCAACCAATCTGCATTTCTCGGAAAGGCATTTAGTATGTTTCTACAAACAACTTCTCGGCAGCCAAACAATAAACTTTTAGTGCTTTGCATCTCCAGTCTGAAAGGCATATGGTGTCTTTAAAGAAAACTTCTTTAAACAGGACATTGAGTAGACCAAAACGCGACTTAAATCATTTGCCTCCGCGCTTCACTACCGTTCATTGCAACTCGAAAGCGACTATAGCCTACTGCTGTGATGTGGAACATGAACTTGAACCTTTTTTTTCACAATTCAATCGCCCAAGGTTGAAGAGCCATTTCTTGGAAGCAACATATTGGGTGGGGGTGTCGTGTCGATGGGCGTGTGTGCCCGTTTTGGCGCGGTGTAAACCAAAGGGTATTTTGCCGTCCTTTGCACCTTTTTCAATGTCAATGCTACGCATCCTACGTGATTCGCGAATGGCGAGCCGGTGTTGCGACCACGTACGCGAGCCAAGATTGATGCAATCTTACGGAAAGATCCTGTTCTGATCTAGCGGCAAAATTTACCGCGCGCATGTTCATTTTATAGCGAATCAATGCGTTTTCAGTGCCGCCAAGGACAAAACGGAATCGATCGAACTCTGGGCACTGAATCAAATTTAGAGGCAACTCTAACCCACATAGATTTAAGTTAACCTTCTAACATTTAAGGTGCTACAGTTGGTGAAAGTATGACTTTCCATCTGATCAAATTCTTTTAATTCAAAGCTTGTTGTTCAGCAATACGATCTTCGTTTTTTCTCCGGCATCGTCAGTTCTATTAAGAAGCTACTAGAAGCCTTCAACTTGCGTTGCAAGTCCATTGTCAAGGCTACTAGCTGAACGCAACAGGACGTACATGATATGACTTCAGAACATGTGCGACACACCTCCACCGTCGACTTAAGAACGTTTCGGGGAATCTCACGTTTAATATGGATTGTCTGGTACTTATTGTCTGATAAACATTTCGCAATTCGAACTTTGAATATCAGTCGAACGACGAAACAATGGGGCGTATTGTAACATTTCTAGTGTTATGGTGAAATCTGTGCTAATATAAATAGAGGACATACAACACCTCAGCATCAACACTCACCAAGTCCAGCTCTCCAGATCAATTTCAATTCAGTCGAGAGATCCCACTTGCCACGTTTGAAAATGAATCGTCTCCTGGTAATGTTTAGACATTTGTTATTTTTCAAACCGCTAAAGATTTCTTATTCTTTTGCTAAATGTTTTTCTATACGTATCACTTATCGACGTCGATGTTGTCGGCATGCTCAGTTTTTCTTCGTCTTGTTGGTTCTTGCCTACGCCGTTTTGTCCATTCCTTTGCAATTCCATCCGTGGCGCAATTACCGAGTTCTAAACGATGTGGCGACACGAAGGCAGCAGTCACGCCAGAGCAGCAGCAGCTCAGGTCATCTGGGTTTCGGTGGAATCATCTTCGGCTGATAGAGTTGCGATGAAATTGTTAGAACGCGTAAAAATTGTTATCTGTTTTAAAATCAAATATTGATGACGCAATGTAATGTTAGAAATTAATTTCTATAATAAACCATTCCGCTTCTACTACTGTACTTTACCCCCAGTTATTTGTTTTTCGTTTTTGAAGTATTTACAGAGCAGAATATTATATTCATTTGGGATCTTGTGGCAATGAAATCAATTAACTGCAAATTGTTGTAAAAATGTTTTAAATCTAAAAAAATACAATCCGAAAAAATCGGCCATCCCTGTCTTTGAATAAATATGAAATCTAATTTGAAGCTGAACATCAGTCACAATCAAATCTTACTGCATTATAAAATTTTAAAGGACACAATTATACTTCATGGCACCAAATAGTTTGAACGTTCAGAAAAAAATGTAGGGAAACTGGCACAGGTATATCTAAATAAATACATTACAATAAGTAACACAAATTTGGGGGGGAAAGGAATAATCTCGACGCACCTTTGGTGATGTTAAAAAATTTTCATGGCCAAGAGGTCATTAGTCTCCGTGTGGAGAGTGCCGCGTCTTTCTCTTGATATTTTGCACGACACCAAAGTCAAGGTGCCAATGTCAAGGCTGCTGTACCGAAGAAATTAGGTATGCAAGATGCGCTTCCAGCGAAGTGAAGAAAAAGTCATGTACATCTGATTACTTAAACTGCCAGACGATTGTTTTCGAGACTTTGTATATCACAAAGAAACAAGCCAATCGCTATAAGAGCAAAGCTTTGGCGGAAAAGACGCCGACTATAAAACCGAGGTGTCGATCCTGCAATTGCCAAGAGTTCCAGTAACAGTTAGCTACGAGAATGTCACGCACTTTGGTAACGTACCTTTAACTAGTTAATTTTACATTAGGTTTCCCACTTCATTCTTGTACTTTTAAATTTAATTAAAAAACAAAAATGTAGTTAGTCGTCTGCCTGGCCGCATTGGTGATGGCTTCCATCGCTGAAGGGACCTTTCTTTTCATGATTCCTAAAACGAATCACCAATTTTATTACGACAAAAATATCGGCTTTGTACGAACCAGCTCGTATCAGCCTGGAAGATCAGATCCAGCTCGAAATGAAATTTCTTGGGTGTCGTCCCGACGCAGTTATTACTACCCCACTGGTCCATCTGGCCCAGTGCCACCGTTCGAGTATTCGGAGAATTTTGAGAGGCCGCCCGTCAATATTCAAAATCCACAATACGGCGCAGCAGCTCCAGGATTTGGAGGCATTTTATTTGGTTAATGTTTGTTTTAGTAGGACGCCTTTCATTGGACTGTTGCTAAATGTTACCATTTGTGTTTAATTTTCCCTCGGTAAACTCTTGGTAATTTTTGGGCGTAATTCTAAATGACATATGGTATTTTACATGTGGGATTCAATATGTTGGTTCAGATGTGTTAGAGGTATAGCTAAACAAACTTAAATATAATACAATCATTGGGGTGTAACACTGATTGTTTAAGTGGTTTAGTAAGGGCCATATTTATCACTTTACAACACAAATCATATTTAAAGAGAAAAGTTCAGTTACTCACCTGATTCGTATTCCATACATATCTTGGATGTCGTGCGCCCTTCACGTCCGGGATTTACCCGTCTCACGTACGAGGTGACCTTTCTCTCGTCCTCAAACAGAATCCTAGCCCTTTATTTTTGCATTCGCAATGATGTTGGTGAAATGTGTTTACATCACGTTCCTTATTGCAAAAATGTCAAACAAATTCTTGCGCCATTATTTATAATTCAGTAAGAAACCAAACAACAATCGGAATCCTTTCATCCCAAAACAAAAATTGAGATGAAGATATATTCGTGATATTGAATCACGGGGAACACAAAAAAACCAGTCATGCACGCACTCAAGATGATGAGCAAATATGCATAAGTTTCGGTGGGCATTGCTCAAAGAAATCACATGCTCTTTGTTTCCTGAAACCGTTAATTTCTATATCAGGCTGTCAAGAATGGTATAAAAGGCCAAGGCCTCTGGTTTAAACCTATATACTAGTTATCAGCAATCGCTCGCCAACAGGGACGATAAAAGCTGATTTCTACTAAAACTATAAAGAAAAAGGAGAACCAATCATGAAGGGTACTCAGGTAAGAAATTTTTATAATCTCGATTACGATGCAGGAATAACGTTTCTTTTCGATTCTACTTTTGAAATGCATTTTTTCGTGAAGCTGCTCAAGCTGATGATAGTGGTGACCTTTTTGATTGTTGGTACATTGGCGAAGAGTGCTGACGATGAAACGAATGCATACTCCATCTACCCAGACGTTTCGTATTCATCGGCCCTTACTGATGGATTGAAAACGAATTCTGATTATCCCGAGCTGACTCGTCACGCTAGACATCGGCCTTTTCTCGCTGGAGCAGCTGTTGGAGCTGTTGTGGCTAATAACAGGCACCCGACTTACTATGCACCGAGTTACTATTATCCACCTACCTATTACCCTTCGTCTTACAGCAACGGCTGTAACTGCAACGGCTAACAAGATTCATGTCATAACAATATTATCATACAAAATTTTGCAAAAAGTGTGACAAGTCGCATTTTTGTACGAAAAGTCGGGCTTATTTTGGTTGTGCTAAAATCTTAATAATAGCAAACAATACATCATTTCAATTCAAAGTTAAACGAAGATCGCAAAATTGATTTCGTTTTTACACGATACTTACATTTTTAGAGTTATTCACATAAAAAATGCACACCTTTGTCGACAACCCGACTTTTTTTCGTTCTTATTCTTCCAAGTATGGGTGGAAATGCTTTATGAACTGTCTATTCCATCCTAAGGGCTATTCAAACATTACGTTCCGTCTTTCACGGTCAATTTTTAAGAAATAATTTCAAGGAAAATATAGGTGCGTATAGGAAAAATCCTGGTCATGCTGACGCTTTTAAACCACACCTGAAGTTGGGTTAAGAAATAGTTGGTAAAACCTTTTGCTGACTATTTACTTTGCGAACACTGTTTGAGGTATATAAACGGTATATAGAAAGACAAAAGGCCAGTTCAATTTCAGATTGAACACGGAATTTTCAGAAGAAACCTGTCAAAGACCTCTCATCCTTTTGTCTTCTTCATCCACCACAGTACAGGACATCATGAAAGCTTCCCAGGTAATTTTATTTTTTTCCTTTTTCTAGCTGAATCCTCGTCATTGTTATAATCTAACGTATAAATTTTTTTTCTTTTGACAAAGTTCTTAACGATTATTTTGATGAGCCTCTTGGCATTCAGCGCTTTCACGGACGGTAGGCCGACTGACGATGAAACCAATGCGGATTCCTTCAATCAAGAAGCATCGCCCTTTTCTTCAGACACTGATTCAAGTGCTTCATATTATGCCTCATCCAGATTGCGTCGCTCTGATGGCCGACACCATCATCATCACGGATTTATCGCCGGAGCCGCAACTGGAGCGGTGGTAGCCAATCATCATCAACCGAACTATTATCCACCGACTTATTACTACCCACCAACTTATTACCCTCCACCCAATTATTACGATAATGGTTATAATTATTATTACTAAAACCAAGGTCAGTTATCATATGTGCCTATAGCCACAGTCTTATGGAACTCATTTTGAATGTCGCATTGGCGAATAATGGTGAACGCTTGTTTCGCTATGTGCATTAGTTCAGTTATTAAATAAACAAGAAAATTTGGCACTAGATTCTAAAAATTTCTTGCATCTATTAACTTCAGTTGCACTTTGTTAGTTATTTTACTGCTGTCGAACACTGCTGTGGGTGTGCATGGACAAAATAATTGATCCTGTGAAAACAAAAACTACCGCAGCAATTTGAGAGAGCCAAATGTCATAAGGTTTATTGCCAATGGTTTTAAGCACGTTCCTTAACAGACGACAACGAATAGATAACAACGGAATAACAAACAAGAAATGGAGAACTGGCGGCGTGCAGTCAATGCAAGGTAACAACTTGTGGATCAGGGCTGTTTGCGGGGAAATGTTGGGTGTCACGTTTACTTGCCGTAGTAACCTATAATTTATCGTATTGTAATGATAGGTAAATGTTACCGTAATACATTCAAAGTTGATTACCATGGTGGTGGTGGTGGTGATACCCATGTCCGTGTCCATGTCCGTATCTATTATATCCTCCATAAAGTCCGTAATTTCCGTAACCACCATAGCCGCCATAACCGCCATATCCTAATTTAGAAATGATTAAAGAGTTAAGATCTGAAATAAACTTTCTTCCAGCAATAATGATCCACTTACCGTAGCCTGGATTGTAATAGCCGCTGTATCCTGCATAACATTAATCAAAATTAAACCCGAATTAATTAAAATACAATAAAGTACATCCTCAGCCAAAGACAACATCACAGGCGGTATGGATGCTATGACTCGACAAAAAAATATGTATAGACAACTAAATATTTACCTCCATGATGTTCGGCAGTTGCGAGGTCGTCAACAACCTGAACTTCGGCACTGTTTACCCCACCAACCAATTCGTCTTCGACAGGGAAGCTTAGAGCGCAATGAACGACCATAAGGCAAACCAACAGCAACTGTGCAAACCGGAAGACATATTACTCAATCCGTAAATACTTAACAGTTAAATAATAATAAAAGTGAGCTGTTACCTTGAAGCTGAACATTTTGCTCGAGTTGTAGATAATACTGTAGAAGAGCTGAGTCTCTGTCTTGTTTGCTTCTCGGTTTGAGAGTGTTTTGGTCTAAACTGGCGTGTGGTTTATATACCAGTCGTGGACCAAGTGCGTTCATTCTGCCATGCACGCATTTGTTATTGTTATTGAATATTAGGCTATGTGAGTTGTTGCCAAAGGGGAGAAGAATTGGCCTGCAGGTGGAAATTTCCCGATCCGCATGAGGTACCAGGTACATGCTCATGGTTTTCCCCTCGCATCCAGTGAAAACCAGTTTGATAAAATCGGTATCCGTTCTTCTTTATGCAAAGGGGCTTCCCTCACACCCGGCCCTAGGCAAAAACTGACACGAATTTGGCTCATCCCCCGGAACTTTTAATACGAATCCCGTTGAGAGGACAAAAATGTTTTAAATGGTTCACGCCAAGTAAATCCCCTGTAAGACGGTTGTCACGACCGAAAGATAAACGACATTTGGTCAAGCTAAATTGCATTCTCTACCTCTAGAGAATGAAAAAAAAGGACATTGCGGATAAAGCACTCCAATGATTTCAGCTGAATCTGCATCATCATTCTTCTTTACTTTTTGACCGATCATAGTGATCATACTTCTGTACTTGAATTGGACATACATAAGTCGTGAAAATGAATAGAGTTCAATGACCGCTGGTGCAAAAAAATTGAAAAGGCCAATCACATGAAGTTTTTTGTTCTTCTTCGTGATCGTCATGCTGGAGTCTTCTTCGTGTTCGCCATTCAGTATCAATTTTATTAAATTTTATTTGGCTAGAAACTAGAGAAATAACCAACACATAAACATTTATTGAACTAATAGAACTGCGCTGTTGAAGGGCATTCGCAGTCTGTCCATCAGGAAACGTTCCGTATTGTTGTCTCGCACAGCTGGAGTTTACACCTAGCGCCATCCTAATGAACTAGCCATTGTTGAGACTACGAATCCATCGCCGGAGCAATAACCGCAGCAGTGGCTGCCGGCAACGAGTTATGATGTCATCCGCTTCGTATTATCCACCGATTATGACTGGCCATTATCAAGACAAGGTTTTATTCCGGTATCAAGACAAGGTTTTATTCCGCTGACTTTACTTTTATCTAATGCTTCATAATCTTCTATAGCGGAAACAATTCTATTTAGAATTTCGTAAGAACAAGGAACCTTACGCTTGCCAGCCGACCGGCTGATCGCAATATGACATTGCGGATGGACATTTTCTTTGAGTGTCCTCCGCACAAGTTGATGCTATTTATCCCTTTTCTACAGTATAAAATTATTGTCAAGGAAACCAGCTCTTTTATTTAGAGGTCTAAAAAAGAGATCCTCATTGCTTCGCATCTTTCTTCATTCTGTCTGATTCGCTTGACGCTGGCGATGAAACAAAACTTGTTTTCACAGGAAATAACAAATATCACGTGAGTATTCAAGGCTTTTTATTTTTACCACTTTAGTGGCTTTAGTGAACGGGTAAAACCCACATCCAAAAACAGTGTGGCAGACAGAATGAGTTTTCTTTACGGACATCATCCATCCGTTTTATCTTGTCAGATGGTGAGGCAGTGTTGCCTAACCATTAGTGCCGTAGCAGCTAAAAACGGATGGAACCAGGTGCAAGTGATAGAGGCCAGGTATTGATGCCATGTGACGTATAGACTAAAATGGTAATGACAGTCCGTCGAGTTAAGAAACTTTCACTCTCCTCGAGGTGATTGATAGCTTATGTGTGGTGGCTACTTCGAATGATGTGGCCACGAATAAGGGAAGACATGCGCTGCGTCAGAAGCATCGTAACAAGGAAGTGAATTCACTTAATCATATTTTTGCCCTTCGGAAGCTTATTCCTCAAACCGAGCAAAGTCATAGGAGTCAATGCCCCCAGGTAGAATAAAAAATAGTCACGATATTGTAATTTCTGCTGGACGTGCATCTCATATCCCTTCTTAGCCTCGCTTAGTCCGATCACTATGCTTCAATTGCACGTTACGGACAGCTTACTTTAAGTTCGGAAGAATAGCGGCAGACTGAAAAGTAATTTCTTGGATGTCTAACTGCAATTATTACTGCCCAGCAACTGCTGGCACACAACAGCCTCGTCGTTCAGTCGGCCATTACAAGCCTTCAACCAAATCGGCACAGGCAAGTTGATGAAGTGAAAGCAATTGTAGTGGCCATTGATGGGAACGCCTGGATTCCTGAAATTGGTGAGTATGATGTTGAAACAAGAAACATAGCAGCAATTTTGAACTACTGCGTCATAAGGTTTATTGCCAACGGTTTGAATTTAAAGCATAAATAAGGAATAGATAACAGAGAGACAGAGAAAAGGAATGGAGAGCTCATGGCTTGCAATCAATGCAGAAAACAACTTGCTGATCAGGGATGTTTGTAACGAAGTTAAGCATCCAGCTTACTAGTCGTCGTAACCTATGGCCAATACGTTACGGTGTTAAGTAATAATCGAAAAGCAAAATTTTGATTGATTACCTCCGTGGTGATGGTGGTGGTGGTGGTGTCCATGCCCATGTCCCTCATATCCACCATATCCTCCGTAATAACCTCCGTAGCCGCCGTAGCCGCCGTGGCCATAATAGTGACCGTGTCCTAATTGAACAATAATCAAGTATGAAAGTGAAGATTTAAATCATTCATTTAATTAGATAAAACGTATACCATAGTTTGGATAGTAATAGCCGCCATATCCTGGAAAACATTAGTAAAAATCAAATGAGAATTCGTTTAAAACACAAATCCAATAGTCTCAGACATTTGAGATACTAGCCCAGGTAACCTTAAAGTCACTCTTGTTTACTTGGAATATTCAAAAGTGGCGAAAACTGAATATTTACCACCGTGATGTTCGGCAGTGATGAGGTCGTCAACAACGGGGTCCTCGGCTTCAGCTTCAGCAGGAACGGCTTCGTATCCAGGAACCATTTGATATTCGACAGGTATGCTTAGGACGCAATGAACGACCATAAAGCAAACCAAAAGAGACTGCAAAACGTACGACTGTTGGTTAGCCCGTAAAACGACATAGCTAAAGAAATATCAAAAAGGATGTTACCTTACGGCTGAACATTTCCCGGAATTTGGTCGCCACTAGACGAGCTCAAATCTCTCTCTTGTTTTGCTTCTCGATTGAGAATGTTTAGGACGGACTTGGGCCTGCTTTATATATCAGCTGAAGATGGGATAGCCAGTGAAATCAGTTAGCTTGTATCGATGCTTGAAAGGAGATCCTCTCTTTTAGCCTGCAGTTGTATGCTCCGAATTCACGTACAGCTGCGGGGAAACAAACTGGTCTCCAGTAAAAAGAGTTTATTTTACATTACCATTTTATTTGGCTGCGTTGAACTGGAAAAATCTGGTGAACACATGCAACCCTTCCACCATCATTCCCTATAATTTCTTTGACTGCCTAAATGAAACGGAAAATATCAGGAAGGCGAAGGGCATGAATAGGAGACTCAATGTCCTCTGCCGAAAGTCCACGAATCATAAACTGGTTTACTACCTGTCTGATGTGTCATCCCATCATTGCGCCACTTACCCCATCAGCTGCGAGCGTTGCCTAAAGAAAAACAGTTGCCTTTTTTGTTAAACGAAAACGTTACTGACTTACTGTTAAACGTACCCAGAAAATCTCCAATTCAAAGAGCTGGTAAAACAGTTATAGCGGGAGTCTTCATTAAATCGTATAAAAATCTATTTCTTTGCGAAACACGTAAATGCATTTAATCAATATGCATAATATTTGCCAGGGAAATCAGTCGGTTTGTACGGAAGCTTAAAAGGAGATCCTCCTGTTTTTTGTCCTGCATTCCGACGTATTTATCTACAGGTGCGAGGAAACAAACTGGCCTGTACTGGAACATTACACGCCTTGCTTAAATATTCAAGGTTTTTTATTTAACGCTCCCCACTATTATGGCTACTGTGACTTGGAAAATCCCATCTCTAAATACAGGGTGAAAGTTTTTCTTGCGGGGCTCGTCAACTTGTTTTTGTTTCTCGTCGGATAGCGAGGGGATTCTTTACACACTTTGTTATCGTCGATATCTGTGACACCTAAAAATGGATAGAAGGATTGCAACGGCAAGCCAACGAAATCCAAGTAGCAGATGCCATTCTATAACGTAGACATAAATGTTAAAGACTTTCCATCAAAGTCATCCGCATTGAGATTTTGAACGCACGAAGTTAACCGATTCTTCATCAAACTCATATATTGTGTTATTGTACCTGCTTCGCGTCATTCGCAAAGTTAAAAAATATGATGAAACACGCCAAAAAGTTAAATGTCTTGGGCCTATCTGCATTCGTGCGTAGAAGAACGTTTAACGTTTGTTTTCTTCTGCGACAAGTTCCGCTGCCAAGCGTCCTGGAATTCCCATCACACCGCCACCAGGATGAGCTCCACTTCCGCAAATGTAGAGTCCTTTAATGGGCGTACGAGGTAATGACGGGTAATGATCTCTTTGGTTATGCGCTT
Organism: Daphnia sinensis; assembly: GCA_013167095.2. Lineage (NCBI taxonomy): Eukaryota > Metazoa > Arthropoda > Branchiopoda > Diplostraca > Daphniidae > Daphnia > Daphnia sinensis. The sequence continues at coordinate 9,216,385 of CM023190.1, forward strand.
TCCAAGACGAAAACGGACGAGATAGATAGAGTTGATCCAAACTGATGGCTCCATGGAAAATGTTCTAATTTCCAATAATAAAATTAGGTAGTCCAAACAAGACTGAACTCGAATTAGGAGAAAATTATTGAATGGCATTTACTCCTCCAGTTAGCCCAAAAATGCGCTCAAGATCAGGCGGTGTGAGAACTTCATATCCTACGATGCTCTGCTGGAACCCAGGAGCGTATTCGTCGATTTGTTGGAATATCTAAATCGCATTTATTTTTCTTCAATGTATTTCGCCTAGAGATGACGTAATAAAATAATTCAACTTACCCTCTGGGCGTAAACCTCCTTCCAGTGGTCATCCCATTGAACCCCATTCTGCAATTCGTAGGGCCTTAACGAAATCAAAATTCCCTTTACACAGGCCACACGAACATGATGCATAATCCTACTTACGTGTATCTAATATTCAGATTCAACAATTAGTATTGTTAAAACTCCATTTCATCATGATTAGGTTATACATACTGAGTGAAGAGAAGAGCTACGTGACAGCCTTTCGGTGAGATTGTCGGGTCTAATGAAGATGGTATAGTCATCTCAATCATTGGCCTAATTGACCGAGAGATAATGAATGACATTTTACGAAACACTAAAGACATACTAAAGTGAATAGAAATGTAGGTATACCTGTCGGGAATCAACCCTTGTTGTCCTTGCTGGAACGCTTTATTGAGCATGTGACTCTCTTCGCAATTCAAATGGATCGTGCAACGATGATGCGGAGCAGCTTTGCCCAATGTTTGATGTGGGTCGGCAAGGAAGTTTGGCAATGCGTTAAGTGCAACTAAAGCAGAAACAAAGGTAAACAAAGGTGAACCCAACGGAATCAAAACTATCACAGACCATTAATCTTTGTCACCGGCGATGTGTAATCAACCGATTTAACTTTATTGAGGTATGATTCAGGAAGCACCCCGGTAGGCAATAGATTAACGAATGTGACGTGAGGTGTAGCATTGGAAAGAACAACCTTGGATAAGATTTCCGTTTCATCGGCCAAGCGAACACCTGCAACACTTCCATCATCATCCACCATAATTTCTTTTACTGTCTAAAAACGGAAATGGGAAAACAACAAACAAACGACGTGAATTGGAAACCCAATGTCCTTCTCTGAATGTCAAAGTCGAATTATCATAAACTGGATTTTTCTACTTGCCTGGTCTGTAAATATCGTCGCTCCTTTCTCAACAGCTGATTTCGCCATGGCGCTGGACACACCCCCCATTCCTAGATGGTTATTGAACAATCAATGACAGCGCAAATTTCAGTGTCATCAGCTAGTAAAATTCTACTCAAGTCCATTCAAAATGTACTGCAAAACACAGGTGTCCCATACCTCCTTCTGGGTAGGCCCAAGCTCCTTGTTTCCCCTCAACACCTCCCATGACGTGGTGTAGTAAAACGTAACCACTTCCAATCGAGTTTCTATGCAAAAATATAATAGTGTAAACGATGTGAACGTAATCCGGGTAAAAAATTCAGCTTACGGTCCCATCATTGCGCCTATCACAGCATCAGTTGCGAGGGTTGCCTTATGGAAACGATTAGTTATTTTATTTGTAAAGCGGAAATCACTTTTGAAAGAATGGCATACCTTCAGCGGTTCGGATTCAAAGAACTGGTCCAACAATTTGCTAGCGGGAGCCGTCATTAAATCGTAAAACGATCCTATTTCTTTGCGGAGTTTGTAAGCGCTTTTTGCCACTGCCATCAAACTCTTGACATTTGAATAAAACGAACCCGGGAAATTCAAATCAATGGCTTTTGAATCAATGAGAGGGTCGATGGCAGCCACTAATCGCGACAGCCATTGTTCGTAGTTTTCATAGGCCTATGGAATTCATTGTTTTTAAATTTACTATATTTACAACAAACTGGCAGAAGAATCAAACTGAATACCTCGGCATCCCGTTTGGAGAATTTCGCGATCTGCCTTCGGTTGAATTCAATGTCACTAGATAATGTTAGCGAACGGGCTCCGCCTGTTTTCCAATGGTTGGTAGAAAGCGGGGTGTAGGAACTTGGGTCCCGCAGATGCAACTTCAGTCCGTGTTTCTAAACTCATGTTTAGTGATTAATTCACATTAGTTGACAGATTTTCATGCTACCTTGAGCTCCAAATCGTTGATAATGGATGGACGCAATAGACTGAGTAAGTAGGATGCACGGGAGAAATGGAATCCTGGGATTATTTCCTCCGTCACTTAATTGGAAAACAAAGTATTATTCAGTGCCATGACATAACGTCATAAAGAACTTTACGCATAGTTCAATTGCGATTTACCGGCAGCACCACCTTTGTTAAAAAATGCGTTTGGATTATTTGAAGCCTTCGTTAAAAAAAAGAAGAATTCTTCGTTTACTGTTTACCTACGACATGCCTGCGTTCAAGGACGCAGACTTTTTTAAAGCCTGCTAACTGGAGATAAGCAGCAGCAACCAGACCATTGTGTCCTTAAAAAATTATAAATAAACAGATTATCAGTTCCTATGTAAGGTTGGCCTTAGAGCTATAACAATAAGTCTGAAATGTAACTGGATCTTGTGTGAATGAAAACTTCATCACTATCAGAAAAATTCACAAGTTAATGTGCATAGAATCACCTGCTCCAATAACTATTGCTTGATATGAACTTGAATGTTTTGGTTTGCCGGGATAACTCAAACAGCTAGATGGTGATCCCTGGCTGCTTGAAGAACTCACGGAACGAATCGGAGCGGACGTGATAACCAATGATTTCGATGGAAAACGATAGAAACGAAGCAAAGAGCTGAAAGACATGACGCGTAAAACTGACAGTACTCGGGAGTCCTTATACGAAAATTGGTCACTCTTGTTATTGAAGACCGGTCACAGAATCAGACATCCTATAACTATTCAGTTGTCTATAGATAACGCAGTCTCATCACTGTCCACCCAGATAGTCAAAACAACATTTACGTTGGCACCACAACGATAAACTGAACACGCACCCAATTGGTATTGAGGTCGCAGTGGATACTACACTCATCCCTTCTATGGGGGACAGGGTACACCAAAATTGTGTCACTTTCCGCGTTATTACAAGAAAATGAATCAATTTAGAGTTCTGGATGCGAAATGGAAAAATTCTACATAGTTTACCAAAAGTTCCAAGAACGAACTTGCCCGGGAACCGAGAGACTACTGACACATACAACGTTTTCTTACTGAGCAAGAAATCCGATTAATGCGGCTTGAATTTCATGAAAGAGAGCCAATACCATTCGTCGCCCCCTGGTGGTGGACGCCGCGTCTTGATAATGTCAGGACGAACATGTCTATCATTCCCCAACTAATTCTTTTGAACATTTTCAGTGATGCATTTTGACTAGTGGTGGACCAACAAGGACAGTGTAGGCTAAGACGTAGGACGCTACATGCGACGTCCGGACATGAACGGTACAGTTATTAGTAGGTGGCATGAATCGAACACGGCCTGAAGAATGACGATGGAAAGCTAACCTACCTTCGATAGTCTACTAAAAGGACGATGTGTTCAATATTATTTATTTTTCTAATACGAAGCTTGTAGAATGTCAAAATATTGATTATGGGGCACTAGGGGAAGAGCGAACTAACTGAACAAAAAATAACAAAAAAAAGGACATAACACTCAGCGCATATGCACAAGACTTATTGGAAGTTGTTTTGTTTGCATACCCCACCTGTTTTTATTGCTTCACGTGGTTGTTTTTCATTTTTTTCTTTTCTTTCCCACGGATTTTTTTTCCCTCCCAGAATCCCCAAGTACAAGAAATTCGCAAGTGCATCAAAAACTGTGGGAATGGTAAACAAAAATCCATGATGGCCGCCTCTCCTTTTCCTCGACACGCAATTGGCTGCAGAATTGGAGGAAGGGTGAACAAAAATCCATGATGGCCGCTCTGGCTTTTTTCTTTCCCTTTCTAATCCCCCAGCCTCTCTATACAGCTGTCAATCACCCGTTGACCCCCTGGGACTAAGCTTAACGACTTGCAAAGCGACCACCGCGCTGATAGGACGAGGTGTGAAAATCTTTGACGGAAAAAATAAGCTCTATTCCCTATGGACCTTCTTTTTCTTTTCCAGCAGTTCGTTCTCACGGCTTCAAACGTTCCATCTTCGTTGCTGTTTTTCTTTCTAGTGCTCGGTTACTATGAGCAACAGTGAATTTGCCTTTTCGCTGCTCGTCTTTTTTACGCTTACATCCGTAGATGAAAAACAGTTAAAGTTGCACGCGGATATCAATTGACTTCGTCAAGGAAAAGTCGGCGCCCAGCTAATTACAGTTTTAAGTGTAGCAGTAAAATAGTGAAGAAATTCTGTATCAAATTCTCGTTTTCTCACGATGTTACGAAGAGACGCGTTGGAAACGAGCACAGCTCCTGTCGATTTCTCGCATTTGCCAGCGTACGTGTTATGCAACAACACCCGTAACGTTCCCGACGATATATTGCAATTGGTGGCTCAAAATGGAGGTATTGTCATGGTTATTTTTTACCCGAGTTTTGTAACCTCAGGTTACTAACCTGTACCTCAGTGGCCACCATTCAAGACGTCGCAAGTAAAAACATTTTGATTTTTGCACGTCATTTTCTTATGTGATTGGCTTTAGACCATATGGGTCATGTCCGAAATGTTGCTAAAGTGGATCACATCGGAATCCGTGCGGAGGATAAAAGTGAACCAATTGAGTGTATGTGAGCAACTTGGAAACGTCAACAGCAAAACATTTATCCATTAGTTGTTTCACATCGTGTCTTCTACTTCTAGCAGCTGCAGTTATAGGTAATTTTACGTTTCATTTTACTATCTAAAAATTAAATTGTGATCAAACTGATATCTATCAATGAATTTGTGTGTTGTACCTGAGCAACATTCAGGTGGCTTAAGAGATTTAAATGTCGGTACTGTCCTTGTTTCAGCTAACTACGCCACAATGCTGCTGCTGGCTGTTGTATCTCTGATGACTGGAGAGGCAACGGGTGGACCAATGGGTTCTTCTTCTTATGGATACTACACCACTCCGGCGCCCTACTACACCGCGAAGTATTTCGTAGCTCCAAGATACTACACTGAAGCTGCTCGTCTTAGGCTACTACACTGAGCCTCCATACAACACCGAAGCTCTAAAATACTAGCCTACTCTGCATCAAGTTATTACACTACGGCCGCTCCATCGTACTATGTGGAACAACCTAGCTACTACACCACAACTTACGCTACCCCAGATTACCAGTTTTAAGTCACTCAAGTATTACTCGGATCCAACTACTGGAGTCTTGTGCTACAAGACTGGGGCCCCACAATACTACACCACCAAGGCTCCAGAGTACATAACAGCGTATGCGACTCCAAGCTACAACGCTGAAGCACCCACCTACAATACCTCAAAGGCGCCTGAGTATTACACAACAACCTACGCTTCTCCGCTATATTCTACTGAGGCCCCGAAATATATTACTCTGCTCCGAGCTACGCTACAACTGTGTCCTACTACACCACTGCAGAGCACCGAAGTACTACGTAGCTCCAACCTACTACACCGAAGCTGACCCATGTTACGATGGCGAGCCGACCTACTACAGCAATGAAGCCCCGAAGAACTACGCTGTCCCGAGTTGCTACACTACGGCTGCTCCGTAATAGCCTACTACATTGAATCCAGCAACTACACAACAACTTATGCTGCTCCGTCTTACTACATTGAGTCTCACTCTTTACATCACATTCCCTGCAAATGGATCGAACCAATTGTAGAAGCTCTTCAACGCGTTTCCTGGAAACACAAACCGCCAAGCAAAAGGGTAGGGTAAGCAAAATTGACTGTTTTGTCATTATATACCTGTAAGGTAGTACACGTGTCGTATCCGCAGGGCTAATGCAGTGAAACAGGGTGATTTTGGATTCGTATATAATGAGTGGACTAACGTGTTTCAATTCAGTGTAGTAGGCAACTTGGATACGGCAACAGCAGAATAACATCTACCATCAGTTGTATCTCACATCGTGTTATCTATCTTTGCAATTATGGGTAATTTGACGTTTTATTTAACTATTAAATCGTTGAAAGTGAAACTGTGACTTGTTTGGTATTACCAAATCGAAAAGAACATCTGCGTATCTGTGTTACATTCAGGCGAATTAGTAGATTAAGTTATCTTTTGTTTAGTTTCAGCTAATTACGCCAAAACGTTGCTGTTGGCTCTTGTTTCTCTAATGACTGGAGAGGCCATGGGTGGACCCATGGGGTCGTCTCCATCAGCGTACTACACCATTCCGGCGCCTTACTACACCAGAACACCACGACGTATGTAACCCCTAGCTACTACACCACCAAGAGCTCCAACATGTGACACAACAACCTATGCCACTCTCAACTATACACCGAGACACCCAGGTACTGCCCAAGAACTGTCCAGCTCCAAGTTACTATCAAACTGAAGCTCCGAATACTATACCACAAAAGGGTGACAAAATGAAAAAGAGGCCAAATCCAAGACAGAAATCAGTCGAGTAAGCATCTCTGACAGTACAGTACTAGCAGTCTTCAAATTCTACTAGATGATTTAATGCAGTGTCTTTTGGTGTCATCCTGCAATCATAGGTAAAGTATATGTTTCAAAGTTGTTTAACCATCTCTGTTAATGTGATCATTTGTGATACGTTTGTACGAGGTAATGTGATTATCTGTGATTGATTATGTTCTTCATTTCTACGAAGGTTAAAAGAAAACTAATGCTTTTTTCTGTTAGGTTACTGTGGTATTATGCTGCTGTCAGCTGTCGTCTTCCTGATGGCTGGATCAACCGCACTACACCACAGCTGCGCCGTACTATATCACTACGTATGCAGCTCCGACTTAGTATTCGGAGGCCCGAAATCTTACTCTGCACCGACCTATTACATAGAGGCGCCGGTATATTACACAACAACGTATGCCACTCCGAGCTACTACACCGAAGCACCCACATACAATACAACAAAGGCGCCTGAGCATTACACAACAGCCTACGCTTCTCCGCCATACTCCACTGACGCCCCGAAATATTACTCTGCTCTGAGCTACGCTACAACTGTGACCTACTACACCACTACAGAGGCACCAAAGTACTAAGCTACGTAGCTCCAACCTACTACACCGAAGCTGCCCCATCTTACTATGGCGAGCCGACCTCCTAGAGCACTGAAGCCCCAAAGAACTACGCTGTCCCGAGTTGCTGCACCACGGCTGCCCCGACATACTACATGGAACCCAGCTAATACACCACAACTTACAACTTACTGACAATTGCATTGTCTATCAAGCTCGATTATGGGACAATAAGATTTTGTTTTATCGTTAGCTGTCCTCGTTCCAACATGAATATTTCCGTTCCATAATTTATCCATTCTCTAGTCGTTCCAAACGAATGTGGACTCTCCATGAAATGCTAAATAGAGATATTTATGTTGTTTCCAAATAATCCAATGGCTGGAGAGGCTACGGGTGGACCAACGGGCTCGTCTTCATCTGGGTACTACACCACTCCGGCGCCCTACTACACAACTTCGGCGCCTTACTACACCACGACGTGTGCAGTCCCCAGCTACTACACTGAGCCCACCAAGAACTACACGACCAAAGCGCCGGAATACTACACAACGGACTCGTACTACACCACCACGTATGCTGCTCCTACCTACTACACTGATGACCCGAAAACACTACTCGGCTTCAAGTTACTACACAAAGGCTCCAATTTATTACACCACAACATACGCTACTCCAAGCTACTACACCGAGATCTCCAAATACTACAAGGCAACGGAGTACTACACGACGGCTCACGCTAGGCCAAGCTACTACACTGAAGCTCCCGTTTACTATACCACGACGTTTTTCGCTCCAAAGAACTACACCACCAAGGCGCCCGAATACTACACCATTGAGGCGTCCGGGAACTACACCACCATGGCGCACAGGTACTACATGGAGCCTCCAAAATATTATCCAGTTTCCAGCTACAAAGCTGAAACCCCAAAGTTATTTTGATATCCCTGTGATTTTAATCAGCTGGTCAACAAAGACAATGCTTCACTTTTTACTGTATAGTTCTACCTTCCACCTGGTATACGCCAAATTTTAGTTCCAAAGGGTCATCAAATTGCACAATGAAAACAACACATTACAGTTTAACCCTACAGTTTTCGTTCAATTAACCGGCATTCTGTGCATCATATTTATGCGCACACACTATCTTATCTCTGAAAAATACCTTTAAAAAAACGCAACGTTTTCCTTCGTATTTCAGCCGTTGGCTAATGCTTATGTTCCATCTCAAAAGTGTGCGATACACCCCCAACTGAACAATGCCAATGATCATCGATAGGCGGGGGGGGGGGGAGGTAATCTACAAAAGAAGAGGAAGGGAATGGGCGTTTTCGATGCCAAATCGGTGCAAACCAGTGAAGCAGTGCAGTCTTGAGTCTTGGACTCTTGGAGTCTTGGTGTTAGTTGACGTAATGTCGTCTCGAGTTCATGTCCACTTTTATGTTTGTCCTTCATTTCTTGTTTTTCGTTTCGCCAATCCTCGAAAATTACCCAGGGAAAGGAAAATGAAGCATCTGTGCCGAGTGAAATTAGTGTGTTGGACTTCATAATCTACAAAGAAATATCGGGAAAAAGGAGAGTGACTCTGTGGGCAAGTACGGAAAAGCCCAGTTCGTCAGACTCAGATGTTTCTTCTTCGTCATCGGTGACTGCTCCACTTTTCGCTCAGGTATCAGCACTAACTGGCGTATTGTATCATATTGAATGGGCATTCGACATCAGCTCAATTGAAAAGCAAGGGGGAGACAAGAGGTGACGTTTAAACTCGAACAACATTCCCCAGATTTCTACAAGCTGACTTTGAACTATTACAAGCAAGACCCTTTCTGATCCGATCTTATTAATCATGCTTTTTTCAAGAAGACGAAAAGTTAGATAAAATCTCACTAAACAAACAGTCGAGAGGCGTGTAAGTGTCAGCCAGAAGCCGTGGAAACGTCGGGAGGCTGGATATCTCGTGGAATTATTTTCCGAAAATGTGCTGGGAACAGTCGTACCGGAAACACCTCCAAGAGGCTTCAGTCAGCCGGCCTGTGACGGAATGGCCGTCTTACGCGAAGTTGCGTCTCTTTCGTGGAGGAACTTTGAACTCGATTTACAATAAGAAATCGTTACGTTCTTTGCTCCAAAGCCCGGCTTGGATGACATTAGTTAGTATCCAGCATATCACTGGTGACGAGATATTCGAAAACTGTGTCTTTTAAGAACATGAAGTAACACTGTATATGGTATCGGCCATACAGCTTGGCGCCAATGGAGTATTGTCGAACTTCTGGAATGCAATGCAAGTAAATTCTCTTTCATTTTTCACTGATTATCTAATGGACTTAATTCACGTTCATCATTGCAGAATCGGTGCGGATCGTCGGTCCTGTACAGGTAGTTGAAAGTTTCCGCATTGACTTGAGTAACGGAATAAACGTATCCATGCTCCCCGGAGTACTCGTTGATAAGAATGCCCACCAGATCTTTGAAGTTAATGTCAATCGATTGACGATACTGAGGATTCTCTAAACGATCTCCTTATCAAAGATTTATTGAGCACCTGGGGCCAGCATACTATCCTAGCGAGTATTGAAATCGACGTCCTAGATGTCCAAACATTGACGTTCAACGTTGAAGTGCAGTTTACCGACGATGTTACCATACGTGGGGATATGGTGATTAACGACCTGCAGAGTATTGTATTGTGCAGAGAATTGTCAATAAAAACATTTTTCTTGAACGAAATAATTAGTTGTTTTTATGTTCACAGTCAGCATCTTTTTAATTCCTATGCTATATTACGCCCTAGCCATTTCGAGATGCGCGTTGCTCGTAATCGCAAATCTTGGTATTAGCAGTCAATACCACCATTGTCATTCTATTAGTGAATTCAACGACCTATTGTTAAACACCTGACGACTTCGGAACTGCAACATATTGTGCACTCCATATTGCATTTTACTTTCCGTTTATCTGTTACTGAAGTATATTTTCATAAGACTCTTTTAGGAACCGATCCTTAAACCTTCAGCATGCTTTGCCAATGCTCAACCGGCACAGGAGTAACTAGAGGGTTAGCGGGATTAAAATTTTCTGGAAATGTCCAGTCTTGCAAAGCTACTCGTTATTTGGTCAAAAAAAAAATGCATGGTTAATAGCTCTGAGTTAGAGCGTTCGACTGCGATACAGAAGGTCTTGAGTTCAAAGCTCAAACGAAGATAAATCTGAAATTCTTGTTGTCTTGAAGTTTTCATTTATCGATATCATCAGTGATAAGACTTCGTTCATTATGTGAAATATTAACTTATAGTAGCTTGCTGCCACAAAATTATCCTAAGTGTAAATAGTTGTCCATAATAGACAAGAAAAAACAAGTGAATCAAAAACAAGACTCATGGCTCAATGGCTGAGCTTCGGCATCGCATGCCGATAGTTACAGGATCGATTCCTGAAAGAGTCAGATGATTAGCAATATATCCCGAGATAACATGGAATTACTTGTACAAAGGCTGTATACACCAAAGCAATAAATTGCACCAAGTGGTAGTTCGAGATTCATGTCGATCGCGCGTGCGTATAGAAATTTGGAAATTCGGTTGCAATGTCTGAGACGCAATAACTTGGAAATGCAGAAATCTGCAGAAAGAAAAAAACATCCAGTTTATTAAAATTTATTGTTGATCCTTGAACAAATTGTCAACAAAATAATTCCCCAGTACTTACCCACTTGGTAAGTTTCTCGACATTGCCTTGCACACTTGGAAGGTATTCTTCCCAGTTCATCGTGAGCCTCCACGTAGAACCTGGAAGGTAATCGGGAATCGAACCAGAGACCTTTGAATTGAGAGGCGGATGCGATACCTTCCTGGCAACCCCCCCTATATCCCCCCCAATGATATTTCAATGCCTATGTAGGACCGTTCAGAGTTACGTTAATGTTTTGAAGACTTAGATCTTAGTGAAATAACTGGCATGGATATATGGAAGAGCATTGGGTTTGCATGTTAGTTACCCTGTGTTCGAATCCCAGAACGATCCGTGGTGTCAATGATGTACAGGCCTACGTAGTGTAAGGTTCACCATGAAGCTGTATGTTCAGTTGTAACATTTTCATAACTTTTATAAATTGACAACATAATATTTCAACTACATGTTTCTGTTTCTTCATCCATCAATTTCTTCATTTGCATATTAGAATTATTGATTACAGGTTTTATATTAGTGTGCCGTAACCTCACAAACATTGAATATAATTTATTTTTATATTGACCTTTAATGGGAATCGAACACCAACCGTCAGCATACGAAGACGATGCTCAACCATTGAGCCAACAGTTACATTCTTTGACCACCTACTTTTCATAGTAACTTAAAGGTAACCTGTTTATTGGCGAAAACCTTTTCACACTTGTAATTATGTTGAAATTTAACCGAAAGTGCTTTAATTCTTCGTATAGTAAATCAAGACAGACAGATAGACAATAAATTTCTTGAGCTGAATCGCTTATTGCAATCTACTTAACTGAGGGTTGAACACAAGACCTTTGAATCCATTGCTCAACGAGCTAACCACACAGCTTAACAACTTATTATGAAGTACCATACAACCCTGCTTTAAGAATTTCTGTTAATTTTAGTCTTATGATGAAGAGTCATAAACTATCATCTAGCAAAAAAAAACCTAAAATACTCCAAACAGGAATAAAATAAAATAAGCCCGACTTTTTACAGTCGGGCTTAAAAAGTTGGAGTTAATAAATGGCTTATGAATCTCGTCATACGCCTGTATTAAATAAACGGACGCAAAATGACGATTTTCTTTATTTCAAACTCATTTATTTTAGAATAAATCCTTCACGTACTGTAATTGTCCCTAAACGTCTTTTCCGCAAACAAGCTCTGCAAAGAAATGCAAGCAACAAATCATTTCTACTAGAAATCGGTTGATATTAAGTTCCTTGAACTAAAAAAAAAGAAAAAAAAAAGAACAAAACAACGTGCGCAGGATAAATTTGAAATCATTTCATTTTGTTTTCTGAAGTGCAAGTCGATCAGAGAAAAAAATTAGCGAAGAGGGAGCAGTTACAATCACACACTTTATGGAAATCAGCTAATCCCCAGTTGCAACAAATTTAAAGGTGTGTTGAAATAGAATTTGTTTAAAAATCTTCCCCTTTAAAAAGATGTTTACGAAAAAGCCTTGTGGGCCATTTCCTTTAAAAATTAGTGGGGGTCCATAAGGAAAGAGGAAACTCAAGAGAATTTTTTTTTAGCTATTTAGGTGTTAGACCTGGCTTTTGACCTCGGCCAAAGAAAAAACATCTCCTTGGGCGAGATGAAAGAAAATGTTTCTAGCTTTTTGTCTGTTCAATTTGATTAGAACTAAAGTAAGGGACGAGCCGTAAAGCATCAAAGGACTCTGAACATATTGCCAAAGAGCGCAATCGGCGCAGGAAACCGAAAGATGGGAGGGGCAAGAGAAGAAAAAGAACAAAACAAAGCGCAACAAAAGAACACAGCACGTTAACGAAAGAATTGAGTCGACAGTAAAAGATTTTTTTTCGTTCTCTCCCACGTGATTCGCATTCAATCAATCCAAGGATATCTTCGGCATCGGCGTGGACCAAAGAAACCAATATCTATGGACCAATAGAGGAAAAAAAAAAGTCACTTCTTCAAAGGCCGTTCTTTTAGTCGCTTAGTAGGAGTATGCGTAAAGCGCGCTGTGCTTTCTCCTTGTTTTGTGCCGTGTTTTTCATAGGTTCCTAAAATCTTCTTAAGCATCACCGTCTTCGTCTTCATCGGATTCTGCTTGTTCAAGCCACATGAGCCAGTTATTAACCTAAAAGAAATGCAAGTTAGAACCGTTTTCTGAAGACGAATAATTGCTATCCATCAAATTTACCTGAAAGAGAGCTTTGCCTTTGCCAGGCGTAACGTCGGTAAGATCCTCCTTCCACTTGAGGAAGGCATCTTCTTCGATGATCTCGAGGTCGTACAAGAGAACGAACCAGCGCAGAAGCATGCCTTTGGGAAAGTTAAGTCCGTGACAGAAGGCCTGAAGTGCGTGCAGTACGGTGACTTGGAGTGAGACATGATCGTGCAGGAAAGCCTGCAGAACGGGTCGATAACGTTCCAGGAGTTCTTTTTCTTTCTCCTGGGTCATCTTGTCCGTGGCGGTAGCAATGGACCCGTTTTCTGTTGTTCCGTTAGTCGTAGGTGCGTCGCTGAGAGCCGATTCTTGAGCGATGTATTTGAGAAGAACGGCAAATAAGGCCGAAATAAAGCCCGGCATCGTGTAGCAGGACTGATCTACATTCTCTTTAATCCACTTATAGAACTGAGCGGGAGTAGGATCGGCTTGAATCTGTTTCCAAAGATCAGATTGGATGCGTAAAAGGGGAAAGAGGAAGCTAAGACCACGATCATCCAAAATTTCACCAAGCCTGTCCTTGTTGCGGTCGAGTTCTGGAAGCATATTCATCAGCTGCACCTTTGATTCGTTAAACAACTTGATCAGGACAGACTTTTCCGTGGCCTGAATCTTGTGCAGTTGCTGTAGTGTCAAAAGGAACAGGGGGTATTGGTATCCACCTTCCAATGGACGAGCCAAATCAGCAAGCGTAGAAAGTTCATCGATAACTGCGCGGGCAGCCAATCCAGCCACAAAAGATTTGGCTCGAGGCACATCGTTCTCTATTTCGGGCAGTTGAGAGACCAACTCCTTGTAGCCGTCGAAAAAGTTAGACGGTGTAATGAGCGATTCTTTCTTTAGTTGAACCATCAACTGGCTAACTAGCTCTCGCTCTGCGTCTGTTTTCTCCAAAACTTTGGCCATCAGACGAGCCAAAACGTGAGCCCAAAACCGCTCAATTGATTTGATCTCCTTTAGGGCAGTGACACTGTCCTCCACTTTCTGATGATTCAGCAAGTCTTCCAATACAGTTTCCGCTTGTTTAACTATGTCTTCCTTTGTGGGACCTTGGTCTTTTCGTGGAGATCTCAGTTTGTCGGCAGCAGTAGAACCTGCAGTTTTGCCCCCAGCGGACTTCATTTCTTGCAGGTTTATACCCATTCCAGGGTTCTTGGACGAATTGGATATTGCCGCCGAATTAGTGAGAGGAAGGGCGGCATCCAATAGGGGACCCAAAGGTCCGGTTATATGGTTGTTTGTGGCAGAAACGTTGGTCGTGACGGACTTCGATAAGATTACAGTCGGTGGTTTGGGTTTGTGTACCATTGAATTGGCTGGCGGACGGAGACTGACTTCTTCCGTGCTGCCTTGACTCCGCTGTTGAGTCATCATCATTTTCTTGAAGCGTGGTGGAAGGTCGTTTTTAGCATTATTGGCCTGGTTAATGTTCTGCTGGTGGTGATTTTGAGCTGAGAACTGTTTGTTGTTCCCACCGCCATTATAGTTGCCGACGCCATTGTTGGATGACCGGTTTGACGAGTAGCTTCCTCCACCACCTCCACTAGCACCGCTACCCGTACTACCGTATGACGGACGTCCACGGTACATATTAGGATTATGCCCGTGACTGTTGTGAGTAGAATCACTATCATATCCGTAACCATCCTAATATTAAATATGATTAGATTTATGTATGTTACAGATGACGAAAATTAATACAAAGACACAAAATGTTTGAATGGTTCTTTCTAACCTGCATGGATGGAATGACCCCAGGGCCGGTTCCAATACTAACGGCTCCCAAGGGAAGAGAACCAAAGACATCTTCAAGTCCGATGCCAATTGGTCCTTTAAGACCCGAACGTGAAACAGGAAATAGTCCTGACGGTGGACTGATTCCCATACCACCAGGACCAGAAGCACCACCTCCCATGCCACCACGATGCATACCTTGCATGAGGTGGGATCCAGGTGGTGGTAGGTAGACGCCACTGTCTCGGGCAGCTTCTTCTCGAATCTGTTGAATGGTCCGAGGCCCGTCAGTCGAGGCGATTTTACGGGGCTGCCAGTGATTTGCACGCAGGTCGATGGCATCCTGCATCATGAAACGAATCCGCGAGGGCAGCTCCTGGTTGACGGCATATGCAGCCATCCGGTCAAAATATTGATCCATCAAGGATTTAGCCTTGTCGATGTCGAGAATCCTACCACAGGTTCTCATGATCTGGCATAAACATTCCAAATCTTCTGCCATCTCACGAATGCCTCCCCTGCGCTTCCTCTCCAAGAGCTGTTGGATACACATATGGAGGATGGCGCCCTGCAACATACCCAACTTGCCCAATTCACCAATAAACTTAATGTTGCCAAGCATTTTACGCTTGGCCGTCTGACGTTGCTCTTCCTCGTCGGCTGTGAGAGAGCCATCGCGGCTTTCGAAGACCTCTTGAGCGGCCGAACGATTTTCAAACTCGACACGGCACTTGGCAAGCAATAGCTGCCGGAAGGTAGAGATACTGGGGGTACTGCCGTTGGCGTTAGTAGGTGGCTCAAAATTGGGGGCTTCTTCAGAGAGTCGCCTGCACAGCTGTGCATACATAGAACTGTACTTGGGTTCATCTAAAGCCTTCTCAAAGATGAGTAAAATCACTCCCTTTAAGATGGTAGGAGAGTCCAACCCTATGCACAGCAAATCATCGCTCAACTTTTCGAACTTTTCTGGAGTTAGTTTGTTTAGGATACCGCGAACCTAGGAAAATGAAAAACCAGAGTTAAAAACCATTGATTACATAACCTAAAAACAAACTTCTCATAACCTAAAATGAAGATAAACTCGTAACTGAAGCTGTCAAACAAATACTTGGTTTTAGGTACAAACATATTCACCTTTCGAAAGACGATGTCATTCTTATTTTCATTAGAAGGTGCATCTCGTTTGTAAGTACTGGGAGGAATCCATCTGCGATTGCCTGTGGACACTTGGGAGCGTGGATCGTCCCTGAAAAAGAGAAAACTGATCAGAAAAGGAGAATAGTCTGAACAAAAAGCAGGACACCGGGAAATAGTTTGACACCATTCCTACCTTCCATATATGGCAATGGAATAACAAGTTATGCATGGCAATGAACTGAAAAGGGACAAGGATGAAATGTAATATTTATGTTACCTTCCTCCTAGGCTACGAGAAGCACCCCCGTGTCCTCGCTGCCCGTCCGTTTTGCTTTGAATTGGGCCCGCCAAGGTGAAAAATTATGGAGAGACACGTCCCAACTGCGTTCTTTTCACAAGTAAGTGAAGCTAGAGAAATGAAATGGGGACACAGATGAGTCAATTGATGTTGCACTGGCTAAATATCGTAATATAATGCGTAGGGTAGCAAAGAAACGACGACGTGTATTTGACGCAAACGAGTTTCGCAACACACTTTAGACTATCGGACCGAGAGCCCTCTACTGTCGAACTTGGAACGTGAGACTAGTGGGGGAGAGAGGGGGAGGTAATTCATGGAGGAGAATTCTTTGTCAGTGACCTAAATTTTCTTTCCTTTTTCCAATTCGCAATGTGCCCAAGGCCGACGGTTTTCCTATTTCTCAAGGGCTCCGTTTCCTCAAATACTGTACTTGCTTATTAAGATGACGTGCGAGAGAATTCTCGAAAAAGAAGTTTCTCTTGCACGTAGAACGATAAACTATACATATGTTACGTCAACATTATACTCGGTTCCATGAAAAAAGTAACGCAGGCGCAAAGGAAAACCCTCGAAAAGTGGGAGGGTACATTCCCCAACCCTGCAGATGACGCAAGGGATACTACGATACACAACCGTGCGGGCACTAAATAGGAACGAAGGGCGCACGCAATCAAAATCAATATTACGCACCGGATGAGGGTGGTAGCTGCAGCCTTCTTTTCTCTTTGACCGCCCTAGCATGCTATATTCTACTTCACGAATCGCATCCGATGTCTAAATATTGATCGACATCTCGGGGTTGGCACCTACGGTTACTTCGATGTAAGCCACGGTTTGTTCACTACACAAGTTCACGCAATCTTGGCTAAATGCATAATAACTCGAAGGCGATGGACGCCCATTTCCGAAATAAGTTCAATGGCACCTACACACCGATATCAAGGTCTCCACATTTCTCTGCGTACACACACGCACTTGGACCGAGACACATTCCAAAAAGCCCTAGCTACCCTCAGGGCCCGAAGGGACGCACCAAAACGAGTCTTTCCCCGTAAAAAAAAAAAAAAAAGATGGCTTCCCTAAAAGAATGTCTCGTTTTCAAAGCGGAAATACATAATTCTAACAACGGGGCAGACGAAGCTTTCGAGTGCAGGATTTGGATGCATCGTTCATTTTTTTTCTAAAAAAAGGAGAAATATGAATTGGATAGAAAGGTAAACGACCTTTAGCGTCTCGAGAGGGCGCCATGTGAAGGCTTGTGGGATGTTGCATTTTTACGTCCATTTCGTAACACATTTTGTCTGCCAAACCCTAATTAGATGCAACTCTGAAAGTAAAGACTCTGCTTTTCTTGCTATCGGATTACCAAAACCAAGGTGTTTCTCGTTACACTAAAACTAGCTTTGATTCGGACACCCCTTCGATTGGCGATGCTACTAATTGGATGCAAAGCAGACAGACAAATGCCTTTGTTCTAGTGAATTCTTCGAGCGATTCGTCACTTGTATCACGGTTCACAGTCGCGATGCCTGTCGAGCGGCGTCGTATATTATCCGACTAATACCCAAGACAAAGGAAAACATGGCGGAAAGACATGATAAATGGCTCAAGTTCTAATTCGAACGAAGAAAAAAACTTGAAATGTACTTACAACGCTCGAATCTTCTGAGTGATGGGAGCCTATACTCTTTTCAGTGGAGGCAAGGCTGATGACTTCCGCCCTACCCAGTTTGCCAAACGGGACTATGGAAAAGAGTCGGCAACTGGGAGGCTTCTCTACAATTCTCCTCCTACCCTTCCCCCCGTGGCGCTACACTTCAGCTGATATTTCCGAAGTGTATTGATAGATGGCGTGGGTGATCTCCATTTCCAAGCGGCACCTAGCGCTTAAGCACGAAGATTTTAGCGTCACTGAAACACTCACGCTATCCGGTACAATGGGTCTGTGGCGTGAAAATTTGCCATTTGGCGACGGACCAACTGAGATCAAAGATTTTCAAGATTAAAATATATTAAATATTATTCCATATATTCCGCCGATCCACGAAGACAATTGAAAAGATAATGAAATACAAATTAAAGCAAGCGCAATTCGAAGGAAACCCACGTAATTTTGCCATTTTATTATCGTTGTTCGAATATCTGTCAGAATACCCTTGCAATCTTAATAAGCGAACAGCAAGGCTTAAGCTACGTGATCGGTGAATAGACTTTTCCAAGGTTTTGTTTTAGCTACTTTCTCGCCGGTCCCGCGGCCGAGCATACAAAGCCATTTTGAGAGTCAAGTACACGACGCGTGTGATTCACAGGTCTTGGAAACGGCCTTGAAGAGAATAAAGTATTGGAATATTAAATATCGATCGAGGGTGCCATTCTGCATTGGCAATGGCAACATAACTTTGACGACCTCCTTATGGAATTAAAAAGTAGCACTGAAACTTATGCAGAATAAGATAATTTTTTTTCGTTACAGTTTCATTGTTATTTCATTCAATAATAATAATTGGTTCCATGTGATTAATCCATTTTCAATGGAAATTTTTTCGGAACTTGACATGGAACTGACCTCCCATCAAGTATTCTATTGACATCTTATAGAGATACGCCATTGAGCCATCGCAAATTTCGTGCAAAAAAGCATTCCAAAATAAGTTATATTTACGGATATTTAATTCAAAAGAAAAAGCGCACTGACTTGAATTTGGAATTGAAATTGAATGTTAGGTCCAAGCAGCTCGTCTCAATTCCCCCTTGCAAAGCTATCGATTTACAGTATGGTGGTGTCCAGAATTTGAAATACGAAATTCAGATAATATTGAAGTAATTCTGCCAATTGAAATATTAATAGCTCCTCCAGTTCCTACTGGAACTATAATTTTGCGGCAAGAATTGACAACTTCTTCCCAACGTTATTACTTTTCCACATTTTTTTTATAACAACGTTCGTGCACACAACTGTGCATCTGAACATGCATGAATAGAAACTGGTTGGAAGGTACAAGACGGCGGGACTGGGCAAGATCAATATAACATTTCCCATGAGGGAAAAAAGGGGAAATTCATACGTGAGTTGAGAACGACACGGAATGGCGGATAGGTGTTGTTGCTGCCTGCACCATATCCTACATCCAAGTTAAATTTAGAAATGAGTAAAAAAAACGTAAAAAATAGGCGTCGTCAAGAACAGTCAATTATATTTCCTTTTCAAGCTATCGGTATTTACAATTGGATCTATTTCGTCAAACTGACGAGCGAGGCTATAGAAAATGCGCGTTGTCATGCATTAAATACTAAGGAGTCGTAAACTAGCTCAATCATTGGCATGTCTGGTTCCAACTGATGTAACCAAGTCCAAAGAATAGTTTATCAGACAGTTTGACAGCTCCAGTGGCCTTGCCGTACGCAAAATTCCGTGATGGTTTGCAATTTTTTTAAGTCAGAGCCTTTCATCCACGTCGCAATCGAGGCCCTGAGCAATCATTCAAAGTTAATGGAGTACTGATGTATACAAGGCACCAACTCCCAAATTCAGAGGCTTATACAACAATTCGCGGTAAGTAGGTTCGGGATTCCCTGTCTTTTTGATGTACCCCAAGAAGAAATGTGCAAAAAGCAAACTTTTATGTGGACTTCTCGATGCCGCCCAGTTATGGTAAAACTCTTGCTTTCGTGGGAAGCATTTGATTCATCAGGCATGTTGTAAACTGTTTGTTTAGTTAAATAAGCAAATCATATGACAATAGGTTTCAGCAGTTTTTTTTAGGTCAGTCAATCATCATTCCGGTGAGGTAACGACCGTGAACCATACCTTTACGCAAGTATTTTTCCCGAAGCCGCATGACTCCCGCTTACCGACCCGTCGTACTCAATCGGGTCTCTTTGCTCTTTCAGGCCTGACGACATCTTAGTCAGGTGACTGCTTTGTTTTTTGTTTGTTTTTTATAGTAACGATATATAGATATGACATCTCACGTGATTTATTAACCGCAATTTATAAATGACGACAGGGGTGTGGTCAAGGCACGTGATGGGGTACAAAATCACATGATTCCTGCCAATGTCCACGACTTCTCTATTATCTTTGCAATTTAGGAAGAAAAAGGGGACGGTATTCTACTGGGGCATTAGTCCAATTTGTTATAGTGATAGTCTTATAGCCGTGACGGATCTCGTTCTTTTTCCGTCATGGATTAATTGCCGGAGTTTCAATTGTGATCGACGAAAGGCAGCACAAATATTTTGGTGAATTCTCCTTTCTTCGGTTTCTAGTTCAATCTTTTCTCTCGAAGGCTGCTTTTATTCAACAAAAAAACAAGTGAAGCCGTTCAGCAGTACAAGTTGCTTTGAAATTTCCAACAGAGATGACTTCTCGTGTCCGGTAAGTTGGAAAAGGAATTGTTGGGCTGATTGATATAGTATAGGCTAACGGAACAAATAATCAAACATCCTTCAAAGAAAAATCAAAATTGTAATTAAATTTTTTATTCTGGAAGCTGGGAAGGAGTGGACGAAGTTGACCAATCGAAGAATGGTGTGTTATGCGCATCACCATCCGAAATAGAAGGAATTGTAAAGCATCCAAGGAAAAGAACGTCTATCGAATTCATTTGCACAGCCGTCAGAAATTTGTCCCATCATTCCACATCGTCCCATCCCAAACCGATTGAGGTCAGACCAGAGACAAAGAAAACTTGCATCTGCGATGCGAACGCGGATGAGGTGAATCCGGAGAAACATCCTGTCACGCCTGAATCACAAGACAGGTATACAATACTCTTGCAAATAGAACACACCTTCATACTGAGATTTTCATTATTCTCAATGATTACATAAAGTGGAATCATGGTAGGAAGCAGCGCACCTAGGGCTGAAGACGTGGCAAAAATGGAACAAGAATCCCTTCTGAAAACAGTCAAAGGTAAACAGTTCCAAGAAGGGACAATGAAACACACTCGGAACGAAATTACCTTGGCCCAGCCTTTACCGACAATCAACGATCGAACGTCTTTGCCGGCATTTAGCGGACTAAATACACCAACGCACCAACGAAAGCATCCGGATAAGATGGTCAAACTGTGGAAACAACAAGGCAAGTAAGTTCGCTCAAGCTCCATTTAGTTTAAACGAATCACAGAGAAAATTAAAATTATGGATTACTTAAAAGGCAAGCTACTGTGGACATACTGAGTGCGCTCTACGGTATCATGTTGGTCGTAATGGGGGTGGCTTTTCCTACTTCCCAAGTCATTTCAAGCAAAATCCCATCACACTATTATGAGGTAAAAATCAGATATCACGAAGCAAAAAGTGACCACAAATGACAGCATCAGTTTGATACGTACAACCTTTTTTTGAAACAGGGTTTTTACGCTTACCTCTACTTTGTTGCCATTGGTTTCTTTGGCTACATCTACATCCTCTTAAAAACTCAGTTCAACCTTTCGTTGACGTGGAAAAGACGTAAGTTGATTTAATTCAGTGTCTCACTTCTTGGCTCTTGAGTTAAACGACATTCCGATCCAGGTTGGTTTCAAATGGTGCAGCGTCTCAAAGCCAAGAAATGTACGAAAATCGAGGCTAGCAATGAAGGTGTCTTCCAAGGCGACGGTTTGACCATGGAGGATATTATGACTACCAGATTACGGGTGACTCTCGGGAAAGAACTCGATCCCAGACGAAGCGCTAATCACGGATCGTTCTACCTTCGAATGGGAGCTGTCGGTACGTTTCCATTAACCCACATATATAGCGTAGGCTATAGCTTCAGGATAAACTTTAGTATTTTTTCTGTAACATAAAATCTTCCCTACATTTGGGACGGAGCAGTATTTGGTGTAGGATCGATGATCTACTCGGGTTTGGAATTTGCCCAGTATTTTGAAATGTCATCAAATCCGCTATGCGACGACATCATGATGGCAGTCCAACCTGCCTCTCGTATGCTCTTTACATTTTTTCAAATGTATTTTGTTTTCCTCAACGCCAAGGTAGGCTATTTGCAACCTTTTTATTTTGTATATAGAATAAATAGAAATTATTACACCCTGTGTTCCCGTTTATTCAGATCCAGATCATCAAGAACAGTAACATCATTGTAGCTCGATTCGGAATGATGCACATCATAGCGACAAATCTCTGTGTCTGGCTTAACGTCATCATCCAGGAGACCAAGCACGAGATCCTCCACTTCAAGCAGCATAGTGATGACCATGAAATTGACCAACATCTTGTTCTCGTACATGGCGAAGAGCCCGTTCAAATAGCAGGTTTTTGACAGATTGGGTTATAGAAAAAGGTAGCTTTGAAAACGATTAAAAAACATGAAATAATTGTTGAATAACGTCTTGCAGCGGAAGAGCACAGCCCTTACGCTTCGGCCGTGATCGGACATTGGGTGAATAAGACAGTCGGTGCCGTTTTGCTGGACGGGCAAAATGAAATCCATCAGCATCGGTTGGTCAAGCGGACACTATCGGATGAATGTCATCGTTCAGACTTGATGGTAAGCCATTTTCATTTTTTATTCCCTCATTATTTCAAAATTAATGTGTTGTTTATGGCTAATATTAAAGGGCACATTAACGCAGAATGCTAGTCCCTTTTTGTTCCCTTGTGCCATCGAGTATTCACTCATCTGTGCTGCAATTATGTACGAAATATGGAAGCATACACTGTTAAAACGGAACTCCCCACTTTTGCCCACTTGTAAGTGGGCAAAATGAAAGTCCCCACCTATTAGTGGTGGTACCCACTTTTTAGTGTATGGGTACACCTATGCATACACTTACTTCAAAGTGTATTTGCCCACCTAGGTTATAAGTGGGCATTGGTGTATGGTACCGTGGTACACTAATAAGTGGTGAATTAGGTGGATATTGGTGTAGCTTTGACAAAAAAAAAAAAAAAATAAAACAATTAAATTAACGAAAAAAAGCAATCAGTCCGCCTTCTTCAAGCGAGTCTGAAGCTCTAATTTATTAATGATTGCTCCTTGGTTATAAAACTTACGAAACAGTGTTAAAACAGCACACGTAACATAAAAAACACAACGTACATGCAAGATCAAGATGAAACAATCATATTGTCGCCGCGGGACTGGGCTGTGGCAATGTTATCAAGGCAGTTGGCAAATTCCTGATTGGAAGCGTTTATCCCGTGTTTTCCAATTTTAAAAACAAATTGTTCAAAAAAAAGAAAATACTTATCTAAATACTGGGGATATTCTAACCGGAAAATAAAAAAAGAGGCAAATAGAACATGGAAGGCATTTGCACTACAAGGCCCCACTGGGATGATGGTTTTGTCTATTACTAGATGGAAAGACAAGGGATGCTCCAACGATCCGCTAACGACGAGGAATGGCTGTTTGTGGTAGATGTCGTCCTTTGATTCCACGATGGATGAAATAAGGGAATTTTCCTGGAACAGAGAATAACTAACTAAGAATGGCGACCATGTAAGAAAAAAAATATGAAAATACCTTGACGAAATAGAAAAGACGTCCAAGTTTGGACTCAAAATCAGCTTTCTTAACTCTGGAGACGCTGGGCATTAGTTTTAAACACAAAACTAATGCCCTAAGCGATTCTATCGAGCACATTCCAAAAAAAAAACAAATAATAAGTTACAAAATGTATACTGTACTTCATTTTTCAACTCATTAATTGACAGTCATACCATCAGTTGTTTTTGGGACGTCAACTTTTGTCCTTTCGGCCAGTCCAATTAAAGATGACTGAAATCGTTGAAAGAACCGCGTTTCCAGGCTAGAGTGCACCCCTTTATATTTTCGGTGAAAGTCGTGCAAAATCTGAAAGAAACCTAAGTATGTAAATAGCAATTTTTATCAACAGCATAAACTATAGGCGTACCAGTGATCCGTTATCAAAGTCCACATAACGCGGATATTCTTCGAACACCTGAGACGCACAGGTGAACTGCTCAGAGATTTGTTTTTCGCGGAAATTAAACGTCTTCTCCATATAGTCATGGATTTTGGTTTTGTTTGATGCAGAAGGACCGTGCACCTTCAGCCAAGATACCTAGTAACAGTTTTCAAACAATGGAATAAATTGACTTATAATTAAAAGTGAATAAAAATCTTACCATTGACACCATCATCGATTCATCGATCATCACCGTCCCTCCACTGATTTGCATTTCACCATTTTTTGGCTTTTTTCTTGCCTTTTTCTCATTAGGTGCATCTGGTGTTTTGTTTTTTTCCCTTTTCCTTATTCCTTTGCTTCTACGCATTTCTTTTAATTTGTTCTCAATGAAGCCTCCGGCTTTTGGATGGAAGTATATGTCGTGGTTCATGGTTATTTTTCCTTGTGCGTCAGTGACTTTCGTCCCTAAGCACGGAAAACTTTTCACTAGGGCTTCAGCCCAAAGGTGTTTCGTAGATGTTGAGGGAAAATACTTGAATGCATCAGTCTTCACAATATGTTCGCACAAGATTTGAACAATCGTTATTCTTTCATCGCTTGTGATAAATTCCTCGTTTCTTGCCAAGTAATCAACAATTATACGTCTCCCATCACAATGTTCATGATCACCAAAAATTAAAGGAAAATGCCGCATAAGACATAAACTTTGCGCTGCGCGCTGTTTTATATTGTAATTCCCTTGCGCACGCAAAGTTGCATCCGAAAATTTTGCACTGGGTTTATTTGATGAATCAGAAATCCCATAATGAAAAGAGCTTATCCGTTTGTTAATAAAATTTGCGTTCAAACCATATTCTACTTTACTGATCCCCCACTCTTTGAAACACAATTTTAAAAAAAAAGGAACAAGGCCTTCGGCGAAATCATGCATGACATCTAAAATATAGTTTTCGCCGATATGAAAAAACTTGCTTTGGTTTAGATAACAAGGGCCCTTGATACCTGTAGAGGGATCCCCATTAGGGAAACTGTCTGGAGAATTTAAAACAATTTGGACTGCGTTATCGATGGACAATCTACTTCTAAGATTTAAAGAGTCTGTAGTTCCATGATTCCGTATGTCAGCTCTTCCTACGTCACAAAGGCGACATAATTTTGTGGCGGACGGACTCATAAATCCCCCTATTTCATGAGCCCCCTTTGTGTCCGCGCAAAGGGTCGCTATAGTTCCATGAATATGAAAATTTGGCCTGTGTGGAATGTTAAGTAGCATGCCCCCCTCTGACTCAAGGACTTTGATCTCCTTCATAAGTTCTTGGATGACAAATTTGAACCCGTAATGCTTCAAATCTTTACTTTTCACAATAGCAAAGGGATGAATGTTTTTTAAGCAAGAATTTAGGAAAGGAGGCAAATTTAAAATCATAAAGCAAAAATGCCCAATTTCGTGTTTTTTGGTTTTACTTCCCAGTGGATTTACTAACTCAACATCATCAAAAAAAAGTTGTAGGCGGAGAGCGTGGGGATATTTGCTGAAAAGTTCGTGACTCTGAAAATGAAAACTGTCTCGATGAGACCGGATAAACCCGTCCATCGACGGTTTTTCAGAAAAATAGATATTAAAAAATTTCTCGTTAGAAAACAAGCCCGTTAGGGTTGACCTTAAACTAATGTACTGAAAAGTATCCGCCACTTGTTTTGCTAAGCATGTCCCCTTCCTATTTCGCATGGGCCTTTCCTGAATTCCGACAAAAATTTGTTCTGGAGGCGAAAATTTGTACATATCCGCAAAACATACTCTTCTCTTGTGTGGCGTGGACAATTTTTGCAATGAAAATATTATTTGATCTTTACTTAAAACATCAGGATCATTAAAACAGCTAAGCAAAGAATCTGTTAAAAAAGTTAGGGCTGTTTCGCTTACATTAAAAATTGCGGACAAATTAAGCATTAGTTTTGCGATGCTAAAATCAAGTTTGCTGCATTGAACTGCAAATAGATTGCCATTGTGTACCCTATTTTCAATGTCATGACAATCTTCCTGGCGATGCTGTTCATCTTCACTTCTGGCACTGTCTACGGAAATTGAATCGTCATCACTGTCAACGACGTTTTTTTCACAAACCTTCAAGTGATATGCAAAATTGGCAAATGAACCTAAGCTCTGCTGGCACCCATTTTGCCCACAAACTAAATCATTCCTTTCCCTCCCTGCGGTTTTAAAACCATGCCGTTTGCGAAAATGTCTGGTAAGTTCTGTGTAAGGCCCGGCGATAACCTTCCCACATTTAAAACAAAAAAAGTTATTACGCCTCCGATGAACACGCGCCATGCTTCCCACAGCAAGACAAAAAACTTAAATTCTATGCCAACGCAACAATTTCACAAAAAATTAAAAATTCATTAAATGAATGTCGATTTACAATTCACTGAACAACAAGAAAACACTTACCAAATGTGAGGATCGTAGCACTGAAAGAAGATGTAAATGGATAAAAAATATCTGTCATTACCGGACGAGGTAACGACGTGCTCAGACTTTCAGCGGTAACTAACTTCGCCTACTACCCGAGTGTAGGCATGTCATTACACACCCGTATTGGCAGGGCTGACGTTGAGTTAACGTCTTTCGTTGAAGTTTACGTAATGGAAGCGACGTTTGTCGTTCGCTGAATAGACTAATTCCCCCATTACTTTATGAACTTACCAATGTTTATTAAGAAGAATAAAAAGTTTAGTATTATTTGAATAAAAATACACTTTCTGTTTTTCAAGAATTTCAACAATAGATTTCAGAAATATCTTTCGACAACTACATCTTTTGATTTGACCTTGGGGATTATTTCGCCTGAGGATCCTGACGGGGGGATGATGAAAAATTATGGGGAAGGGTGTAACCGCCACTGGGTAGAACGGGCTATCGTCCTAGGGATACATACACTTGCAACTGGGCACACGAATTAGTGTATCTACGCACTTTTTGCAAGTGTTGCGGTGAACCACTTAACTAACACTTACACGGCAACACTTGTTCAGTGTATCAAAAGTGGGCAAACTTTTTTAACAGTGTACGGGAGAAACGGACCAGCATCATCACTGGCCGGCCCGCTCGACGTCTGACTCTCCTGCAGGTGCTCGAACTCCACGAACACCCGGTGGAAACTTATATCCTTATTCTCAACGTCGTTCACCTCATCACTATTCCGTCGATTGCACAAATGCCAACAATGGCCTCTTTTTCGGAATATTCGTGCTAGTTTTGAGTATTTTATCCATGATCCTTTTCTTTGTTCTCATCCATCGAGAGGACTATAAGAGCACAGCCATTACCATCGTCCACCTGACCGAGCTCATTCTTTACATCATGACGTTAATTGCCGTCCTCATTGGAATCATACAGGTAGATCCTGTGAGCTGAAAGATGATAGCGATTGCTACATGATCTGTTTGCCAATTTAATTCCAGGTGAGCCAGTTGCAATTCGACGCTTCTCATCCGCTCGATCTGGACAACATTCTGCTTATTGTCGCGTTAACTGGCGTCATTTCCTACAATGTTTTTACCATAATTGGTACGCAGTTTAGTGACCATCCTGATAGGATGTTGGTGCTCATCAATGCATTGACGGCCGTCGTGCAGGCCGTTGCTCAAACTGTCTTTGTGCTGGGCTCGTCCAAGCGGCACTTGTACACTAGACGGCAGGAACAGCGCAAACCTGGCCGTGAGGTTGTGACTTTCTTAATGGTCACCAACTTTGCAATGGTATATTTTATTATCTGTCTAGTCTATTTTTTTATCTAATGAATATTGTTTGGGGGGAATCAAATAGTGGGCCATCATCACGTTGGAAAAGAGTCGATTCGACGCCCATCCGGTCCAATCTCAGTTTTTTGGTCAATGGCCATGGACTATCATCACCAACATCAGCTCGCCACTTGCCATCTTTTACCGCTATCATTCGACCGTTTGCCTCTGCGAAATATGGAAGCGGTGCTACAAAGTCTCTGAGAGACACAACCATTTACCGTTACAGCAGCAACCAAGCGTGTAGTTTCACTTTATCCATTTCCATTAGGACAGACAGTTTCCTCTACATGCCAAGAGAATCTGGCTATGTTATGCTACGCAATCTGTACATTCAACATATACAGTGCAGTAGTGCCGTTACGATTCGTCAATAGTTACTGCAGAGCTCAACCTTTAATCAACAATCAACTAAGCAAAATTATACAATCTCCAGCAGAGAATTCTAACTTGCGTGATGTTAACACGGGATATCAACGTGATTATATAATACAAAAATGGACGCGATTGGACGACCTGTGTCATTAATAATTTCGAGGACAAACTTGAAAGTTAAGGAATGTTTTTAATGCAGAGATTTATTGGCTCGTACGATGGCCAGCTATGACAGGTGCTGACGTAATCATTCTTTGAAGTAGTGCAATATCGATTGACATGTTACGCAATGCAGTGGTCTTTCTCGTTTTAGGGGAGAATCGTGAACCAGCTTCAGCAAGCATTATGATAGGATACTTTTTCCTTATAAGAAACAATTTCCATAAAATAATTTTAAAATTCTTTTGGGCGTTAAGAATCGGGCAGGTATAAGGAACTGGAGAAGTTTAAGAAGAAAAAAAATTGGGATTAGCAGTATGGGTGACAAACGTGTCTAGAAACTTAAATTAGCTGAGATATTTTCTAACGTTACGTCATTGTGTTTTCCACCAGTGCAAGTATCCTCAAAGAAAAGTAGCAATTGACCGAATCATGAATCGAATTATGTAGGAGAGACGACGTACAGTTTAACTTGTTTCGAAACAGGTGAGCACCAAACACCTTATTCTAATTATCACTCACCTTATACTGTTTTACTTTAATTTTGAAAATGGATGAAAAAGGTCCTATTATAAACTCTTTCACGGTAGGTGGAAGACATTGTGAAATAGTTAAAAACTCACGTTTGACTATTCTAGAAGAGTTTCGATTTTCCTGTAACAAAAATTTAAAAAACAAAGTTTGTGCGTGCAAGTGGCATCGGTCCATTACACTTGTTTTGGATTTCACACCATTCATAAGGTGACTTCATTTTAGGGAAAACATTCTTGGAGAACACACATCGCTTTTCAGAGGTTGCTATTCTTACATAAATAAAAGTGAATATTGATGAAGAAATACACGCACAGTTGGATAAAATTGCATAAGAAACATGGCGTTATTTGTAAGACCGTTTGAACTGCAAAAAGGACGTTTAAAGAAGACTTGATTAGTTGTTTTCAAACGATGGGGCAAACTATTCGTATTCTCATCGAGCAAGCAAGCCAACGTCAATGACGGCATACAGAACAGATCCACAAAAGATTCTGTTCTATTAAAAGTGAAGAAGCATTTTTCTTTGTCGTTATTTGAAGTTAGTCAGCGTCCGTTCGTTGAAGGTTCATCACTTCAAGTTTTAACTAGCCGTTGTTAAAAGAAAGAAGGAGGCCGGAGCGACAAGGATCGGTACGGTACATAGCCAAAGACTTGATCATGTCTGCAGTTTCATACTGTAGTCTTCGTGATGGATCGTGATGGTTCGTGACGATTTTTTTGTTCTTGCTTTGTATTAGCTGATTTTTGTAAGTCACTTGGTAGTAATGACTTGCCAGTTCATTTCGTGACACGGGGGGTTGAAGACCGTAGAAGTAAAAACAAGGGGGGAGGTGTCAAACAAGGACATGCACACCCGACGTTTCCTATAAATAAAAGTAGCAACCAAAAATTGGCAAAACGACACACTAAGTTAGTTGGCCGAGTTGAGAGGCAAGTGGTTGTGCGTCAACAGGCGGTAGCGTATCGCTGACAGTCACGAATTTCCATCCCGCGTGAAATATCTTGAATTACCTGTTTGCCATTTACGATTTCCCGTTAAAATCTTAGCGATTGCAGCAGCAATTTGACTCGACTTGTGGGTTTGTTTTTCATTCCACACGACCACGTCGTTGTAAACATCTTTGTGCAGGCTTTAGACTGCAACGTTTATAGACAGATCCAAATTTAGAACTGTTTTTTTTTGCGTAGCGGTGTTATGGTGCGACAAGAAAAGAAGCAAAGCAGTCCTGCCATATTTTCTCATCAGCAATCCCCTAACGGTGAAGCCTGGAGAACAACAGCTCTAATCAACATGTCACAGCCGTGTCTCTCGTACGTATATTGATGTCTCGTTTTCAAAACGTCCCTATTTCCTAAACAAGCACCATTCAGAGAGTTATGATTACGGCCCCAAAAGCGATTCGATTCTGGGGAGTTCAATAATAGAACTGGTTATCCTATAAAATATAGAATGCTGAGTGTACTTTACCTTACTATAACTCTCAGTCAAAATACTGGCACACAACATTGACCACAAATATAAATTTAACGGTAAACCAGTTGTTTATTACCGCTTTATCGATAAAACTTTTATGGTTGCAGCGAAGCCCTTTTGCCCGTGCGGGATTGTACCTGATTATTATTGTTTCTTTTTTTGTTGGACGATTACTAATTTGGCTCCTAGCCCTTTCTAACACATCACCTTCTCATAGAAGTACAGCGTCAACAAGTTAAATCCCTTTGAACGGAAATGAAGTCAAATTGATTGCCGAGCAATTTACTGATTTTTCATGAACGCACTCAGGAATCTACCTTCGTGGCAAACAGAACAACGTTCCATGCATGAAAACGATGACATGGTGGTCGATGGCCAGCCGACTGAAACAATGCAGCTTAACTCCGACTGCGAACCGATTGACAATTTCGGAATCTTGGGCCGGAAGGATTCAGGCATTGGTGTTCCAACTGGAGCTGAACAGCAATCAGAGCCGACTACACCAATTGATGAATACTGCTCACCTGATTGTGACTTGGGCTTTCCTAATCGTAACTGGATGCCAGTGGGATTAAAACCTTCAACAGCGCCTTCTTCAGCCAAACTGACAATAGTGATGGCAGAAAATATGGCGTCATCCGGTTGGATGGATCAGATCGAAGCTAGCGACGTGATCAAACTGAAAAGAGATCAAACCATCAAATCTCGTACCTCACCGGGTTTTAAGACAACGTTTCTCCATTTACCCAACCATTGTGAAAGGTGAGATCTATACACCCGACAGTCCCCTATCCAAAAATACAAATTAAAAAACGTTTTTCTTCACATGGATAAAGGCGTGCGGCGACGAGAGAAGGAACTCCTTCGGCAATGTCCACCTGTACCGCCGTGAATGTGGCTGCCGTGCCGGATACGCTGTCTAAACGATGGAAGAAACGCGGCGAGTGAGTTGCAATTATGTGTCAATCAGTGGTCAACGAACCGGGAAACCACATTTTTGTTTTCAAATCTATTTTATTCTCGGCTCTTTCTCAATTATTATTTTTTTAACAGTGACGCTGTTTTAGCTGTAATTAGCGCTATGTACGCCAAGTTTCTCATCGTGCTGGGACTGGCTTTCCCAATGACGGAAGTCATTTCCAACCATGTAACGTCCTCTTCATATTTGGTAAAAATCTTTTTTTCCCAAGTTAATGCTATGGCGTGGAGTTTTTCTACTATTTGTATTTCCCGTTTAGGGTTTCTACTTGTATCTCTACTTTGGTTGCATCGCTTATTTCCTGTACGTTTTCATCACGCTGCTCCGCAACAAAGCCAACAAGAATCGGCATTCATGTAAGATCTATTGCAAAACCCATAAATTATTTAGAGTCAACACCTCAAAGTCCAGTTTGCGATTGAACGAGTTTCCGGTTTGAACTGGCTACAATCAACATTAGCCTATATATCTCCCTGCTTTTAAGCAAGCTCACCACGTTCGGGGGGATGGTGAGTATAAGCCACATTGCGCATACGAGAAATATGTATACCTGCCTCTGAACGCACTGCTTCATTCCCGATAAGCCAGAAGTAGTTTTTTTTTATCCCCAACATCTAAAATCGAATGGAGAATTCATAACACGCAAACGGCGGGGCAGCCAACGTTTGGTGGGGATACGCTCATTGGTTGTTTTCGTATGCTGGACCAAAGCATTGTGTATTCTAGTTACGTTTCCTGGTGATGTTTTAAAAACCAGATTTCTGCATAGTCGCAGATCCGGATTTTAGAATTTGTACTACTTTCTTTACGTTATTATTCATTGTTGTTTTACGCTTCATCAGTTTGCGGGACGAAACAATCGATGGTGGAATTTAAAGAGCCCGATGACTTTCTTGATGAAGTGGCTCATCACCCACGATCTTATAGCGATCCAACGTGGAATAAACCAACTCATCACGGTTCTTTTTATCTGCGAATTGGAGCCGTCTGTAAGGAGCGATTGATTACTTTATAGCAGACACCCGAAACTTAAATGATGCCATTATTTTTGTAGCATTTGGCGTCGGTTCAATGATCTATTCCGGTCTGGAATTTGCGCAGTACTTTGAGATCGATGCCGGCAGTTACTGCGACAACATTCTGATGGCCGTCACACCCGCCACTCGTATGGTATTCACCTTCATACAGATGTACTTTATTTTTTTAAACGCAAAGGCACGTACTGTCAGTTTTATTTATCAAAAGAGATGGTGACGTAACGGATTTCATTTTTGTCAACAGATGGGCGTTTGTAAACCCAAAGCCATTGCTTACTTTGGCCTGATGCATATGGTAGCAACGAACCTCTGCGTTTGGCTGAACGTCATTATCGAGGAAACCAAACACGAAATCCTCCAGTTTCATCACAACGTATCAAGCCGTGAGTTTCTTTGTTATCTCGTTCAATTAAAAAAAAAGGAAATACTTTAATTAGCGATGATATCTTATCTGGCTAGACGGCCACGGACATGGAGTTAAAACTACGACAGCTAAGTACATCCCAGCCGAGGATGCTCACGCCGAAGCTTTAGTTGACCCCAAAGAAATTTTGCAAAGCAATCAAGCGATTTTCAGTCGTTCGTTGTTGGACGAATGTAAGAGGAGTGAGGTCATGGGACACTTAGTCCAAGACGCAAGTCCACTCCTCTTTCCTTGCGCAATCGAGTACTCGCTCATTTGTGCTGCTATCCTCTACGTCATGTGGAAAAATGTAGCGGCAGGTGGGCTCGATGAAGACCGACGCTGTTCGGCAAACTCATCGGCCGGCGGCCGCCGATCCCGTCATCATTATTCAGTCGATTGCGCCAAGGCCAATAAAGGTCTTTTTGCGGGCATCTTCGTCCTGGTTCTCACCATCATCAGTCTGATACTTTTCTTCGCCCTCATCAATAACCCTGACTACAGAGCAATGGCAATTATGGAAGTCGGAGCAGCTCGGTTTGTCCTTTTTTGTATGGCGTTCGTGGCCACAATCATCGGCATCGTCCAAGTAATGTTGGCTCTTCAGACGATTCAAAAGATTAAGACTAACGGGGTCATTGAACTCGGACAGGTACGCGAATTGCGTTACGATTCCTCTCGCCATTTCGACCTGGACGATGTGCTTCTCATTTTTGGTCAGATCGGTTTGATGGCCTATAACATATTCACAGTCATCGCAGGTTATTATACAATGAATGAGGATGAGGATGGCGCTCTCGTGCTTCTCAGTGCTTTAGCTGCTCTGTTCCAGGTACTTATCCTTAATTAAGCCCGATTTTGATGTTGACGTGTATCGATATGCTTTATGTTTAATTACATTTTCCAGGCTGTGACACAAACCCTGTTCATTCTGGATGCTTCTCGTCGTAATACGTATTCGGTTGACCAGCAGACACGCAAACCCGGTCGTGAAGTTGTCACTTTCCTTCTGGTGGGACAGAGATCCGTTGAATCCATTCAACAGTCGACTAATCTTTACCTATTGGATTCTCGTGCGTAGGTGTGCAATTTTGCTATGTGGACGGTGAATACCTTGGAAAAATCGAGAGCCGACGTCAATCCCGTGCAGCTACAGTTCTACGGATTATGGCCGTGGATCATCATCATGAACG
The DNA here is from genome assembly GCA_013167095.2 of Daphnia sinensis. NCBI lineage: Eukaryota > Metazoa > Arthropoda > Branchiopoda > Diplostraca > Daphniidae > Daphnia > Daphnia sinensis. The sequence continues at coordinate 9,250,469 of CM023190.1, forward strand.
TGTGCATGCCATTAGCCATTTTCTATCGATTCCATTCCACCGTCGTCCTCTGCGAGATTTGGAAAAGATGCTACAAAGCGAAACCAGACTACATGTGAATTCACTTACCGAAACGTTATAAAGGATTATAAGTTTCAATCAGGTGCGTCACTGAAATTATCAAGCTTTTTTTTTATTTGGTTTGTTAACTGACATTGTAGCATTTGATCTATGTGGCCTTTTCGCTAGAAGGAGATCATTTTCTTTGCGCCCCATGGCTTTATGTGCGTCATTCAAAAGTGGATTTGGCATTTACTGTCTAATCCGTGTTTACATATGCAATTCTCCGTATTGGCTGTGGGTTCTTTTATTTGTTCAATCCCAAAGTTCTGAAAGGTCGAAGTGAAGGTTTTCTCTCGTATTCATTCTCTTTCTTTTCCTCGTTTCCAACAAGATTTTTTTGGCAATCAATACATACACGTTAGTTCGTTCGTTTTGGGACTTAAAGCAAGAGCGCAAACAAGAGGGAATGTATCTTTTTTTTTTCTTTTTCTCTTCTTTTCGTTCAGTCAAAATAGATATATGAGAGGAGGACGTCGAGCCTTTTGGATTGAGGAAACAGGAGACGATCACGATATTGATTATATAAAAGAGAACTGACGGGCCAATGGGGACCATGGACAAAGAAAGAAAAGGACGATCAATACATACAAGAGCGGAACAGAGGCATCGTAGTTACTGTACATCTCGTACACACCGCCCATAGTAAAACCGAACAACGTTTAAATCATTTCCCTCGGTTGGTTCAGATCGAAAAACAGTCAAAGATAACAAAGAAGGGTAGTAGGTTTTTTTGTTTTTTAAGCAGTCGATGAAACGGCAGAACAACTAGTCGATAAAAGATGAAAACCTCGTCTTTCCACTTGAAAGTAGAATCAAAGGAATACGTCAGAGAAACGGTCAAAGGTGATACAATTTTTTAAATGTCTAAAATTCGTGTCGGAAATTATTCAACAGTCACGCGATGTTAAAGGGGAGAGTGCAACAAACAATTTACACTCTTTTCTAAAAACGTTTTAAATTTCAAACAGACGGAAAGATTTGTTTCTAGCCGTGCTGTCGCTACTTTAAAACAAAGAACAATTTTACTAAACAGAGAAAGACGATCACCCCGGGATGAATATTTTTCCCTATCGGTTTTTTGGCTATTTTTTATTTTTTAGTTTGTGTTCGCTGCATCCGGATCTTCACTGTCCATTTGCTTCATGTGACGTAAAACATCCTTCTTCGTTATTATGCCGAGTAATCGCCTGAAGGGAGAAAACAGAAAGAAAAAGTTAGCAGATTATCCTTGTTGATGCATTCACCATGTTTGGTAAACAACCCAGACGTCGCTAGAATGACCCACTTTCCTACAACACGTTAAAGAGATCAAGAGCAGATGAACCTTGACCAAAACACAGCCAGTCAACTACACAATGTTAAATTCTGTAAAACGGCACGAGCACGATAGTGCCAAAAACGAATTCTAACATAAATCTGTCAGCTGGTTTCATATGCCTTCAAATCTAATTAAAAGTATCATCATGGTTTTCTACAGATCAACTTTCATCACACCATAGATATTGTAAACTATCTTACCCGTTATGGGTAACGAGGACTTGACGTAAACCGAGTTTTCGGAACATGTCAATGACAGTTTCCATCGGTGTGTGATCCGTCACGGTGATTGGTGCAAGATCTAAGATGCGTCGCAACTTTAATGGCGGTGACCCGTGCCAAGGTGATGGTATATTAGGAGTGAATAAGACTAGAGAATCGTCTCTCAACCCTTCCAACGTTCGTTTGGCATTTGCTACACGAATACAAGAGCAGGAATGAACATACAATATTAGCAAGACGATGAACTTAAACGCCCACCAGTTGACGTTTGCACGTGTACTTACCGACGGCAAGGGAAAGGTCGCGTCGTAAAACAAAGCCGACAAGGAACTGTGACTCCCTCGAAACAACAACAGGGAAACCGTTGTGGTCCGTTTCTTTGAGCAACATCTCGACTCCTTCCAAAGTTGTTGTGTCTTGCGTCAACACAGTCAGAGGCTTATTAGCTCTTCATGAAAGGAACAAAAAATGAGAAAGGTCAACAAATCAGGCTGTAATAGACCTTACTTTGGCTGCATGACATCCGCGGCTAACGTTGTGTGACCGAATTCTTCCTTGTTGTCCAAAAAGGGATATCCATTAAGTACAATGTGGGCGTCTGTTGTATGGAATTGCGAACACAAATTTATGGTTAGGATAACACGAAAAATTGAATCGAACAATGAATAAATTCAAATTACCATAAATGCCGTCTTTGCCAAACGCATCGCCTACCCATTTGCTGGCCATTACGGCGGCCATGAGCGGCACAATGTAACGGACACCACCCGTAAGCTCGAACATGATAACCACCAAAGCAACTGTCATTCAAAAAACGAAAATGTTATTCATCGAGGCAGGTTAGAAAAAAATTATGTTCACTGGGTACCTGTCATTCGTGTGATGCCTCCAAGGACGGCCGCCGCTCCCACCATGGCATAGAGTCCGGGTGTAATGCAATCTTCGCCTCCAGCGGAGCATTCGCCGTGAAATATCCAGCTATGGGGATTATGACTGCGTGAGAGCGGAGAGAACGACAGCAATCAGAACTCGTCGGAACGTGGTATCCCATTTATTGTAATGTTATGTAATACGTACTATGCCAATTGTTCCATTCCGATGCCAATGATGCGTCCCATTATGGCACCCATACAGAGGGATGGAATGTACAGCCCAGCTGGAACTTTGATGCCGATCGTGAAAACGGTGATCACACACTTGAAGATGAGAGCCAAGACCAACATCCAGAGCGCGCGATAGACTCCAGGACCAGTTTCCGAAAACTCCACAGCTGAGCTGACATCCGTGACGTTTCGGTTGTAATCACTAAAGAAAATAGCTATCGGTAAGTCACGTTCGACGAGGTGATTGTAAATGAGTGGGAACGATTACTTACCACAGGTCGTCGGTATTGGCCACGCCACATTGACTAAATAGCAAATAGATCAGGCGTGTCGAACTCATTCGAGTGTATGGGTTTGGATATGCCACAATTCCGTTGATGAGCGTAATAGCCAAAACTTCGAGAACTGGATACTGGCCGAGACGAGAGCCTTTACGATAGCGGGACCACCAAACATTCGCCCGAATAAACAAGGTACCAATCAGTCCCTGTAACAAGCAATCAAAGGTTGATGGAAGAAAATAGTGGAGATAACTAGCAATACGCTCACCCCTAAAATACCCAACGCTGTGAAGGGAATCAGTTCGTAGAAGATCCAAGGCTTGTTGTATTCGACGTAGAAGAGTACCGAATGCTCATTCCCGTACGGGTTGATAGTTCGGACGATGAATGCGGCAATCAAGGCGCAAAAAAATGAACGCCAAAGAGTTTTCATCGGAAAATAGTAACTGACCTGTTTCCAATCATTCCCACATCACCTTTAGTCATTCCTAATTAAGGATTTATGCTTGGCTGAGCGCCACTACACTAACCTCTTCCAAACTGAAGAGAACTCCTCCAATAGGGGCGCCGAACGCCACAGATACACCGGCAGCGGCTGCGGCAGATAAAATTTCACGTTTTTTGGCCTCATTTCGGCCATATTTTGGGAATAGATAAGAAAATATGTTGCCTGTTTGGATATCCAGCACAACAACAAAAAAAAAGGCCGGTTGAGTCAAATGCATCAGGAGTGGGAATCCTTTGAAACTTACCAAGGCAAATGGCGATATGAACCATGGGTCCCTCTTTGCCTAAGCTCAACCCGGCAGCTACTGCTAACATTATACCTATGGATTTTATTAAAAGAGTCCACTTTCCAAGGAAGCCTCGAATAATAAAACCGCTCAAAATAGTTTTGATCTACACACGTGCAAAGATAATTAGAATAACAGCAACATAATGAACCACGGGGTGAGTTACCTCTGGAATACCTCCACCGGAAGCGTAAGGTGCAAACATTCTCACAAGAACGGCGGCAAGAGCACCAAACGAGACGGCCCACAGAACGTAAAACAGATAGGCTAAAATATATCCACCGGCTGAATCGTCAGATGCACCAAACAGCTGTGGCCAAGTTAACCACTGCGACAAAGAGGAGTAAACAAGAGTTGATGTACGAGTCAACCGTAATATGCAATTACGGTATTTACCTGAGAACAATTATCACTGAACGATGTTTGGTTTGACGACCAGCAACATTGCTCTCTGTCAAACCAAAAAGCATCAGGACAAATTCCATACTTCAGATCCGTCATCCAGGTGGTCCCGATGTCAATAAACGATGCCACAGCACCGACGGCTACACCGACTGTTATAATTAGAATATTAGATGGGCGTTTTTGGAATGACAGTTGCAATTATCGTAAAGGTTCGTACCCGACAAAACGCAAACCCAACCGGACCAAGCATCGTGAGCAGCTTTAACAGCAGACAAAATCGATTCTTCTTTATGTTTCGTGATGTAGCGATGGTGCATCCGATCACGAGCCAGATCCCGTTGCCAATCAATAGTCTGGAAATCATCGTACTGACCAATTCCTGGAATATCTTCAGCTGTTATCTCTCCTAACCCAGCAGGTGAGGCAATACTACGAGATTCGTTATCAAACGAGGTTTGTTCCTAATAGGATGCGGAATATGAGCCAAAGTTCTTAACTGCTAAAAACTAGAAAACGACCACTACCTGGGTTGTTCCAGTTGTTGTGATGTCTAGCATGTCTTCATCTGAACTTATAGACGATGTCATCATGGCGACAGAATGTGATGGTCCGGGGTAAGAAGAGCTAATACTGGCCACCCGCTGCCCGCCTTCCCGGTTTTCCTGTAAAAAATGGCCAATGGGAAATTAGTTATTTTAAGCCACACAGAATTTAGCCGAGAACTGTATGCCAATCACACACACATGGATTTAAAAAGATACACAATTTGTTCAAAAATGAATGATATGGCCTTCTGCTTTAAAAATGGCTAAAAATGTCTTGTAAAACCGCTTGTGCTTGTGCATCTGGTGTCATTGACATCTAACTTTTCTACATTTTGATATTTTTACCAACAGAAAAAAAGCAACAAAAACCTTGTCAATGAATGACTGATAGCCAGGTGCAGCAGGAAATGATCCAAATGTGGCAGCAGGTGTTTTAAAAGGTGCCCGTTCCATCATAGGTATTTGGTGCGAGTCAACCTCACTGGCTGTTAGTCGAAATGAATGGGACATAAGCAATCTAATATCCCACCACCTACAATGGGCTTTTGGCAGAGGAAAATTTTTCAGTAAAATGTCAGGAATGATAACCAGTAAAAACCACTCCAGCAGGTAAGGAAGAGTGGTTTAGTAAACTTAGATTAACAAAAAAAAAAACTCCCAACCAAAGCATTGGGTTTATCTTTCGTGAATGGTATATTCACTACACGAACGGGGCCTCATGAGTTGATCGCGTTAATCCATAGCATACCTGTGCTACTGAGCAATAGCTATCTGGTTCATTGCATAAACATGCAAGTGCTCAACATAACTCGTTTGGTTGGGGGCGGGTCGTCGGCGTTATACCTTACCATAGCGTTAGGTGAAATCCGTGTTATTGGGACAGGCAAGACGGTTTGGCGATTTGGCAGTCACGTTAAAAGCTTCTTCTGTGAAGTTTACTTAGTTTTTCAGGCTAATTGAAGGCAAATTCCAAGAACGAGACCAACTGCTTCAGTCGAGTTTGGCAAACCTAGTCCACAACAACGTAAGAATTCGGTATTTTCACCAACAATGAACTGACAGTAGCAGCAGAAATTGAGAGCCAACCCCATCTCGTGTTCGAAGAATCAACTACCCGATAGCTTTTATTTGAATACAGGGATTCGCTTTAATGTGGAACACAGTCTTAATAAATACTCGCTTAATTAGATTTTTTTACGTTTATTAATAAAAAATCACACGCACATATGTTAACGATAGACGTAAGATATCCAACACTTCAATAACAATATAACAAAGGACTTTTTCGTCTGGGAAATAAGACTGTGGGCGTGAAAAATTGATTCACAAAGCACAAGGAATGAGGAGAAAAATGTCTAAGAGGTGCAAGCATGGGTCCCTTCACCATTCCACAGTACAGTTTTACCATAAACTCAGAACCCAATGGTAAAAATGCCACAATTTTTCAATGTTCATCGTGACACTTTCAAAATAAATAAAGCACAGTGAGTCTTTTTAAACATCCGCAGCTTCATTATGCCGATCGGTCCCGAAGGTATTGCATTGCAAAGTCGAATAACCGGACATCTTTTACGGCATCCTTTAATTGACCAAACGATTAAAAATTAATTGAAGGAAAAGTTTCCATTGATTTCAAAATAACATTGTTAATATTACCTCGTGACCAAAGGATACCCTGTCACGATGTCGGTCACTGTTCTCTTCGTTTTCCTCTTCAGGTCGAGGATGGTTATCTGCCGTTTTCGATGCCCACGCATTTTCTGGTACCCAGACAGGTTCCGACAACCATGGATGAACTAGACCTCTAGTTGGGACCATTTCAAGTCGATGCGTCTTTTTCTTTTGGAATTCTGTTTTGAAAATTCACAAACACATTACTGTTATGAATCCAAAATTATTTTCTAATACAATAAAATACAAACCTTCATAAGTGTCCTTGGCTTTGACAGGAGTCTCTACTGTAGTTTTATCAGTGAAATGGTTTTTGTTCAAATCGTGAAGGATGCTGTCTTCGGGGTAGTGAACTGTCGGCTTCTTGGTTGACGGCAATGGTTCCTCCACGTTCTCTTCTTCCTCTTCTTCTTCTTCTTCCTCCTCCTCATCAACGTCGTACTCCTCGTCCTCCTCTTCATCCAAATGAAGATCCTTCTCTGTCGTGCTCGAGTACACCCCGCGAACAATGTCACTGAGCTCGAGATCGTCCGTGCCCGAGAACCGACTGGGTTTGCCCCACGGTTTCAAACTGTCCGTCCCGCTGCCGGCAGATGCACCGGACACTCCATTCCGATCCACTTGCAATGAAGTTCCGATCACGGTGGACGTGGTCTGTTCTTCCTCACCCAATTCAATCGAGTGCTGGCCCCAGAGTCCATAGTCCGGGTTGCTGGTTTCACTTTGGTCGCTTTCTCGGTTCCAGTCGGTCGAAGCGGAGGTTTTCTTATTGGCCGTCGTTGATGTTGTCGTAGTACGCAAGCCAGTCGGTTCGGACGAGTTAGGTATTTTCGCATTAGGAGAGGGAACCGTTCGCAACGAGGAGGAAACCGGTCGCATTGTACTTTCGAAGGTAGTCGTTGAAGGCGTGGGCGTGAAGGCAAAGAAATCGAGAGGTGGACGGACTTTGACGGGCGGCTGTCCGATACTCGGCAAGTTCAACGAGTCGTCATGTAATGGGGTCACGGTCCATTGAGGGCGGCCGGGATTGGGGCAACGAGGGTACAGACTCACGCATTGCTTGCCTATCCAACCGGCACGAACGGCCATCAAAATATGCGAAAGATTCGGAGTAGTAGACCGGTTCAGCAACCAGCCCATCGCGATACTAAATAAGGGAAAAATGAAAACAACGAGTAAAATAAGAAATTAATCTTTTTTAACACGCAAAATGAATTGTAAATATTTTTGGTTTAAACACAACAACGTATGTTCGAAAAAAAAGGGTGGATCAGGAAGTGTACGTGAACTGGCCAAGGATAATGCATGAGCGACCAGCCCTGTAACATTTTACCGTACATCTCGAGAACAACAGATGGTGGAAATGAAGGGATTTGATGTCATTGAAACTAGTAATAGATATTCATGAAAAGACTGTTATTAACAGCTTCGGGTATCCCCTTTTGGTGTTTAACTCTTTTGGAAAAATTCCTATACGGGTAGCATCAGGTAATCCACAACGGTCCCGGTAATTACTTTACTCGTTTCTTCTACTTGCTGCCAAGGGTGAAGACAGGAAAACAAGACCAGCGAGTGTAGCTCTATCCATTATGAATTGTCGGTTTTTATTTTGATTTGCATTTTTTTTTTCTAACCAATCCTAAACAGCATATCTCAAGAGCACAAGCTGATTCAGCGGTACCTAATTTCTACCAATCTTTTCTCTTTACGGTTTTGGATATACTCAGTTGTTCCCCGTTGGTTTTTCTTTTATGGCTTGCTTCCAGTACTTGAAGAAAATAGAAATTAACATTTTTGGAAGAAAGAAAAAGAGATTTTTGCCTGATGGCATTAAGGAAAAAATTTTGTGTTCCAGTGACCGCTGTTTGGCCCATTTTTTAAAAGCTATGCTCGCACACGGTTACGTTGCCAAAAGAAGTGGACCGATTCCAAGAGTTTCCACGCATAATTTTTCATTCGAAATTTGAAGACATTCTTGCCATTTGGCGCTGATTTGACAGCCGTGCATTTGACGGCCGAGGAGTTCTCAGTGACCGCGTTATCCTTCCACTCGTTCCCAAAATTATTTAACAAATTAATATCCAAAGACACACAGTCATTGCGTCAGCGCCGGCATTTTACACAATCACTTGATAAGGGTCGGGTGGGCTAGGAAATTAAAAAAAAAATAGAGACAAAGTTCCGTTAGTGAGATGGTGGTATGGCGATGGCGGCCCGGGGATTACTCATTGGATATAACACGGTGCGTGACGCACTCTCCCGCCGAGAGTCCTTCAATCCGTTCAAACATTTTCGCCAGCCAAGATTGCCAACACGCGTGTGATATTAGTCGGACACGATTAATCAAAAGGCTCCTCGCGGGATAGCAAAGGGTAGACGTGGTAGAGACAGCCGAAAAATGGAGGAAGGAAGGAAAACAAAAGAAGGGGAGAAACACGCACGCAGACGCATTTGCGTACAATGTTATTATGTAACAAAGTATAGATGTTTATTAATCTCACGAATCGATGAAAATCTTGATCTGATAAACCGTTAAAGGCCATTAGGATGACCAACATTAGTTTGGGTTCTCCTTTACGTATAAATAAAAATAGCCGGATGGCCGAGTCATCCTCCAATCTGTTCCGCACGACCAGAACGCCATGACGGTATAGATGCTGAAGCATTTTTCGCATGTACTGTTGTTTCATCCCAGTCCCGAAGGAAAGAAAAAAAAAGATAGAAGAAGGCACTGACTAAAGCGAATCACGAAAGACTGTCGCTTCACACGAGAAATCACGCAGATGTTACGCTACGAAAATACCTGCTGGTGGTTGGTAATAAAGCCAGCATGAAATGTCGGCCAGGACGACCAGAGTAAATCGGTCACATCTTCAAGGGCGAATAGAATAAAATGCGATGACGACGAAAGGGACGAACAGAACGTGAAAAAGAAAAAGATGCTCGACTTAACGGTTGTTAAAATGTCGACTAGAGCGAATCGGTCAAGACGACATTCTCTACAGTCGACATAAATTGATGATAAGTAGCAGTCGCAAAGATTTTATTCTTTTCCTCCATGATTCCATTCTCCAATTTTCTTGCGTCACTTGCTCATCGTTTCAATCATTTGAATTTATCGCACCCGGAGAAAGATAAAAGGGAGAAGATGACGAATAAATAATAACGTTTCTTGTTGTTTTTCACACGCATTTAGTTCCAGCCAAAAAGCTTTATAGATTACCGCAAATTCCCCGTGTGTCATATTATTTTTTTTCTCTCGTCTTGTTAACAGGCCGTTCTATTTTCATTTTCACCCGCGTCCGTTATGTTTACGCGATTGTCGATAAAAAACCAGATGAGAATCATCGTCATCATTGTGAACGGAAAGGGAAAAGCAAAGGGGGTCTCTCACCACCAAAAGCTTCTCATCAAACTAATCACTTCCTGATAGTAAGAGAAATTACGAGCGGGATGTCCTCTCCCGTCCATTTCTAGTATACGAGAAAGTTATGGCTACTGGAAAAAAAAACGGAACGGAGAGGGAAAATGATTACGTGCACACTGAAAGAAAAAGTGGGAAACGGCATAAAAAACAAACAGATGGCCGTTGTGGGGTTTTTTTTTTCGGCAATGCTGTGAAAATAAAATTTCAAAAAAAATCCTTCGTTTCAAAAGCTTTGATGACCAATGAAAAAAAAGGGACAATTCCTTCTATTTTTAAAGGAAATGATCGTGAAGCGGTATGGCGAGAATTTGATCCGTTATGTTCACCCTGTCTGTAGACATTGGCTTCCACCCTCTCTGTCTATGCCAATCTTTCCCGACCGCTGTGCGATGTCAACATGCGTCGTTAAAGACCATCTGTTGTTCGTTGCTTCCATTCACGCGAGGAGCTGGACACGCAACACACGCAGAAAGTAGCAAGAAAAGGACAAAAACTATATGACTAGTTGTGGTGTTTTAACTGGAAAAGAGTTACTGCTTCTTCGTTGTGCAGTACTTTTTCTTGGTAGGAGGGGGGAGGGGGGTTTCGAGTGTCCTCTTTTCGACATGTGTTTATCACATGATGCATCCGCTTGTCCATAAAGATATGATTTCATTCCTTTCGCTCGTTGGCTAAAGCAAATGCGACAAAAAGCAGGAAGCGGAAGAGCAAAGAAGTCATACAGCAGGAAACGGTACATCATGGAAAAATGATTTCTTTTTTAGTTCATCTTTCGATATTGATGTCAATATAAAGAATGAGGGGGGGGGAATAGAGTAATTTGCCTAAACAATCAGAATTCAAATTGAGGTTTACCTGAGAAATGGAGCCATTGCAGCTGGAACGGAACCTCGTCCCTTCCAGTCCTGATTGAGCTGACACAAGAGCCGTTCCAGGCATTTGGGCTCCGTTGATTGGGTCGCCTGTTGACCAACGGACCTCGACTTGTAAACGTCCAACACATCCATGGCTAGTGGAGTTGTTTGCTGGATCAAGTGCATCAAGCGGACGATGAGGCTCTCCTCTTCGGCCGGTTCAACCATCGAAGCGGAGTCTTCCAGATCGTACGGCGACTCCACTTGTTCCATCGGATGCCTATTATACATTTGCTGACGGAATTCGGAAGGAATGTGCCTCGGCTCTGATTGCGGTTTGGGCTCCGGAGTCGTCACTGCTTCCTCTTTTGATTTTTCTTCCGGTTTCTCCGTCGGTCCGTTTTCGATTCGCATACCACTGCGGCTGCTACTGGACCGATCGCTCTTCGAATGGCTGCTACCGATGCCTCTCGCTCTAACGGTGCCCTGTGGGAAAAGAGCGTGGACAGGAAGAACGGGAACGTCGTCTTGGTGGGCTGGATGAGACACGTCCGGTTCACTGGAAGACCTGGCCACGGCAACGGCAGCTTGCGCAGCCGCCAGGACTCGGCCATCTGCTTCCGCACCAGTTGCGGCCGCAACCAGCCGTTTCATCTGCGGTCGGCGTAGCTGAGACATTGCCTCCTGATTCAATGTCCACTCCGGATGCGGTTCGGCAGTTGTTGACGTTTTCGTAACAGCCTGAGTCACTGGTTTCGACGTTGATGGCGCTAATGTTGACGGCCTGCCAATGCGTTTCCTGATTGACCACCGACGCTGTCCGGCCGTCGTGTTGCGTCGATACCTGTTCGGGAATGACATCAGCGTGTGACGTCTCGTTCGGCTGAGGAATGGGAGAGGGGTTGACTGGACCAAAAAGGACAGCCACTCTTGAATCATCTTCTTGGCCTCTCGTTGTAAGTAGGAGTCGTAATCATCGGACGACCGTCTCGAAGAGAATTGCGAGATAGCCGGAGGCTCTTTTTCACTATAAATCAAAGATTCCGGCAGGTCGAAAATCGTGAAAAGGCTCCGGATGGATGATGAGTCGGAAGATCGAGGTCGGAAGGTCGAGTCTCGTTTTGAGGCCAGGTCTTGGGTCCTTTCCAAAGAGCTGCGATAGTAGGTGGTCGTGTGAACGTGGAGGACGAGCTCGTCGAGGATCGTCTGGATCTTTTTCATGACAAAGTGATTCTCATCCAGGGCGGAGGAGCCCCGTCGATTGGGCTTAAACAGTTGAGAATAAACGGCATAGCAGAGGACGGTGCCGAGATTGAGCAAACCGAGGACGAAGACGAGCGAGTCTTCGCGAGTTGTGCCCATGGAACGGAAGCCGGACGTGGCTACTTCAGCCACATCGTCCAGCGAGACACTTTTAGTGACATCTCTGATCTGACCCATTTGAGATGGATTCAAAAAGCTGGCAAGTATTTCCATTTTTCTTTTTTGGATCCGTCTCTTCAGTCGAATTGACAGGTAAGTGACGCACAGCGATGGGGCACGAGAGGACCCCCCTGTCCTTATTTTCTACTGCCTGTCGGGATGCACGCGAACTGAGGATGGATAAGGAAGATATTTGAATGGATACTTCAAGACGAACAGAAGACAATTCACAGAAAACAAAGAACACTTGGAAGATATAAAAAAAGTTTGAGTGTGTTTTGTTTATCAGAGCTGTTCTACCTTGGAGGAATTGAACGGGCCGGCATCTGATGTATAACTGACGGCCAACAGCAGCTTGTAGTGATATTTGAAAGCGGTCCCAGTCCCGAACGAAAATGCCAGCAGAGTACCCAGCCAACCGTGCCAACAACAGAAGGGTCCGTCCCCTTAACCGCTATATGTAGCCTACACATAAAGCCGTAAGACTCTTCTCGTGCCGCACCTCCTCTTTGAAGGAACGGCGGCTTCCTCCGCAATCGACAACAGCACACCAACATGTTGTGTTTTTGTCCCGAAGAAAACACCCCGCAGCCAACCGGTGCTACTTTGCAAACTCACTCGAAAATGCAAAAAACTCGGCCAGTAAAGGGAAAATAAATTAAAAAACAGCACTACTTTAGCCATTCATATCGCTCCGCAAAATTCTTTGCTCCTTTTCTTGGAAAACCGAGCAGAAAAGAAAATATGGCAATATAGGAGGCAGTTCGTTTAATAAAATGATGCGTTAAAATTCACGTCCGGGAATGATATTTTTGTTTTAATTCTAACTTTTAGCTTTTTTTTAAATGAAAATTATTGCTATTAAAGTTACAAATGATTTGGATTTTATGTGAAGCACCTGTATACGTACCGCACTGGCTCTACATTTCCTTGTCTCCTTCATTGCTGAGGAATCCCGTTGGTGGTTCGGCTTATCTTTCGTTAATTGTGTTGTCTTTTTTCCTTCCTCCGCAGTATCTAAGCTGCGCCAGATTTTTTTTTTCGTGAATCACGCGATATGTAGAAAAAAAAGACGAGAAAAATCGTCTTTTTGAGAATATTTTGCTTCCACTATTTAATAGGTAGGTAATAAAAAAGAAAGGCGGCGGTTGTAATAATTGGTAGCGTTCTTGTAAGCCAAGGCTGTATACAGTTAGACGGCACGATCACATCTCCCACCAGTCCACCAACAGCGGAGCTGTGTTTTATACGCTGTGAAATCATATGAATAAAAACAAAGATGCCGTAATTGAGGCAAGAAAAACAGCGTGGAGATGATAGAAAATTTGAAATCCGTATAAAGGAAAGAGGACAACATAGACACGAAAACATTTAAACAGATGATGATGCGGTATTGGGAATGACCAAGTGCCCTTGAGGAAGTTAGAGTCATTTGAACACATTCTTTTTATTCTATTGTGTTTTAGGTATTTTTTCCAGTGGTCTTTGAACTGTACGTTACATAATGAGCCAAAGGTTTTTCTTTTTTCTTTCTCCCATTTAGCGTCTGTTTCATTTTTCTGCTTGGCTGCCTGGCAGGATTCATCAAATTTCAATCATCGTCATGGGGCATTGTTTAAGAAAAAAAAAATACTGCAGGGGGAAAGAGCCTGATGAACGAAGCGAAATGAAAAATCACGACACCCCGCCATTGCCCCAGGTCAATCCCGCTTTAACGATAGCTACTAACACACATAAGTTCAGTTAATAAGAAGCCAGTCTCTCTTTCTCTCTTATAAACCCACACAGTTACACACCAATTCGGACATTTTCTCCGTCTGGATGGAGTCAGTTGAATTTCGTTAGAAGACCAAACACGATGATAGTAACAGCTGTCGGCAGGTGAGTCTATACGGTCTAAAGAAGGGAGAGGTACAAGGGCGGGCACTAGGCCAGGGACTCACGGAGGTGGTTTTCCTCCCGTTTTGCAGAAGAAAAAACGAGCCAGATTGATGAGGACGACCGGCGACTGGTGAGTACGCGAGCTAAAATGGTTCGTTCTACAAGACATAAACAAGCAGAAAAATAGAAATAAAAACTGGGAGAAAGAAAAAGAAAAAGAGTGCGGACGACAGATGGTCGGGACAGATGTCGACGCCCGGGAGAGGGAGATGAAACGCTTCACAGGCTAAGGCGAAGATTACACGGAGATTGTGAGGCAAGAGGCACTCACACGTTACATGTGTGTATGATGCCGCTAGTGAAAAAGAAAACTGTGCTTGTAGATCAGTCCGTTAGGTCGTCGTTCCACAAGAGGGGAGCCGTCCGTTCATCTCGTAGATTTCTCGCTACTGCAGCAGCGTGCGTTTTTTTTTTCTTTTCTTTTTAATTCACGTTCGGTTACTGTGAGATACACACTCGCCTCTCGTCTGGTGACTTCTGCCACTATGCAAGCACATAAGGCTATTTTTATTTTATTTTTTTTCTTATTCTCCGGATATGAGGGCGGGTTGTCCAGTCATCCTGGGACTCGCCGGCTGTTCCTTGAAGTATTGTAACTATAGTTAATTAGCTGTAAATAGTGTACGTACTTACCATAGCTAAAGCTTCGTTGGAAAGGCAAAAGAAAAAAACAAAGAGCGTGTGAATCTTAGCAGAATGACATCGACGAATAAAAATTCATAAAAGAAAACGCCAAGTGTTTGATGGATGTGTTTTCTTTTTGGCCTTGCCCGGAGGTTGTTTATGATCGATTCTTCTTTTCATCCCGCATTTGAGATCGTTTTTTTTTTCTTTGATTCGAAATTGCAGTCGAGGAGAGCTCGTAAAGAAAAATAAGCAAGACGGGCTGGAACACACGTTCAACGAGCACCTGCTATCTTTACCGTAGCGCGGCAGATGACGCCGTATATACGACGAGCCAAAAAGAGTTTCACAATGTTTCATTCTTTTTCGTTCTGGTTTATTTTCTTTCTTTTATTTTTTTTTCCCTTTCGTGAGTTCCAACTGGGATTTGCGGTATGCGGCAGTGTGCGTGTGTGTGATCAAATCTCAACCGTCAATAATACAGTAATTTTTGTTTTTTTTTTGTTTTCTCCGTTCTCTCATTGTTAAGCGAATGGAAACGAATTCTTATCTGCGATTCAAAAAAACAGAAAATAATAAATAATAAAAAAAAATAACTGATGAAATTGGAAAACAGGACGAAGCATTGTTGAAGAGGCAAGAAAAAACCTCAAATCCTTTTGTGGTTATATGCATCACACATTCCACAACAGAAATAGAAAATACATAAGTTAGAACTCATAATGAGCTGAAATAAAAAAGAAGGAAAACTGCCGGATGTCAATTTTTTTGTGTATGTAAATGGGAGCGACTTCATTCGGAAATGCCAACTATTGTTTCTAAATCATAGACAAACATTTCATTTGAGTCTCTCGAGGGCATCATTAAGGCCGACGAAAGCCAAATGCTATTCTTTCCTTTTAAAACAAAAATAAGTGAGGCTACCTTGTAAACAAGACGAACTGCTGTTCGCATTTTTTAAAAATCGTTCTCAATTTAAAGTTCATTTTTATATTAACTCTTCTTCTCTGCCCATCGCCTTATGTGATGCAGAAAAAGGTGAGAACTATTTTTCGAGACAATCACAGGGTTTTTCGGAGCTACATATAGCGTCCATCAGTGAGATTACACACTCTTCGATCTCTCGACCTCGCTCTTATACCTGGTAAAGTATAATAATAAGCAATAGCAAAGACCTGATAATGGTGTTGACGCCATGCTGGCAATCACCTTATATGCAAATAGCCCATAGCCACTATAGTATAGCATCATTGGGCTATATAATTAGGTACAGCACACGCCATAAGTGCATTTTCGTTCTTTTTTTTTGTGTGTGTGGCTCCTAGACGATTTGAATTTGGTTAGTAATTTGGCTACACCAAAAGCAAAACAGCATTTCTTTTCTGGGGGCAAGGGCAATAGAGTTTGACTGTCCGCTTTTATTTTTATTTGCTTACAATTATTTTTGCTTGGGACCGTAAATTACTCGTGTGTTTAAGAGAAACGAGTCTCTCGTCTTGTGATTCCATTTCCTGCTGTTTTTCGTTCTAGATCTAATAAAAAGAACTTTGATTATATGCGCTAGCCGCTCTTATTTTAGCCATCCAATTGGGCGAAGCCCCATACAGTCGGGACAACTCACGACCAAAGTCAATTAGCTTTCGCTGTTCAACGGCGTGCGGCAAATGAACTGTCTCGTAGAAAGGCCAACAAAAAATAAAGAAGATTTGTTTGCTCTCGACTGTATAGCAGACGGCACACGATGGAAAGAAGAGCCGAGATTTATTAACAAAGTCCACGCATGTTGTGTCCGTTGGACGAACGTGTAAATAAGGCGGAAGAAGAATTTTCAAAACGGCCTAGCGCACAACGTCCCCGAAACGAACTACCGCTTCGGTAGCAACATAGCTGGCTGACGGGAAAATCACTCATCCACGAAAAACTCGTTAGCACATGATGAGTAACAAGAAAGAAAAAAAATTCGTCCGCTATTCCGTGTAATTTCCAGCAAAGATAGTCGTTTGCAATGAAAAACCAAAATTGAGAAAAATGCGCAACAAAGAAAAACAAGTAGAAATAAGCGGTTGAGGAATTCGGCTGGACAGAAAATGAGTTTTTAAGTTGTTCATGAAAAAAAAACAAATATATATAAGATGGGCAAGTTTATTGTTTCCGGACGACAGGTTCCGATTACACGGCTGCGGAATTTGGAGTAGATTGTTTAGATCCGTAATGGATGCTCTCCTCGTCCGCCCCTCCATTCTATATCCCTCCTTTTCACGCCTTTTTCCATTGTGAGCGTGAATAACGTCCATTAACGGATGAAAGAAACCAACAAGCGGCCCTTCAAAAATAGGGAGTAGCAAGTCGCCGGGTTCGCCCGTCGTTTGTTTTTTTTTTCTTCTATCCTTCTTTCGATTACTACTAATAGCGCTTCCGCATCCATAGCGGTCAACGACGCAATGGTGTGCTGTTTCTTATCTATTTGTAACAACAACAACAAAAAAATGATGTAATAATAATCTGTTTAGTGGTTTGCCGTTTTGTTTCTACATCCAAGCCGGAGAGCTGTTTTGCTCTTTCGCTTTAGCGCTGGGAAACAAAAGAAAAAAATGTATTTCTTTTTTAAAACTCGATGTACAGCACCGTTGCGGTGAAATTCAGCAGTTGAAAAGTATAGCGTGCGTATATACAGGAAGGAACATTATCGTCCATTCAACTTATATATTCTCAGACGGCGGGCAAGAGTATAAAGTGAATAATTGCATTCGGATGTAGAAACTCTACGTGCACATGTTGTGCGTCCGACCGTTAGCGGTAATTTCTGTTGACGCTTTCATCACAGCTACTTATTTTAACGTCCGTGTCTTGATGGCACGTGCATATTCAAATCGTTTCTCATGTATATGCGCAAGGGGGAACGGGGTGCGTTTGAAATGCAAAGCAAGGACAAAAAAAAAATTAAGCGCATGTAGATGAGTAACGAAAGGCGCTGATTTGGTTTTCGAAAAGACGAAGACCAAAACGAGAGAGATAATAAATTCTGATGCAATAAAAGTAGTGCCAAATAGTTTCACCCCGGCTGTTGATATCATTTTCCTAAAAGCATTTTTCCTTTTTTGGCTGACTGTTCTTCTCTCTGCAGCTATGATGACTCTCTTTTGCTTTGCTTCTTTTATTATATACCTCTTGCTCGTCGCTCTTTGTGCACTGGAATAATTGAATGTAGTGGAATACACTCTTTTTTTTCTTCGTCCATATTGCCAGAGAAAGGCGCGTGCTGCTCTCAACCAGCAAAAGTTTTCTTCTTTGTTGTAGATTACAATCGTCTATCGCACTATTCATCGCAGGCCGCAATGAAAAAGCACTAACTGCTGGTTCATTGATTTTCGTCTCGTTCCTTCGGCGCCAGCCACCTATACAAAACGCAAGCTGAACATTTGAAATAACCAGTTGTGCGCATAAACGAGCGAAGGCGAGTAGTTCTGGTAGATATAGCATTATAGCCAGTTGAAGCACTTTCGATGTACCATTCAAATATTAACGTTTTGTCTTTTTGCGGAGGGGACTAAAAACTTAGATGAAACTATGCTAATGTTTTTACTGTTCTTTCAGACACTAAAACTGACGCAGAGAATAAGGAAGAAGAGGACGGAAAGATGAGGGGTCTTTCATGCAAAATGCATTTCGGGTGTAGGAAATTGTGTTGCAGTCAGATTGCATAGCGCAGGTCAAACGGCGACTGTGTCCCGTTTTTTTTTTAATATTTCTCTTAGTCGGCGACCTTTCAGATATAGTGATGCATTCGACGCGGTTGTACACATTAGCATTTTCTGAAATGCGGCGACATGACGAACCCACGCGCGAGATTAGATTCTATAGTGTTATGCAGCAGCACATTCTTTTTGGCATCGGGGGACTGACGCTCTATTAAAAGCGGTCACATGTACTAGAAAAAATGGGGGTAGGACTCTTCGGAGCGTGTCCGATGGCGGAAATCATTCCAAAAGAAATTGGTTAATGACTGCAGGCGAATATTATAATTCCACGATCTTTTTTGCCTCTTTGTTGCCGCATATCTGCGCACTTACGACTCATAATTTTTTAAATGCCAGTTGAAACATTAATGGGGGAAGCCGGAAGCGACACGGTTTCATCAGTGTTAAGGAAAGAGCTTAGTCGAGCCCCAAAAAAAATCTAATCAGCCATAGCACAGACATCGAGTGCTTCCCTTTTTCGTTGATTACTTTCCCCGTCTAATTTTGTCTCTTTATTTTTTTGGTTTGCTGTTGGCTGAATTCTCTTCTCAGGGACTGTGTTTAATGAACTCAAATGTCACGGAGACACACCCTTAATTCATTTGCATGTCATTCGTGTGTTAACGATGTTTCGAGGGTCCATTAAAAATGCGTCCAAACAATTCAACTCGAGTATATAGCCATTGCAATTTGCTTATTTCTCATTGTGCAGTCACAGAGCTATAAAAACATGTATATATGGATTACACAGTGTACACGTATACAGGAGACTGTAGAGTTCAAACATGTTTTATATCTTAAGTAAATGAGAGTTGTCGGATGACACGAAAAGTTTTGTAATCATTTCCATTTACTTTGGCCTGGCGATATTTGTTGGTGGGTCGATTTGTTTTGCAATTTGTATAATGTCAACGTTTAGCCAAATTGACTCAATTCATATATGAAATACAGCAAAGAATTACCGTTGCTTGCTAATGTTTTCCTTCATTCCAGCCATTGTTATGTTGAGTGGTAAGAAAAATAGTCGAAAGAAAAAAAAGACCCTTATAGTTTTTCTGGAGAGATTTTCGTTTTTAATGGCATTCGACTGGAGTCACTGACGCACGTCTCGCTCTTCAAGCAACACAAAATAATTGGATGACCTTTTTTAAAATGTTTGAGACGCAGGGATATAAATTTTTTCGCTAGAAATTGTTACAGGAAACTCCGGTCGAAAATGCCCGTTGAAACGAAGGAGTATGGCAGTTTGAATTCAAAAGTTCTTTTGATCAGGACAATGTGTACAGGAAAAGGAAACTGAAACGCCCACAATACTTCGTGCCTCGTTGCTCGCATAAAGGACTTCAATCAAAACAAAACAAAAACTATGAATGTTATAAGAGATCATAGAATTCACTTGGTTGGGACACGAGAGCAAGAAATTGGATGGATGAGGTCAAGTTTTGAGTTTAGATTTTAGATGTTGTTGATTGTGAGATTGGAATCATAACAATAGGCGGGTTTAAATGAAACGACAGCAGCTTACACACATCCTTATCGTCAAAGTATTTTGTCGTGATCAGATGGAAGTGCGTGCGGCTGATTTAGCGGCGGCCAATAACGGATGTTGTTGCTTGACATCGCTGTTTAATCGACCGATGCCGCTTGGGGCTGCAGGTTTCGGATGCCATCGGACTGGGCTCTTGTTAAGCAAACCGTACTTGGCTTTCAGCTCGTGATGGATGACGTCGAACAGCCGCCGATTGCGATCCATTTGATTTTTCCTCCACGCCGGCCGCCGCTGTTTCATTTGCATGCCCCAATGGATAGTGAAAATAGGACTCAGTACGTGAAAGCTCCAACCAGATAACGCCATTTCATACACCTGCCGCAAAACGGGGAACCGAAAATTCAATTAATAAGGCAAACTTGCGTAACAGGTACATATAAGAAAAGAGAAGGAGGACAGACGGACGACAGGAAACAATGTGTGCAAATTCAAACATTTGATTTAGGCGTGCGGCTTGGTTAGTGGGCGGGAACGAGATGCACGATCACATGGAAACCAAAACCCCGTTTGTTTTTTTTGGGTAACATCGGTGAATAGAAGAGTCTAATGGACGACGCGTGCCGTTGCGCTGCTATATATCTATTATGTATAACACGCACACCCACATATCGGTAACTTTACGGATCGTACTGATGAATATTTGAACGATATACGGACCACCATCATCTCGCCAACGAGTGACTTTTGGTGGGCTCTTTTCGGCTGCCAATTAATAATCGTCAAACATAACAGCAAAAAAAACCCACTCATACTTTTCTCCTCCATATTTATACACCTCTTTTTTATGAGATGAATGTACATTTAAGATAAGCCGTGCGTTTACCTGAGTGTTTCTCGTAAAGCCGTATCTGTAAAAAGAAAAACATAAAATTTAAGTGGGTGTTATAAAGCTGATTAAATTCTATCCCGTATTTTTTTCGTGAACAGTTGTTTTGTCCTTCCTTATATACTATATAGTCTAGTCTGAGGCTTAGTCAGTTAGAAAGGTCATCCGTAAAAGGGGACATAAAGGAGAGCACTTTATTGGAATTGATCCGCTGGACCAAAACACAAAACTGGATTCCCGATGGTCGTGTTTCAATGTCACTGCAGTCTGCGAACACCAAGGCTTTTCCAGCGATTGGTGCTGGTTGTACATCATTGCATTCGCTAGCTTTATTGTCGTATATCTTTCTCTTTAAACGGTGGTGTGCCAAGTTCGTTTACTGTAAACAACAATAAATGAATTGATCTTCAATTTCTTACCCTAAAAATCGTTCATCGTGAGGCGGAGCGTCGTCTCGGGCGATGTAGAACGGTTCGTAAAAGAACTCGTAGTTGGTCACATTGTGGCTGATGACCACTTGGTCCGTTTCGGAAGTCTGGCGCCATCTGCGCATTCACAAGTTAACAGGGAACGTTAAGAAAACAACAACTCGTAAGAATAGAAGAAGATAATTTTTTCGGCGTTCCAGAAACGGGAATGTGACTTTCAAGTCACGTTCCAGCATGTATGAGAATATTTTCTCTCTTGCCATATTTTTTTTAAACGTAAACTAATATAGGCCAACAACAACACTTTACGGTGATTATATTCTAATTGGAACTGCACGAAAGAAATGGAGGCGATTTATCGTCGGCTACCTGGTCAAATTGCTGGCAAATTGATTGTAGCGGAAGGCTTTGAGATGAAAGGGTTGAGCTCGGCCCTGATTTTCAAGTGCTAGTAATTGCGACTTGTTCTGCGGGAAGTCGGCCGAATAGTCCAGCTCGTAAGTGGAGACGACGAAGGCGCATTTAGCGCAATGAGCGGCCACCGAAGGCCGGTCCAGGAACTCGACCAACGACTCGGCCATGTTGTACGACGGAATGACGTCTACATCCAGCAGAAGAACGTAATGACTGGGACAACCTTTGCGGGCCACGTTGCGCATCAAGTTTTGCGGATAAGGCCGTCCGGATTCCCATTTGGCGCTGAGAGACGGGCGTTCCTTCAGCAACCAGGTGAGTGCCTCCGACGGACCGGTACAATTGGCCGTCGAACCGAAACTGCCATCATCCCCATCGTCCGTTTCCGTCCAGGGCTTTCCGCTGCTGCCGGAAGATGAAGCCAAGGTAGCGGAAGAGGCGGCCGGAAGGGCCGTTGATTGGCCAGGAGATGAAATGACGTGAAATGCGATGTTGGCCAGCAGATCGGCATGACATCGTCGCATATGCGTTATTACTTTGTTGAAAATGCTGACCTCTTCATCGTCCAGGTAAATAGCAAACGAAATGGCACCTCGCCAATGGTCTGCCGACTCGCCCAGCCAATGAAGTCGGTCAAGGGACGACTGTGTCGCCAAGCAAACGTTGTGGCTAACGGCCGTACTGTGGAACTGGTGCCCAGTCACGGCGAAATCCCTGATGACGAACCGACGGCTATCGTCCCAACGGCCCAGTTGCAAATCCAGTGTGGAACTATCCAACACCACGTCCGGCTCTTTTAACCAGGATTTGTCATTATCATTTCCCCACGCACTTCGGAAGTGATTCTTGAGTCCCGCAGACGGATGCTGTTGTTGTTGTTGTATCTTCGTCCGGCGCTCCGCCAGTTGAAGAGTCTTCCAAATGCCTTTCACTTGCACGTCCAATTGAGAACGGCTGTGACCGTGCTGGCCCGGATACCATCCGAAAATGCCACTGGAAGAGGATTCCGCCAGGCTCGTTCGGTTGTGATCGTTACCCTTTTCGGCGCAATGAAGCAGTTTGACGAGCAAATAAAAATTGATTCCGGTGAGGAAGACAACCGTCATGCAGTGAATCTTCCACATGGGGCGCCTCATCTATACAGGGCAGAGGGAGCAAAAGGAGTCATGCGGTATATAGCTACGTATATTTGTTCCAGTTGCCAATAGCGAGAAGAAGAAAGAAAAAGGAAATTACACACATGTACTCTGTCACCTCTGGATAGATCAACATTTTCTTTTGTTTGGTCAAAAATAAATCATCCCTATCCCCCGCCAGGAATGTCACATGATTTTTCGCGTATAAGGAAACGCAACAACAACAAACGACAGTGGTGGGAAGCGAAACGAAAATGGGACCAAGAAAGAAATGATGAAGAAGAAGAGAAAGAGAATCAAGTCAAACAAAAGAAGAGGGAGAGACGTCGGAAGTTGGCTTTTTTCTCCCTTTTCATATATATACGAAACGCTACGAACTTTTAATGGTCTAATGGCGCGGACGTGTTACGTGTTCTGAAAGGCAGCCAAGCGCAACCGACAACCTAAACCGAAAGCTCTCGGCAGATGAACGGGTTTGAAAAACAACAGTCTCACCGAAATGTTCTAGCGAAATTCTTTCCTTTCGAAGACGCTGCTTTTATGATGGGAGGCTTTGAAAAAGACGAGGGAGGACATGAAACAACGAGACGTGAAAAATTCGAGCTGGTGGGGAAAACTCATTATCGAATTCATGACCGAATAAACGCGACCCGCTAGTGAGTAACACCTTTAACAAAAGCTTATCGAAATCCAAACTGCAGCAGCCGGCTATGAAAAGCGGTAAAGATGTATAGGTAAATGATGAAATCTAACTATAACAACCGTTACAAAAGAATCTTAATAGCCAATTTGGAATCTTGAAAATAACGGGGAGGAAAACTGTTAAGGACACCATCTCGCAGAAGCTCAATAGGATGGAACATAAGGGTTTCGAGTGATTTAAATGTTGTACGTGAATTCTGGCGTATGGTCTTATTAATTTTATTGGATTGCCTTTTGGTGACATTGGCCGAAATATGATTTCCTTCTGTTTTCTTTCCCACACTGCTTTTCTCCCACTTAACGCTAAGAAAAATCTGTTCACATTGGGTTGAAGTATCTCCACTGATTTCCAGAGATATAACTTTCAATGTCTTGCTCTTCCCAAGGTTCCCGACGGTTCTTGATGGCATTTTCGGTTCTTATACCCTGTCGCTTTGTGAACAGTTACCAACCTAAGTGCATTCCTAATTGAATCTCAATCGTTTTTCTAGGTACACTTTTCAATACGTAAACGAATTAACGGAATTCAAGTCCCACTAAACATTTACTTATAAGATATAGATACACTTAAGGGCGTGAATGTTTAAATGAAGAATTATTTTCTGCTGTTGTGTGCATGCTGTAAATAAAAGGTTGTTTATGTGTCTACATCAAAGATTATTTGATACTACCCCCTGTAGCGTGTCGGCTATAAGCTACTGTTCAAACCTCCCCTTTTTTGTTTTCTTGTATAAACAACAAGTTAAAGCGATGGCCAAGAAGAGAAGAAAACGTGACACGAGTGAGACAGATAGACAGAAAGTGGCTAACTCACTTACCGTAGAACATCCGTTAAAGAAAAGACAGAAGATCTTTCGCTCTTGTTGGTTCTTCGCAGTCAATCAGATGAATCGTCTTCCAAACCAGCGCGCAGCCTCCACATATAGGATATAGCCTGTGGGATCTTGATGTGGACTTGTGTAATCAGTTGCCACTCCTCAATCTCTTGAGAGCTACAAAAAAAGAAGAGCTACGAGGATTTTCAAGTGTGTCAACTAGATCAAGCTAATCAACCCCCCCAAACAAAACCCTTTAAAAAAAAAAGAACCAAAAGGATAAAACAAAAACAAATGAAAAACAAAAGAATTCTGGTCGGATGGTAAAACAAAAAAAAAAGTGTATCAGATTCAAGCTACATCTAATAACATGACAAGAGGTTCTATGGATCGACGACGACGGACGACGGCGTCTGTGTTGGCGGAGCCGTGTTCGGTTCGCGACTGTGTTATAGGTAGCAAAACTAGTTGATGTAGTATACGCCCTCCTTCGTTCTCCTTCTTTTTTTCCTACCCTTTTGCCCCGTCTTCTTCTCCTGTCTGTCTGCGTATATATATATAACATGGAGCAAATACAGCCAAGTGAAAAGGCGGAGGGGAGAGAAGCGGATGACGACGTAGTCGACGCCACTCCGGAGAGAGCGCCCCACAACCAACGAGATGAAGAGAAACCTCCTCCCGAAAAGTATTGATTGTTGCGCCCGGCAGATTCAACTTTCACAACCGGCCGGAATGGGATGGGTGGTTGGAGACGACGACAACGGACGGAAAGAATGGGGAGAAGAAGCAAAGAATGTGGGCTGACACTATAGCCTCTTTTATTCAACGAATTTTCCGGGCAGATCGCATCATCCTCACAAAAAAAGGAAAACGGTCATGTAAAACGTTGCATTCTGTTGTGTTATATTATTTTTTTTTTTTTAAGAAAATTTTCTTTCTGTAGGGTTCATTCGTAATGTGTATACCATAATATATAGGGATGTTGCTGCAATCATGTGTCTGGACGAGCTGGACATATTACATGGCCATCTTCCCTACTAGCGGCGCCCACTCACAGCGCCAGATCCCTACCCACCCACCACCTGCGCTCCAAAAAGGTCTGGGTACTAACGCGTACATACGTTTCGTAGATACAGCTATACTGTCTTATTTTTGTTTTGGGTAACGAACGGCGACGGCAGAGCAGAGTCGACATGTTAGGCGGAGAGAACTAGCAGAGACGTGTGTATAACTCCAGCGGTTCTATATAATGGCTGTGCTGTTGCCTCCGCCTCTTGACTGCTCCTGCTCGTCCCTCGCCGGTTGCATCCATTCACTCTAGCCAGCGACGACATGCATTACGTGTATATAGAGAAAGTGCCTTACCGTGCGTGTCGTACAATCTCCTGGGTATTCAAGAGTTTCGTTTGCTGTATGTACTGTACACATATACACGGTCGCACTCTCTTCTATATTCGTAGTATATACCTTTGCTTTCTTGCTCTCCTGTTTCTCTCTGCTCCTCCCTACTCACCAGCTAGGCTTTTGATCAATAAAACGCACGCAAACCGAATATACAAGCCGTGTTTTGCTGTGTCCACTTAAAATGGATGGCTGGACGTTCGTGTAAAGCTTCTTCTGCTCCCTGCATGTCATATTATATACTGCTATACACACTTTCAAGTGCACATCTCTATGGTTACTGTGCGTCCCATAAAAGAAAAGTGATGGACGGTATATAGCGAAAGACGAGCATAGATCGTAAAGAAAGAAAAACTTGTCGTAACGCTTTCGTGTGATTGCAGTTGCGACGTCCGTCGATTACGTGGCTTTAATTTGATTGAGCTTAGATTCGTAAGCGCGTCTTACGTTTGGAATGGAAAACGATGGAATAAAAATAAAACCGAATAAATCCGCTTTTGTCGTTTTTGTATAATTTTTCTTCTTTCAAATTGAACGTCACATTATTATTTATAAGTTATTCGGTAACAGTAGATCATACCGTGCATTGAACAAATTGCGCACGGGGCATCGTTTAAGTATTTTACACGACAAACCGAAATCGGTAGTCAGCAGCAAAACGAGCAAATGGCCGAAAGCGAAAGGGACAAGAGAGAAGAATTTCAATTTTGAAAATTGAACAAAACAAACGATGGTTTTAGGATAATGAACCACAATAGGTCTTTGTGTGTGTGTGGATGTGTGTCTTTTTGGGGTGCCGGGCAAAGTAACATTGGAATAAATACACAACATTTTTCATTTATAGGGTGAAAGGTATAAGAACCATAACGACCTCTTTCGGGATTGATCGATTTGACTATCACGCTCTCACACAGACAATACATACACACGTAACATACTCGCTAAATTGCATCAAGAGAGAGAGAAATGAAATCAAAAGAAATTGAGGGTGAAATGGAGGGGGGAAAAACTCGCCGTCTCGCGTCTGACGTTTGATGAATGTATGCCAGTTTTTGGTATTTGCTTCCAATTTTACTGTCTCCAATGTTGCGTGTACGTGTTAGGTGGATGAAAGACGTTCTACTTCAGTATTCGTTTCGATCCTCTTGAGACGGTCGTAAACGGAGGCACGCCAAATGTTTTGTTTGGTTTTCTGAAAAAACGCGGACATCGTCGTCAGCGCTTTCTTGCTGGAATGACACTAGTTGTGCGGGCGATGCTAGAGAGACGTATTTTTTTCCCCCTATAAATCTGTGAGATTCTATGATGAGCGCAGCACAGTTTTCAATTGGACGATATATAGGTTAGAAGTCCTGGACAAATTTTCTTGTGTTCATTTTTTTTTCTCCAGAAGAATTGGAGTTGAATTGGATCCTTCTTGGGCGTCGTCGTTGTATATGGTTTCGTCGTGCTACACATTTCTTCTGTCGAGCTGCTCGATATACATCGAAAAATGGAAAAAAAAATCATTTGGACTAGAATAGGAAAAAAGAGAGGCAGAGATGACAGACAAGACGAAACGAATGAAAATGATGACAGGCAGATCAACGAGGGTTGATAACAAAAGAAGAGGTTTGACAAACAGAATGATTGTAGCATAGTTTTAAAGTGAGGAAAAGAGAGAGAGGAAAGAAAGAGACAGTTAGGAGAGGAGAATGAAATCGATGGAGCCAACAAAAATGAATATGATCGGCCGTGACAAGGACAAGAAGACAAATGACGAATGAATTGGTATAGAAAATGTTTTTGTTTTTCTATTCTAGTTTTTTTGTTTGTTTGTTTTATTTTTCACTTTTTTTTCTGTCGATTATTTATTTGGTCGTCTTCGTTCACCGCAAATTTTGACTAATACACGTCCGCCACTCGGTAAATGGACCAATAGCCGCAGAGACGGGCACGTAGCGCAGGTGCGATGTAGGCAGCCTCTTGCAAATGATCCATAAAGCTGGAACATTCGCACATCAACGTGTAGAGTTTGTCACCGGCCGAGACGGACTTGTGCAACGTGATCCGCCTGAGTCCAACGCAACGCGGCACGCATTGATAAAGAATCCGGGCTCCTGTAATCGTCCCAAAATAGAATTTCCATCTCGTTAATTATTAATCCAGTTAACAACACACACAAGTAATCAATCATATAGCTTGCACTAATTTTAGTTTTTGTCTGAAAGCCAGCCAGTGTCTGTCACGTTTCCCGAAGTGATTTGAGCTTTGCAAGACACGCCACAGATGGCCGTCTGTCCCGCCGTTACTCCCGCAGTTCATCGTGACACGATGCACGCTGCCTCCGCAAGAGGGGACTGTTGTGAAAGCGTTCAAGAGATCCCCACCAAAAAAAAACAAACAATCGTGACACGCCCCTTGTTCCTGTTGATATGTCCTCTAAATGCTTAAGCAACTTGTCGTCCTATTCCTTTAAAAAGAAAAATTCGAACGTGACGAGAGTTATGAAGATAACGACGCCGGACGTCGTCGGAAATTATCATCAAGATAGTTGGTTGGAATGCTTCAGCGTGATTGGATGCAGCACGATTTACCATCGGTCGGGAATGAAAGTGAAAATAACGTCCCCTCCTTTGTCCCAACTTTTTTCTATAAGGTCATAGTTTCTAATTAACGTGGCCGACGTCACCGATACTTTCTCGTTTGTCGAGAGCATCGAGTTTTTAAGCCAAAAAAAAAGGGGGAAGAGGTAAACATGGGATATAGGGGACACGCCTATACGTGGGCAATAGGAGACGATGAAACAAATTGGATTCCGATTCCATGGTCCTCCATCTTTTTGGCTCCAATCCGCAAAAAAAAAAACTGTAAATGAACCGAGACAAACTCTTTCCGGGGAGGAGAGGAGTTGAATTGTGGATTTTTATGTCTTTTCTCTCCTACAGTACATTAAACTAGCATGTCTTCTTGTCTTAAGCTTTATGTTCGTCTCAATCGCACACACAAAAGAAGAGACTAATGCAGCCAAATCTTTTATGATGTGGCCGAGGTTATAAAAGTTAACAATAATCCGAACAAAGTCTCCAAAAGTTTCTCTCCCTTTTCGACTTTTTTCTGTGTGTGGAGCAATCACAACCCGTGCAACGACGGCCTGTTACAGCCATGAGTAAGCCAACAAAGAAGAAAATCCCTGCCAAACAATGTCATCATCAAGTATCCCTAAAATCCTATATTACAAGCATCCTACGTGGGCCAACTTTTCTAGTTGCCAGCCAGGCTCGTTCCAGCCTTCCCAAAAAGAAATGCCAGTTATGATTGGCAACGGTGCTATAACCAAAGTAAAGACCTTCCATCTCATCTCAGCTTGGCCTTCATTGCGGCGACGGCCTAAAACTATATTATTTTCATTAAGACTTGGGCCTTTTAGCTATTCATCAGCGTCATAGCTGATTGGCACGAGTCGTTTGTTATCGTTTGTTGTTGTGGAGGCGAATAATGAACCTTTTCATTTCCCCATTTTAATGTTTTCTATATACAATTGATGAATGGGAGTTCAAAATTCTGACCTGTCCAGTAGAGCCAGTTGCGTTCGAATTTTTCGCCATCGTCACCGTCGAAGACTTTGTAGACGCAGACGATGTATCCCGTTTTGTTGGACAATGGGCGCCGGCAGGCGGGCTGGAGAGGCGGACGCGCTATGGTGGCAGCTTCTTCGTAAACGTCAACCAAGTGATCGCTAAAGTAGCGCAAATTTTGCGGCTCGAACCGTTCGAGCGACGCCAATCTGGCCGTCTGTTGCCACTCTTCTCCGTTGGTCTGCTGCCTGTTGGCCACTCCGTAATTGATGTAGGGGTAGTCCACTGTTCCGCGGTGGCAGGAAATCAAAAGAAAGAGAGAGAGAGAATAAATGTTTAAATACACACGAAATGATGCACAGAGGCAAACACGAAAGAAAAAATAATAATTTGTCTCTTGTCCCGTTATGCGGACGCCGACCGTGCCACTGCATTGCCGCAAAGGATCCCCGTTGCATCGTTCATCATCCTCATCGCTATATCACCGTCAAAGATCTCAGCCAATGATTTACTTTTGCCCGAAAAAAACTGGCGTTATGGCCACTTGAATTGGCCCCAGATGAGATTGTATTGTGTGGGCACGCAATCTATACACGGGGAAAACCCACAAGGCACTCTCCCTAACGCCCATATACTGCCCTGTTTTTGAGGTTTTCTATATATGATTGTCAGCGTGAGTAGCGTAAGATCCTATTTTTGCTGTGCTCGGCCAAGTTAACGAATAGATAAAAACTTTCCAATATCTTTGTGCGTCCTTTTTGCCTCGGAGCTTCAAAGTTTCAAAATCCTATTGTCAAAATAAAAGAGAGGGCGGGGGGGGGGGCTTACCAGCGAACAAGAGCGCACTGTCTACGCCGGTATCGTGATTGGTAGAGTTCTGAGTCAACACACGATCATATCCGGGGCTATATATTCATTATAAAATGAACTGCGTGGAACACGGAACGAAATGCGTTACCCAGGGGGGGGATTGCAGTGACTACAAACAAAACTTTTAGGGTGGGGAGACAGTTATGTAAATAAAATATGAGTGAAAGAAGAGAGATGATGATGAAGCTGATGGATCTATAGACGCTGTATCTATACAGTCGCTTTTGTCAGCTGGAGAGGGGTACCTGTCAGACGAGCGGCAGGTATCGATTGCCTTTGCCGTCTCTTGACAGTTGTCCTGGAGACGGGTATCGAGAAAAACACGAAGGATAACCAAACACGACAGCCGTTAGTCATCACAAACAACACGAATGGTTAAGGGCGAAAAAAATCTGAAAATTTTTCAATGCGCAACGGCCCGAACAACGTTCGTTTCCGCCCGTTTTTTTTTTTTGTCGGGACCGCGGTGGTCCAGGAAACCGAACCTCTTGCTTTCATCTGGACGTTTTCTTTGTTACGCTGACAACAACGACGCACACACAACGCAATAAACGAAATGCTGCGAAGAGCTAGAGTCATAACTGGTACAGAAAGGGACTTAAAACTTAGGGGATTCCTCGCATACAGCGAGAGAGAAAACTCTGCATCAGTAAACGTATACGAAAAGCCCTTGATTTCAAATTAATTACGGATTCATTAAAAAAGAAGCGAGAATAGCGAGAAAACAATTCATTAGATGGTTACTAGGAAGAGGACGAGATTGACGCTGTTGGATACAGGAATTAGCGTACGGCAACATACCAAAACGATTCCATCATAACGTAATAACAATATGAGTTTCCCTAGCAGCGCTAGTTGCATTCACAGGGCGTCCTCCTCCTCTTTTTTTTGCGACAATCATAACTAGGTTTCCGCGCATGTAGCGAATAAATTGTTCCCCGCATTTCGTCATGGCAATAGTTTAATGAATACGCCAGCACCGCCTCCTCGTCGTTCGGAAGGAGGGATATAAACAAAACTAAAACAGAATAACATATCCCCGTCGACACTGTTCGATCCATTTGACATTTACTGTTAGATGCTCGTTTCCGGCACCTCCTCCCCCACACACCCCTCTTTTGGGCTTCTGTGTAGACGCGGATTGAAACAGATAAGAAACAACGACCACGAATTTTGCGCATGTATTCGTTTCTATCGGTTCAAAATGTCTTTTATTTTAAAGTTTGTTGGCGACTTCCTTCGTCCGGCATCCGTCCAACCGTTCGACCATGAGAAACTACCATCAGCTATTGTGTGAAATGGGGCTGTTTCGCTCCGTCTGAATGACGTCATCCGTTAAGAGAACATAACAGACAAAATAAAACGTCAAAGTGCGACGCGAAACCCTATACGTCAAGGCTGCCCTCCTCACTATAAAAGAATAATAACAAAAAAGAGGAAGAAAAAAAGGGGGCCCATGAAATAGAAGAAAAATGGACAGAAAGCGAAATCATTTGAAGAAACAAAAACAAATCGCAAAAAAAAAACGACAAACTAAAATACCCAAAGCCTCAAAAAGATGAAAGTAAAGAGAATAAACGAAACGAAATATGAAGGAATGAAGAGATACTATATGTACAGTATATAACGTATAGGAAAACGGTCTGAAAGCGCATCAATCTGTTGAATAAAACATGGGCGTACAAGAGTATTTGGGCGGAGAGGGGGAAGACGGGACTTGAGCGTGACCGGAATGGGGAGATGACGACTATAGCGAAAAGCAATCATAAATTCATGCAAGTACATAACATCGCGATGTGTAATGTCTCACATCTCTATACCCAGGACGGACTACACGACATGGCAGCGTCCATTTCTCTGCTTCAAATCTCTTCGTCTCTCCGCTATTTTGTAGATTATTTAGGCCTTATATGTATATATATTCCGTCTAAAGTTCCATATCAGTATAGGCCTCCATATACAACGGGCTAAACGACGTCACAGTAGGGTCTATTTCTAGTAATGTGAAGGACAACAACGACAGAGAAGAAGGAGAAAAACCTAGACTACAGAGAGGAGTATAGTTGAGAGACGCGAATTGAAAAGAGAGTGGAGAAGCTATACACAGCTCTCCGGAATGGATGGAAGAAGTAATAACGGGGGCCTCATATATGAGGAGGGCCTAACTCTTTCTTTTTTCTTTTTTGTAGCATAAAAAGCCGGTCGTTTCGGCGACTCGCTTCCAACGGGAAATCATGAATTATAGCAGCTATTTCTCGGCCATTTTTTCCCAAATAAATACTTTGACGATGATACGTGTTCTTCTTCATTGCATTTCGACTGGCGAGATAAAGAAGGACAAACGATCATCAAACTCTTTCATCTCTTGCTATATCCTCTTGAATTTTTCTTTTTGTTTTTTTGTACATACTTTTTTTTCGTCGTGTTTGGCTTGTAAATAGTAATGAGGTCATTGTGCGACTAGACGTGATGATCACCCCCCCACCAGCGTGTAATGGTCCACCGGCCAAAACACACACGCAAACGGGGTATGCAAACATCTAGCTATACAATATCGATCAGTCAATAGCTATAAAACAAGCAAACGGCTTCTTGCTCATAGCCTCATATTCGATTGCTTTATATTTATCTCTTATACTGTAATATACTGTTAAAACCAAGCACATTTCTAACCTCAAACGATTGCAGGCTTCTGTTTAGCGCTTTGAATATTGTTGCGAATTCTCGGCATCGTAACGATGTGCGTATCACGGCATTGAAATAATAGGATGTCGCTTTTGGTCGGACTCAATCCCTTTTCACGTCCGCACTCTTGCGCGGCGCTAAGAGCGAGCGTTCGTTGACGTGATACATGTGCTACACGACTACTCAACGTAAACGAGTTGCGAAGTGAAGAACTAGAGCGAGCAGAATGGACCATGAAGGCCTCACCAGTCGAAAAAAGAAAGGAAATAAGCGACAGCATAACAGCAAAGTTTCTTATATATTGATCTACCCAACGCCACACCTTTTCTCGTCCGTCCCTTTGACTTTACTTTTTTTTTTTATTTTCCCAACGTGAAGCTCCTATCTCCATTCGTCCGAGCCATTGCAATGTGCGTGCATGCATAGCGTGAGTGCACGGCCAGCGCAATAGTCGGATATAGCCTAACTGCCGTATTAGATCGTAGCTCTTGAATAGCGCACTAGTCGTGGAAACGTATACGCAACAGCAACAGCAAGGCCGGTGTATATAAAATGCACGTCGTAAAATCTATGCGTCACGCATGCGAACGACATGAAAAAGCAGGGCAATACCGGCCCGAAAGAACACAAGAGGGAGTTGAAAGAGAACGGAGTGACAGCGTGACGAGCGTTTCGCTTAATCAATAATGGCGATCGAAACTCAAGGAAGGAGGCGGAGAGTCACCAGTATAAAAAAAAGAGAGAAGAAAAGGAACAAATCCAGCCCACACACAGCATTGCAAGCGTAATTCGCTTATACGCAAGCCCCTCTAACGTGGCTCTTTATGTGGTGTGTACCGTATTTATGCTGTATACGCATCCGTTCTTGATCTTCCGGTGGCTTTAGGAGATCCTTTCAAACAAGTTGGTGGAAGGTGCGCGATTGAAAGCGGTCCCGAAAGAAGGCTGTCAACGCTGAATATGCATGTTGCATAATTTTTTCCTCCCAACAATCATTGTACTGCACTTATCTCTTAATTTCTTACGCTTTCATTTTGGTATTGTCACGTATGAGCATCCGAATATGCCTTGACAAAGCTTCACGTTGGCATTCCGCTTTAGCCAATCAAAGCTTTTTCTGGAGTGGCCTTGCTGCTAACGTTCTCTTAATGAATTCCGGCAGTGGCTTCTCGAGGAGAAAAGGAAATGACGGCTCGTTCTTGTTAAAGGTAGACCGGGAAGGATATTATTGACGTACTATGCCGGCCGTAAATTGCGTATCTTGTGTTACTGCTAGGCGTTGCAACTACTGCGCAATTCAATAGGAGTTTCAATCATTTTGGTGCAGAGAAATGCCCTCTATATTTGTTTCTAAGTGCTCTGGCCTGTGCGGTCAATAAGCTTGACTATGCAACGAGAAGAAAGTGTACGGACCAAGCCAGACAGACTAATGGTAAGCCTTCTATCACCATGACAACGATTATGCATAATACACTAGAAGGAGCCAGTATATAGGATGGTTGAGTCTCAACACTTATGGGAGTGCACATCTAGCTTGCTCGAGAGACATTTAGACACACAAATATTGTAATAACAGGGTGAAAGAGATGGTTTAGCTTTTTTTTTTTTCAAGAGTGATGATCCAACTTAGATGATGGACCATCCGCGGACTCTGGGGAGATACTTTAGTGAGTATAGCAGCCAAGAAAGTTGAACTGGAACACGGGCCAAACCAACATCACCCTTTACTTATGATGTAGAGATGGCGTAGAAAAGTTGAAAACGATGAAGACATAAATTGATGAGGCTTACCGTCCTGCTCAATACTGACGAGCAGCATGCCGTGGGCACCGGGTCGATCGCGGAGTAAGTCGATGAGCAACTGCGAAGCCATACTGCCCTGGAGTGAGGCCGGCCGGGCTAGCGGCGATTCGAAGATGGGCTGGATAGCCATGAAAGGCGTCATGAAATGAAGTAGAATGACCAGCTGCGGATCATCCACCTCGACGACGCTCATCGATGCTCGTCCGGTTTGAGGCAGCTGCGATGATCCAAGTTGAATTCCATCATGGGCCAGGCAACGACATCAGGAACAAGCCCAAGAGCGTGATGTGAGCCGAGGAAAAAAAGAAGGAAGAGAAATACAAAAGAAAATGAGAAAAGCAAAAAGAAACGTGTCATTGGATAACCGATTTGTAATGTTACGACACGCGATTTTGAAGCTGTGGCATGTCATTATATTTTACTTTTGGAACTAGAAAAATAGAACACTCTGAATAACTCAACGGCTCCAAAGTTGTGGAGGTTTAAAAAAAAATAAATAAAATTCTGTCCTTCCGTAGTTCGAAAATAGCCACAGTCGTTCACGCAGCCATCGGCAAAAAGGACAAATGAACTCATTTTGGCCTGTTCCTTTTTTTAAGGACCGCACTCTATTATTCCAATCCCCCACAGCCACAAGAAAAAAACGGAGTTGATTGTGGGCGATGTCGGAAAAACATCCCACACTTTCAAAAAAAGAACTTTTAACGCTATTTTTGTTGTTGCATGGAACAAAAAAGAGGGAAAAGCTATTTGCGTTTCGACAATTACTTGGTTCCAAAAATACATGGGGGAGTGTTAAGTCATTTATCAGAGGATGCCAATTATCTGCAAATTGACCCCAAGCGATTCTTGCGACCTTTATTAGAATAAACCTATTCGCACTTGCTTAGCTCTCAAGTTTTTTTTTAATTTTCTCATATTCTTTTCTTCTTTACGCGTTCCACGGTGGTAGAGTTATTAGACGAGGATCGATAGAATCCGGCGAGCCATTCTTTTTGTTCCATACCCTTACAACACAAAAGGAAATTGCCATAGGCTAAAAGTCTTTATAGAGAAAAAAAAAGAAAATGATCCATTCACTTGTAGTAATAAATCATTCAATTTTCAATTGTGGAATGGAAAACGAGTTTTGAGCAGAAGGGTGGACGTTTTGGTCCTGTTCGCTTTGTGTGGATATGCCACAAGAATATTTTTCCTAGAAACAGTTGCTAATAATATGGTCCGCTATCCATTGCACCGGAATCAGCCGAGTTAAGAACAGGCAGTTGCATGTTCTATTTACATGTCAGTCCCATTTTTTGTTTTCTGGTTTCCTAATTTTCTTTATTTTTCTTTTTTTTTTTCTTGACGTTGAAATATTTATTTTTGTATTCAAGGGGTTTCGTCAAGCGTACGTACTCCTCCGTCGGCTGGACCCCTACTACTCTTGGCCCGCCCGGAATCAAAACAAGGAGGGAAGAACATGGAAAGCCAAAAGCGTCTCCTCCCGTAGACACACACACACACTCACACAGAGAGAGAGAAAGTGAGAGAACTTTGGAAGAGACATGAAACAAGGGTTTATTTATACGCCAACCAAGCGACAAGCGCACCCACCGTGATACCAAACTATACATCTACTTACCCGGACGCCCTATAGGTCGCTACATATCCCTAAAAGTATTTATGCACAAGGTTTTACATGAGGCTCTCTTTTAGCCACAGTAAAATTATATAGCCTAGTGAACGTGTAACACAATGTTTGCAAACACTTTGTGATGAACCAAGCGATCGACATGGTGCGCTCAGCTGCACGTCGCCAAGATTTTCGAGCCTATATATGCAACGACAAAGTCTTTGGGAGTTCGGCATATAGACATCATGAACTGCAACCTACTGACAACGAATATGCTTCTATTTGCCAAGAAGTCAGTATAAAAGGAAAGGAAATCCTGACGACCGAGTTAGAAACGAAGGAGGAAAAAAGTTTATCCTATTGGGAAATGGCTTGTATACCTCTCCAATTCAAACTCAACAAGACCCTATATATTCCAGTGGATGCTATTGTGTGTTCCTAATCAGAACTGGTATAACCATTGCCAAGAAAAATGTTATTTCGCAGAGTAGATCGAGAGGGAAAATTGACTACTCTAAAAAGAGTTAAAGGCCATCACGTGTCATCAGTGGAACGTAGTTATATACATGATCACCATGTGCGATGGCATTCCAGCCAATCTTTACTTATTCCTTTTCATCAGCGTTGTTCGAAATTGAAAAGCCCCGTCCGTTCTTAGTGCCAAAGAGACAAACCGATGAAAAGCAATAGAAGAATATAACGCTATCCGTTCGGATGGGGCTCCTGACCAGCGATAGAGATATTCATTCGTTTTGGCCGGAATCCATATTATCTGAGCGGATCGCGATGCGATCTTCTTGATATGGTAGTCGTCGCTTCATATAGACATAACAAATATTTTTCTATATTTAATACCTACACGTACAGGAGCACCGGGCTTGCACGTGACTGGATTGTTGGTGGCTCTTTCTTTCCCGTTGGCTGGAATCGATCGAATCAACGTGATAAATTTGTCAATCCAACATAAAAATAATAATCAAAAAAAAGGTTGAAACAAAAACAAGAACAAAACATGGGGTGGCTAAATTGGATTTGACTGGTGAGCGAAAACAAGGAGCGACATTGAAAGACGACGTGATGCGAATGTGAATGCGGTTGACGCTACATTACGACTTTCCTGACTGTCGGATGAATATCCAAATGATTGGACGAAAAGGATCGTTGTGGAATAAGACACGTCTACGTTCTCCGAATCACTCTTCTTCCTTTGCCACCTCAACAGCAGGAAAAAGGAAAAACTGCTGGATGTTTAAAAAACAACTTAAAATACAAGTTTCTTCTCTGCCGATTTCCGAGAGTGGCCTCTTTGCCGTCTCGTCTTTCATCAGCACACGATCCCGCAACAATGTTTTTCTACTGGCGGACGCTAAGGCAAATAACTCAGATGATTATACATGCGTGCGGGTGGGTGTGATTGTCTTGCACGTTTTATCTCGTTTGATCGTTTCCATGCCAGCAGCCGAGACGATAAGAAGTTAAACATTGTTTTCAAAATCCAGACTGTGTATGTTAAATATTTTCCCCTCGGGTCAAGCGTAGCCGTGAATAATAAATTGATTCAAACTTGGCAATAGAATTTAAAAAATTCTAGCGTAATAACGAAGAAAACAGACTGCAAAATAAATTGCTTTAGACGGGGGGGGGGGGCGAAGATCACGTGCATCACGTCAAACGGGTGTCAAAATGGGAAATCAATAATATGCACGTGTGGGATAAACAGATTGGCTTTATCACGTCAGTGAATGGATCGAGCCGAGACTATGCCGGACAACAAACAAACAACGAACGAAACGAGTAAGGATTCACGCTGTCGGTAAACACTGCAATGCGAGAAGTTTTATCCTCCCATGTACGTTTATTCTGTAGTTTCTACACGTTCCATGGAGCGTCAGTTAAGCATTATTTCGCCTGACCACTCCTGTTCCATGAAACAGTTATCTAGGCGGAGAAAAAGAAGCAGAACAGTCAAAAACCTCTGACCGAAATTGTGGGCAAACAAAAACATTGTGAATCGAAGCCAATTGACGCAGCGAAAAAAGCCCAACATCTTTCGAGGGGCCAATCCTGAAACAACAGACGATATTGTACGTCATATAACTTCACGTTAAACATTTATCACACGGTGTTAAAGGCAGGCTCGGTTTGTTCACAGCAGTTTTAGAGCCGATGGCATGATCAATAGCACGTCCAAGTTTTGAGAGCAAGCGGATCAGTGTGCATTTGACGACAAAAAGGCTGATAGAAATATATACGTAGTGTGTGTACGGGTATGTGTGTGTGTGTGTAGAGAGAAAAGCGCAAACGTGGCGTTGAATGTTTTGAAACACATCAGCAGCAGCGACGCGCAGCAAAGGAAAAGACCAGATGAAAATGGAAAATGGATTTGCCTGCTTTCGATGCTGTTTTGTTTTCTTTGACGTAAAACAAAAGACGTAAAGAACTCAACGTAAACCCACGTAAAGTGCATCAAAGGGCTACAGGCACAAAAAAAACACATTCAAGGATTTAGCCGCAAAACGACAAGGCTACGTTTTTTTCCGTCCTCGATTCACGTGATGTGAAACAAAAAACCCATTGAAATCCAGCACATGGAACAGCTGGGAAAGGCATAGTATCTGTCCGTGACGCACTACAGTGCGCAGCTTGCGACGGACTTGGCTGAAACGATTCCCAGGATGGCAAAAGATGAGAAAATAAGCGCAAAGAGTCAGAGATGCATGTTCAATAATCACGAGAGCGAACACAAAAATGGTCACACTCGTCATCCGGACAGGCGTCGTTATTATTTTATCAGGACCCTGTTCCGACACGTTGAAAGCACAGATACATCTTGTACTCCATATCTATGGCAGGATGGATGTAAGCGCACTACCGTTTACACGCGAGTGTAACGCGTCGCCAGGGAAATGAATTGGAATGTCCACCAGCGTTTAGCGGGAACGAATTCTAAATACAAGCAGGAGATTAGAATCTCGGCCAGCTTTGGAGGGAGAGTGTGGTGGATATAATTGACAATGTCCCTCGTTCAATCTCTTTGACATACCCCTTGGGGTGTTACCAAAACGGAGAGAGAAGAGTGGCATCATCAATCATTCTTTGTGTGCGCTGCACGGTTTTTGTCACAGCTGATTGTGCTCTGTACGATCTGTATTGTTAATACTACGACTATACTACTGTAGAAGCATGAAAAAAAAAGAGGGCTGAGTTATTAGCTAAGATGATTCCCGACACGTCGAATCGTTTCACGGATGCTTGCGCAACGAACATGTGCGTGAAAATATTAAGTCAAATGATGAAGAAAAAAGCGTATAAGCATCTGGGTCGTTTCGGCAGTTCGTTTATCCGTCCAGTAAGTCTTTTTTTAAATATTCGTTATAAAGAAAGGAAGTCGACTGACTAAAAAGAGTTGCTGTAGAAAATTGCTTGAAGAAAGTAAGTGCGAGCGGCTGGCGGCCCCTGAGGCCGTAAAGAAAACAAAAACGAAACAAAGAACAAGCATGTAAGACCTTGTTAAGAAGCAAAGGCCGTAGATTGTAGTGGTTGCTCGCAAACTAGTTCTATCGCTATAGCAGAAGAAGATGAAGAAAGTATATAAGAAGAACCTCCTCCCCCCCCCCCCCGCAAAAAAAAACAAATGAGACTTATATACAGAAAAATAAGAGTATAATAAAGAGAGTCGAGCGCCCCCATCATATATACAGAGAGAGCTGGAGGATATAGCGTTCAAGAAATCCACTCGGCTAATTTAGTGATTCGTGAGTGTATTTCCCCCGATCAAAAAAACCCCATGGAACCGCTATATAGACTGGCTGGTGAATAGAGGTGAATGACTAGAGATCGTTATCCGGACCCAAGTCCCACCAACGTCTTGAATCCACCCAATTTCGCCAAAACGGACGATATAGTGGCGTTGCTTATGGCTACCGCCAAACTGGGGCTTCTCGTCATAAAACACAGCGCTAAACAAACTGATGGGGGCACAAAAAACACAAAAAAAAATAGCATAGTATTTTATTCGCTGGGAAAAAGAATCAAAAAGTAGGCCAAGAATGAGGAAGGTAGGAATGAGGAACTGAAATACCAGCGAGCGTGTTTTTGGGGGTGGTCTGTTTGGCATGAAACAAGGGCCGGCCAACTTTTATATATCAAACTTTGAATTGACAGCAACAAAAGAGAGTATATCATACAAAGATAAAAAAGAAATGTAACACGAATCGATACGGCTTGTCATGCAGATATGGTATGCTACATCTAGTTTGAACAAGCCCCACCTCATAAATATAGTTGAATTATTTCTCTCTCTCTCTCTCTCCCATTCTCTCCCATTCTTCCTTTCTTTTTCGCCCAACTAAACAAACTAGTATACGCAGCAATAAGAAATCAAATGCAACGCAATACCAGGCCGATCAGTTCGATTTTGTGTTGCTAAAAATAAAACCGAATGACGTCGCCAGACAACAAGAAATGTGATTCAATTAGTATAACTTACCGTAACGCCGAGAGGTAGGAACCGGTTGACCAGATGGACGGGGATAATGAAGCAGTCACGCGCAATCTCGTTCAAGTTGAGATCCTTGGGATCGATGAGTTCGTCGAAAGTTGGCTCGTTGTTCGAACAGATGCGATTATTGACATCACGGCCGTCAACACCTCGCCGACTCGATCCAGCACCGCCACTGCCTCCTCGACCGTGGCCGAGTCCCCGACTATCCGGCAATGTTAAACTTGTTTCGGCCGTCAAGATGGTGGAATTCGGCCGACGTCTTCGGCCGTCTGCCGAGTCGTCGCGAGAGGAAGGCCGCCCTCGATCGGTGGCTAAAATTCGTTCGGGACTGGATCTTTTGCTGGCCACAATGGACGAACGAGGGAAGGTGGAACGACTGCTGTTCTCGCTGTTCTCTTTATTGGACGAAATGCCACTGCCGATGACTGGTCCCGCACCGCCAGCTCCTGCAGAGCCGCGTAATCGTTTGTCTGACTCACGCGATCGTTCTCGCTCCATCGTTCCAGCACTGTTGCCACTGCCACTGACGTCGGGACTATGACGGCCGAAACTGACTTGCTTGCCCGTCCTACCGCTGACCTGTACAGTACCCCTGGCGTTGCCGCTTCCGCTCAATCCGGACACACTCAAACACACCTCGCCGGTGAACTGATGCTCGCCCGCGTACAGTCCACTGCGGACAGAGCGTGAACCACCAGTCACGCCACTCGTATCGACGGCACTGTCCACCATTCTCTGTCGATCGACGCGAGTGTAACGATAGTCTGGCCGACTATTTCCAGCGCTTCCACTTCCACCTCCGATAATTGGATCTAGTCGATCCAAGCCGCCGTGACTCCATCGGTTGTTGGCCGAAGAAGCGGCCGCCGAGGGGCCGCCCGAGGCCAGCGCTGAGTTCCGCGACGCACCCGATATTCCTCGATCAGGATCTTCGAATCCGCCGCCGCCGTTGCCGTCGGCCGCGTGCCTCGGCAGGTCGAACAGACCGAGCGGATGAGTGCGTAAGTGATGCATCTCTGTGCTGAGGCCGCTGCCGCCCGCTCCCGTAGAACCGCCAGTGCCTACTCCCGCACCTGTGGCTGAAGCACCACAAGCAGCTGTGCCGAGGGAAGACGCTAGTCCGCTGCCTGGACCCGAAGCTCGAGCCAGCGATGACACGCCCCCTACCCCACCGCCACTCACGCCGGCATTGAACCAGGAGCGTGAATTGGCTCCGCCTCCTGCGCTGAGACCTCTGACGCCGCCGTAACTAGGTCCTCCGCTGCTAACACCGCCACTGTCTATGCCAGCCGTTCGTCTCGTGTTGCTTAGCAACCCAGTGGTCCCTCCATCCCTGTCCCCCCTCAGATTCTTAAAGTACATCAGATTCATGATGTTTTATTGTGCCGCTTTCGACGTGATACGCACTCGCCGACCTTGGTCTTACGTATGAAATTCTAAGAAGATTTCAGCTAATCGCGATGTTTTATAAGAAGACGCGAGTTCATTCGATGATGCAGCCTGAAAGACGTAATCCAGGGATCCGGGAGCCATATTTTACAAGAGAATGACAATAAACAAAGAGACAAAAACAAAAAAAAAAAGGATTAGACAAAAGAAGAGATCAATCAATTTGTGTGAGCAACAGTTTGGACACGAGACAAAAAAGAAAAGAAAAGACTGCCGCTCGACAAGGAAACAAGAGAACTATAGGAAAAAGGGAAAAACAAAAGTAAAAGGGAAAAAAAAGGAAGAAGACAACGAAGACATGGAAAAGGAGGCCAGGGTTACGTAAAGAAGAATTGCGGATAAAAAGGCAAGCGTCACTAAAGGAGCGAATGAATGACGACGAAAGAAGGTGCCAGATACCTGTCAACGTGAGTAAAAACAAAGAACACGACACCGTAACAAAGAAGTTAAAAGCAAAGAATAAATATGAACATAGGAGACAACTGACGGGCTTCTCATTTAAAGCAGGTGCATTTTAATCCGCTATTTCTCCCAATCCGCAATCCCCAAATTCAATCCGCATTTCAATTATTCAACTGGATTGAAGAAAACAAATGCAAATGAAACGAAAAAAAAAATCAGTAAATGGAACACAAAGGATGCACAAGAAGCGTTCCAGGGCGTTTAAAACAGTTCATTAAACGAAGCAAATGGACTGTTAAGCTAATTTAAGTGAAGGTCTGATTAGAAGACGACTTCCCAAGAGCCTAACGATATGGTACATGCTTTACGATCTAACGTAATTAAAATCACATTATCGTATGCGTGCTTTGAGTGCATATCAACACGAACAGGCACACCTTTTGTATAACTTTGGCCGTGTGTGAAGTGCTACGACGAGTATGGTCTCTTTATCGTGTGCAAGCAGTTGCTTGAAACGGCTTCTTTCGCTGACGGTCTCTTTTGGATGTTTGGTAGCGCAAGCGATCATCCGGTGCCTCCGCTTCCTCCGTCTCCGGCGATACTGGTCCTACGGGTCTGGTTGCGATGGCCGAACTGGTCTGATTCAACTGTCCAAACAATCCCGTACTGTCCCATCGAGCCGGAGGTTCGTGTTATCTTGCGGTGCTGCAGCAGCTTCTTGGCTGGCCTGGCATCAGCTGGCCTTTAGTTTAGACTTTGCGTTCTTTCACGGATGAAAATTCCGAGATGTAACTCACCTATGTTTAGTAATCCAAAAAAAAACGAAAACACAAACAAAACGTTGGGATGAATGAAACGAGAAATAGAAAAACAACAAGACAAACTTGAAAGAGAGTTGTGTACTGTTAATAGTCGGCCCAGAACAAATCGGTTCGCAGGGGAGCCACTCGTGTAATCAGGAATCACGTATCAGAGTCTTGACACGATTCCGGGAAATACAGTCACGCACAATTCAGATAATACAAACTACCCCCTTTTGGTGGCCCGGAATTCCCTTTTCCCTCCTGTTCTATTTCCTCATCAAAGAATTTAAAGAAAAAGTATAAACGCATTTCCTTCCCACATAAAAGAGAAGGAGACACGAGGGATGGGTTACATCACCATCGATCGTGTAACAATCAAACGATTTTCTTCTTTTTGATTTTGTAGCGTGACATTTCTCCTTGTTGAAGCGAGAGCACTTATCAGACCAAACGATAATGAAAACGTCAAAGTAAAAACGAAATTAGAGCCGACCAGAAGGAAATAATGCTAGGCTACATTCATCTTGTCATTGATTTCCAACGAATTGCCACGCAGAGGTGGAACAACCGACAGTAACTAACAAATGAAAATGGGGGAGGAGGATCTATACCGTTTAGAAGCTTTCCCGAGCGATCAAAGGCAAAAAGAGTGTAAAGACGAAGAAATTTACGGTGGGGGATTTCCATCTCGACAAACGGACTCTGATTATTTGAATAGCCAAAGTTAAAGCCCTTGTTTCTCTATGGCAACAACTTGTGTCTGAAAAGAAAAGAAGAAAAACGTTTTCAAGACAC
Source organism: Daphnia sinensis (assembly GCA_013167095.2). Taxonomy (NCBI): domain Eukaryota; kingdom Metazoa; phylum Arthropoda; class Branchiopoda; order Diplostraca; family Daphniidae; genus Daphnia; species Daphnia sinensis. The sequence continues at coordinate 9,294,668 of CM023190.1, forward strand.
GCGCAACTTGTGCAAATAAGAAACTTTCGAGCGTGTCGCTGAAACTCAGATCCAGCCAATTCGTATAACTTGCCTCCGCCGTCCTGGGCCCACGCGTACGTACGTACACTTGGATAACATTTGCAAAAGGAGAGGAAGACGACCATCAGCCCAAAATACAGAGGCTTCCGCCAAAAGTGCTTTGAATCCTTGTCGTGGGCGATTTCGATTCTGTGTGTGTCTAGTGTGGACTAGTGATGGTCGATTTTATGGGAAGGAAAACTTTTCTTCTTTCACGACCGGCCATTGATTTCCGTCTCTTGGCAGAGTTGGATGAAAACAACTTGGCCTATTCACCACTTTGTATGGCTTTAAAATATAATAAAAAGTCCGGTATATTCTCCTTCTTTTTTTCTTTCTTCATCAAAAGTGAAATGGTCATCTTCCGGGATTTCGACTATCTATCAGCAAGTCGTCCATGAAGCGCTATCGTTCACGATGCACTTGAGAGTTCTGCTCGTTCATCTTATGTTTGCTTCTTTTCTTTTTCAAAGTTTTGGTTTTTATGCTTTTGAAGGCCTCCTTAATCATCCCTCGCGCGATTTAAACATCTCAGTTTGTCTATCCCATAAATATCTTTCATCGGCAATGGGTTCTCGACGAAGACAGTAGATGTCCCCCGCTTGTACCTGCGTGAAACAAATCTTTACAGCGTGATTTTGGCCGTGAGTTGTGCGCATGATCCACTCGGTGCCCTGGACGTCTGCTATTACGTTTTGCTGGACTCCGCCAGCTAATGCGCTCTGTTGGAATCAGTGGAAACAGCAAGATGCAAACGCGTTCGTTCACGGCAAAACTAAAATGCAGAACCAACAAAAATGATAATTCACAAGTGGTATTAGCTATACCGGGCGTTCCATGTTATATCGAATAGAAACATCCAATGAACTGCGAATGAATAACTGAAATTTCGCAATGAAATTGTGATGCAAAAATCACTTCACGTCAAACGGATGAAATTGATATGCATTGCAAAATGGGAGAGTCCTATTATCTGAAGAAAATTAGGGGAAAAGATGTATCATCTTTGATAACATTCATATGGGAAATCCTTGTCATTTTTTTGACAAAGCAAAAAGATTTGCATATGTATAAAAGCCGTTTGCTTGTCGCTGTCACCAGCCTACCATCCAACCCACCGAAGGAAAAAAAGGAAAAGAAGAATGACGCAATGGCGCAAGTACCGCAATATCATCCAGAATGGAAGAAGGGCATTTCTGCGTGACAATAGAAGATATGGCATCACAGTGCGGAAACAATTTCCATACGGATACGTCACGTAAAATCACAAAAGAATCTTTTGTTCTCCGAACTGACGGCAACGGAATTGGATCGTAGCATCGAAAGCCGCGACGTTTGCCGCCCTCTCACAACATGAAAAACTGCCCGTCCGCTTCGAATGCGACGGGCAACGATACAAAAGGAAAATCTTTAAATCCGAAATCGAATCAAATCGAAAAATAGTTGCTCTCTAACTTGCTTTGGTGTTTTTAAAGGCTTTTAATATTTTTGCGTTAGTTCAGTGAAATTCCGGTTACAAATTCGCAAGTGCACCTTATTTAAATAAATGATTTATCCTACGTTAAGCTTTTGCGAGATAGGCTAACATCGGCTGACATATTGTACTCGTTAAATACTTTGTCGTGATTTCACACGAAAAAAGGAAGCACCTTGAAAGCTTTTTCGAGAATATAATTGCTGAATGACCCACCCAAACGATCGCTCCGGGACGTCCCAGCTAATGTTACCGGGCTTTTGTGTCAATGGTAGTACCTCGATCGATCGACTTCATCAATGCGTCAATCCGACTCACTCCTGCCGTCTCTGGTTGGCTTGAAACGTTTCTCATCAGAAATTTCGCCTTCTACTCGAATCGATTTCAGAGTGGTGTAACACACCCGCACGCTCTTGGGGAGGGTATATAGATGACATTGAATGAATCGGTCATCCAGTGATTGGCCGGACGTGACGAATGACGATGGACAGCGTCGATAAGGGCTGAACGATGTTTCTAGAGTGAGAATAAATGTGGCCGACAAGATGACTCATGATCGTGCAGAGAGCCCGCTTATTAGTTGTGTCCAGCCGGTTTGAATCGTCCCATCCGAACCAGATGGCCAGTAGAAAGGTCGATAGGAAAAAGGGCCGGATTGAGTAAGTGAGTTTTTGCTGTCGTGCCAGAACATTAGGAAATAATAATAAAAAAGAAGGGGGAAAGACAGATACCGAAACTCTGGGTGCGAAGAGTCCAACGCAACTGGCTAGCGAATGATTCCGCTCCCGCACGGATGAGCTCTCTAGGGCTGGTGCATGTCGAGTGACCCGAGTGACCGGTTCGACTTTTTGCCGGGACTCGCCTAACTCCAATGGAACTACTGGGATCCATTAATTGAATTTCCCACGAGAGCCGACAAATGGATGGATAGAGAGAAGGAAGGAAGAAACGCGATGGAGACAGAGGGAGATAGATGGCTCACTCACGCGGACCGATAAAATCCTCGCAGACATTCTGCCCGTTTTCACAACACTCTACGACACCCATCAGGCATCAAATACAGATCGGTAGGAAGGGCAGACGATGAAATAAGACAATTTCCAACGGTGAAGTGCTTGTGACAATCACTAGAAAAAATAGAAAGAGACACACTGTTTGATCGAAGTGGACGGGCCTGTTCAATGGCCTGTGTTATATTGGTCAGCCGAGCGTATAGAGAAAAAAACCCGTCGCAAACACGCTACTTAAAAATAGTTGAAAAAAAAAATACAAATCCCCTATATGCGACATATACACAAACAAATGAAATATAGGGAGTTGAACGAGGAGCTCCTCCCTCCTGCGTGAGACTCGGAAGCCGCACGCCAAAAGGGGGGAGACAGTAGAGGCGGAAGTCAAACGCGCACGACGACAAAAGAGAAATAGGTTCATCCTTTCCTGTTTTTTTCTTTTGATTCGTATTAGTGAACGATCGCTGACTTATAGAACGACATATAAAGATAAATGGAAAAACACAGACCTTCAAGTTTGCCAATGGTGGACTTGTAAAAAGCGCCTTGTTTGGCCGTTTCCTTTTCCTTTCAAAAGTTCTGCTGCATCTTGGACGATATAAGGATAGTCATTTGTCACCGTCCCGTTTCAAATGTCTCTTATTCTTTTTTGTTGACATAATACCACCACAAACGCACGCACACAAACAGACCCAAACTCGTCCGCGCCTAACCATGTCTGACGATTTGGGGGGTGCTTATTATTATGCTCTATATATACTATACATATATTTTTTTACTGATTCTACCAATTTCATCTGTCTCTCATTCTCTCGCTTTTCGCGATAGACTCCCGCCGCCTGCGCAATAACGTCCCTACGGAGAAGAGACTGGGCTGTAACACGCCAAAGAGCTAGAGGCTCTTCTGTTCCGGCCGCGAGGAACGGCCCAAAAGGCCACCTCTGCCGAGAGTTTCCCCGTTTGAGTTCGCTAACATCGATCGATTTGCTATTTAGTTTGTTTAAAAAATCATTAAAGGAAGTTCAAATATCCGTTTTGAATTTGAAACGAACACAATAAGAAAAAATCTCGTTAAAATGTTGGAACGTTTATCTTTTTAACCCAGGGAACATTGTTTTGTGTAGTGGTACCTCTCTTACAGTGTCCAGGTCTGGCTAGGTAAACCGGACGTTGCAATATTGACCCTTCCACAGTTCGTGTTGTATCGACCACGGACATTTGGCCCCATGGGCGTACAGAGGCAGGTAGTTAAGTAGCCCAGCAACTATAAGGGCGTGTGTAGGCATGAAGGATGGGTAAAAACAACAACAACAAAAAGAGCTTATCTTTCAATGTTCACGAGAGAGAGAGAGAAAAACTCGTATAAATTCTTTAGCGAGTTTGCTTTTCACGTTCTCATTCCGTTGGAGGCTTTAGTGAAGGTAGCGTGACTAGTCTGCTGCACCTTTCTGCTGGCGACAAAGGGAGAAATAGAAAAGAGGATAACGGATAGATTTGAAGGAAAGGGGGAAAAGAGAAAATGATTTCTTCCTAAGCCTTTAATCCGCGGTTTCTTTGTACTTTTATGCAATCTACCATGAAAGTCGTTTCAGACTTTTCGATGCTAGGACCAAATTTGTTTCTTCCTTCTATTATCAATTGTTTTCTTTTTTGTTATCGGCAAGGCGAATGCTAGGTTTCAGAAGGAACGAACGTATTTTTCTTTAGCCGTTATTAGTTCAAACAGAGTCAAAGGAAAGACGTATAGGGTCCACTTCTTTTTGCGCTTTTTTTTTATGATTTGGAGCTTATAGCTTCGTACACGTAAATAATCGATTTCGTCGCTGTTATTCGTTCAACATGAGTGCCGTAATGACTTTCCGCCATTCGTCATTCCGTCATTATTTTCCGTCTTGAAAAAGTAAGGACGAGAATCAACAAAGACCGGTTTTAGTTCAACAAAGGTCACTCTTGTATTTATTCGCACGAATTATTGCTTAGTGCTGTTTGTTTTTTTCATCAGGTCTTTTGATGGCATGCATCGCTGGCCCACATCGTCGCTGCTGGAAATTCCGGATTCGGTCATCCGATGCAAAGATTATCCACTAAATTATACAACACCATACTTCATGTTTAATTTTCAGACTACACTCTGCTTACTCTTACTGCATGCTACTTCCTAAAATCAGATTGAAATCAATTATAGATGAGGCTGGTTGTGCGTCAGAGCAGCAGCCGAACACCCCAGCGAAAATTGGCGATCAATGATTTGTTGACTTTTCACGGATTATTTATTTTCTAAAAGTTGGTTTAGGGAAGGAAAGGGGGAAGAGTGTTTGAGTTGATATTGCCGTCAGCGTCAACTCGGTTTTATAAGAACAAAGAGAACGTTTTTTTTTGTGTGTGTGCGTTCGATCGCTGCACAGTCCGTGTCAATATACACGTGCAGTAAGCAATGTGATAAAGCGCCTGTGCATTGTCAACAAATTGCAGCTGAACAGCAAAGTCTTTCAGATGGTAGAAGGATTATTACCTTCTGCTTTTTGCTCTTTTCACACGAAATTTGAGCGTCATGCATATCCCATAGGTCTGCTGTGTATATCTTTCACGTCGTTCAGCAAAGATTTTCGTGATTCGTTTGCACACAAGAAAAACGTTTGAAAGTGAGTGAGACAGAAGCAAAAAAGAAGAACAAGACAAATGAGTTAAAACGGGTGTTTTTAATCTATTTTCTCGCCCCCATTTTCCTGCCTTTTGTCCTGTAAAACGCTTTCGCAAAACGGTGCAACCGTATAACAAGAACTTTGAGCTTTGGTCAGGAAACTTAGGGACACACGAAATACTAGCTGGGAAAAGACATCGCAATCGATTCATCAAAACTTTAGAACTCCATCCATCTTGCTATTCTCTCCTTTTCAACATGCGAGTGAGGCTATCCACAATGCCAACCCACCCACCTTCGTGCTGACTAAGGGTCTTGAAAAAACCCACGGGCGGAAAGGTCCGTCCATGTGGAAAGTTTTAGGCAGGCCGTAGTCATCTATTCTGAAAGAGGCCTTTGGGGAAACTTTTTACCTTGTGACCCTGTACCTCTCGTCTTCAATTGTGTTACTTTCCTCCTTTTGACCCGGCTCAATTTGGTTAATAAAACATCATAATTATCGGTTGCGATATACAGTCGAGTCCGTGTAGAGAGTCGATGCGATCTAGGGTAGCAGAATAAAAAGGTCGCTGACAAAAGGAAAAACGGAAAGCAATCGATTTCAGATGAGAACTACATCGTCAGCAAGAGGTGATGGGAAAGGAAAGAAAAATACGTAAGAAGAAGAAAGAAAACGGGAGGAGCCAAACGCGGCCGCCGAATCCCGATAATCGACCACAATCCCCGTCCCGTTGGGTTCCCTCCGTTGCAGGATGCCACCCAATTTCTACTAGTCGCTGCTCGACTATATATACTGGCCGCTTTACCTTCAGCTTGTGCTTAAAAGCCTTCCAAATCCGTGTGGTAATGGACATAATTGTTCCTTCCTTTTAAATCCTGTATAGCCCCAACAAGCTCAGCGTCTCTCGTCGAACCTTGCCGAACAAAAGCGCAAGCAAAATGAAGATGGATGGTGGATTAAAAGTACGCCGCTGTTGCTCTCAGTGCCCCACGCCCCCCCCCCCGGTCCCGTTAGCCGTGTCTAATCATTCGGTCCACATTTCAGAGTTAATTAATGTGCCCTGAAATTTGCGAAATGCTTATATAGAGCCATAACAACATTGAGAGCACATTTTCGGGAAAATACTTCGCTAGGACAACTCATCGTTGATGTGTTTGGTTGTTTAGCGTTTGGTCTTACATTCTGTCAGTGGGAAAATGAAGAGTTTTCGCTCTGAAATGCGCGGGAGCTCGGCAGAGAAGTACAGTCAACACACAACACGCCATACGTAAACACACGCATGAATATATGGTGTACATACACGCGGACAAAGAGGAAGATCAATACGCAAGAAGGCCAAAAGGAGGTTGTCTACATACAGTGTATATATACGGCATACATGTCTGGATTGAGGGGAATGCGAGTGCGAAAACGAGCGCAGAGGGGACGACGGACAGGCGCAACGATGAAGAAAAAATGAAGACGGACGCGGCCTGGGCGGAGGCATCAAGAGCCCCCCGTCCGATTATGTGGCCAAGAGGCGGAAGAATATGAGGAACAGAATGACGGTCATCACGTGAAGACTTCTTTTTTTCCCTTTTTCCTTTTATTTATTTTTTCTTTATTTTTCCTCAGAACAAACGGTTAGATATTGGACGTAACGGAGGACGACATTCTTTTCTTATAATTTCTGCCCTTCTTTTTTTTACGTCATTCTTTGTTTTGCCCCGGGGTTTCTTCTGGCAGGTAATCGATCTCTCTTATTTTATCAGTCATTTGCCGTGGTCGTTTGTCTTAACCAATATACGTCCGCGTTGTCGCCAATCGCGAATCAGAAGAAAAACAGAGTAAGCGCGTCAGAAATGCGAGAAAATAGTCATACTCGAATCCGCGGAATAAAGCCATAATTCCTTCGCTAGAAACAATTCGTTCGTTACTGGAGGGGTTTGACTGATGATGATCCAGCTAGAGAATGTACACTCGCCGTGGACGAGGTTTCCATGTAAAAGAATTTGTTGATGCGTTACGACGAAGCTCGAATGCTGGCTTTCCGTTCTTTATATGACGAAAGAGCTCGTTGATTGCTGTATATGTGTTGGTGCTAGGCACCAAGTGGATTTTTCTTTTTTCAGCGTGGCGGAAGTCAAAGGGGAAATTAAAAGACTTTGCTGAGTTGTATATAAGCCGATAGCGAAAGCCAGTCATTCCTTTTTCCTAGTCAATAAATCAACACACTCTGAAACTTTTCCTTTCCAGCACTACAGAATTCAGCAAATTTTTTCTATATTTACAGTCCATCCATTTGAAATTTAAAAAATGGAGCTGTAAATATAATATGATGTTGAATTTTGAAAGGGAATCCAAACAGGACGCAGCGTTTCTTCCTTTTTTTCAATCAAAAGGAAGTTTATTTTAGTAGCCCGACCGCAATCCAATTCCCAGCCTGCATAAGGCGCACTGGACCAAAACTTGGGGGAAGCCATTGATTTGCCCAGATTTCCGGACGCTCTACAGATCTTTCCCGTCACGTGACAGAAGAAAAGTAATAACGACCTGTTCTCCCGTTCTCACTTTTTCTCGGAATTAGGATGTTGTTCAAAAAAGGAGACCTGGACCTCTATAGAGCGAGGACATCTATTATGAATCGGACTACGAGATCAATGATTCACGCAGTCTAAACTTACTTTTTTCCCTCGAGGGAGGAAGAAGGAATAAAAAAAAGAAACACGGGAAAAGGTAAAAGAAAAGTGGGAGGGAAAGAGAAAAGTTTAGAACCTGTCTGACATCCTTAAAAAAAAAACATGTTCCCAGGTTAATATTGTACCTGCTTTGAGCCCGCCACACATGGATAACGATCAATCGCAAGCATCGCCTTACTCTCTCTCTCTCCTTCTCCTCTACAAAAGCAGCTCGTATATACAGCCCCTAGCGTTGAGTGGATTTGGAAACGATCGAAGCTGAGCTACGACGGATCGCTTCGAGTAGTAGTATGCGAGCTGCCACTAGAGTGTCCAGCGCCATAGCCAGAGTAGGATCTATGTGCAGTTGGATGCGCACGGGGGGCCTAGTGTGTATATAAAAGCTACTTTGTTTCCTTATAACTCCATAATGTCTCCCACGACTGGGAAGGAAGGGCACAAACAATAAGAAACTCTAGAAGGAAGGAAAGAAAAAAGAAGGAAAAACAAAAGCGGAGGGAACTCGTCTTGGGAGAGCAAACAAAGGAATAGAAGAATGATCCAATAGTTCCAGGATTGACGAAGCCATTGCTAGCAGAGAAACGTTACTCCCGCAGACTAACATCTCGGGTGGCCGAGCGAGTCACGATCCAATCGTAATCACGTTATTCTATCCACATTATGAACAGCGTCATTATTGAATGGATCGCGTAGGCAAGATTGGAAGAGGGAATAAGACCCACAATTAGTAATGTGACGTTGCGGCGGTACGAAAGCGTTTGACGGGCCAATTTGTCGGGCTATTGAATTTTCAAAAATTTCAAAGAAACTCACGTATCCGTTCAACCACAGTTTACAATGTGTGTGTGTTTTAAGCTGGACAGCAAAGTTTTAAAAACAGGTTTGAACCGGATGAAGAGAAGCGGACGAGGCTTGCTCGAATCTGGTATGCAAATACGTACAAAAACATGTGACTATGCCACAGGCGGTTTTGACATCGTTTTTCCGCATTTGTCCTTTTTTTTTCTTTCGTCTTATTTGTGCTTCCTTCCGTAACTCATCGCCTTGCTTCGAGGAAATAACTAGCATTATAATAGGACCCCTGCCAACGCCCAGATTTGGCCCAAGAAAATGTTGAATGACGGGCGTTGTCCGCAAACTAAACAAAAAGCCAAACCTGTGTATATGCGAGCCCCCCCCACAAAAATTACGATAGCAACGCGGACATAATGCCAAGATAGAGTTAGCTATGGATTTCGCGGAAAACACTCCATCATTCCTTGTCATTTTTGTTTTTGGTCGTTACTGAGCCGAGTGCCGGAATACTGTGCTCTTTTTTCAATCCTCCCTTTTTCTTTTTCTATGAGAAAAATGAGGGGAAATCCCGCGTTAATTGCTTCCCACGAAGACATCACACAATCTTTGGAATAGTTTAGAATAATAACTGGACGGACAGTAACGCTCTACGTGCAATTGTACCCGATGAAAATCGGTTGAACGCGAAAGGACAACAAAATAAATGAAACAATTTCTACATGAAAATAGAAGGGAAGCAGCAGTCCATCATCAGCATTATCTCAAACTTGTGGCAGTCCATATTTTAACGAATAGTTTCTTGTTTTTTATTAAACGAAAAGGCACCATCAGCCAGTATATAGTATAGCTAGACGAATGATGGAACGGGATTTTCTGGCTAACCTTGTCGCGCCCGATCAAGCTGTCTCTGACACGTTCCAGCAGTCGCACTTGGGTGTCTAGCTTCTTCCTTCGCCATTGTCGAGCATCGCAAGTGAGAGAAAAAGTGGGATAAGAAGGAGAGAAGAAGAAAAAAGATGGGAAAGACGAGGGCGACAGCTGCAAACAACAACGTGGATGATTGCAGTCACGCCAGCTGCGCGGAATCGCAAATGAAAACGACACAAACGCTACGCAGTTTGCGGAGCATATTCCTTCGTCTTTTTACTCGGTCGCAATTCGTCTCTGCCGTCCTTGAATGATGGCATACATCCCGCAGTCTGTCCGTCTGCGACCTTACAGTATATATAATCCTCCATTCTATTATTTTTCTTTCTCTCCGTGTCTCGTTTGTTTATTCCTGTTACGGAGAACAGATCAACAACAGCTGCACACACACACACAACGACTCAACACTGCACAAGAAGTTGAGGAACACAAGACGGGACGAATAGAACACATTTTCAGGGCCATGGCCTTCTAGTTAGAACACATCTCTGCGATGAGAGCTGACACCCAGTAGAAATGTCTCAAGCGTGCCTTATTTTCTTAGCTTGAATCTAGCGTTACGTCAAGTATGGAGATAAGAAACGGGACAAATACAAACCGAAACTAAAAACAAACAAGACAACGGAGTCGGCTATATGGAGAAGAAGAAACTGATTCCCCATGTCGTTATCCTGCCGTCTCCCTGGGCGACCGTAGTCGTCGAAGTGGAACGGCAGGCAATCATTTGAAAGGCAAAAGGAACGGCATGGAAAAGGAGACAATAAAAACACACGCACACAGTCGAAGAAAATATAGAAACAAAACAAAGAATAGCGAGTGAAATCTCCTTCACGTCCCTCTGCTTCAACTTGTTGGCTGCTAATTCCGGCCCGAAAGAAAAAGAGTACAGATAGAAACGATTGTTCACGTGCCAACGCCTTTTTATCACACTGGGACAGCAAAAGACTAAGGATTCTTTTTCCCCCCTTTTATTTTTGTTATTTTCTCATTGTTTATTTTAAATCACTTTAACCGGCAACAGTATTAATGTAAAAGTTCGCTGTTCAAGCAACTTTTGTTCTTCTCTTGCCTTCTCTCAGACTTTGCTACAAGTATTTGTTGTTGCCCGTCTTTCGCTATTCAGCGAGAGATCCTGTACATATAATATACATATACATGTATTTACAAAAACGGCTTCTAAAAGGCTGCAGAGAGCTGTCCGGAGAAGCTGTAACAGATCGACGGTACAGACAGACAGTCAGAGAGACAGATTGAGAAAGAGAGAGTGGTTGTTTTTAATGGGATGGAACAGGCTTTTGCCATTTTTTTTTTATCCTGCTGAAAGGAAAACGCGGTACAGTCGAGCAGAGAGACATGTCGACTTGAAGGAATCAATATGTCAGTGGCGGTCGGTAGCGAAGGAGCCTTTCTCGCGTCTGAAACATCCTTTCGCCCCCGTAGTGATCCGCACACGCTTCACTATCCGCCCGCTTCCTACATGAGAGGTAAGACGAACCCAAAGGGTGAGGGGACTAGTGACAACGACAAAACTATCGCATTATCAGTACAGACCCTCTTCACACCCGTTTTCTCTTTCTTCAATCCCGCAAGTCTTTTCATGTACACCCATAGCCTGGTTTACTTGCTGAGCGTTTGCTATAGAAATGCGGAACACGTATTTAATTCTGCCTTTGATTCAATCGCATTGAAAAATCCTTATCCATCGAGGGAATATAGGAAACGTGATCTGTTGCCGTAGCCCATCTCCTCCATGTATACTGCGTTTCTATATTGAAACCAACTTTTCTCATCGGTCGCTTCTTCGCCATGAAAACTGCATCGCACTGGCTGTTTAACTATTCAGACGGTGTGCGTGTACAGCGCGAGTGCGAAGACTTCATTAAGTTAAATAGTAGTCCAGTAGCGAAACGAGAAAGAGACTAAAACTGATATAGGGAGTAAAGGCAAGTGTTGGACGGACGCATATACAAGATTCACGGGGCAGTTGGGAACGTAACGTCCCCCTTTCCGTATACGTCACTCTTAGTGGACTCTGGGTGCAGTTGTGCCGCTTCCACCCACACATTTCGAATCCCGCGTGAACCATACAAACGCCTGTTTGTGCAATAGCGCAGAGTCAAGAGAGGACCTGATGTATAGCGATAGTTGTTGAGGATGGTGTACATAACTTGTTGTGGTATCGTATCAAGCAAACCGCCGTCGGCCGAGAAATGCAATTGACAAGTCCGTCGTCTTGCCAAATCAAAACAGAAGACTCACCCAATTTCAAGCTGACTTTATAAGACGGTGACGTTATTTTTCATCAGTGAAAGTGACGTTGTGTGGGAAGAAATGCAAACGAATCGAAATTTTTTTAGAAACTCACGCTGATGTCGAGATGATCCGCGCCGATCTGCACTTTTCTTTTTATTCCGCAACACCCACAGACGTAACGGAATTAAGAATTCCCAGTCTCTCTCTGTTCTTTCTCTTGCCACCCTTGTTTTTTTTTCCAGTTGCGTCTACGTTTTTATGAAATCAAAAAAAAAAAACTGTTTTATTGCTGCGCACAGACGTCTCGTCGGCTTCTCATTAGCATCTCCTTTTGATGAAACGAAATCAAAATGTGATGCAAAACGCGGCGGAAGCCAAGCGCTGGCGTGACTGATGAAGTGCGACAGCAGACAGCAGCGGGCGTCGGTATAAAAAAAAAAATGCGAATTTCAAGTCTGACAACGACGAAAATGTGAAGTTGTTGGCTGAAGTGTCGGTGATGATTCTCTCATTTCTCTGCAAAATTCCGCCGACGATACGAAACATCCATCACACACACACACACAAGGACGTCTCCGCGGGCAACGACTTTGAGCTACGGTTAACACTGGCGTCAACTCATTTGAAAAACAACTGCAAAATAAAAAAAGATGCGCTTCACTTTGCTCTGCCGCAGCGATAACGAATCAGACCCGTTAACACTCGTTTTCCTATTTTCCCCTCTTCCATCTCCCTCTCTCTCTTCCCCTCTCCACGCTCTTTTCAGTTTCTCTGCTGGTAATCTCTTTCTTCACGACCATCCCTTAAGTAATTGCCCGACGTATTCGCACACGAGAGTGAGAGAGAGAGAGAGAGAGAAAAAAAGAGACAGACAGACGGAGAAATGACTGCACACACAAAAACACGCACGATAAAAAAAATGTGGGGTGGGTACCGAAAGAGAACCGAGTACTGCCTTTTTTTTCTATTCCCTTTTTCACTGGACACTTACGACCGAAAGAAAGGGAAAGCAAACAAAAAAAAATTGCACGGTCTCGGGTAAAAACTGAGCGAACGTCACGGAAGACGGCCGCCGACTGAGTTGAAGCCGGGACTGGCTCGAGCGCCGTTACTGATCGCATATGCACACACACACACACACACACACACGAGCCCTTACACTCCTCCCACCTCTTCATTTCGCCTAGGAAAAGGAGTGAAACAGAGAGACACGCAGGATCGCGACGCAATGGACACATGGACATAAAAAAAACGAGAGAGATACTATCCTTTATAAGCGCGCAAACTAAGACCAACCTACGACCACCATCCGATTGTTACTGCTAGTCATAATCATCATCATTACCAGAGCGACGTCAATGGTTGGCAAGCGTCGGTTTAGAGAGCCACCGCTATGTTGTTAGTTGTTGTTTTTTTTTTAGTGGGGCAAGAAACTGTACAATCAGCTCAATAACGAGACTATATGCTGAATTTTCAATTACTCTAATGGGATCCAACAAAAATACGTGTAAGCTATTTTTGAACATGAAACGTATTAAAGCCCTGTCAACTTTCTGTTGGATGAAATATTGAATTGAAGGGTGTAGGTAATGTGAAGAAGACTTTGGCCGCTGTTTGTCGGAAACACTTTTAGCGAACTTTTTCTTCCTTTCATCGTGTTTGAGTTGCCATAAAAAAAACGCGTAAAGTCTCCTCCCGTCCAACTCTTGTTTGTATTTCTATCCGAATCCCCAACAGGCGACTGCCGCAACTCGCGTTGGCGGTGAGTGGGCATTGAAGAATATTAAAGAGCGCGGACGGACAGAAGTTGGGCAATTTGGAGCGAAGCGAAAACAAACCGGCCAAATGGTTCCTACTGTCCGCCGGCTAAGCTACACAACGAACGCGTTTAACCCACATCTTTCAACACAACCAGAAAGATTAAAAGCAGACGATAGATGTTTGAAATTCATTCTCTATTCGAATATTGAGGGGGTAGGAAAAAAAGGCATATATGAAAGAAATAAAAGGAAGCAGGGGGATATACATTTGCAATCTTGCATGTTATTTTGGGATGGCTGTACTACAACTGTGAAAGATTCACAGCCGTTGCGGCTTCCATCTACAGCTGCGCCCGTGCGTGTTGTGTCCATGTCGCTCAAATGAATGACCCCCTACACGCAACGAATGAGATGCCATGTGCAATCGAGTGTAACACATTTCATTTGGGGTACAGCCAGTAGAGACGCAAATTAACAATATGGAAGAGAGAAAAAAAAAGCGACCATCAAGCGCAGTAAAAAACCAACCAAGGTAAACGGGGCTGCGTACAGCAATGGGAGAATACGAGGTAGGAAACGACCAGAACTGAAAATAGAATCTCTGCCGCTGGTTACGTCGTCAAGGCTCACAGCAACGACACACACGCCAGCACATGGGCCGCATCACAAGACAAAAAGCCAAACGAGTTGGGACTTTTGTCCGCTTTCTCTTCGCAGTTCTATTCATCTCTATCTCTCCTCGTTCAGAGCAATTTCAATCGGTAGAGACGTCTCTCGCATCGTTTATCTCTCGTCCGCCGGCTGCTACTACTTTCATACCATGTATACGTAATTCTACATGTCCGCATACTGTGGATGCGGAGAGCAAAGAACTAAAATTAAAAGAAAAAGAATAATAGGAAATGCGAGAGAAAAGAATTCTTGGCAATAAAACCCCTAGTTCTTTTAGGTGTTGGCGCTACTGGTGTTAGTAGTTTCTATTTCTCATCCGTCTTTTTATTCGTACCTTGAACCCGAAGAGATTTCTTTTTGGTTCTAATTCAACTTTGCATAGCGTCGATAATAAAATTGGAATTAACGAAATTTGAGATCTGAGTTGTTTGTTCTTTTTTTTTTCTTACATGGTGCTAGATAAAATTGACACTAAACTGTTGGCTGGCGGTTCAGTGTGTTGCTGAGAAGCTGGTGGAAGATCGAGTTTCTAAAGACCAATCTCTTTGTTGATAGAAACCGTCTAGATGGAAACAAACAAAAGAGTGAGGATAATAAATACGTCCCGACAACGACTATAACAAAGATGATGCATGCGCTTTGATCCCTCAGAGATTGTGACGGATGAAGGAGACGAGAAAGAAAAGAAACAAACAGCGGAAATGTTTGGGCGAAACAAACGGCACAAAGAGCCAGAAAGAAACAAGAAAGCGGATGAGATATGATGGATGCAGCTCGAGAACCGATGATGGCTAACCGGTGATACATATAAAAGGACAAAGCATTACATATGTCTCCAGTGACCAGTATGATTGGCGAGTAGACGATATCACGAAACAATTCCAACTGGGCCGTTAGGAGGGAGGGCACAGTACAAATAATGCAAAAGGATATCGTCAAAATGGACTTGCGAGTATCAGTTAGTATTCCAATCATGATAAAGAACGATAAAGATGTAGTACTATACAAATGGTGCTTTTGTTGTTATCCAGCTGACGTAGAAATAAAGTCTAAAAGAGAGGCACAAAAAATATGTGCAACTGGGGGATATCTTTCGTACAATGTTGCAGTTACACGACAGCAATGATGTAATGACCTGGCCATTAGCATCGGCAACCTAACCTGCATCGTAAACAGCAGGGAAAAATAACAGTGCCCTAACATGCGCCTACCCATAACGAGTTCCCTGGAACCCCAAAAGTCCATAGGGGGTGCACATATAACGCAGGCCGATGTTTCCATGCAACAAACTGCTGAACTATATTTTTTTCGTGAGGATATGGCAAAGGGAACAGCCCCTGTACGGAACGAACGAGAAATGATGGGAGGGATGTTCCTGGTTTAAGCGGTGTAGGAAGAACGATGGAACACAAAAGCGAACGGAGAATTCCGGATTACAAAGCATCCGCTAAACAGCCGACGGCAGCCTGTAAACCATATCCTGACACCCTTGCTGCTTATACAAGTTAGCAGCCTGCTATTACAGCAGCCGGCAAGCAGCTGTTTCTAATACTGCAACTATTATCGCGACTATTACCGATGCGCTATTTAAGCGGCCATAAATCGAATCGATTCCCTCCGAGATGAGATTTACGTGCCTAAGATAATGCAAACAAACAACGGACGTACTCTTACGCGCATGGAAAATACTATCTCACTGTGTCCAACTTCGTTAGATTTACTTTTTATGAATCCAGATCGACTAACGGTTGGCGATAGAGTTAACAGGGTTGGAAAACAAATTTGTTGTGAACTCGCCGTGGGTTGCACTTAGATAGCGGCCTATAAATGTTGGAGAAGGTGTCAAAGTTTTACGTGTTCTTCTTCTGCCAACAGTTTGTAAAGAACACGAGAAAATAATGTTCGTTCTCTCCGCTCACTTTTCCTAGAATATGACGGGTAAAAGGGCTCGAAGCGAAACAAGTTCTTCAATTTTTCTTTTTTGTTCTTTTTCATTCGCTCTCGAAAGTGGCAAGTAATTCGATTTTAAATATACATATATGTATGGAAAAGGCCGTAAGCTGCATTGACGGTTCAGTCAAACCCGAACGTTGTGAACGCATATAAATTGAAGAAAATAGAGAAACTGCAAAGTAGATGAAAAGCTGCGTGAATCGATCGGTCGAAAGTAAGAATTGAAGAAGAGGCAACAAAAAACTGGGTAAGGCATACCGCTCATTCGCCGCTGAAAAAATGGTGGAAAGGGGAAAGAAAGACGTGCGTGATTGAAGAACAAAAAACTATCGATAGTTCAAAAGAGATGGATCGCTTCGAGATTTAAAGCATCGAAGACAAGACATGAAGACCTCATGAAAGCGTATGAAAGCACCAGCGAAGACCAGTTGTGGGCGGTTGTTGGGGGAGAACACCCTGCGATGGCGCGTTCGCCCTTCAATCAATACGGCATAGAATATAGCAAAGGCGTCGTCCGGTATTAGCTTCCAATAGAAACCTTCATTTTCCTGACTAAGGGCTCTTGTCCGGAGCGGAGCACAATTGTGAATCTGTTCTCTTCATTTTCACTTGTTCTCGCCCAAAGTTCGTGCGTGCTGCTTCATCGTAGAGAAGAACGGGGCGAATTCATCCCTCAATCGTGCAAGTAGATTTACGCTTTGTAGCCATGGCAACAATGTCAGTTCTTTTTAGTTTTCTTCGTTATATAATCCACCGGTCGCTGAAGGATGAGGCCAGCCCCCTCTAAACTACAAACAAAATATTTTTGTTCCGTTTTAAAATGTACCTCGTATTTCTTCAGCTGTTTGGGCGTGGTCTCAAGATGTCAAAGAAACTTAAAGAAGCCCTTCTCATTCATCTTTCATGTCTGTTCGTGATTCCATCATTTTGGAGATTCGCTTTACCGCCGACAGTCGACGTCAATCACGAACGAATGTCCGTATTGTTTGACTTGCAACGTCTTACCGACACCGCACGGGACATTGGTGCTGGATGACTTAGGAAAAGCTACCATTCCCGTCCGTTCCATTTCTTTGTCAGTTCTGCAGTACATCCGGCAACAAACGGGATTAAACCCCTAGTTCGGTGCTCACCACGTAGGGCTATCGTAATACAAAAAAAAAGGGGGAGAAAAGGTCGTATCCCAAGTTAAAATTTGACACAAGTCCTAGGAATAGGGTCTACTACAGCATTGTAGGGCTATATATAGGCTATAAAAAGAAATGACTGTTCTCGATGGGTGCGTAACAAATGGGAACTATATGGAAGTAGAGACACGTCAAGCAGAACATGTTTCCGTGACGGGACAAACTGCTTATAACGAAATCACGAGTTCGTATTATATTATATATATGCCACCGTTGTTCTGGCGGGCACACGTCATTTGCCCGTCTGTCAAATAAAAACGACTTGTCAAAGACGTGGAAAAAAAAGAAAAGGTCGTTGGATAATACTATTGCACTGTACACACGCACTAAGTAAGTTGAATCCATCTGGCCGAACTGTATTGGATTTCTCTTCTTCCATTAATGCAACCTTTTCTCGCACTCTCGATTTCTTTTGTCCAACTGCCAGATCCGTTTTTGGCCTTTATTGAAATAGCATAGAGCCATACCAGAACTAGCACTTTCTCTCTTCAGGTTCTTCGATGTGAAGAGTCGAGCAGCTGGAATGCCTATTGCAAGATTGAAACCAGGAGTGGAAAAAAAAATGGACAACTTCCACTATGACAATTCCAGAACACCGTCAGCATCGCGACACAAAAGAAAAAAGAAAAGAAGGCGGATGAGTTCTACAACAACAACAACGACAAAAGGAGCATCGAATTGAAAAAAAAAGAACTGCTAGGATGAACGTGCAAACAGCGAACTGGTTGCCCTCCTCTCCTGAAACGCGAACAAAAGATAGAAATTTAAAAACATTGAAAGAGTAAAGAACTAAAAAAAAATGGATAAAAAAAAGTATGGTATGGAGAGCATCACGGGCCAAAGAGGCAGGCGGCATATTAGATAGATAGAAAGATCGCGAGAGATGGAGAAAAGCTGCTGCAAGGAAGATGGATATAGCATGCGAGGTATGATGGGAATCGATTCGAAAGATGTGGCTAGACGATGAGGCTTTCCACGCTGGAAAGCCAGCACCAGCGAAAACACGTATGAATGGCCGAAAGAGATGAACTAAAGGAAGCGCCATTAAGCCGAGTTATAGGGGCGAGTCTTGGCGTCTTGCGGACCCAAAGTGGCGAAGGAACGCAATCTCTCTCGTTCTGCCATTTCGTACACTCGACTCCTTCCACCTTCAATGATGGACGAGCTTCATGGCTGGTATGTTTGTCGGGCGGTCTCATTACAAAAATTGCTAGCGTCAGTTGGCTAGACGACCACAAAACCAGCACCCACTCTTAGGCTCTCTCTCTCCCGCTATGATGAATTGGCTTATTGATCAAAACGGATGTTAAGGTTGCAAAACCGTTTATTCTTTTCCCCTTCCTGTAAGACCCCCAGTGAAATTGATTGATATTAATGTTGAACCCCCTCTTAGACCCGAGACCACATAAAAGCCATTATGATGGCCACCAGGATTACAGCAACAACCAGAACGTAGAACTGAATGGGACGCGAGGGTGGAGCGGAAGTCTCATCGGGACGACGGCGATCCTTGTTGCGCCGTTTGTCGAACTTTCGCTGGAATTGCTCCAACTCGATTCGATTCACTCGCTCCTCTTCTTCCCGTTGGGCGCGTTCCTTCTCCTCCTTTAACTACATTTTTGAAAAAGGGAAAAAAAAAAGTTTACATTGGCATTTCAACTTCTCCCCATGTGGATCACACTGTCGCGCGATGCCATCAAAGCGTAACTCATATTAGATCACAGCATGCTAGGGTGCTGGTATGATACTGTTAGTCATACCTTTAGCTCCTGATCTTTCTTACGACGACAGATGTCGTCACACGAAATGGCCGGCTGCTTTGAGCGGACGTTGCATGCCATGGATTTTTTGATACGCTTGCAAGGACAGCTCACGTGAACGGGAGTGACGCAATCCAGTTGAGAGGCACAGTCACCGGAGTGGCAAGACAGTGGACATCGGTGCTTGCAAGGCTACAGAGAACAATTGAATCAGTTGCGCATTATAAATGGAGAAGGACCAAGGCGTGCAATACAGCTCCAAAAGGCTATTGATACATGAAAAACTATGCAAATGGAGTCGTTCAGAGAGGAGGTTTTGTGTAGATTTAATCTGCTATCGACTTTTCGGCAAAGAAATTCCCTGAGCTGTCTTACCAATAATTTAGGACAGCGATCCTTGCAGCTAAGTAGTTGCTCTCGGCTAGGGATGCTGCCTGGAGCGCTGGAGTCGCTCAACTCATTGCAGCGAAGCAGTTGGGGATTGAGTCCACTGGAAATAGAAATGAAAGAAAGGGGAGCCGTGTGGCAACGGCGTCTAATAATGGAGTTATATAACAGAAATACTAACATACCAGTGGCAGCTATGTTTAATCAGTTTGGTGCAAGTCTAAATAATTAATCAGATTAAAGTTAATAAGCCGACATGTTTTTGTTTCAAAGATACGAGCAACTGCGAAAAGCAAATTACCGGGCAAGGGCCGGGGTGGCATTTCCCTCTTCCACACGGATGGGTGCAGCCCTCGGGTCGATTCTTTGAACAAACCTCCTCGCATTGCTGGCAATTTCTCTACATAAATGGTTCCATGTTAGATCGATTTTTCTTTGTCAAGGGAAACGTGGACTGAGGAATGGGCCACTCACGGGATTCACAGACACCACGTGACACGGTTTCATACAGGTATGGTTCGTACAGTAGAGTTCACGCCCACACGGCCGGCCACAAGAGGATGGTACAGACAAATGGCATGGCCAATCGGCCGTTTCATGTTCTCCCAAGCAAGTCACTGGTACGGGTACCTCAAGATAAGAAGAAACCGATTATTTTCATCGCCTGCTACTAAAACAAATGTCTAAAATAAAACCCTACTGGACATGGAGGACACGGCAGCTTCCTGATTTCCATTTTAGGCGCTTGTTCGGGTTCCCATGGACCAGCTCTCTGTTGGGTAGGAGCAGCGACTTGGACTAAAACCGACGTATGACATGGCGCTTTACATATGTGGCCGCAGCGTTCTGAGACTTTCAGACACGTTTGTTTGCATGGTGGACAAGATCCCGCGTGACAAACATGTTTCGTGCGACTTTCATGGTGACAATCAGGTGGCTTTCTGGTTTAAATATTTCCGGTGAAACGGATGTAGTTATTGAAGGTGCAAGCCAAATTAACCAAAAGTACTTACGTGCATGGAAGTGAACACTTTGGAGGTTTAGTTTGCTTTTCACGCCCACACGGAACTGTGATTTTGGTTCGACCGCACGAACAAGTAATGTCGACAGTTCGGTCACAAGGATAGCATGGACCTTGATGACACCTACTCGTGCATTTGTGGTTTTTACATCCAAGTGGCCGATTACAAACCTGATCGCACGGAGGGCAAGATCCAGTGCAACACTAAAATTTCAACAAAAATGTTTTTCATTGTTTCACTGACTACTTATTTCTAACATAATTCAAATATGACAAGCTACTTTGCGGTTGCAAGGATGGCGTCTGCAGTCCTTTATGTGCTTACATTTCGTCTCGCACTGAAATTCTTTATAGCACGGAAGTTCTTTTTTCTTTAGGCCACAACGACAAGATTGAACTCGCATTTGCCAACACTGTGACGAAAAAATAATAGGTTCTGCCTCAAAACTTGGATGCGAAATGGTAGTACATGAAACTTACGGTCCCACATTTCCCTTTGTGGCATCTCTCGGCACACTCGTGAATGCCGCATTCTAGTAATTTGCCGCAAGTATCTCCGCATCCGCCGACCTCTACTGTGCACGCCACTGTTACAGCCTTTTTCCCGCATGGACAAGTACGCTGTAATTTACGTTCGGATAAGGATTAGGTACGAAACCGTGCATTACTTATTTGTAAGATCCTACTGGCAACGCTAGAGGACAGGTTGCGCACTTTCCAGCGTGACAGATAGTTTCACATCTGTGATGACCACAATCCAGCATTTTTCCACAGACCTGGAAGAAACAAGAATGAAAATGGCATAACAAATTGAACGATGTGCGATCAGATACCTTGTCACACTGAAATTCAATAGAGTGGCAGGGTCTTTCTTCCTTCTTAGAGCCACATAGGCAATTTTGAGAGCTTTTTTTCGGGCAAGGTGGGCAAATACCAGAATGACAAATAACTTCGCACTTATGCTCTTTGCACGGCAATAGTTTTGAACACTTTTTCCCGCAAGACCATGTCTGTGAGCTGCAACGGCGAGTTTCCACTGGAGATTTCGCGCAAAAGCACGTGACTGACACCGTTTGGGGACAAGGCGGGCATGGACCTGAAAGCACGTAAAGTAATTCTCAATCCTAATAGAAACGATTTATAGAAAAATAAAAAACAAGAAATACCTGGGTGACAAAGTAATAAACAGGTATGTTTGCATCCTGGCTGCAATAATTTTTCACATTTAGAGCCACAGGAATGAGGAACCAGCCAAGGATCAAAACGAGGTTCTTGGGTTTTCAAACAATAGCAGTAATATGTAGTGGGAATTGCAGTTTGAGGATATTCTGCTCTGCATTTAGGACTGAGAAACAACATTTAACATTTCTATTGCTTTATCTAAATGAAAATTTATCTCCATAGTTTACCAACACCAGTTGAATTTTCTTGGATCCACAAGTTGGCCTGGAGCTAACTGATCTGATGCAGCCTCAGTTTGAAAATAAATACTATCTTTTGCCCATCTTTGAATACAGGTCAAGTGAAGACTGCAGTAGCATTTAGTGCACGACCAAATAAAATCAGATTTTTTTACAGAAGCTATACAAATTAAGCATACAGATGTTCCACTTCTAAGACTATCCTTTAGCACCTGCTCAATTTTCCCAAGCTCAGTGCTACTTTTTCCATAAAGATTGAGAACTGTTGAAATAATGCTGTTATCATTGTTAGTTTCGTCTTCTTCTGAGCCAGAGTCGCTAAGTTCCTCAGTTAGTTTGGCTACATGTTTGTCAACGCTTGCCTTTATTTGGGCACAGGCTTCTTCGAACTTCCGTGTTGATCGAGGAATATCTTTGATTGATTGCTTATTAGTACTCAGTTGTCGACCGGTATTCGTACTTCTAGAATGAGTTTCGGTTCGAGTGGTCCAAACATTTTGAGCCGGGACTCCACGACCTCTTCCTCTCGGCTGTTGATCCATTTACTTCCCTTTAGCAGTTGGCTACCCACATTTTGATACAACTTTTTCTTTAATTCACTAGCACTCTCCCAATTCTATGGCTTAATCCTAAAATCAAAACAATCGTCTAACTCAATACCACGTCAGACGTCAACCGATCAACACACTGTTGCCAATGCCAATGTTTAAAAACTAAATTAGGGAACACCCGAACAGGCAACACCGCAACCGCAACAGGGAAGAAGCACCATGCCGACCATGGAAATAGGGAAGCAGTAAGCCAGTAAGCAGTAACCAGCAAGCAGGGAAGAGAGAACAGCCAAACAGAGAGGCGGGCTGCCGGGCTGCCGGGCTGCCGGGCTGGCCGGCAATCCTACTAGGATCCAGTCATCTAGGGCTGGCCGGTAAGGGCTAAGGAGTTAGGATTATCATTCTATTATGGGATACAGCTACGCGCATGCGCAGTTTTGACTTTTGAATGAAAACTACGCTATTGCAATTGCACATTGCAGTTTAGTCTGCAAGCCCCTCCAGTCCAGTTCAGTGCGTTCTCGTGGTCGTCACATGTGTGCGTTTCCAGACAGTTTTCTTGTGTAAATTTGTGTAACTTCGGTTAACACAAGTGCGTTCTGTGTAAAGGTATGGTGTAGTTTGTTTTGAATTTATTGGACTTTCTCAATTGTGCTGTGATTGATGTTTACGGCATTTAATTATCAGTATTGATCATGTATTACGTTCGTGTAGCACGTGTAGCATTAACACATTTTTCCTGACGGCAATTTTCATGTGCAGGGCTTTTTTGATCCATTTGTTTGACAGCATTAAACATCAAAATTGCCTGTGATTAAAGTAAGGGTTACGCCGCCCTAGAATTCATTAACTTTATTTGGTAACCAAGTTTGCTAAGTTTTGGTTTAAGTAGAACCAAGGGGTTAGATTTCTATGAAAATTTTTAACTTGAAGGGTAGCCAAGTGCAAAGGCAATCCTAGTGGGTGCAGAGAAGCGTGGTGTGATTTTTTTAGTTGAGAAACTTTCTATAAATTTTTTGCAGAATGTTTTTTAGACTGGATCCATAACAAGGGAATTGAAGTAATCAGATAAGTGTGATATGGCCAAACTGTAATGATGAAAAACAGTAACTAAAACCTCTAGCAGATTTGTAACACAGATTAAATTAATTTTTTAACTGTTGTGGAAACAACATTTTCTTTCAGTAAATACCACATGCCTAAACATCTATTGCTCTATGCATGATGTCTCCTATGTGAAAGACACAGAATCACCACCTTGTCGGACACTATGAGCTTACTAAACATGAAAGCTAACAGACTGTTAGATTTCATTCAGTAGCCACTGGCTACTATCTAGTGTGAGTAATTTTAAGCTTCATCTGATTTAAGTGAAAGAAATATTAAGAAAAAAACTAATCTTTGGAAACAATTCATATACCATTCAATATTTTCATATCTTTAGGTGGAGTTCCTATCTGCAGCTCTCCAGTGTGCAAACATTAACAGTGGGAAAAATCTGCTCATTTGCTGATGTACACAATGCTGGTGTAATGTAAGCAATGTTAAAATAACCTATCAACAGCAATTTTGGTTTGTATTTCACTTTCATATGCAAATCTATGACAAATATTTATATACAATTAACATATTACATTCTTAAATTTGCAGAAAAGCCTGAAGCTAGAGGGCTTTTGTTTCTGATTATTAGTTTTGAAAAACAAATGATAAAATGAAACAACACATGACATTTTACTTTAGGTCAATTGTTTTTACAAGTGGATATGGGCGATGCAAGATCCAAGTAGAAACAGAGTGTCCATTGTGTAAAAAAGCTTAAAGAGACTCGGCAAGGTTGCAGAAGGGTAAGGTTGCGTCGCATCTTCGCTCATATTATTTTCGCCATTGGTGGTAGCTGGTACTGAACGCCGTCTTTACGGAATCCAGTTCCATCCTTAAGTTGATTTGATTGAAACGGTATGTTGGTTTCCTTTTCATTGAGTGCAAAACATTGATCTTAATGGCTGGTGCACAATAACAGGATGAAGAATGATGCATAACTTCTTGTTGGACATCTGTGGATTGCAAGGAGGTTTCACATCGGAGAAACGCGAGCAGCAGTGTACATCGAATCGATTCCACCGTTTGTGCTGCACTTCTCCATAAAGCGCTTCTACAGGGTGACGAGTGCGAGTGCAGGCAATCCATATCGGTAACGGTTTCCTGCGTAAAGACGAAATAGAGCAGGTCCTCACTAGTTTACTACAGCAACTAGTTCCCAATCTTTGGGTAATTTGAGACACTTTTTTGGACCGTCAGCATCTTATGATCGGCCATAATTTGATACGAGATTAATTGATATGTCGTCCTGTCACATGTCAAATTCTACTGTTTAAAATTCTTGTTTTATGATAGAGTTCTTTTATAGACAGTGGCTTCTCATTTCTTCTTCATACCAGCGATCAGATTTAATGATTCGAATTGTTTTAGGTTGAAGCAAGCTTGACTTTCTACGATGCTGCCACTAACGTGCATGGTCGCCAAACTTTGTCTTTGTAACGGTCTGTTAATTCGGAAGAAAAACGTCGAATTATTGGCGATACATTTGTCAAAGTGGCAAAGAGAACGGCTAACGATTTAAATCACACTTTATCTACTTCTCGGACAAGGTAGCAACTTTCCCCTTTTTTTGCATGCATTATATTGCTTTATATTCAATGTTATAGAAAATATTACAGGTATTTTGAGGCCGGATTTAATTGAATCCGCTTCGCGCGCTGTGAATTCCGAAATGGTTCGTCAGTTGCGTCTTCACGGTCGTGTAGTAGAACCTTTTACATATAATTACGTTAAAATATTTTTCTTGCGTTATGGCATGCCAGCAAGATCTTTACTCTTTTCGCAATTTTCCCCAACAGACTTCCATAAAAATGAAGGAAGAGTCTTAGACCGCGAGCTGGGTCTGCCCGCAGAACAACTAGAACGCCAACCTTTTCCTGGTCCCGCTTTGTCAATTCGAATCATTTGCTCCAAAGAACCATTCATGGAAGCTGATTTCGGGGAGACCCAAGGAGCTTACGGTATTCAGAGAAAAATTTTGCCATGGGTATAAAGAGAAATAATATAATGTAATGTCTTTAGGTCGGATGTGCTTGGCTATATTCTTCCGATCATATCGCTGTTTACTATGATTAAGAACAATGGCTACCGCATTTTGTATCTGTCGGCCCGCGCGATTGGCCAGGCCCACGTGACGCGCAAATACTTGCGATTGGTCAAGCAAGGAGACCTTTCGTTACCTGATGGACCTCTTTTACTCAATCCCACTAGTCTCTTGAGTGCCTTCCATCGGTAAGTGTTAAAATGAAATTTCATAATGTCATCGATTTTCATTCTTACGCTTGTTTTGATTGACGTCGACAGCGAAGACATTGAGAACCTACAGAGTTCAAGATTCGGTGCTTGCATGATATTCAAATGTTATTTCCGTCGCATCCATACTACGCTGGATACGGCAATCGAGTCAATGCACGTATTATTTTGTTCTCATTTTGTTCTTTCAAAAAGCTTTCGCGCAGTACCCGCACAAATTATATCACCGTTTTGTTGAAATGACCAAATTAATTATTTTCAAATTCATTTCAGGTACTCGAAGCAGAGTTTAATCATTGATTTCGTGTTCCCTCCATTTCTTCAAAGTGCTCGTGAAGTTCTAGAAGGCTCCGAATTCAGCGAGTTCACTTACTGGCGCCAACTCGTTCCAGATACGCTCGACGAAACTAAAATAAGCCGCCAAGTTTATCACCGCTTACTCTGATTCGAACGGACAGCGTCGTTTGGGGGTAACGAAAATTGAGCACTAGCATTTTCCTATTCCCTCTTGCCCCTCGTGTAATTGTTGTTGTCCGCTTGTGTTGTTCTGATCTGTGGAGCCTAACTTTCGTTACAATTTCTATCAGTGGACAAAATGTCTTTTTAGGTAACAGTCCAACATTTCAGTCTCCAATTTTGTGATCACAAAATCCCCATTTGGTTGTCTGTGTAGGATAGGTAGCGGCTTCCGAAGCAGTAGGTTCCAACACAATCTAACTTCTGCTTTAGTACTGGCAGGGATGTGAATGATAATCTGTAAAACCAAACAAGTTAAGCAGATGCCTTGCTCAGCAACTCCTATGGTAAATATTTGTCCTCGTTATGATACTCAATGTTAAAGGTTCTAACTGGCCATTTTTTTCTTTCCTTTTTTCATTTCTTCATTTTCTCTTTATTTTTTCCCAAAATCTAGATTGGTAATGCTAGTTATAGGGCAACTGTTCAGGCCGACAGTTGTCGTTTTTTAATCCACCAAGGATTTGTGCGTTATTGCGTCTGTTGTGGAGCCTGAGTAGCATACGTAAGAGGCCGTTCATCCTGCATTCCTGATCACCAAGCAATTACAAGCATGTTCTACGCTGATAAGCACCAGAGAGAGAGGGCAAGCTGAACTAGGTATTTTGAAAATCCAAATGAAAATGTGTTGTGTTGATATGATTGTTTCAGTACTCATTCTTTCTTAATTGACTGTTCAGTGCTAAAGCTATCTCACCCGTACAGCTCCTATTGTCATATGGTCTGCTGCTAAGGGGTGAGAGGTCTTTTTGTGGACAACTATTAGGACATTGCTACACGTTACAACATACGATAGCACAAAAACGAAGCGAAGACTGGGCAACCATTAAGCGACGGGTGAGGCTTGGACGGAGCAACGGGCGAAGTGAAGGCGGGGTGAAGTTCTAAGATGTCATTCGGCAACAGGCTACTTATTGCTGAGGCTTCATTTAACTATACTCCTACGTATGCCACACGATCTTACGTATACTGAGGCACCAAAATACTACACCACGAATGCTGACTATTACCACACTACTGCCTTGTACTCCTTTCCAGCTCCTGAGTACTGTCCCTACACCAGGGGGATTACCATACCCAAGGTACTACAGAGAGCAAAAGTTTGTACACCGAATTTCGAATGCTTAAGGGTGTTGTTATTTGCACAACTTGCATGTAACAACTCGCTACATAATCGTTTGTTCAATATCTTCCGTAGTTTTGATAACGTGTATTTAATTTTTATATTTTCCATGTTTGAATTGATACCATCATACGGTAGCATTTCATGAAACCATAAAGTATCCCAGGAGTTGTCACGGCTGCAAAACCAATCAAACAACCGCATGTTACGTTCCGAAGATGGTAGTACCAGTACATTCCGGTTTGAAATATTGTCCCGTCTTAGTGCAGAGTGGATCACGCAGCGTGGATCATTTCTGGTTTGACCATCATCATTCAAATCAACAAACCAATGTTGCCTCAAAAGAAGACAAACGTTCGGTAGTAAAATTTTCGTAGTCACGATTTCTTCTAGCCTCGTGTGTTTCTACGCCTTTGTCCACCATTTTTGTTGTCTGTTTTTTTTCCTGTTGTGTTGAAAGGAAACGCAACAATTATTGAAAGTATTCGCGTAAAGAGCTTACCTGTAATCCGTTTGGGTTTGCAATTTCTGCATCATCAGGTCAAAAAAGATAATATCAACAAGGTTTACAAGTGGGTGAAAAAAATTTAAAAAATAGTCGTGTTGGTTAACATTAAAATAAAAAAAAAAGTAAGGAAGGAGAGAGCGTAATGATGAGCAATTTGCGGCTCTTCGACTCACAAGAGGGTTTACAAAGTTTCAGCGGGAATTGTCTATCGTGAAAAAAATCTGGATGTTAAATACTGATGTAAAAATGTTTTCAGATATCAAGATTCGAACCTTCGTAAACTGGCATGGGAGTCGCGCACTGTAGCACGACGCCATGCTATTACTATTACAGGTGCCATACACAAGCTATTTAACCAGATGACCGCCAAAGAAAGTTTTGGTTGGGATGTGCGGTCCTGGCACAGTGGTTATCGCCACTCCCTTGTATGGTAGTTTCCCCAGGTTCGATTCCCGCCACCTCCAAGTTTCCCTCCCTCCTGCCCTCCCTCCCGTCCCACCCTCCCGTCCTCCCTCCCGCCCCCCCATTGTTCCCTATGCATGTATGTGTGTCATCATTGAAGATTCATCGACATCATCAACTTAACGCTCAAGATATGCATCAACGGTTCCAGCGCAAGATATGCTTCATCTAAATGCTTCAAAGAAGCTGCCTATATAAAAGGCCATCTATAACTACATGCCACTACCACACTCAAAAAACAATACTACACGTATGACACTAACACAACAACTAGACACCCTACAGACGATGCTCGATCTAGTAGTACCGTTAACTACACATAAAGATCGAACCCGTAACTTGGCAGAGAATTGGTAGCTCGTAGGTTGTTCGTAAGACTCCCCGTGGCCCCTAGGTTCATGGATGCAGGCAGCTAATCATCGAGCCATGACCCAATTCGAAACCCGCAAAAACCTTTTTACCTTTTTTAATGCTCCGAATTGTAATAATAATATAATAGTAGATAAGATCTCTCTTTTACGCAATTTTTCCCCAACAGAATTCCATAAAGATGATGTAAGGGCCTTAAGTTGCGAACTTGGTCTGTCCGCAGAATTGCTAGAACGTCATTCGTGTCCTGGTCCCCCGAAGAACCGTTCATGGAAAAGCTGATTTCGGGGAGACCCAAGGAGCTTACGGTATTCAGATAAAAATTTTGCTAATAGATGGCGGTCTCGGCTTTCGTCATTCAACGAACATGGCAACCTTGTTTCAGGAGGCGCTTCCGTAGTTCCGTTCCGTTTTCCGTTGTTGTCGCTAGGCCATGGCTCATGGCTGTCGCTGACGCTGACGCTGACGCTAGGTTAATAATCTTTTCTAGAAGTGCCGTGTTTTGTGAAACGCTTTGTGAACATTATTGAAGTAGGCCATGCTGCAGAAACCATTGAATCCCGATTTTAAGTCTGACGTATGTGTTTTGGCGTCACCCTATGACATGTCGGTTAAAAGTAAAACATCGTAATCTGTAGTTAGGGGCTTCCTTCTGTAGCTGGATGTCAATCGCCACCTGCCAACGGCCTGGTATCTCATTCCAAGGTCTACAGTACTCTGCTAATTCCACTTCTGATGGAGGAACGAGAGAAGAATTTTTAATACTTAGGTTCTATTTCAAATGAATGACGGCAGTGGGAGCCCAAAAAATGATCAGTTTGCGTAGAACTGAGCTTCCTGAAGTTGTCCGAAGAGAAGCAACAAGGGATTATTCAGCAAATGGAGGTATAATAATTTTTTTTTACAGCAAGCATTTAAAAAGAATCTGTTATTGCAGAAGTACCAGCACAATTTCAAATTTATGGATGCTAGTTTATTATTTACTTTTTTTAATTTTACATGGTTTGTTATTTCATTGAATTCTGTTACCAGAACAAATTATTCAAAGAAATCGAAACCAGGACGAATGAGTCAGGACTCAACAAATGTAGTGTTGCAAAGTCAACATTCTGCAGAGAAATGTAATGTTGATTAACAGATAATATGACACAGTATGTAAGTTTAATCTAGTTCTTTGAATAGAAAATGTTTGAAAGTATCTGTATTTCATAAAGTGACACAGCATCAGCAATTGAAAATTAGACGTATAGTGGATCCTTTGTTCAACCAACCACAGGCTACTAAGCAGTCGAATCTGTGAGCCAACATTGCAGCTGAAGCAAAAGTTTTAGGTGAAAAGAAAGGAGATATTTGAAAATAATTGTGTAACTTTCTCTTTTGTTTTTTATATTTTTTTGCTCTAAATGTTTACAGTTTTTTTCTTTTTCCAAGTTTTAGCAGGGTGGGGACAGAAAAGAAAAATTAGCTATTTGAGATAATTAGGAACAGAGCAAAGAAGAATCCTGAAGTGGCATTTGAAAATTTGAACACATTAAAATCCAGAATTACAGTCTCAGATGAAAATGAGTTATGGAACCAATAAGCATCATACAGGGAGCTCCTATATATGAAAAGAATTTTCTTTAATATTGATGCTGAGATAAATGATTGTGTTTCTCATCAACTTTCAGGATAAAGGAGACCATTAACACCTTGAATGCCACCAGTACACCTGTTACCTCTACTTGGTTCATAATAGATGATTGCCTGGAATATGGAAAAAACAATGCTCGTCTAAGTAAATTTTTTAGTTGTGAACCGCAATAGTCCCACACTGTAAAAAAAAATCTCGTATAATAATCAGAACATTCTGTTCCTCATCATGTGTGGATCGGAGATCTTAAAGCAAAAATTGTTGCGGTTTGTTCACCATAGAAAGATCACTGCTCTTCGTTTTCTATAGAAATTCGGAGGGAAAATCAATGGAGGTGCTGATTTGGTTAGTTTGGATGTCCGAGGTAATATCGACGTTGGCAATAACTCCATCAACGGTGTAGTTGTGAAGGACACATTGCGAAAAAATGCCTCACGCCTCGTCATTCAAGGGACGAAATCATTTTCCGCTATCGATGTTAAAAATAATATTACAACAAACACCGTTTATGAGGTTCACTAAAATAACATTTGTATTTAATTTCCTTTTTTTTTAACTAACAACGTGTTGCAACGTGATTTTAGGGCATAATCGGAAAAAATGATTCTACAGAAAAGCGAGGAAGAGCAGCATTTCACCGGATCGGTGCGGATCGTCGGTCTTGTACAAATAGTTAAAAGCTTTCGCAGTGACTGGATTAACGGAATAAACGTATCCGTGCTCCCCGGAGTACTCGTTGGCAAGAATGCCCACCAGATTGTTAAAGGTAATGTCAATCATAAATTGTAATCAGTGTTGTCTGATAACATTTGTTATAGGATATGTCAATTTCACTGGTCGTTTGCTTGTTTACGATGCTGAAGTGGATGGGATGTATTGGAAAGATTTATTGAGCACCTCGTGCCAGCAAACTCGTTATTAGAGTGTAGATTGAAAATACCTACACTCTTGTTTTGGCAGTAGCTCACAAATCCCACGCTGGAAATTATACTGCCAAAGCCAACAATCAACACGGCTTCGACGAGTCGAGTGTACGTATGCGTTACTGCTTCTTTCTTTCTCTTCATTGTTCCAATACTCGTAACAATTATTCACATTCTTAGGCTTCTTTGACTATCGTGATGAAACCGGAACTAAGTCACGAGAACGTGAATTCAGGCCTAAAGACGGAATCCAGATTAAATCGACTACGAGCGAACGAATTAGCGTCACGTGCGGGGAAGGTTCCAACTAACACAAATTGAGCATCCAGGACACAGTGGTGGAAGACGAAGGCATCTACAGCTTCGTGGTTACCAACAAAGAAGGAGAAACTCGTGGTGACATCAAACTCTCATTTCATTCAGAAGCTCCCACCTTCTCGAACAAACCCAAAAGCTGTTTCCCTAAAGTCGGCCAAACTGCCAAGTTTAAGGGCTCGTGAGGTTGTACCCGCACCCACCATTTCATGGCAAAAGGCTGAGGATGTGATAGTCGCGTCGGTGCGATTCGAAATGGAAAGTGGAATATATCAAAGGCATTCCGGAATTCCCACACAACACTATAAAACCGCACACCAGTGGCCATCTCAGCAGTGATTACAGTTCAATTCTAAATAGAAAAAAGAAATGCAAAGGTCAATGTGTGAAACGAAACAATAAATAAAAGTAAGTTTTTAACGACGTTGCACTGATCGAATACAAATCAAAACTTGCTTGAACCCTCATATTCCCACATCTCAATTTGGACACTTAAAAATTAAGCACAACAATACAATTACAGGCTGATACAAGCCTTGTATTGTATACAAGCCCGAGCCCGACGACTAGACCTGACGGGCCAGAAAAAAGTTGGACCGCGGACCGGACAAACTGTGGAATTGTTTGTGATTATGCATATGACAGCGATGCGAGCAGTGAAACCTGTGTTCAAAAGTTTCTCTGAAATATGTTATATTCCAGTCAGTGGATTATAAAACTAACTACAATCAAGTGTTTTATTCCCTGGTAGTTTTTGGAAGTGAAGCACATCAAACAGTTCATTTTTTGTGTGACAGCCAACGGGTAATCTTCTAAGCTATGCATGCTGCCGATTCCAAACTTGCATAGATTGTCTTTGTATAAACATTGTAGATTGAATTTGCGGACCGCCAAGTAAGTCAACCCCCTTTTTCGGATAAGGATAAGACCGTTATTTCCCCCCCCCCCGTCCAAAATTAATAAACAATCTGAAACGCCATCTAGCTGTCACGATTGAAACCTCTAGGAACTAAAACAACACCGACCTTCGTCTGCTATGCCTGCAATGGCGGACTAACACTAAACGTTACATACAGCCTTTGCTTCGTTAATTTTGTGCGTTTTATCATTGTTTTTGTGCATTTCTAGCCTCAAGTAAGTAGAAAAAGACCATAACTGTATTCTTGGCATTATTTTTTTGCTTAATAATTAATAAATGTTAGTTGGCACTTCTTAACAATATAGTAAAGTTGGGCTTAGATTGCAATTGCAACCACGAAAAAGTACTCATGTTCTTGTGAAATTTAACATCTAGTTTCAGTTTGATTTTAAATGTCTCGTAATTCCTCTCCATAGCGTGGAAGACAAGTATATAAATTATAAGTAAGCTTCCCATGGGAGTATATTTCTTTCAAATGAGTCCCTTGCAACAGATTGTCAATTGACTCGAAAGGGTTTGGTGGGCTGCTTGCAAGCCCAAGCTCACTTGGTGTTCTTTAATCATTTATGACATTTGATAGAATCACATTTATGTGGAGAGGAACTATTAGAATTAGTAATATTTTTCACTTTTTAATACCCTGTACGACTAATCTGTAGTAGACGTTCCTTCTAGACTTTCAGAATCTTTATTTGGTTAAAAAAGCTTAATAACACAATGGTTCATTAAATGTTAGTGTTACAGGTAGATTAACAATGGGAAACTGACCAATTTCCATGTAGTGAACTTTTGTTTCTTATCTCTAGCCAATTTTATTATTTTCCTTTTTTGCAAGATTTTTCTCAGGGAGTGGCCAATGATTATGCTATTGTTCTTTCGTCTGATTTCTTTTCTTTTTTTTTCTTATACAGATTGGAAATGACAAAGAAATGAGTCCTGTTCTTAGCCTCGTTTTTGCCCCATCTTCATAAGCTGATCGTCCTCACCGTCTTCGCCTCATCGTCCTGGCTGTCTTCGCCTCTCCGTCCTGCCCGTCTTCGCCTCGCCGTCCTGCCCGTCTTCGCCTCGCCGTCCTGCCCGTCTTCGCCTCGCCGTCCTGCCCGTCTTCGCCTCGCCGTCCTGCCCGTCTTCGCCTCGCCGTCCTGCCCGTCTTCGCCTCGCCGTCCTGCCCGTCTTCGCCTCGCCGTCCTGCCCGTCTTCGCCTCGCCGTCCTGCCCGTCTTCGCCTCGCCGTCTTCAAGCTGATAGTTTTTACCTCACTGTCATCGAGCTCAGCATCTTCGCCTCATCGCCGTCCCCATGGTATCTCGCGTCTTTTGTATTGTTTTGTTTTGTATCGTTGTATGTGTATGTTTTGTTTAAAGTTAACCCGTTGGCTGCCACCCATTTTGCTCCCCTTTTTTTTTTAGTTGTAGGGACGGGCCGCGCTGTCCTGCCTCATGGTCACTGCCATGGGGTGGGGCAGTCGCCACTGCCCAAAATTCGGCCTTCGGGCATTAGGCAACGCACCATCAGGGACTTTCCCTTTTCGATGCGACGGTGGAGCCACCTGGGGTGTGCGTTCCCCGCAAAGGTCTCCATCGTCACGTCATCCCGGACTTGTCTTCGGACAAGTCCCCCTTTAGCGACTGTAGAGAGCAACCTACGGGTTGTAATGGCTTGGCAGCCAACGGGTTAGCTCAAGTGTTTGTATGTATTGTATATTGTATGTATGTATATATTGCATGTATGTTATGTATTGAATAACGTGTAATGTAAAACAGCGGTGGAATTGTGGGTGGTTGGTGGGAAAATAAAATATTTTAATTAACAATTTCTTTCTTGTGTAATTATTTATCTATTTTTGAATTTGCCGACTCGGGGTTCGAACCCAAGGTATACAGTATTGCAGACTCACGCTCTAACCATTGAGCTATCACTGTTACTCCAGGGAGTACTATGTCTTCTACACATTAAGGTAGCTGTGCAAGGTAGTCAATAGATTACCTAATATCATTGGGGGGGATGATAGGGGGGGTTGCCAGGAAGGTATCGGACTCGCCTACCAAGTCAAAGGTTCCTGGTTCGATTCCCACTCACGGAGGTTCCCGATGGGCTTACAACCTTCCACGTCTGCCAGTCGAGTTGAGAAACTTCCCCGTTACGAAGTAACGGGATGGATATTTTGGCAACACGTATTATAATATCCAATAATATATTTTAATAAAGTTTTCATTCTCATTTTTCTTAATTAAACCGTATTTTGACAATTATATTACAACATATAATCAACATCCATGTTCCGGTTTAACCATTAGTATGGGTTGTAATTTCGAATGACTGTTTCAGGATTTGAACCCTCAACCTTCGGTGTGCTAAGCCGATGCTCTACCATTGAGCAATCTGTCATATCAACCCTTTGTCAATTTTTTTGTGTCTATTGAGTTCAACATATTTGGACTTAGAATAATTTTGGCAGTATGATTCAAGATAAATTCATATTGGCACACACTTGTCCACAACAAGAGATTTAATAGTAAATTATATTGATAACTCATATGGCTCAATGGTTGAGCACCGGCAATGCATGTCGAATGATTGGGGATCGATCCCCGAAAGAGTGAAATAATAAACTAGACCAACTATGCACCACATCTGATGAGATAATATATATACAAATTGCAGGTAATGAGGAATCATATGTGAATAAAAGTTGTCAACAGCCAGCTACCAATTCAGATGATTCGAGAACGTAACTAATTCAAGGATATTTCCGACAGCGCTTCCAACTGTCATCTATTGAGTTGGTATCCCGCCACAGTCAAAATCCTATTCCTATTATATATACCTGTATTTGGGAATTTCATCGACAAATTGCTCCTGCAGGAATCGGTGATTGAGATCGGATTGTTGGTTATCAAAAGTACTCGAGAACAGGGAAAAGACGTTGCATCATCGTGCGTCTGTCAGATTCACTTCCTTAGATCACTGCTGTGTTACAATTTGCTCCATTATGTTTGAAAATGTGAATATACAATAATCCACCATGTTGGCCAACATCAATCATGATTTGGTATAACAACAAACAATTAATTAATATTTCCTACAAATATTCCAAGCTTAATAAACAGAATGAAACAATGAAAAAGAATGCCTTAAAACAGTGTCTAGATATCAACTTTTAGGAGAACTCTTGTTTAGGAACATTCTAATTCAACTAACATTTAAAATGAAATGTTTAATGCAAAGAAGATGATGACAATTCAAGACCACATTCATGTGCACCTTTTGCACAGTTACGGTCCTGAGCTCGTCAATAAGCTCGATCTTTCTTTCTTAAAAAGTTTTCTGATCACCATATTGACATCATTACCTTGAATTACTGAACCATTTTTGTGGCAGAAGCTTTGGCTCATCCTTCTTTTAGTCAAGCTTATGATATTTCCATTGCAAAGGTCTCACTGCGTAGATTCAAAACAAATCTGAACAATTGCTTCCAAGATGCAGTCTGTTGAAATGGCACCAGCTTCCTGTAAGCAAAGCAAAGGATCAATTATAAAGAAGATGGACTCAATACGAAAAGATATTGAAATGTCAATTCACACTTCTGGCAGGTTCTAGTCTGTTTTTCAAGACGACAGAGATTTCACGGGCTTTCCTTGACTTTCCCATATGTGTCCAATGACTTGAAGATTGATTGTCTCAGGTTGAAGTAAAGTCCATTTCCATTTTTCACGATAAGATCTCCCTTAGTTGTGTTTGATTCTGAGTTTCTGACAAGTCTTGATGACTTCAAAATAATCAACGCCGTATGAATTCCTAACTAAGTTTCGTGAACACGAAGTAGTAAAACATCTACCGGTATTCCTAATTTGCTTACAATTTTCGGCACTATCACAGACAGGACTGGGGGCTGGGACGCTTCGTGTGCAACTGCGTACTCTTCAAACAATCGTGTTTTAAAAAGGAGTGTCCCTCAGGTTGGTACGAAAAATGGCAAATGATCGATTACGATTAACGAGTAGCCAAAAGAATTATTAAAACGGAAGGCGAACATTTATTAGCTCCTACTTAACACACGTCGACTGTCGATGTCGATGGCGAATGCTTGAATCTTCAACTGACACAAATTCGTCTGCTTGCCTATTGGAAACCATGAAATCGATAGAAAAATTAGAATCAATATTCAATAGCTATCCAAATTTCTTCTATTGTTATCGTTAGATGACGCTATATGTTGATGATTATTTCCAGCAACAACAAAAAGAAACAATAATAATAATGGTGCTCCCTGAGGTGATGAAAAATTAGTGGGTAATTTGACGTTCCGTGGATTTCATGAGATAGCCAATAACTTAAGCAAAAACAGTGATCAATTTTGATAATACCGTATGATTTTTTTTCTCTATCGGGAAGTACGGGAAAACCGAGAGCCCTTGAATTTTGGTCTTTTGAAGAAGATTCCGAACTGTTGCTCCGTTTATTTCAAAACCAACTGGTCTAACGAAAAAAAAAAACTAATGATAATTTTGAAACCAGTGTTTCATTTTGAGTATAACGTGTGATTTTTATGGAATTCTAAGAGATGTCCTATTTTCAGATTTAATTTTTTTGACAAAAGTGGTAAGGGTAGGCTTATAGCCTTCCTACCTTCTCATTTTCGGCTAAATTTTTGATTTAACGGAAAGTACAGAAGTTAGATTCAAAATTCGATGCCATTCACAAAAATAAAGTAAGTTTAAAGTTTTTGAGCTGGGCTTACAGTTTTTGAAAAAAAGCTGTATAACAAAGCTGTTGCGTTCTCAGCTGAAGCGTCTTACCGTATTTTATTGAATGGCAAAATTGTACATACGATCGAGTTGAACAAATCTTCGCGAATCGTAGTTGTTTTTCTGTTAAATTAAAACTTCTTGAGATTCTGGATGCCACACCCTGGGGGTGTTTGTGGAAACTCAAACGATGTGAAAAACCATGCCATTGCATTGCAACGTGGCCCCTATTCGAGTTCTCGAATATCTTGGAACAGAGCATTTCACTCCAAAGCGATTGGTTAAAAGATCAAAAGCTTGAACGCCGGTGTGCACTTTGGCTCAAACCAGCTGTGCATTTGACCAACCTTTTCCTGTAAAAAAAAATTCGGTGAGCTCCCTTACTCACATTTCTCATTGTACTCTCGATCATTTCACGCCTTACGGCTTTAGTAGCAGTGCAGCCGTCGTGAGTGGAAGTTGGGGCGAGGTCTTCCGTCAACGAGATTGTATTTTGACCTGAAGAACACCAAACTGCCAAGTAATATTCAATCGAACTGTGCTAATGTAATACTTCTAAGCGGATAAACCATCAACAGCGTTTTTTTTTGTGTAACGTTTTCGTAACGTATTGGCTCATGCAATAGCGATGACGACATAGTCTCCGCTTGACTTTTTGTTATTGACTTACATTATTCTTGTGCACGCTCAGTCAGTTACAGTAAGAACAGTTCCCTTGTCGCAAGTGGTCTTTTCCTGATCTGACGTTAATCAGTCGTCGAGGGTTTGTAAACTTGACGAGTTCTTGATTGACTGAGTTAAACTGTCACATTCAGCATTGCAGTGTAGATTGTTACCAAGCGTTGTGAAAATTTTCGTTGTTCGTTTGCCAACAGCAGATGTTAACAAACTAGGATAACAACGACATCCCTTTTTGAATCAATTATCTCGCATGTTCCTCGTTCGTTTCTCATCTAACGATAACATGAAAGCAAATAGTTATTGGCAAGCATTAATCATATATCTCATTTAAATTTCTGTCCCGCAGAAGTCCTGATACGATGGGGGCCATGAAGAACGCCACAGGTCCAAGCGAACCTGCCAAGCTTGTTGATGATCCTGCTATTATTAGCGAGACGGCGAAGTACAACAATAACAAACAGTCTCCCCCATATAAAACAAATGCTGGTTATTCGGCGGACGGCGAAGTCCAGTACCAACCAGCCGTGCAAATCGTCTGGAGAAATGTTTTGATATTCATTTACCTCCATGGCGCTGCGTTGTATGGATTCTATCTCTGTTTCACGGCAGCTAAACTGGCAACTTTAGTCTGGTGTAAGTATTCAGATCCTTTTTTCGAGCAGTCAACAGCTGCTTCGTTCAACATCGTTCGATTCTTTCCTTTTCCTTTTCAATGCAGCATTCGCATTGTTTATTTTCGGTGGATTCGGGATAACGGGTGGGGCTCACCGACTGTGGGCTCATCGCTGTTACAAGGCGAAATGGCCTTTACGTGTCTTTGCAGCCGTGGGACAAACGCTTGCTCTGCAGGTAAAGAACCAAACAGGATGCGGCATTGTGCAAGGTATTTTCCCGTTCAGACTTTCACGTGGTTTTCCCTTTCGTTTTTCTTTTTATAGAACGACATTTACGTGTGGAGCAGAGATCACCGTGTCCACCACAAGTTTAGCGAGACTGATGCTGACCCTCATAATGCGAACCGAGGTTTTTTCTTCGCTCACGTTGGCTGGTTGTTATGCAAAAAACATCCTGAAGTCATTCGGCGAGGAAAGACTGTTGACGTCAGCGATCTTTTGCAAGATCCGGTCGTTTTCTACCAACGAAAGTGAGTGCATGAGAAAATGCGTCATTCACGCCGGATACGTACTAACCATCACCAGAATGGGCTTGCTGTTTAGATTTTTTTTAACCCGTTCGTAAATAAGGTAGGCGTCGAAATGGGGATCCCCCCTGAAATAATTTTCCCTTCAGCGTTATTTCTGAAACGCAATGGGATTTTTTTCTAGCGAATTGTCAGGACGCATACTGATTGATTTCCTAAAATTGGTATAAGCAACTTTAGGGCCTCAAATGGATGATGTCAGCTATGAGCTGATCGTCTGGCTGACGGTGCAGTTGAAATTGGAGATGGCTTCTTTTTTTGCTTCCATATTCAAACCGTTTCCGGGAGACCTAAAATAACGACATAAATTTTTTTGTTTAAGGTTCTACATTCCATTGGTTTTAACGATTTGTTTCGCAATACCAACTGTCGTACCTTGGTATTATTGGGGCGAATCCTTGATAACTGCCTTCTTCGTTGCCTCAATCTTTCGCTACGTGATCACCCTTAACGTTACCTGGTTCGTTGGCTTATTGACCTGTTCCATCAAAATTAAAACAATTAACAATTAAATATTGAAATTTAGGCTTGTTAACAGTGCAGCACACATGTGGGGCAATCATCCATACGATAAGTTGGTCCTAAAAACAATTGATTTTAATTAAAACATTTTGGTTGCATACTAACACAGATCTCGAATTCCTTCATCTAGGGGAATAAATCCTGCTGAAAACCGGTTCGTTGCTTTCATCACATCCGGCGAAGGATGGCACAATTATCACCACGTTTTTCCCTGGGATTACAAAGCATCGGAATTAGGAAAATACAGCACAAACACGACGAAAGCCATCATTGATTTCTTTGCTTGGCTAGGTCTGGCTTACGACTTGAAAAGCGTGCCGGAACGGATTATTCGCAACCGCGTTCAACGTACAGGAGACGGCACTCACCCGTTCGCCTTGGAAGATAGTCCTTATACCTTTGAAAACATGAAATTCGAAGAAACACAGTTTTGCGAAATAATTCCAAACGAAAACAGAGATAAAGAACTTTAAAGTTCCCACCATCTAAGTCCATTGCAAGTTACGTTTCGTAATCAATTTGTACTCAACGACTTCATTTGGAAATAAGAGGTGTGACCTTGCAGTGCTTTGATAAGGTTCAATCAAAATTATACCTGAATTGTCCATTGATTCCATTTGTGATGATCGAATTTGAACAAATCCTCGTGAACGGAGTTGTTTGTCTAGTTAAAACTGCTACTGTATCCATTCAACTTTACATTCTTGATGCAAAATCCTTGGGGTGTTTGTGGAAAATTCAAAAATGTGGAAAAGCCCATGCCATTGGATTGCAACGCAGTCCTCATTCGAGTTCTCGAATATCTTGTAGCAGAGCATTTTACTGCAAAGCGCTCGATAAAGTTCAAAAGCTTGAACACCGGCTTGCACTTTGCCTCAAATCAGCTGTACTTTTGACCACCTAATGCTATAAAAAAATATAAAAAAATTCGGTGAGCTTCCTTACTCACATTTCTCACTGTACTACTATCGATCACTTCACATCTTACCGCTTCAGTGCCAGTGCAGACGTCGTGCGTGGAAGCTGGGGCGAGTTCTTCAGTCAACTAGATTGTAATTTGACCTGAAAAACACAAACTGTCAGGTAATATTCCATCGAACTGTGCTAATGTATACATACTAAACGTATAATAATGTATGTTAATAAAATATAAACTGTATAATAATACTTACTAAACGGATAAGCCACGTAACGGGTGATGCAATAGCAACGACGACATAGTCTCCGCTTGACTTTTCGTTTTTGACTTACATATAATTCTTGTGCACGCTCGGTCAGTTCAAGTAAGAACAGTTCCCTCGCCACACGTGGGCTTTTCCATGATTTGACGTTAATCAGGCGTCGAGGGTTTGTAAATTTGACGAGTCCTTGGCTGACATAGTTCAACCGATTCAACTGTCACGTTCAGCAGCGAAACGTGGATGAAAACAAGATACCATGCGTCGTGAAACTTTTCGTTGTTTGTTCGCTAACAGAGATAAGGAGATGGCCCACGGGAAAACCAGAAGACGATGAAGTTCCTTTTTCCCACCTGATTCGCTAAGGCAAATATAAACAAATTATGATAACAACTATATCATTTATAAATCAATCATCTCATACGTTGCTCGTTCGTTTTTAACCTTACGATAACATGAAAGAAAAAAGTGGTTGGCTAGCATTAATAATATTTCTTACTCGAATTTTTGTCCAGCAGAAGTCCTAATACGATGAGTGCCACGAAGAACGCCACAGCTCCAAGCGGGTCTGCCAAGCTTGTTGATGATCCGGCTGTTATAAGCGAGAATGGAAAGTACTACAAAAACAAACAGTCTTCTCCTAAAAAAACGGATGCTGGTTATTCGGTGGACGACGAAGTTCAACCAGCCGTGGAAATCGTCTGGAAAAATGTTTTGATTTACATTTACCTCCATGGCGCTGCGTTGTATGGATTCTATCTGTGTTTCACGGCAGCTAAACTGGCAACTTTACTCTGGGGTAAGTATCCATACTAATATTTCGAGCAGTCAACGGCTGCTTTCGTTTAAGATCTGACATAATTCGATTATTTCCTTTTGTCATGCCGTTTTTACTTTTCAATACAGCCTACGTATTAGTGGTTTTCGGTGAATTCGGGATAACGGCTGGAGCTCACCGACTATGGGCTCATCGCTGCTACAAGGCGAAATTGCCTTTACGTGTCTTTCTAGCCGTGGGACAAACGCTTGCTCTACAGGTAAGAACAAAACAGGATTGGGGCATTTTGCAAGGTATTTTACCATTTAGGCTTTCACATGTTTTTTCCTTTCGTTATTCTTTTTCTAGAATGACATTTACGTGTGGAGCAGAGATCACCGTGTCCACCACAAGTTTAGCGAGACTAATGCTGACCCTCATAATGCGAACCGAGGTTTTTTCTTCTCTCACGTTGGCTGGTTGTTATGCAAAAAACATCCTGATGTCATTCGACGAGGAAAGACTGTTGACGTCAACGATCTTTTGCAAGATCCGGTCGTTTTCTACCAGCGAAAGTGAGTGCATGAGAAAATGGCATCGATATGGGGATCATCCTTGGAAATGATTTTCCCTCCCACAGTGTTATTTCCTAAAAACGAGTGGGGGAGGGGGGGGGGGAGGTCTAGCAAATTGTTGGGACGCATACTGATTGATTTCCTAAAATTGGTACAACAAACATTACGCCTAAAATGGGTGATGTCAGCTATGAGCTGATAATCTGGTTGAAGATGCAGTAAAAATTGGAGATTATTTCTTTTTTGAATATTCAAACCAATTCTTGGTATACCTAAAATAATGAGATACATTTTTGGTTTCAGGTTCTACCTCCCATTAATTTTAATTACTTGTGTCGTAATGCCAACTGTCGTACCTTGGTATTATTGGGGCGAATCCTTGACAACTGCCTTCTTCGTTGCCTCTATCTTCCGCTACGTGATCACGCTCAACGTTACCTGGTTCGTTGGCTTAATGACCTGTTACATCAATATTAAATCGATTAACAATTAAAACTTGAAATTTAGGCTCGTTAACAGTGCAGCACACATGTGGGGCAATCATCCATACGACAAGTTGGTCCTAAAAACAATTGATTTAAATTAAAACATTTTGGTTGCATACTAACACAGATCTCGAATTCCTTCGTC
Organism: Daphnia sinensis; assembly: GCA_013167095.2. Classification (NCBI taxonomy): domain Eukaryota; kingdom Metazoa; phylum Arthropoda; class Branchiopoda; order Diplostraca; family Daphniidae; genus Daphnia; species Daphnia sinensis. Next base: position 9,337,629 of record CM023190.1, read on the forward strand.
TAGGGGAATAAATCCTGCTGAAAACCGGTTCGTTGCTTTCCTCTCAATCGGCGAAGGATGGCACAATTATCACCACGTTTTTCCCTGGGATTATAAAGCATCGGAATTAGGAAAATTCAGCATAAACCCGACAAAAGCCATCATTGATTTCTTTGCTTGGCTAGGTCTGGCTTACGACTTAAAAAGCGTGCCGGAACGAATTATTCGCAACCGCGTTCAACGAACAGGAGATGGAACTCACCCGTTCGCCTTGGAAGACAGCCCATATGCCTTTGACGACATGGAATTCGAAGAAGCACAATTTTGCGAAATAATTCCAAAAGAAAAAGGGGATAAAAAACTTTAAAGGGTCCAGTTTCTAAGTTCAGGGTAGATTCGGTTTCGTAGTCCATTTTTAGTAAACAAATTGATTTGGAAATAGGAACGGCGGTTTAGCCATGCTTTGATAAGGGTCTATCAAAATTACACGTGGGGATCCATCGGTTGCAAAGTCCAATGTCTGAACCTTTTCAAAAATTCGGAAAAACCTAAATCCAGCAATTTGTTTACACGCTGCTTTAAAATATTTTTGAATACATTTGTTATTATTTTTCGAGCTGGATTTTGTTAAGGGAAGATTGATCAGCACCGTATTTAACAGAATCAACACGTATACCATCTAATTCAAGTAGATCAACATTATTACAACAGACAGCCATCACAACTAAAATTGAACCACGAATTTGAACGATTATCTATTGCTTAGTTAAAAAGCATTATCATAATCAAAAGATGCAATTTGCAAAATTCTTTTTCTCCTGAAAGAACAGACATTTTTTAAGGACTCGAATTCGAACGCGGCTATTAAGACCACAAAAGAAAAATCGGAAAAAAAATTAACTGAAGTTAGCCGTATCCTAGTAGTTTTCTTCAAAAACATTTGGTCGCTGTAGTACGTAACATTGGCAGTCTTTTTTGTTTCATTCATGTTTAACGTTTTGGTTGGATGCGCACACATTGTAAACATGGTCTACTTCATCAAGGGTATTTCCACTCGTTGTGAATTGTTAAAAATTAAAAATTAAACTTTGCTGAAATCCACGATAAACATTTTATCCAGCGAAAAGAAGCGCTCGGGCAAGTAACTGGGAATGAAGTACAGAGAGAGAGGAAGAGCCCATGTGGAGGATTATATTTACTAGATCATGTAATGCGATAAAGCTGTTCAATTAGCATGATTAAAAAACAAAACAAAATAGCGGCATTGATTTTTTTTAAACTTTTTTTAAAACTTGTGTTTCGCTATTCCGTTTTGTTTTTTTTTTGGTTCGTTTTACAACAGAATGCGCGCGCAAATCTGCAGATATAGATATATATACATAATATATATATACTTGTATATCAAATATTGATTGCAAAATAAGAAACCGCGAAGGAGCTACGCGGTTTGCGATCGAGGGAAGGATTTGAACTGGTTGCCAAAAAGCAGATACCGAGTAATCTCTCACTCTTAATACGGACAACTTCAATCTTTTCAATGCGACAAGCTTTTCTATTAATTAAATAGACGTTGGTAAAAGCCCCTCTTTCCCAAATTGCGTACTAGTTGTAATTTCCCTTATGGAGATATTGGTTTTCATTTGGGAAGCAAAGGGGTCGGGACACGACGTCAATCCGGAGAGCGGATAGGAGGGGCGTGTGCACGACACTGACCAAAAACACGCTAACATACTGTACACACGCCGCACACAATCGGGAAATGAATTGCAAGGGCTTTGCGAGAAAAAAACATGTCACGCAACAGCGTGAAAAAAAAAGCCTTACGCCCCCCTCTCCTATTTTACAGATCCATTGTCAACTTCGCTACTAGACAAAAACATTTGAGATATTTATAGAAACCGTTGTTTAGGCTATTACAAGCTAGGGCATTAATAAAAAAAAATACTACCGTCACTGTTTGTTTGCCATGCAAACCTTTTCCGTTAATGGATGATGGATGAAACTAAACTGCGTGGTAGCTGCTGTCGTCACTCCGCCTCGTCTTGCCAACAAAACAGAGGCAACCCGAATTGTTTCGGCTGCGTTTTAAAGGTTTGCTGAGGCCCTCTTCTTTTTTGCGTTCAGCGATATACTTGTCGTAAAAATCGCGTTCCTTCAGGTACCAGACGGGAGGCCAGCGATGATGGGCAAGATGGGCCTGGTTCTCCGAATGCAGCGTTTTCAAAATTTTCGGTGCTTTCCTACACATCATGTTGTAGTTGGTCGACAAGTAAGTCAGGCACCAATCGGCCAGCTGATCAGCATTGTGAATCTAATTCCAAACAAACAATTTACACGTAAAAATCTATTACGATTGGATATTGAAAATGTAAAGAATTACCTGGCAAGGCTCGAGGAGCATGAGGCACTCCATGGCAACTTCACCGCCAGCGTCGATGATTCTCTGCATTTCAGTGACCATGTAACTTTCGACCAATTGAACCAAACGGGACAGACACAACCGATTAGCCAACTCGACTAATGGGATACAGGAAATGGCCTGCAACGGTGGGATCCTGTCCGTGTAGATATAGTGCAACAATTGTCGGAAAGTGGTCTCACTCACGCCCGGCATTTGCACCTATGAATAATTTAAAACAAACGAAAATTTTGATAGAATTAAAAAAAACAACAGTTGAATACTGAAAATCCTTTAGAAAAGAACTTGCCACTTTGGCTGAGCTCTCACGGAAATCGCCAGCAAACATGGCGTCCATGACGTCACAACGAGCCATTAGGAGCGGTCGATGAGCAGGACAAGTTCCATTATCAAGCAGAAAGTGCACGTCGGCATAAAGGCCTTGGTTCAAACCGAGTTCCAGTAACCGGGATCGAATGATCTGCAAATGAAATGAATAAAAAAAAACCGGCCATGGCTGTCATTTTTTGAGCTTCTTTATAATTGAACTCCGCGCCTAAAAAAACAAATGTTTTGCAGTGCCATCCACAAACACATCGACGAGGCAGAGAAAAAGATAACCTGTCTATATTGCTGGCGTACATCGTTATTGAGGAACTCTTCGTGTATGTGAACATTGTGAATAAAAGCCAACAGCTCGGGAAGGTCGAGGAATTCCGCTGCTTGTCGAATTTCCTAAATTGCGAATTCAAAGAAGGAAAAGATAAATGATTAAACATAAACGGGACCCAACACTTGACTCCATGCCAAATGTCCATTCGCAAAAGATATGTCAAGCTCTTACCAGCAGCAAAGACATCGGAAGCGACTGAAGGATTTCAAAAAATAAAATGTATGGGATATGTAAAGGATCACGAATCGAAGAAAAAACAAGTTTGCCGCATTTACATTTTAAGGATATTTGTTGTTTTTATGATGAACGAAGAAAAAATTTCAAATCTAGGTAATGACCTCACCTGAAGTGGACAGAGGCGAGTGTCAATCTGGCCCGTGTAGATGAAACACAAGCATTGACGCATGGCATTAGGTGTAACGATCTTGGTCAGCGTCACTACCGTCTGCGTCGACACGCACGGCCGGCCTCTATGGTCCATTCCCTGGCATTGTTCCACGCTGATCGACTGGACAGCCGGATGGTAAATTTCACGGCTAAACTGCGGGCAGCGGAGGTCGTTGGCATACGCGGACGAAGTAGACGACAACTACACATGCCAAAAAATGCCAATCAATTGCAAAATTGATTTCGAGGGGAATGGAATAAACCTGAAAACTGCAGCGACGCTTTAATTTTTCTTTGATGCGATTGGACAGACGCAAATAATGCGTCCGATCGACGTCCAGCAGACATTCAGTCTCTTCGCTGTGGTAACTGCTACCGCCCGACGCTGACGTATCGCCCACGCTGCTGACCTATTCGGATGAAGAGTGAAACATTTGACGGCTGCTATGAATAGGGAAATATTCAAGCAATCCACGCATACCATGCTGCAATCGCTGGAGGATCTTGTGCCAATATCCGAGCAATTAATATCACTATTGGCCGTCGCCGTGGCGATTAGGCGCGCCAGGGAAGGAGCCGCCGCTGCGATGTAGAATCGATGCGCCGAAAAGCCTACGCTTCCCGTGATGAATATCACATCCGTGTACGCCTTTTGAAAAAAACAAACGACAATAACAACCATAATACAAATTTAGGACGGAGATGGGCGTGCCCGCTAGAAGGAAAGACATCATTTACAATCTAGAGGCGGACACGGAAATCAATAAAAAACAACATCATTTCTCGTGTTCATTCTACCTGGCGAGCATAGAGCGTTTGGAAATTTTCAAAATAAGTGCTGGCCGAGACGTATATATCAGGGTAGCAAGGTTTAGGCGGGCAAAACGGAGCCTTTTGCATGGAATAGAATCAGAAATCAATTTTATTTTTTGATCGATAATGTAAATTTTTTCGATTTTACTTGGAGCAACGGTCGCTGGACGCGTTTGAAACCGGCCAGCCAAAACCTCTGTTGTCGCCTAGAGACCAAAGCCGCCCGGATGGCGTTCTCGAACACCGAGTTCACCCCGTAATAGGTCAACACACTGAGAGTATAATCGGGATTTAAATGAAGGGGGTGATCAATGATAATAATTTATGTATAGTTTTACCTGGTTTCATAGTAAGGAAGGCCGAGGTCGGATGCGATGGCTCTCGCTTGGTCCGGCATGACGAGGTCGCATTCTTTGGTCGGCCTACTTCAATGAAGCAACGTCCACGATATCCATCGGCCCGGCACATAGAGGAAAAGAAATGAAACAAAGACCGATGTAATCCGGCAAATCGCGTAGCCATTTCGTCACCATGACGACCGGAATGCGTTGAACAGTGAAATGGCAAAGAAGCCAAACAAAGAGGAAAAAAAAAACGAAAATGAAGGGCGAAAACAAAACAAATGAAAGAGGGACAACGATTTGGACAATCGCCAAGGCGATTTCGAATCAATTCTCCACCCGACGTCATCCAGCCAATCCATACGGATTCATCAAAAGTAGTTCCTTTTTCCTTTCTCTTGACAGTTTTGTTTCTTTCGCTCTTTTTCATTTGTTCTTGGCACATACCCACTGCGCTATCGTTTGTCATTATCTTTACCGCTCATTGTTATCAAACAATTTCACGTTTTTTTTATTGTTTCCGCCATCTTTCGGCGTTTGCGGGATAAGGACTGGACGTGTGTGCAAGATAGAGCGCATCGCACGCAAAGATGATGAGCTATTATGGCAGGTCTTACCGCATAAACGGATTGCGATCCTTGAAGTAAGACAAATACGTCTCGTCGCAGTACATGAAGCGAAGATCGTTCTTGCATCCGACGAGCAAGACGGGCGTGTTGGGGCAAAAGCGGCGGATCTCCGGAAGCCACATGACCTTGCAATTGCGCAACGATTTCGGATTGCCGATTGAGAAGCAGAGTAATACCACGTCCGATCTGGAATGCCAAGACAAAAAATTGTAAATAAGAAATGATTAGAGAAAAAGAATTTAGTTGTTATTTTTAGTGCATCATCAGGTTTCAAGGAGAAACCACAAAATCTTTCGATGGAACATTTCAACCAATAGGAAAAAAAAAAGATCTTCCGACATCCGGCTCGGAATTTTTACGCAACGTGAAAAGCTACTTCCGTTACCGTCTGAACGTGCTGAAAGCCTTTTGTTTGTGGCTTTCGTTCGACAAGAAAACCGGAAGCCGCAAACCCTTAAATTGATCTTTTTCCCCTCTTCTCCACTCGAGCAAGACACGCAAGCATTTTCTCCCACCCAACAATTTGCGACAGAAATAGCAATAACAGGCTGCTGCCTCGAGCGTTTATAAAGATTGGCACAAATCAAATTAGCTCTGTTGGCTGAACGTAACGATGGGAACAGCGTCGAATAAACAATAGGATCAAATTTATTCCGCCTTATTGAAAGAAATCGAAGAAATTCTGAGATCACGGCATATCTACTATACAGCCTTTGGATTCCAATCAGCATCCCTCCCCCGGAAATTTATTCCAAGTTATTATCTGCTAACATCACAGCTGATTTTCATAGAACTGGCCTTCTACGCGCAGCCAATACGTTTTTTTTTTGCTAAGTAAAGTAGCCGCTTTTATCAACTGAAATGTGGCCAACTTTTCTTCCGCCCTTTGGGGACAGAACCCTCGGCCGTAAGGAGCGAATGGATCAATACTAAGTTGGCGGACTCTTGCATTTAAGAAGTGCTTCTTGATCGACTTCACCACGTCATCGCTGCAAATAGAAAGGGAGGCGTCTACAGAGTCAAGATCTACTTGACTCATGCCCGTCCTATACTAAAGGGAATAAAAAAAGGGCCTCACGCAAGAACTGCCATCGGCATACACACACACATCAAATTTGCGTGACGGGATCAATTTCTTTTGCCGTATTCATATTTTTTTTCTCTCCTCACAGCATTTTTTTTGAAAGACAGAGATGGATGATTGACCGCAAAGTTATCGCTAGTCCGGTGATTACAAGTAGTGATAATCAAAATACGTCATCACACCATCTATCCGTTTTGGCAAATGCAAACACACATTTAAAAAAGCCCCCACGATGTACGAAAATAAAAAAAAAGACTATGTATGGTTTCGTACACATCAAGGTCGCTAACCGAAGGATATTAGCCAAAAAAAAAATCCTTTTCCGCATATGGTGCGCGTGACGCAACGCCTTATAGGGGAAAAAGGCTTCGCGGCGCGGGCATTTCAAAACAAAGTACATTAGACGTAAAAAATAAAAATACTCTAATGTCTGTAAGAATAGTTGAAACAAGTAATTAATTATACACGTGTGCACGATGTTTCATTTACCTTCCATAGGCGAAGCGCCGGTCTTTCTCATGGTCGCCAAATGTGTCCCACAGTCGCAGCGAGACATTCACGCCGTCTACAACCTCCCAGGAGCGTTCCAAAACCTGTCAAGAATGCACGACAAAAAAAAAGAAAAGAATGTAATCAAGATTAAATAAGACCACAGGACGACGGGCTGTATATAAATAGTTGGTGGGTGTCCTTGTTGCGGAAATAAATTAAGAAATATCGCTTTAGAACCCAAATAATTTCCTTTTTCCAGTAAAAAAAGAAAAGAAAGAAAAAAAATCACGCGCGCCTCGTCGTGGAACTGAAAAAGAGCGACAACCTCATGGCCTCGAAAACAACGAGAGATCGACTGTTCTAGCTCACTGGTTACGAACAAAACACTATAAGGCTCCCCACCAAAACCAGTCTATCCAGCATCCTGGAACCTTGGGAACAGCATGAGAAAAAAAAAGAGGGGAATAGCTTTCAAAGGCGCAGTCAGTTTGCATAAGCGCCCTTGAAATTCTTCTAAAACACTTGAAAACTTTCGTCTATAAATTCCGGCGTTTTCCGCCCATCTGTCCCTTTAAAATTCGAGGACATTCTATCCACCCGTCCGAAATTGGTAGCCGATAAAACAACCACAAAATCCAAAGGGTGCGCTGTGTTTAAAGTGCGGAAACGATTCGTCTGATGACGCCCCTTTCGCAGATAGAAAACAAAACAACGCTGAAGAAAGAGCGTTATTGAATAAAAGGAAAAATAAAAACGAAATAAGGAAGAACGACAAGCAAAAAGAATGTTCGTTGACAACGCAAACATTTGTCTAAGGCATTCACGTGTAACGAGGCGAATCGAGCGGAATTATTGACGACATGTAGGTCGTGATAAGAATTCAATCGGGGCAAATATCGAGCTAATCAGCATATTAGATTGAGGGGGGGTTGGTGGCCGATGACCCGGCCGAGAAAAAAGGGCTGATGATGGTAATTTTATATCGTTAAAAAGCAGACAGCTAGCACACAAAAAGAAGAGAAAGTCAAACGAACCCAAATAACTAATTAGGGTGGAGGCATTCGAGTTTCTACGCGCATGGCGTTTGAAATGGTACAACAATCAGTTGTGTATAATGTAACAGGATCACGCGAGTCCAACTGCTCGCAACGAGGGCGCTTCCAATGATATCGGATCATATGATTTTTATGAGTCACCTTTAAAACTTGATAGCGCAATGTTCAACGGGATAAATCACGAGTTTTAAAACAAATCACACAACGAGATGACGCGTTAACACAAACGCGGGAGAGATTTGTGGAATAATCAACGCGCAAAAGTGCCGTCGGGAAAGACGAAGGTGTTTTGTCATATGGTATAACGCTCACCTCTTTGTAGATGCGGTACTGATCGATGGCCCAAACGGTCGGCACGTGCGTGTTGAGAAGCTGCGAAAGCGAAACCTTTTTGTTGCAAGCCCGGGCGCAGATGAGCCTCGTTTTGCCGACGGCCGTATCGCCGACCACCACACATTTCACCAATTCCTGATTTGATAGCTCATTATCCATCATTATTGTGCCGATTGTGATTTTTGATTGTGATGCCGACGTGTGGTCGCCAGTCCATCACCGCTCTGCGATTTCCGCGCACTTTTCCCCGATATCCGGCACCTGCTCAAAGTCCTGTAATTTCGAAATTCAAGAATTAAGTCATATGAATCATTCATGAGAAATCAGCAGCAGTCATTTTATTAATGGATCTCCCTCCTCCCCACATCCAAAACAAGATAAATGCGATTTAAAGAAAAATAAACAAAAGAAGAATGGCGCACCCACATGACCTTACGAGGATGTAACATGAGGTCGTGCGTTGTTGAATAAAGAGACAAGGAAACTACGCACATTTGTTTTGAAACGCGGAGACGCTTCTGGAATGCGTCGCCATAGCAGCATCAAATATCAAAATTTAGCAACAACAAAAACAATGGCAAAATGCAATTTTTAAAAAGAATTATTTGTTTTCCTTCAAATTTAAGACATGGAGAAGCCAGAGTTAAAAAACCTTATCGGCCGGAAATGAGTTAACCGTTTAAACAAAAAAAGAAGAGAGTTTTCTTCAAGCGGATAAAAAGTCCCCCATACAATACATTTTTATCTTTTATAGACTTTCTTAAGCCTCTCTTTTTTAAACGACTGCCATAGATAGTGAAAAAGGAAATTGCACAGCTACGTATTTTTTTTTTTTTTGCTTCAGATACAGAAATGTCTCAACACAATGGCTTCCCACCGTTAAAAAGAAATGGAAAGGCTTTTATATCCCGAAGTGATCAAGAGTTGGTCCGAATGAGGAGGAGGAAACGCGTCGGACCATAACAGAGCCGGATAAAAAGGAAAAAGACGAGGAAAGATCAGTAAAGGATTTGACGACGATACGAAAAAATGCGCTCTAATAGCTTTTCTTTTTTCCAATCGTAAAAGAGCGACGACGACATTCGCTATAGAATAAATCTACTAGTCACGATCGTGATATTATGGCGAGGAAAAAAAAGGCGAAGGTCGATGACGGCCGAACAAAAGAAAGGGAAAAGCATGGCCATTGAGAGAGCGAAGACATTCGATAGATTAAATTAAATAGAATACTAGAGAATGTAATACCTTTTTTCATGTGGTCTACATTGGTCGGGGACTATTTTCAGGGAAGCGTCTATTTCATTACTTTTTATTTTTTTGTGCATACTTTTTTTTCTTTGTTTTAAAATGAAACGTCATTGCAAACACGCTTGGATGGACGATCAGCCGATGCAAGGATTGCGTTCGGGAGGAACCGTGCGGGAGCGAAAAGAGCGGGGATTCAGAGCAAACCACACAATGACAGGCACAATTTACATCAATTTCAAACACACACACACAACAAAATTTTTAAAAAATAAATTGGAAAGAGTTTTTTAAATGAAAAAAGAACTCTATTATGCAAAAACATATTTGCATCGATTAATGACGTGTTTTAAAATTCGGGAATTTTAAAATCAGATCGACTTCGTTCGATCCTTACCCCGCGTTTGCCCAGATGGGTCTTGGATTCGGACGCGTCAGCTGAGGCCATTTGACCAGCAGCCAATTGGAACAACTAGCCACGTCAAACAAACTATTCTTCGTGCACAACGAGTACCACCTGTTGAACACCGGGTTAGTTCTCCCGCAAACTTTTCTTGGGACACTACGACGATTGCCGGAAGGATTCATCCACAATGGACGAGTCGATCGAGCCACTCGAACAAATGAATGGCAAGTAACAAAAATTTTGTTTTTCCTTTCTCTGAATTCACGATTTTAAAACGATCACGAAGAAGAATGCACCAGCTCAAAAAAAAAATGAAAGAGATAAAAAGAAAGAAAACAAGGAAGGAAAGTTGTGGAACGAGTATTTTGAAGGTTGGACCCGAGGGAACGACTGGACTGCGTACGAGCCAATTGAGCAGTTGATATACGTATAAACGCAGACACACACACTGCACGCAGAAAACTCGGTATTATCCTATCGCCGCTCCCACAAACGGGAAGGAGGGGCGGAGAGAAGACAACGATAGACGCTTCCGCTCGGCTGATCATAAGACCATCCAAATATTTTTCGAACGAGGTCAATGTACGACAAGATTTTAAAAAATGGAAAGGAAATGGGTAAAAAAATAAGTTAGTTCTGCTAAAAAAAAAATTTCGAAATATAAAAATGTTTACTTGAATGGGTTCGTCAGGTACACACACTTATGTAAATACAGACTATACGGGCGAGGCCACCTTCGTTCAATGACGTCGAATGGCTGATGTCATGTTGCGGACGAATTGCATGGCTGGTTTCACCGCCACCTGCACTTTCCACAAGTCTTCCTTTGCTATTGCATTTGATTGCAATTCTCTTCAATTTCTCTACCACCTCCCCCCCCCACACTTTTTTTCTGTAAAACGTCCAACGCGGTGCACGTGAAAAAAGTCACGTAACGCCGTTTTGGCTGTGATCCTATCTTTTGAATCACGCCGAGAAACCAAGACCACCAGATTTGTTTTCTTTTCATCAAAGCGGAAATAAACCGGATGATGTTACACAGCCGCCATTTAAACATTCCAATCTCAATACAGAAATTTAAAAATTTTGAAAATTTGTCTGATTGCAGGCACGTCATTGTCTGACGTATTTATCTAACCCTTGCGCAAATGATAAATCACAAAGAAAGCTCAAAGCTCGGCACGCCGGTCAAAGGTGAATGCAATAAATCTCGTCCATAGTTACCTATTCTTTAATTTCATTAGGCAAATATTAGAAGCAGTCAAGTACAAAAAATTAGCCCCAAATAATCACTGCCTTTTCGTCTGGTTCCTGTTTTCACGTGATAGCAACCAGCCCAACGACAAAGCCTTGATTGGACGCCATTTCCCTTCGATTAAAGTAGTTCCCTTTTCCAGCCAGCCGTTTATCATCAACGTCGCAGTTGCTTATTGCAAACTTTTCTATTTTTTTGCTCCTCGTGTTCAATCGCGAAGAGGGATTACACGTAGGGCAAAGAGAGCTACACACTCTTCCAGCTGCTAAGCGGATGGTAACTGCATTCAATCCAACTAGTCTATATTTGATTACCGACGAATGACGACTACCGATGAACAAGAGGCTTTCGGGTACGGATCTTTAGTCAAACACATCCACAACAGGAGGGCCAGCGAAATATTACCCCTATATCCTTTGATAGACTAGAGTTTGCATGTTGGACCGTCAGCTGGCCTAGTCCGTCTTTTTTTGTTTGTTAGTTCACATACGCACCTCCCCTCTTCTTCTTTTACTTTTAGACTTTTTTTTTCTCTCTTTTAGTGTGCCATGTTCTGATATTGATCCATGCAACGAGGAGACAGGGTATAACGACCACACCGATCGAAAACACGGCGGTTGGAAGTCCTTGTCGCATAGCTCTTAGCTGTTTTTCCTGGTCTAAAAAGAGGTTCCCTTTTTTTTATCCTGTTGTACCGGATCGCATCCGGAGTAAAAGTCTGCCCAATTTTGCGTCTACGTTTTTTTTTTTTACCTTTCCCCAGTATCAACATATATCACTTATTCCCTGTCAATAAAGATTTCTTGAAAAAGTTGTTCACATATATCAAAAGCTTGGGAATGCTCCCCCCTATCTCTATTGCGTTTATTGTTTTTCGTGTGTGTATGTTAGAGTAATACTTCTATTATAGCTGCCTGAACTCTCCGGTAAGATCAACATCTCAACGACACTTCCGTCTCTCTCTCTCTCGTTTTTATCGTTCGGTTGGCACAAATCGCTTTAGTGTTACGGTAAAAAGTTATTTGATTTGTCTGTTTATCTATACTTCGATCTATTGAGAGGGGGGAAGGAGCATTCGTTTCAAACTGCGCACGTCAAACATGCAAAATTACCATACTATCAATAAGATTGTGGAGTGATTGAAGGGAGAACGACCACTCTATTTCATCTAAATGTACATAGACGTTGCCTTTCATATTCAAAATAGGACGATGTAATCGCCCTACTATCATCTTTATTATTCACGTTCGTGAATAAAATCAAAGTAGCGGGACCAGCAAAGAAATACAAGGTTCAAGTAAAAACCAATCCCATTACAATCAAGTTAATCTACAACAACAGATTTTTTTTTAAGGAACGCGATGTTCAACATCAATTTGAAAATCACTTGACTCTATTAACGTAGGATCACGGCCGCTATGCATTTGGACCTAACGAGCCCCGCAAATGGATCTTGACTACACCCAACGCACAAAATGAAGGGGAAGAGCTCTACATTTATTTTTTGGTTAAGAAATTAGCGTTGCTGGCAGACATCCAATTGCACAGAAGCACTTTGCAAAAGCATTTGCTGACTTTTACAAACACGCTTGTTTATTTATTATCAATCTTTTTTTGTTTGTTTACGTACTAGCCTAAAAATACATTCGAGTGTAACGCCTTTTGTAGGACCGGACGAATTTTTTTACGTGGTTGTTTTTGCCAAAAAATAAGTGCCACATCATCATCTTGTGATTGTTGGCTCCGAAAAAAGGGGTTCGCAATTATGAGCAGGAGACGAGAAACTTTTGCAAGGAGAGGAAATAAATATTTCATAATTAAAGTTCAGGACTGGAAGCGGAAGGTTCGCATATAGTTATTTCGTTCGTTGCAAGTAGCCCAAAGCTCTGGATTTCAAGTGGAGCTCATTGAACATTGATGCCAACAGCATCCGGCTGACTTGATACTAACGAATCAATTCTTTATATTGTTATTAATAATTTCTTACTGCCTGACGGGAGGGGGAATAACGTCGTTTGTCAGCAGCCACTGCAAAGAGGCGGGGCATAAAAGATCAGACAAGATCATTATTTAAAGGTAATAAATATCACCTCCGAACGGCTTTTCAAATTGATCAGACAGATACATTTCTCCTATTTCCCGTGAAATGCGTCTTCAAAAAATTTATGAGAAATGAAAGATTGAAAAGAAAAGCTCCGTTCCTCTTATAGCTCCATACAATATTTAAAAATGGCAGAAGATTATCGAATTATGGCAAGATGCCTAGCGTGAAAATGCCAGATACAAAAAGAAGTGGGGCCAGAGGGCCAAATGCAAATAATGCGCAGCAGTGTCTGATCTGCATACTTGGAGGGTAAAGGTCGTAGAGATCTCATTAGCCATGCCAATGAGAGTGTTAAGAAGAAACCCGCTGGGTCAATACTGTTGAAACTCTGGCCTTTTTAATGCATGCGCACGATTTGTTTTGTATGCCAGCAAAAAGTATGGAGCCGCCAAGATGAAAAGCAGACGCAAAAAAAATTATAACTTAATTGTACAATGCGCCGGCGAGTTTCAGTGGGATTCAATCAACATACAGATTGTAATCTAATAACGATAAAAGATTCAACGAGCCTGTGCCAAAACTTTGCAAGAGTATTGATCAAACTGGGAATACGAGGTCTCTTTTTTTTGCACCTTTCAAAAGTTTAGTCCCGTCATTTCCGCTGCAATTCTACACTGAAGAAATGTAAAAAGAAAAAATTTGCAACTTGACAAGGTGCTACTTCCCTTGCGTGTGAACAGTTCATTCATGCCTCGCGCACAGGATTCGGGATAGATGTAAACAGAAGCGTAAGAATCGCTGTTAAAGCTTAAAACTTTGGAAAAATTTGTTTCTTACAAATCCCCCCCCCCCTCCAAATGGAAACAACAATTTGCCTAACTCAAAATCCGTCGTGTTTAGTCTCTTACCTTATGTCCCTATTGATACCTTTCGCCTGTGATTTTAATCACAGACGAAGCAAAACAGAAAGGAGAAACACACACCCACACACACACATGTAAAGAATTCTTTTGAATGACGCAAACACAACGAATGTCCTGATTGGGACGAGCTCGGCTCGATGACGTTTGGAAGCTCCGACTGGATCAGTCGTACTGATCTTTTTGTTACAGATACATTTTTTTTTTTACTTTCCCTGTTGTCCGCCTTCACTCCTCACGGGCACTGCTTTTGGGGTTCGAGACACGCACGTGCAAAGTTGTTGCTGGCGTCGCTCACGCTAACGTGGGCGGAGACCTGACCGAAAGCCACGCAGAGTCTGCGTCGCCAGATCCCCTTCCATTCCCTTTTTTTTTTGTAAGGCTTTTATATTTCTCAGACAGGCGTTATGATAGCTATCGACACCATCCCGACATTACATTAATATGGAAAAGAATTACGACATTGCTTGAGCCTTTAATGCGCCCATAGTACAAACGATTGATTTCCACATTCAGTTTCACAACAAGTGGAAATCAACGGTTCTTTAAGTTCAAACGAAATAGGACTTTTCTTGAATGCAATAAGTTTACAGGACAACGGGATTAAAAAAGAATCGTTGTCGCACGAACCTGTCAAAGTGAATTAGATTTTCACGTGCGAAACTCGGCGTTTTCTAGACTGATCGACACACGAAAAATGCATGACGGTGAATGGCGAATAGCTTTGACGACAATGTTGGGGTATCGAAAGATAGGCAATCGGTGGGTTTTCTGTGACGTCAACGACATCGATCCGCCCGCCTAGCTTTTGTTTCGTCTAGAGCTGATAGTGCTGTTTCTTTTATCCCCGAACTAGTCCCCACATCGTCATAACGTATCGTCTAATGCCATTTTGCTACTGCCGATACCAGCTTAAATATCCTCACTTATTGCCATCCCCAGTGAATTTTACCTACAGACGATTCTCTTTTGTGTCGTACGAGATGAAAAATGTGAAATGAAAAGAATCGTGCCGAGATCCCGCGAGATCGTTCAATTGAGCTCGAGGCGCCTATGATTGTAATGGGCGTTTTCCGGAGCTGTCATCTAGCGGCGATTTTGAACAAAAATTTTGTAAACAATCAAATCCACCCGCTCGACCGACCTTGCTTGGGCTCCAAAATGTGCCCATATCGATCCAGTGAAAAACTTAGTCATGAAACAAGACTTCAATTTCCTGCTCTACGTCGAGCTTTAACCTTCAAAAAATTTTGGGAGATTGCCAACAGAAACTTGCTTGAAAGAACATCATCTGCTGACCAAGACCTTGACCCTAGGGCTATGAAGTACTGACTACGTGAATGTTTGCCAATTTCTATTTCCTTACCTGACGGTTGTTAATGCTATACGACATCTTTGACGAACCGGACGTTCAACATGTTGACTGCCCTTGGAAACACGTGAAGGTTAATTCGGTAAACTGGCGATGGGGTAGATGAAGCACAAGAGAGGTGATGATAACTACGACTCCGCAGAAGACACTGATCGTCTCGAATGAAACGCTGCCAAAGTTTTGCCGAACGATCGAAGCGCCACTCTGACGCACTGCAGCTCAACCAATGTTGACTCGGGCACGTTGAGATGGAAACTGAAAACCTGAAACGAAATTAAAATTTCTTTATCACAAAGTTTCCTGTGATAAAAGTCATTGTACTTTCTAATCAGAGCTTCGATGGAAATAAAAAAAATGAGGCAATATAGATACCGATTCAATTGTCAATCCGTGTCGTGTAACCAAGAGGCTAATTCTAAATGACTGACAGGTATAATGCGTCACAACTTGACATTGTTCTTTCGCCAATGCGTACGAAATTCTGGGTTGGGTGGGCAGATTTTCTGTTTGCTTGTTTGTTTTTTTAATTTTTATTGGTATGAATATCACGTATGCCCTTGATGGATAGTAGAGGTGTGATTCGAAGAGTGATTGTCGTGTATATTTTTTATGACCATTTCTCCTGCGCATTTGGATTCTACAAGACGAATAATGGAAGCTAGTAGTGCCTCTAGTGGCTTTCTTGAGTAATACGTACTCGGGTCGTCATTTGTTTTTGCAAAAGAAAAACAATGTCATCCGCAGAGCTAAAAAGTTTAAACTTCACACGCTCGATTTATTCAACAGTACTTAGCGATTTGGTTGGCAGTTGGCTGTTTTGCCTATTGAGTAGAACTATTAGGATAAAAAAGAAATGAGAGTATGCTTCACTCTTCTCAGTAGTTGATTTGTTAAATAAGAATGAGTTACACGTCGAAATTGGATGCCAATGTAGACGGTAATAGTTCCTTTAACATGGGTCCGTTAGCGATACATGATGACGAACATCATACATCGTTGGCCAATTTGCCAACTGATATTTTACTACACATATTTGCAATGTGTGGGCAGTGTTGCTGGCCTTCCATTGCTCAAGTCTGTCACCGATTTTATACCATATTGGGAACAGATAGTTTCCTCTGGGAACAAGTAACAAGGCAGCTCTTGCTTGTTAACCAGTCATCTTCAATTTTTCGATCCAAGTAAGCTAGAGAATATTAGTGTTGACTATCTTACATTGGCTTTCCCCTTTGCATTACAGGAATCACAGTTCTTTACCAGCACAACTGAGATTCAGAATTTACAGTCACTGGCAAACAGGGGTTTGTCTTGTTAAACCAGTTGCATCAATTCGTGAAAAGTGAGACTGTTACATACATTCTTTTTACACAATTCTACTTATAAAATCATCATCTGAAGCTGTATCTAAAAATTTCAGACATGTACTTCCCTGGTTGGTTCTAAAATCTGATGTGCTTTGGGTTGGAACAGGTAAATGAAAAAAAGAATGTATCACTGTGTACATCTTAAAGTCTGTACTAATAAAACTGTTACTTACATCCAGGGAGTCATATAAGAGCATATCCTCGAATCCAACCATGTGCTTTTCTTCACAGTAAGCCTTCACGGGGGAGAATGAAACCAACACTGAACCTTTCTAGTTCTAGAGGAGATTTGGGTCGGTTCGCCGTCAAAAGTGGGGACGAAGATGTGGTCGTGGCAGGCGATACGTAAATATTATTTGTGTTGTTGTTGTCTATTGCTTGATTGTTTTAATCCGTTCGACTTAGAAATGGTTCCATTTTCGTTTGGAGTGCATCTACAGGAAGACTAAAATTTAAGAAAACAAATTGCCACTCTTCCGACGTTGCCTCTGTCAACGTATTCCATAATGTCATTGTGTCTGGAGGGAGAGACAAATTTGTCAAGGTAAGAAGCTAGAGTATATTTTCTTTCGATTGTTGTTAAATGTCAGATGTATTATTGTTTCGCTAGGTACTTCGATTTGACAACTCAATTTCATATCATAGTTGGAAAAGTATTTACACGGCTGAAGAGATTTATTTAGATGACAGAATATTATCGCTTGATATCGACCCTTCCGGTACCTTATTGTGTACTGGAACTGCTGGACATGGTGGTGTTCCCCCGTCTCATCTGTTTGACTTGACAACGTAAGTAAAGCACTTGGGTTTGACCTTGTTTGATTATGAAGACATTAACCGCGACTAAACAGCTTTTCATCTTTAGCGGTGCCTTAATTTGTCCCCTACGAGACATTTTCGAATCGGCGAAGGTGTTTATGACGTGCATTTTGAGTCCCCTAACGAAGTGCTGACGGGTGATTTCAACTCTGCCTTACGCCTTTGGGATTTGAGGTGAAATTGTTTTTTCTTCTTTTGTTTCTTGTTGGTTGTATGATTTTCACATGGTTTAGCAGTTCTAACCTTTTCTTTACTCCAATCATTCAGGACGCAAAGCAATGTGTCGGTATGGGATGACCCTCACGATTCCGCCATCAATTGCATTGCAACTGACAATAATATGACCATCTTGACGGGCACAGCGACGCATGGTGGAATCCGCCTTTGGGATAAGAGACAAACGCGATGTGTTCAGCTTTACTATGTTAAACCTGAATTGCGGTCGCCTGTCTATAGCTTGGATTTTGATTCATCCGAAATGTATACGGCCCTCGATACATCGATCCTGGGTTTCGACTTCAGCGGTGGCAATTGGAAGCCGACTAAAGATTTGGTTGTTTACTCGTGTAACTGATTAAATCATTTGTACCAGTCATTAAAAACAATTCATTTTGTTTATTTAACTTTTTAAAGAATGCAAAGAAAATAAAAAATTCCCCAAATGATGTAAACTTAACTTCGGTTTTGTGTGAAGTTGTGTGAATGCTACAATGTTTTTTTAAATTACGAATGTGAGTAACAAGGGGGTTTGCACATTTTCAGTGTGGAATTTTAAAAGAGGTGCATGCTGGCGAAATTGTCTTTGTTCTTGTAGACCGGGCCCCATGCCCCATACTTTTGCGAGTCCATTTTTTGACTTGACGAATAGCTACTCGACGAGCCATACTGCTGCTTAGTGCCAACCTGGCTGTAAGATCTGTGCATTTAACCCCCACAAAAGAAACAGTTACGAAATGATGACATTGATTTTACAGCCGTTGTTAAATTACCTGCCAGCCGCTGGATCACTCACGTATCCAGTGTCTTTGCGTGAGACGGCCGTGTTGACGTTCAACTGAGATTTGGATCCGGATTCTTGCACCATTTTCTTGTTTGGCAAAACTGAATAGGCCGAAGAGAGACGAGGAAAAATTAAATACGAGTGAGATTTAGCTACGGATAACATTCAATTATTTTGCACACGAGGAACTAAAGTTGCATCAAGTCTCGGTTTGACTATGGACCGGCAAGATCTGTCTACGAACATGCAGGACGAGCATGGCTTTATATGTGGTACCATCCTAATTTCTCAGTGAGGTTGGAAACCTTGATCCGCTTTTGCAAGTAATCTTCAGTCGAAAAGGAAATCCTGGCTAGCCAACCAACAAGGTCTCCCTTCAACCTCACTACTTCCTTTGTTACGCCCGTAAAGGTTTTCTCCATTTCCCCATTTTCTTTCCTTGTTTGCATACGTCTCGGTAAACTTTCAGTGTTGTAAATACCCTTCGGTACAAATCCGCAGGCGATTGCTTTAAAAAGACAAAGACTTTCGAATCAAGAGATCACGTAGTGTACACGTGATCGCGAAACCGGCCAGAGACTAGCCATCACGAGCCACACCAAAAAGCCATGGTAGCAACTATTTTGGTAACACTCTTCGTCCTACCTTTCCCCGTGAAATTTACTTTGAAAAACGCATAACTTTTAAACAGCAATCGCTCGGGGCCCCCTATGACCTCAAAAAAGGAAAAAGCTCAGCTAAAGAAACGAGTAGATTTAGCTTTTCTGCTTTTCGTCAGTTATTTGAACCTGCCATTTATGGTATTGCAACAGAGCAGAAGAACCTGATACGACATGGATAAGACAAAGGAAAAAAGGCAAATGGATGCTCACCTCAAGGAACGTAGTGAAGCAACGTCAAAACCTGTGAACAGAAAAGAAAACGAATTTGACTTGTCGTTGTTATATTTGGTAAAATTTTACGCAGTTTTGTGACTTACCCTTAATTCTTTTTGATTGCCTGAGTTTCCCAGACGGCTGCCCAGGAGGGATTGAAGGTTTTTATTTAAACTATGAAAGCAGAAAAAAGATAATTTAAACAACAGCCTTTCCATAGCAATTCAACATAAATGAACTTGGAAAAGACCAAAACCAAGAACTCAGAAAACAAAACAAAAATACATCAGCTGATTTCTTACTTGGCGTTAAGTAGCAGCAGCAAGTCGTAGCTTGAGAGAGGGAAGTTCTTCATTAACACGAATGCTTTGTACTAATAAATCATAATTTAGAGATGATCAGAGTAAATGGCTTCCGTTGGTGATCAGACAAGTTGGTCGTGAGACAAAGCGAATGAGTTGACTGACCGATTCTAAACAATGTCGGAAGGTTGACTGTGCTGGATCAGAGAGAAGGGTCGGCCATTTATACCCCCACGCCGCACAGACCGGTGGGGTAACCGTTCACTCTGAACGTGTGTTTCGACTTGAAACTCCTGGAGTGGAGGAGGTGGAGGACAGAAGGAGGAGAGGGTGGGGAGAGAGACCTGGACGATAGGACTTTTTCTTCGTTTTTTAGTTTTTTTTTAGGAAAACGCCCCTGTGTGCTAGTAAGTAGAAAAAGAAGGTGCAGGGAATATACATTTTCTTTTTAAGAAACAAAAATAAAAGACCATTGGACCACCTGTTGCTATCCCCTGAAGATACATTTGACACGTGCAATGCATCACGTATAGTTTGCATAATTTTCTACATTGTCGATTTGCTTTTGTTTTGTTTCTTTAGTCAAGAAATCTACGAAGTTTGTGGCTTTAGTGGACCGCAATTAAGTGTATTGATTTCAATACAACTGCGTATCAACCAGTGGAGAAAGCTTCAGTTTGCTTTGGAGCTCTGCTGGCTCGAAAAGTTGTTCCACGAACGGCATTATTCTCTCATCTCTTTCGTTGTTACTGTCTTTCTACAATAGCTTTTATACATGTCTTTCGCTGCTCACGTGGCTAGCCTTGTAGAGGGTATTTTAGTAAAATGGCCTTTATTTTGATAACTAGCTTCCTATGTCTTTCAACTACGTTCTCCCATGTTTGTAAGCAGCTGAGACACACAAAGCCAAGATCGACCTTGTCTCAACTCCGACATCTTCCAGCCTTAACCCACTTGGTTTTAAAATCTTAATCACAATCGTTTTTAAGCACAAAAACCAGACACTTTTGCCAATCGCAAAGACTTTAAACAATCGCTGTAAGGTAAGGAAACATATTGCAGGCGAATCTGGGACCAGACAGATCCAGTTGCTACTGGTTTCACGTTCGCTCCGTCCTTATCGGGCGGCTACCGCATTATTAAATGCTTTACATCTCTAGCCTTGACATTTCTCTGTACAGTCAACATATGATCCATTTTGCTATTAAATATGGAACTTAAATCTGCTTTCTTTTACACTCGACATAATTTCGACGAACAAAAAAAGAAAGTGGAAACGAAAATTTGGCTCATGCCTTACAACCCTAACATTTTAACATCGAAAATTAGATGCGGGACTTGTCCTTGTCCTCCATCATGTTGAAGTTTTTGTTCTTGATGTTTTAAATGTCTCAGACTCCTTGAAACAAAAAATTCTTTTCTTAAACTTCCGCGCACGAATTTCTCCTAGTTATGGACGAACAGCGTTTGTTTTTTTCACGAAAGAAATCGTTTGTTATCCAATTTCAGCCCACGATCATTTTGAAAGTCGGTGGTAAATGCGTTAAACATCGTGCCTACGAAAAAGGAAGACACTGCAATGAACGCTGTGGTTTTCCCCGCAAATTCGCATAAAGCTAACGGACGATCACGTGATGGCTGCGTGCTATTCAAATGGCAGGTCCAAATTGGCTGGAGGCTGGTACGGTGTGTATCCAAACGACCAATGTTTCATGGAAATTCTATTCTATGTTGATGTTGGGAAGGCCTGCACGCTCTTTGAATTTGTCTACATGGTCTGCGTGCTAAATGAGGAGGCCCTGAGATATTACTCTCCCTTTATAGCAAGTTGCGACGTCCCATTTCTCATTTGAACAACAGTTGCCATCCTTAATGGTTTCTCCGACGAACACTACGACCACCCAACGTTCGGCCACTCACAGCTCGAAAGCAGGGATCGTATTTAATAATACAAACGGCCTCTAGAGAGGGTTGGGAGCTTTCTTCTATCCAACTTCATCTTAATTTTGCTTTTGGGTCCGTCCGCAAATGGCGTCACACGATCTTGCAGGGTTTTTGATCGCCCTCGTGTTAAGTACTTCTTTCTTTCCTGCAGCCTGTTCTGACTTGAACTGAAAGCCCGTGGTCTGTATTTTCTATTTGCAAATTAAAGAAATGAGATCAGAGCTTGTTCACTTTATGTTACCCGAATCGAGTTGCAAAATTCCTCAGCAAAAACTGGATCGAATTTTAGCTGACCCTTTGTAATTTGATGCCCGCTGGCTCACTTCTACAAAGTTTGTAGTTCAGGAAAGGTCTGCACCTAAAAAGAAGACAAAAAGAAATCTATTCAGTGATGTTTATCTATGTTAATCAATTTTACGAGAGCAGTTATCTGGTTAATCCAGTTTCTCGTGAATTCCTTCCACCCAATTCGAATTTTGAAATCCTTAAGATGAGTTTCCAACAAACTCCGAAACCTGGCAAAATAAAGAAGTTAAAACTGTGTAGATTAATGAAATCTTTATAAAAAATAGTGATCGATACATGAAACCTACTTGGTTGATTGGCTGTTTAAGCCTTTCAAACGCTGAAAACGATCAATGCCACATGCTCAATTTTTTTGGACATTCCTTGTGCAAAACTGGTTAGAACCTTCAAAGGTTACATCCGCATCGATTATGCCAAGGTTGCTGTTTGAAGACATCTAAAATCAGCAAGCTTTTGTTCGCAATGAACAAACGTATCCCCATTTGCTTGGTTGGTCATATGCCAGAGAAGCCTTGAGACCATCCAAGCTGTTGGGCGCAGGTATACAACGTACCCAATGACCCCTGAGTATGTATGTGGAGTTACATAAGTTAAAGTAACACCCCATCATAAAAGGTCAGTGTATTGTTCCACATGCTACCAAAAAAGACACATCTGTACAACGTACACAACGTGGCCGACTTCACACGTATTGAGAGGAAGAATGGGGAAGAAGTGAAAAAGACAAAATCATTTCATCAACACAAGATTGGATTTGAAGTGAATCTAAATATCGAAAAAAAAATTACAATAAAGAAATGGATTAGCCATCTCTGAAGAAAAAAAAAATAAATCGGAGAACATGACGGGATGTGAAAGGGAAATTACACGAGAACCATGTCGGTGTTACACCGCAGGGGATGGCGAAAGTGCGGTTAGATTAGAAATAGAGGTGATGGATACATTTTGTTTGATGGAGGGAACTGATTCTTTTCTGAAAAAAAAAATATGACGTGATTTTGTTCCTTACGAACGTTTCTCGAATTTCAGTTCTTCCGTTTTCTGAAATCTTTTTCGCCGATGTTTTGGACCACCCTCCGAGCACGCAAAGTGTTGAAAAAAACTTTAGAAGTGTACACAAGAAACACGGTGAAAGAGATGCACTGTAGCAAAATGGTTGGCATAGAGAGTCGAGAAATTTTTACTCCGCCACATTTGTCTTCTCATTTCATTCCTCATGAATTAATATCATGTCTCTTCCCTCAACATTTTTGTTTTATTTCCATTCCCTATTTCCGACACGAAACCTACACGCAGAGAAGACGAAGAAGAAAAAAGGAGAAAAAAGAAGAAGTCTCTTGAGCTGACTAGGCTTGAAATGGACGCCTCTTGGGAAGAATCAATTCTCGTGAATCGGGGCGGGAATTGAACCATTTGTAGCCTTTTTGATCACATCCATTCACTTTCTCTCACAGTCGATTTTTAAACCTCACTCTCGATACTAACTCTTCGGGAAGACAATGTCCTACGACGACGAAAGAAACTGTCAGATCTGCTTGGTAGATCGCGCGACTATAGCGACTCGAGCAGGGAGCAAAAAAAAAAAATAAGTGGGCCGAGAGCAAGGGGACGATGGGGGGCAAGAGACAGAAATTCTAGGCCAATGGCGGAAGGCAAAATAAATAAATAAAACATTTTGACACGCAGCGGAGAGCAAATTTTTTTTTAGGGGAGAGAAAAAAAAATGGGGACCATTGACATAGATGACCGTCGGTCAGTCAGGTTTAAGGGCTGTGGAGAGCAATAGACGGACGCTATCGCAGCGTTTCAAGATGTGGAAGGTAACAGAGCCTTAGAAGCAAAGAGGGTGAAAGTTTGTATAGTCGCTATAGTCAGCCGTTTCCATTTTGTTCCGAAACGAAGAAGAAAAAGAAGAAGAAAAAAAAATTTAAAGTAAAAAAAAAAAAAAAAAGACATGATAAGGGCAAAGTCGTCCAATGGCAAAAAGATGAACGATTTGGCTGTGTTGCTTTACAGTATTCTTTTGCTGCTGGGTCGACTGTGCCATCCATCTTGGAACACAAAATGAAGAAACGTCATTTCGGAAGCGATTTTTCAGGCAACAAACAAGACGAGCCAATTCCCTCTTTCAAACCTCTTTTTTTCTTTTTTTTTAATTAGTATTTTGCTTTTTTTTTTGTTCTTTCGATTTCTTTAAGTCTCGTTTAATAATCTCTGAACACTTCCGGCTGGCCTCTTTTCTCATCTTACTTTTTTTTCTTCCTTCGTATGTTTTCAAAATTTGTCTTGGAATATGAACAGGTTATTTGTAGCCGCAACGGCAATGATGTTTTCGGTCGGATGCCAGGCCGTGTGAAGTATTTTCTTATTAAAGTCCAAACTGTCTACACTGACCTCATCTTTTTTCCGTTTGCCTCCCGAACAAATCTTCTTAGCTTTCAGTGTCGTCTTTGGCCTTGCAATTTCTCTCGAAGCCTCCAATGTGACATCGCGTTTGGAAGTGCGGTCAAACATGCGGAAGAAATTGTTATACGATCCAGTTAAAACGGCCTGGTCGTTGTTGCCCCAGCAGCACTCGAACTTGTCAAAAATACAATCGTTTTCGTACAGTGAACAGAGTTTGGAACGGAGATATTCGTGCACTGGATATGTCTCAATCGGCTTCGTTTCCATGTGCAAGTCCCACACTTTCACACTAAGATAATCTCGGGATAGCATGTACCGACCAGAGCGCGAAAACTTCACATCGGAAATGCTGGATATAATTTCAGAGAAGAAGCTGCGGTTGGCGGGATCTTCTGGCTCTTCAAACACTAGAAATAAAAGCAAAGAAAACAAGTTAATTTTTTTTTCACTTACAAAACTTAACACATAACTATGAGTACTATGCAACATCGGCCGCCTGTGCTTCCACGGCCATGAACATTTTACTAACAAATCGATGCATTATCAGATTAAGCTGCCTTTTACAGTGGGTCGGATCGTCCAAAGCATATTTCCGAACCGAGATCTGACATTCCTAATAGTTATAAATGCTTGGATAGATTCCAAAGGCTCCGCCAACCAATTTTAACATGTTGCAGATCAAGAACTGTAAGTTGGCGGAGATGGCCTTAGATCCAAAGGTATGCTTAATCTTAAGAATAGCCGCCCATGATTCTGGTCAATCTTGATGCACATGACCAAAACAATGGGCGTTTCGATGTATAAATCTTGCTCAAGGGCGCAAATGATAAACAAGAGTGAATTACGTTTGGCGTGTCTGTCACACAAAGCGGCCATCCGCATGTCACAGAGACGAATGAGGCCTTTGCTGGAACTGTACACAAAGTGGTTGCAGTCTGTCGGGTGGAATTCGGCGGCGGTGATGACTTCAGTCAACTCTTCCATATTTGCCGGCTTAATGTCGACTATGTTGAAACTCTGATCTGTGATATCTAGATGCCACAAATTGATACGCAAATCGTCGGCGGATAAATACGTTTCGGCATCTGAGTTGACGGAGATCGAATTAATGTGATACGTGTGTGCGTTCGCATAAATGCGACGTGGTGATGCTTCAACCATTAGTTCCATTGGCTTCAATACTGGAACCTAATAACAACACAGGAATGTCATAAACCATTTCTCATGATAACCCTCATTCACTAGCAAATCTTACCCGTAGTCCTGTTAAGACCCCTTTATCCTTCATCTCGCCTGCCTCATCTTTCAGGTTGTATCCTTCTGCTCTTTTGTCCCGTTCTGACACTTTCCACAATTTGATTGTCTTGTCATTTGTCGAGAGGAGGAAATGGGCTGGGTTCTTCCGTCTTAGCCATCGGATTTTGTTGATTTTTTCCTCAATTTCCAATGACTTGAGGTAATCAAACTCAGGTTCATGGCTCTGGAAAGTACTGTAGACATTGTACTCTCCTCGTTTAGGTACTGATGTTTTTGACTGCACGATACAAAAAGTATTGTTATAGAAAGTGAATACATGACACAGTAGCTAGAACAACATGTCACACTCACCCCTGGGTCTCTCTGAAAGATGACAACCCGTCCACCTTTATCACCAGTGGCCAGCAAATCTCCATCATGATTGAATTCCACACAGGAAATTATGTCAGCTGGAAATTAACATACAATAACACAGAACATGTAGTCAGGAAAAAGATTTACATAGATAACAAAAACAGGATGTTTGAAAATGCTGATTGTTACCTTCAGTAATTTCATCATCCAGAGTGCCTTTAACTTGAGAGAAGCACCACTGTATTTCGCCATTAGCTGTAAAAGAACACAAACAAGACGGCTGTCAGTGAGAAGGCTGTGTCGAAACATGTATTTAAAAACGGAAGGAAACCCCTTGTTAGGACATATCTGTTAACACTGAAACAGTTTGCATAGGGTAGAAGAAAAAAAACACGAATTTATTTTCGTTCGATATTTTTGTACCTGCCATTTCATCCACCTCACCCCTCTCACTGGACTCACAAAATTCTTCGTCCTCCAGATTTAATAGTAATTAGCTGTCAAAAGCTAAACACAACTGGATGATAACGGATAAATACGAAAGAAAATTAACAAAATTCACTGTCCTAAAATATCAGTCCCGTCCAATGGCGGGTCTCCGTTTTTTTTCCAAAAAAAGAGTACCAAAGACCTAGTCTATAGCCAACACAGCATTGCCAGATGATATTTATCGAAAGCGAGAACACCCAAGACCCAACCGGCCAACCCGTCGAACCGAACCGAACCTTCACCAGCCTTCACTGCGCCAAATATCAACAAACAAAAAAAGGAAAGAAATTTCCTTTTTTTTTTATCAACGCCTCCCTAGCGCTACTAGGAATTTGCGGTGAACCGGGGCATAACAACAACTTTTTTCTTGTCACCTACGCAGTTGTTTTTGAAAGTATAAATTATATCACAGACACTGCCGACTCCATCACTATACTTCTGGTACTTTCTGTTAGCGACCCGAACTCTTGTCCACTAGTGCGCTTGCGTATCATTGCAATGATAAAGATGGTAAACATGATATCTATTATTACACTGCTAGATTGTTCCCTTTCATCTTCAAAAGATTCCAAACACAGTCCTGAAATTACAACAGACTAGTGGGAAAATGAGGCTCACCGAAGAAAGACGATGATGAGGCAAACAAAGACAGTCCATTTCCATGTCTGATTACGTTTAAACCAATTGTTATTCAATCCCCACTAATCGATTTTTAAATAAGAACAGAAAAACGCATCAAACATTGTACAAATCACGCACTGTAGATATAAGGAATAAAAACCGCATAGAATAAATGGAGGTAGCTACCGTCAGGATGCACTTTTGCCTTTGCTGGCGGAATAGTATGATGATGGCCGTAGAGTCGATCCATCCAATTTTCCATCTCTAACTTGTAATCTCACTACACGTATATGCGACGGATCGTTGGACAGCGGACGAAGAGAAGAATGGCACGAAAAGTGGGGGACAATTTTTCCGGAAGTAAAAGAGGCCCCGGAGACCCAAAATAAAAAGAAACACAAAAGAAAATGACGTTGAAGAAACGTGACAAACGCGCCGCGGCCACTACGGGAGATGACAGCACTTTCGTTGCACGAAAAAAAAAGAAAAAAGATTTCGAGACACAATACGCACGAGTCAAGAGCAACTCCGTACAACTAAAAGCAGGGACTATATTGACAAGAGCTTTCTTTTCTGAAGCTGTCCATCCGGTGCGAACCAACGACAACGCTGTGCATCGTGATTACGGGAAAAAGGAAAAAGAAAAACGCAATCGATGAGCTGCCTTTTTTTTTTTACGTCGATCTTCCACAGCTGTTTGGTGGAAAATAGAGACGATATACTTGTTGAACGGCCCACGCACACACACACCCAACACGGACTTCCCCTTATCGCATTTCGATGTTCTGTGGCTCCGTCGACACTGTAAACGAAAGTTTGTTTGCGTCACGTTCAAGCAATAAAACGGAGACGTAAATCATTACCTGCCTGAAATGTAAATAAAAAAGAGGAAAAAAAAATGTAAAAGCTGGCTAATAAAAAATCGAGATGTGGGTCTAGTCTACCAGGAGCCATTCAGAATCAAATGGAGGTTCAAGACTTATTCTAACATATATAAATGAATAAAAATAATATCGATCAGTCACTCGCAACTACACCAGGTATCGATCGGACAGTGCGCTCAAGCGCTCTTTCGCTCTATATTATCCTGTCTCCTCTTTTTTTTTCTTTCTCCAACATTTTAGCCTATAGATATATATTACATTCGATGACTCAATAATATGCTGTCGTTCGTGTTACATGCAGGCCTGCCTCTTCACTGCAAAATCCGAAGTGTGCCAAACAGCCGGAAGAAAAGAGACGCACAGAGGGAGAGAGTCCGATGAAAAACGTGGAAGCGTTGTCGTGTACAAATGCGAAAGAACATGACAAGCGCATCAGACTTGCCCGCCCAGCAGTCAATACAATTCCGTGCCCGCTAGGCTTTTGGGGGGATACTACACTGGACAGAAGAAGAGAAAAATTGCGGTCGACTGAATCATTTTAGAAATTACTCGAATGGCTAGCCACAAATGATCTGGCACTCTGTAAAATGATGGAAACAAAAATGCTAAGAGAACAGTGCCATACTGATATAACTTCCTTCGCAGTGGGGAGAAATTTTTTGTTCGTTAGTTTTCACCAATCGATTGGTTTGACTTTCTTGTTTAATTATCTTCCGCAACGAGTTACGTCATCTTTTCATTATACAGTCAACGAGGTCTGTGCAACGTGTTGATGGTATATATTTCCACAATAATACCCTGCGAGATATGCAGCTGGAATGTCATTACAGACAGAGATCAGCGTGAAATATTCAAAGAGACCGTGAGAATTTTCAATCAGCGCTCCATTTACGGTATTGGAATATCTGGGCCGCACATAATGGAAGGCCCACTTCATTAGGCGTCGTAGCTTGCACACTGTATAACGAGCGGCCATGCGGGAAAATACAAATATTGCATGACATGTTTGTATCAGCGAATAGGTAGTTATATGCGTTCCTTAAATCAATAACGGTCATAAAAGCTATACATCCCCAAATCGGATCGTTCGTTTTGAACAACAACGGATAATGACCAAACATGGAAGGATCGAATCAATGTCCAAAACGAAATTCGATTGTCTTGTTTTGCTTGGCGTATTTGCTCGTCTTGCGGTTGGAATTTTACATTACGGATTCCATTTCTTGGAGGGATAACAAAGGCTTTACTCTGATAGGTAACATGCTGTACTACTATGTACATGTACTGAGAAACGGAAAAGAGATGCTGCCATGCCTGTCCTCCCCGCAAATTGAATAATATAGAAGACGCATCTAGGGTCGGTGGTTTAGCTGGACGTCCGGCATATTGGAAAATGTCATCGCCATGGTGTCTCTTGTCAACAATTAGATTTTCTCTCGGCTAACTTACCGGCCAAAACAAACCGTTGCCACACAGCTGAGCAACCGAGTTATGTGAAAACGCAAGACGTCCGCACGTAATACATTGCTATCGATCTACTGTATAGGAGTCGGCAAAAGTTCAACGGTGCATTTTAGGATAATAAAGGCAGAACGCCCTTGTACCCTCATTTTAAAAGAAGGATGGAGAATCATTTCTCAAAAAATTGTCGCCTTTCAAATTTTGCGTTTTACTAATGTATGCCAAATGTGTACGTGGGACGTGTAGGCTACTAAAGCGAAATGATTCGTCGTAGTTTTGTAGATCGTTTGCATAATTGTTAGCCATTGCTGTTTCACGGGAGGAAGAATAGTTCGTGAACGAGATAATTACATGTAGATTTAGAATAATCCTACCTGGTTTTTTGCTGTGTCCGACGGCTGTGTTCAGCATGGAGCCCAAGCGGGTGAGGCTGGACTGGCGGATCATCAATGGCTTGAAAGCTGAATGCTCCATATCAGAAGATTCAACATTAAGTGAAGCTCTATACACACAGAATTAACACAATCACAAAAGAAAAGAAAAAAACGTGCACCCAAGAAATGTAGAGCGTCACAAAAAAATTATTCCGTTCTCATGAGTTTAGTATAAAAACCACAATGTAAATAAAGTGAAATGGAATATTAATTAGGGAAAGAAGGATGAAATAACACAGCGCTTGAAAAGTAATAGTCTTATGCACAGGTGTAAACACGAGTAGTTTAAGGAAAAAAAAGGACAGGATAAGGGAATAAGAAATCCACCCAGCAACACCGCATAAAACGCGCATACGCGCCCCACTCTATAAAACGCACAACTTTTGTACTTTGCTCTTTTAAACCACGCTATAATGCTGTGAGTGCTTTAGCTAATAGATTAAACAACGAGAACTAATGGAGGATTTAGGTGAAAGGCGGAGAGATGCTGGTATCTCTATGCGCATGAAAGAGAAAGAGCTGACGTTAAGCTATACGTTACATATACTAGCTCCCTTTTTTAGGCGGGGTTGTTGTATATATCAAGTGGCACTATATTATATCCTCAAGTATTTTCCGGTCGGTAGAAATCGATGAATGGGAGGTAGATATTGACAAGGACTATGTATGTGGAAGATAGCGAGTTGAAAGTGATGAAAAAGACGATGTTAAGTCTGATAGCCAAAGAATGGAGGTGGTATATAACAAATGGATGCAATTTCAAGTGGGGCAGTACCATCGACGACATTGTCCATGTCTTTCAATAAGACAAGACAGCCCTGCATTAACGTCGAAGGTCATTACTTATTCGTCTTTTTTTGTTCTTACTTTGGATTTATCTGTGTGTTTGTTCTTCGGGTTGAATCGAGCAAAGAGGGATGTATATAAAGATGTCTGTTTTAAAGGTTACCGTGGTGTCTATGGTCTATATCTTTCTCGCAGATTGACTGCTCTTTTGGCTATTTTATTAGCTATACTCTACACCTTGCCCGGCTACATTCAAGGCTTTTGTTTTTTCTTTCTCCATTCGGCAAGGCTCTTTCCACCGATCGTTTTTGGCCAGTTGGACTGGATCGATCGACCTGACGATCTCCCAGCAGACCGTAACGTCTCCCCGATCGCCACCGTGAAAAGACCCTTTTCTTACTGTTAAGGGAGGAGTCGCCATAAAGTCTACGACTGTCTTTTAGTTTTAAGAATATTAATTTAATTATCATTGGCTACACGAAACAGGTTCCACAGCACGTTTGGTTTTGAGATCAAAGAACACGCAGATTAGATCGGGTGACGATCTCACAGAGGAACGTTGAAAGTGACAGTTGAGTGACATCCAGCCCAAGGCCCTTCAACGGATGATCAGATCTCATCACTGACATAAACAAAAGCCCCAAGGATGCAATATCGCTTGGATTTATTTTATATAGGTGTTTGAATAATACCATTTAGCATAGCTATTTGACGATCGATATGCACACACACACACACACCTAGAAAAGAAGAAACAATTCGACCTTGCACAGTGCAGACATTTGTCTATATAGCCGCATCAAGGGCCAATATTTGCTCCTATACGTCAGCTTGGACTCCCCCCTGCGTGGGCGCCGTTCACGTTCGTAAGGTGTACAGCACGGAATGGATGATGGATGAAAAATCACGAAATGGAAGGACAGGGACTTTTTATCGGCAGATGTCAGATATGAATAATAGTACAAATCAATAACGACGATCTTTTATACTGAATTTTTTAAAGGTCTTTATATCCTTTTCCATTTTTGTTCCCATATTTTTCATCCATACCGTCCATGTATTTTTTCAATCATTTTTCTTTGCCCCCGTCTTCTTTCTTTTTTTTTCCAAAAAGTCGTACAGTTGTAAGTTTTTCCCGTCCATCCAATCAGTCTGGAAAATGGACGTGGCTATAGATTTGATCTCACTCACCCTCCAAAACAAAATTCGGGGGATCAATAACTAGACGTGATTGTGTTCGGCAAACAATAACATGGAAAATCAAATGGGGATCACGGAATTAGTTTTAGATGCGCCGTCATGCCCTTCATAGCGCTATTATTAACGTCTCTCGGAAACCAGTTAAAGGGGATGATGACGTGGTAATTTTCTGATGTGCTGGATCACGTCATCCCAACTAAAGTTTCTCGCTCACTAACTGCTGGACGCCTTCTCAAGTTCCCTCTCCTTTTGATGCCCCGTGATTGGTGTTCCCTTGCGGACTAACTATCATAACGTATATACGCGTATGTGTTAGTGTTTAACTAACGGATGTTTCTTGGAGTTATCGGGATTTTTTAGGGTCCTGCGGGATGGGTCGAGAGTTTGAGGAACTCATTTGAGAAATGAAAGTAAATACCAACGGGTAAGAAAAGGTTTCCATATTTTCTGGAAGGGAATAATAAAAAATCATGTCATTATTTTGGAGGGGAAAAAAGCACATGAACGTAAGACATCAAAGAGACATGTCAACAAACCAAAATTCTATTGACTGACGTTTACCAATTTCGGACCTTGAAATCCCGCAGGAAAATTGCAGTTCCGGGAAGAAAAAATGAGAAAGAGGCGAACGGCTCAAGGTGGAGCTTTTCCCTACACACACAGGGATTCCGAACGATAAGAAAATATATACGTATAAAGAAAAATAGGAAGAGAAAGAGTTGGTGAGGTTTCTTCTAGCACAGCTTGGCTTTGGAACATTCAATCGCAAAAATAAATATTCGAGGTAAATAAAGAGAAATGAGGTGATCTATCATTGTCACGAGCAAAAGAACGAAAGCGGTATGACTCCCTGACTTCTAGCTGTCAACAGTTTTTTTTACAATTTTTTTTTTGTTTATAGATAAAGGAAACCATCAAAGCAAAAAATCTGTTTCTCGTCGTACCCCCTATTCTTTTTTTTCAATTATTATGCTGGATTTATTTTGTATATTGCATAATAAGCCGCTATTTCCCTTCTTGCGTTGACTATAGAAACGTACAAAACTTGAGTAGTTTTT
Organism: Daphnia sinensis; assembly: GCA_013167095.2. NCBI lineage: Eukaryota > Metazoa > Arthropoda > Branchiopoda > Diplostraca > Daphniidae > Daphnia > Daphnia sinensis. Next base: position 9,370,615 of record CM023190.1, read on the forward strand.
TTCTTCTTGTTCTTTTTCATTTCCGCGTCGATGGTTTACTGAGCTTATCTCACCGGGATACATACATAATAGCTTCAGAGGGGCTTCGGGAATTTCACCCAACATGTCAATCACAACGTTGAATAGCTATATAAATTCAATGTTGCGGCTGGTTTCGATTGATTTTTTTCTTGTTCGTATTTGTGGGCTGTCACGATCAATGCAAACGGTTCTCTATGTAACTATATTCAAATAGAACTACAAATTTAAATATACTTTCTTTTTGCGGAAAATGCATTCACCATCTTTTCTTGTGATTTCACTTTCTCTGTACAGTCAAGAATAAATTTGTTTCCACCACAACAGGTTTAATCACCTTAATGTTTCATTTTCTTTAATTTTCTTTCTTGAATAATGTTTCTGGTTACGTTCAATGCCGCCAACAATGGAGACCTCAAATTTATTTTTCTGAATTCATTTCGGCCTTTGAAGTAGCCTATATACGCACACGCTACGATTTCACATAATAAACGACTGTTGTATGCAGTTGAACGAGTTCCGCGGAAAAGTCCGTACAACGTTCTGATCTCTCGTACTCTGAAGATATTGACTTGTCGTAAGGAGGCCACTTATATGATGTAGTGTGTTTGCAGTGATACTCGTCTCCGAAGAAAGGTATAGCAATATACCCCGAAATATTTAACGATACGTGTCTAACATTTCCATTCTTATTCCCTCTCACATTTTTGTTAATAAAAACGCGAATAAGGCAGGGTAAAAAAAAATGAGAAAAAGTTGTGCATTAGGTTGGCAATAAAGAAGGATGACCTATGTGCTGTACTGACACTTTACGTGACGTCAATTGCCATCATCAAATAGCGATTGCATTTCACGAGTTTTAAGGTCGTATTATGTGCCTGCGTGTTGCTAAGTAAGGAATAGGAATCTAAAAGGTCAACGATGTCAATAATAAACAACAGTCCGTATATAGACAACCGTCGTTTCTTTACTAACAAGAGGGGCTTCTTTAAATTCAGTTGTTTCTTTCCTTACTCGATATTGGCTTCTCATGACAAGAAATTCCAGAGGTTCAATTTTTTCATCAGCCGCAATAATTATTGCAATCAAACGTACGTTTGAATAATGGACATCGTCAGAATGAACCCTCGCGTTCAAAAGACTCTTTCATACTGAAAATATTTTGGCAAAGTTCATAACGAGGACAGGCACGTGATAATACCCACTATAGAATAAAGATATATATCTCTTTGAGTGCGCATACTAGAAAAACAAAAGGTCGGAAAAGAATGGAGTTTTGGAACAAACGAGCTCAATTTCGATTAAAAAAGAGGCCTTCTTTTATTTTATATCAAAAGGGCCCATATATACAAGAACGAGTATCACATGAAACTTTAAAATAATAAAACAAACAACTCTCACTCAGGGCGCAGTCAAAGTTTCACAATTCTCTCTTGGTAACGAAAAAAAAACTTCGGGAAAGATAATTATAGAAAAAAAAGGGACGTGTATGTATCCCTGATTTTCCAAAAAGGAGAAACCCAATTTTTTTTTCTGTTTCTATCGTTGTCTCTCTCCCCATACCGCGTGACTGTCTCACGCTCCCTTATATGAAATCGGTTAACGGTTATACTGGTGGTGCTGGTTGTTGTCCCGTGATACCTGGCGCTCGTGACACGGGAACGCGCAGCAGTTCAACCCAGTTCTTTCTCTTTTTCCTCCTTTTCTTTTCTTTTCATTGAAATTAAAATTACAGAATGTTTTCAAAAATTTACATTCGTCTTCTTACGTAACCACGAAAACATTGTTAGAAGCAAACAAAGTGGAACGAGGAGAACTGGTCTGCGTATGTGTTAAATATTATTTTTAAATTCTATTCTATTGCACTGGCGCGTGCCTCTTGTTTCTCTCTAAATCCAGTTGCCTTTTTTAACGAGATTTACGTAACACGCTTGTGGAACCCCCTGAACGGAATACAAACATTTCTTTTGACAATAAAAAAGCCAACGACAATTCGATAGACCGAGACTATACAGAACAATTGAAACAGCTGGCCCAGTCCAGGAGAGAGAAAAACAGACAGCCTTTATAGACGTGTGTGTGTGTGTGTGTGTGGATCGTCTAACAAGCCAACAGGCCCCGCATGACTGCGAACACGGCGCTCGGCCAACGACTGCGCGTTTGGCCTGGAATCTGATTTTAATTAGTTAATTGTCTCCATCATTATCGAGATTAAGAAACGGAGGAAAATGATGAGCCAGTGGAGAAAGCATAAGCACCCAAGCGCGTAATAGCCCGGGAACTGGGTGGCGTGATACTCTCACGAAAAGACAAGATATACATGAGGCAAAAGGAATCCTGGAACTCTGAAAATAGGAAAATAACGTAACGGTCATTACCTCTCGTCTGGATAGGAAATGTCATAAGATATCAGCGATGGAGAAGTCGGGCAAAAACAAATTTTGAAAAATGCAATGTCCAATGGGCGATGAGAATCTCCGCGACACTTGAATCGAATGCTAAACGTAATAAAACGTATAGAGCTTCTGATACGACGATCAAAGAAACCTATTCACAACAGGAACGACGAAGAACGGATCCAACTTGTCGCACTAATCTAAAAACACTAAGCACGAAATGCGAAACAGCTGTGCGGCCGCCTTCGTTGTGAATTATTTTTTTCTTTATGTCTTGTATATCACTAGTCGATAAGAAGGGCTCCCTTTTTTTTTTCTTGATTTACGATGGCTGACGAATCAACAGCCCGAAAAATTGTCGTTTGATTGGCCGGACGCACTGTATATCACTGTGGCTGGACAGGGAAACAAGTGAAAGGGACGGACGGTCGAAGTATTTGAAAAAGAGAGAGAAAGAGATAAGAAGACAAATAAGAAACCAGTGTGTGTTGACAAACGCAAACAAAAGGGAAGGCAGAGAAACTAGAAAACAAACCCAAATTTTAAGCCGCAAGGTTTTTTTCTTTTTGGGGGAGAGGGGAGAACACACAATCATACGGTGAAGGAGATATCAAGTTTTACGACATAGCTTCCAGCAATGTATCCGCTTCGAAACGAATAGGCCTGCTCATCGGCGGAGAAGTGGACAGATTTGAAGTGAATCCGTAAGGCGGTAGCAACATTGCGTTTTGTTAAAAGACACACACACACACAACAAACGGAATATCAAAATCCACAGATGAGGGCAAACTGAATTTCTAAAATTTTTCTAAGGTGGTGATAACGATGCAGACTGGGGATTATAGTCCCCGCGTTGAGTTACACCGGTGTTAGATAATTTATGATTGGTATATCTGACGAAAGGGACGTTGAATTATTTTTTCTTTTTGCGTGTTATTGCTTTCGGGGCTGTAAAACCGAAAACAACAGAACAGGGCGGGTGCGCTGTGGCAAACAAGGCTTCACTTGATGCCCGATCGGGACCAACTGTTGGAAAATGGGAAGCACGACGACCCAACGGGAGGCCACCCGCGGACTCGGCGGCGACGGCGCACGACGCCAGCGCTCTCTGCCAGTCAAGCAGCTGGGCTCTTTCTCTACACACACGCACGCACGGCTTGGATATGTAATACTCTGTAGTTAGGAGTGCGTGCAAGTAGACAAAAAGTATCCCCCACGTAAGGGATATAAGTATATTTGAAGAGAAATTATTTTTCCGTGTGATGCCAACCAAAAAACAGAGAAAAAGAAACGATCAAATTCCATGATTTCTTTTGTTCATGCAAATGCGATGTGACATCTCAAGTGGATGGATGAATGATGCTTTACCTCAAAAGTGCAGTTTAGAAATGCGGTCGAGGATGTTATAGCCTTTTTATTTTTTTGTACCGTAAATTTGCATAGCGAATGTAACTCCGCCCCGCTCATTGGCGAAAAATGGAATACAGTTATGGTTAAGGCGACGTCTTGGAAAAATGAACGTTTGGGTCACCGCCTCCAGTGTTCGTCTCCCTAACAACCAAAAGACGTCATCGCAATATAATCGGCCACGTAAAAAAAAAACTGTTTTTGACGGCATAGTTTTTCTTTTTGGCTTGTTCCTTTGTAAAAAGTCCGTCGTTCTGTGTGTGTGTGTTGAATTCTGACGTCATTCTTGTCCCAACGCTATGCAGCCACTCGCTCATTGATTGCGTTAGTTAGTATTTATTCACAGCCAACTCCGCTTCTTTTCCGTCTGATTCCCATTTCAGCAAAAAAAAAAGAAAATAAGGAAAAATTTAGTTTCGATTTTAAAAACTTCCTTTCCCCAAGGAAGAAAAAAAGTTCGTGTAATAACAGCCAAAATAAAAAAATCCCAATTTCTGAATGTTTTCTTTCTTTTCTATTTCCCCTCCGCTTCACTTTTCACTATCAAGTAAACTTATCAGGAAAAGACTTGTTGACTTTGCTTTCCCCCTTTTTTTTCTTATTCGTTTGGTTAGTTTGGTTTCCACGTCCACGAAACATCGCCCACACAGGCCGCTCTTTTGCACGCCGCAGACTCGTTCGTCACACAGCGTACCGTCGTAGCAAAACAAGAGCGATAAGCTTCGTCATATTATCTACACAAAACGTCGTGTGCATGTATAGCTTAAGGAAGCCATGTACACACGGATGTCTAGTGTGTGTGCGTAAACATTTTTCTTTTTTATGACGAGAAAGTAAGGACAATAAAGTGAATCGGAGACAAACAAAAAACGACGCTGAGAAAAAGGGCCGAGCGGCTTGATGTTCCCGTGTCACGAGCTGCAATGGATCGATCATTTATGGGTCGCCAGACATAGGTGCACACGCCTACCGCTGCGTCCTATTGGTTCGCAAGAGAGAAACCTTAAAAAAAAAATGTATTCGCCTTAGATCAGCTGTCGTGTTGCACGCATCAAGATTTTTTTTCCCGCTAAAGATCGTGATAATGTTATCATTCACGTTCGTCAGATGGCACGGTAGATGCGGGAAATAGCGTGATAAAGGCATTATAGTCAAACGTACCCCTTCTCCCGAGACTTTTGATAGTGTCTGGTCGATACGTCTACCCCGCGACATCGTATTGTGCAATAATTAATGATATTCAAGCGGAAGAGAGTATAGCCTGTTGACGTGTAATAATTGGATGCTGATGAATAAATTTCGCTTCTCTCTCTAATGGTCGGATATTTTTAGGGCCACTCTCTCTATACTCGAACGAACACGTAATCACCCAAGTCATCTACGACTAATCAGCTACTAGACCGTACATATTCCATACATATTTTCGTTCATGCCATGCCACAGGAAGGAAGCCAATTTTGATGGCCTATCGATCATTATTTCAATAAATGCGACTGTTGTCAAGAGAATGGTCTCCAACGGAGTCTTATAAAATGTGCGGGGCACTTGCTCCCCGACGTCCGTCATTTTCAAACTGATTAACATCGATGTTTATCTTTCATAGCGGACCCAGGCAAAATTCAATTATACTGACTCACCCTTGGTACAGAACCAATCCTACGTTTACCAAGCCGTATGTATAGGCTTTTTGCTAGCGACCATTACACACTTGAGTTGGCCTCTTTTCATTTGTGTGTTGTAGCCCCTTGGCTATAAATGCCTTATGTGTGTGTATATAGACACGGTCAGGTGCGCGAGCTTGATTCGATCAAACAGCCAGTCCCATCGTTTCGTTCGCTGCGGGAGGGAACCGGTTGGACGAAAGGTGATTCGATCAGCTGATGTGCGTTGGAGAGACAAACCCAAAAAACTCGACGACAATCAAAACAACCAAGTATAGAGAAAGAGTCGGACGATGGCCAGCTAAAGTAATAGAGACCTGACAAACAAGAATTTTGTTTTTCTTTTCTTTTCTGTTTTAATGCTGGACCGAGAACAATAAAGTCCTATCGATTTGTTGTTTGGGTCGGCTGTTTCTTGTTGCACGCAGCGGCAAGTCTATCCATTTTAGATGGACTGGGGGGGGGGGGATAACATCTTTTAAGCTGCTGCTGCACACACACATTAATGTGTCCCCTGCCGTGGTGTATATATATAGCCAGTCTTCAATATTTTATTTTTTATTTATCTTTCATAGTCATTGCCAAAGTTCGAATAGCGATGAACAACCAATCAAGATATTGCCGATTGAACTTTGTATGCGGTGTAGGACTCTGCGCCAAGAAAGAAGAACATTTATGTTGTGCAGAGTTTATTTGGAAATGTATCGCAAATGGCTGAAGGAATTTGTTTGACGTTTCGAAATGCATGAAAAAGAAATGAACAAAGGCTAACAAACAAACGAAAATGAAATATTGAACAAACAGAAATGAAAATGTAGGTCGATGATCAGGTGGAAGGACCTTTTGGGGGGGGGACATCAAACAAGTTTCGCTGGCAGCAGTAAAAGTCGAATGCATGTATAAATCTGCCATCTACATGTCTTGCGTCATATATTATATTTCTTAAACCATTCTACATAGCAATATTCCGTTAGTGAACCGACGACGTAATTAAGTTTCAGGTTTCAAACGCAGTATGCAGTCTATGTATACATTCAGTTTGAATAGACTAAGGAGGAAAAACTAATAAAAGTCAGCCAAATTGAAAAAAAAAGGAAAAGTTTAAGAGACGTTTAGAATTTTTCTTTTCCGTATAAGAGAAAAAAAAATGCCAGCCGAAATGGTTGAACAAAAAAATGACACACGCTTGTACGATTGAATTCACCTTATACAGCTATAAGAGAAACATAAATAACTTTTTTTAAAAAATGTAGACGTTATCGTAAAACATGAAAGGGCATTCTGCAGGCAAAGATGAGAGAGAATGTGGCCGATGCGGCAGCCGTCCGCAGCCAGCTGGAACGATCTGCTGGCGCCCTGTTGCACCCGTCACCGTCATCGCAGCTCTGAAGGCAGCCGTTAACGTACCTATAGACCGCAAATAAGATAATTGAAGCTACCACTCGATAAAAGGCCAAGACATAAATCCCACTCCAAAAAAAATTGCAACAATACACAACAAGACGACAGCTATATAATGGATTTAATGTGCATATTATGGGGTAAATGTAAAATCACCAAAAGTTAAGAGTGTTTTGGAACGGTCAAAGAAAGTACGGTTTGAAACCAACCAGTACTGGGGATTCACGTGAAACAGCAAAACTTTCAAACTGAATTGAACCCAGTCAAATAAAATCAAACAGGATTTGAATATAGTTATATCGCGAACTCAATAGCGATGTATGAATTGTGACGTATATACAGTTGGCTCTGTATAGTATTGATGTATATGCTTTATGGTATCGTCATTGTGCAAACGTGAAAAATAGAGACGGAGACATGAAGCGGGCTCTCCCTCGGTTCACTCGCTTTGAGAGCCCTCCATCCGCCGCCGTCTGTGAACGTTTTTTCGTCTTCAGAACACAAAACGCACGTAGACAAGAAAAAAAAATGATATTGTGAAAGAGTCACTAAAAAAAAGGAATTGAAAATGAAGAGCGAGAGCTATATTGAATACATAACAAAAAAATAAAAAATAAAGATCGTAGTGTGCTGTATAGAACGACTGGCTTCTTGTGCGAAGAGTGCTGTGCGTGAGCGGTACATATATTTATAGAGGGGGCGTGAGTGAGAGTGATGATGCCGCTGTAATCCATCAAGCCATGCAGTTGCCTCATGCTGGCAATCTCTTTTGTCGGACAGAGTGAAGGCAGGCTCAATCAATCGCTTCAGCGAGCATTTTGCACTGCGCGTTTGAATTTCAATGGCTAAACCGTTCGGATATATCTCACTGCTGACACCGTTTCCTTTTTTCTTTTTTTTTTCGGGAGCCGCAATACTTGTGGGTAAAGCCTGAGTACTAGCACCATTGGCACGATCTTTTCATCCCACGGAAAAAATACGCAGTTGATTGTTTTGAGTTGGAACAACAAACCGACAACGTATATAAGAAGACTTGGTCTTCTATATGTACTATAGGTGGTGCCGTCTTTGTTCTTTGTCACATAAACAAATTGATGGGGCCATGTAACTGTATATACATATAGTCTATGAGTTTGTGTTGGATGCTTCGACAACAACAGTCTCAAACACTTGTTTATAGCTTTGGGTAAACTGAAAAAGAAAGAGCGCAGGCAGCAGAATAGAACGCAGTTGTTTTCCTAAGGCATTTCACATCTTGCGTTCAAAATTACATCCAAGAAGAGGTATACGTGATTTACAGAGCATTCAGTACAACATGCTTCTGAACATATAATAGAAAACGTGTGCAAGATATGCAAAATAGGAAATTCGATAGAGTGTCAAGCGTTGGAAGGCAATCTGAACTGTGTTTGATTGATATAGTGCGATGGATTTATAAGGATATCTAGGAATAGGACGTGATCTATGAGGAATAGCAATAGGGTTTGAATAGTTTTCTTTTTCTTTTAATTACCTGTCATCAAAGTACAGTCCTCCGCAGTGAGACATGCGTATGATTTCTGTATCGATCGTCGTCGTGCCACTATCCAGAGCACATCCTCTAACTACAATCGTTTCGCCCGTATCGTCTATGACGTTGAAACGGGCGTCGTTTGTGAAGCGTTGACCAATGTGAAACAAAGAAACAAGACAAGGGACACAAAAAAAGAGATGAAAACCATCAATGACTAATCTATACATGTTTTTAAATCGATTGATTGCATGCTCAATTCCATATACCAATTTCAGAACCCTCTTCTGCCTCTAAAAAAAACTAATAGATAACAGCTGCTATTCGTTCGGTTACGCAATTACTTTTCTCTCAGTTCCCGAACGGAGGAGGGTGCACCGTGCTCACGCAAGATCTTCGCCGAAAGATGGATAGCTTAAAAGTATATAGAAACGCACACGCCGGATTTATATCGCGATCGAGGGCGAGCGATCGTTGTTGGGAAACGCACCTGGTTTGAGACCTTACTCTCTCTTTCTTCTGGACAGTTTTACGATATCGTATTAATATTGATCGCATAGTCTGGGATTTGGGACAGAAAGAGAAACAGGGAGGAGTTGACTTGATGGATATATCAGTGGCTGACCTTCCGTCCAGAACGAAACTGCCACAATGGGACATTCGGACGAGTTCCGTGTCAAGCGTCAATGAGCCGGAATCCAGGGCGCAGGTACGAATCACCATTTTTTCGTAATTACCATCGGCTGAAACGCGTTGACGTTGTCGTGAAATCGATGGCCACAAAAAAAGAGCACGTTCAATTAGTTAAACATTTCGTTTTGCCTCTTCGTCATGGCAACAGTTGCACAAGATATCCAACAAAATATATATGTACTAACAGAAAACAACAAATCAATGGCTCGTCGAGTATGCACCATATTACATTATTGTTCGTCCTGAATATTAGAATGCTATACGATTGAAGACAGAAACAAATTTTAAGTTAAGCATAGATCAAAAGGACAACTTCTAAACAGTTTACAACTAACGTATTTTAACTATTTAAACCATTCTTTTCTTCTGCAAGAAGTTTGCAGTTGACGTCGCATATTGTGTGTGCGAAACAAGGCAAAAGAAATCGTTTCTTTTCTTTGATCCGTCTCAGTTTTTGAAGGTGAAAGGGAGACCTGGCTTTTGAAGAAAAGGTACTAGCCTAAATGACTGTTGCTATAGCTCCTGTAACTTTTAAAAATTCACTAAGAAGTTTCTATAATTAAAAACTTGCAAGGCTTTAATTTTCTAGAAGAATAGTTAAACGCACTGATTAATATTCCCATGTTAATGTCTCTTTTTTAAAAATAATACTTTTGAATAAGTTTTTATTTTGGTATCCACCGGCTGTTGCCAATCTGTTGAATGCGTAACTAACGACCTATCCTCCTAATCTTCCTATTTTCTTTTTACTTCCTTTCCTTATGTAGTTGTTATTCTATTCCGTTTAGGTTCGACCCCAATGGCAAAGAGTTCGAACCCTATAAGTTTCCGGTAATTCCGCCCTTTCCCTGTACAACCTTTAACGAAAGAAACTTAACGAAGCGATCCGTTAGTAATTTTTAGCTCTTCAATCAAGCCTCCCTTTTATTTCCTATTATTTACTTGTGCGCAGTGTTTGTGTTTGTATCGATTGATTTTCTTTTAAATAAACATCGAACTGTTGGTCACTTGTTTAGTTTGCGTTACATTAAAAGACTTTGCTAGCGGCATGTTAGTGCAGCCTATACAAGGAAGAGTCTAACAATATCATTCCTCGTTGTAAAGCGCCTTTTAATTAGATTGGTATTATCCAACTAGGCCCTCGCTTTGGCCTCCCAACTATACCACTGCTAATTGGTAAACATTTACAGACGGCTGCATGACCCCTCGGATGCAATCGTAGCTGATTAAAAGTTTTGAAATGGCATGAATAATGCTAAAACAGTCAACAACTGAAACTGAAATGAAATAAAGCGTACGAAGGAGGACTTGGTAAGAGCCTTTCAATATCATTGCGCCGTCAGGATTTGGCCAACAGTGGCTATTTCATCGCAACGGCATTTGCATATAGTTAAACCGATTTTTTTCCTTTCTTTTATCTATATCATAGGTCCTGGGGTTTTATTTTAAATCGACGGATCGATGTGTCACCACACGGTCGAACGCAGCTGTTCTTTTCTCTCTAATTTCCCCTTTTTCTCAAAGGCACAATATCATGCATACTAAACGAAAGTCTAAAACATCCAACGGGATAAAGAAAAAACATCGAATCCCGCAAGATAATGTGCGGGGGGGATCCCACTGTAGCCTATGATGACGCACACAGCCCAGCATCCAGTTAACGAGACCCATTTCAAGATCGTCTGGCTAAATATTGTAAAAGCCTCACCTTATAGGATAATGCTCAAGAGACCCAAATGTTTTTATTGCTAGTCTTTTCTTCATTTTCTTTTCGCACGAGATGTTTTCCTCCCCCCTTTTCATCTTGATTAATTCTGACATTTCTAACTGGGATGCTTGCTGTATACGCACATAAATCCATCGCGGTGTGTGTGACGTATCATACCTCGTATCAGAAATAATGATTCGATAAAAAGAAAGACGCTTTTGATGGAAATAGAACGCGGCTATATACGTAGCACATAGTGCACTATGTCGTGAAGGAAAAGATAATTGTCATATTTTTGGGGCACGCAATAAAACGCCCTCTTCTCCCCCAAAAAAAAACCAAAAATATGAAACGGAAAAATAGAACATTATTATATTGAGCTGTGTACCGCATCCACATCTATCATGAGCGCTATATTTTCCATCGATCCTTTTTTTTTTCACAGAGAGATATAACGATACCCATTTCCGGAGGACCACAAGGACTAAACGTTAATCGATATTCTGTCAGCAGGTACGGTACACGAACGAACTCTTTCTCCTCTTCCCCCCATTGATCCATAAAGATTGAATCGCCAATGCTTTTTCCCAATACAACTGTTCAACAGAAAACTTTCCTTTCTAAAAAACATTTTTTAAAACCCTAAATCTATCGTGCCTTAGGCTCTACTGTACAGAAGATGCAACTGCCGTCGATAAAGAAAATAGGAGGGGCGCGGACGCGGAAGCAAAAGTCCAGTTATCTGATGATGCGTGTAATTTATTATGATAATAGTAGTACCGTAACGACCGGCGAGCTTTAGACATGCCGTGGCCGGAAAGAGGCCATTGCGTCCTTTACGTCCGCCCAAACAAGGCGATTCCAGCAGATCGCTCGTGAAGTTATTGTGGAAAGGATCCTCGCAGGCCGGATTCGCTCCGTTGACCGAGACGCATTTGAAGCAATCGATGGCGTTCACTGTTTTGCGAAACCATAATCAAAACAATCTATCCATTTCAATGTCGGGCATAGCACACACGCCGTTTACCTGTGGTGATGAAAAATTGCGGCACAATAAACAGGAAGAAGAAGACAGACGTCAACAATCCGGCTGTTTGGAATGATGCAACCGGCGGATGTGGTGGATGGTGATGTCGGTTCATGACGTCAGAACGAGGCGTCTCCGTTTGAAAATAACTTCTTCCAGATGCTGAGGAGGCACTGCGTATCGGATAATGTAAAGAGGACATGAGAATGTTGTATACTACATAAGGCATGTAAACAATCCAACTCGGAAGACAAAGACGTTCATCGTTACAAGGGGAATCCAGCTGTGCGCGTGACCTCAACGACTATGTAGACAGACTGTCCCAAAATAAAATTTTATTCGTTATCATTTAATATACGCTCCCTATATTCCCTTGATTCCTATATACACATTGTGGATGCAGTCCGACGGTGGATCCTTTACCACAAAAGAACGAGTATTAATAACAGCAGTGCTGACATTCATCTCGTGACGAGCGCACCAAAGAGTTCGATATATGCTCTGGTGTTTATTACGTTGTGGTAATGAAGATATAGACGTAACCGTATATGAATTACCCTGGCCAGTAATGAGCCATATCGAACACGAGTTAGCTCTAGTCTATCTCCGTTGTTTAGCAACGAAGATTTTTTCGATTCCTATACGATGTCGCATGTTGTAAGGGAGCGACAGATGGTTCAACATGTCGATCATCATAAAGGAGATAGACGCACAGATTGTATGTTGGGCATCATCTGGCGCAATCGTTCGGCTACAAATTGCTAATTCCATTTGTATTCATTTTGAACAAGGGTCGTTACTTCCAGACGCATTCAAACTGCTGTCTGAACTGCTGCGTAATAGAATGAGACGTTCAATTACTGCCAATTGACTGACGTTTGAACGATTTAAGAAAACAATTTTCGTTTTTCTTGGCTGCAATCGACAGGTAATCGACAATCGATTTCAAGACGCGTTTCTTTTTATTCAGGAAAGGAGAGATTCAATCGATCGCCCTCACGACAAAGAAACTCAATTTACTAAGAAATTTTAAAACTGATTGCACGAACGGGAAAACAATTTGAAAAGCAGTAATGTAAACAATCAACAAAGCGGGACTAGTCCACGATCGTTGAGAAAACCGACTAACCAAAAATAAACGAAAACTCCCATGTAAAACGTTGGTTTATAGTCTGGTTTGAATCACTCGTCAATTGCGTGACGCAGTAAAAGCGAACAAACAAACACATTTCAACAAAACACAAACACATTCAACGTTTTTATCCGAATTCGATGGAAATGATGGTTCCTTGTCTTCGCCATTCGAAGCAGCGAGAGACCATTTCCAATAAAGCCAACACACAAACTTGAAAATATATGCAGCACCAGATATTTGCATAATAAAGCGTTCTCGTTTAAAATGAAACAACCTTTTGCTGCATGTTGCGCCAACAACTCCGGGACGCCCAAAAAAATAATCCATATATAGATCTTTATATAATGTTGTAAAAGAGAAACAGTTCGCTGTGCCTGCGTGTCGTGTTTTGGCTTTTGTCCACCGTGTATATAGGTATATAGACCCGACAGGGGGAAGTTTTGCTATACCTCGGTACTATATAACATCGGGAACAAGTCGGCTGACGTGACTATCGGCCGGGTGAACGCCAATATGGCGGCCTTTTCAACGGTTGCTTCCTATGTCTGTATTATTTATCTACGCTGGTTTACGATCTTGTGCGTTTATTACTGGGATTTTCGTGCTGGCGTCGCTGGATCCTTGGCCATCCGGCACGGCATAATACCATCAGAATCAAACATTAATGCATCCGTCGCTGTTGCCATTCCTGCTATTTGAGCAGTGACTGTTATAGATCATGAAATGGCAGATCGTTGAAATCTCCGGAAGATCAGCTCTATATATCTGATATATACGGTGTCGGGCAACATACATATACAGAGAGGGATGAATTACTGTGTCGAGTATCTTGCATGGCTAATGAGATCGTCTATCGATTTTGCCAGTGGTTGACTTCCGTTTCGTTCAACCGCGAGAACTCCAAGTCAAACAATGACGCACTCCACGAAGAATCGAGCCAAGCGCACTTCAATTCGACTTATAAGATATCCAATTATTAAAGTGTACGTTCACCCTAAACTTTAAAATCACAGTTAAAATTTAATTTTTCTATAACCGAAATTCTTTCCAAAAGGAAAATGTATCAACACTCCATCGAGGATTTTGTTCACAGGCTTTCTTTTGTGGGGTAGAGGGGCGTGCCTGTCTTTTAATTCGGCGGTAGCGTGAAAAAGGCAAAGCAGTTGGGATTAAGAAGAGAAAAGGGGAGAAAAAGTACATAGCGCTGGTTGGATGGCGTGGACCTAAATGGTAATGGCAGCCGTTGAGTCGGAAATGGAAGTAAGATGTCGAGGAAGTTAAACCAAGCGAATAACGAAGCGCTCCCCCCTTCCCCTCAAAATATAAACAGATGGAAGAAAAGAAATCAAGAACAAAGCAAGATGGCGAGAAAGTGATGAAGAAACTAAGAGCGATATTTCCTGGAAAATAAAGAAGAAGACTTTTCATATGTGTATGTGTGCATCGATCGAACTCCCCCCTCCACCCCCATCTGCGTTTTTATATGCTGACTGTAGCTCTATACGAGCATGACTGCCCATACACACAGCGTTCCTCTTGAATCGGAATTTGTTTTTCGTAGAAAATTTTTAGTACTATATGTTATTATCCATTTTCACTGTACACGCATTACGTATAAAGCCTCTATGTTAGGATGGGGTCCCTTGGATGAAGCGAGGGCGGGGGGGGGGCATGTCTGTACTATATCTCTGTACACAGCACTTGGGATTCGATTCCTAAAATTATGCAAAAGGTTCTTTTGAGCTCCTGTTCTTGTCGTTGTCGTTGGTTCCCCTGAGTTACGTATGCCTGTAGCCATGTCTCGTCTCTTCTTCTTTATGCTTTGGTTCTTCTTTAAAAAAAACCCTACGGCGAGATGTTGCTGTTATGTACGCGTTGTTCCCACATCTGGGTTCCACCGAGTTGGGGAACACTTTGTTCAGCTTTGCTGATCATCGTATAGGCGGTCGATACATTCATGATGATTCATCAAAAGAGGGATCATCAATTTCGATATGGTCCACTGCATCGCATAACGCAATCCTAGAATGTCTGCTTTGTTTTTTAATTTCATAGCTTTTCCCTGGGAAATGAAAATCTATTTTCAATTTTGGGCTTTGTAAACGAATAGTTCTCTTTTTATAAATAGTTTTTTCCATAGTCAAACGATGCAGTCAGGACGAAATAAAAACTGCAGGGTCCCCCCCATCATTATGATCTCTCTGTTTGTGACGTTTTTCAGCATAGGATAAAGAATTCATTTCTCTTTGAAGAGTTTCTGTTTTCTCTCTTTCTGTTTCTGTCGTTTCACGAGTTCATGCGAGATCCGTGGAATTGGACGCAACGCGAGATATGACTGCACTTCAAAGCGCGCAAAAGAGGAATATGGAAACGCGGGTAACGCGTCTCCTACCCCGGCAGAGGTGAACAGATGGGTTGAAAGAAAGGGAAAAAAAATGATACGGTTTGCACATCAACGGAGATAAGGAGGGAGAAAGACGCCGTAGAAGTTGCTATGCAATTTCGGGAAAACGTGTTCCTTTCCATCCCAAAGGGCTACGTCGATGAGCCACTTCTGAATGGAACTCTATACGTCCCCCACCTTCTCTTATGAGCTTTTCCCTCTTCTCCCAAGGATCGTCTTTTTTCACTTTTTTTTCATAATCCCCTTTCATGGGCTCGTTTGACACACCGGCCAACTTTTTTTTGTACTCCGGTCAGTGGCTGGACTACCTTGCGGAACGGCGGAAAAATGACGGAAAGAGTCCGCCTCACTAAAAACGGACTTCCTTATCCCGGGAGGAAAACAAAAAAAAAGGGGGGGGAGACTTTAAAAGGATTTTTCCCTCCCCTGTTGCTTGTTTGATTTTGTTCTCTTCCTACAACGTCTGAACAAGGCGAGGAAAAACACACGAAGTGAATGTTCCAGAAAAGCAGATTGCCATAGCAAGGGAATTGCGCAATCGACTAGTAGTGTTGTACCCGCCATTCGTTCCGCTGAGGAGGGCACCGACAGTTGAAGTATGTTTCCCTTGTCACGACCTCTCACCCATTCCTCCTTCATTTCAGCAAGAAATCCGGAATAGGGCGGTGTAATTTTTTTCGTAATCTTAAAAAAAGGCCAACTCGATAACGTTCACTCTAAGTAACAACTACTTACGTAAAGAGCAAAAGAAAAAGAATCGGAAATTCTTTATTCTTCCTCTCCTCAAGTGCTGACGTTTGCCTTTGCGCAAAACTTACGCTCACATATAATATTCGGCCGAAACGCAGTAAAAGCAGAATCCCGCGGATGACAAACGTATACACACGCACACAAAAAATACGTCCGTTTCTTCCGCTTTTTGCTATGCAAATGGTTTTAAGCTCCTCTTATTTTTCTCTCGCTATGGTTCCCCATCTTTTTTTTGTGTGTTTATTCAGACTGAAAAACTTAGGATTCAGAAAACGGGCTCGTGTAAATAGGAACGCGGGAGGAGTGACGCGCATGAAACCGCAGAACATATTCCGGAAACAAAGGACAAACATGCAGAGACGTGGAGTGCCAACAGACCCATTCCATATGCACCCCGCTATTGTCCCTGCAATCGTTCTAAACGAGTTCATGACTCATTCAAAACGCGCCGTTACATCCTTAAAGGCGGACCATTCGGATCCGTGGAATTTCGCTGTCTAGACATTACCTCGCGATCTTCTTTTTTTTCTTCACAGAAATGCGATGATCAAAGACATGATTGGCCCGGCAGAATAACTGTTTGATCGACTGCAGCTATATCACCAGATCACGATTGTTTTTTTGGGGGGAGCACTTGAAACAACACACGCTAGTTCAAAGTCACACACGAATATAAATAAGCGCCCAACTTGGCCCAACTGCAGCGGCAAGAACGAAGTGCAGTAGCAACCGTACTAGCCAGCGTCGATCGTTCGACTGAAGGCACGGCAACTCTTGGCTCGCCTCCCGAACCCTTCGAATCGCCTGCCCCCACCCAACCAACAGCTCCACAGTATGTACACAAGTTCTTGTGCATACCAAAACGCGGGGAGAGCGAACTTTTTCGCCTCATATGTCGACACACTCTTTACCTATGTTGTTTTGGGTCGTGCCATTTCGTTGACGGATTATTGCAGCTATTCGTGAAGGTTGGCTGCCTCAGCGTGCAAGGGCACTATAGTTTTATTCCGGCCCATTCTCCTGGCTGAATTCCTTTTGACCAACTACACCAGCATGCTCTGCTATACATGCACACGTCGTGGAATGATCATTCGACTTGGAATGGTGGTATACTAGAATGCACGCAGCACGCTGTGCATATGGCAGCTTAGTGAAAAGCTTTATACACGTTTAAGAAGATTGGAAACTCCAGCAACGCCAGTTCCATGTAAAGAGTTGAAGCGTTGTTGGTTACAGAAACCCAGGGTAACTAGGCATATACCCAACAGGACCATATGGGAGAAAGTCAATTTGATCAATTGCGTTCTGTTGTTGGAGATACATGGCGACCATTGGCGTCGTCAAGGGAACGGATCAGCAGAAGGGCTATAGCGACTTGAAGCCAAATAGGTGTTCAGCGGCAATGAAGCTGCCAAGGAGAACGAAGCCACTTTACGGTGGAAACAGATTAATCTGATTAGCGGAGAGCAGATGGGCTGTTGTATATTGCCGATCACTTCTCTATACATCAGATGTTTGTTGTAGTTCAGATGTACAAACAAAGAGACGGCCACAGTATATCAAATATACAAAGACTATTCGGCAAAGAGTGTCTCGGACTCTATGAAAGTATTCTACAATTTAAGGGGATAAACGTAATCGTTTATAATGCTTAAAAAAAAGAATAAAACTTCGTTGTAACTGCTACACGTGAATAATGTGCGAGCGGTGTGAAAGTGCTCGAATAAAACTAGTGCTCCACGGCGACGTGATCTAGTAGCAGCGTGCGTGATAAAGCTCATCTCATGCAATCGTTACAGCAACAGCGATTCATCTTCATTCTCACCGTGGGGGAATGGGTGGATGCGACTGACCAGCGTGTGCCAACATTGGAACTGCTGGTCCCCACTAACTTACATGAATGATTGTTTCATCAACTAAAGGTCATTTCTATAGTTGCACAATATACCCCTTTGCCCTATACGACTTTCTGTACATGGCTTCTACGGGATTATTGTACGAAGAGGCTTAACATCTTGTGCGACGACAGTAGTAACAACTAAACCCTGTCTGATATAGATTGGACGAGAGACATTTTCGGGACAACCGTGAGGACAGCTAAACACAGTCGGGTGATTCCCGGGACATTCGTACTGGCTATCTCTCTTTTACTTTTGACGATGAAAAAAAATCAATCCCTTTATTTAAAACGAAAAGTGAAAGTTACGTCGACACTGTCAATCAGCGTGTACACTATTCCACCAGAGATTGAAATCACTTTGATTTGGCTACAATACTTGATTGCATCGTCTTAAGCCTTTACATCTCCCGATGGAGGTTTTTGTCTGCAATTTGAAAACCATCTAGGACAGTAGGATTTCCGTCAAAGGGTTTGAAGGATCGTTAGAACTGAAGCTTTCGGCTACATAAATGAAAACTAGAATGAGTATCTAAAAAAGAGGAGGGGGATATTAAACACACCTATGCTTAGATATCGATCCGCCTTTTGCGCATTTTTGTTTTGTTTTCATTTAGCAAGGCATCATTTGCCCTTTTATTTTTCCACCGCCTGCTTCTACTTATCTATTTACTAGACCTTGTAATCAAACGGTTCGTTGTTGCACGTCTAATTCACTGATGAGAACCGGCTGTGCCTTTCTATCCGGGACACGCTTGTATATCGATCACCTCGTCAAGTCTTTTGATCTAAAGTTCCATGGAGCAGAAACTACTTTCTACTTTTCTCAAAGGATATGCTGAATTTAGATCAAGGCTTATGTCTCAATCTTATATACGGGTTTCGATGAACAAGGTGCACGGATTTTACACTTGAAAATGAATTTTTCAGAGTTGTTGTTGTGTATCCAGAGCAACTGGCATAACTTGTTAGGCAAATATTTTGCCGAAGAAATCAGAGGTGACATGACTAGGACGTTTGTCTGCAACAACCCACGCTATTATAATATTTAATTAATAAATTGCTGTCTTGGCAAATTGACGAAGTAAGCTCCGTGTATGAATGTTGACGTACGTAAATAACTACAGAGAAAAATAAAACTGACCTCGAAACATCGCCTTGAAGCGCATTACTCAGGAAAATCACTGAATTTGGCGACACGGCTCATTCTGTGAAAAAGAATGGCACTATGACAATTTCCCGTAATTACATAATCAAGACATGTAAAACAAATGTACATTTGGAAAGCAAGACAAGCAGGCAAGTCATCCAACGTTAATATCCTGCGAATAAGGAACCGGATTCATGAAATGCTTTGCGCATAAATGGAATCGCAAAAGAGACTTACGCAACCACAAGTAATTATTTTGCCTTCTCGCTTGGACTTCCGGCACTTCCGTTTGTCTTCGTGATGTGGTTCAAGAATTGGCTGTCGCCTAGCGCACGGTCTAAGGATTATTCCACGCTCCTGCCAAGGTTTCGGCCACTACTGTCTATACTGTAAAATAAGTAAAACTAAAATGTCATATTTATGCAGTCGTGTGACCACTACAACGCAAACTATAAGTTGTTCGGCAACAGAATTATGCACAAGCTTTCCTGTCGCCAACTGTCAATTTAGATGCCGTCTAGGCTGCGGTTGGCATTCAGAGCAGTGTACAGTTTCTTGGAAGGAATCCTTCATGATTCAGAGGGCAAAGTCTGTCGGACAAATCCTTGGAAGGAAATTTCTTGAAAGCATAACAGTGTCAACAGAAAATCCAGTTAGAATTCAGTACACCTCGCAGCATGTGCCTTATTTAAGAATGCGATGGGCGCTCAAAGTGTAGATACCAGTCCAACGCGGCTTTGTGCATCTCTTCGTAAACCGGAAAGCTTTTCGACCGTGTCCTCCTTGAAAATTTTTATCTCCTCCGTTCTGCTTTATTCCTTGTTTTTTTTAAATGCAACCACGGAAGGTTACACTGTGTACGACTCTTTAGGTTGTTGGGTGAAATAAGTGCGAGCACTGGGTATCTATGATCAAATTAAATATAGCCCACTCTAATAAGTAATAATCTGCCACAAAAAAAACTAATAGGCTTACTCACGTCAATTACTCCTTGTTGAAAGTATATACGGTATAGTATCATAAAAAGAATATCTTTATAGATCTGATTTCGCCTGCGTTGCGATCCTTGCATCTGCTTGACACCCAACCAGTTTGAAATTGGGCACCAGTCCTACTCTACATTAGACACAGCAATAGGGTAAAACGATACAGTGCATTATCTTTCTTGAAGTTGGCTTAAAACAAAAGATGCACCGTGGAATTATTGACAATAGGTTGCTTGCTGCAACCTGTAACAATAATTACATGCACTATAGCTTAACGGACCGGAGAATTTTGATTACTGGGGCACTATACGTCAATGTCAGATGTGACGTTTTACACGCAACACATGGATTACTTCTTCCAGGAATGAACACATACGGATGTGAAACTAATATAGCCCACTATTAACACTTCCGTCTCTTCAGTTGGCGGAAGCAGTAGGATGACTACGTAACGCCCTCGATTTTGATCCCATCTTATGTTATTAGTCATCCAAATATTATCGTCAACATGGCTCCTTATCCAATATTAAGACAGCCTTGAAAGTGGGGTTGCTCGAACACAGGAAGCCTAACTGGCATGGCAGACACATACTATCGCAAGACACCCCCACAGATGTTACAAAAACAGCAATGACAGGCAACCGTTTACGAGCAGGTGTCAATGATAGACAGGGTTGGTGTGGATGTACGGTCATGGTACAGTGGTAACAGCCCTCGTCTTGTTATCTGTTCAATTCACGTCACCTCCCGGTTTCCCTCTCCTTTACCTTTCGCCTCCCTTCCATAGCGTTACTCTTTCCTTATGTGTTGCGTCATCACGTCATTGGGCATTCACCTTCATCTTATCGGATGGACAACAATTTCTCTACTCTCATCTACTACTATAATAAAGGCTTCGTTGGATATGCTGCAATGTTTTAAAAGCGCAATACTTAAAATTACATGCAAGCACTACCACACGTATGACACTTACATAACAACTCCATACGTTACGGAGAATTGACAACTCGTAGGTTAAATATGCCTGTGTTAATGTCGGCAAAGATCGACAGGCAGCTAATCATCGAGCCATGACCCTCTAAAATACCCGCAGTTCTTTTTCTACATATAACGTGTTGTAGCTACGAACAATGTGTAACAAAATACGCCGTCCGTAATACATCTGTGTAAGGCCTAGTGGGCAGGCGTTCAGGAATATGCACCAAGATCCTGTTGCGTAACCTGCAACCTTCTTTCTACCTTATTCTAGTACAATTCCCATTAAGATAAATCGAAACGAAATATGCAATCTTACCTACGCTCAGATGTCAATGAGCATTTGGAGGATTCGCTAAAGATAACGCGGTATACAAAATTTTGAAATTCAACGACGTGCTGTATCGAACGGCGCTGGAGATACGTCGGTGTAATGACTCACAGGTCTTCTATCTAAATATATCCATGTCTTATGGAGGGGCTTCTTCGTCGACATAGATATCATTAAGGGCAACGAGGATCATCAAGGGTTTCTACCTCTGCGTTTGGCTTGACACAAATGTTTATCTCATCGGCAGAAACAATGAACACTCTCGAGGATTACATCACTCCATTTAGCTCGTCGACGTAGACAACATCTACTGTTTGTGATGTGAGGTACCAAATGTTTCTGTCGTCCCTGTCTTACTCTTTGTTAACGATCCCTCTATCCGGTTGGTGCATTTATCATTACCGTCATCTGCAGAAGACAATATGTCTGGACCGTGCATCATCATTTCATATTTTAATTATAAAAATAAGTGTAGAGAGGTTAAACAAACGATTAAAATACCTGCCATATACCTGTTCTTTGAATACAAGGGAATTCTTTCTAATATTAGACAAAATAGCTTCTGATCTGGAACAAGGGGCTAGTCGTGGCGTCGCAGACAAGTTCCCTTTCTCGTCCTTGTGTTTGACTGGTTTGTTGGCTGCATCATCGATTTTCCGCTCGACGTAGACAAAGAATTGGTTTCAGGTGAGAAACTTGGCGTGACGTGCAACTATTCTGAAATCGCATGTCACCTCGAAACCGCGTCGACAACCTAGTTGCGCACTAATTTACGAGCGTTATTTTCTTGGAATCAAATTCGACTCGTACGTCGCTTTCCATTATTATGTCAGCACGCGCTTTGTCTCAGGTGAATGTAATTAAGTCGATTTTGTAAGTGAAACGTGCCGAAACGATAATGATCTTTGTTGGCCTTTGTTTAATATTAGACTACAGTAAGTGAAAAACCAGGAAAAATACTGTACTATCGTAGAATGTCGATTTTAAGTATTAAACTTGGTTTAATGAAATCTACATGCAAGTTAATTTGGATTCTAAAACCATAGGGCTATAAATCTTAACAGAATCACTGCCGCTAAAAAGCCACACCTTTTTACATAAGTATGTTTATTTTTTAATCTCCCAACACTCCTTCGTTCATGCTGGATAGGAAGGAAGGGCGACGGCTAGATCGATAGTATCAGATGAAAAAATTTCTACCTGCGTAATTTTCTTCATTTGCCACACGTGCCACGCCCTATTTTTGCCCTTATACTTTCAATGATCGTTGTCGGCTGCACTACGTCGTTACATGTGCGGGAAACTTTCACGTATAGAAAAAGCCCAACTTCTAACAAAGCTAACAGAAAATTTCAACTCATTCCATGACATTATGCACTTTTCTTCCAAACCCAACTCGTAGTTTACAGCCTCCTCATTTCCGCGATGTCGTCCTCTTTCTTTTTTTTTTCTCCTTGCTCTCGCCCCGTTAGTAAGAACTTCCAGAAGCTCGACATTCGCTATGGAACACGACTATATAGCATCCTCTGTATGCAACGCCGCCGGAATCATCATACAAAAGAGACCATTTCATAGCAAATATTTTCGCGACATTAGACAGGCACCAAGCCCATCCAGTTTGGCCATACATTCCCTTGGAATAAAATCCAACAAACGAAAATTTATTTTGCTCTATGTTGACAAAACAAATACAGCCGAATTAAAGTTATCGAGTGTCACAAATGGACGATTTTCTTTCTCTTTCACTAGCGTATTTTCTACTATTGTTGAAGCCACGAAAAGCTAAAGAACTATGAAAAGAAAATCAAAACATGAGAAACTGCCGACAGAGGAAGGCGTCCAATTTCTTTTTGCCATTAGTTAAAATGGTCACATTAAACGCGTGGTCCCAGCCTAGACATTCTTGGCGCAGATACAAATCTGGTTGATTAGTCTTTGTCCTCGCAGTTTGGCAGCCCCTCCCACCATCCCGTGACTTGACAATTTATGTGCAGCGGAAACGCAAACAGCGAAAACTAGATTCCCGGAGGCACAGTTTGCAAGGCGATTCAAGCCAGTGTCAGACTTTCAATAACTAGCTGTCACAAACGTATATCTTTTTTGCATCGTTTCAAATTGTGTCCGAAAACAATGGGCTTCAGAACGCAACGCCGTGATAATTTTCTTTTACGACTAAGGAGGAAATTTTACGTAAAAAGAACTAAATTTTTATTGCAGTTAAAATATATTATGATACGTAGGGTCATACGTTGAACATAACATGATAACAATTGCAACAATGCAACATGGAAAATATGAAGCATAATGATGGTAGACCTATACTTTAACATATTTTTTTCACAATCAATAGTAAATATTCGAATGGTTTCTTTCCCTTTGCATTTAATGTAGATATAATTGTTAAGAGAATCACTACTTTCGGAGATTTCGGCCACTTCCAAAAAAATTTGTACTACACCACTACCGCGCCCGTATGCAGCCCCCAGCTACTACACCGAGACCCCCAAGCACTACACGACCAAAGCGCCGGAATGCTACACAACGGACTCGTACTACACCACCACTCAAAATTACTACACCACCACCAATTCACTCAAAATTGAGGACCATGGCCTGAGTGGATGCAACCTGACTGAGTATCTCAATGTAGTGGAATTCGCTCATTTCGACAGCTTGTCAATTCGAAGTGGGCCGTTATTGCCTGACCATCCGGAAAACAATCCTGACCTTGCTATATAATATCCCCAGGTACTTCATTTCGTTGTTTTCGCCATGAATTCTATTTGACACGGGAGCCAGGATATCTAGGATGCATCTTTACATCACATTCCCTGCAAATGGAACGAACCAATTGTAGAAGGTCATCAACGCGTTTCCTGGAAACACAACCGCCAAGCAAAAGGGTAGGGTAAGAATATTGACCTTTACGTCATTACCTGTAAGGTACACGTGTCATAACCGCAGGGCTAATGCACTGAAACAGGGTGATTTTGAACTCGTATATAATGAGAGGACTAACGTGTTTCAGTTCAGTGTAGCAGGCAAATTGGACACGGCAACAGCAGAATAACATCTAACATGAGTTGTATTTCACATCGTGTCTTCCACTTTGCAGTTATGGGTAATTTGATTATATCGTTGAAAGTTAAACTGTGACATACTTTGTGTTATCAAATCGAAAAAACATGTGAGTATCTGTGCTACATACAAATAAATTAGTAAATTAAGTTTTCTGTTGTTAGTTACAGCTAATTACGCCAAAACGTTGCTGTTGCCTCTTGTTTCTCCAATGTCTGGAGAGGCCATGGGCTCGTCTTCATCAGGGAACTACACCATTCCGGCGCCATACTACACCAGAACACCACAACGTATGTAACCCTCAGCTACTACAGTACAATGGCTCCCGATTATTATGCGACAACAAATGCTGTCCCCAGCTACATACCACTACCGCTGTCTACTACACCACTACTGCAGCAGCCAACTGTTACGTACGGTTACGTAGCTCTGACTTACTACACTGAAGCCCTTAAGTACTACGCTTCTGCAAGCTACTACACCGTGGCTGCTCCTTCGTACTACGTGGAACGTAGCTACTACACCACCACGTACAGCGCTGCCACAGCGTACCACAGCTTACCACAGCCTACCACACATAGTCTCCGCAATACTACGCCACCAAGGCTCCCGTCTACCCAGCAACGTATGGTTCGCCAAGCTATTATACCGAAGCTCCCCAATACTACACCACTAAGGCCGCTGAATACTACTAGACTGCAGCGCCGGATTACTACACCAAGAAAGCTGAGTACTACTCTGAGCCCCCCCAAGTTTTACCAGACTGACGCTCCGCAATACTACACTACAAAGGCCTCTGAGTACACCACAGCTTATGCAGCACCGAGCTACTACACTGAAGCTCCGAAATCTGACTCAACAACATATGCCACTCTAAACTACTGCACCGAGGCAACCAAGTACTACCCAGCTCCAAGTTACTAGCAAACTGAAGCCCCCGAATACTATACCACAAAAGGGGGACAAAATGACAAAGAGGCCAAATCCAAGACAGATATAAGTCGAGTAGCATCTCTGACAGTGCAGTACTAGCAGTCTTCGAATTCCCCTAGCTGAGTTAATATAGTGTCTTCCAGTTCCATCCTGCAATCATGGGTAAAGTATACGTTTCAGCTTGTTTAACCATTTGTGCTCACGGGATCGTGTGCTGTACGTTTGTACGAGGTAATATGTGATTGTCTATGATTGATTATGTTCCTCATTTAAGAAAACTAATGCTTTAATTATGTTAGGTTACTGTGGCACTATGCTACTGCTAGCTGTCGTTTTCCTGATGGCTGAGTCGACCGCACCACACCACTGCGGCGCCGTACTACACCTCCACGTATGCAGCCCCGACTTACTACACTATAAATGCTCCCGCTGGCTCCCGAGTGCTGCATTACCACGTATGCAGCTCCGACTTACTATTCGGAGGCCCCGATATCCTACTCTGCACCGACCTATTACACAGAAGCGTCAGTGCATTAGACAACAACGTATGCCACTCCGAACTACTACACCGAAGCTCCCACATGCTGTACCACAAAGGCGCCTGAGTATGACACAACAACCTAGGCTTCACCAGCTTACTACACTGAGGCCCCGAAATATTTCTCTGCTCCAAGCTACACTATAACTGTGTCCTACTACACCCCTTCAAGATCAATCTACTGCAATCTACGATTGAAATCATATTGTTGCCGGGTATTATATGATCCTTATGGTGGAGGAGAACCAACCGAACTAAAAATAACAAAAAAAGGACATTGCACACAGACAGCACATACGCGCAACCATATCTGGAAGTTGTTTTGTTTGCAGACCCCAGTTGTTTTGGTCGCTTCATGTGAATGTTTTTCGTTTTCTTTCCCACGGACCTTGTTTTCCTTAATCTCCAAATTTTTTTCAGTACAAAAAATTCGCAAGTGCATAAAAAACTGTGGGAAGGGTGAACAGAAATCCATGATGGCCGCCTCTTCTTTTCCTCGACACGCAATTGGGTGCAGAATTGGAGGAAGGGTGAAAAAAAATCCATGATGGCCGCCTCTCCTTTTCTTCGACTCGCAAGTGCATGAGAACTGGGGGGAAGGGTGAACAAAAATCCATGATGGCCGCTTTCGCTTATTTCTTTCCATTTCTAATCCCTCAGCCTCTCTATACAGCTGTCAATCACCCGTTGACCCCCTGAGACTGAGCTTAACGACTTGTAAAACGACCACCGCGCTGATAGGACGAGGTGTGAAAATCTTTGACGGAAAAATAAGCTCTCACCATTCCCTATGGACCTTCATTTTTTCAGCAGTAAGTTCTCACGGTTTCAAACGTTGCATCGTCGTTGCTGTTTTTCTTTCTGGCTCTGTTACTATGAGCAAGAGTGAATTTGCCTTTTCGCTACTCGTCTTCTTTACGCCAACAACCGTAGATGAAAAACAGTAAAAGTTTGGATAAACGTGCCAATAAGAGAAGTATTGAAAAATTGTGTTTGTTATGTTATCGAATTCTTTTATCTATACTAATGTGATTCCAAGATACCAACAGGAAAGCTGTCTATCTAAACATCGCTATCAAACTGATAGTATCCCAACATCGCATTCATGTTGATGCTGAAGTCATTTGATTTACCTGCTACTAAGATGAAATAAGTATTATCCTAGTCCTTCTATTTACGGTGAAGCAGATCTTGAGTTCTTCGGACCGTCCAGGCGAACGGGTAGCCATTAACACGTATTTGAACAAGGCCAGGGTCGTCCTGGATCGTGTTCCTCTCATCAATGGGTAAAGGAAAGGTAAATCATTTAAAGGACTAGTTTTTGAATGATGAATTTACTGTTGCAGACACAATTACTTTGCCATGTCCCTACGTGCAAGGAACCAAGTTGGAGACCTGGACATCAATGATTTGACCACCTTGGAACTGTTGGCCAGTTCCCCTTCGTCGCACACGGATATCAATAGACTTCGTCAAGGAAAGCATTGGAAGCCAACTTGGACACGGCAGCAGCAGAATAACATCTACCATCAGCTGTATTCACATCGTGTTTTCTTTCTTCTTCGCAATTATGGGTAATTTGACGTTTTATTTAACTTTTAAATCGTTGAAGGTGAAACTATGACATGTTTTGTACTACCAAATCGGAAAGAACATGTGCGTATCTGTGTTACGTTCAGGCAAATTAGTAGATTAAGTTGTTTGTTGTTTAGTTTCAGCTAATTACGCCAAAATGTTGCTATTGCCTCTTGTTTCTCTAATAACTGTAGAGGCCATGGGTGGACCAATGGGGTCGTCTTCATCAAAGTACACCACCATGGCTCCCGAGTATTATGCGACAACAAATGCTGTCCCCAGCCACGCTAATATACCACTACCGCTGCATACTACACAACTATTCTGCAGCAGCCAAGTACTACGTAGCTCTGACTTACTACACTGAATACCCTAAGTACTACCCTTCCAAGTTACTACACTGCGGCTGCTCCTTCGTACTACGTGGAACGTAGCTACTACACCATCACGTACGCTGCCCCAGCCTACCACACATAGGCTCCACAATATTACGCCACCAAGGCCACTCTCGACTACACAGCAACGTATGGTTCGCCAAGCTAAGCTACTATACCGAAGCTCCGCCGCAATACTACACCACTAAGGCCGCTGAATACTACACGACTGCAGCGCCGGATTACTACACCAAGAAAGCTGAGTACTACTCTAAGCCCCCCAAGTTTTACCAGACTGAGGCTCCACAATACTACACTACAAAGGCCTCTTAGTACAGCACAGCTCAAGCAAAGGCCACTACTACATTGAAGTTCCAAAATATGCCACAACAACCTATGCCACTCAACTACTACACCGTGACACCCAAGTACTGCCCAAGTACTACTCAGCTCCAAGTTACTATCCAACTGAAGCCCCCCAAATACTACACCGCTAGTACTAGCAGTCTTCGATTTCCACTAGCTGAATTGATATAGTGTCTTCCAGTTCCATCCTGCAATCATGGGTAAAGTATGTTTCAACTTGTTAAACCATTTTTGTTAATGTGATCATTTGTGATACGTTAGTACGAGGTAATGTGATTGTCTGTGATTGGTAATGTTATTCATATCTACAACGGATTTGAAAAAAACTAATGCTTTTATTCTGTTAGGTTACTGTGGTATTATGCTGCTGCTAGCTGTCGTCTTCCTGAAGGCAGGAGCAACTGTACTATACACCACTGCGTACGCAGTCTCCACTTACTACACTACAAAGACTCCAGCGGGCTCCCGAGTACTACACCACCACGTATGCAGCTTTGATTTACTATTCGGAGGCCCCGAAATCTTACTCAGCACTGACCTATTACATAGAAGCGCCGATATATTACACAACAACGTATGCCACTCCGAGTTACTACACCGCAGCACCCACATACAATACAACAAAGGCGCCTGAGCATTACACAACAGCCTACGCTTCTCCGCCATACTCCACTGACGCCCCGAAATATTACTCTGCTCTGAGCTATGCTACAACTGTGTCCTACTACACCACTACAGAGGCATCGAAGTACTAGTCTACGTAGCTCCAACCTACTACACCGATGCTTCCCTATCTTATTTTGGCGAGCCGTCCTACTACAGCACTGAAGCCACGAAGAACTACGTTGTCACGAGTTACTACACCACGGCTGCCCCGTCATACTACATGGAAACCAGCTACCACACCACAACATATGCTGCTCTTTCTTATTACACTGAGGCCCCCAATACTACACCACAAAGGTCGCTGAATACTACACCACAACGTATGCTACACCAAGCTACTACAAGACGAAAGCCCCCAAATACTACACGACAAAAGCGCCAGAGTACTACGCTATGTACCCTACCTACCACGTACGCCGCTCCTCGTTACTATACAAAAGTTCCAGTTTACTACACAACAACATATGCCATTCACAGCTATTACACTGAGCTACCAAAATCGCGATTAATCGCGACAATTGCATTGTCTATCAATAGTTATACGATTGTCTGCGACAATCGTGAGCAGTCCTCATTCCAACATGAAAATTTCCCTTCCATAATTTATCCATAATTAGTCGTTCCAAACGAATGTGGACTCTACATGAAATGCTAAATAAAGATATTTATGACTTTACCAAATTCACTTGTTGTTTTATTGCTGTGTTTCAAAAAAAAGACGGGTGAAAGCTTGCAGCTGGCAGTTATCTATCTAGCGGATAGCTTGCAGTTAGCTATTGGCATTCCGCTGTTTGCTCTTGTTTCTCTTGTATATCTCTGATGGCTGGAGAGACCACTATAGTGGACCAACGGGCTTGTCTTCATCTGATGGGTACCACACCACTCCGGCGTCCTATTACACAATTTCGACGCCTTACTACACCACGACGTGTGCAGTCCCCAGCTACTACACCGAACCCCCAAGTACTACACGACCAAAGCGTC
Organism: Daphnia sinensis; assembly: GCA_013167095.2. Lineage (NCBI taxonomy): Eukaryota > Metazoa > Arthropoda > Branchiopoda > Diplostraca > Daphniidae > Daphnia > Daphnia sinensis. The sequence goes on from CM023190.1 coordinate 9,400,578, forward strand.
GGAATACTACACAGCGGACTCGTACTACACCACCACGTATGCTGCTACTACCTACTACAGTGATGACCCCAAAACACTACTCGGCTTCAAGTTACTACACAGAGGCTCCAATTTATTACACCACAACATACGCTACTCCAAGCTACTACACCGAGATCCCCAAATACTGCAAGGCAACGGAGTACTACACGACGGTTCACGCTAGGCCAAGCTATTACACTGAAGCTCCGCAGTAGCCTACTATGCTGCCCCAAGCTAGATCTCCACTATCATTTCGTACTACTCCGCAACAAATGAAGCCAAGTACGACGTCGCTCCGACTTACTACACTGAAGCTGCCCCGTCTTACTACGCCGAGCCCAGCTACTACACAACAACCCCCACCCTATTATCCAGAAGATCCAAAATACTATTCGGCACCAAGCTGCTACACTGAAGCTCCCGTTTACTATACCACGACGTTTTTCGCTCCAAAGAACTACACCACCAAGGCGCCCGAATACTACACCACCAAGCCGCCCAGGTACTACACGGAGCCTCCAAAATATTATCCAGTTTCCAGCTACAAAGCTGAAACCCAAAGTTATTTTGATATCCCTGTGATTTTAATCAGCTCGTCAACAAAGACAATGCTTCACTTTTTACTGTATAGTTCTACCTTCCACCTGGTATACCCCAAATTTTAGTTCCAAGGGGTCATCACATTGCACAATGAAAACAGAACACATTACAGTTTAACCCTACAGTTTTCGTTCAATTAACCGGCATTCTGTGCATCATATTTATGCGCACACACTATCTTATCTCTGAAAAATACCTTTAAAAAAACGCAACGTTTTCCTTCGTATTTCAGCCGTTGGCTAATGCTTATGTTCCATCTCAAAAGTATGCGATACACCCCCAACTGAACAATGCCAATGATCATCGATAGGGGGGGGGGGGAGAGAATCTACAAAAGAAGAGGAAGGGAATGGGCGTTTTCGAAGCCAAATCGGTTCAAGCCAGTGCAGCCTTGGTGTTAGTTGACGTAATGTCGTCTCGAGTTCATGTCCACATTAACGATTGTCCTTCATTTCTTGTTTTTCGTTTCGCCAATCCTCGAAAATTACCCAGGGAAAGGATATTAGGAAATGCAGCATCTGTGCCGAGTGAAATTAGTGTGTTAGACTTCATAATCTACAAAGAAATGTCGGGGAAAAGGAGTGTGACTGTGCGGGCAAGTACGGAAGAGCCCAGTTCGTCAGACTCGGATGTTTCTTCTTCGTCATCGGTGACTGCTCCACTTGTCGCTCAGGTATCAGCACTATCTGATGGATTGTATCGTATTGAAGGGCATTCGACATCAGCTCAATTGAAAACGCAAGAAGCAGCCAAGAGGTGACGTTTAAACTTAAACAACATTCCCCAGTTTTCTACAAGCTGACTTTGAACTATTACAAGCAAGACCCTTTCTGATCTGATCTTATTAATCATGCTTTTTTCAAGAAGACAAAAAGTTAGATAAAATCTCACTAAACAAACAGTCGAGAGGCGTGTAAGTGTCAGCCAGAAGCCGTGGAAACGTCGGGAGGCTGGATATCTCGTGGAATTATTTTCCGAAAATGTGCTAGGAACAGTCGTACCGGAAACACCTCCAAGAGGCTTCAGTCAGCCGGCCTGTGACGGAATGGCCGTCTTACGCGAAGTTGCGTCTCTTTCGTGGAGGAACTTTGAACTCGATTTACAACAAGAAATCGTTACGTTTTTTGCTCCAACGCCCGGCTTGGATGACATTAGTTAGTATCCAGCATATCACTGGTGACGAGATATTCGAAGACTGTGTCTTTTAAGAACATGAAGTAACACTGTATATGGCATTGGCCATACAGCTTGGTGCATTGGAGCATTGTCGAACTTCTGCAAGTAAATTCTCTGTCATTTTCGGTCATTTTTCACTGATTATCTAATGGATTTAATTCATGTTCATCATTGCAGAATCGGTGCGGATCGTCGGTCCTGTACAGGTAGTTGAAAGTTTCCGCATTGACTTGACGTATCCATGCTATATTATTATCTATGCAAATATTTCTTAATGTCGAGAATTGCAATAATAAAATTTGATTTACAATAACTTTGAAAAATTTGTCTCATGGTTTCTTTGGGTACACACTCTGTAGCTGTCTTCGAACCTATGCGTATCTTTTATGGATTGGAATGCTAACATTGCTGAGATGTGTGCTGATGAGAGCAACTTTCAATTGCATACATTCTTTTTATGTACCAGTTAATCAGGTGTATAGGAATAATTACACATGTTTTCATTTAAACACATTCTGGTACCATAAACTTTCGACATGCATTGCCGATGTTCAACCGTTGAGCCATAAGTAATGGTATAATTTTCACTAAATCGAAAAGATATTCTAATGGTATATCTATTCGCTCGTAAAACTGTATACTAACCTGATTATTCTTCAAACAATGATCACAGCTCTGTGGTAGAGTGTTAGAGTTCGGATTCGAAGTTCTCGGGTTCAAATCCAGAATGGTGGTTCTTAATCACGCTTACGTTTGTTATATATACATTAAACAAAGGAAAATTTCTTGGATCATGCTAACAATTTATTCTAAGTCCAAATTTATTGAACTCAAATGACACGAAAATATAGACAAGTGAAAAATATGTCTCATGGCTCAATGGTAGAGCATCGGCACGGTACGCCGAAGGATAGAGTTCAAACCCTATGTGAGTCGAATGGTCTACATAAAGAAGGAGCAACAGTTTCAGTCGTAATGAATGTGCGATCTGTTATAGAATTTAAATTCTTGAATGTAGGATACCAAGATTTAAAGTCCGTCGAGAAGTATCTAAGAAACAAATTTATTAAAATTTGTTATTACAAATTATGGCAATTTGTGCCAAAATATCCATCCCGTTACTTCGTAACGGGGAAGTTTCTCGACTAGACTGGCAGACGTGGAATGTTGGAAGCCCAGGACACCGGGAACCTTCGTGAATCGAACCAGGAACCTTCGAGTTGGTAGGTGAGTGCGATACCTACCTGGCAACCCCCCCTATATCCCCCCAAATGATATTTGATAGTCTATTGACTACTTTGTACAGCCACCTTAACGTGTTGAAGACATAGTATTCTCTGTTGTAACTGTGGTAGCTCAGTGGTAGAGCTTGAGCCTGCAACACTGAATTCCTTGGGATCGAATCCCATTCCATCGAGTTCAAACTCTGTAGAAACAACAGCCGCAGAGGAACATCCAACGGAATGAAAACTAAGAACTTTATAACATATATTATTTTAGCTCATTCAACAATTCACTCATTCTTTAGCATATTATTTGGTTTTTTTAAATTACATACTGCCACTCCTCCTAGAGAAAATTTATAAATTTTTTAGGGCGACATCAACAGCAGCAAAAAACGAGCTATTATCTTTTGCAGAATTGAAAATAGAGACCAACGTGGATCGCTGTTGGTCATCGAGCTGCAAAATAAAATTAAAAAAAAAACACGAAACATTATCGTATCATTTAGCTTGGCACTCTACCGTTTAGCAACATTGAACTGCATTACCTGATTTCCAAAGTCCAGCGCAGACGCCACGAATATTTCTACTTCCATGGGATTGCTGGGATTTACCGGTTGGTTTACGAGGGGAAACCTTTGAAATTGAAAATGGTATATGGCTGACTGTTTCTTCAAACACGAACTATAATACTGGTAAAACAACTTACACCGACTGCAACCATGGGTTACTGGAAGCCGCAGTGAAAAAACACAGGATATTCCAGACACAATTGTCAGATTCGTCGCTAACGTTACGAGTGAAATTGCTCAGGCTTAACAGTATCCATTCCACTACCAAACTTTGCTGATCTTGTGAACGAGCTGCTCCGAAAACCTGAAAGCAAATTTTGGTAATATGATAAAGCAAAGCCTCAAATTTAATGTTTACCTTAAAAATGGTTGGAGTTAAACAGCGGGCGACTGTGGGTCTAGCCGTAATGAATTCACTTAAAATTCGGTTCAAGATGTCTGCTGGCGGAAAAATATCACAAGTTATGACTGGCATCATCTGCCCAAGGATCTCCGCTTCTCTATCTGTTCCACGTTTCATACTGGAACACAGAAAAATTAGAATGCTGAAACAATCAGCAAGTACCTCCATTAAGCTTACCGTTGGAAAAGAGCGCCTACCCATTCCATGGCGGCAAGCATCGTTTCAGGATCCGCCCCTGGTTTATAAAGTTGGCTACCAAAATCTTAGGAAAAACAAAAAATGAAAGTGGTTTCCATTGAAACTGATATTGGAATCACTTTAGATTTTATACCTGAGTAGACCAACGATAACAAAGTTCGTAGAGCCGCTTTAAAAATTTGATCTCGATCAACATTGCGAATAATGGCCAGTACCTCTCTCTTAACAGTAAGCCGCCAGGTCGGGGTCAATAATCCGAGAATACTCAGCCGTTCTAAACCCTAAAACGATGAAATTAACCGTGAAAACAATAGAAACACCTGAATAAATTGTGGGTAGTGTAAATACCTGTAAAATTCCTTTTTGTATCTCGGTTGGCTGTTGCGGATTTTGCACAAGCCAGCCAATAGCGCGCTGAACAACGAAGTCAACAACAGCATTATGCTGATAGGGTAATATGGCAAAGTGTTCGCCGCAATAGAATGCCATTGACCATACGACAGACTGATACCAAGTAGGACCGCTATTTTCAGCACTTTAAACAACATTTAGGCAATAGTAATTAGATAGAGGAAAAATTTAAATACAAACATTATTCATACGTGAGCCATTTCCCGACATAGTCCATAGCCAGGCCAACCAAAGAGCTTGTGCGAGCAAGATCTGAATTTCTGGCTAATTTTTGCAGTAGATACAACAGGCCATCTAATCCACTTGCACGCGTGGAAATATGTTGGGAATATAGTGCAGCTTCACAATGCTTTCTAATTAAATCCCAATAATCTGAATTCTGATAAAGGTTATGTCATGCATTAGAAATGATAAAGCACTATTCCAGGAATACTTGATTTTGTACCAGAGCCGTGAATGAAGCAGACTTCAAGATGCATCCGGTTAAGGCGGATTCTAAGCTAGTTGGATCATCGGGTTGGAGTTGCTTGTACAAGGCAAACGAGTTGTCCAGCAACCACTCAAACTGTTGAGTATCGACAAAGAAATCTGATATGTGCAGCAGAGATCGAAACAAGTCTACAAGTAGCGGATACGGCGTAGTCTTCAAATAAACCCAATAAATAACTTGTTTTTAGAAACAAAACAATGTTTTTTTAACGAGATTTGAACTTACTGAACTCTGAAGCCACTGGGAATAGAGATCCACCAAGAAGCGAACGCATGATTGGATATCTATATCCGTAATCTCCTCAGGACTGACAGCTTTCTTTTTAGATGGTGAACCTTGATCAATGTTGCGTTGGATGTGCCTGAAGGAGAGGCGATTGAAATAGTAGATTGTACTGCATGAAGATGCGACCTCGCAATCGTCACTCAATAAAGTGCAGAGTTCCTTCAGTTTTTTGCCTCTTCTGTAAAGTGTAAATACCGAGATTCATTAGAATTATTCTCCATATTTCGTACAATTTGATTAACTCAGTTTGCATGAAGTCGGGAATTTTATCAAGGTTACTGGCACTCGCTGCCACATTTGACGCTCTGAATGGTATGTTTTTTTGGAGCACCATGGTAAGAGCATGTACAGCTTCACATATTGCCTTTTAGTGAAGATAAGTGTTAAAGATAACGCGAGGATGCACTCACAGATGTTACATCATACCTGGATAACGCTGGCTTGCTCTTCCGGGCGTACGTTATCTTCGTTTTGCAAATTCAAAATTCCGAGGAAAGTCATCCAGATTTCTTCGAATTTCTTTTTTGTTATCCAGCGAATCTGTTCTATTCTATTATGCAAAACATGAGCGCAAGAACCATTAAAATACGAGGACGTAATAAAGCTTTAGCAAACGAGGTCGTACCGAAAAATGAATTCCTTCAAGACAATTTCATCGTGCAGAAAATATGAGGGGACAATCGGCAGATCCAATGTGATGCGCTCGACGTCAAATGCTAGCACGGGATTCCAGCCTTTGTTCCAAACCGAGGGTGGAATGCAAGTATAGGAATAAAACAGCGGCATTCGGCAAAACGCAACCGCGATCGATCTGTACATTTTTATAGAAAGCAAATTAAATTACGATAGTGAGCAGAAACTTCAGGGTTTGTGATGTTGGATTTTTAACCCAAACTTACAACAAATCTTTGTGTAATACTTCTGGAATGTGAGTTTCTTGTTCCAAAAAGGTAACTATCCGGCCCAATTGTTGGGCACCTGAAACAAAGTTCGGGTCGGGGCAATTCATGTGCTCCAAACCTAAATACGAAACGTGTTGTAATAAGAAAAAGAATTCTGCTAATTTTCAACAACATACCGGTGACACTGGGATTTTCAAGCATTGTGTTGTTCCTTAGCCGAATACATAGAGATTCCAATGTATCTATTGCTTTGTAAACAGCCGGAAGAGATTCGTTATTTGTCCATGCACTGGGAAGCTCAAGACCGAATACGGAAACAATCGCCGAGGAAGCCGGCAGTAGAACTAATGAGCGTTGAAGCGAATCCATTGCGGCCACGAAGGTAAGTGTCACTCTGGCCAATATGCTGATTTCGGATGGAGTAAAAATATCCTTGGCCTCCGACGGTTGGAGCGTTTTGCACATTCCGTTTAGTACATGCGCGACTGACAAGATCTGCCAGCAGACAAGGAATATTCGTGGTTAAATAAGAATAATGAGAACAGTTCTCTAAAACAATCCATGTACCTTAATGTTATCTAAAGCTTGGGTATCAATCATATGTAAAAAATTTGTTTTGGCCCGGACAAAAATATCAGGTTTTGATTTTCGGCCAGTTCCAAGGGCGAACGAGAGGAAAGAATAATTGCTACACAATTTTGGAAGATCATCTAGGTTTATCTGGGTGACAATTTCTTGCCACATGATCGGTTCCAAATTTCTAGGTAAACACAGATTAATTCAGTAGGTAAAACGATAATACTTATTGTGTAAGACAACCTGCTCAACGCGAATTCTAGCAGGAAGGCTTTATCTATTACGCGTAACGTTTCTGGATTGCGTGCTGGGGACGCTCTGTGCTTTGCCATGAGCTCGGGGTACCATCTTGAAAGGCATGATTAATGTAAAAACAAATACTTTTTTGCATATCACTGGATAACCTACCTTTCATTTTTGGATAGAAGAATGATTTGTTGGGCTTTTACCAAACACTGAAGGTGGGATTCGGCACAGGCAAAATTCGTTTTTAGTATAAGCCTTTCCAACTTTTTATGCACGACGCCATTGGAGATTGACTGGAAGCTAGATAAAACTTCTAAAAGTATCTCTTCGACACTCGCAATTTGGAGAGTCTCTATTATGTTGAAGAGGGACACGGCAGCCGCCACCTAATAATTGTGCCAGTTTAGATCGATAAGAATGCAAAATAATCCAACAGTCAATCTTTTTTTGTTTTTACCAGTGGGATTCCGCTCTTTGCCAAGACGCATTTCACAAGAGGCTCCATCAAGTTTTTATCAACAACTAGATTTCCGAAAAACTTCTTCACAGGTGTTTCGTTGCTGTAACTCAAGATAAGGTCGGCATGTACACGAACTAATGCTTCGAGTTTTTCTTTTTGTTTCGGCTGAAGGACACAATTTTCATTTTCAAGTGTTATAATAATTTATTGCATAAAGGTATTTTCCGCTTACCGTTATTCCTGGTAGCACTAAGAAATATCCTGCTTCCGCAATGCTTCCATTGAGCCCAGTAAAAAACTGCTGCATGTTATCGGCTTCAAAGTAATGAATTTCTGGCGATAGCAAAGCACAAATCCGCGCAAAAACTATCGGATTGTTGGGAATCAATTCCCTTGCTACTTCAAATAGAGGGTATTTACACTCATCCCGTGCCAGTTCTGCACGTATGGCCGTACGGAGTACTGGAAAATCTTCTAAAGAACATTAAAAGTTATTGAAGATCCTTACAAAATAATTCTCAAAACGACTAACCGGCGTTCACCAACTGGCGGCACAGCGCTATCAGGTCCAATACTAGATGTACGGAGAAGGAGAAACAATCGATTTTCCATGATATTGAGGTAGATCCACAGCTATCTGCAAAAATTTTACTCTTCCAATGACTAAATGCTAACCTAAGAGTGTCGACCAGTAAACTAGGAACAGACAAAAGGATAACAAAAAACGTAAATACGCTGAAAAGAAAAAAATTCTTGTATACTACCTTGACAGGATATGATCCGGAGGTGAATTTTCTGTAGGCGTCACGTTCAATGGATCACTTCGCTGATTGACCAGATAACTAAGATTAAATTCATTCAGGCAGTCTAACAGGAAGGCTTCGTCAAAAACGGATATCAAGGTTTTAAAAACCGTTAGGCGACAGGCCAATACCCGATGATAGTTCTTCAACAACAAAAATAGAATATAAGAAATAACATTAATGATACAGTAAAAAAAAAAAAATTCTTCGTTTTACTAACCGAAGTTGCGGAAGAATTCAAGTCCTCTGGCTGCTTAGGTGTAAATGTTTGTAAGAGTCCTAGCAAGGACTCGTGAACAACAGGTGGATCCATATGAGAAATTAGTTTATAAAGCATCTGGAGCGCTTCGTCCGAATCTAAGAACAGTGAATGCTTGTTAAGGTGAGGGATGAGTGCGTCACATATTTGCTTCGAAAGAGATTTCCATTTGCTCGCATTTTCGAACTGGACTTGAAGCAGGATAGCGGTTATCAAAGGATAAACCTACAAAATAATTTCGTACAAGTCGCGTTAATTGGGAGATGCGTCGAATGCAATTGATTATAACGAAGTTTTTGAAAAGTGAAGAGACCTTGTGATATTGAAGAAGCCGGAGTAAAATATTAATAAGGACTTCTTTCTGAGTTTCAAGTTCTTTGAAGTTATCGCTCATTCTTTCTCTTGAAAGAAATAGGTCTTCAACCATCGGTCTCAATGTTGGAAGCACTGGGGATTGCAAACATAACCTTCATCTTTTGGAATTTGATTATTTGAACAAGGTAAGAGATAAAGTTACCGTGAAGTTCAGCATCCTTCCCCGTAGCCATCAGTCCACCTGCAAGCTGCATTATGCGCGGGACAGAAATAATGGTTTTTGAATGAAATCTGTCGTACGATAATAGTGACAGAAATCGGAACATGGAGGGCAATAGAGTTTCAACTTGCCTGTTTAGACATAAAAAAGTCAACGGTAAGATTAGACTGAGCAAAACAATTAGAAGAATGTGTACTTACGGAATGAAACCTTCTTCGAGGAACTCGAACTGCTGGATGACAAAATTCAGAAAAACCTGATCGGCATCAAGGAGGCAATAATTGACGCACAAATGGATCAATTCACAAAGAAGATCTAAAACTTGCTTTTGGACATGCGGGCAGCTCGTAACTGTATACAACTAGTATAAGTAAGACAAAATTAGGTGATGGTGATCAACTTTTAAGAACACACGTATCGGAAATATACTTTCAGGGCCTTAATGACCATGGGCTCAAATAAGCGAATATATGAAGTTAAGGCAGTTTTATCAGGACCTATTTTGTTCACAGACGTTCGAAATTTGGTTATCAGACTTGGTCTCTCACCAGTTAAGCTAGAAACGAATAAGCAAGATAGAATTAAAAGATAATAAACATAAAAAATAACCATCTTTGGAATACTCACTTGAAAGTCATTTGGCGAAACGTATCACGATATAGATAATCATTGAATCCATAGCTCAGAGACACACTTTGATCTTTTTTCATAGTTGCCGAAAAATTGGGAGAAATGCACCCTCTTTTAAATCGCGTTGCTTCGTCATACCAAACGGCTGCTAAATTCGTCCCGAAGAGCGCTTTCAACAGCTGAAAATAACCATTGAAAAAGTGAGATTTTGGTAAAAATGCCAAGGTAAAAATTCTAACCTGTTGCACGGCTTGCAAACAGTAAACTGGTTCAGCAGTAATTATAATACGTAAGTAGTTTAGGACTTCTTCACTGTGTTTTCCAATGTCTTGAAAATTGTATACTTCAACAAGAGCAGCCAGCGCCTTCAAAGTGGACTGGATAAAACTGGATAGCCGTTCGGAGGTGACCGTGTCGAAACTAAGCTAAAATTTAAACAAAATCTGCAATTGAAATCAACCGTATACCGGCAGGTAAAATAACATACCTTGCATGTGGCGTTGGTACTCTTAAGTAATTCATAAAGCTTGACATAGAGAGATTGAGCAGCGAAAAACCCAATATTGCTTGGGTTAAGTATATGTGGTTTGCTCTTCCGGGCAGATTCATCCGATTTATCTTCCTTGTCTAAGGGCGGACCCTCAGAGGTCCGAAGTTTGCGTCGTATAGGACTTAGTGCAGATGGGTTTGGAAGTGTCACTAAAGGCGCTTTTATGGAAACAGACAAAGGGTTGAGATCCTCGAGGACGCAACAAAACGCATTCAAGATACGGCTAATGTGACTGAGTAGATATGAAGCAGTAGTGGCCAACGGGCCAGTTAGAAAATGCCATTCTTTGTCTTCAGTTTCTGGTTCCGGTGCGTTTAAATCCACTTTGACACAGCCTAAAAATAACAATTTGAAAAACAAAGAAGAATGAAACATTTAATACATAATGTAAAGTAAAAGAAAAATAACCTGCAAATAGTTGTGTTGAAAGTGTGATTAGGCTTTGGTGGGTTGCCAGATCCAACATCAGCGTGGAATTCGTCATAAGGGCTATGCAAACTTTCAGGAGACTGCATGTTTCTTTTGGACTACAACCGTAGATTTCCATATACGTAGCAGGAGGATACGAACGGCTCAATTCGGCTAGAGTTTGCAAACACCCCATCTAAAATCAAACGACAAATTAATTTTCTATTAAAAAAGTAAGGTACTAATAACCGAATAACCTTGACAAACTTTGAGTTGGAAGAAACCAGTAATTTAAACAGTTCACCAACAAAACACGCTAAGTTTTCCACTACGTTTCCGTTTACGGGACTGTCACAATAAGCTTCTGCCAATCCATTGATAGACAAAGGCACCCCGGCAAAAGTCTTCGAGGATAGTTTTTGATGTGAAGAATTACACGCAGACGCCAATGACTTGAGGCGAACGACACTAGGCGGGCTTCTTGTTGTGGTCCATGATTCAACCGAACACTTAAAACAATTCGCCACTGCACTTCGGACTCGCTGATCTTCATCACCTATCATCGCAAATGCAACCTTACCTGTTAAACATAAACAATCAATCAAGACGTAGCAACGAAACTAACGAATTGAAACGTAAAAACAATTTACTTACGTAGGAATGCCTCTTGGAACATAGGCAGGCTGAAGCCTGTCTGATTCTGGATTCCAAATTCCAATGCCGCCCAAGAAAATGAACTAAATACTTCTAATAGATCTACTCGTACTAACCAATACGGATTTTCTGCCAGCTTTAACAAAGAACGTAGCAACGGAGTAGTTTCTATGCAAAATGGACTCTCCAACGCCATCGGCAAAAAATTTTGTAGACCCTGAAGGGCAAGGCGAGAAGCGGCCGCTTCTCTATCTTTTAAAGTTTCATCAACAATGCGCACTAATGTTTTAGGCTCAACCCCAGTCAAATTAAATCCACTGATCACACTGCTTAGCACCATGCAAGCTAGTAGAGATACTTGTCCTCTTAACTGTGGATCTTCGTGCGTACAATACTGCAAGACATCAATTATCGCTATTCTGCCATCCGTACTTCTTTCTATGGACGAGAAAAACCACTAGAGTCTAGAAGTGATATTCACCTTTTTAAATCCTGCTCAGTACCTGAATCTGACAAATAAGAATTCCAAATAAGAGGTTCCAGAGATCCAATCTGCGCAAGGCAATTCAGGGCTAGACTTTTTACTGAAACGCGAACTGATCTATCCGACTTCATTTGACCTTTTCTTTCCGAGAGCAAGAAACTGTAAGATAAATGGCGAGCGCAATACAGGAGAGGAGAGGATCCTGTTTTGTCGTACAAGGAACCTATGTCAATCACCTAAAAATAAATCAATTTAATTAGCTATCCTTTGATTTAAATATTCCGAGTCACTGACCTGTGGAGCATCGACGACATCACAGCTTTCATGCTCAAAATCAGTTTCTTCTAAATCTTTCTCTGCTGGCAACACGTCGCTTTCCGTAAGGGCCGTACTTTTCAAAAGCTCATCTTGCTCATCCCCTCCAACCGTAAGAATGGAATCTTCTGCAATCTCAAGGTCGATTTCAGTCGAATCCAAATTTGTTTTTTCGAATTCTACCAAATGAACCTCTGCTTCTAGCAAAAGTGATTCTTCGGCAACAGGTAGCGCAGTTAAATTCCATTGACCTAAATGCGTCAGACAGAAAGAGGTTAATACATTTCAAAATGCATTCAAGTACAACAAATTGCTAACTATTTTCTTTTGTCAATCCTCGTAACGATATGCGAGTCCCTTGTAATCCATTTGCATTTTTGAGGGCAGGAATTGCTAGTAAAAGGGTCCGCATTTTTAGCAATTGCTGAAGAAGTTCTAACGCTGCGTTAACGACATTGTGATCCGAAGAAAACGAATGGTGAACTCCAAGTTCAAAGATCTGTAGGGAAAAAATAGTCTTTTAGCGTTCAATAAAATTAAATGAACTACATGAATTATACTTGAACGATGCGTTCTACTGCCACTGCATTCATGGTAGCAGCATTTTTGGACGGCTGACTACCCAGGGAAAGGTTATTGTTTTCTTTAACAGGAACAGATGGGCATGGAAAAAGAGGAAGTAACAGTTTTAGAGTTAATAATGTCCCTGTAATCTTAGATGTATCTGTCATTGAAATATCATCAGACAGAAGGATTTGATCTAAAAAATAGAGATAAAAATTATTTGGAACATGTATGCACATCAAATCCAAGGAGTGGCATACCAGTTAAATATTCCACAACTAATGCCAGTAAAATATCAGATTTTCTGTTTGTAGATATAATTACAGAGATTGCATTGGCTGCACACCTTCTTATGATAGAAGATTTAGAAGATAAATTTGATAGGAATCCTTTTAGTAGAATCTTTGTTTCATTTTCAAATGCAAATATTCCCATCACAGGGAAAACCTTGCAAATAAAATATGATAGACTTTCATGGAGCATCTCTTCTTTTCGACTAGCAATTACTGAAATTGCATTAAATAGATTTGCCAGGTATGCACGTCTTTTCTGTGGTCTAAAAAATAGTCTTATTACCATAAATGTTTTGCAAATAACGTAGAACAATACCGAGCCAGATGGCAAAGTTCTGCAAATCTATTCATAGACAACTTCAGTATTCGAGGAGATTCACTTTTCTTTATCTGCTTGCATAGTTCTACCAATATCCTGTTACTATGCAATGGAAGTAGGGCCTGAAAATAAAAAGAAATTATTATGAATTCTCACCAAAGGGAGAACTCATACAAGTATGTCATTTCAAACCTTGATAACTTTATACAGTCCTTCATCACTTGCTAATCTAATGTCAGAATCCTTGGAATCACATAGTCTTATGAGTGAATCTATACTAGAGGCAATGTATGAGACAAAATCTTTGTGGTTTTGTACATTAGGGCTACAATTGAATTCAACAATGTTTAGCACATGTGTTTTTATTTCTTTTTTCTTAATGGAGTTATCTAAGCTTGAAATTTCTGTTATCTGTAATTGATCAAGAGCTCGAATAAGTTTTTCTAAGGATGCCATAACGAAAGACAAAAACAATCACAGCCGGAATCAATTTACTGCGCGGTCTTCTGAGGCTTACGATCAGCTGTCAATTGCCTGAAAACACGTTTCAATTGTTGCTGTTGCAAAAGTGTTTTTTTCTCGGTTTCTGTTCATATTTTTAAAATTGTAAATCTGCTTTGTTTATTATTAGTTAATGAATTATGCATGTGTAAAGGACCATGATTAAAATTTTCTTTCTTTTTGGGGCTTTTTTTTTACAAATGGGAGAAATAATTTTATTCAGTCTGGCATCGTTTGCGGACAAAAATCATAAACAAAATATAGAGCAGAAGAAAATCTTAGTGGGACAGCAGAGCAGCTGAGCAGGGTAAAAGTCTAACTACTCTAGATTTTTCATGAGTCAAAAGTGACTCACTCATTTTTTTTTTGTAAGTGAACAAAAGGTACGAATGGTACCCAACAAAAATGATGGAAAGCACAAGTAAGTCATTTTACAAACATTCATTAGCACTTTGATAGCTCACCGTAAGGCCATGAAAGGCGACCGTTAAAGAAAAATTTCTGAGGTGACTAAGCTATACTCAGCAATGAGGGACAAATATATCCTCACAGTAACAATAATAACTGCCTTGACATTTTTTGAATGCCTAAGCACAAGACACAGTGTTCTTAAAATAATTATGTTGATTTATACTGATAACCAAATTCAGAAAGAAATGTGAACGAAACAATTTGCTAAGTTATGCTACTATGTGGCCAAGTTTCTACTTGTTTCCAAAAGAAATATATAGAGTTTTCTTTAAGAAAGATTTCATTGGTTGAAATTGACTTCTTTTTTCCCAAACAAAAAGACCAACAGTCATGTGTCTTTCTATCCTAAAGTAACATTTTAAACATAAAGTGAGCCTCCACCCATAGTTGGTTCAGTCCCTAGATTTAATTGTGTAATGTGGATGGAACTTTCCGATTTCCGCCCTTTTGTAAAATTAAATTTACTAGTTGTCACCAACTGTCGTAACAGTTATGGAAACATCCTTGGGCTTTGATCTTTTGGGACTGAACCGTGCTAGTCACGCTTGATCCTTCTTACTCCTTGGAATAGGGGCTGTTTTGATTGACCTTTCCTTCCTTCGTCGACAGCACCTGCAAATGGCGAGAATGATGATGACTAGTAGAAGAATCAGTAGCAAAACCCCAAGAGTTATGGCAGCAACATCTCCCGAGCTCAGATATATAGAATCTGCTTAGAACGGGAGTAGTTTAAATGGATTGAGCATTTGAAATTGTAACGCAAAAACTGTCTTTGAATTACATTGATCGGCTCGACAGGTGGCCGTGTTCCCTCGAACGTCAACTGCCGTAATGTCGACTCCAGTCGTACAGCAAGAGACGCTTTGTTCCACGGCAATCGATTCGTTGGTACCAACTATGAAATCTTCCCCGAGAAACCGTCCATCGGGTTTGATGCTTACAGACAAGAGGCCTATAAAGAATTCGAAAATCAATTGATGCTATAAGATTTGAAAAGGTTTTGCAGTTTTCTTCGAGTAGATTAGCAGGAAATGTAATTCAGTGTAAGATAGCTTTTGATTTTAAAGTACCTGCTTCTGTGTCCTGAATTTCTGCTCTCATGTTCCAGTATCGGCTGGAGCAGATTGACTCGTCCAGATAGCTGTCACATCGAGTCACCGTTCTTATTGTACACCATGGGGCCCACTTTTCTCCTGGCTTAAACATAGTTGGTCGAGAATTAATTTGTCATGCCTTCCATGTTCGTTCAAAAAAAAAAACAACCAAAAGCTAAATACCTCTGACTTGGTGCGAATGTAAACTTGTCTCCGTGAAATAGCGTTGTCCGTCCTTCTCTGAACAATGATAGTAAGCGTAGAAACAACATTGTTGGCGTATGGGGGCACTCGAATTCTACCAGGAACAGCTAACGTTTGACCTGGACCCAATTGTATCCTGGTGCAAAAGAAGGAAATATAGAAACAACATTTTATACGAAAAAAAGGCTTCGAATCGGGGTCAAATTGGACAATTAAACGGATGATTGATGCAGACAATGTATCGCGATGGATGAAAAGAGGAAGGAAGTAAGAGTGAACGGAAGTATCGCCCGCTTTGTCAATACTCCGTCAGCCAGAAGGTGTGAAAGTGTTTCATGCAATTCTCTTTGAAATAGAGTGACGTACTGAGCATAGTCGAACTGGAGGAAGAAATTTTTGTCGTCGCCCCCGCTGAGAAGAAAAAAATCTCCTACACCGTCGTTCTTGAGCAATACTGTAATGCGGCCGTCTGTTCCAGGTGGCACGTAGAGTTGCGACGACTGGTCTATGTTGATGCGGACAGGCGAAAAGAACACCTGTGAAGCTCCGCCGCTCACAAGTGCGCCGACGGGCCCGTTGTTAACAATGGGGGCCGCCACAGGGTTGAGGATCGGGGCTGCATTAACGATTCCGCCGTTGCGAATCGGAGCTGAAGTTGAAGCCAATAAAGACGTGATTATTTTGCGGACGAAACAAGTAGACAGGTCTGAGAAGAGCTTACGGAGATTGTTTGGCGGCGGGACAGCAATGCGACCTGACATCTTATCGTTTTGATTGGTAGACACTAAATCCACTTCATCCTTTACGAAAAAAAAAAGCTTAGTGAACAAAAATAAAGCGGTGCGTGATTTAGTATTAAGCTTACCTTTTCTGTAGGGAAAAACGTCGAGCCCACTGCGAGGGAAACTAAGGCAAAACCGACCAACAGCCTCATTTCTCTATTGTAAATGATTGAGCGTTTTTTTTTTTGTCAATGTCAACTTGTATGATTCAACTGCCACGTCCAAGTGTTTTCTGAGCCCCGACCCGAAGCTGCTATTGAATATATACACGCGTGCGAGAGAGAGAATAAAAACAGGTGTAGGACTCTTAACTCAGTCCGTGGCCTTATCACTACAGGACGTTATTGTCGGGACTAGGGCGTCGTTCCTTTCGTGGACCCCGACACAACCAAACAGACGACTGATTGGTCGGCCTTCCAATGTGGCAGCGTCCAAAGAAAACAATGTGACTCAAATGTGAAGGAATTACCATAAACTTGGTGTCGCAATCGGACGCATTTGGAAAGCAATCGCTGCCACCCCACCGTTCCTCTATCGTTAAGTCAATAGCGAACGGAACCACGGGTGGTTCCGTAAACGAAACAAGAGCGACCCGGGCGGCGGAGCTTGCAGCACGTTCACCGGATGTGAACGCTAGTGCAATGCTCTAGTTGTAGGGGTATGTGAAATATTCCCACCGGCAACTGCTCCATCTCCATCCTCTCCCTTTCTTCCGACTATTTATTACCTTTTCATATCACATTACGAATTTCGCTATTTTTGTAAGTCATTTATGTTTTTAATGTTTTGTTCTTTTTTTCCGGTGCTTTATGACAGCCAGTTTTATTTTTAAGCACTTGCTTCGTATTCGGTGACCTAATGAAGAAGTTAATCGTATCATGCTTTATTTAGATGATTTAGATGTAATCGAGTTAACGCCAACTACGCCAACTGCCGGCATTGCTGAAGATGGCCCATCTCTTGCCCAACCAGAAGTTTTAGATGCCGTTGATGGCCCACTAAATCATTCTTATCAGCCTGTGGTTTGGCATTGGTTCTTTTTGAAAGAAATCGACAAAACTAAACGCATATGGAAACCCTTCAGCATGCTCGATTCAGTGGCTCTAGATGAGACCTTCCAATTGCGTAATATGATGCGTAACGTTCCCTAATGGACGTCCAGTTCATCTAACATCCATTTTCTCTTTAGTCAACGAAGGAAAAATTGGACCCGAAGATGCCATCGTCAAAACGGACGGTGGTCGATATGATGTTGACGTCAGTCGACGCCTTCGAACAGCAATTTATTGGGAAGAGACACCGTTGAGTGTCCGACGCTGTTCTTGGTTCTTTAAAGGTTCCCTGGAAACGCGCTATACGCCATACGACGAGGATATGGCAGAAAAATTGGAGGAAGAATATCATAACAGTTTAATGAACAGGTAGTATTAGAGATATTTTGTTTATCACGGAGTCAACTGCTAACTAATTTCGTGCTTTCTTTCCATCCCACTATAGTTTGTGGCGTCGTGTTCTGGAATTCCCGTTAGGAAATAAAATTATGTTTCAAAATCCGAATGTTTTACTCGATTTTTCAAATTATGGGCCGGTCGACGACTGGACACAAGTTACGGTAATGGCTTTGTTCCTGTTGTTTGAAGTTTTGTTTCCTCCATCTACGTTATCGAGTTACTGATTATCTTGTATGTTTTTTGGAAATATTTTTCTTGTTCGCAGGAGGGACAAATACGGCCGCTCATTGTCAAACGAGGAATTGATGGCTTCGATATAACCGACGGAGAGAAGACGGTCATTGACCATTTGATTTTTCTAGTCCATGGCATAGGATCGGTAATGTACAAACTACTTCCGTTAGACACAATTTTGAAAAGACATTCTAAACGTTTGACATGTGTTCCACAACAAAACTATATGTATATATAGGTCTGTGATTTACGCTTCCGCAGTGTTGTCGAAGTAGTGGACGATTTCCGCATTCTCTCGTTTCAAATGTTGGACACCCACTTCCCAACGGCCGTTGCCGAGCAACGGATTGGGCGAGTGGAATTC
Source organism: Daphnia sinensis (assembly GCA_013167095.2). Taxonomy (NCBI): domain Eukaryota; kingdom Metazoa; phylum Arthropoda; class Branchiopoda; order Diplostraca; family Daphniidae; genus Daphnia; species Daphnia sinensis. The sequence continues at coordinate 9,419,056 of CM023190.1, forward strand.
CTGCCCGTCTCTTGGCATGCCCCTCTTCACGGAGACGATACCGGAATCGATAAGCGCCTTCGCCCGATTACCCTCCCTTCTATCCCCAAACTTCGTCATTTCGCTAACGATACCATCTTAGATGTTCTCTTTTATACGTCACCCGTTTACTGCGAAGTAAGTCTTACGGTACTGCCGGTTGCGTTTCCACCAATCAAACGCTAACGTTTTCGTTCGTCCCGCCATATGTTTATGACTTAGACCATCATTTCGACTGTGGCTCATGAGCTTAACCGACTTTACAAGATATTCTTGCAACGTAATCCGACATTCGAAGGCCAAGTTTCCCTTGGCGGGCACAGTTTGGGTTCGTTGATCCTCTTCGACTTGTTAGCCCACCAACCACTCGTATCCAATCAGGAACCTGTGGACGACATACTCGATGAGGTATACATTGAGTGGCTTATATTATTGATGATCAATGCGTACATTGTGATTGTGTTTGCAGGAAGCGGTCAGCTACGTTTCTGATTTGAATGACCCAACGGTTGAAGAAGTCTGCCAAGTCCTTCAGCTTGGAGAACATCTAGTGAAATTTCAACGTGAGCAATTCACTTTCAGCGATTTGCTTCTGCTCTCGGAAGAGGATTTGGCCAGCCTTGGCTTACCGATGGGACCACGCAAGCGTCTACTGACCTATTTACGTGACTTGGAAATACGACGTGCTAAATTGAAGCAGGTGCAGTGGATGTTTACGCTAGTTTCGACACTTCCGGGTGCCATTTGACAGCATTGCTTTCAGCGCAGCGCATTTATTTGTTGCCGAATTCTTTGTCGCAGTTGTTGTTGACTTGAATTTCTTGATTGTTTCGATATTACTGAATTCATAAAACAGGAAGACGGAAATATCCCTGCGCACGATTCGACAGTAAGTTATACAATCGGCCTGGCGGGTACAGGACAACCGAGCATATCCTATCCACTACTTGATTTTCATCCAGCTGCTTTCTATGCCCTCGGTTCTCCTACTGGTGAATGTCTAACTCTATTTTTTAAATCTCATCTTTCTATCGATTAACTACCGTCTTCCTAATTGATAGATATCAATAATTTGTGAAAAATTTTGTTTTTTTTTTTTTAAATCCGTAGCCATGTTCGTGACGGTTCGCGGCATCGATTGTCTGGGCGAGGATTTCGTTTTACCTACTTGCCCGAAATTTTACAACATCTTCCATCCTTATGATCCCATAGCTTACCGTATAGAGACGCTCATCGACGTCAATATGGTAAACGTGCCACCTGTCATCATACCGCACCACAAAGGCCGGAAACGCATGCACATAGGTATATAGCGGTCAATTTAACGTTTCCTTTTTCTAAGCAGCTGACGGTTTCATGTATTCCGATGTAACAGAATTGCGTGAAACTATGGCGAGGTTCAGCGCGGACATCAAAGAAAGATTCTTTGAATCATTTCGTTCAACGTGGAGCACGGTGCAGAATCTAACAACGTTTAGGTCCTCAATGCCATCTGGCTACGAAGAGGAACCTCAGTGCACGGTAAACTGGAGCTAGCCCACAAAAATTACTAGAGAAATTGTTTAAAAATAAAAATAAAAATAAATGGATCGATTCGTTGCAGCAGGAAGACTTGGACACATCGAATTCTGATGAAAGCGCAGCCGCGGAAAAGCCTCCCGCGGTAGAATCAGTCATCCGCATCGGCAAACTCAACGGTGGATCTCGGATCGATTACGTTCTGCAAGAGGCGCCACTCGAGAGCTTTAACGAATATCTTTTTGCTTTAACTTCTCACGTTGTCTATTGGTACAGTGTGACAGCATCATTTTCAAATATCGATCCTACCTCATCATTTCTAATGGATTCTTTTTTTTTTGTTTTTTTCCACGTCAAACAACAGGGAATCTGAAGATACTATGCTAATGATGTTGAGGGAGACTTATGCTGGCATGGACATCCATCCTGATAAATAGCTACGTTCTAGTTTTGAAAATTTTCCTCTTGTATTCTTTAATGACAGTTATGTCAAAATTTATTCGCTTTTCGTTTGTTTTTTGCCCACATTTAATACTCATCGTGCATGGCTGGTCGTGCGTATACAATTATTCCGGGATTGAATTGGATTTTCTTTCAGTTTGATTTGTTTGAAAGCCTGCCGTTGACAAATGACGTCATTTATTCACCTTGAGCGTTGAAACTTGCACTCATCTATAATTTCTTACACCATCGTTCGAAGAAGACCATAGTTCTTTTCTTTTTATCTTGTTGACAGTCTTCAGTTATCTCTCTGTTCGTGTGTATACGCTGCCTCTTTGTTTTGATGTTAGACATCCTCTTCCTGTGGTCAAAGCTTTGTTTATTTCTTTACGAGCTGTCGGATAAGATGACCTCGGCAAGCTTCGATGACGACACCGTACCGGACATTTTGATTTTGGCTTGCTTTGTTTGATATTGTTTCCAAGGGCGACGTTGCTGAACAAAACGACGCACAATGTTTGCTGATTGATCAATCAGCCTTTAAAGGGAAGAGACTGTGGAAGAGGGTCTTCCATCCTCTCGAAATGTTTCACTTCCAACGTTCACAATCAACTCATTATTCCAATGTCCAGCACATCCCCAATCTTTTTGGCGATTCATGAATTCAAATGAGTTCGTGCAGGAGAAGGAAAGCTGCAAGAGACAAGGCATCCTTACGTCCTCCTTCCCGTCTTTCATGAATAATAAGGTTAAGTATTGGCTACCATGATCGGGGTAAAGGGGTCGTTGAAGACGTACTTGATTGCGGGTTAACAACATTTGACTTGACCCAAATATTTTCCTTAATAAAAAGAAGAAGGCGATGACATCGTAGGTTATTTAACACCACAAGTGGCCATCCCTTAGTTTACGCAACTGGAACAAAACTGAAGCGGTTTCGCTCGCATGCCAGGTGAATTTTCTTGAGGATGCCCCGCAAACAGAATGGAGGCAAACGTACTGTCACGATCGGTTGCTCACCTGGGCTCTCCATCTGGCGCGCATAATGATTAGTGCGGCTAATAAGGTATTGTACATTCAAAGTCAAAATCTGGATAACAGACGTCAAGTGTCTTGCTGGCTATTCCAAATCACCGGCAAGTCCTCTTTTTGTTTTTCACCGTAAAGTTCGGGACTAAGAGGGCGAGACGAATGGAGTTCATGCTGTGCATGATGATAGCTCCTGATTACAAACAACACCAGTTTCCTCTCGGTTTTTTTTGGTGTTACTTATACATGTTAGTCGTACGTACCCATTCAAAGGCATTGCACCGGAGTGGACCTTATATAAAGTCTAATCAAGCCAACGTTAGAGGAAGTCGAATGGATTCATGTAAAAGTGGTCGTTGCGCTAATGAAGCGCCCGGATGGATGTACACACACATATTGTGTGTGTGTGTGTGTATAATCGGAAGCTTATAAAAAAAACTCCGACATTTGCTAGCTGCTGTTTAGCGTTTTACCGGCAATTGTCTTTAGGATTTACAACAGCCAAAGATCACCGTACATCCACAATGAGCTAAATAACCTCATAACGTTTCATTGGTTATATCTTCACAGGTTGCACGTTTCCTTGCATCCTGCTGCGATCTCCGAATTATTACACACAAAATCGGTGTACATGTACATAATAAGAGACTTTTCTTAAACACTGCTCAGTGTTCATTAACCGTTGTATGGCTTAAGGTTGTTTCCTTTATTGTGACCTCTTCTCTTTCAGCCCTTTTGGTTTCTCTCTTTTCCAAAACATATTCGGTCGTTGAACAGCTAAAAACGGGAATAAAATACCGATTTATAGTTAAAATAGTGCACGGTTTCCTGTCTGTATATAGATATGCATTCCGTTTGTATAGATGTAACCGATGTATATTCTCCACCCACGGCACCGTTCGAATCTTATACATGCAAACGACGAAATAACAGAAACGTTTTACCACAGTTGATCACAAGAATGTATGATATTCCGTTTGGAAAAAAAAAAGAAAATGTTACAGCCATTCGGATGCATGCAGTAACCGATCGTGACCGCCATATAATCATCTGCTTAGTCCCTATTCTTTTTTCCATATGTATCGTATAAACATACCAGGTGTAATGTAACCGCTGTAGAGCGAAGGTTTCCCGCTCATGCATATTACAGCACAGGTGATACAGGTAGGTAGCATTCTTTCGTCTCTATCTTTACAGGCTTCAGAGATGATGATGAACGTGTGTATTCATCTCACGTGTAAAAGGTATATGTCTTGTTACGGTGGATCTAAACGTGGGAAATAGATGCATTATGTTAAAATGAATGAAGGTGCTCTGAGTTCGAACCCTTGATAATAAGAAAACATTTCCTTGAACAGGATAAATGCTGACTCAACAGCACTCCCCCCCCCCTCATGTTCCACAATCGTATACGAATGGATTCGAAGAAGTTTCTCGTCATTTGAATTCTTTTGCGCTCAGAATCACATTTCTCTTGGCTGATGATGGAAGATCGGGTACAATAGCTTGAAATTCACGTCTAATTTGAATAAATAAAAAATGCCTAGTATTCCGGCTTTTGTTGAAACAGCAGTTGATTGCTACACATACCAACTCGATTTAGTTGCCTATGTCTTTTATGTAACATTCTGATACATATACAATTTACGTATATTAACGCTATAGCAGTGTTTCGACATGTCGCTGCTACCGGTTATATTAACGACACGCACTGGATGTCTTTCCACTGGGCCGATTAGTTGGTACAAGAAAACGCTTTGCATATAGCCGAGAGCGCATAATAACAACATGTCTTTTATGGCTGTTTTCTCATTGGCCCAGTTACACCCCTTGTTACAGTTTTTAATGGCCGTTCGCGGTGCGTAGCTGTCTTGATCTCATTTCCCCGGCTCTCATGTCCCCGTAAATTATTGTACGCCTTATAATCGGCTATGAACTTTAAGGCCACGATTTCTGGACCTATATACCCCCGCCGGCTTCAACTTCACAGACGAACAGCGAGTTAAAAATTCGAAAAAAAAAAATCGTTCAAAAACTCCCGGAGCGCCTTCCCGTCTTTTGTGTGTACGTCATCCCGATTGGATATTAATAGATCCATAGGACCAGGCAATGCCGAGGAAAACAACAGAGATGAATACATGAATAGTTAGCCAACTATACATAATTCTGCTTGTTTTGTTTTTACTTTGTCCTAGATGCTTCCCTATTTGAATGCATTCGCCTGAGTAACATTAACCTCTTTGTCCTATTCCAGAGTACATGAAAAATTGAGATTTGAATCGTTTTAAGCCTTTACCGGCCATCCAATTCAGTTTTTTTTTCTTTTTTGTGGGGAAAAACCAAAATAGGAGTGCAGATGATTTTTCCTGTATTGTACTCCTTAAGAAAAATAATAATTTATTCAAGAGAGTTGCAACGCATAAGCTTCTGAATCTTAATGAGAAAGCGGCTGTTTGAGACGAGTCGCATTTCACCCATAACTTGAACGCTCTGGTGTGGAAATACCGCAAGAGCTGAATGGCTTCTCAAGTTGGTTATACATTTCGGAATTTTTGGCTACATGCTGATCCGCCGCAAAGGATTCCAGTTGCCATAGAATTCAGACTATTCGCTAATTAGGCTATATAGCATTATACGTGCTAATCAGCGAAGGACCAAAATAAAGCGTCCAATTTCCTGTTGAATGTGGTCTGTAACACGAACGAAATCGACACCGCACTTGTTTTTAACTTAAACTCGTTCCTCGAATATCTTTAAGTGTTGAATGTTAGTTAGGTTTTTTTTCCTGTTTTATCAATAAAGCCGTTATTTCTATACGCTTGTAAAGAAATTCTCGTTTCGTTACATGTTTCAAATGCAGTTTTGACTTTGTTTATGTACGCGGCAGCACAATGCTAACTGCCTTTAACGCACCGGGATTTGACCCACTGTTTCATGCGATTTCTTTCCCTTTTGGGGTTTGTGTGGAATCCACATAAAGCAGCGCGTAATCTAAATGATAAAAAACACGGCTGGCGTCCGAAGACATAAACGTTTCAACAGCATATGCCCAGCAGAGAGTCCTTCGTGGAGGAAACCATATGGTGCGTGACCATATATCGGCACTTCTTTGACGTTTATGTATAGAATTCGAATGGTGTCAACGTGTCATGCGTTATTAGACAAGAACCGCCAATGACCTCGAGCGTTCAACACGAAAAAAATCGAAATAAATTGCTTTAAAAAAAATAATAAATGAATTTGACCTTAAGTGGAGTCCAACCAGGAATCCAACAGTCATCACACATCATGAGCTAGTTTTTTTTTTGCCCTTATTTGTCCTTTTTTTTCCTCTGTCTTTTAGGTTGTTGTTGCCTCGCAATCTGGTCATTGTGTGTGTGTGAAACGGTTCGTCTAATCTTAGGATCACATGTAGGGCAGGTCTATTCTCTGTCTTTTTCCCACAGTGCGAAAAGACTTTTGCTGCATCATCAAAGAAGAAAATATTCTTATTTTTTTTAAACTACAGTAAGAGTCGACAGGTATATATTTTCATTTTTGCCGTGTTTGATGCTCATCACTGGTCGCAATTTTTTAATGCAGCGATGGGTGTTGACGTCTTTGTTTTCATCGTTCGCTTTCCCTTTTCATGTCTCGGCCGTATCTTTCTTCGTCTTCAACCAAACGATGAAAGACATGCCAACACGACATGGGTCAATGCGCCCGACGTCCGTCACGATATTTACATTATCGGTGAACGTTATCAGAGCTCGGCTAAAAAGGTTACGCCTATCCAACAAAGACGTACCTGCGCAGCAATTGCGGATAGATGACTACATCAGGGCTGTACCGCATTATAGGTTAGGCGTGCGTACATTTGTTCCCATCATTTTTTTGTTTTGTTTTTGTATTTTCTTTCTTCTTCAAAATAATTGTCCTTTATAAGTAGAACAAGCATATGCAAATGGCTTTGAAACGGGTTTCTTCTTCCACATGCAGCGGATGGCCATATATCGACTTGTTTCATCTCACCTGCTCTCTGCTGTGGCGCCCGTTCGTTGTGCTAAAAACAAAACATGTGTCCCGACATGCTATACCCCACCAAAATTTTGTATATGCAAAAATCCATAGACAAACGTGTGTATATAGACACAGTGCTGTGTGCTTTATCAAAGGCACGCCCGTTTTGTTTTTGGTGTTTTGAGGTGTAGCGGTATTTGCATCTCTGTGAGGAAACAAATGGGGTGAAGAAAACCACAATAAACAAACATGGAGGTTTCTAAAAATGTATGAATACAACAGACATTGTTTGATCTATGTTCGGTTGAATGCAGATCTATACATAGAAGAACAGGGACTAATAAAAAATCTATTATATTCGTCTTTTACATATCCTTTCCGGGAAGATTTGCCGTACAGGGAACGCGGCCATCATCATGATCGTTTCTATATTATTCTACAATTTTTTTTTTCTTTCCAAATAAAACTTTAAAATTCTTTTTTTTTGGTGGGAGTATATACGACGATAGTCACGAGAAAGAAACAAAAACACAAATTCTCCTTAAACTTTCTGAATAACTAAAAAGGGACCCCGTGCCTCAGTGCATTTGGGCTGTGCGCATCGTATATGCGGACTGTCATATCATCTCGGGCTGTCATGTTTCCAACGGATTCAGGAATCCTGTCGAGCGTAACAACTAATAAACCAAGCAAGACTATATACAGCGGGAAAAAAAAGAAAATATCCGATCCGACTATATGACGCTCACCGCGGCCATCTTACTTCAAGCTACGCGCAATAACCCGACGCATATTTTCTTTTCAAAAGTAAATAAATATGAAGACATAGCTTACGTACTTTCTCATCATAAGTTGTACACGTATAAAGGTATGCATTATGTTGTTATCATACAGCAGAAGAAAAAAGATGGTGATGATATGCGGTTTTGCAGCAGAGTGGTTTCTTAAATTTCTTTAACTTGAGTTTTATACCAGCAGAAGCCAAATCACATTTTGCGGTGGCAGTTCGTAATCGGAAATTGTTGGGCTCCCCGCTGACAGGACGTGGACGACATCGTCTAATTTTTGTAAAGAAAAGCCATCTGGTACATTTTTTTTTCGATGCGCTAAAGAATAAATCTTTTTCATTCTTTTGTACCCAACCGTAATCACGGACATCAAATGCATCACTGAAGCGAAAACAAGTCTTCGATTTAACTCTCCGCTAGTTGACTCCGCGCCCGTGATTTTTTATTTCTCATTCGTTTTTTTTTTTTTTCTTTTTTAATGAGAAAGAAAACGAGAAAACAAACTGGAAAGTATACAAATCGCCTTGAATTAAAAAAAAAAGAGGGGACGAGAGAAGCATTTTATCTCGTAATAAGAATCTAAGGAATGCCGGTTTTTTTTTTTTCTTTTCTGTCCTCTTAGACATTGTATCTTGTATGCGATAACATCCCAAACCGACGTCCTCAAGCCGCACACTTAAAAAGGAAATATTACCCAATCGACTAAAACCAAAAGTTTGTTTAATGTTTATGCAAATAAGCTATTAGAGGTGGTGTCCTCTGTTGCGTAGCTGCTGAACGAGTGAAAATCAACCATCTTTCTTCCTCTTCTTTTATTATGCACCTTACATTGTATATAGTATATAACATACAACAGCTTACAGTGTGTTTTATGACGGACAGAAACTTGATTGGATTGACGTTACCTACTTACATGGCTGAAGAATGTGAAATGAAGATGGATCGTTTGACAATTGCATCATGTTTTTAAAAAAATACTAGGATCAAAAAAGAAGAAAAATGAGGATACGCGGAAGACGACAACAACACAAAAATTATATTAAAGTCTCGAATTATGCTAATCGATGCCTCGCCTTCGTAACTCTCTCGTCAGGTGATCGAAAGTTTTTTTTTTTCCTTACTTACGTATTCATACGAATGACCCGGAAAGAAAAGGGCAGCATAATAGCAACCATTGCCAGTGTGTAATTTTCAGCCGGGCGTCCCGTTAGACCGTTACGCCTTACGTACACGAGAGAATTTTCATATTCCTACATTACATTCGTTTCTTCCTCTTTGCCTTTCCTTCAATTTTTAACATTTTTTTTTCTCCCTTCTCTCATTCGCTTCTTCCACTTTAAGACGGGCAATGACAGGATTGAGCGATGCGTGCAATTTAACCGATTTATGATTGAAGCCGTGGGGACAAATTCTCTCAAGCTCGGAATACCATTTGAATAAAGCGCGTTTTATTTGACTCCAAGGGACGACTTTAGATGCGAACTCTGTGCGTATCCAGTGATGACAAATAAAAAAGAAAGAGTCCACCGTATATAGTGTGTATAGAGTCGTTCGCATAGAAGCTCGAAGCTTTTTCGAGACGTTCAAACAAGAAAAAAAAAAACAAAAGAAACAAAAACAAAGGTCTTGCCAAGCCTTTGAATTTCAATTATAAATTCCCCCCACTGATGTACCATGTATATTTCTTTTTTCTCACTGTTGGCTGCGTGTGTGTGTGTGTGTGTATGTGGCAGTTATTGTGGACTTTTCCCATGCCTCCTTACATCAACATTTACACACGAAGAAACGCTTCCCCCCGCCAGTTCAAACACCGCACTACGTCGGCGAGAGGCAATACATCTATACGGCTGAAAGAACAACTTTTTTTGTTTTCTTATTCCTCCTTCTTTTTTTTTCAAACGTGAAAATACAAATAACAGTGTATACGTATATACGCAACCCAACAGCGGCATTCAATCGACTATAAGCCGATAGTATTAGAGGTCGTAGCCTTTGCACCCGGCTATACAGCACTCAGCATTCTTCCCCGTTTTCGGCATTGAATATAAATATCTCTGCTGCGCGCACCTTTTGAAACGAACCCCGAAAAGCAAAAAAATCAGACGGGAGAAAAAACAAAAAACAAATAAGAATGAATAGACAAGGAAAGGTCTCGACAAAAAGGAACAGAAATAAAAAGGGTTCTAGTCACGAAAGCCGAGTGCTGCGTCAATGACGTGAAATGGCGTACGTATGTATCTATAGACATTCGTGGAAGCGAGATATCAATCGTTTTGACACGCGCAGTAAGTATATATAGACGATATATGCGATTTGAAAGTGTAAAAGGAAAAAAAAATAGAGTTTAACTGATGCAATTTTCACAAAATGATTTTTGGAAAAAAAAAGAAAAGAAGAAGAGAGGGGCGGGGTAAAATCAAATGATCGTGAAGAGTGGTGGCTCTGGCAAATATTCGTGACTACGGCCCGCGGTACAACTCGAAAGTGGTAATAACTCGTCTGGCTAATCATTTCGGTAAGCTGGTGAACCTTGAAATTGCAACGCGGCGAAGCATCATCATCATCAGCCATCGAGTATCCGCTGTCTTATACATTTTCTTCTTTCGTTTTTATGTTGTATGAAAGCAGACGTATATATCCGTACATTCATCGTTGCTAACCACCGATTCGTGAATATTCCAATGGTGAGGTTAGAGAGTACACGTATACACGGTATAAAGTGTTGCTGTCACGTACCAAGTTTCTGACGTATCGTCTGTGAGCGTAGACCCATCGTAAGATGTGAATGATGAATATAAGAACGCTAGACATAATTGTGCCGTATTACGTATGCATTAGCTTGTATCATAACCAAGTCGTTTTTGTTATAAATCAGCATCATCGCGTGGCCATTCGGCCGCTTCCGCTTAACTGTGAGGGCAGCGTGAAATGCAGTTAGCATATCGCCATCGTTTAAATGCTTAGGTATATAGGGCTGCATGCCCCTCGACATTCTAAAAACATTTGACAGACGTGTTTTTCACCTCTACATCTCTGCTGGTTAATGATGGCTCACCCAGGGCCTCCCTTTGCACGCTATATTTTATTGGACTGAAAAAAAATAAATAGGGATCAGGAAGGGCTATCTCAAAGAGATGATAAAAGTATAAGAATACGATGTGTAACACACGTATAAGGAAATAGTATATATGTATATCTGCGCTGAGGCTCGTGATCAAAGCATATAAATCCTTGCTCTGTTATTCCTTTCTCTCTCCGTGTTTTTGTGATAGCTTCAAAAAGAGAGACCCGTTCTTTTATCTTTCCTTTCTCTCCTTTGACTGGGACGAGTCTGATCTCAAAAGCCGGTTGTCTTGTTTGCCAATAAAACCAAATAAAAATTATGTACATAAAAAGAGAGCCTGGCTTTTTAATGATGGGTCTCTATCGAGTCGACCACACGGGCTGGCAAACAAACAGCCCCGTTAGATCTTGAAAGCTTTACAATTTTTTTGGTATTGTTATAAACCTTTCCCTTTTCCTGCTGAAGTAGAAAGCTGCTGAAGAAGAACATCGTATCGAGTTAAAACGACTGGGAATTGATGAAACCTGATCGCTGGAACATTTTTTTTCTCCCCTCTCCGTTAGAGATAGTCAACTAACTAACTGCGATGCGCTCTCTGCTGTATAGTATAGTATAAGGCGATTGCAGCACTAACCACGGTGTGTTTAATCTTATATAAGAGGAAATAATACAGCAGAAATTTGAAGCTCGTCGTGGTGGTGGGTCGCCATTTCTCTGAGATGATTGTTCCATCCTCTTCGCTCTCCTCTGTTGTTTTTGCTGGTTGACGTGATGGCGTTACGGTGTCGGATTTTCTGAACTTTCAAAAATTTTCCAAAGGCGTTTGATGACAGTCGATATACCCCCCCTCAGCTTGTTGGGGGGTTAGAAATGCTCTCCACTTCCCTGTTTTCTTTTAACTATAAACATTTTTTCCACAAAAATTTTTCTTCAAAAATAAAATATGGAATAATGTGAAACAAAAAGGGTATCCCGTTGCGGAGAGAGATTTTTCACCCCTCCTATAATAGTGTCTGGTTTCTTTTATAGCCCCAACTATAAAAGACGGTGAAGTCTTCATTAACTACAGAATGACGTCTTTCTTTTCTTCTAAAAATCCGCTAAGGATCATTCATCATTGGTTGATTCGAATCGCGGTTTTATATATATACGAAAATCTCTCGCAATGTAGGAGAATGGCGGTTCCTCTCGGCAACAATATGAATAGAGACAAGGAGGGTTCGTCTTTAGTTAAGAATCAAATGAAAACAGCGGCATCCCCGGCTGCCTTTCTTGAAAATAAGGATAGATCTATAAGAATGTGAGATGGTACGAACGAGAGAGAGAGAGAGCGAGAGATATTTTATAATTACGCATCACCAAAGCGCACGGCTGACTGCCGCCGCCTTCCTTGAAAGAAAAGTGTTGGGAATAGGCTACACCTCGATGCCTCGCCCATTAATTAAAGACTCGCTGATTAAAATCGTTTGAATTCTTTTTTTTTTGCTCCAGCCTTCTTCTCGGATTATGCGCAAAAAGTTTCTACATCATCTTCATCAATCGACAGAGCCCAGGGATTTGCTGTCTGCGTTATACAAGAGACGTGAAAGTCTGGGGATTTTATTCTTTTGATAATTAGAATTGAGTGGGGAAGAAAAAAATATACGCAAGTGGACGAGTGGAGCTCGGGACAGTTTCTAAAATATAGAAACCTCTTGTCTTTTCAGCATTGCATGAAAAAGTGAAATGGGAAAAGAAGATGGGATATAGGACGCAGGATATCCCGTTATTCTTTTTTTAAAAAAAATGCGCGGATAAATCCGTTGAAAGTTTGTTGGAGATGTACATCACAAAGTGCTGACGATGCAAAGACAGGGTGGTGCTGCCACTCAACTATATCGGGTTGCCTATCGATCGCTTGTTGGCTTCCCCTTGTGTGTGCTCTCTGTACAACTCTGAAGTTCCCGTATCGAATAGAAACTTAAAAATAAGACGTTTGATTGAGTAGAAATCAAATTACAAGGAAGGAAGTACAAGTCGACTATATAGACTGGCACTTTGATACACAAGTTCAATCCCATATACCATTTCGCAGAAGTATTTTTCTTAAAAACGAGACATCAAATAAAGGAAGAAGGCAAAAAAAAAGAAATCTGCCGATTTTCTCCTGTATAATATGCAAATGTTTTCGATCAAAAGAGCAGCGCCAGCAAATGGCATCGAATGCCAATAATGGCAAGAAGTGAGGAGAGAAAGAGAGTCTCGGATATTACATTCTTGACCTGACTGCTATATGCCCTCCCCAACTGTACACAGCAGCCAATGTAATAAAATAATCATGCTAAAATTTCTTTTGGCCCCTTTAAACTCTTTCCTGTTTATAAGAAATACATATATATTGAGAATTTGAGCCGAGTCGGAGCTACATCATATACTTATATCTGGCCCCCACAATCGCCTATAAGTGTATCCTCTTATTATTTCTCTTTCTTCTTTCTGCTGACTATATTTTAATAGAAAGTTTGCCTTCTAAACGCTGAACGCCGGAGGAGTCGATCGGCCGTGATGACGCGATTGAAAAAGTTGAAAGGCGAACGGTCACGCCACGACTCTGCCATGCAAATCCCAATAAAACACGAGACATTCGACGCTCTTTTTTTCTTTTTCTTATTCGGCATGTTAGAAAGTAAGTGTGTGTGTTTAGTTACGTCTCATGATCAGACGGTGTGTATTTAGTGTGTCAGATGTAAGCAAAAAAGAAACAAGAAGGATCGAAGAGATGTGTAGATTTTTGCATTGTTATTCTTTTTGGCTATGCCCGAGCCAAAACGTAGCCTATAGACGGATTGATATAATAGGTCCCGGTATTTTTTGGGAAAGACACGACCAATATCGGCACGATATCGTAGTACATCTCTGCGTGATGTAATAAATGCAAGAAAAAGTTGGGGCTCTTCTTAAGAAACCTCTATACAATATAAACATTGTTTATGTGTTCATGCATTTTTACACAGGGACGTGTACGAAGAAACAAGTTAAAACTTTCTCCCCCCTTTTGATTTTCGATCACGAAATATAAGAAGAATCAATCGCAAATATTTATAGTGCGCTTATGTGTCTACGTGTTTCATCGTCCTTGTTCGTGATCATCAATTCGTGGAAAACGGGGGGGACAATGTTTGTTGAAAGAGCTTTTCCTTATATTTCCGAACACACATCGGTGGGTGTGCGTCAATTCCTATCAAATTCAATCATCAAAAGCCTTTATAAATATATACCCAGCGATTTAAAAATGGATTCCATGTGTGTGTGTGTCAACAATAAGACCCATCTGGGCACTTGTACAGTTAGTTTTCATTTATAGCGTTCCTTATTCCACTCGACTAGAACCTCTTTTCCTCAATCCTCTGTACGTTCGGAGGCAAAATCAACATGTGAGGGAGAAGAGGTGGCGTATATGCAAGAAGCCTAAAGGATCATAAAAGATTAGTGCATTTATATACTAGTTATAGATATAGAGGCCCTCGTTCTTCTATATACGTGCACCTACCGTATACCAAACATATTTTTCTTTCTTCTCAGCATATAGAAATAGAGGTCGAACGATTGCTACCGCTGGGGGGGTTAGGGTCGCCCCTTTTTTTTCTTTCGGGGTAAGAAAAAATAAAAATAAAAATGAAGAAGTGTGAAGGTGGCAAACGAGCGACTCCGGCCAAAAAAGAGAGGGGGGATTCTTTTTTTTCTGGAACAGCTCTCCTTATGTTGTGGAACTTTTTTGAAAAGAAGAGGGGAGGACGGACGTCGGTTGTTACTGCTAGTAAATGTGGTATAGAAAAGAAGCACGCATTGACCTTCCCTCCGCCTCCCTCTGGCACCTTGTCTCTATTCTTCGTCTGTTTTTTTTTTTTGCTTGCGTTCTCTTCTTTTATTTAATCACCTCTTTGCCATCTAATCTCCCGCTAGAGATCAGACCACTACACGCACAGGCAAGCCTCTCTTTTCCTCCCTCTCGGCTTTTCATTCTCTAGTCGTCTCTTTTGCCCTCTGGTACGTATCGCCTAGCCTTTTATATATATATATATAAATATAAATATATTTTTTTATTATTCTGTGTATAGAAGAGAGCGCGAGCTAAAGGCAGTGCGAGAGAGCCAACAGGATGAGGTACGCTGGAGAGCCAAAGGGCCCCAGCAAGAGTGTGGAGGTAGATATAAGGAGACACTATAAACACACACACAGACGACCAAAACGAGTTTTCCTCACGTTGGAAAGTTAGTTTTTTTTTTTCTTTCTTTTCTTTGCATCAAGGCAGCCATGTTCTTTTTTTTTTGAACCATTCCAGCCCGTTTATATATATATTTTTTCTCTTATCCCTCCGGTCCCTTCCCCTCTAAACATTTTGTGTGTTGCTCTTGTGTTTTGTTATAGACTTGGGGACTATGCTTCCAACTCTGTGCTTTTCATTCAAGCCATAGTCTTGTTTTTTCTATATATCCTTCTTCTTTCTATTCCATTTTCTCTTCTTTCTCTCTCCTTCACACACACACACAAAAAGGGACCCTCAAGAGCACAGCTCCGGATAGAGCTGCTGGAACACTAGAACGTGGAGAGAATTTCTTTGAGAACCATCTTTCTCTGAAATTCTATTCATTCTTTTCGATATATATACTCTCTTGTCTGTGTGGCCAGCAAACCTGGCACCCGATACTCAAGTCTCTTTTTTTCTCGTCCACATGTACATGTCAAGCTGACCTTTTCGACATTGCATTCTTCTATGTACATTCGATCCATTTCATTTCCCTCCTTTCGCAAACGCTAAAAAACAACGATGATCTTCACCTTGCAAATGCACACAAAAAAAAAACAGATGGCCACGAAAGTATAAACGAGGATGAACGAGAAAAATACGATGGATCGAGAGCATTATGCATTCTGCATATTCAATTGATAATTCCAATTATGGTCATTGACTTTCTCATGCCAAACAGGGACCCCCCCCCCCTTTTTTTTTAAACTGCATTTGTGTATAGTTATCACGGCGGTTTTGTGTGTGCATACATCTATTTCTTTTTTTTTTTTTTTTGCATTGTTTGTGTGTGTCTTTTCTCGGTTTGCTTTTACTTTTGATGTTTACGTATGGGTGTGCCCGTGTGTCACGTCCAATAGCCATATATGTATTTCGTATATACGTATACCCTTATACATAATAACTACATAATGTGCACCTACTGGATAGACCGGGCGGGACTGGAAGGCAGTCCAGATTGACGAGATTTTCGTTTCAACGATATATATACGATCAGCGAAACGGGGGGGTTGACTGAGCAAATGCGCTAATGCGCATGCACAACAGAAACAAATCATCGGCTTCAACGAAAGACAATCGCTTTTTCTCACGACTCGTTTCGTTTGTTTATTACAGGCGTTCTGCGCGTTTCGCGTGAACTCTCAGAAAGAAACAAATTTTTTTCTTTTCATTAAATCTCTCTTTAAAATAAATCGTGGAGAAAGGGGAAATTTTCTTTGGCTGACCAATGGGGGAAAACATTCCAATATACAATCGCCTATATAAGGTACACATCACTCGGCCACTCGGAATAATAACTCTCTTTCTTCTTTTGAATTTTCTTATTTTCCTCCAACACTTTGACTATAGAGATCTAGTAGAGTGTAGCAAAGGCCTACTATTTTTGTTCGTGTATAGTGTATACACACATATATACTTTTGTAAAAATCCATCCAATTTCACCGTGGGCATCAATCTCCCCTTTTTTCTTGCTTGGCCACCATCGACTGAATATATCTTTTCTATCTCCCTTCAAAAGAAAAGAATAAAAATATATTTATTTAAACTCCATCCCCTTTTTCGTTCTAATATGAAAAAAAAAATGCCACGCTTGAAGCCAAAGTACAACAACAACAGAAATAAAAAGGAAATTGTATTTTTTCGAGAGAGAGAGAGACAACATATAAGAATATATGACATTATTGGATCGCATTCTTTCGCTTGACGCGTAGTGTATCAATCTCATTTTGCCTTGACTCCAACTCTATTTTTTCATTTCCAAGACATTTCTTTAAGGTTTCTTCCCTTCTTTTTACACAGTTGCTCACTCTTGCCGTGTGTCTCTCTCTTCCACCACTTGTTCCTCTCGTCTGTCCCCCCCCCTCCATTTCTGGTTCGCTCTCACTCTTCTGTAGAGACTTGCCAGAGAAAGAACGTAACGTGTTTCTCTCTCTGAAGCTTTTGATTTTGTTTTTTCTCCTCGTGGCAGTTCCTTGTCTAGTGCAAGAAACAAAAAGAAGAGGAAGAGTTAGCAAATTGATGGTCACTCGGTGGAAGAAAAACGCCCATCTTAAAAAAGAGTTTAACGTGTGCAAACAAAACGTGTGTGAATAATAAATTTCGAGTGAAACAAGTGACTGCAAAAACGTTCGCATCAGTTGCGAATTCATTTATCCCAGTGGAAAGAGAAGAATCATTGCAGACGACAAGTGAGAATGATAACAAGCGTTTCGAGCACGTCCATCTGAATTGTTTCGTTTTCTTCAGAAACGAAAACAAAAGAAACGAAGAACAATAATCGTAGTGAATAATCAGGACATGGAAACAAGTGAAAACTGCAGGTGCAGTCCGAACACAAATTGCTAAGCAACCGAAACTGGCCAAACAGGATGTGACAGTGATGTGACATTTATAAGTTCCCTATTATTTCTCTCGCTGATCCGTTAACAAACTAGATAACTGGTCTAATTTTATTGTTTTCAATTCACCCGTTCCACCCAGCCACTTGGCAATTAGCCGATCACAAACGGAATCATCGTCCTAATTTATTTTTCTTTTTTTGTTAAAGTTCGTTTGACCAACGAGTGTATCCGTGTTTGTTTTCGCCTCGGCAGTTTGTTCCAGCCTAGCCCGGCCAGCAACCAGTGATAGAAATTTAAGACAGGCCGTATGTGTGAGTGTGAAAACAAACTAAAAGTTACAACAAACAAATTGAGAATTTGAAAGAAGCCATGGGCAATGCACGAGAAATCCGGCGGAACAACGAGGCGGCCCTCGGTCCAGCACCGACCGAACCACCTGCTCTACCTCCACGACCTCTGGTCGAGAATATCCCTAGCAACGCGAGAGTCGTTGAAAATCAAGACGCAGGTAAATTTATGAATTACGTCTTTCCCTTTTTTTTTCTTCTAATTTTGTAGAAAAAACAAATTCCCCTCCGGCTGAAGAAAAGCGAAAACTTTCAAACGATTTTTCAAAAAAAATTCCTCCCAAACAAATTGCGGTGCCCTTTCTTTCTTTACGTTTTTCGTTCATTCCCTACCTTAATACGACATAAAGAGGAAAGCAAAAAATCCCCTCATCAAAAGCGTTAGCCGTTAAGAATGTCATTAAAGTCTTTCGCTTATGTCCTAGACACGAACGTATTGTTGTTGTTGTTGTTGTTGTTTTTTTTCCGGGGGGGAAGACGTCGGGAACATTTTTTTTTGTTTTGTTTTCTTTACAACAAGTCATATAAAAAAAAAAGTTTGTATCGTTCGTGTGTTTGTATAAAAATAAGAAGGGGAAGGGCGGTGTAGGAGTATATAGGGAGCGCCGCTTGCGTGAACACAACGGGAGAGAGAGGAAAAAATCTTGCGCGTTCGCATAATTCGCACGACGACTTCTAATTTGTTTATTATTATTTTCTGCAGCTGAGTTAACTAAAAAAAAAAAACAATAATTAATTTTTTTTTGGTTGGCCAACTTGCTTAAGTCGTTTTTTTTTTTGCTCCGCGTGACGTCTGATGAGCGTGAATAATTGAAGACGCCCTGACGAATGCAAAGGTAAATGAGGTCACGTGTTTACTTGTTTCGACGCTATATTATTCCCCCCCCCCTTATTTTTTTGTTCTTCAACTAGCGTTCGTAACTCAATGGAACCAACCTGACCAGTCTCATCATTTTTTCTCGTCAGTTTTGATTTTCAGAAAGAAATGTGTTTGTCTTCACTATTTCCAAGATAAGATTCAAGAAAAAAAGACTTGGTTCGTCTAGCGGCAGCTGGCAAAGTTCCACGTCCTCACGCCCTTTAAGCGGCCAACAAAAAAAAAACGAACGAACGAACGAACGAAGTAGACATATATCTTTTCTCACGCCATTTGGTTCCGTGTTGGAGAGTGAACGACGTGGGGCCAAGAGACGCACACAGAAAAAAAGGGATTTTCGTACGAGAGCGAGACCGACACAGTCTGACGGCACAAAAGGGGAAAGAAAGAGATAATAGTTTATGTTTTTTCAAATGTACTTTTGAAGTTAAAAAAGAAAAAAAAAAGGGAAAACCTGCTCAAGGGCAGCAAACAGAAAAAAAAAATTGGAATCCATTTGTTGTTGGAAAGTCAATGGGAAAAAAAAAGAGTTCCAGCTCGAGTTAGTATTTTTCAGCTTTTGTTTTTTTACTTGGTTGCTTTTTTAACCGTGGGGTGCGTTCACGATGAGGTAGGGGGGCGTCCGTCACGCAGCTCGTCGGTGATGACTTGGTCATTCGTCACCGTCGTTTCTCGTTCAATCGTCCCGTTCTTCTTTTTTTCACGACGCCTTATTATTATTATATCCTGATGAACAAAAAATCACGCTCCAACGGGCCAATGACGCCACTAGCCAACGATGAGAGTTCCAGACTTTCGTCTCGCAATAGCGCTCGCGGGATCCATTCCATGGCATTTTCCACACGACTGGTCAAACTAATAACCCCCCCTCTATTTTTTGTTGGCGCTCTTTTTCAAGAAATTCAAAAAACAAGAAAATGTTAAATGGAATGAGCTGTTGATGGAACGACAAACTCGCATTTGCACTGGTGTACACTCTTTTTACGACGTGTTCCACGTAAACATGACATTGCAGATCCGCTGAAAGCTTCAGCACTTTGCGCGTTGTTTTGTGTGTGTGTGTGTGTGTGTGTTAAATTGCACCGTTGGGAGAGCAGCGAATGTTCGGCTCCCTGATACTTGTTTGGTTTAGTGACTTTGGCTTCTCTCCGCTATAAAGGGGTTCGTCATTGAGCGCAAGTCATGGAACGCCGGTCATGACATCCCCCTAGTGACGCTGACAAATCTCTGGCCGCCGCGTGCGGCTGTGTGCACGGTCAAATGGACGACAAAAATACCCACTTAACTTTAGAAAATAGGAAACATTGTGTAAACTATAGGAAAAGAGGAGGAATATTAGAGGAAAGAATAAGAGGGGAATAGATTTTTTGTATAAAGAACTTTGTGCACGGCGTTTGAGACAAACTACTAATCGATGCGTATAAATTCAGCAGACATGTCCCGCTGTATGCTAATGTTATACCTCTCGACTCTCACCTTTTCTTGAACCTTTTTAAACGAGACCCTCGTGGCTGTTTATATTCGTACCACCGGGGCTCAATATGGCCATAAGAAAAAATCTTTAGTCCCCTCTTCATCCATTCGTGTCTGTATATGGTCTGCATTCATGCCCCCCCCCCCATATGTTTATATTTATACATGTATACTATGTACCTCATTAATTCTGTTATTTGTTGTTGTTGTCTATTGCTGAATGCGCGTGGCAGCTTCAAACAACAATTGCAACCCGTGCAGCAAAAAATACGTGATGCTGTGCGCCGCTTGCGGTGGATTGGCCATCATCCTGGGCAGCTTGTTCGCCGTCCTCTACGTCGTCCTGCGCTCCTACACTTCGTCGTTGCACTATTTCGAAACGGTGCCTTCCTACGTCGCTTCAGTCTCGGTAAATCTTTTTTTAAAAGAAAAAAATTCAATTCCCGTTTATTAAATGTATGCGTTTGCCGGGCGGACATTGACAGTTGATCGTTACGGGACTTTTGATGCTTTGCTTCGGATGGAGACGAAACCGTTTCGGATATCTGGTAAGAAAACTAATTAGATCTTATTATATTTTTTTTCTTGGAATATTCTTTTTCCACCTTATTTGGATGCTTCCTCACGTTGAATCCTTGTGTGATCTCATTACCCAGTCGCGTCTAGAACTCTGCGGGAGTTTTTTTTTTTTTTGAAAAAGTTTTTTTTTCCTTTTTGGTATAGATTTTTTATGGAAGCAAAAACTTTGATGGCAAGTTGCATTCAGGTAACTCTTGCATTCGAGTGAAGAAATAAGAAAACAAAAAAAGGTTTGGGGGTAGCGAAATAAATGAACGTAAAATGAATCATTTTCATGTTCATTGGGGTAGGCATCCAATCGTTCAACGGGACTTTCTGGACGAATGAGGGGCATTAGAAGTACTTTTAAAAGCAAACTAAAGGAAGGGGGAGGATAATGTTAACATTTTAAAAAGGGCAAAAATACGCACACACTCGACGACTGAATTTAAAAAATGATACGTTAAGGCTGATTATATCGGCAATTTATGCGTGACCAAGTTTTACCAACTATTCATTCCCTCGCCGGGGGTGAACTCGTCGGTCTCGAGGTTAGCACATAAAAAATGTTCCTTTTTTCCTTTTTATCTCTGGCGTCTTCCTCTTTTTTTCAGTTGAAAAAAAAAGTGAATAAAAACCTAACGAGAAAAAAACACGTTCAAGGAAACAAGTCGTGAGCTGTTGCCTTGATTTTTGTTTCTCCTCCCCCCCCCTTATTTGAAAATTTCACGGTACTACTTAGTTAACTTTTTTCTTTACACAAACTACTTGATTGTGACATTTTTTGAAGAAGGGGTTCCGAATTATCTTTATGCAAGCCCCGTATACGTGATAGCGAAAGGATAACGGTGCGCATATTTTCAATATAAATCAAAGACGTAGCGCGATTCTCTTTCCCCAGTTCGGGAACCGCACCCTAAAAAAGAAAAATCAGATTCTACAAAAAGGGAAAAGACAATCAAGTTTTACAAAGTCACGAAAAAAAAAGTGAAACAAAAGGTGAATATTAATCGTGTGGCATTTTCATCATATTTGTTTCACACGACCTCCCCATACAGCCGGGAATTTGTGTGTGTGTGTGTTGACAAAATATGTGAATTTTCAAACACTCAGTTCACACGCCACTTCGAAGGGCCTTTTAAAGCTCCCGGAATCCAGTATTCCTGTACAGGTGTGGTGCACGTCTCTTTGTGTTGTATAGACGACCTTTGGGCTCACACGCGAAAGGTATCCGGTTCTTATAAAAGAGTCTCCAAACTTGTACAGTTGGCCCGACTTATGGTTCGTGTTAGCGCCGCTCAATCTTTTCGTATTTATTCTCAATCATCATTAAAAAAACCAATTGCTATAGGCTATCCCCCCGCACGTTTTGTCTTTGACAGTTCATTCCCATCATCATCGATCTGTGTGAGGTCGGCCTCAATTTTTTTTCTTTTCTTCCTTTATCCTGCAAGCTCGTATAATTCCTTATTCAGCGGTTGTTTTTTTTTTCGGGACCCGCACTCGTTGGTTTCCTGAAAAAAAAAGGAATGTTCTAACAATTTCATGTTTACTACACGAGTGGCTTATTTTTGTTTCCCTTTTCTTTAGAGTTTGCCCATGGAGAAAATCTTGAAAGAGAATTTTTTTTTTCAAAGTCGTGGGTGGTTTAAATAACGGAGACAAGTTTGTAAAATAAAAGGGAGGGAAATGGCGAATAATAGTTGTAATAAAAAAAAGGGCCATGAAAAGATAACTATGGCGTTTTTTATTTGAATGCAATCGCGACAAACATGTCAATGGCAAGGTTTTCACCTTCGTTTCAAAAAATCAGAACAATTTTATATTTCGAATGGATTGAAGCGCTTGAGGGTTACAACCAAATATTTGAAATGATTACAATAATTCGCTAATTCTAATATTCCAAAAAAAAAAAAATTCTTTTGTCCTTGTTTATGTATCTTCCTGTTTTAATTCTTTAACTTAATTGTTTGTTTTCTTTTTTTGGTTGTGTGTTTCGTTTTGCGTGTGCGGTCGGACACGGTTCGTCTAGGTGAAATTATGCGGGGCGTGCTGCCTAGTGTGCGCCGTCGTGTGCGTCGTCATCACCGTGACGACGACAGTGGTGCATATGAATCGGCTGCAGACGCTGCGTGAGTGCGTTTACAACGCCCGCGGCCGCTCGTGTACCTGTTTCACAGGTTCGTCCGCAGCCATAAGAGGAGGAGGAGTTGCCAATGTCAACGGCCAGCAACAAACGGCCGGAATTGTTCCCCTCATCGATCCGACTCACGATCAAGGTAAATTGTAAATGCATTAAAATCATTTTTTTTGGGGGGGGGGGTTTTATCTTCAAAGAGTGAAAAATGAAATCTGTGAAATCACACAGACAGATGACGTAGATGAATGGGCTTTTAAGAAAGAAAAAAAAAAGGAGGGAGGAGGAGGAGGAGAGAAAGAGAAGAGGAACTTTTCTTTTTCAAATTTTTTCCTACTTGCTCAAAACCCATTAAAGAAAAATATTTTTTTAACTGTTGACGATGGGTTGTATGAAGCGGTGCACAATCGATCGCTCGCTCATCCGACGGTTTTCGTTGCGGATCCTCTGCTTTCAAGGTTGTCTTTTGATGAAACAAAAAAAAAAGAAAAAACCCAGTCACAGTAGTTGAATCAAGCAGACTTTTTTTTGTTGTTGTTGAAAATGTCCATTTCATTTTTTTTCTTTTCATGGAAACGTCAAAAAAAATTTCTCTTTTCTTTTCACGTCGCTGCAATTAAGACGACGTCTAACAAAACAAGAAATGAAAGTGAAACGGACGCAAACTAATTTTCCATGCAAAACGCAAATGACAACGAATAAGAGAAAAGAACTAAAAAAAAAAATCCATTAAATAAAAAGATTAATTTTTTTTTTTCGGGGTTTTGAAAATGAAAACGAACACTATTATATAGGTAGCGCCAAGTATATCTTTGCCGACACGCCAGACTGCGAAGTCGTTCACGGTGCGCTGTACGCCTGCCTGCGGGCCCTCTTTGGACTTTCGGTCATCGGCATCTTGGTCTCTTTATTCTCCGGAATGCTGGTCTACCAACTCCTCGGGTAAGTTTTTTTTTTTTTTCTTTTTTTTTTTTTTGATATCATCACAAAAGAAAAAGAATGAGAATCTCATTGTCCTTTCTATACGTGTATACCTATCCGACTTCCGTCAGTCGTTGCTGTTCCAAAATCTTTTTATTTTAACAAAAAGGTTTTCGAACATTTTTTTAATGAGATATGACAGGGGGGAAAGAAAAAAAAAAAGTGAGCAAATTCCCGAATAATTCAAACATGTTGACATTTTATTCAAATCAAGTTGTGAAATTGGAATAGTTGAGATTGTAAGAACAAACAAAGAAAAAAAGGGGGACTCCACCCCATCCGGTTTGATTTTTTGGGAGAAAAATATTTTCAATATGAAAAGGACTAGGGGAATGTTGAGTGGTGATTAGAATTTGATTATTTTAAAAGATTACAACGTGTATGCTGTTGGTGGAAAGAATGTCCCAAGTTCGACCGGAATATCAGCCCGTATAAGGGGGTAAATGTTTGAATGTTTAAACACCTCCGCATGAAATCTAGGGTGGTGAATTTTGACGTATCGACTATAGGGCATCCAAATGATGGATGCATCCGATTTGGCCTTAATCCTTGTCGACTTATTCTTTCTCTTATTTTGTTTCCTCATTGCCGACAGGCACGAACGGAAGAAAATGTATTGGGAACAGCTGGAACTGCGAAGCCGCGCCCTATTCCGGCGCCATCATCCGCCACCCTGCTGCGGCTGTTGTCAGGATTGTCGTTTCGCTCCAGCCTCCAATAACCCGATGCTGGCCTGGCCAGCCTGGGACGTCTTGGATGACAGGTAATTCGTCAATAACCCTCTCTCTTACTTGCTCTTTTCATCCGCCACCTACTCGCCTTCGTCTTCGTTTCGCCCATTGTTTCTGACGGATCACCTTCCATCTTTTTTTTCGAACGCCATGGGATTCGTTTCTTTCCTTCTTTTAGAGTAGATGGATGCGCACCCCGCACCTTAACTCATTCGTAGGCCTTTGAAATGAAAAAAAAAAATCTCATTTCATTGTGTTATTACCGTCGTGAATCGGGAAGACCGTTGAACTTTCAAAGGAGACAATCGACTTGATTAAGCTTACAATAAGAGATGACGAATCGTAGCTGAGGCGAGTAAGGATTTAAAAAGGTTAGGTATAGAGTTCAGACGTGAATTGAGGCTAGCAGGATGCTGGGCTTTTTACCTGCTGTATCTACGTTCATTGTGTCTGGGTGTCTGTGCTCATTACACACTGCGCATCCCGCCAGAGAGTTTTGGAAGTTGGTTCGCAAGTTATCTCCAGACTCCCGGCGTGACTGGGAGAAGATCATCTCCCCTTTGGTGAACGTGTGACCCACATGGTAATAAAAGCCAACAGCAACAACAAAAGAAAGAGAAATAGGGAAATTAGGGTCTCTCTCTCTCTCGCCTTGCCCCGGTGATGATTGTTTTGCAGCTCCTTTTTTTCTTTTCTTTTTGACTCTTCAACCTCCCGAGGCCTTCTTTTCCATGTTCTAAAATTACATTTTTGTAGGCTGTTGGATGGCCTCTTGTTAGATGCCGGCATAGTTTCAGATTTTCATTGAAAAAACAGTAAAAGAAAAAAAAAGGAAACTGAGCCAATGCGGAAATGGAAAAGGAAAGGCCCAAGAAAAACAGCTCGCTCTCTTATGAATGGCGTTGTTTGTTGTGGCTCAGAATGCGTGAGTCGATCAGAAGGGGCTGCACGAAGATGGAATCCAACAGTACACGGCAGCAGCCGTAAGACAAGAAGAAGATCGAGAGGCTATACACACACGTATAAATATTTCGTAGCAATTCCGAGAAAAGAATGTTTCTGAACTCGGGGTGCGTCCGCAGCTGATGGTTCCCTCTTTACTTTGTTTCACGGCCCGTGTGCTGGGTTCTTTTTTGTTCTTTATTCTTCCGTTCAGTTTGAGGAATGATCGCTATCGCAACGACGGTGATGAATGCAGTAGACCCGTTTCGTGATGAGTTGCTGCTGGTCTTTTTTTTTTCTTTTCTTCCACCTTCGCAACAGCCGTCCGTTATGAAGGCTGCAAAGATGGGCATACCACAGAGAGAGCCCCAATCTATAGGGGGCATCGCACCAAACTCAGTTAGCCTCCGGACTTTCTTCTTCGTTTTTTTTGGCCCACCATTTTGCTGTGGCGTCGTTTTTGCGTGTAGTACACGCACAGCACCTATAGCGATAATCACGCACGGAAAGACGCGCGTTAAGTGTGTTGTTGACGTCATACACCTTGACGTAGCTGTCCCGGACAACGATGACAAGTCGAGTGAAAATCTCATTAAGCAATTTTTGTTTTGTGTTACACGATTTATTTTTTTTTTCTGGTTTTTTATTGGCAGTTTCCGTTCGCATTTACCCGCTGGCTAGAGCGAGCTCTTTTATTAGCACTTAGTTTATTACTTTGCTTTTATTACGTTTATTTTTTTCTTTTAATCGGACTCGAGTTTCTCTCACGGCAAATCAACCGCCATAGGGAAGGAAGGAATCAACCACTTCGTTTTTCAAATTGTGGCAATCAGTTCTGTCTTCTATTTCATTTTTTGTTTAACCAAAAAATGTTCTTATAAAAAAAAATTAAATATAGTCGTTATGTTGTTGATGCCCACCGTGAAAATGACGAATCGTTGAGAAATGGAAACAGCAACAATTGCGGTTGGGAAAAGCAAAAAAAAAAACAATTGAAAAATGGGAGTCGTTGATGAATTGCATCTCTTTCGTGCCTTGTTCAGCATTTTCTCTTTCGCATTTCTATAACTATAGCCTACGTGTGTATGTCCATACACTAAAATCACGTTATTATTACAGTCGTTACTGGGGTCTTCACGGCGGCAACTTGTACTCGCCTGGACCGTGTGCCAACGGAACGGGCGGCGCCAGCGGACAGGTCAACTGCAGTGGACAGGCGCATGGCGTTAACTCAACTAATGGAAGTTGTCCAGCTCATCGAAGGCCAGCAGCCAACCCGGGATGGAACTGGCTTCCGTGGCGCCCATCTGTTTCAGATAGCAGTGATGTCAGCAGCACCGTACGAACAAGGTATGTAACATTCTTGTCCAGCGGTACCCTTTTTTTATATTAGTCTAAATTAACAATTATTTTATGATTATTCTTTTCTATGACAGGAGGGCAACGAATGACCCTGGACCCGTCATCATAGGGCCAGATGATCATTACGGCTTTCCATTGAGTAGCAACAGCAGCAATTACCGTTCACCCCTGGCATTGACGACGGCCACTAGCCCGGTGACTGGGCAGGAAAGAGTGGCCGGATGGGGCCCTCCGCCACCCTATTCGAGAGGAAGTACGAGCGAACTCGGCTCCATATCAGCATCGACGCCGATTGGGAGCCTTTCGCCAGCTCATCGGAGCCCAGTGTCTACCAAAGACCAGCACGTCGGTCTGGGCTCGTCTTCGACGGCGAGCAGCAGCGCCGCCGGTGGGACAAGTAAAGACAGTTCGTTACGAAAAGATCAGCGAGCCAGTGGCTTCTCCAGCAATTTACCAGCCCGCCAGCAGCAGAACAAGAACATGGTCTCGGGCGTTCACCCGTCGCCAGTCAGCCGAATGAACATAGATCCGCGCCGGATGCCGTGGAGTCCACAAACGGCTGGTATCACCCCCGTCATTCCTAACGGGCAGGGCGGTTCGCTATTGACTCGAAATATTCCAGCGGCACAACAAACAGGATCGCCATCTGGTATGCGTTAGCAACCGTTTTGTGTGTGCATTCGTGCATTATTACGATTGTTACTGTTATTTTGTATCTAGCAATTTTGTTTTTTGTTTTGTTTTTTCATTTGATTTGTCTTCATTCTTTTGTGTTTCATTCCTCCGGGCTTTTGTTCGAAATACCGGTTTTCAGGTAGGAGAGATTTGAGCGGCGGTAATAAACTGGTGCCGGAATCGGAGCTCTACTTCGCTGACACGTCCTCGTATGCCGTGTCAGTCAATCACGACAGCAGCAATTCGTCTGCCATGTACGAAGAAATTCACGGCCACCGGTACGACAAAATCCAGCGCCCCGTGGCCAAAGTCACAAGTATTCGTAGCGGTGGCAAGCCTTGTCAGAGATCCAGCTGGGACGGACAGAACCAACGGCCTCCGCCGGGCGTTCACGCGGGAGGTCAGCCTCGATCGCGACACAGTGCCGACACTGTCAGCAAAGAGAAAATGTTTTCGCCCATCGTTGTGCCCAAGTTCATCAACTGCTCCAACACGACCAGTCAGCAGTCGCACTGGGTACCACCTGGGCAGCCTGAGATGGCCATGGACACCTGTTCGTTCGTTCCTTATCGACGAGCGGCCGTTGTGCCATCCTCCGGCAACGTCGGCGACGCTCGCTTCGTCGAAGGAGAGGTCTACGAAAACGTCACCAACTTGGATTTTGACGAGAAGAAGCCGCGTACGTTGTCACCTGACGAGGAGGTGGCCATTTTAACTAGCCAGTTCCACGGATCGATTGCGGCAACGGACATGGATGTAGAGTCGACTCAGATGGACTCGGAATCGGAGGACAACGATTCCGTTATGAGAGCCGTCAATGTGTAAATGTCACCACAAGTTACCTAATCTATAATAATAATATTTCACTATTTACCGTGCTGTGTGTTTGTATGGAGCAGTGCCATTGTATATTAATATACTGTAACTGTATGTCTGCTTAATTTATTACATTTTTTTTTTATTTTTACGCAGACGTGGTGATTCAACGGTTTCGGACAGACACACCTGGCGAATGCCACAAAGAGTTGGGAGCAATTTGTTGTAGATGAATGTGACGATGTTTTTTCTTAAAGGCACGTGTCTGCCAACTGTTTCACTTCTGTGGGCAGGTTGGGATACTTAGCGATAGCAGCTGTTAATTGCTCGGACGTGATGAGAATATGGTAGACAACGAATTCTTTTTGAACCTTGGAAGACGAAGTCCCTTCAACCGGTCGGATGAACTCTAACGTCTTTAAAAAAGGAACAGTGTACTCCTCGTTAAATACCGTTTTAAAATATTTGCATCATTCGGGGAATTACCTCCAGGTGTTCCATAGCTTTCATCGCGATTTGTCGGTCAAATTTTTGCATTGAGCTGTTTTTCATTTGCTTGGTATACTCGTAGAAGGCCATCTCGTAATTGCAAGGCTCGCCAAAATATATTTTATCTAGGTATTTCATGCATAATAGCTGCGCCAGTCAAAGGAATCGGCATGAATAACAAGTTAGCTAAATGAACTGTCATTACTTAGGTGAAATTTCTCTTTTACGACTTACCAACTGTAGCTCGAGGACAGACAAGCCCTGCAGTTGCAACGTTTTGCAATCGGTAGTTTGAGACTCAATGGCGGTTACGATGTCCTTGGACGACAGGAAAGGATGACTTTCACCCAGACGTGATAACGCGACTAGCTTTAAAGTGGCCGAAGAACAACAGGGGGCCATAAGTTTTTTTTTCCTCTCGTTAGCATTCAATACGTGTGTGATATAACATACCAATATATTCTGTAGTAGGCGCAGCTTCGGATTCAAGTTGAATACTTTCTTCAGTGATCCTTGGACCAGGGGATCTTGTGCAAGATCTTCGGCAGACTTATTCCAGCTTCGCACGTAAATGGCTTTTAGTTCTCGGCTTGGTTGCAGTCGAAGGAGGCTGACAAACGTTTCACTGTATTTTTGGAAGTCAGGCTTTACAAACAAATAGATTTGTCGATGTGAGAATCGAGACCTCACTCTCTTTTCGAACAACGAGATGGCATCCATTCGACATGTTAGTCCGATGACTGCCATTGGAGCCTAAGATTTCAAGGCAAACGATGTTGTTAAACATTTAAGTTTGAAGGGAAAGAAGAATAAAATAGGTCAATACACTAACTGTACCTGAGCAGACTGGCACACATCAAACAGATTGTACAACAAAGTTTGATTTTTATGTTGGCAGAACTGATCAAATTCATCCATGATGAAAATAATAGATTTGGTTGCCTTTCTATCTGCCACTTTCAGTGAATCCAAAAGAAAAGTGAGGTTTTCTAAAAATTTCAGTATTACAACAAAACCATTAGTTATTTAACTATGAGTTCAGTATGGCCCAATGAAATTCACCTGAAAACGAGCCAAATGTTCTGTTGGCTGTTTCCTCCTCCAAAAAGAGCTAAGCATGTTTTTCAAGCATGAAATATCAGTGAAAATTTTAATGCACATAAAATAATACTTTACTTGTCTAGTTATCTCTTGAATGGCTATTCGGTCATCAGTTTGGAAGAAGCCATGCAACTTAATGACAACATAATCTTTTTCAACATCGCAAATAGCTTCCAGATCAGCTATAACACTGTTAATTAACTTGACATTTCACATTTAGAATTTGTTATTCCTTTGTGTTTTTGTTAATTGTGTAACACTGCTTACCATGGTTTTCCCACTTCCCCTGGGTCCAATCAGTAAAGCAGAATTGTTTTCTCCATTTACCACAGTGCTTTTGAGTAGGTTAAATACGTAATTCTTGTGTTCTAGAAATTCATCTGGGATGGCGATACCACAATGAGTGTTGAAAACCATTCGTTCCAATAAAATAGAACGACAAATGTCAGTACAAGATGTCATTCTTAACTCTCTTTTAACACACAGAATTCAAAATCTTGCAGACGATGTTGTTGTTGTTGCCGGAAAATGCGCGCGTATTGCTGTCTAAAGTTTTTATATTCATACATGAGGTGGCAGCACTTATCGTGTTGTCTGCAACGATGTTTCTGTTGTCTCAAACTCAAATGTCAGTTGTCATGTCACTCTTGTCATCAGTAGCAACTAGCAAACGGTTCACGGTGCTCGCGACGTTCCCGATTTCAATATTGAAAAAAATGTTTGCAAAACCGTGAGAGACAAAACGGCCACGTTTCCGAAATATTTTCTGCAAGTTCCATGACTAGTCATAAACATCCAATATTCGACAGGTAAGTCATTTACTTAATTGTGTAGCTGGAATATAAAATAAGTTAAATGTAGATCGTGTTTCTAGCGTTTTAGGATGCTCATTAAGTTTTAAACACAGTTTCATTCTTTCAATTCAAGAATGCTCCTCATCAATGAACATGTTTGAAAAACCCTACTAGAAATGTTTTCCTGGTTAAGATCATTCTCTCCTTAATTTAGCTTAGGGAAGAACTATGATTTCTTATCCATTTTTTGAAATGTATAGTGTGTTACAAAGAAGATCTGTGATTGATGACTGATATTGAGCATTCTGCCTATAATCTGTTGTTGGAAATTAGCTAATTAATCCTTTTTTGTTTTTATTTCAACCCAATTCCTTAAACAACACTACAGGGTGTCTTGCCTGGTAAAGAACAGTCCTTAAGAACAAGTAAGGAGCTGTCTAATTGTCATAAAGCCCAAGGTTTGGGTGTAAGCTCATCACTGTTTGTCATCTTCTCAATAGCATCAAACACTGGAAGGTGGGTAAGGAACAAAATGCTTTATTCAACCCCTTGTATATAGTTGGATAAGCAATTGAACAGATGGATAAAGAATTTGGTACTCGTTTTGTGAGACCCAAAACAAATTAATGGGAGCTCTTATACCCCTTTGAATTTGTCGCATTATCTGATCATAGACGAACGACTCGGCGTTTTCCAATACGCCTAAGTAGCTCATTGCATTAATGATGTTTTTCTAAAGTTCAACTGGAATTACAATTCTGGATGGGTTTCAGTCTCGTTTCCCCTCATAACCTATCATATAGACTGAGTGAATGAAACTCGCCGCGAGATCATCATCTATAGACAAACGGGACTGCCCCTCATCTCCATTGATCCTGTCTGTTTACTTCAAACGGAACCGTTTATTTAGTCGTGGTTCACCGGATACGATTTTGATTCTGAACAATTTTCTCTGGGTAAAGTAGTTTTCAGTTAAGTCCTTTTTGGTGAAATGGGTTTGGGTTGAATCGTTTTTGTGTGATTTAGTCTTTTGTTGATCAAATCTGGAATCCCATGTGGAGATGGAGGGCATGGTAAAAAAAAAAATGATGTACTGTTGAAGAAGTAGAAAAGGCTCACGTTGTCTTGCTAGCCAACATCGAAGATTTGCTCAACAAACTCGTAGATGCGAAAAGACATCATACTAGGTATCAATTTGTAAAATAAATTTCCATGACAGAGATTAATTTTATTATGGATCCAACTGATAGAGGGAAGATTGAACTTCAATCATTATCAAGAGGAGATAAGGTACGAATAATATTCCAATCGGCTTTCGTGCGACCATCCACAATACGAATTGAGGGTAGGAAATGAAAGGGCAAAAAAGAATAACATTTGAAAATAGTTTTCCCTAAAATATGATGATTTTGATTAAGACTTGGTGAACTAGTAATAGTTGAAAGCGTGAGCGAGATTCATTAGTGTTCTCTCACGTTATGGTACTTTTATCAAAGACAAAATTGAAGTGCATATGGCTCCCCTGTTTTTGTAGCCCTATTTCTTCTTGACTCATAATAACGTAAGAGATTTATGCCCTTTGAAACGTTGTGCCACCCGACACGAGTCCCTGTCGTATCTGTGATTAGCTGTTAAGGTTGAGAGCGCGCTGTCCAAAAAGGTGATGTTTATAGCTGTGACATGGCTGTGAGAATGGAGGGAAATCTAGCTACAATGGCGACTCCTATACAAAATGTTTAGTGACCATACATTCTTTGCAAATGAAAATGTTTGGCCATATTATAGCTTTAACATTGTAAAAAAAATGTTGTTTATTTAATTGGTTATTTTTTTTGCTTCAGGTGTTGGAACAAGTTATTACATGGAGGTGAAGCATCAATCTGGGACTTGATTAGTCGGTCAGTTTGGTCATTTGGCGATCAGACAGATCCCGCTGATGAACTTTGCCGTCAATCTCTAGTCACGTATGTTAATTTTATCAAGAACCCTCGTTTGATTGAGAACCCTGACCTCCTTGTCAGAATTGGCAACAAATACTACACATGGCAAGCCGCATGCCCCATCGTCATGAGCTGGGTTCTTTACCAGCGATTCCTACCTCAGTCATCGGTAGATGCCATTGTTCACGAATACATGCCTAGACGAAAGGAAAAGAAAACTGAACCTGAGGCCCCAGTCCGTAAATCTTCATGGTTTCCTTGGAGAAGAAGAACCGAAAAAAAGGAAGGTGAGGAAACGGGGGTTAATACCACCAGCACTGTGGCCCATGCAGACCCATCGTCTTCCAATTCCGGCAGCGCACCGAAAACCACTGAATCGGCCAATAACAAGCCGAAGAGCAACAATCTATCTGACCGCCAACCTCTGGCAGATTTGGCTACTGGAACCTCGTCTGTCAATGAGAGCAACGATTCCAACCAGCCGGACAGTGGCAAAAAACTTCCAATGGAAAGACGACCCTGTGCAACGATCGCCACATCTACTGGAAGTCAACACCAAACTCTGAAGGTGGCTGTAATGAGTCGTTCGCGCGTGGGATTCGCAGTCAAGGTAGCTATTTCCTCGTTGAAGATTATGCAACTGGCACTCGAAGAGGTCGATGTGTTTCTCAATTTGGATCGTCGTTCAATCTTATGAACCCTCATTGAAGCAACATCTGTAAAAGCCCAAGTTGTCAGCTGTCCACTTAGAAACAGAACTTGAATCCAATTTTATTTTGATTCGCAAATCATGCATAGTTTGCTGTATTTAGGTTTTAGCAAAAAAAATCGGAATACAGTTCAATTGGAAGCACCTTTTAGGTTAAAAAATAACCCCGACTTGTAAGCCCGATTTTTTGTTGGGCTTATTTTGTCGGGGTTGTTTTATCGAGCTTATTTTGACAACCCGAAGTTAAAATCGAAATATATGAATCGCGGCTCAACGGTAGAGCATCGGCGCGGCACGTCGAAGATGTAGAGGCACGTCGAAGATGTAGAGTTCGATTCCCGAAAAAGTCAAGTTACATTCTAATAACTAAGTATATATTATCAGGAAAATCAAACGTTCGCAGGATTACAATATCTCCGGAAATTATTCTGTTCTATGTGTTAAAAATCTCAAAGACCTGTTCGTCAGCAGTACTATTGGAAATACTGGGACATAACAACTTAGATGAAAAACGTGTAGTTGAACACAAACTAAGATGTTTAATCCTACTCACTTTACTAATTTTTGAACAAACAATGATTAATAGAATTTTCATTACTTACCAGCTTTCTTCATCATACCTTGTACACTGAACACTTAAATGTTTCTATCACACTTCATCCATCATGAACACATTCACCTGACTAGGATTCGAACGTTATGTACACGGTATTCTAGTCTCACGCTCTACCACTGAGCTACTGCAGGTACTTTTATGAAAACTAAGTCTTCAACAGATTAACATAACTGATCTCGATTCTACAATAGATTACCACATATCATTGGGGGGGATATAGGGGGGGGTTGCCAGGTATGTATCGCACTCGTCTAGCAACTCGAAGGTTCCTGGTTCGATTCCAGTCACGAAGGTTCCCGATGTCCCGGGCTTCCAACATTCCACGTCTGCCAGTCGAGTCGAGAAACTTCCCCGTTACGAAGTAACGGGATGGATATTTTGGCACAAATTACCATAAATTGTAATAACAAATTTTAAATAATTTTGTAACTTAGACACCTTTCATCGGGCTTTAACCATTGGCAACCAAATTTCAAGAAGTTTAAATTTTATTACACATTCCATCAACTGAAATTATTTCTCCTCCTATATGCAAATCATTCAACTCTTTTGGGGTTTGAACCCTATTCTTCGGCGTACCGTGCCGATGCTCTACCATTGCGCCATGAGTCTTATTTTTCACTCGTTTATATTTTCGCGTCATTTCAGTTCAATAAATTTGGACTTAGAATACATTGTTTGCATGATTCAAGAAATTTTCCTTTTGACATGTCCAATATATGTACAACAAACGTAATAGTGATTAAGAAACACCAACCGGGGTTTGAACCCGTGAACATTAAATCCGAACGCCAACATTCTACCACTGAGCTGTAATCATTTTGTACAGGTTATTCAGGTTAGGATATATTTTACGAGCCACTAGATATACCTTAAAAATATTATCTTTTCGATTTAGTGATATTTATAACATTACACATGGCTCAACGGTTGAGCATCGGCGATGCATGCCAAGAGTTAATGGTTCGATACCAGAATGTGTTTAGATGAAAACTTACGTAATTATTGCTATACACCTGATTAACTGCTACACACAAAAAATGTATACAATTGAAAGTTGCTCTCACCAGCACACATCTCAGCAATGTTAGCATTCCAATCCATTAAAAAAACGCAAAGGTTCGAAAGCTATACCGAGGTACGAGTTTATACCCAAAGAAAACATGAGACAAATTTTTCCAAGTTATTGTTAAAACAAATTATATTATTGACCCTTCTCCATCATGTAGAGCATCCATTCATCATACATTATTCGATACCTTCACCCAGACGAGGAACATTTTCATATCCAAATATTTTATAAATCTATTAAAGAAAATAAACATTGTTCATTTAACTTACACGATTCTGCAAATAAAAACGTACTTGGAGGATTCATTTCAAGTGTAGTGAACTATATGATGTCGCTTGAAATGTACGTGCTGTGCATTAATGGTGGCATCCTCGTCTACCGTAGCTGCAGTTGCAACAAAATCATCCAACATAACTCCAGTCACCGTATTCAGCGGGATGATGTCACTCGCTGAACTGATGACGTCGCCATCAACGGTGACGTTGGATATGACGAAGAGTGTGCTTGTAGAAAAAATGCCTGTTACCGTTTGAAATCTGTTGAGTAGAGCTATATCTAGCGGAATGTTCAGAGTATTAAAAGTCTCCTCTACAGCCAGGTCCCGTGAATGGACATCTGTCCAAAGGAGTAGAATAAAGGCCGTTGTTAAAACCGAAAGAATGTTAAACATAGATTTACTAAATAAGCCTTTGTGCCAGAGAACTGGAATCTCCTTTTTTGGCAACGCCTTAGTCCAAAGATTTGAGAGTTTTATTCCGGTGATATAAGTCAGATCGTGAATCACCATATCCGCGCGTACGGTAACATCGTCGGTGAACTGCACTTCAACGTTGAACGTTAACGTGTCCTTGGACATCTAGGACGTTGATTTCAATACTCACTAGGATAGTATGCTGGCCCCTGCGGTGCTCAATAAATCTTTGATAAGGAGATCGTTTAGCGAATTCACTTCAGTTTCGTCAACAAGAAAAAGACCAGTGCAGTCTGACAAATCCTGCAACAACAATCTTACCAGACTGCATTGATTACAATTTATGATTTACATTAACTTCGACGATCTGGTGGGCATTCTTGTCAACGAGTACTCCAGGGAGCATGGATACGTTTATTCCGTTAATCAAGTCAATGCGGAAACTTTCAACTACCTGAACAGGACCGACGATCCGCAACGATTCTGCAGTGATGAACGTGAATTAAGTCCATTAGATAATCAGTGAAAAATGACTGAGAATTTACTTGCATTGCATTCCAGAAGTTCGACAATACTTCATTGCACCAAGCTGTATGGCCAATGCCATATACAGTGTCACTTCATGTTCTTAAAAGACACAGTCTTCGAATACCTCGTCACCGGTGATATGCTGGATACTAATTAATGTCATCCAAGCCGGGCTTTGGAGCAAAAAACGTAACGATTTCTTATTATAAATCGAGTTCAAAGTTCCTTCACGAAAGAGACGCAACTTTGCGTAAGGCGGTCATTCCGTCACAGGCCGGCTGATTGAAGCCTCTTGGAGGTGTTTCCGGTACGACTGTTCCTAGCACATTTTCGGAAAATAATTCCACGAGATCTCCAGCCTCCCGACGATTCCACGGCTTCTGGCTGACACTTACACGCCTCTCGACTGTTTGATTAGTGAGATTTTATCTAACTTTTTGTCTTCTTGAAAAAAGCATGATTAATAAAATCAGATCAGAAAGGGTCTTGCTTGTAAGGTACTTCACAGTCAGCTTGTAGAGAACTGGGGAATGTTGTTCGAGTTTAAACGTCACCTCTTGGCTGCTTCTTGCGTTTTCAATTGAGCTGATGTCGAATGCCCATTCAATATGATACAATCCGTCAGATAGTGCTGATACCTGAGCGAAAAGTGGAGCAGTCATCGATGACGAAGAAGAAACATCTGAGTCTGACGAACTGGGCTCTTCCGTACTTGCCCGCACAGTCACACTCCTTTTCCCCGACATTTCTTTGTAGATTATGAAGTCCAACACACTAATTTCACTCGGCATAGATGCTGCATTTCCTAATATCCTTTCCCTGGGTAATTTTCGAGGATTGGGCGAAATGAAAAACAAGAAATGAAGGACATACGTTAATGTCGACATGAACTCGAGACGACATTACGTCAACTAACACCAAGACGGCAAGACTGCACTGCTGCACTGGCTTGAACCGATTTGGCATCGAAAACGCCCATTCCCTTCCTCTTGTTTTGTAGATTACCTCCCCCCCCCTCCTATCGATGATCATTGGCATTGTTCAGTTTGGGGTGTATCGCGTACTTTTGACTTTTGAGGTGGAACATAAGCTTTAGCCAACTGCTGAAATACGAAAGAAAACGTTGGGTTTTTAAAAGTACTTTTCAGAGATAAGATAGTGTGTGCGCATAAATATGATGCACAGAATGCCGGTTAATTGAACGAAAACTGTAGGGTTAAACTGTCATGTGTTCTGTCTTCATTGTGTAATGTGATGACCCTTTGGAACTAAAATTTGGCGTATACCAGGTGGAAGGTAGAACTATACAGTAAAAAGTGAAGCATTGTCTTTGTTGACGAGCTGATTAAAATCACAGGGATATCAAAATAACTTTGGGGTTTCAGCTTTGTAGCTGGAAACTGGATAATATTTTGGAGGCTCCATGTAGTACCTGAGCGCCTTGGTGGTGTAGTTCCCGGGCGCCTCTATCAGTGGTGTAGTATTCGGGCGCCTCAGTGGTGTAGTATTCGGGTGCCTTGGTGGTGTAGTTCTTTGGAGCGAAAAACGTCGTGGTATAGTAAACGGGAGCTTCAGTGTAGTAGCTTGGTGCCGAATAGTATTTTGGATCTTCTGGATTGGTGGGGGTGGGGTTCTGGGTTGGTGGGGTGGCATAGGTTGTTGTGTAGTAGCTGGGCTCGGCATAGTAAGACGGGGCAGCTCCAGTGTGGTAAGTCGGAGCGACGTCGTACTTGGCTGCTTCTGTTGCGGTGTAGTACGAAACGGTAGTGGGATGAGTGTAGCTTGGGGCAGAGTAGTAGGCTACTGTGGAGCTTCAGTGTAATAGCTTGGCCTAGCGTGAGCCGTGGTGTAGTACTCCGTTGCCTTGCAGTATTTGGAGATCTCGGTGTAGTAGCTTGGAGTAGCGTATGTTGTGGTGTAATAAATTGGAGCCTCTGTGTAGTAACTTGAAGCCGAGTAGTGTTTTGGGGTCATCAGTGTAGTAGGTAGGAGCAGCATACGTGGTGGTGTAGTACGAGTCCGTTGTGTAGTATTCCGCCGGTTTGGTCGTGTAGTTCTTGGTGGGCTCAGTGTGGTAGCTGGGGACTGCACACGTCGTGGTGTAGTAAGGCGCCGAAGTTGTGTAGTAGGGCGCCGGAGTGGTGTAGTACCCAGATGAAGACGAGCCCGTTAGTCCACCCGTGGCCTCTCCAGCCATTGGATTATTTGGTAACGACATAAATATCTCTATTTAGCATTTCATGGAGAGTCCACATTCGTTTGGAACGACTAGTAAATGGATAAATTGTGGAAGGGAAATTTTCATGTTGGAACGATGGCTGCTAACGATAAAACAAAATCTTTTTGTCCCATAATCGAGCTTGATAGACAATGCAATTTTCAGTAAGTTGTAAGTTGTGGTGTATTAGTTGGGTTCCATGTAGTATGTCGGGGCAGCTGTGGTGTCGTAACTCGGGACAGCGTAGTTCTTTGGGGCTTCAGTGCTCTAGGAGGTCGGCCCGCCATAGTAAGATGGGGCAGCTTCGGTGTAGTAGGTTGGAGCTACGTAGTACTTCGGTGCCTCTGTAGTGGTGTAGTAGGACACAGTTGTAGCGTAGCTCAGAGCAGAGAGATATTTCGGGGCGTCAGTGAAGTCAGCCGTTGAAGCCTAGGTTGTTGTAATGCTCAGGCGCCTTTGTTGTATTGTATGTGGGTGCTTCGGTGTAGTAGCTCGGAGTGGCATACGTTGTTGTGTAATATACCGGCGCCTCTATGTAATAGGTCGGTGCAGAGTAAGATTTCGGGCCTCCGAATACTAAGTCGGAGCTGCATACGTAGTGATATAGTACGGCGCAGCTGTGGTGTAGTGCGGTTGATCCAGCCATCAGGAAGACGACAGCTGACAGCAGCATAATACCACAGTAACCTAACAGAAAAAAGCATTAGTTTTCTTTTAACCTTCGTAGAAATGAAGAACATAATCAATCACAGATAATCACATTACCTCGTACAAACGTATCACAAATGATCACATTAACAGAGATGGTTAAACAACTTTGAAACATATACTTTACCTATGATTGCAGGATGACACCAAAAGACACTGCATTAAATCATCTAGAAGAATTCGAAGACTGCTAGTACTGCACTGTCAGAGATGCTCACTCGACTGATTTCTATCTTGGATTTGGCCTCTTTTTCATTATGTCCCCCTTTTGTGGTATAGTATTCGGGGGCTTCAGTTTGATAGTAACTTGGAGCTGGAGAGTGCTTGGGCAGTGCTTGGGTGTCTCGGTGTAGAAGTTGAGTGGCATAGGTTGTTGTATCATATTTTGGAACTTCAATGTAGTAGCTCGGTGGTACATGAGCTACGGTGTATTCAGAGGCCTTTGTAGCGTAGTATTGTGGAGCCTCAGTCTGGTAATGCTTGGGGGACTCAGAGTAGTACTTAGCTTCCTTGGTGTAATACCTCGGCGCTGCAGTGGTGTAGTATTCAGCTTCCTTGGTGGAATAGTATTGGGGAGCTTCGGTATAGTAGCTTGGCGAACCATACCGTTGCTGTGTAGTCGGGAGACTTGACGGCGTAGTAGCTTTCTTGGTGTAGTAATCCGGCGCTGCAGTCGAGCAGTATTCAGCTGTCATAGTGGTGTAGTATTGGGGAGCTTCGGTATAGTAGCTTGGCGAACCATACGTTGCTGTGAAGACGGGGGCCTTGGTGGTATAGTATTGCGAGACTATGTGTGGTGGGCTGCGTACGTGGTGTTGCAGTAGCTACGTTCCACGTAGTACGAAGGAGCAGCCGCGGTGTAGTAACTTGGGGAAGCGTAGTACTTAGAGGCTTCAATGTAGTATGTTAGCACTACGTAGTACTTGACTGCTGCAGTAGTGGTGTAGTAGGTAGCGGTAGTAGTATGTAGCTGGGGACAGCATTAGTTGTCGCATAATAATCGGGAGCCTTGTTGGTGTAGTAGCTGGGGGTGACATACATCGTGGTGTTCTTGTGTAGTAAGGCGACGGAATGGTATAGTTCCCTGATGAAGACGACCCAATTGGGCCACCCAAGGCCTCTCCAGTCATTAGAGAAACAAGAGCCAACACCCAACAGCAACGTTTTGGCGTAATTAGCTGAAACTAAACAAAAGACAACTTAATCTACTAATTCGCTTGAATGTAACACAGATACAAAGATGTTCTTTTCGATTTGGTAATACCAAACAAGTCACAATTTCACTTTCAACGATTTAATAGTTAAATAAAACGTCAAATTACCCATAACTGCAAACTGGAAAACACGATGTGAAATACAACTGATGGTAGGCTAGACGTTATTCTGCTGTTGTCGTGTCCAAGTTGGCTGCTACACTGAACTGAAACACGTTAGTCCTTTCAATATATACGAGTCCAAAATCACCCTGTTTCACTGCATTAGCCCTGCGGTTACGACACGTGTACTACCTTACCGGTAATGACGAAACAATCAATATTCTTACCCTACCCTTTTGCTTGGCGGTTGTGTTTCCTGGAAACGCGATGAAGAGCTTCTACAATTGGCTCGATCCATTTGCAGGGAATGGGATGTAAAGAGGGAGACTCAATGTAGTAAGACGGAGCAGCATAAATTGTTGTGTAGTTGCTGGATTACACGTAGTATTACGGAGCAGCCGTAGTGTAGCAACTCGGGACAACTTAGCTCTTTGGGGCTTCAGTACTGTAGGCCTAGTAGGTCGGCTCGCCATCGTAACATGGGTCGGCTTCGGTGTAGTAGGTTGGAGCTACGTAGTACTTCGGTGCCCTGCAGTGGTGTAGTAAGACACAGTTGTAGCGTAGCTCGGAGCAGAGTAATATTTCGGGGCCTCAGTGGAGTATGGCGGAGAAGCGTAGGCTGTTGTGTAATGCTCAGGCGCCTTTGTGGTACAGCATGTGAGAGCTTCGGTGTAGTAGTTCGGATTGGCATACGTTGTTATCTAATGCACTGACGCTTCTGTGTAATAGGTCAGTGCGGAGTAGGAATTCGGGGCCTCCGGAAGTTGGAGCTGCATACGTGGTGGTGTAGTACTCGGGAGCCCGCGGGAGTCTTTTTAGTGTAGTAGCTTAAGTGGAGGCTGCATACGCAGTGGTGTAGTACAGTTGCTCCAGCCCTCAGGAAGACGACAGCTAGCAGCAGCATAATAGGCTACCACAGTAACCTAACAGATGAATAAAAGCATTAGTTTTTTTCAAATCCGTTGTAGAAATGAATAAAATTATCAATCCAGACATACCTCGTACAAACGTATAACAAATGATCACATTAACACAAATGGTTAAACAAGTTGAAACGTATGCTTTACCCATTGGCCATGATTGCAGGATGGAACTGGAAGACACTATATCAATTCAGCTAGTGGAAATCGAAGACTGCTAGTACTATAGTGGTGTAGTATTTGGCGGCTTCAGTTTGATAGTAACTTGGAGCTGGGTAGTACTTGGGCAGTACTTGGGTGTCTCGGTGTAGTAGTTGACGAGTGGGATAGGTTGTTGTGTCATATTTTGGAACTTCAGTATAGTAGTGGCCTTTGCTTGAGCTGTGGTGTACTCAGAGGCCTTTGTAGTGTAGCATTGCGGAGCCTCAGTCTGGTAAATCAAATGACTTCAGCATCAACATGAATGCGACGTTAGGATGCTATCAGTTTGATAGTCATTTTTAGATGGACAATTTTCTTGTTGATATCTTGGTATCACAATAGTACAGACAAACAGTTCGATAACATCACAAAAAAATTTTTTCAATAACTCTTATTAGCACGTTTATCCAAACTTTTGCTGTTTTTCATCTACGGATGTTAGCGTAAAGAAGACGAGCAGCGAAAAGGCAAATTCACTGTTGCTCATAGTAACAGAGAGCCAGAAAGAAAAACAGTAACGAAGATGCAAGGTTTGAAACCGTGAGAACTTACTGCTGAAAAAAAGTGAAGGTCCATAGGGAATGGTGGGAGCTTATTTTTCCGTCAAAGATTTTCACACCTCGTCCTATCAGCGCGGTGGTCGCTTTACAAGTCGTTAAGCTTAGTCCCAGGGGGTCAACGGGTGATTGACAGCTGTATAGAGAGGCTGGGGGATTAAAGAGGGAAAGAAATAAGCGAAAGCGGCCATCATGGATTTTTGCTCACCCTTCCCCCCAGTTCTCATGCACTTGCGTGTCGAAGAAAAGGAGAGGCGGCCATCATGGATTTTTTTTCACCCTTCCTCCAATTCTGCATCCAACTGCGTGTCGAGGAAAAGAAGAGGCGGCCATCATGGATTTCTGTTCACCCTTCCCACAGTTTTTTATGCACTTGCGAATTTCTTTTACTGAAAAAAATTGGAGATTAAGGAAAAAAGGTCCGTGGGAAAGAAAAAGAAGAACATTCACATGAAGCGATAAAAACAACTGGGGTCTGCAAACGAAATAACTTCCAGATATGGTTGCGCGTATGTGCTGTCTGTGTGCAATGTCCTTTTTTTGTTATTTTTAGTTCGGTTGGTTCTCCTCCACCATAAGGATCATATAATACCCGGCAACAATATGATTTCAATCGTAGATTGCAGTAGATTGATCTTGAAGGGGTGTAGTAGGACACAGTTATAGTGTAGCTTGGAGCAGAGAAATATTTCGGGGCCTCAGTGTAGTAAGCTGGTGAAGCCTAGGTTGTTGTGTCATACTCAGGC
Source organism: Daphnia sinensis (assembly GCA_013167095.2). Taxonomy (NCBI): domain Eukaryota; kingdom Metazoa; phylum Arthropoda; class Branchiopoda; order Diplostraca; family Daphniidae; genus Daphnia; species Daphnia sinensis. Next base: position 9,462,045 of record CM023190.1, read on the forward strand.
GCCTTTGTGGTACAGCATGTGGGAGCTTCGGTGTAGTAGTTCGGAGTGGCATACGTTGTTGTCTAATGCACTGACGCTTCTGTGTAATAGGTCGGTGCAGAGTAGGATATCGGGGCCTCCGAATAGTAAGTCGGAGCTGCATGGAGCTGCATACGTGGTAATGTAGCACTCGGGAGCCAGCGGGAGCATTTATAGTGTAGTTAGTCGGGGCTGCATAGGTGGAGGTGTAGTACGGCGCCGCATTGGTGTGGTGCGGTCGACTCAGCCATCAGGAAAACGACAGCTAGCAGTAGCATAGTGCCACAGTAACCTAAAAGAATTAAAACATTAGTTTTCTGAAATGAGGAACATAATCATAGACAATCACATTACCTCGTACAAACATACAGCACATGATCCCGTGGGCACAAATGGTTAAACAAGCTGAAACGTACACTTTACCCATGATTGCAGGATGGAACTGGAAGACACTATATTAACTCAGCTAGGGGAATTCGAAGACTGCTAGTACTGCACTGTCAGAGATGCTACTCGACTGATATCTGTCTTGGATTGGCCTCTTTTTTATTCCACCTTTTTGTGTATAGTATTCGGGGGCTTCAGTTTGCTAGTAACTTGGAGCAGGGTAGTACTTGGGCAGTACCTGGGTGTCTTGGTGTATAGTTGAGTGGCATAGGTTGTTGTGTCAGATTTCGGAGCTTCAGTGTAGTAGCCCGGTGGTGCATAAGCTGTGGTGTGTACTCAGAGGCCTTTGTAGTGTATTATTGCGGAGCCTCAGTCTGGTAAAACTTGGGGGGCTCAGAGTAGTACTCAGCTTTCTTGGTGTAGTAATCCGGCGCTGCAGTCGAGTAGTATTCAGCGGTCATAGTGGTGTAGTATTGGGGAGCTTCGGTATAGTAGCTTGGCGAACCATACGTTGCTGTGTAGACGAGAGCCTTGGTGGCGTAGTATTGCGGAGACTATGTGTGGTATGCTGCGTACGTGGTGTTGCAGTAGGAGTAGTACGAAGGAGTAGCCGCGGTGTAGGAACTTGGGGAAGCATAGTACCTGGGAGCTTCAGTGTAGTAAGTCAGAGCTGCGTAGCATTTGGCTGCTGCAGTGTTGTGTAGTTTGCAGTGGTAGTGGTATGTAGCTGGGGACAGCATTTGTTGTCGCATAATAATCGGGAGCCTTGGTGGTGTAATAGCTGAGGGTTACATACGTTGTGGTGTTCTGGTGTAGTATGGCGCCGGAATGGTGTAGTACCCTGATGAAGACGACCCCATTGGTCCACCCATGGCGTCTCCAGTTATTAAAGAAACAAAAGCCAACAGCAACATTTTGTCGTAATTAGCTGAAACTAATGTAACGCTTTCAACATTTCACTTTCAACGATTTAGTAGTTAAATAAAACGTCAAATTACCCATAATTGCAAAGATAGAAAACACGATGGGAAATTCAACTGGTGGTAGATGTTATTCTGCTGTTGCCATGTTCAAGTTGCCTGCTACACTGAACTGACTCACTTATGTCCTCTCATTATATACGAGTTCAAAATCACCCTGTTTCACTGCATTAGCCCTGCGGTTACGACACGTGTACCTTACAGGTAATGACGTAAAGGTCAATATTCTTACCCTACCCTTTTGCTTGGCGGTTGTGTTTCCAGGAAACGCGTTGATGACCTTCTACAATTGGTTCGATCCATTTGCAGGGAATGTGATGTAAAGATGCATCCTTGATATCCCGGGTCAAACGCATTCTTTAATATTCAACCTGCTAAATTATTTAACTGAGAGATTAGAATTCATGGCGAGTATTCAACAAAGAAATGAAGTACCTATAGCAAGGTCAGGATTGTTTTCCGAGGGCTGGTCAAGCAATAACGATCCATTTCGGCTTGACAAGCTGTCGAAAATGTGCAACTTCAACTACATTGAGATACTCAGTCGGGTTGCATCCATTCATGACACGGTCTTCAATTTTGAGTGAATTGATCCAGTGATAGATTGGACATCACTTGTACCAGCTATCTGGATAAAGGGGCGTGAATCTTCGAGTCTATCCGCAAAGACGATGGATCCAACGTGATGATATCCATGCTGTTAGTGCTGTTAGTGTTGCACACTTAAATTTAAAGTTAAAAACAAAAATTAAAAGCTCTTATTCCTATATACTCCAAATCTTTTAACAGTTCATCTTATACGTTGAAAATACAATTTTTGTTTCAACTTCCTTATGCTCCCTTTGACCACACCCTCCCCTAACGGGGTGTGGCTCTAACGGCAATATAATCCGGTCAAAAGTGTAATGATTATTTTCGATGAGTATAATTTACATTCGATGTTCATTCTATCACTCACAGTTCAGAAGATCAAGAATAATTTTCTGGTAGACTAACATAAATCATACAAACCATCAAAGAGGACAGAAAAACGAATTAATAAAAAAAAAAATCACTCTGGGGCGAGGGGGAAAAACTATGACCTCATAGCATTCCGGTTTTTCCTTGTTTGATTCGCTCGACTTTTGTTTTCTTTTATCAAGTGAACTCTAGAAAAGAAAAAGAAAAGCTACAGATTTGATTGTCTCTCTGACGAGGCAAACAAACAAAAAAACAAAGGTTCAATTGGAATCGATGGGCGGGGTTGGGAAGAATTGGTATTCACCTGGATCTAGAACAACCGACTGTTGCTCCACAGCACTTGGTTCACCACTTCATTGCATGTCGCTTTGCAAAACTTTGGCGCCAGCATAATCTTGCCGAACAGGTTTTGCGCTGTACAACCGATAAAGGATGTAACTAGTCAGTCTTTCTGATACTTTATTTCACGACGCTAGTGCTCAATAGTGCAACAGTTGCTCAAGTACAGCGAACAAGGCTGCGCTGTGATGGTCAGTTTCATGTCGGAATCGGTGATTTAGAAATAGGTGTTTTCTGTGGCAATCTCCTTCCATTCGCCTGGCCTTCTCCTGAGCTCGCTTGTCTTGGGCCTTTAGGCATTGATTGACATGACATGTCATACGATGGCTTTATCACTTCTTTTAAAAGTTTTTGTCTTGTCGGCCCTAACTGGCTTGTTTCGGGTGACCTTCACTTGCGCAAATTTCACTTCGACATCCAGACTCCAATCAATGGAGTTTGTCACCAATGCCACCAAAAGTGAGTTGCATGAAACAAAGCCTTAACTGTCGTCTTATTACCATCCATAGAAAACTACTCTATGACTGGAATGACGCATTGTGCATTTTGTGTTGAAGTAAAAAGTTATCCTAATAAGAATCTATTGTTTCAGGACTTTTGCAGGAAAGCAGTTACGACCAAGAAATTCTTCGTATAAATTCAACGACCGAAACCAACACGGTGAACAGTACCGGAAAAAAGGCACAACACGCCCCACTGCCACAAACTAGGAGAAGAAGCATGAAATCTTTAGTTTCCCCAGAATTTACCATGGACAAATTCATCAGCTTTATGACAGCTTCCAACAATCTCATGAACTCGAATACCAAATACCCAAAACTTGACAAACTGACGAAATCGTTCAGCCGTCTCTACAATTCAGATGGCATGCGTGCCGTCCTTCATTTTTGGAATCTGTGGGTAAATGTCTGGTATATTATTGATTCCTTGGCAAACATTTTTCGTGCATACGAAACCCGTAGCTTAAATGCGATAGATTCAAACCAGCCACAGCCACCGAATCCTTTGGAAGATTTACAACAATCATTAGACGATGCCAACAACAACGTTGCCGTAGTGTCTGATCTCATTCAACAGTTGACACGTATCGGCGAATTTGATGATGGCTCTAACGAACAACAAGATGATGATCACGAATCGTATGTGATGCAAATGGCTAAACGAAGGTTGCTTCAAGATGTGCCGCGATACAAAAAAGACATCACAGGCAATCATGAAAATCACGAAAAATTAGAAAAAGATGGGAACATTTATTCAGTGAGACAGCTTATAAATCGACGAGAAAATAAAGAGCAACGTTTAGCGGTCGAAAAAAATCTACGCCTTTTTTATCCAGTTGGCGATAGCAGTATTTCCGCCGACAACCGAAAAGATCGCGGTGCGATAGTCGATGTGATTGATCATTCGACTTACATTACGCGTACTCGACGGAGCAAGCAAATTGCTGTGGACAAATCCCGTAAAAGAAAACCCACCAGACAGAAAACGCTAATCAGTAGTGAATCAGCTTTAAATGCGACCAGTAAACGCTCCATAAGTATTGAATCGGGTCGCAGTAACTTCGACGTAGAACGCAGCACCAACAGAAGCAAACACTTTAATTTGCAATTCAACTTCGCCGCGGATAGGTTTATTTATTTTATGGCCCAAGCCAACAACGTCTTAAATTCAAATACCAACAATGTTGAACTTAATAGGTTTACGAGGGCGTTTATCGATCTTTTCGACTCGGATGGTTTGATTGCTTTTAATACATTTTATAATTTATTGGCAAGCTTTTTGACCATTGTCGATTCTGTTGCAAACTTGTTTCGTTTTAACCAAGCCCGTATTCGAGATGAAATCCAGCAGCAACAAGCAGCGGGTCGGCCCAGTCCACTCATGGATTTGCAATCGGCATTGAACAACACGAATGTAAACGTCGCTGTGGTTGCTGAACTAATCAGTATTTTGCAAAACGGTACTGCTGTTAGCGTTGAAAGCGGAAATGCAAAAACCGATAAGGATGTGCATAATCATCACGCGGAGCACGAGAAGAAAAATCACCACAGTCATCTAAGCCTCGAAGGCAAAAACCATCGAGTTCACACAAGTCCATCACCAAACCAGACAAGTTTCAGCCATCAAGAAAGAAATAAAGGCCACCCTTCAAACATTCCCGAAACTTTTTCACCCGTTGGCACAAAGACTCATATCCACATTGAAAGTGGCGGTTGGATACCCATTACCGAGAGTTCCCAACCGTTAGTCAAAACAAATAGAAATTTTTATTACCCAATTAACTAGAGAAACAACCAGTTCAGCAGTCGTTAACATGATACTCCTATTCCTACGGTCAATCAACGTTACAATCCAAAAGGCAGATTATATTAGAAGCCCCGATACATCAATACTCTGGTTCCGCAGTCGTCAACCTATGGACTTCAATTCTAATGCTACTCCATGGTATTTCCGGCAATCGTCGATCTTCTTACGTGAATAGTATAATCGGAATATTTCCACCGCAAGCAGCTACGGTGCATATGGTAATTGAACTGGTCCTCACACAATTGTCAGTCAGGGGTATGGGAGAACAAATGTCATTTTCCAGTCTGCTATTAATTAAAAATTTTCATGTTAGGACTCAGCGCCGGAGTTATACCCGTGACCTGTTAATAATGTTGATTATCGAAATAAATTTTTCAAAATCATCCTCAATTCCCCGAGTTGTTTGGGTCGGTTAGGGCAATGACCTCGCTCCAATCGGGGTACGTATTTCGGGGCATCAGGGCGAGGCTTGAAAATTTTTGCACCCCGAGCCAGATGTTGCAAACCAGGTTGCAACCGATTGATTTATGCAAGAACATAATCGGCTCGATTAAAATCTCGTTCTAGACTCATTATGCCCGTTAACCCGAAATCGAATCAGCTGAAATCTTATAAATGCACCGGGGGCAGACAACCCCTGATTTTTGCCCCGCCCTGCCCTGGTTGACAAAGGGATTTAGAATATGCGGTTTGGGTTTTTCATGCACCTTTTTGTAGCGTGATTTAGATCGGGCTGAAAGAAAAAGGGTCACCAAACCCCGATGAACAAACCTCGATCTCGTTGTTTTGTAACCCGTGTAGCCTGATATTTGCTGCCCCCTATAATTCTTTCATTGTACTTCTTTACACATTCACATTTCAGCAGTTGCTTCAACAGGAAAAACACCAATTGTGCGGTGTAACAGGAGGAAGCTGATCGGGACCGAACCCTTGTCATTAGGTGTGCCATCCCTATTCTACCTAACCCTTTTCAAGATGTAATCAATGCTCCATATTAAGCAGCTTTCATTTTAAAATTTATCTTGGATAAGCATCAAAGCGCATACCTTTTCCTGCATGCTTCTGTAAAAAGAAACCTTTTCGCATATAACAATTTATATGACCGGTGAACACGTAATAGGTAGGATTCAACCAGTTGACAAAAATGGCAGTGAAAGATGGAAGGAGACTCGATTTCCTTTGTAACTTCGTCATGTTGAGAGAAATAAGGATTTTGCGACGTTTTCTTTTCCGTCAGTAGGATTTCTGAACACCATCATGTTCCAAAATCTAAAAAAAACAGCGAAACCGTCCATCTTTCTACCGAGCTCGGTATAGAGCCTTTCACCCGTCACTGCTGATGTATCGCCGTGTATCGCGCACCAAAAAGGTAACGTAGCTATCATTTATTTTATTCTTTACTATTACGTGCATAAATAAACTGCCGCATTTCTTCTGGGTGCCTCTCTGAGCAGCTTCAGTTCAGCGAAAATTTTTCAGGTTCAATTTTTCAAACGAAGTAGGGCATTTAAAAAATCATATACGTGTTTGACCACATACGTATCAGAATGTTTCGTTCAAGGCTCCTATACGTTGACTATGTGTACCAGTGCTACAAACACACGAAAATACCTATGCGCAAGAATTCATTCTTATACCACAGCGCTGGCAAACCGACAGGGCTTTCTAACCTTTGGAAGATAAATATTTTCTAATTACAATATAGATTGAACAGTGGACCCCCCCCCATCAATACTGAAAATTCAGATGCAAATTTCCAACATGATTTTATTAATTCCATAATCCCGATCAATATGTTTTCCCCTTCGTTACAAGTCTTAAGAAATCCACGTTAGACGTGCCTATACCAAAATAGGTGGCAGTAGGGTATGACAGCTATCAATTTCTCCGATTTCAATTGTGTATACTTCCGGTAGAACTTTTTATTTATAATATTTTTTTCCTTGTTATAGTTTGCACGACCAGTTTTTTGATTGGCTGACGATTCCCGTTAAACTCATTGAAACTGGTTTTACTTCAGGGAATCAGAATCGTGTCGGGCTTTGTGGAATCGTGAGTCTCTCCTCCCATTTCGATAAAAAAAAAGCATTCTTGTTGTTTCGATGTTTTTTTTTTCCTTATAACTCGTACATAAACCAAGATGCCAGTCATTTTCATACTTGCAGAAGGTATTTTTGTTTTTTAAGATATGTTTCCAACAATTTCATCATTTTGAAATCACGTGTACTCGGCCCCCACAGGATATAATGACTGTCCGTCTCTATTCTCCTTTTTCTTTTCTTTTTTTCGCCAATTTATTCATTGCAAAAGACAAAAAGTGTTCTTGAGTTTTACTCCGTCTTTCTTCAAGACTATGCTAAAGCACGATTTTCCATGGGCAATTAACTATTTTTGGCAAGTTTTTTTTACTACAAAAAACGTGCAAGGTAACGGGGTGTGGTCGATGTAGTCTAGTATGCGTTTATCCGGTCAAAAGTTTAACGATTATTTTCCATGACTTACTTCCATCGGACGTAGCAACGATACTTTTTGCTAATCTAGAAAAATCTAGTTTGCAGAATGACACATCACTACGCTATTTATCCATTTTGCCTTGCCATGAGCTACTTTATTTGTATTTTAGATGAAAAACTAAATTCTTTTTTTTTTCCACATGCAAATGAAGTGTTTGGTATTTCCTGGCTGCTGATGCATCGAAAGCCCCCTCCCAATCTTCCCTCACAAAAAAAAACACATCAAAAAGGGCAGAAGTGGAAAGAATCACTTCGAGGCAAGGGGGAAAAAAATATGACCTCAACCAGCCACTAGCATTCCGGTTTTTCATCTCTTGTTCGCTCGAATTTTGGTTTTGTTTTCTTTCATCAGGTGAACTTTAGAAAAGAAAAAGAAAAGCCTACAGTTTTTCATTGTCCTTCTGCCGAGGCAAACAAAACAAAAAGAAGGTCCAATGAGAATCGATGGGCGGGGTTGGGAAGAATTCGTATTCACCTGTATCTAGAACACCGACTACAGCTACACAGCACTTCGTTTACCACCTCCCATTGCACGTCGTTTTGCAGGATTTTCGTGTCGACGAAATCTTGCCGAACAGGTTTTGTGCATGCACAAGTGGTATAGGACGTACCTCCGCCAGTCTTTCTGATACTTTATTTCACGACACTAGTGCTCAATAGCGCAACAGTCGCTCAAGAACAGTGGACCAGGCCGTTGACGATGGTCAGTTTCATGTAGGACTCGGTGATTTATAAATAGGTGTTTTCTGTGGTCGTCTCGTTCCATTCAACTAGCCTTCTCTCCCAGCTCGCTTGTTTTGAGCCTTTAGGCATCGATTGAAAGATACGCTTTCTCGGCCCCCACGAGAACTGAGTCGCTCGATGGCCGCATCACTTCTTTTAAAAGTTTGTGTCTTGTCGGCACTAACCTGTGTGTCTCGGATAACCTTCACTTGCGCAAGTTTCACGTCTTCCACATCCAGTCTCCAATCAATGGACTTTGACACCAATACCACCAAAGGTGAGTTGCGTGATAAACAAGTTGGAATGTCGCATTGTGGGATTTGTTTTCAAGTGACAAATTATCGAAATAAAAATTTGTTGTTCCAGGATTTTTACCGGAAAGCGGTGACGGTAAAAGAATTCTTCTAAGAAATTCGACGAGCGAAACCAATGCGACGAGCAGTGCCGGCAGAAAGCCGCATCACAGCATATTCGACCCACTGCCACAGACTCGGAAAAGAAGTATGAAATCTTTAGTTTCACCAGAATTTACCATGGACAAATTCATCACTTTCATGACAGCTTCCAACAACCTCATGAACTCCAATACCAAATACCCAAGACTTGACAAATTGACGAAATCGTTCAGCCGTCTCTACAACTCAGACGGCATGACGGCCGTCGTAAATTTTTGGAATATGTGGGTCAATGTCTGGACAGTCGTTGATGCAGTGGCAAACATTTTCCGTGCGTACGAAACACGAATATTGAATACGATAGATGAAAACCAACCCCAGCCACCGAATCCTTTGGAAGATTTACAACAATCATTAGACGATGCCAACAACAACATTGCCGTCGTGTCCGATCTCTTTCAACAGTTGGCACGTATGGGAGAATTTGAAGACGGCTCTGCTGAACAACAACAAGGCGATGATCGTGAATCTCAGGTGGTGGGAACGGTTAAACGAAGGTTGCTTCATGATGCGCCACAAGACAAACGACATAATGATGATGAAGGTAATGGCACAAACAATTACGAAAAACACCAACAATACGGAAAAGAAGAAAAAATTCGTCCCGTGAGACAACGTATTAACAGTCGACAAGCAAAAGCGCAACGTTTAACCCACGAAAAACTTCGTCACTTTTATTATCCGGCTGGGTACAGCAGTAATTCCGGTGACACCCAAAAGGTTCGAAGTTCACTAGCCGATGCCAGTGATTATTCGAATCCCGTTACGCGTACTCGGCGAACTAAGCAATTCGCCGTGGACATCAAATCCCGTAAAAGAAAATCCAAACAGAAATCGCTAATCAGTGAGTCAGTATTCGACGCGATCAGCAAACGTTCCATGAATATTGCATGGGACCGCGCTACGAAGGACGTTGTACGCAGCGCCAACAGAGGCAAACGCTCCAATGTACGATTCAATTTCGGCGTGGATAAGTTTATCTATTTTATGGCCAAGGCCAACAACGTCTTAAATTCAAATACCAACAACGTTCAACTAAATAGGTTTACGAGGGCGTTTAACGATCTTTTCGATTCGGATGGCTTAGTGGCTTTCAATACGTTTTATACGTTATTGGCAAGTTTTTGGACCATCGTCGATGCTGTTGCGAACGTATTTCGCTTTAACGAAGCCCGTATTAGAGATCAAATCCAGCAACAACAAGCAGAAGCTCAGCCCGATCCTCTCGAGGATCTGCAAACTGAGTTGGACGACACGAATGCAAACCTCGCTGAAGTTGCTGACTTGGTCAGTGCTTTGCAAAACGGCGCTGCGGCCAGAGTTGAAAACGCAAATGCAAAATCTGATAACGGTGTTGGTCCCCAGCACGTGCAGCACGAGAAGAATAATCATCACGGTCATCCAAGCCACAAAAGCGATAACCATCGTGTTCACGCAAATCCATCGGCACACCAGACAAATCCCGACAATCAAGAAAGCCATAAAAGCCATCCCACAAAGACACCCGAAAGCGTTACCATTTCCCCCGTTACTACAAAGCCCCACGGCCACTTTGCAAAAGACAGTTGGATACCCATTACAGAGAGCTCCCAACCGTCAGTCGAAACCAATAGAAATTTTTACTTTCCAGTTAGTTATGGCAACAATCAGTTCAGCAGTCGTCACCATAATCCTTATACGTCCAATCACCAATACAATCCAGCTGGCACTGGCACAAGCAACTCCGATATTATGCATCCGGTTAACCTTCAATACTCCGGCTCCGCAAGTCGTCCACCAATGGACTACAGTTCTATTGCTACTCCAAGGGGTTACAGCAATCGTCAATCTTCGTACGTGACTCATCGCCATATAAAAACCGCGAGCAACTACCGTACGCACGGTAGAACTGATCGTCATCTAAATGTCAGTCAGGGGTATGGGGAATCAAGTGCCATTGCCAAGTCGGCTCATAACTAAAAAATTTCGTAGTGTACGGTTAGCATAGTACCCACTGAGTATCGCATGAAAAGGACATAGTACACCAGTAAGAGCAAAAGATGATGACTCTTTCTCACGGTTGCTTCAAAAAGTCTCCACTATCTTTGATGATTCCTAAATTGAAGTTGATTGTGATTTTGTTTTGTTAATGTTTTGCAGTCCTATTGCATGTATAGTGCTTGATCGTTTAGATCGCCAAATTGAACCCAGTGCCCCATAGAAATTTCTTTTTTGTGTATTTTTGTATTTCAAAAATGTGTATGTATGTCATAGTTTTGTTTTCTTTGCTATCTATTTGTTTTGATCATTTTCTTTGGTCAGATTTAATATGAAATTTAAAATTTCCTTATTTATAAAATTTTGTATAGAATATCCAACTTACTTGTTGTCTGGTTTTAATTCATCGATGTCGGTTCGATCGATAACTTTGTTGGCAAAAACAAATCGAGATCAAAGTGGTTTTTAAAAAATAGGTGCGGGATCATTTAGCGTTATCCACCGTGAAACGATTTTCAATTCGAGTGCGTTGCTCCAGCGACCCAGTTGTGAAAAACGGTGTATTAAACAAACGTATACGCTGCGGTGACCTTCAATGAATTCGTCAATCGAAACCTGTTATTTAGACGAAGCGAACGACCTATCTGGGTCAATTTTATGTTCTGCCTGTCACGAAAAGTGGTCTAGAAAAATTGCAGCAACTAGCCGTGTTGCTGATATGCTAGAACGACTTAAACTTGTTTGCAATCACAACAGTCTGCATAAGAAAAAAAAATATCCCTTTCTGTCTAACGTAATGGAAAAGTTATTTGTTTCATGGAACGGACTAAAAGATTAGAAAAATCTAACTGTATTAAAAGACTGGGTTATTCCACTTTTCATGGGATTTTAACATTACTTCATTGGCTTGGTTAGTGCGGACTGCGGACCCTTCTGATAAGACAGGTTTAATACAGCAAACGAGCTATTCTCGATGCACGGCAAACAACCCGTCTTTCCTTTTTTCTTGCCTTTGGGAATAAACGGAACCGACAGGAGAATTAATTCAGAATTTCGTCGAGACTAGTGAAGAGGCATGTAGAGCAATTACGTTGTTCGTCATGGCCGGGTAACTATATAGAGTTCTCTTTCTCGCCTGTCCCTTCAAGCATTTTGATGTTTAGTGCGACCCCTTAACCAAATCACCAATTATTATTGTTTACTCGACCTTGAACACGTAAGATTTCCAGTGACAGTATCACGACGTCTGAGGATTCAAGCAAACACGCAAAAAAATCTTTGATTCAAAATCAGGTTTGTGCCCGGTACGGAATGGTACGATAAGGGAATAATAATGGAATTGAATAATTTAAGACGAATCGTGGCGCTTCCAAAAAGATGGCTAAGAATAAAAAATAGCGAGCAACATACCGGTGGTCGTCGATTGTAAGGTTACAGGGAGGGGCATATGATGTAAACATATAGGTATGCCGAGCCGTTTGCTACTGCGGAGTAGTAATTCGTTCAGAAACGGGAAAAATGCTGTTCGCTCTATCATGCTCCAAATTTGGAATGAAAATTTCGTGATCAAAATCAACAAGAGCTACTATAAATTCAGCTGCAGTACTGTAAAAGAGGCCGTATATATAAAAACAATCCCGAGACGAGTATACTGATCAACGGGTGGGCCTGTGATATCTCCGGAAACAATATAATATGTGGAACATTGCGCGTAAGGGAATAGTTCCACTGGCCTCGTCACAGTTTTGGGCAATCGCTAATAGCAAGAAAAAAAAACAAAAAACAATTAGTTGAAGAACTAGCTATTGCTTTCTAAGTTATCCTCATAACCATCAAACTATAGGCTATCCCATCATTATAGCTTATACTGTTTTTCCTCCAAAAGAAAGGCATTAACATAAAAAATAGATTATTCGAAATGGGGGATAGAGTGACGACAATCGACCGAACCTAGAAAAAAAAAAAAAAAAAAAAAACCAACGCCCTGATCTTCCGACCCGACAGGCACTGGGTGCTTCCTGATTCCTTCACAAGTCGTCAAGCGGGTTTTTTTTTTCGTAAGCGTGATTCTTACGCATAATTCTAGAGAAACAGAGCTAGCCAATCCAGGCTTGTCTGGTGCGTATAGCTGCGAGCGACGCAAAGTCATCGGATGCAACAATCGTATAAGAACGATGGGTACGCTTTCCGCCCTGTTCAGTTTTACAGTGCGTATGTGGCAGGAAGCAACACCACGGCGCTATAAAGACAAACAAGTAAGAGATGTTTATTCGTGACCTCATTTATTCACTTCAATCTTGAGCTTATTAGGTTTACTTAAGTAATTTACAGCACAAATAACTACACAATTTTTCGGCTAGACCTAAGAAGTTTGTTTGTATTCAATTAGAATGACCGTGACAACGTTTCGTGTTCCAGTTTACTTTATAACGGGACTCGTGTTATCGTCTTGGGTCTCTTTCATCGATCCAATTTATGCTGCCCCCTATCTAGCCCCCTCAACAAGCCCCCGACCGCTGGACATGTCATCCAGTGTTTCTAAAGGTACGAGCAAAAAAAAATTTTCAAGAAAAAGTTTTTCGTTAGATTTTGGCATATGAATGGACAAGTTAATTTTGTTTGTTCAAATAGGTTTCGATCCTCTGCCCACGGGAAACGTTACGGAAAAACCAGTAGTAGTCAACAATAACTTAAACGAGAATACCACACTTGCACCCAAACATGCGAATCATTCTTTAGTTAGCGGCAGACTATCTCATTTAAAAGACATGGTCAGTCCAAGAGCTGTCTTTTCTCTTTTTGGTCTTGGCGCGGATAAAGCTACTAAATTGATGAACGGTGTTGAAAATTTCCTTAACGCAAGGTCCGATATTGACGAAATCGACAATGTCATATCAGTGTTCAACAAGCTGTTTCTCTCGAGAGGGTCGAATGCCGTAAACAATTATTACACGTTATTCGCCAATTTTTGGGTTAACTTCGATGCTATCGCGCAATTCGTACGTGGAATAGAAAATCGAATTATCGTTAGGAGAGCAGAAATCCAAGCTGAAATAGCTGAGGAAGAGGCTAATGCAGTTGTGGAGGAGACCTTGTTGTCCCTCACGGCTGCCAACGCCCAGCTTGAAGATTTCAAAAACAATCTTGAGAATTTGATCCAGCGCCGAGGCATAGCAAGAATAGGGACAGCTGCATCACGAAAGAAAGTCCAAGAAGGAACACAAACGGAACCGCCTTCTTCGCTCGATTTAGCACATCAGAACAGTGATGAAATACAGAATGAAGAGGAAGATGAACTAGACACAACACAGGAAATGAATTCTTTGGCGGAAGAAATTCCACCCAACGATGAGGCGGTTGGCGATCAGGCATTTGCCAACCAATACGTTGACGATGAAATTAATGACCTTGATCCATCTTCGGACACGGAGGAGTAAATTCAACTGAATCCCAAATCAAATAAAATATAAAATGCATGTATTTTTGAGTCTCAGATATAATTGTGATGATTCTTGTCCTAGTATGTAAATATATTGTGAATGTCTTTGAAGATTTTATCCAATATAAACAATGAAACGTTAAGAGAAGACTGAAACTTTTTTAACTGAACTGTTTTTACTGAAACTAGAGTTATCGTTTGATAGAACAAGAAGCACTGTAAAATCTGCTTATAATTTAGCAAACACATTGGCTGGAGGTCTGTAGCAAAAATCCAATCAATAATTCAAGGGCAGAAAACAATAGAATTTAATTTTAGCAACACGCAAAGCTAACCTTATTTGCATTGTCTGTTATTCTCTTTGATTGCTGCGTAGAAGCCATAGCCGGTGAACTTCGTGCGTTCGGTGGCCATGAAATCGTGAATCAGTGCGGCCTAGTGACTCTGGGCGTAGTCTCGCATAAAGAATGCTTTACGATGTCCTTTCTCTCTTGTACGGTTAAAGACTCATTTTTCTATCCCACGCAAATAATAGTCTACTCCCCTTTTTTGAAAATGGGAAAATGTATCCGTTTGGCCTTGGCTTTAGTAATGCGTGGCCGCCTTTTCTTCTGGAATTTTTTTTTTCATTACCGCGTCAAAAATAGCTCTTGATGGAGCGTGAATTCCAGATAATCACGTACTCCTTTTGAATGCCAATTACGTTAAGAATGCCTAGGCTACAACGTTTTTGCCATGCTGCCGCGCTATAAACACAACTTGTATAGCCTAGTTGTTGTTATCTTTCAATGCGTGTGAAATGAAGCCTAAAGTATCGGCAGTATGCCGTTATAAGCTGGTTTGAATTTCCTGGTATGACAAGATAGTTTCTACAAAAAGGAAGTTTTCCTATTCGACTGTCATGATAATCATTTTCTCATCAATCATTTGTTTGCGACTTTCCGTCTCAATAAAAATTTAGCAAGAAAACGAACTCCTGCTTCCATTTAATGGAGATTTCCCACGCTTCAGGTTTTCAATCTTATCTTATCCGCAATTTTTTTTTTTTTTGCTAACCATCTTTAACTGTTTAAACAGCTCCAACCTCCTAGTCCAGCCTGTCAGGCCAAGTAACTGACGAGCCCCAAATGATGCGTTAAAATGACGATTCCTTTAACCATCGGTCTGATACAGTGATGGCAATCGACAATGATTTCAATGCTAAACATGGAAAGGCAGAGTACAACAAGAATTCCTTCCAACAATTCAGCAAGCACCATCTTCTTGAACTAAAACTTTTAGCTCAACAACTTTGAATTTGAATACCTAAAAAAAACTCCTCCATCAAAATGAATTCATTTGATTTGATTTCATTCATTGAATTCATTGAATGATTCTCGTTAATCCAAAGTTTCCTAACATAAAAAGGAGGTCAAACGGCGTAGTGCGGTGTAGTGGTGTAATCCGTATATAGCGACGACTAAAAGACGAAAAATAAGGAATCATTCGTTAAGGACACGAATGTGTTTTTAAGATGACATAAAAACAAAAGATGTCATGCTGATGGGCACTAAGAACACGGCGACACTATAATCATCATCGTCGGGCTCGAAAATTGAGGAAAACTGATTAGGCTACTGTTGGATGAGTTACAAAAATGGGAGGCGTTTCGAGTTTAGAGGAATTCGATAAACTTGGAAAATGTATAGGATTTTTGTATACATGGCAAACGCACTAGTACGTGCACATAATACATAAAATGGAACAAATTATAAAGGATGTATTTTAATCAGCCGATTTCGAGCAGATCAGTGTGTCATGAAAAAGCTTCCGGTTTAGTTTCTTGTCCTTTCTTAAAACAATTTTCCACACAATTATCCGTATCGACCTCCAAGAAAAGTAGGTCAACGAACTGAAAAATTTAAGATTTGCAGAAGGAAAAATACAAATGTTTTAGTAGTACATAGTATGACAACCAAAATCCTCGTGCGACCACAAAACCCCCTGTCGTGCCGACTGCCTGTTGTTCACCCATTGAACTTGGCCGTGAAAAAATCGATCCAAATCCAAACACCAACTACAATATGTGTCGAATTTCGAGAAAGTGTATTGAATTTGAATAACCTGTTGTTCTACTGTTACAGTCATGTATTCCGGTGTGTTCAAAACTATGCATAATGCAACCGCATACGTCCCGTATTTTAGTTTGTTACTTCCTAATCATTACTGGCTATATAGGCTTGGCCAAATTAAAAAAGCATCTAACTGGTTAGGCATCAGACTACGGCTTCCTGGTTTCATCACAAAGTTGTTGAACGAGTTTTTTTGGCGTTTCATTTAAGTCATGAATTATTTATTCGAACCGTTCCTTATACACACGGTGCATCCAAACCGAGTCAGACTGGTACATAGCTGCAAGCCACAAAAAAAAGGTAAAAAAAAAGAAAGAAAAAAGAAAAGAAAAAAACTAACCAAATGCTTTGATGGTATAAGAACGCAGAAAAGGCTTCGTGGATGTTCAGTTTCATTGCTCATTTGTGCCGAGAAACAACGTCACGTGCAACAAGGGCGAACGTGTAAGAATTAATAACACTGCCATTGGCGTTGTTTGTTGTTGCGTTTGCTGGTTGATCGGTCAATAATTTCGTGCTTTTTTTTTTATTAGTTAGTCTCAACCTCATCGCGATGACCGTGACAACGTTTCGTGCTCCACTTTATTTTATAACGGTACTCGTTCTAACCTCTTGGATCTCTTTCATCAACCCTGCTCATGCTGCTTCTGATTCAACACGGAGGAGCTCCAGGCATCCAAAACTGCCTTCGACTGTGCTAGAAGGTAGAAATTAATCGTTTTCCACCTACGTCTACTGTCGTAAAGACAAAGCATCAATTACCCATTGCTTAGTAACAGAATTGTTTACATTCTTAAATCTGCCTTATTTCGTATACAGATTTCGTCACGGATGTAACGCACAAAAAAATTGAGAATCACGCAAACACGTTAGATCGAAGACTCCAAGAACGCAAACTAACGCAAGAGGAGATGCGGATCATCGAATCATTCGTTGGCCTCGGTTTCAAAAGCATCATCGACGTTATGACAGCCGTTGCCAATGTGCTAAACGCCAGGTCTAATATCGACGGAGTTGATCGATTTATGAAATCGTTTAACTCGCTCTTCGCCTCAACGGGGGGCACCTCATTAAATCGCTATTATTTTCTAATCGCTAACTTTTGGGTGGTTTACGATGCAGCGGCAATGATTTTCCGCGCATGGGAAAATCGTATTGCTGAGAGAAAAGACAATGTTGAAGCTCAAGAAGCACAGGATGAAACCAATAACGCTATTGAGGAAACATTAGCTGCTTTAAGGGAAGCCAACACGCAACTGACTTCACTGAAGGATAACCTAGCCGATTTGATCCGCCGTCAAGATATTGCGAGAAGAGGCGTTGCTGGAAAGAGAAATCCCTCGAAAAGAAAAATGGAAATTTCTTCTTCTTTCGATGGCACGGAAGGCAAAAACGACAAGGAATATGACGAAGAGGTCGCGGAGGAAAATTCAGTGGAGCCTTTCACATCGGAAGAGGCGGTTTCGTTTGGGTACGAGCGTAACGACGGCGGAAGAGCCGAGTCCAACATTCCACCGAATCAAACATTTAACGAGAATGACATACCCGACTGAATGAAAATTTGGTAAGGTTTGTTGGACGTTAGGTATTTAAATCTCCGGGTTGCACAGCTATCCAGTCACTGTGCGGATAAGGTAATTTAACGTGATGTTTGGCTAAATGCTCCACGTTCTGACTAGCAAAGCATCTCACCATTGTCTCTCATGGTTTAGTGATTTACATAATACAGTGATAAATTATTTCGCATTCAATCTTGTTTGTTGATATCACTGCTAACATATATGTAAATTTTTATGTAATTTTACAACAAAAACGCAGCACAGGTTAAAAGACACACGCGTCATTCCTTATTTAAATTCGTACCACACTTTAGGGCTTTTTGGTTTCAAGAACATGATCCCCAAAACACGATTATAAAGAATTTTGTATTGAATTTTCCACGTTAAGAAGAAGTTTTTTTTTTTTACCCGGACAGAGTGATATGCAACAATTATTTTTGCATTACATCTAGTACCGTTACCTATTTTACATAAAGAAAAAGGAAAGAATCCAACGGGTCGCTCAGCAATTCCTAATCCACCCCGCACTCCTCCCAGTGACCAAGCACTTGTGCCAATTTACCGATAGGGATTCTGTCAAATCTCTTAGGTATCCAAATCTTCCCCTACCCTTCTTCAACGAGCTGTTGAACGACCGACTCTTTTCCCGAGGCTCTCTTTACGAGAATCTATGCTAGATGGCGTGGCGATTTCGGGAGTGTCAGCACTCAGCAGCTCAGCACTCAGCAGTCAGCACCAGCACCATGGTGCCAGCACTCTCAGGCAGTAGCTCAGCATTATGCATTAATCTCTCGTTCGTTTTTTTATTTTCGATGCCATCGTGCCCATCAATGCTGTGCCGCTGAGATTGGTGTCGTCTTGTAGAGGAAGTAACGTTGCAGTCCGCGGTCGAGTTTCCGTTTTTATCGCTGAATGATAAAGGAGTGAAGAGTCCGGATAGCAGCTAGCAGTTTAGTCAGCCAACTCAACTCAACTCAGAGTCGATTTCGGGGTTTCGGTATTAATGTTTAAACAAAGCGTTTTTTTCTTTTATACGCTGTGCCGCAAATTCTTATTACATACCTTCGCTATATGGTTGTGTGTGGAGATCCCGTCACACGTTTTACCTTTTTTCAGCTTCATAAAAACAAAGATGGCTGCAACAGTGTTGAGGTATTTTTCACAAATCAAGTATTTTAGTTCTTTTTAAAAAGCTTTCTCATCTATTAACCCAACTGGAACCTTTCAAGCTTATGAACGTGCTTATTGAAGTTTGTGAATCAAAATGAGGTTTATAATGTACAGCTGGTATAGCCGACTCCCCAAGCACAAGGTTAATGTTTACATCATATTGTAGAGGTATTTATTAACTTTCTACTGTTTGTTCATAATACATCAAACAGGAATACTCTTTCTCTTGAGATGTAGAATGAACTTCATACAACTTCCAAGATGTTTTATGAATCCAAAGACTCCCGTTGTGTGTTGCCATATTCTACTGGAAAAGTCTTCTCAGCTGGCTACTACTTGAAAAAATAGGTATTATTATGATAACATAAAACTAAAGTTTTAAACAACATTCACAGTAAATTTTTCTGTAGTAGATGAAAAACACTCCTGAAACTCACCATGGTCTGGTATATATTTAGTGCGCTAATGAAACTTTTGCTGGACTGTCCTTTCCTCATTGTGGTGAAGGTAAAATTGACTGATTTAGCCAAAAGTGTGGTGATTATTTTTTCAGATCCTAAATGTTAATAGCATAGCTGCTAGTTGTCAATTGATAGACATACTTGATAGTTGATATAGTTGTGGCAAGCAGTAACTAAATGTTTTCCCCAGGTGTAAATTTGGGTCCCTTCTGCTCCACACCATTTTTGTTGTTGATTTTTCTTGTTTTTCAATTTGTATGGCACAACAAATTATTTGAAAAAGTTGTAGAAAGTGAAACCCAAAAAGTAATTGGAAAGTATCGGCGAGAAGAGAAAGTTTAAGCAATTTCAGCAACGTCAGATAAGATGGGCAGTAGGAGGTCTTTCAATGCAGGGAGTTTGTTGTGTATGCAGTTACTTTAACAACAAGGAATTACGTAACCAATTCGGTTTTCTATTAGATTTTTACTATTCAAATTATTTCACAGCAGTGTTCAAAATGTTAAAATAACCATTATGTCATAAAATAATTAGAATGTTTGTTGTTCGTTTTTTTTGCTTTGTTTTAAAATTAAACTTAATATTTATTTATTTATTTGTTCTGTAAAGGTGGAACGGATCTCGAGATTCGAGTCAACGCATTCGATCATGCCAGTCATCAGTCATTGTTCAACGATTCCTTTCGCAGGATTTTATGACTGGACTTGCTGCAGTTCCTGATACCCTTCTGCCCAAGAGGTACGTAAATATTTGGTACATTTTTTAAACTGATCTTGCCGTAAACATGAAAGACACCGCTTATTAGGTTTGTAGACACGATGGTTGAAGCCGTCTTAACTGTTCGAGGAATTTTCAGCGTCTTGTATGACCTGACGGCGAAACCAGCCGGGACAACGCAGTGGTAATGATTTGGTTTACCAACGTTGCTTTGCAAATGTCCGCCGCACCCTTCGTAGGACACGGATACGGAGTTGTATCATTGACCAGATTTAGATGGGAAATATTATGAACAGTGGTTTCAGTATAGGCTTTTGAAATTTGAAAAAACCAAACAGCCTGCTTTGCGTTCCTTTTTGGCGATCAGATAGATCCCGCTGATGAACTTTTCCTTCAATCTCTAGTCACCAGGTGATGATTTCATCGAAAATCCTCGATTGATTGAGAACCCTGATCTTCTTGTCAGAATTTGCAACAAATACTACACATGGCAAGCCGCATGCCTCATCGTCGTGAGCTGGATTCTTACCAGCGATTCCTACCACGATCATTGGTAGATTCACGAATACTATACATGCCTAGACGAAAGAAGGATATTGACGAAAAGAAAAGAAAACGGAGCCTGAGGACCCAGTTCGGAAATCTTCATGGTTTCCTTGGAGAAGAAGAACCGAGAAAAAGGAAGGTGATGAAACAGTGTTTAATACCGCCAGCAATGTGATCCATGCCGGCAGCGTCCCGAAGACCACTGAATCGGCCAATAACAAACCGTTGACTAACAATCTATCTGACCGCCAATCTCTGGCAGATTTTGCTACTGGAACCCCTTCTGACAATGAGAGCAACAATTCCAATCAGCCGGACAGTGGCAAGAAACATCCAATGGAAGACGACCCTATTACGAAAATATGGACAATCTACTGCAAAACTTTTCGTCGGGCGACTGAACAGATTGTAAGTTGAGCTTGGATTTTATGATTATGGTCTGTAATTAATTCATGCGTGTGTATTGCAGAAACATCTAAACGTGCGGGAAGGGCCTAACGAGACCGTATTTAGCGTGACAACTGCCCATCAAGGCACAATTACATGTAAATGTCATATCTATTAGCTGTTACGCTTCAACGACAAAGTAGAAATATCAGATATCGATGGAACTATTACCAAGTATACTTATATTCTTCTTCTAACGTTGTTTACTTTGTTTAACCGGTTAATGTATTGTCTTTAGGTCGGATGTGCTTGGCTATATTCTTCCGATCATATCGCTGTTTACTATGATTAAGAACAATGGCTACCGTATTTTGTATCTGTCGGCCCGCGCGATTGGCCAGGTCCACGTGACGCGCAAATACTTGCGATTGGTCAAGCAAGGAGACCTTTCGTGGATCCATAATACGCTGGATACGGCAATCGAATCAATGCACATATTATTTTTTTCTCATTTTGTTCTTTCAAAAAGCTTTCGCGCAGTACCCGCACAAATTATATCACCGTTTTGTTGAAATGACCAAATTAATTATTTTCAAATTCATTTCAGGTACTCGAAGCAGAGTTTAATCGTTGATTTCGTGTTCCTGTTCCCTCCATTTGGTGGACAAAACCCTACATCAGTGGACAAAATGTCTTTTTAGGTAACAGTCCAACATTTCAGTCTCCAATTATGTGATCACAAAATCCCCATTTGGTTGTCTGGGTAGGATAGGTAGCGGCTTCCGAAGCAGTAGGTTCTAACACAATCTAACTTCTGCTTTAGTACTGGCAGGGATGTGAATGATAATCTGTAAAACCAAACAAGTTAAGCAGATGCCTTGCTCACCAACTCCTATGGTAAATGTTTGTCCTCGTTATGATACTCAATGTTAAAGGTTCTAACTGGCCATTTTTTTCTTTCCTTTTTTCATTTCTTCATTTTCTCTTTATTTTTTCCCAAAATCTAGATTGGTGATGCTAGTTATAGGGCAACTGTTTAGGCCAACAGTTGTCGTTTTTTAATCCACCAAGGATTTGTGCGTTATTGCGTCTGTTGTGGAGCCTGAGTAGCATACCTAAGAGGCCGTTCATCCTGCATTCCTGATCACCAAGCAATTACAAGCATGTTCTACGCTGATTAGCACCAGAGAGAGAGGGCAAGCTGAACTAGGTATTTTGAAAATCCAAATGAAAATGTGTTGTGGTGGTATGATTGTTCAGTACTCATTCTTTCTTAATTGACTGTTCAGTGCTAAAGCTATCTCACCCGTACAGCTCCTATTGTCGTATGGTCTGCTGCTAAGGGGTGAGAGGTCTTTTTGTGGACAACTATTAGGACATTGCTACACGTTATAACATACAACGATAGCACAAAAACGAAGCGAAGACTGGGCAACCATGAAGCGACGGGTGAGGCTTGGACGGAGCAACGGGCGAAGTGAAGGCGGGGTGAAGTTCTGAGATGTCATTCGGCAACAGGCTACTTTGCTGAGGCTTCATTTAACTATACTCCTACGTATGCCACGCGATCTTACGTATACTGAGGCACCAAAATACTACACCACGAATGCTGACTATTACCACACTACTGCGTACTTTCCAGCTCCAGAGTACTGTCCCTACACCAGGGGGATTACCATACCCAAGGTACTACAGAGAGCAAAAGTTTGTACACCGAATTTCGAATGCTTAAGGGTGTTGTTATTTGCACAACTTGCATGTAACAACTCGCTACATAATTGTTTATTCAATATCTTCTGTAGTTTTGATAACGTGTATTTAATTTTTATATTTTCCATGTTTGAATTGATACCATCATACGGTAGCATTTCATGAAACCATAAAGTATCCCAGGAGTTGTCACGGCTGCAAAACCAATCAAACCTTCCGGACATGGTAGTACCAGTACATTCCGGTTTGAAATATTGTCCCGTCTTAGTGCAGAGTGGATCACCAGCGTGGATCACTTCTGGTTTGACCATTATCATTCAAATCAACAAACCAATGTTGCCTCAAAAGAAGGCAAACGTTCGGTAGTAAAATTTTCGTAGTCACGATTTCTTCTAGCCTCGTGTGTTTCTACGCCTTTGTCCACCATTTTTGTTGTCTATTTTTTTTTTCCTGTTGTGTAGAAAGTGAAACGCAACAATTATTGAAAGTATTCGCGTAAAGAGCTTACCTGTAATCCGTTTGGGTTTGCAATTTCTGCATCATAAGGTAAAAAAAGATAATATCAACAAGGCTTACAAGTGGGTAAAAAAATTTAAAAAATAGTCGTGTTGGTTATCAAAAAAAAAAGTAAGGAAGGAGAGAGCGTAATGATGAGCAATTTGCGGCTCTACGACTCCAAAGAGGGTTTGCAAAGTTTCAGCGGGAAGCTAAGCCTCAATTTAAAAAAAAATGAGCTTGTAGCGTTATTGTTGTCCATCGTGAAAAAAATCTGGATTAAAAATTCATGTAAAAATGTTTTCAGATTTCAAGATTCGAACCTCCGTAAATAGGCATGTGAGTCGCGTACTGTAGCACGATGCCATGCTACTACTATTGTAGGTGCAATACATAAGCCATTTAACCAGATGAGCGCCAAAGAAAGTTTTGGTTGGGATGTGCGGTCCTGGCACAGTGGTTATCGCCACTCCCTTGTATGGTAGTTTCCCCAGGTTCGATTCCCGCCACCTCCAAGTTTCCCTCCCTCCCGTCCCGCCCTCCCTCCCATTGTTCCCTATGCATGTATGTGTGTCATCATTGAAGATACATCGACATCATCAACTCTCAAGATTCTCAAGACATCATCAACTCTCAACGCTCAAGATATGCTTCAGCGGTTCCAGCACAAGATATGCTTCATCTAAATGCTTCAAAGAAGCCGCCTATATAAAAGGCCATCTATAACTACACGACACTACCACACTCCAAAAACAATACTACACGTATGACACTAACACAACAACTAGACACCCTACAGACGATGCTCGATCTAGTAGTACCGTTCACTACACATAAAGATCGAACCCGTAACTTGGCAGAGAATTGGTAGTTCGTAGGTTGTTAGTAAGACTCCCCGTGGCCCCTAGGTTCATGGATGCAGGCAGCTAATCATCGAGCCATGACCCAATTCGAAACCCGCAAAAACCTTTTTACCTTTTTTAATGCTCCGAATAGTAATAATAATATAATAGTAGGTAAGATCTCTCTTTTACGCAATTTTTCCCCAGCAGACTTCCATAAAGATGATGTAAGGGGACTTCCATAAAGTTGCGAACTTGGTCTGCCCGCAGAATTACTAGAACGTCACTCGTGTCCTGGTCCCCCGAAGAACCGTTCATGGAAGCTGATTTCGGGGAGACCCAAGGAGCTTACGGTATTCAGATAAAAATTTTGCTAATAGATGGCGGTCTCGGCGTTCGTCATTCAACGAACATGGCAACCTTGTTTCAGGAGGCGCTTCCGTAGTTCCTTTCCTTTTTCCGTTGCTGTCGCCAGGCCATGGCTCATGGCTGTCGCTGACGCTGACGCTAGGTGAATAATTTTTTCTTGAAGTGCCGTGTTTTGTGAAACGCGTTGTGAACATTATTGAAGTAGGCCATGCTAATTAGGGAGCTGAAACCATTGAATCCCGATTTTAAGTCTGACGTATGTGTTTTGGCGTCACCCTATGACATGTCGGTTAAAAGTAAAACATCGTAATCTGTGTCTTAGGGGCTTCCTTCTGTAGCTGGATGTCAATCGCCACCTGCCAACGGCATGGTATCTCATTCCAAGGTCTACAGTACTCTGCTAATTCCACTTCTAAGGGAGGAACGAGAGAAGAATTTTTAATACTTAGGTTCTATTTCAAATGAATGACGGCAATGGGAGCCCAGAAAATGATCAGTTTGCGTAGAACTGAGCTTCCTGAAGCTGTCCAAAGAGAAGCAACAGATTATTCAGCAAATGGAGGTATAATTATTTTTTTTATAGCAAGCATTTTAAATGAATCTGTTATTGCAGAAGTACGAGCACAATTCAAATTTATTGATGCTAGTTTATTATTTAATTTTTTTATTTTACCTGGTTTGTTATTTCATTGTTCTGTTACCAGAACGAATTATTCAGGACCCAACAAATGTTGTGTTGCAAAGTCAACATTCTGCAGAGAAATGTAATGTTGATTAACAGATAATATGACACAGTATGTAAGTTTAATCTAGTTCTTTGAATAGAAAATGTTTGAAAGTATCTGTATTTCATACAGTGACACAGCATCAGCAATTGAAAATTGAATGGATAGTGGATCCTTTGTTCAATCAACCACAGGCTACTAAGCAGTGGAATCTGTGAGCCAAACATTGCAGCTGAAGCAAAAGTTCTAGGTGAAAAGAAAGGAGATATTTAAGAATAATTGTGTAACTTTCTCTTTTGTTTTTTTTTATATATTTTTGCTCTAAATGTTTACAGTTTTCTTCTTTTTCCAAGTTTTAGCAGTGTGGTTGTTGGGGACAGAAAAGAAAAATTAGCTATTTGAGATAATTAGGAACAGAGCAAAGAAGAATCCTGAAGTGGCATTTGAAAATTTGAACACATTTAAATCCAGAATTGCAGTCTCCGATGGAAATGAGTTATGGAACCAATAAGCATCATACAGGGAGCTCCTATATATGAAAAGAATTTTCTTTAATATTGACGCTGAGATAAATGATTGTGTTTCTCATCAACTTTCAGGATAAAGGAACACCTTGAATACCACCAGTACCTGTTACCTCTACTTGGTTCATAATAGATGATTGCCTGGAATATAGAAAAACAATGCTCGGCTAAGTAAATTTTTTAGTTGTGAACCGCAATAGTCCCCCACTGTAATAAAAATCTCGTATGATAATCAGAACACACTGTTCCTCATCATGTGTGGGTCGGAGATCTTAAAGCTGAAAATATTGCGGTTTGTTCACCATAGAAAGATCACTGCTCTTCGTTTTCTATTGAAATCCGGAGGGAAAAATCAATGGAGGTGCTGATTTGGTTAGTTTGGATGTCCGAGGTAATATCGACGTTGGCAATAAATCCATCAACGGTGTAGTTGTGGAGGATACACTGCGAAAGAATGCCTCACGCCTCGTCATTCAAGGGACGAAATCATTTTCCGCTATCGATGTTAAAAATAATATTGCAACAAAAACACCGTCTATGAGGTTCACTAAATTAACATTTGTATTTAATTTTCTTTCTTTTAACTGACAATGTGTTGCAACGTGATTTTAGGGCATAATCGGAAAAAATGATTCTACAGAAAAGCGAGGAAGAGCAACATTTCACCGGATCGGTGCGGATCGTCGGTCTTGTACAGATAGTTAAAAGCTTTCGCAGTGACTGGATTAACGGAATAAACGTATCCTTGCTCCCCGGAGTACTCGGTGACAAGAATGCCCACCAGATTGTTAAAGGTAATATCAATCATAAATTGTAATCAGTGTTGTCTGATAACGTTTGTTATAGGATTTGTCAATTTTCACTGGTCGTTTGCTTGTTTACGATGCTGAAGTGGATGGGATGTTTTGGAAAGATTTATTGAGCGCCTCGTGCCAGCAAACTCGTTATTAGAGTGTAGATTGAAAATACCTACACTCTTGTTTTGCCAGTAGCTCACAAATCCCACGCTGGAAATTATACTGCCAAAGCCAGCAATCAACACGGCTTCGACGAGTCGAGTGTACGTATGCGTTACTGCTTCTTTCTTTCTCTTCATTGTTCCAATACTCGTAACAATTATTCACATTCTTAGGCTTCTTTGACTATCGTGATGAAACCGGAACTAAGTCACGAGAACGTGAATTCAGGCCTAAAGACGGAATCCAGATTAAATCGACTACGAGCGAACGAATTAGCGTCACGTGCGGGGAAGGTTCCAACTAACACAAATTGAGCATCCAGGACACAGTGGCGGAAGACGAAGGCATCTACAGCTTCGTGGTTACCAACAAAGAAGGAGAAACTCGTGGTGACATCAAACTCTCAGTTCATTCAGAAGCTCCCACCTTCTCGAACAAACCCAAAAGCTGTTTCCCTAAAGTCGGCCAAACTGCCAAGTTTAAGGGCTCGTTCCAGGTTGTACCCGCACCCACCATTTCATGGCAAAAGGCTGAGGATGTTATAGTCGAGTCGGTGCGATTCGAAATGGAAAGTGGAATATATCAAAGGCATTCCGGAATTCCCACACAACACTATAAAACCGCACACCAGTGGCCATCTCAGCAGTGATTACAGTTCAATTCTAAATAGAAAAAAGAAATGCAAAGGTCAGTGTGCGAAACGAAACAATAAATAAAAGTAAGTTTTTAACGACGTTGCAGTTGCACTGATCGAATACAAAACAAAACTTGCTTGAACCCTTATATTCCCACATCTCAATTTGGACACTTAAAAATTAAGCACAACAATACAATTACAGGCTGATACAAGCCTTGTATTGTATACAAGCCCGAGCCCGACGACTAGACCGGACGGGCCAGAAAAAAGTTGGACCGCGGACCGGACAAACTGTGGAATTGTTTGTGATTATGCATATGACAGTGATGCGAGCAGTGAAACCTGTGTTCAAAAGTTTCTCTGAAATATGTTATATTCCAGTGAATTATAAAACTAACTGCAATCAAGTGTTTTATTCCCTGGTTGTTTTTGGAAGTGAAGCACATCAAACAGTTAATTTTTTGTGTGACAGCCAACGGGTAATCTTCTAAGCTATGCATGCTGCCGATTCCAAACTTGCATAGATTGTCTTTGTATAAACATTGTAGATTAAATTTGCGGACCGCCAAGTAAGTCAACCCCCTTTTTCGGATAAGGATAAGACCGTTATTTCCCCCCCCCCCCCCCCCCCGTCCAAAATTAATAAACAATCAGAAACGCCATCTAGCTGCCACGATTGAAACCTCTAGGAACTAAAACAACACCTTCGTCTGCTATGCCTGCAATGGCGGACTAACACTAAACGTTACATACAGCCTTTGCTTCGTTAATTTTGTGCGTTTTATCATTGTTTTTGTGCATTTCTAGCCTCAAGTAAGTAGAAAAAGACCATAACTGTATTCTTGGCATTATTTTTTTGCATAATAATTAATAAATGTTAGTTGGCACTTGGCAGCTTGTTAACAATATAGTAAAGTTGGGCTTAGATTGCAATTGCAACCACGAAAAAGTACTCATGTTCTTGTGAAATTTAACATCTAGTTTCAGCTTGATTTTAAACATCTCTTAATTCCTATCCAGAGCATGGAACAAATGTATAAATTATAAGTAAGCTTCCCATGGGAGTATTTCTTTCAAATGAGTCCCTCGCAACAGATTGTCAATTGACACGCAAGGGTTTTGTGGGCTGCTTGCCAACCCAAGCTCACTGGGTGTTCTCTAATTATATATGACATTTTATAGTTTCACATTTATGTGGAGAAGAACTATTAGAATTAGTAATATTTTTCACTTTTTAATTCCTTGTATGACTAATCTGTAGTAGATTTTCTTTCTAGACTTTCAGAATCTTGATTTGGTTAAAAAAGCTTAATAACTCGATGATTCGCTAAATGTTAGTGTTACAGGTAGATTGCCAATGGGAAACTGACCAATTTCCACATAGTGAATTTTTGTTTCTTATCTTTAGCCATTT
Source organism: Daphnia sinensis (assembly GCA_013167095.2). Lineage (NCBI taxonomy): Eukaryota > Metazoa > Arthropoda > Branchiopoda > Diplostraca > Daphniidae > Daphnia > Daphnia sinensis. The sequence continues at coordinate 9,490,769 of CM023190.1, forward strand.
TTATTATTTTTCTTTTTTGCAATATTTTTCTCAGTGAGTGGCCAATGATTATGCTATTGTTCTTTTGTCTGATTTCTTTTCTTTTTTTTCTTATACAGATTGGAAATGACAAAGAAATGAGTCCTGTTCTTAGCCTCGTTTTTGCCCCATCTTCATAAGCTGATCGTCCTGGCCGTCTTCGCCTCACCGTCCTGGCCGTCTTCGCCTCACCGTCCTGGCCGTCTTCGCCTCACCGTCCTGCCCGTCTTCGCCTCGCCGTCCTGCCCGTCTTCGCCTCGCCGTCCTGCCCGTCTTCGCCTCGCCGTCCTGCCCGTCTTCGCCTCGCCATCTTCAAGCTGATAGTTTTTACCTCACTGTCATCGAGCTCAGCATCTTCGCCTCATCGCCGTCCCCGTGGTATCTCGCGTCTTTGGTATTGTTTTGTTTTGTATCGTTGTATGTGTATGTTTTGTTTAAAGTTAACCCGTTGGCTGCCACCCATTTTGCTCCCCTTTTTTTTTTTAGTTGTAGGGACGGGCCGCGCTGTCCTGCCTCATGGTCACTGCCATGGGGTGGGGCAGTCGCCACTGCCCAAAATTCGCCTTCGGGCATTAGGCAACGCACCATCAGGGACTTTCCCTTTTCGATGCGACGGTGGAGCCACCTGGGGTGTGCGTTCCCCGCAAAGGTCTCCATCGTCGCGTCATCCCGGACTTGTCTTCGGACAAGTCCCCCTTAGCGACTGTAGAAAGCAACCTACGGGTTGTAATGGCTTGGCAGCCAACGGGTTAGCTTAAGTGTTTGTATTTATTGTAAATTGTATGTATGTATATATTGCATGTATGTGATGTATTGAATAACGTGTAATGTAAAACAGCGGTGGAATTGTGGGTGGATGGTGGGAAAATAAAATATTTTAATTCACAATTTCTTTCTTGTGTAATGATTTATCTATTTATGAATTTGCCGACTCGGGGTTCGAACCCTAGGTATACAGTATTGCAGACTCACGCTCTAACCATTGAGCTATCACTGTTATTCCAAGGACTACTATGTCTTCTACACATTAAGGTAGCTGTGCAAGGTAGTCAATAGATTACCTAATATCATTGGGGGGGATGATAGGGGGGGTGGCCAGGAAGGTATCGGACTCGCCTACCAAGTCAAAGGTTCCTGGTTCGATTCCCAATCACGGAGGTTCCAGATGGGCTTCCACGTCTGCCAGTCGAGTCGAGAAACTTCCCCGTTACGAAGTAACGGGATGGATATTTTGGCAACACATAATATAATATCCATTATATATTTTAATAAAGTTTTCCTTCTCATTTTTCTTCATTAAACCGTATTTTAACAATTATATTACAACACATAATTATCATCCACGTTATACGGATTGTAATTCCGAATGACTGTTTCAGGATTTGAACCCTCAAACTTCGGTGTGCTAAGCCGATGCTCTACCATTGAGCCATCTGTCATATCGACTATTTGCAATTTTTTTGTGTCAATTGAGTTCAACATATCTGGACTTAGAATAATTTTGGCAGCATGATGCAAGATAAATTCATATTTGCACACACTTGTCCACAACAAGAGATTGAATTTAAATTTCTTTCATATATAAATTTTATCCTCAACCGGGGTTTTGAACCCGAGTCCTTTACATCCGTAGACCAATGCTCTACCACAGAGCTGTTATCCGCATTCCAGCAACAACAAGGTAAGCATATAGCTTTACGAGCCCGCAATAATTGCTTTTACAATCTTATCTTTTCGAGTCTTCTAGTTATAGGAAATAATATTGATAACTCATATGGCTCAATGGTTGAGCACCGGCAATGCATGCCGAAAGATTGGGGATCGATCCCTGGAAGAGTTAAGTAATAAACTTACCATGTGTATGCACTACATCTGATCAGGTAATCTATATACAAAATGCATGTAAGAAAAAACATATTAAAGGTAATTAGGACTCATATGTGAATAAAAGTTGTCAACAGCCAGCTATCATTCAGATGATTCGAGAACGTATATAATTCAAGGATATTTCCGACAGCGCTCCCAACTGTCATCTACTGAGTTGGTACCCCGCCCGCCTCAGTCAAAAATGTGAAGATAGGCCCTACGTATCGAAGAATAATCACAGCACATACGTTGAAATGAACAAGCTCAGCCAAATTGGTTGCAGTGGGATGTGAGCTTTCATTATTAACAATTAAGAGGAGATGCTTTCCCATTGCGCCAGGACTCAGGAGCTATTGAACAGCACAGCTGCGTTTATTTCGACGCCAACTCAATCAAAACAACCATTCGAAATCATAATCCCAATTCAATTAACAAAAATTTTTATGAAAAAGGGGGAAAAAAGGAGACGGATGACTCGAGGCGATGGGAAGTAGGTATAACCATGGACCAAAACGGACTTGTACATAAATTACACAACGGGGTAAATGGGGATAGAAAAATGCTAGTGCTCAATTTTCGTTACCCCCAAACGACGCTGTTTGTTCGAATCAGAGTAAGCGGTGATAAACTTGGCGGCTTCAGTTTCGTCGGGCGTATCTGGAACGGGTTGGCGCCAGTAGGTGAACTCGCTGAATTCGGAGCCTTCTAGAACTTCACGAGCACCATGAAGAAATGGAGGGAACACCAAATCAACGATAAAACTCTGCTTCGAGTACCTGAAATGAATTTGAAAATAATTAATTTGGTGACTTCAATAAACGGCAATATAATTTGTGCGGTTACTGTGCGAAAGCTTTTTGCAATTCTAAGCCCCAACACCGTTAGCAAACTAATTGGTGTTAACTCTTGGTGTATGAAAGAGGTACTAATTCTGTCAGGAGTTCTACGCAGCAGCGATAAATTTAAACAGGGTGTTGCATGCTATGAGGTAACTCAGGAAATTATGCAATGTGCGATAGGGGTAGACACGTAATCGGCTCAGCTGATAAAGCGTGAAACACGAAATTGGAAAATTAAATTATTTACAATCAACAGTGTCTGAGCCAATGCGAAGGAATGGCGATCGGTGTAGTCCGCTTTATCGGCTTGCTAGAAACTGGGAATAGCTCATCCACCAATTGGCATTGAGAAGAGTAACTAACAAAGTCAAAGAGGAAAACAAGTGGAATCTTTCATAAAAAAAAAGAATAACAAAAAAAAAAGAAAACAATAATAGAAGATTCTTCAAAAACACCATGTCTTGATCCTAACAATGACTTTGATGTAACCCCTGACAATAAACGAACCATTCAGCGATGGAAAACCAAAACATCAAAAGCGCCCACATCATAGCAGGAGATGGCTTGAAGAAAAACTGGAAATTACGATGACAAGGACTGTGCAGCTAAATGAAAATGGCAGAAGCATGCGAATTTAGTTATATGAAATTAACTTACGAGGATTGGAAGGATTGCGTCAGCTCCAGTTTCAGCTCGCCACGAGGATTAATTGTGAAGATTCTTGAGGTAGGAATGCCAACAGCACGGTACGCCCACACATCCTGCAAATATATTCGAGTTACATAGAGAGAAAACAGCAAGAACAGCAAAAGAAAACAAAGTAATACGTACATTGACTCGATTGCCGTATCCAGCGTAGAATGGATTAGAATGCGAAGGAAATAACATTTGAATATCACGCAAGCAGGAAATTTTGAACTCTTCAGGTTTCTTCTCAATGACTTCTCTGTCGACGTCAATCAAAACAAATGTAAGAATGAAAAAGGACGACATTGTGACATATCATTTTAACACCTACCGATGGAAGGCACTCAAGAGACTAGTGGGATTGAGTAGAAGAGGTCCATCAGGTAGCGAAAGGTCTCCTTGTCTGACCGATCGCAAGTATTCGCGCGTCACGTGAGCTTGGCCAATCGCGCGGGCTGATAAATACAAAATGCGGTAGCCATTGTTCTTGATTTTAGTAAACAGCTGAGCTACGCCACTTTGGGCCCAATCTTGACCGACGATCGGAAGAATATGGCCAAGCACATCCGACCTAAAGACAATAAATTAACTGGTTAAACAAAGTAAACAACATTAAAAGAAGATATAAGTATACTTGGTAATAGTTCCGTCGATATCTGATATTACTACTTTGTCGTCGTAGCGCCAGAGATAGATATGACATTTACATCTAGTCGTGCCTTGATAGGCAGTTGTCACGCTAAACACGGCCTCGTTAGGCCCTTCCCGCAGGTTTAGATGTCTCTGCAATACACACGCATGAATAAATTACACGCCATAATCAAACAATCCAAGCTCGACTTACAATCTGTTCAGTCGTCAGACGCAACGTTTTGCAATAGATGTCCGTATTTTCGTAATAGGGTCGTCTTTCCATTGGAAGTTTTTTGCCACTGTCCGGCTGATTGGAATCGTTGCTCTCATTGTCAGACGAGGTTCCAGTAGCCAAATCTGCCAGAGGTTGGCGGTCAGATAGATTGTTGCTCTTCGGCTTGTTATTGGCCGATTCAGTGGTTTTCGGTGCGCTGCCGGAATTGGAAGACGATGGGTCTGCATGGGCCACAGTGCTGGTGGTATTAACCCCCGTTTCCTCACCTTCCTTTTTTTCAGTTCTTCTTCTCCAAGGAAACCATGAAGATTTACGGACTGGGGCCTCAGGTTCAGTTTTCTTTTCCTTTCGTTTAGGCATGTATTCGTGAACAATGGCATCTACCGATGACTGAGGTAGGAATCGCTGGTAAAGAACCCAGCTCATGACGATGGGGCATGCGGCTTGCCATGTGTAGTATTTGTTGCCAATTCTGACAAGGAGGTCAGGGTTCTCAATCAAACGAGGATTTTCGATGAAATCATCATACGTGACTAGAGATTGAAGGAAAAGTTCATCAGGGGGATCTATCTGGTCGCCAAAATGACCGCAAAGCGACAGAGCGACATCAGGGAGAGCGCGATAGTCCGAACGAGAATCTTCAAAATCGCTGTCAACGGATCTTGGGCCGGTTGAACCGCGTATGGCTGCACCCGTTGATAAACTGTGCGGTGATTGGGGTAGCGATGCCCCTTTGCCCGATTCAGTATCTTCATCACGCAATCTGCGAACGTAAGAATGATGTGGGTCAGTGAAAATCCGGCTCTGATACTCGCTGAATAGAAAATATAGCCCAAGATAAGTGCAGATTAGCAAACCGCTCACAAACACATTAGGTCACCTAAACATTTTTTTATAAATTTGGGACACTTATATCAATGGATTCAAGAACGACGTGCAAGCAGGAACAATCGGAATGGCGAAAGTTCAAGGTGTCAACCTTCAACTGCCCTATTTAGTGCCTCGTGTGTTGTTTGGCGAAAACAAGTTAAGGAATCTAGGTCGGTCACTAATCGGAGAATGCACGTCGAAACAAACACGTTTAAATGGCTGAAGGTCAAATAGTTTTGCGCGCAATGGTTACATCCTATTTAGTACCTAGAGACTGTTGGATCAGCGAGTCCGTGACGGAAGGAATTCTGCGTAATGTAAAGGGCAGCCAACTCCGGATCGAGGGCGTCCACGTTCAAGTCATCTAAATAAATGCCTCCACCCGCTGCGATGCTTTGATGTCGCATCTTCTTAGTTTGGCGCATGAAGCTGAACATGTGACTCAACATCGACCGTTGGGCTTCCGCTATTTATAGAGAAAAACAAATAGGCATGAGTTTTAGACAAGCAATCGATTTTTACATTGCCATACCTTCTGCCGTACTCTGAGACTGACGGGCTTTGTTATCTGTGCCATCCGAAGCACCATCATTATTGATCACGGCAACCGCACCGGTTTCGCTGTCTCGATTCGATGGAGAAACATCATGAGGCGGAGACTTGGGAACAGGTTTGGGTGGTGAGGGTCGATTATGAACAGGTGGGCTTGGCAATTCACCCCAGCGCCATGACTGTTGAGGGCAATTTCTGGATGGATCGTCTAACTCAGAGGCTTTAGGTCGCATATGTCCAACCTATTTATAATAATTTTACGTTTAGTTAATGTTTGCTCCAAGAGTGTAACTTGAAAAAATTACTCACCTCGTACTCCGTGTCTGAGTGAATTGGTGTAGGAGGACGGGATCCATCGGGACTCCTGATTTCCATTTCAGTATCACTAAAAAAGTGAAATCCATGACTAATTGACCTAGAAATGGTTCCGCCACGAACCCAATCGTCAACTGGATTTTCGACGGGAGGTGCCAGATCACCCTTGAGCTGGATTCCGGATAAACTATGCGATTTCCGATGACCCGGCTTCACCTATTTATGAAGAAGGATTCATTGGTCGAACATATTATCGACGAAAAATGCAGACGAAATTTACCTGTGTTCTATCTTTTACGCTAGAACCAACCGCAAGTGGGATTTCCATTTCTGGCTCGATTTCACTAGGATAGGGTTCTGTTCCGGATTCAGATGAGGTTTTTGTGGCCTCACGTTGCATTCTTTTTCGTAACTGCGAACGTCGCCTGCGGTTCTTCTTTTTCCATCGCTTCCTCTCCTCTTCGGTCATCTCTACGAACTCATCCGGCATTAAATTGTCTGCTTCCGTATCATGGTCAGGGTCGATTGGCTTGAATGCCCGTTCCACAGCTTCGACTCCGACAGTTTCAAATGTTCCTTGAGAACTGTCTTCTCCTGTTATAGAAATGTCGTTGGTCAAAAACATAGTTCAAAATGAGGATCACATTTGAAAAATCTTGCCTAAAATAATATCATCAGATGTTTTGGCAAGCATTCCTTCATCTCTCTTCCCCATCAATGTATCATCTGTGTGTTCATTGACTATTTCTGGAACATTGTTTCCTCTTAGTTTGTTTTCTTCTATGAATGATGGTGGAATAGGTGATGTAGCCATATGTGGAGGTAAAGCCTGTCCGTCTAAGCTGACCATGGGTGATTCACTGACAAAAAAGGCCTCACCAGACTCTCCCAATTTCATATGGATATCAACAGGATTTCCATTAATTTCAATATCAACCACCTGTTTTTATGGAAACAATACACGAAAAAGGATAATATAATGAAAGTCAATACTTGTGGCAATAATCAGTTAATTACCTTTTCTCGGCTACGGAGTACACCAAGTTTACCAAAGCGAACATGGAAAGGTGATGATAGGAAAGTTCCATCTTCCTGTTGAACAATGACAATGTCGATGGCGCCCGTAAGGGTTGCGCCATTAATGCCGTTGTACAGCTCGCGGACGTTACGTGTGATGCTCCATAAGTATTCCATTTTGCTAAAAACAATAAGGTTACGTTAGCATACAAAATAAACTCATCAATCATTGTCATTTGTTCCTCCTTACATCTACATTTCGTTTACTTTGTTCTTTGTCTTGAACAGAAAAACATTTAGTTTGAGAAAGTAGTCTGCTAGAACTACAACGTTGCCACACAACAGGTTGATTAAAAACAAATTCAAGGACACAAACGATTTTTTACGTTTTAAATTGTGGTGTAGCAATGATCTAAATTATTTTAAAAAATATTTTTCAAGCCTCCGTTGCACTGCAAAGAGGATACGGAACGCAGTCAACGCACGCTTCTATAGATTAAGTGGATTTACTCCCGCAGGATCAATCTCAACAGAAATACAGATACAAGGAATCTCTACAATTTGATGCATTTGGCGTTTCTAAAATCACTAAATGCCACTTCAAGATGAACAATGCTAAAAAATTTTTCTACAAATATAGGTAACACAATTAATCCGCATCCCTATTTTTTCCCATAATAAGAAAACTAGGTGGAAACAGCAAACCAACTTTTCCCACTAAGGATACAATAACAGTTTCAGCAACTTTCTGTTTTAGACATAGGGCTAACAGGATAAAAACCGGTTAGTATATTCGTACCGAATTTCAGACTAGGTCAAGCTAGCAAGCGATACTGAAAATTGACATCGGGAGCGCGCAAATCTCGAGGAATAGGTAGAACGAATGTTGCAAGTCAACTAATGGAAAATTAAGTCGTACCGCAGACCCAACACCAACAAGCCCCCCACTAAAGGGGGCGTGACTTAAGGGCTCTGCCCACCCCGCAATGCATGATGTCACGCGCCGGACCTGCATATCTTGTTGGGCCTCCGATGCGTAGTAAGCTGTTTTCCAGACAACCTTCGATTTACACTTCCCGCCACATTTTTCACTACTACGGCTTTGCTGAATTTGGCAATTCGCCAAACAAAAATCTTAAGGCTAAACCAGCATGATATAACCCGAGACGCAATATTGTTTTAAAGGCATACCAAGGGTACGCATCCGGGAATTCTATTTCCGTCATGGCGGTTGTCGTCTGCGAATTTCTTTTGTAAGTGGGTCGAACGAAAAACACAATATCATTTGAAAATCTCATTCGCATGACATGACCCGTTCGCAACTGAGGGAGAAGAACATTTTCTCTATGCTATTAGAGCCACGTATATAGAATTCACGTGCTAATGCGATCAGCACATGTGCGGAAATGTTGAGCCGGGGTCATCAACAGGCATTTTCATGAACTTGTTTTTTTTTTCTACCCTCCGAGTGGGATGTGCTTGTTGTCAACTGTTGTACGGTGTGGCTTTCAACGTGCTTGCTAGCTAGCGGTAGGGCCTTGAGCGTAAGTCGTCTCCCATGCACTCTGTGTTATAGACATGGTTCTATGAATCGTACGATATCCATTCCAAGTCTCTGATTGGCCGACAGAGACCACCAGACACAAAGCACCTTCACGTTGTTAGAAAGAAGGGATTCTCCTTTCCACATTTTAAGTCCCCTCTACGACCCACTTAACGTTTGCTATATAGGCCAGAAAATTAAACTTGAATCTCTTTAGAGTAAAACGAGATTTGTGCTATTCCGTCCTTGAAAGTATTACGTCGCACCTACACCGTAAATGAGGCTGGCCCCCTTCTCCGACTGTCCATTGAACATTTTACGACGACAACAACAACAACAACAACAGTTTGCCAAAGTCCTTGAAGTCAATCCTGTTTTATCGCGGCTGATTCCGATTTATTTATATTTTTTTCACGAGTCCGTTGACGGCCATTGCAAATTTTTGTGAGGGATAAACCGACCTGGAAAATGCGCATTTCTTAAAAAATAACACTGACGACACTGTGCCTATATAAACTTTCTAAATTTTTCCCAAGTCTGAGCCGGCATGACGGTGTGAAATTTTTAAGACCCAAAGCGGAAAAGTTAAGTGAAATACACACATCGTTTTTAAATAAAAGTCATCGGTCTATCGCAGTGAAATTCTTTTGTCAAAAACCTTTCAATGTCACCCAACAAGAATAAACAGAAATGTCATGCTACTATGTCCTTAAATGGACTAGACGGCGGCCAAGTCAAGCTTTCACTCCAAAACAACCTCCCTTTCGTTTTGGGATGCACAAAAATTAGAATACGATAAAAAAAAAAAAACACAACAGGACGACCAATGAGGAAGAGGCTGGAAAAAAGAGGGTGTCGACCGGCCGGGTTCTGTAAAGAAATGTTTTCATTTAATCCCAGCTGTTTGGATTGATGATAGATAGATAGTATGTTTTTCTCGTTTCACGTTACGTTGCCATGTGCTGTCTAGTGCGTTGCATATTCTACCAAAGCTAGAACGGAAAAACTACTCCCGACTGTTCGAACCGGCGTTTGTTTATGCTCACGCCGAGATAAAGTCTGGCCACAAGTTGTTGAAATGGAATGTCAAAACGGGTACTTAAAATCAAACGAAATTCGAAAAGAGGACGTGGCACGTTGGTTAACACGTGATTCCTGCGTGTCAATTGCAAAAAATTTTTGCACAAGGTCACCTAAAAAAAAATGGCACACTTTCACGCAGAGCGAACTCGGGACCGTGCAACAATAAACGCCAAAGAGGTCAACGACCGCTGGCAAACTTTCTTTTTTGCTTCATCCCTCCCCTCCTCCCACTCTCCTCACGGGGATGTTTCATATAGGAGGGGCAATATAATCCACTCTCTTTGTCTACTTGGATCAAAAGCCTTTATTCCCTCCTCCTTTTTCGTTGTTTCACGACAAAGAACCCAGGGTCTTAATTATAAAAATAGCAAATGAATCATACATGGTCTCTTTTGTACTAGTTGGCGAATAACGGGTGCAAAAAATTGGCATCGATTCAATTTATCCTTAGCGTGAAAATGTTATCTATTGCCACATTATCAAAGTCAAGCAAAGGTTAATAGCAACATGTCGTAAGGTCATCGTAAGTAACCTTCCTTGAACTAAGACCTTCAACCAGTTTCCCCATCAAAATGGCGAAATACCAACGGATTTAGTCCAAACAAATTCAATGTTACCGGTCACGCCAATCGCTTTTCAACATGACATTCTGAACGAAAGACATCAAACCTTAACCTTTCTACTTTATCAATCGGGCTGACATTTAACCGATAACCCAATCAAAATAATGTCACAGGTAGAAAACAGAGACGTTTCAACACCTCAGCATAATCGTATGCAAATCTTATCACTCAATTTAAGTAGAGAAGCAGGGATGACTCACCTTTAGATGTTACCCGTCGGTCGATATTTGTTGAAAGACTAGTCAAGTGGAAAACGATGGTTTGCCACAATGTTGCTCGACAAAACACCGGCCATCGAACGGGCACTGCTTCACGTGTTCTGATAAGTTTTCAATTGGACTAACTATGCGACTGCTTGGACGATCACGTGTTATATATCTATTTTAAAAGCCTGTAAGAGACTTTTTCCCCCGTCAGGCTTCAGTCACAACGCGTCGACGAATGGAGTGCAACTGAGCTAGTTCGGCTTCATCAGCTGAGAACTACCAAGTCGACTTTCAAGCTCCCACGAAGTAGTCGCTTTCCAATCCCCCCCTTTCCATACCGATACCGCAGTTTATCGCATGCGTATCATTGTTTTTTTAGGTTGTTGTTAATACAAAATGGTTAATACTGTCACTGGCAACACTTGTTAACGGTCTTGAAATCTATATTGTTTAATGAAATTTTGGTGAGAGAGAGGGGGAATGCTCTGTAGCAAAGATAATGACAAATGAATTGGTAACAAAAGCCCAGACGTTTTCCCTCTCGTGGTCTACTTCAAACTTACTTACTTACTACCGTTACGACTCTAACTAGTAACTGCTACCTGAAAAATAGGTCAGTTTTTCTGGGAAAACGACAACACAACAAAAGGAAAGCTTTGGAACAGTTAGAGGGAAAACAAGCATATAGTCCTTTGTTGTTCACCTTCCCCATATCTTTGACTTTTTAAGTCACCAACGCCACCTAACGGTTGTCAGGTGCACTCAGGGCTGAGAATTTCTCCAAAACGGAGCCATCACAAGCGAGCTAATTGTCTGGTATATTAGTAGTGTAGCTCGTACGCTGGACAATGGGATCATAACAATAATCAGGAATATTTCAATGTGAGGAATTTAAATTAATTTCAGAAATTATAAATGAATTCTGTACAGGAACAGTTCTCACTGGGAACCGTAAAATATCAGAAAAACTTGGTTCGAATGCGGTGAAGAATTTTGGATTAGCACGAAAAGTTAATGACCACAACCGTTGAAAGACCCACGAAGGAAAACCAACCCACTACCACAATCTTGCGAATACCAAAGTAATGAGCGGTAGCAGTGCAGCAATCCAGGTGGTTTTGATTAAGATTCCGCTATTCATGCCTCCTGCGATGATAAAGGAAGTAGAATCAAAAGGCAATAACAACGCCCTAATTGAAAATTGCAATAACTTACTCCACCCTGCTTTTTCTTCGACATTTTGTTTTTTCAGCCATTCAATCAACGGTTCAAAATATTCCATGATTGCACCGGGATCCATCCTGCTGGTTCGACCGCGAGTAAGAATTCGGATGGCATCAGGCCAGGGTTTAGATGAGCCCAACTTTAGCAATTCCCTGCATTCATGAAATAAAAGGTTGTTACTGGAACGCTTGGCTGCCACGCGCAACAAATAAGAATGCATTACGCCAATAATTTCCCGGCTTCTCGTGACTGATAAATATCGCATTTGTGCAGTGGCCCCACATGACCGGATGCTTCGCATAGCACCTTATGCAACTGAAACTGGAGCACGAAACTGACGAAATATCTGCAACAAGAGATCAGGTATGTTCATATACTTAATACAGTAATATGACTCTATCGTTCGTAGAATGAACTAACCTGATGTAAGGAGTGTTAGCTGGAACGTGATATTTAGCACCCGCATCAAAATCGTGCTCACTTCGATTGACCGGAGGGGCAACGCCTTGATAACGAAGCCGTAGATCCCACCACGCTTTATTCATTTGATCGAATGGGATTTCACCGCTAAACACCTTCCAGCGCCACTATACCACCAATGAGAAATTAATTGAATACAAGATAGATTTTCAAATTTGCTCGCGTCACTTTACCTGATCCAACAAATAGCCAAAAGGCAGAAAAGCAATTTTATCCAGAGCCATAGAATAAAGATAGTTGATGTCGACTTCTGGATCGTCTGTTGCGTTATCCAGCAAGCCTATTTTTTGCATGTGTTTGGGTGTTGAGACTGACAACGCGATGACATCTCCGATTGCCTCGTGAAAACCTAATGTTACACGGAAATAGGGGTTGTAAAATCTTACAAAATCCATGATCATATGCACGCCGATTACCTGGATTGGCCCCCTCCCTGAAGGCTAACGGTTGATTCACGTATTGCATGTCTGAAAAGAACAGGGGTGAAATAAGTAACATGTCCATGAAAATCCAGCATGGTTTCATTCTGCATATTTACGACACTTACAATATTGGATGTGTCCGAGCTCATGATGGGCAGTAGTCAAATCTTCCATTGTGATTTCTGTGCATTGTTTTATGCGGAAGTCACGCCCGTTACAAAAGTCCCAGGCGGACGCATGGCAAACTACTTCACGATCTAGCGGTTTCTCCAGCATAGAATCCGTCCAGAACGAGTCTGGAACGGATTTCATTCCCAGCGAGACAAAGAACTGATCAGCCAGTTGGAACATCCGCACCGGATCATAGCCTTGACGTTTAAGACTCAGGGTAACGTCCATGCTATTTTTGTTTGGGAATGGAACCGTTGTCTCGTATAGATTGCTCCATGATTGAGCCCACATATTGCCTAATAGATGGGCAGGGATCGGTCCATCCAGAGGTACAATTTTTCCGTATTGAAAATGTAACCTTCGCCGGACGTAGGCATGGAGCTGCTGATAAAGTGGCCGTAATCCCATCCACAATTCCTCGAGCTCAGAGTTGAAGTCTTCAATGTCATACGAGGCTCTCCATTGATCCCCAGTGTCTTTAAAACCTGGAAAACCACATTTGTCATTAAGCTCCTTACCGACCGAGGATAATATTTCCCAAAACATCATCAACGTTTCAAACAATTTCGCCTTAAAGGCTTCTAAAGATACTGCACATAAGTGGAATTGGCTAATGTTCCACTGGTGCAGCAGAATACGACATTTGGATGTTTTTTTCTAGAATAACTGAAATAACTTGTTTATTTGTATTGCGTTACTTACCATTTAAACGAGCGGCTTCGTTGGATAATTCGACGTAGCGTATGAATTTGGAACGGAGTGGGCGCCCAGTTTCTTCATGCCACTGCTGCCACATGTAAGTTAATTCACTGGTATCTTTTGATTTGGCCATAATACGCGTCAAATCTGAATAACATTATTCAGAATAAATTTTCAGTTAACCGCTTAAATACTTATAAAATACAAAGTACCCGGATCTAGCGCAAGGTTGCATTTAACAGATTCCGGACGGATTGGGAGCGATGTATTCTTGGGTGGTTTGACATAAGGGCAAACCCGATTCCGGCTATAAATATCCCGCATGTCTGCCAAGAGTTGTTGAATCTAAAAACAAACAAAGTCATACATTATTCAGAGAAAACAAAATGCTCGGGTAGTACACATTTTTCTTTACCTCTTTAAGTTTTTCTTCGGGAAGGGCGGCTCTTCCAAGAACGGAGAGCACCTTGAATTGGCGACGGATGGTCGGGTCGCGGAATGTTTTCCATTTGAATGTCGTAGCAGTAGCCCAAACATCCTTTTGGAATTTGGCGTATTCCAACTGTGTTTCCAACTGGAATACGTAATTTTAAATCGATAGTTTCATTGTTTCCGTTAGATCGACTAAGACTAATCGCCGAGTGCCAAAAACTGTAACACGATGGCTCTACTTGAGGGTCGATGACCCTTCGTTCCATGAGGCAAACAAGAAGAAAGAAAATAGCTGCTAGATTACATGGCGAAAATGAAACTTGGGAAATGATTGTTAACGTAACAGCTGGTGTTTGAAAAAAAGACAAGAGCATTCATATTGTTTTTTAGTCTAAATCTGGGGTCGATACAGCACGTCGACCTGGTATGTTAATCGTTATCTTTGGGGCATTCTTTAAAAAACAACTTCAGAGAAAAGCATTCGGCCTTTGGTCTTCTGACATTTAAGAAAATAAAAAATGGCTCAAGTGATGTTAAATAGGCAGCATACCGCGACTTGGAACAAACGATTTTATACGGCAGCAAATTTGTTGTTATCGCATCGCTAAACAGGTTTTAAGAAGGGCGTTAACACCCAGAGGCAGATGAACTTCATTGATTCAACTTTTGGGATAAGAGTATAAAACAGGTAAATGCTAGGGAAACTTGCGACTGCGATTAGATTGGGTGCAATTAAATTGCCGATCAGGAAGTAAACCACTTGCGGCAGATTATGACTAACACTTCCTCATTCAGCATTTTATTTATTTTTTTTTTCTTTAGTTATTTTTGTCTAACACATCCGCGAGCTAAAAGACGAACAGAAGGGGGGAAAAAACCGTAAGGCAGAACTCTCAGTTGACCATCTGCCGTCGTCTTACAGATTATTACATGTTGGACCCGCCAGATAGTCCAAACTGTACTTTCACACACTACAATGACCATGTTTTACTTGCTAGATTTCTTTAGAGCTCAGGGGCCTTTCAAACATTCGATTCACGCCAAAAAACTATAAAATTTGGATGAGAAACCTGGACGGAAGCTTCATTCGATTGGAATTTACACCTCATGTCACTACTTAAATACATTATCACGTATCTTGGAAAAATTCATGTTTAAATGTGTACTCACCATTCGCTGTTTCGTAGCCTCGGTTATGTTAGTGTTGAAATCCCACTGCGTGTTCATAACGTTATTACACATAGCACTAGCTTCTCGGTCGTAGGCCAATAGGAAACTAACAGCTTCTTTTTCATCAGTATTATTCCCCTATTCAAATGGAGAAAATAAAAAATTTCATATTAATTATTATGAACAAAGAAAAAATCATAATGCAATAAAATTTTACCTGTATGTATCTGGTGTTGGGATTCGAAGTGATATTACGTGCAGACGCGTAACACAGCGCCATTGCAAGCATGAAGAACCGCATGGTGGAAGGTGCTTCTTTCACGGAACCAGAAGAATGACTGTTGAAATAGACGGGCTAACTTTGCTCTTCATCCAAAAAAGTGCTGGACTGCCACACCACCAGCTGCCAACAACCATCCACTGCTATGCGGCCCGTTAGCTATGGGTTATTCGCTCTGCCAGCCATGGCCGCTACACCCGTGTCTTTCAACAGCAAGCGCAGCGGCTGCTGCTGTGTTGATTCTTGTCCACGACGGTTATTACAACTCAGCCAGACCATCCAATTTATTTTCGCCCATCTTTTGCGACATACATCCACCGACTCGAAACATTCTACACGCCGCTGCATCAACACAAGACTCTTTTCACCGAGTACGTTATTATCAGGTTTCAAGAGAAGTGAAAACGGGATTCTGGGATATACTTATCTCGTATGATCAAAAATACAAATTGATTCGACTGACTGAGTTTTTCAATCAACGTTGACTAAACCCTGAATTCAAAAAATTCAATCGTGCAATAATCGAAAGGTGAAACGCCCCAGCAAAGCAAGTCGTGCGTAACACGGGGACATTGGAATAATGCAGGGATTACAAGAAGACAGAAGAGAACATTTTTACAGACGGGAAAAGGTTTCAGGGCAAGAAGTAGCTTAGACAATTACTTGCCATATCGTACATTGCTCCCATCACCCAACTGCTGGCCACCTGGACTCATTCAATCAAATTGAGCTGAAACAAAAAGAATCCAACACGTTAATTAGACAAGGCGAATAATGAAATCGAATAACAAGCCAAAACGTAATTCTAATCAAAATATTGATACCACGTCTTCTGTGTACGAAAGCGTGAAAGAGTTCGAAATAAACCTACAAAGCCAAATGGTTCCAATGATGTGCATCGCTATTATCACTATTGCTAAATCGAAATCGCCGCCACAAGCTAATATTAAACTCGAAGAAATTCAACTGGAAAAACTCAACTGGAAACCACAGACACCGTCAGCTGAGCTTTAATTCATTTTCAAACGAAACGAAAATATTAAGGTTGTTCACCTTTCCCTGTAACGATGTGAAACTGGCGGTAGCATACCTATTCCCCACCACCCAAATCCCCCTTGTCGTTTACCAAAACCCAGCGTGCGAGCTAAAACCTACATTTTTTGGCTAGTAAGATTGACCAACAGCCGGAATATTGAAAATTTCCGAGGAAAAAAAAACGCAAACGTCCTAACAATAATTCTTAACAAGGATCCATGAAATCACCGTA
Source organism: Daphnia sinensis (assembly GCA_013167095.2). Lineage (NCBI taxonomy): Eukaryota > Metazoa > Arthropoda > Branchiopoda > Diplostraca > Daphniidae > Daphnia > Daphnia sinensis. The sequence goes on from CM023190.1 coordinate 9,507,401, forward strand.
ATATGAGGAACAATAGGGCTCAAATAAGCTGCGTAAGTAGGGCAGATTTGTTCTCCAGCGCAGCAGGTGATTTCACATGCTGTCTGTGACAAAACGGTCTCACTCAGTTTAACGATATGGTTCAAAACAGCATGTGTTATAGCTTAATCGCAGTAGGTACAAATCCGTTGTAAACTTTTGTCAAGTTCATGGCTGAAATAAAGAAAGTAACAAAAGGTAGTACTTACCAATTCTTCGTCCTCGTCCACCGAGTCAATGTCGTTCACGTTTCCGGATAATCGGAGAAACTGTTCAGCTTTTTGCTTCTCGACATCTGACAGGGGTGATTCTTCTTTTGTGATCAATCCAAGTCTGGAATTGGCCACATGGTTTTGCCAGAAGTCGGTGAAATAATTACTGACAACATGTTCCTTGAATTGTTCCATCCAGCGGTTGAAATATACCACATGGCCCTGTGACAATGCATGCTCCCGATAAGCTTGAACGCAACTCTTGGCTTTGTCCATTAAGGCTGCATTGGTGCCTCCACCATCTTCTAGAAGTTTAACGATCACTTTAGACATCTCTTCATAGACTTCTTCTACTGGTTTTTTCCCCATTTGAAGAAGATGAGAGAAATCTTTAACCGGGTTTGCTGTGCCAACTCCTTTGACAGTTTTCGTTCGGAAAATAGACTCCAGATCGACTTCACCGGTTTCATCAAGTTTTGTTTTTTTGGCCTCATTCTCTATCTCGGCCTCCTCCTCAGTGGCTGGAACGGCTCTGATAAAATACAAACTGTTATTGCAAAATGGATTTTATGTAATTTAAGATTAAATACCCTCGTTTTGACGTTTCGAAATTCTTGGCTTTGAGATTGTCAGTCACTTCCAATGAAAATAATTGTTGTATGCGATTCAAAGCATCTTTGGCTCCTTCCATTAGTGATGGCGCTGGTTGGAGGTTCATTTTAATGTGTGGCGGAATGTCAGGTAGCGGGTCGTCGGGGTTCAACACTTTGAAGCCGATTACATTGCGGATGTACTCTTCGTAGGGATCAGACATTTTGGTTGAGTCAAATTCTTCAGCACCACTCAAATCTAATCTGTCAATCAATTCGTCGATTGCTTCCACCTGTTCAGGGCTAGGTTTGTTTTTCGGAGTAATGATCGGTGAAAATTCATATCGGCGCCAGTCTTCAGCGAACGGTAATTCGTGGAAAACTAAACACTGTCAATAAATTTAGGTAATGCAACAATTTTAAAACTTTGATGAAACCGGTGTCGTACCTCATATTTGAATTTTACTCGAGGCGCTAGCACTCCGACTGCAAGCCGGGTATTGTTATTATAAACATGTCTGACTATTGCAACTTTACCAGCTTCTGCCATGGCGTTAATCAAAGCTGAAAGGGCAATTTGAGCACTCTAGGAACAAGAGAAAAACGAAATTTAAGTTGATTTTTAAGCGAAAGTTCCTAAAAGATAAACAATTATTATTTTGTTATGGTCTTACACGATCCACGACGCCGGCCTTCCGTTGAGGAAAAATAAACTTTGTCCCAGTCCCCGAGCCAAATTGTGGGGGGATGGGATCCACGAAGGCTAAGACAGACAAACACCTGTTTCCCGATTTGTAGCTCCAATGCTTCTCCTCTTCAACTAATTTGTAACAAAGCCAACGGAAACAGTTACAAAAGGGCTACGGCCATGTAATTCAATGGTAAGTACTTGAAACCGGGATGAGCTTGGTGCCATATTTGTAGGCAGATATCACGTCCTGTCTGTCTACCATTGCGTTTGATTGTTCTTTCTGATAGGTTCGTTCTTTATCAACAAGAGCTTCTTCAGTACTCATTTCTTCACTCCACTTCAGGCTTTCAGCCTTTTTTACCTAAAATTAAAATATTAAAGTGATTCCGTCGTTACTCCCCATACACACACAAAAAAAAACGAATTGTGATTACTTTTATGTAAGCTGAAATTGGGATTTTAATTTTAGATCCAATATCTAGGGTTACATTCCAAGGTGCTCCGAGTTTCGGTTGCTCCGTATAGTGAAGCATACTAGCAGAAAAATTTCCAAAGCTGTAAAACGCACCACTAGCCTGTGTGAAAGATATTGCAAATAAATTTGTATTATTAGCTACTCCTTCAATAGTGTTACCTCTTGCATAAGTCGATAAGCAACTAGTTCTCCTTTCTTCATTTTTTTCTCATCTTCTAGAGACTCTTGATCTAAATGTGATCCCACAATAAACAAACTAGTTCTTTCAGCCAACAGGGCAGATATGTAGGCTTTCTGAGTTCTTTCAGATGTTTTGAAAGGTGATTCAAATGCAGTGAAAAAAATAATTTGAATGGTGTCATAAACATTTCCAGCTCTCACTTTCCTGTGAACCAAGTCCAGTGCAACACCTAAGGCATCCATCCAATCTCCTTCAAAATTTTTTGTCCTGACAACTTCATTTACACATTTCGCTGCCTCCCAGCTGACTTTTTCCATGTCCCAAAGAACTTGGATATTTTGATAACCAAGGCTATTTTTTGTCGTGTCTGATCCACACAAAATAACGGCGATATCATCTGAAGCATCATTTATGAAAATCTGAGGTAGGAAAAAGATTATAATTTTTTCAAAATAAAACATCATTCAAAAAATACCTTTTGCTGTATGAATATAATAAGGCAATCTTTAACCTGTTCGGCATATGTTCTTTTATTTGGCAATAGTCTTGAAGAAGGTAATCCAATGTCAGCTATCAAGACATACCCATTCTATAAAAACAAAGTTTTTTTAGTTTGATAAAATGCATGTTGATGTAGGAAAAAGAAAACTTACTTTTTGTTTTAAAGATTTAGTTCTAGGACGATAACAAGACTGGTTCGGACTATACTTTTTTGCATACGACATGACTGCTAGAGATGATTTTTAAATCCTACCAAACAGAACATCTGCAAACATCATTCAATTTTCTCTTGTTACAATTACTTACTCTAATATCTTCAAAACTCAATAACATACTTGATATCAAATTTGAACATTATTCAAGGACCAACGTCGTCTGCACGTGAATAAAAGCCTGCAGATGCCTGGAATGGCGGGAATAAGCAGTTTAAAATTGCCGACCTAGAAAAGAATTTTTAATAGTGATTTTCCATCGACATATGCAAACAGTTGATTAATAAAGAGCTTTTTAAAAAATTAGTCGACAGTAGAAATGATAAGACGAAACCAATTAAATGGCTCTTTCTGGCAGAGCAATTTTTGTTCAAGCGAGTTTCCAATTCCATTAAACGAGATGCTGGCTAAAAATTATCATAATGGCGTATTGTAAATTAGCTCTTTACATGACTTCCTTGCCTTAAAAAGAAGGACCGAAGCATGACCGTAGCAACATTTTTTGCACGTTGTGGGCAGTACGACATGCAATACATTTGGCACTTATCTAAGCTATCTATCCAAAACGCGTCCGGCCACTAGTTCCGGCAATAGACTGCAATAACACATAAGCCTTTCTGCAAGAAGCTACATGATAATAGTGCAATACTTGGTGAAATTTAAAGTTGCTACCTGCGATAATAGACAGAGGTTGTTGTCTCACGATTTAAGTTTACCAAGAATCGACTTGATAGCCCATGTTAAAATAAATAAATTTGTAGTAATTTTAAATCGCCAAGACTAGTAACAGAACATACGGCAACCAGTCAGTTATGGCAGCCGATGGCAGCAAAAAACCTAAACTTGAGTGACAATAATAACTTTAACATTTACCCACATATTGAAATTATTGTCCCTTGAATTTGGGATTCAAAGAAAACACAAGTTCTTTAATACCGAATTTACTAGCGACAAGTTGATCGTCGTTTTATCGTTGATCAACAATATTCTTTGGAAAGAAATTACAAAAAAGAAAGCAGTGATATCATGCCTTTTCTACCATTCCGAATTTGTAAGGCATTATGTTAAATGGTAAGGACAATAACTTTGCCGAAGGTGTACCTGTTCAAATCATGGCTCGTAATGCTTAATTGGAGATTACTCTATCGAATAACACGGTCATGACGATAATGAAACTAAATTCGTGCAAGTGTTGACGTAAACTGAACCGAAAACCTCGTGGCGAACAGTATAATGATGATTATGTTGATACTTGATAATAATGACTATGAGGAAGAGGAAAAGGAAATTGTTGCTTACCATATGAAGCAAACAGGTCATCGTTCGCCGAAGCTATCAGAAATTATGGTTCTTCACGGTTACAGCTCACCTACATTTTGGCGCCAATTTGCTGAATGGCGCCAATTTGTTGGCAGTGTCTATTTTTTCTTGATAGCATGCCCAACGACTGATGGCACCAAATGGTAGATAGTTTTGTAACACCGGGCTGAAAATAATAGGTATCAATCATTAATAATTTTTCATGACATCTTTATCAAAGAACGTACGAATTATTACAATAGACACGTGTTTCTACAGCGACTCGATTGCTAAATTTCGTTAGAGGCAAAGCCAGCATTCTTACGATTTCAGACAACAAAGTATTAACACTACTGCAAATTTCCCATTTTTTTGCACAAAGTTATGAATTTGGAATTCCATCCGTAATACTTTTTTTCCACAGCCAGAAAGCACAGAGGAGATTTTACCAAAGTTCACACAGCTGCACATGAGAACACAACAGGCCACACAGAAAAACGGAATGCAAATGTGAAAAACGAAAACAAGTGAATAACGCAGGCAGCTTTGGCTGACGCTGTCTATGAACGCACCCTAGTTTGAAAAAGCTGAAAACTTTTTTCCTCCATCTTTGATTTCCCGCTTGGTTTCGAAACGGACAGATCCAAGCAAATCGAGTTATAAGTTTGTTTGTTTACAACAGTACTGTGTTAGATTCAGGTGTTAATAGTTGATGGCCTTCCACCATTTTCAGTTTTGCCACGTCCTGTAGTTAAGTGTACTGTCGTCTACGATAAAGAAATTTAATGCCTGTTGTGATGGCTGTCAACAAGACGCCAATGCCAGACAGAATGGCATCAAAATCTGTTTCTAATTCGCGAAAAAGTATATCGCTTTTCAACAGCCCAAAATCCCGAAGATCGATGGGAGTCAATATGTCTCCAGTTGTTTTGCTAGAACCACTACAAGGAGAAGTTGCTGCTGGACTTCAATTTGACCTATCAAAAACTGCACCGGTACGTAGAAGTTCTAAAACATATTGCCTGTCTACTATTTGAAGATAGTTCACCACACATTCTACTTGCAGAATAATGATGAAAAAGAGTTACGAGAGAGGCAAAAGCAGAGGGCGGCTGAACTCCAACAACAAAACTTGGCCTCACCTGCTACACCTGCTGATCGTAGGAAATCTATGGGACCTGCTACTGGCATGAGTAATGCAGCCATAGTAGAACATTATTCCAACTGTATTAAACTTTCTGCTGAAAATGTAAGAACATTCCCTCATTTTGACCCAAGAACATCACAACAGTTTCAAATTAACAATTATTCTTTTCACAGAAAATTAACATGAAAAATGCCTTTAACCTACAACTCATTGACTGCATGTCTGAGATGTTGAGGAAAAAGGATCCAGAGATGAACAACTTTCAGGTTAGTTTTTATTTAGGATGATGTTTAACAACCAACCATAATTGATGAATGCTTGTAGGCTGCAAGCTGTACTTTGGATGCCAGTACCAAAATCTACGCTTACAGGGTTGATTGTGTTCACATTGATACAATAAAAATGGCAGGAGGCTTAGGAAGAACAGGCAGTGAAGGTCAAGAACAAGACGGAAATGTACAAACGGCAGAAGGCGAACAGGATGATGCAACTAAAGCAAAGAAGAAAACTAAAGTAATAATCAATTATAGTGTTAGTATATGAAAGAGCTTCTTTGTAACTCAGTTTTCTTTTACAGAAAAAGAACAAGAAAACTATTGAAACGAACGTCGATCACATCAACATGTCAAAGTTTGATCTTGAGTATGACGTCGATCCCTTGTTCAAAAAGAATTCCGCTAGATTCGACGAGGGCCGTAACGGAGGCGTAAATTTTCTCACGTCGTTGATCTTAAAGGTAAATAATTAAAGAGCCACATCAAACGTGGAAAGATAACGTTATGCTAATAAAAAATAAACCACTTGCTGTATCCTCTACTAGGACGATGGATGTCAGTTAATTATGGATTCTGATTCGTTGTGCAATGCCGTGTCACATGCCGTAGAACAAACACAAATCGCCTGCCCTACTGTTCATGGTAAATTTTGTGTTCACCTTCCATTCGACAATTTAATAGCGGCCAAATTCTTCCATAGGATTGGATTCGGCTGAAATTTGCCCTACTCTGAAAGGATTTAGTTTCACCAGTTGGGATCCCACCAACGACGATCTCATGGGTGTTCTTCAAAGTCCAACAAAACGGAAACATGACGAATATCAAGCTCCACCGTTACCTGCCGCCAGTGAAGATCACGCTTTTGATATGGATGCCGTTCCGGACACATTCGGTGGTAATGATTCAGAGAATGAAACCCATATTGGTATGGAAGATATTGATGAAGAAGAAGGTACGGATCGTCATCGGAATGGCGAGGGTCAATTGAATCCCGTACCAATCCTTGCCCGTAACGGCAAGGAACTGGGAATCATTGAACTGAAAGATCAGCTAAACCGACAAGATTATTCATACTTTAGCGCCGCCGTTCGCTCAGCATGGGCAGGGCCGCTTCATTGGCGACTTAACAAACAGGGGCAGAAAGGTAGGACAACTTAATTTGTTTAAACGATGCTTTGCCCTATTAATGAAGATTAATATCTATGCTATTTTTGATAGTTGATCCCAATCGAGAAGTAAAAAAGAAAAGACGGAAGGACACATTCGTCCTAAATTTTGAAGAAGTTCCAAATTTCGGCAACGATTTCAATCCTGCCAAAAATACTTCAAAGCTGACCAGCGCTACGTTGTTGCAATGGCTACCAGAGAAGATAACCCTTCCAGAAGACTTACATTATGGTCTCAAGGAATTCACACAGTAATTTAGAAATGACCAATTCCTGCCAAAATAATCGTTTTAAAGCGTGCTTTTAATTTATGTTTAGATCCTTCACACGGCCGATGTTATCGGTGAGGGCGGACAAGAACACTGGGCCTTCGCATGACTTAGAGGACGTCCTATCGCCATACGACTACTCAAATAAAAGAGACGCTGAAAATTTCTGTCCTGTTGCCAACGCCGACTCAGACAATGATGACCATCATGATCCTGGCATGACGTTTGACGATCACACAATGGATTTTGTTAGCCAGAGTGATGGGACAAAGACTTTTGGTCAATTTTCTGGTGATAATTTGATCGCTGCTCCCAACATGGTATAACATATTTGAAAAACGAACTTCTTATTGCAAGTGCTAATTCTTTTAATTATCGATAGGTTGCCAAAATTCAGATCAACTACGCCAAAGTTGCCAAAAAGATGGACATGAGGCGATTGAAATCGACAATGTGGAATATGCTGAATCAGGTATTGCTTCATTTGCGTTAGTTTTTGATGGATTTATCACATTGACTTTGATCTTTTCAGCCAAATAACGCAAATACTACGAAGAAAGCTGAAGTAGGAAACCCAAAACCATTTTCTGAGACGTATCATCAAATCCCGAGTTTACTGCCTCAGAAAATGGCTGACAACTTGAGTGTAGCCTTGGCCTTTGCAGCTCTGCTTCATCTGGCAAACGAAAACACTCTCCGCCTTGAGCAGACTTACGGGAACTTGGATGACTTCGTCATCGTTCATCCCAATTAAACACACAATCCATGACGCCGTAACCCTTTTACTCGTGTACACTTTGCAACAAGAGAACCCTTTTCTTTTTAAAATTTCCTTCAAAATATTTCTGGTGCGCTCATTATACTTTGTTTTATGTTGCCTGGCAAAAAAAGAAAATGCGTCTTTATTTACAATACCGGAGAATGAAACAAAATTTTTGCGGTTTGATCAACGAGGCATGTATTGGGTTAAGATGAGACGAACATGGAACAATCGGACAAACTTAGAAAACTGCAACCCATTATAGTTCGGGTTCCACCAAGGCAACACACTGTTGTTTTTGGACATCACTACAACACGCACGCTGTATACTTACTTGTTTTTTTTTTAAACGGTACTTGAATAATAAGAATTACCAGAAAAAAGAAAACGAACAAACAAACAAAACATATTCCAATATGTAAAAACTTCTCTCGAGCTCTCGAGAGGTAGTGAAACATTAGACGAAATTGACAAACAAAGATGGGATGAAGAGGAGGAAAACGATCAATTCAGTAACACACAAAGAACAGAAAACAATGTGGCGAGCAAAAAGGATTTACAATCGTTTGTTTAATAGACAAGTGTATACGAAAAGAAAGAGAAGAGAGCAGTGTGTGTTTTGTAAAAGGATACTGCACTGACCCTCTCTCATGATAAGAGGGATTATTAGCTGAACGGTTGAGGAACGAAACAGTTACAAGACACACAAGATTATTTGAAGAAAAGTAGAGAGAAGAGGATGGATGAGACACCACGGCAAAATTTTGAAATAATTACATCATCTCAGAGTGAGGTGAGAATCCATCGAGGAAGAAAGAAAATATATTTAACGCGTGATTCATTAGGCCAGTGGTAGGTAGGGGTTCCTATTTTTTGTAAATTGTGTAACAATAATATTATAGACAACATTTGCACTCGACGTTTTTTTGCGGGGAGGGGGAAGAGAAAAACGATGGCAATAAAAAATGAGTGATAGACGATGGACTCGGGGTAGGAGGTATATGTATAGCAAGCGAACCAATATGTGTACCCGAATTTATCTATTTTGAAACATGGGGGGTGGATTGTACGGAATTCAAAAATAATTTGATCCGCTGGAACCAATAAAAAGAAGAAAAAAAATCCCTCCCCCCAAAAAATGGTGGATTGAATAGGTGGTTACTAACCATAACTATTATCCTTAAACACATAAACAAATGGCGTGATAATGAATTTAAATTTGAATCATTAGAAGTTAATTGGTTGGTATGTTAATCCCCAGGTAAACTGCAAGCCCAGACGCTAGATGGCAAATATCTATCACAGCGACCGGTAATTCTCACGAATGTTGACAAATAGGACGCAAAAGAATAAATAAAAATTAAAGGTAAGAAGACGGATTGGAAAAAAAACAAAACGAAATAGCGCGTGCTGGAGCCAGACGGATCCGAGGGGTAAGTGACGGAATGCCTACGTACGAGGAGCAAAGTGGTAGTTCTCTTCTACTATATAGTGTTAAACAATATGGCGGGTTGGGATTTTTCAATGGTGGATTTGGAGCAGCAGATTCATTGAGAGAAAACGTTGAGATCAACAAGCTCGCCTACAAGGGACAACAACATCCGGCAGAATTTTTTTTTTCTTTTTTTTTTGTGTTTTAGGATTGAAAGCTCCCAAACTAAACAAAGGACCGATGACGGGTTACATGCCACAATACATCATTTTTGTAGATTTTTTTTATATGGGAGGTATCCCGTGCGATTACAAGAGACGAAAATATCAATTTTCAAAGGATTAAAATCAAAAGGAGGAAATTATGGAAGATTTGCTTTTAGAAACACTAAAGCCAAGTGTGGTGGTGAAGATTGTGTGGTACACGGAGCAGAAGGTGAATGGCGTTCAGGCTGATAAAAAGGAAAATTAAAAATTTGAATCATCCTGTTGAAGACACGCTGCCTTTAATTCTATTCCAGGCTGTGAAAGAATTCCGATGCATCGCCACGACAAATGGGACAGGTACGATTCGACTGTCAAATAAAAAAAAATAGAAATGAATATTAAGCTAGGGGGTGAGGGCGACATCGATCAATAACTGGGACGCGCGCTGTGGACGCGTGTGTGTGGATCAATGTAATTTACCTTAAGCCATTTGTCGATGCATTTGGCGTGATATTCGTGGCTACACGGCAGAACGCGAAGCGTCTGACGAGTTTCGAATTCGCACATGCAAATGACGCAAGTGCTCTGGCCACCTTCTTCGATCTCGCCCGAAAATCGATACGACGGTAGTTGATCGATCTGCGTGCGGGCCAACCCTCGGGGTTTGGCTTCACCCAACCGTTCGGCTGTAAAAAGAACGCACGAAAATGTTATTTATTTTGAAGCCATTCAACAACACATGACCGGAAATATGAACAAAAACAACTAGTGTATCCTTACCCAGATTTAGAAGAGCTTCGTAGTTTTCGGTTTCGACAGGATCAGCGGACGCTGCCCCCAAATCCGGTCCATAATTCAACGGCGGATTAGACAGCATTGCCCTACATTTTTGGAAAGCGCAACAATCCCGATTTAACGTCCAATCCAATTCAAAAGAATAATATTTTAAAAATCTTACAAGAAAGAGAGGAGGAATCCAGGATACGGAGGTGGAACGGTAGTCGGCCCGGATCGCCATACTCTCCTAGCGGCTGCAGCTGCGGCCGCAGCCGACATGGATGCCACCGTGGCCGCATTGGCAGCTACCGCCGCGATGGATGCGTTGGATGAAGACGAAGCTCCTAATGAGGACGATCCTGCAGCCGAGCCGGAATTACTGCTTCCAGCGGCCATCATTCCATTGTTGTTATTATTGTTGTTGTTGTTATTGTTATTCTGACGACTCCTTCGTAAACGTTGCTGTTGTTGTTGTTGTTGCTGCTGATGGTGGTGATGGTGATGATGATGGAGGAGACTATCGTGGACAAAGAACGGATGGCCTTGCAATTGATTGAGACCTGGATGGTTCTGATTGGCAGCTGGATTCGAATGGCCGGTAATGGTGTACCCCCCTTGGTTGTTGAGCGACAATCGTCCTCCTCCGCTGGAGGCCAAAGACGACAAAGATTGTTGATGATGGAGGGAAAGTTGTTGTTGCTGATGCTGCTGTTGTTGCTGTTGGCGTACGTGGCCGTAGGAGGTTGAAGAAGAGGAAGTTGAAGAGGAAGCTGCAGGATTGAGAGGCATGCCATTATAGGATCCAGGTTGAGGGTAAGGGGATGGACCGACGGCTGCAGCGATGGCGGCTGCGGCAGCCCGTCGATAGTCCGATTCGGCCGTCCGCTGCTGGAGCAAAGTTGGCGGGGGAACGTGAGCAAAGGGCGGTTGGTTGTGAGCTGGTTGGACCATACCGACGCCGACTCCCACCCCGACGCCAACACCGATACCTACGCCGAGCGAGGTAACTTGTAAAGGCTGATGGCCCTGTGACGGACCGGCCAACGGATGGCCAGCCAGTTGATGATGGTGGTGATGGTGGTGGTGCGGATGGTGATGGTGGTGATGGTAAATCGGCGTGTAGGGGTGATGGTGCGGGTGGTGTTGATGATGCTGGTGCGGAGCAGGGGGAGGCGGAGGCAAGCATGAGGCCAGCTGATGGAGTTGCGTAGAGGCCGGCAGGTGGTGCTGGTGGCCGCCATTGCAACCGTACAGAGCTTGATGATGGACTTGCTGATGGCAATTGGGATTCTGGGACATGTGATGATGCGGGCCGCCTCCTCCTCCTCCGCCACCACCGTTGCCGCTACTACCACCTCCACTACTGGCGCTCGTGCAATGAGGAGGCAACGGACCGTGATTACCGTGGTTACCGGGTCCGTGAGCCGCCACAGCCGCTGCCGCTGCGGCCGCTGCTGCCGCCGAATACAACGAATTCAACTGAGGTGGTAAGTTGACCGGAATCGAAACAGGAACCTGAAAAAAATTAATTATTTGTTATATCCATTAGATTAAAACCAAAGAATAAATAAAAACAGCTGGATTTTTCAGGAAAAAAAGGAGAAAGGAGGTTTGGGGGGCCGAAAGGGCCTACCGTAATGAGAGAGAGGACACTCACAGCCCCTGTATCGACACCGTGACGGTAGGGCATGGCGCAGATCAGCATAGCCAGTTATGTATGACGATGATATTGTTACAGAGGTCGCACACGGAGACAATCATCGGGATGGAGTGGAGGAGAAAGGAACCCCTACTGATGGCGGGCACTGGCGGAGCGCGCACAACATACACACACGGAGAAGCAGAGAAAACGGAATCGATCGACGACACACTTTTCGGGTGGCGGCGGAGGGGGAGGTGTGGGCTGAGAGAAGGGCGGGTTTGCCTATGACGTCCTTGAGGGAGAGTAGTAGTAGAATGAAGAACACACCACAAACACAACGAATTTATTTTTAAAAAATCGAAATTCCTTAATTCAATCCTGCCAAAATAGAAACAGGAGAGAGGACATTCCGATTAAATTCCCCAACTTTTACGACAGGCCGAAACGCCTATCGGTGTAGTCCTTCTCCCGTCAGGAGAGTTTCGTTCGAAACCAACGACAGGTCACCAACGACTGGAACAACATTCAACCCACATTATATTTAACATCACGGTGCCCGAAAAAAGACACAACAAAAACGAACGGACTAGTCGGCCACCAACACACGATTGTGGCTCCTTCTTCGTTCCTGGGCCAAGGTTCTGAATACAAGGGGGACCTTACGAACACACACAAACTACACCCACAGTTGAAGCCATCACCGTGCGGCTGCCTCTCTCACTGACGTTGCCTTTTTTTCTGCTGCTCATATCTTACTGCGCAGCACTGTGCTACTTCCTTTTTGGCAGCGACTACGTCAGTGACATCCTGCCCACCCCGTCTCATCAAATTAACCAGATTTCCTCTCCCTCCATATCGAGATTCCTTTAAGGTTTTTTATCTTATCGAGATCCGATAAAATTGTATTTGTTTAAACCTACGAATGAAAATGATGAAAAATTTGAGTTGGATTTTGGCCTTGACTTGGCGGAAACCAGATGACCTGATGATTATTATTGGTCCTAGAGTTTGTGTGTATCGTGCAGAACGTGCAGCGATGGCGTCATCGATCCGTTTCTCCGCCATGCCGTGTGTGTGTATATATACATACACACACACACAGGACACGCATATACGAAATCCATGTGGAAGGGGCTGGAGGAATGGCCGCTCCGCTTTCAGATCGACGGACAAGACGGCGTCGGCGCAGTTCGAGAGGGAGAAATACATGGAAGGGACTATCGACAACAACTCCGGAGCTGCGCAGTACACAGACGAGCACATCCAGTTCTCTCTTTCTACTTGTATTTTTTTTTTCTTTCTATTTACTTCTCTTCTTTTTAAACTTCGCCCCTCGTCAGCTGATTTCCACACAGCTCCGTTATCCAACCTCTCTCTCTCTCCCTTTCTATCTTTTGGCTCTCTTTCGTGTTTGGTTGGCCCGTCCTTGAAACGGAGCCAAGAGCCGCATTCTTGCACCTCCTTCTCTCTGGGGCCGTAGTACACGTACTATTATTGTTTTCATTTCGTAGCTCCACCCCCCTCCGTCTCTTTTTTTTTCGAATCGTGCAGAATAACAAACTAAAGTAGAAAAAGAAAAGAACGAAAAAGATTCGTGTCTTTTCTTCTGGCGCGTTTTCACCGCTCGCTCCGGAAAGTTGTTTTCTAGACTTGAAATGATTTTAACTTTAAAGGTAACCCCCCCCCACTCCTTTTCTAGGCCACAATGACGAAGAAGATAGCCAAACTGATAAAGAAAGAACGTCGGATTTTCCCTTGGTAAGCTCCTCGAGGATGTTCAATAACGGGTCGGTAGATGGCGGAGAGGTCGCGCAAAAGGGGATCGACCGGTTAGCAACAACAACAACAACACAGTCTGGGCATCCGCTCCAGACACACATTTGTGTGTGTTGTATATAATAACGAATGAGCCTAAAAGAGCATTTTACCTGGCTCAAGTCGAGCACCATTCCCGGGTTGTTGTGATGGGAGGAGGCCGAATGAAGGGCGGCTGCGGCCGCCGCTGCCGCTGCTGCCACCGCCACCGATTGGGCTGCGAGCTGCTGGCCGTTACCGCCGCTGCCTCCGTTGTTATTGCTGCCACCCGATACGTTGTTGGAGCCGCTGTTGCCGGGCGAGAGTTGTTGTGGTTGTTGCTGTTGGTGATGATGTTGAGACGGGCCAGCTCCTGGTCTCTGACCGCCGCTAGAAGCGCTAGTTCCGCCGTTGCCATCACGGTACCGGCACCGTCTCAAATGCGGACTAAAATTTCAGATATTTCATTAAAATCAAGTTTGATCAAGTTTAATTCAATTAAGTACTCACCTGGGGACACAACGGGCAGAACTTCTAGATGAATGCCTCCGTCGTTCACGATCTCCAGGAACGCCAGGACCTCCAGCGTGCGGATTGTGATTCTCACGCTCCCTGGGATGGGGCGATGGCGCAACAACGGGCTGAGGCGCCGATAAGAGCGGCGGGGACGGCGTAGTGCGAGACTCACCCCCTCCACCGCCGCTACCCATCACAACCGCCCCTCCACCTCCCGAGGCCAGTCGAGCTCTTTTTCTACTAGGACTCGTACTCGCCTATTACGTGTCATTATTTTCAAAAGAAAAATACGAAAATTTAGTTAAACATTTTCTTAAAAAGATCATTTTTTAGACAACTTGGAATTGAATAAGGGATGACTTGAAATTGGGTCGTATCTTTACCGTTTTTTTTTTGTTATCATCATCATAAAAAAATTGTATTACTACAATGCCGGTTGTAAAGAGAAAACGAATTGAAGGGCGGACCCCTTTTTTTTTCTCGATCGACAAGAGAAAAAATAAATCCGAAATCGAGAGGCTTCTCAAAATTTAGTCACACTCTACTAATAAAAATTGGTATCAGAGGCGGGATTTTTTTTCCGTCAAAGAGGGGGGATTTCTAAAGAGTACCGCCGTCTTCTTTTTTAGTAACATTTTAGTGCTATATAGGTCCTACGTCTTCTTTTTTGTTGTACGCACATTGGCAACGCTTGTTAGCTCAAACAGGAGGGGGTCCTTCGTCAATAACTTCACAAACGTTCATTGGAAAGAGCTTTCTGTCTCGTCATGCATCCAATAAAAACTTTTTTTTGACGATTTGATCTGTGCCGAATTTATTATTATTACAACAACAACTACTACTACTATTTCCAATTGTTATTTTATTGAATTTTCTATTACCTTGGTTTCTTGCTGAGATCTTGAATTGGCAACGCGATAGAATGGGACGGGACTCAGCCTACCAGCTGCTGGAATCAAATCTACCAAAACATAAAGAATAAGATTATTTTCTGAATACATAAAGAATATCGTATTTAAAGATGATTGCGTTTATACATAATACATAGCGCATTTAAAGCGATGTGTGTCTGCCCTCCCCCGGGTAGTAAGTAAGTACCTAGTGCGTTCGCTGCTGCATTTTCCCCGGAGGAGGATGAGGAGGGTTCTCTTTTCTCTACCCACTTCTATTCATCAACTTCCCTTTTGTGCCCAATCTTCGTATTGTCGGGAGAGAGAGAGCGGGTCGATATACAAAAAGAAAAAGAAAAAGGAGGTTGGCGGAGGGACGTAGGAGATGGGGTTGGGAGAAACTGAAAAGACTTTTTGCTTTATTTTCTTTTCTTTTTGTGAAACCAGAAAAGAATTATTTCAGCAGGAGGGAAACGGTGGATGCAGGGGGTTGCAGGTGACATGAAATACGAGGCTTGAGGTCAGGGTTCACACAACCTATCGGACAGCAGCCCTTTTTTTTTCTTTAAATTTAGATTCGAATTTTTGAGAAACTGAACCCAACCGTTCCAGCTGTATTTAATATGCATAAAGCTTAGGCTTCCTGCTAGGGCATATCTAATCCAATCAATTGATTTATCGTTAGCTACCGTATGCACGATCCTCCCGGACTATTACATTTTCCAAAAATGCTTTTTACTGTCAACGGCAATCAAATCGTCCAATTTGATAAAATTTAATATCTTCAAGTTTAAGTTATCAACAAACTACTTTGACGGGCTAGGGCTGAAAAAAGTACAGAGCTTTTCCGGGTTCACAAAAGAAACATTTTTAACAAAGAGTGGGAGGAGCGCAGCGAGGGTTAAGTCTCCCTTCCAGGGTTCTGCTACCCCCTCTCTTTAAAAAAAATCTTGGAACAGTAATTTTCCCAGCAGACCCCCAATTTTTCTTCTTGACACAGTGGGGATGAATATCACACGAAGGGAAGAAAAAAAACCTTTTTCAGGCTTAACACAATATCCAGGAATTCAATCGCGGAACATTTTTTAAATACTATGTCTGAGTTTTATCTGGGGGTACACCCTTTTTGGCACAAGAGTACCCCCCGGGTCAGGGGATGATAACAACAACCAGCGACATCTTTGGAACCCTATTTTTAGACCCTTTTCTGACCACGAATCTTTTTCGGGATTAAAAACTATTTGAAACAAAACAAAGCGTTTTTAATCTCTTCCTGGAACACGGTGCAATGTGTTTGCTTCCTAGAGGGGAATATGCGTACACACAAAAGAGATATGTAATTTAAATGTCAAGAGAGTAATGATTACCAGTCAGAGTTCGAAGCCCGAGAGGAGACGACCGGGCATTGCTGTTATTGTTGGTCGCAGACGACCCTCCGACGTGGGAAGACTCCATTCAACCTTGTATTGCTTTAAGAGTTTCTTGAAGATTGGCCTCTAAAGAAAAAAAAGTAGAACGGTTAAAAGATGAGATTAATATTTATATTTTTTGAAACGCAACTGAGAACCAGACCGGATGAGATAAAATTTAATTTATTTTGGGGGTTTCTGTCTTGTAATTTTCTTTTTTTTTCAAAGACCTTCTCTACCATCAACCACCACTTGTTCACCCTACACCCTCGGGTCGTTTTTTTTTTATTTTCTTGGTGGAGGGGGAGTAGTAAGGAGAAAGAGGGTTTTCTGGTCAACACAACTGGTAGAGCCAAATTGCTAGGGCCCTGCACCTGCACTGCTGGAAGCCAGATAGCCTGAGGGTGGAACCTAGAAACGAAGGAAGAGAGAGAGAAGAAGATAGACGAGGAGAAGAGAAAGACGGAATAGAAGGAGAGAGAGAGAGAGAAAGAGAAAAGGAGGGGAGAGGTGGGCGGAGTAAAAGCGGATGGCTGGATATACAAGTGGGAAAGTTGCCTAAGCGAGAGTGGAAAAAGGCGCTTTCATCCGCGTGCTCCTTTTCACATTTTCCAGTTTTTCTTTTGCTTTTCTATATCCTACAACATTTTAGTAAACCCAAAAAGGACTACTTCCACTTGAAAGAAACGTAGACAACTTTATTTTGATTAGCATTCCCAATCTGCGATGACTACTTCTAGTGTACTACCCTTCCGCCATCACCTCCTAGACTCTCTCTCTCCCTCCCCTTTCCAAGTTGTGTGTAGTAGGAGCCTTTTCCCCCAGAGCAAGGAGCGAAGGACCGGAATCCCCCATCTGAAATCGATTTTCATGCTGCAAAAACGGAGCTCTCACATCAGACTTTGAAACGTTCACATTTTATGATTTTTATCTTTACCTCAATTTGGTATTATGTTATCCTATAAACTGAAGTTCAGCACAAACAAAGATATATATCCAAGCTCGACGAGCGACACACTGGCGGCGATGGCGGCAACAACGTGGTTCGCACAGGCAGCACTTTTGGGTCTCGGTCGATCTAACGACGTCTCATGATTCTTCAACGATCCACAATCCACCAATTCATGTCCAGAGAATTTCACGAATCAGAGAAAAACTATATTTATGCAATCATTCGATATATTCAAGTTGGATATGGCCCAGCTGCGTGACGTAGCCCCCACGATGCACATACACACTGCACACAAGCGCGCGAAAACTCACTTTCGACTACCTCCGGCAGCTTACTGACCAAGACTGAACTCGCGCGCTCGACGGCGCAGGGAGAAACCTAACCATGAGTCCGCGCTATCTCTACTGGCAGAGGAGGGTGCCTGGAGCTCATTTCAACCGCCATCTTGGTGCAGCATTTGGCAACGTTGGGAACGGAAAGGAGAGACTCCAGGGGCTTTCGAAATATCAGCCCACACTCCTGTTTCTATGACGAGAGAAAATATTTCGACATTGGCTTGTGTGTAAAGCTACCATTATTCAGGCTTTAGAATGTATTCATTTCGTTCTTTTTTTGGAAATAGTTGAATCAGATCACCGGGGAATTTTACTTTGCAGAAATACAGTATCTACGAATAACCTATGATACTTTCTCGCTTCGCTGTTTGTACGTCTTTGAATAACAAGAAAATCAACGTTGTCCTTGTTTTCTCCTTGGTGTGTCAGACATCACGTGATCCCACCCAGCCTTATTCTGATTGGCTACTGGGGGACAAAGAGAAAAAGCTTGATGTCGACTAACGCCATCTAGAAAAATTAGTAAATACACAAAGAAATTAAACAATACATCAACAATCCACAAAATATTGTTGTTGATTTAATTTTAAAACAATGTTCCAATTCTATTAAGCAGCCTCGAAATGCAAAAGTTGATGCATTCTCCTTGAAAAGTAAGAATTAATTACGAAATACCAAAGATCACCAGGTGGCTCTGTCATAAGGGAAAAATTAGTTCCAACCCTTGTTCTTCTGAAAACTGCACATCCGGCCTTGGGGAATTTTTTTTCGTCATGTAGGCCATCGACGCAAGCCAAGCGCCCGCTGGCCAACCTTCAGTCAGTTAGCCGGGAAGTGTTTAAGTCGTTAGACGCGAAGTCAGAGCCTTTGTAAAAGACAAGGAAATTTATTAAAGATTCTTTTGTGATTCGTTCCTCTCTTTTTTAACCCCTGTGTAAAATTCGTTTTTGAAGTACGGTTAACTGCTATTCGATTTGTCAAAAACGGGGTAAGAGAGATTTTTCAGCGAGTCATTTATTGGGCAATATTGCGCAATTAGAACCAAAAACTTGTTTTCGAAGAACAGTTTTGTTTCGAAGGAAGAAGACAACGAGAGAAGAAAGTTCTTTCTCGTTTGTGTGTCGTCGGTAAGAGAAAACGTTGCCTTTCTCTCCTCCAAGCACATCAACTCCATCTACTATTCAATACCCGTCGTATATATCGCGTAGTGGAAAAACCCCAAGCAGGTCGCCGTTGCGTCCCCGCCGCCATCTTGCTCCTTTGTTTGGTGGCGTCAAGCCTGTATGTTTACGGCCACTTGTGTGTACTGCGCAGTATCATCCATTTACGCCTTTTTCGTTTTGTTTTTGTGTGATCTCATCACTAGGTAAGATCTCATATAATGCAAATAACTATTCTTTAGTTGTTTCTAATAAGTTGTAATGTTTATGTAGTTGAGGTCGATTCGGAACCAAGAGAAGAAAGATACTTGTTTGCTGTTTGCTGAATAAAATCAAGATAGAAGTGATGAGAATCATGGTTACTGCCAAGAGTAGCCTTAACAGTGGAGTTAGACGGGGAGGCCGTGCTTGCTCGACCTCTACGGGCAATCCCATAGAGGACATGGCCATTTCAAGCCAATCCAATACGGCTACAACACCCAACAGGGCCAGCAGAACACCTACTGCTCAGCCCATTGCCATTCCTGATTCAGGTGCTAGAAGGCGCTATGGTTCACCAAGAAGTGTCCAGTCTGGTAGCCCCCGTTCTCACTCTTATGCCTCTTCCAAATCAAGCCCCAATCGAGCATCACCATCTACTAATGGGCTTTTCTATGCGGGCGCCAAGTTCAGTGAGGCTCCAGCGGCGGCCAGTCTTCCTAAACCTCCACCTCACTGGACCACTACAAATTCAACATACCACAAAGAGCAGTTCCAAGAAATATCCAATCAGTTGAAGATGCTTCTCAACATTAAGGCCTAAAAAAAAATGCACAATCATCAAATTCCTATATATACCCTACTCTCACATAGCACACGTCGTCATCACCTTCATCTCTCACCCCAACCCCTTCCTCACCGGATGCTCTCTTTAACAAAAAAGAAAACAAACGGGACAGTGCATTCGCTAAAGACCTTCGAATTTAAATTGGATTTTGGAACAAAGGCTGACAATTTACAGTTTCAAGTATCAAATTGTTTGTATCCCCTCCACCAGTCCCCTCACCTTGTTTAAACGATTGAGGGTCTACCTTTGTAAAATTTGCAGCGGAGACCACATTTCTATAGTCTAGCCCAGAGAAAATTTTGCCATAGATTTGAAAACGACGAACCTTTGAATAGGAGACAAGCAAAGCTGCTGGCATCAGGGAAATTTTGTCAGCTGGAAAGAAAATTAAGCTAAAGAAAATGGTCAACTGGATGATCCTCACTCGCTCTGTCGAAATTTCTTAAGAATGTATATAACGGTAGAGTACAAAGCGTGTTTATCACCCCATCCCTACCATATATGTGTATTTGAAAACCAGAAGATTTAGGGCGTCCGAGCCTCTATTTTTAAACAAAAACAAAGCAATGTGTCCGAAGTAATGATAAGTGTGAATGCTCATCGTTCATCTAGTAAGAATCACCCCCATCTTTCAGCATCGGTGTGAATGCCAAATTTTTTTTCTCTTAATTGTTTTATGTCTCAAAGTCAGTTTGGTGGTTAATGGCCGTCGTGTGGGTCGCTTGCCAGTCGCTATTTTGTTTACAAGAGGATTGTGATAAAACCCAAGTTCCTCCTCCAAACAATTGATCGTGTCTCTCGCCCCTCCACCCCTTAAGCCTCATCATTTCGCTGCAATCGAATGTTATTTACTTTATTTGTGATCATTTTGCATTTTTTTTTTGTTCGTCCATTTTTTTTTCATTTGTTTCCAAAAGCATACTTTTCTTCTTTTTTTCCTCCTAATTTTTATATATAACTATGTCTTTTCTATTTCCTCATGAAACAACAAAAAAAAACAACTCTTGAAATTGCTCCAGTTATATCTATGTTTTTGTCATTCGCTCTTTCCATGTGACTATGCATTTTCTGTCATCCCTCTTTTTTTTTACGGGTCCTTTATAGGACCCACAAATCGCTAAAGAGAAAAGAATCGCAAACCGCTACACAAATTTCTTAGATTTTAAAGAAATTTTATAATTATTATTTTTTACAGGCGATTAACATTTGTAGGATATCACTCCAGGCTGAATTTCAAGCAAGCTGGATTGCAAGTATCAACTGGATCTCACGCTTCGCCAATGCGACAGTTTGCTTTAAACTTTAAAATAATTTAATAAAAATGTATAACTTTCTTTCTTATTTCAAGTTACACTGCCAGTAAACTTCATGGAAGAGAACCGTACCGGATCCAATATGGAAAATCAAAGTCAAACTTGAAGACAATGAAATGCAAACTACGATATTTTATTCCATAACCTTGTTTAATGATCATTACACGAAATATTTGTTAATAAACTGGAAAACGAATTTCGAATTAAATGAGACTGCACGCTACAGCGCAAAGCTTAGTTGGATCAATTAACATTAGGGAACAGCGAAAGAAGGCAAATTTATATACAACATACCGTGTGATAGAACACAGGCTTTCGAAAACAATCTTTTCCATCTCGGCAAAGCATGCCACTTGAATACTTTTTTATAAAATGGATGTTGGTTCAAAAAATCAAAACTGAAGAAAACCGAACTGAAAAGAAGTTGACCTTTACAAAAGGAAGGGGCGCTTGTGAATTGCAAGTTTGGGGGTGGATCTGGCAGGGGTTAGTTTGGTAGAAAGAGGGGCAGCCATAATGGAATGGGATTTCGAACGCCGAAACATTGGGTGTTGAGGGCGGGCAGATTGGGGCGTCAATGTCGGAGTTGCCCCCGCAGCCAAACGTGTACTACGACGGTGCGGAGCAGTCATGGGCGTAGCGTTCCCTCGACTAGAAGATGGCGTGCTCTCCATCAGCACTGTCGAATTCACGCATTTTGCCTGCCTGGCTTTTTGTAAAGTCTCCTACAAACGAGAAAGGAAGATCATTAACGTGCTAACACAAAATAAAAGTTAACCCAACTACTTAAAACTACTGCCTAACTAAGGCAAAATGGGAAGAACTATGACCAACTAGCAGGACTAAACTACAAGTGCTCAAAGGAGGGGGAGATGTGCAACGGATTCAACATGGAACACTACGTGAGATTCCGAAAAAAAAAAAAAGGTTTTTACTTGATAAAAAAAAAATATAGATATATCTTCAATAGTTTTGGTTTGGCGAGCTGGCACCCTGTATACGAGCAGCAATGTTTTCCTGCATTTATGACGCAAGGGAAGCGTTGGACAGTACGAGAAGAGGTTATTTGTCATATAAGTATTATGCACAAGGTCAACGTCATAGGATGCTTGGTAACTTACAGTAAATACCGAGTAAGTCGACATGACCGAGGCGTCATGATCACTCGGTGTTCCCTGTGGAAGCTGATTAACCATTGCTTCTGTCAGGATACGTCGACCTGGTCCCAGACGTTGCTGAGGAGCCGTCTTTTCCAAAGAAATATTTGGTCAGACCAGCTAGGAATATAACGTTTATTACGAAAATCTCACCGATGGCGCAAGCAGCTTCCTTTGTTTCGATTTAGGCGATTCCATTTGGGTCCGAATGGCGGTAGTACCCAAACGGCGCTTCATTGGGGTATTCGGTTTGGCACCACCTTTTGCCTCTTCTACCAATTTATCGGCACGCTCTCTTTGCTGCATGAACACATAAAGGTAAGGTTATACAAATGCTCCTGCAAAAATTTATTTCTATAGAAATTACCCGCTGAAGCTTCTCATTTTCTTTTTGCTCTTCGTACAGAATCCACTGGTTGACAACTACTTGGCGGTAGTCCTGGCCGTTAATTTGCAACACATGACCGTGAGTCCGCTCATAGTTATTCAATAATTCTGTTAGCTGCGCCTCGACACGAGGAAGTTCCTATTAATAAAAAGAAAAATCGGTTTCGAGAAATCAATTTAAAGGTTCATGTCTATTAAGAAATATTTCTAATACCTTCATTATCTTTGTGCGCTCTTTCTCTTCCTGGAGGAGAGCACAGCCCCTATTGCCAAACAGCCTTGACGGATCCCTGCCACGGGCTTCGATATCCTCCATCCTCTTCCATAGGTTTTCACGATGGAGCACCTTAAGCACCACGATCATGAGTGTACTCAGAATAAAGTGTTCAAAAGAAAATGTGATGTTACCTTTTGGAAAATGTCTTTATTGGTTGTATGAAGCTCCTTGTATTTTTCCACTTGAGCTTCGTGGAGCTCTAGCAGATCTTCCGTGTAAATTTCGGCATAAAAAGGAGTAAAGTTACGACGTTCAGCGTCAGAAACGTAGCACCGATCCCACCAGCTTATCAAATCTTGACGGACGGCGTGAATAAAACGTTCAATGTTTTGTCGTTTTAACTCTTCAAGACGAGCCAATTCCCGCTCAAGCTGAAAATCAATCACTTACTTTAGTATTTGACGAAAGCTAGCTAGTTCTTGTAACATACCGATATAATGGTCGAAGGTGCAGAACCTCGATTTTGCATGTGGAAAATTTCCCGGACGTCTGATTCAATGTTCAATCGTTCCCATAGAGTTTCTATGACAGACCAAAGATCAGCCGTTTTCCGCTTATTCTTCTCAATTCGGGAAACTAATCCCTGCTGTATTTCCTAGAATACACAGAATTCAAAGATTCAAGATTGGGTCAATCACAGTGTAGCAATTTCTCGTCATACCTTTATTTTGTTCATGTCAGCATCTGACAAGGAAATGCTTTGGGGGTCGTTTACGAGAAGATCCATTTCAAACGAGGAACGGGCCGACATCTCCAATTCCGCCATAGAATTTTTGATGGAGTCCCTCATTGTAACAAACTGTCCTTGCCTAAATCAATGTTTTTAGATTGACATTTGTTAATTGTAAAGTACAGGCATTAAGAACCTAAAAGTTATATTTTTACCTAGTAACAACTTCCATCTTAAGTTTGTTAACTAACTCTTGCAACATGTTGAACTGATCAGATGTAGGGATACGATCTCGATTCAGTGAACATGGATCCACATTCAGCCTAGCACAGAGCTTATCTTCTTCGTGAAACAAAGCTCTTACAGACTTCATTCTTTCTTCTTTTTCTTTATTGAGTCCAGCTAGGGTTTCTTGGAGTAACTTCTCCATCTCTAAAAGAGGGATTTCTTCACCAAATTCTCTGTAATGCGTGCCCAGCTCCTTGCACAGTTGGTGATGCTGTCTTCCCAGACGGTCAATGGTGCTGACAATTTTCTTCTTATTGTTTTGTTCTTCTTCAAGCATGGAATCCCAAAGTTCCTGGAATCAACAAACAACTTTGAGATGTAATCCTTGGTTACGGTCAAACAATCTTCCAATTTACCTTGTGATGAGAAATTGCAGTCCTAAACCTTTCCTGTATTTTAGCTGTGGGGAAGCCCAGTTGCCTCCATATTTGCACCATTTTTGGAATTACATGTTTTAATACTTCTGTACCTTCTCTTAAAAATTCCTCCTCGAACGCCCTTTAGGACGAACAATAAGTGTTAATTCTAGAACAATAAATGAACTCATATCAACATAAAAATGGGGAACTTACTTGTCAACAGACATCTTGATTAAAATCCTGTAATGCGAAAACTAATAAAATTGCTAGTTTTTTTATTAAAAAAACTAGCTGCAGCACTAGCAAAACCGTTGATGCTCACACAGCGACTTGGAACTCAGTTATGTCGTTGCCTATTTGAAAACGTGTTGAGTCGGGTGCTACGGTTGGCTCAACGCTATGCTGCTTGCTATTGGTGTGAATTTGAACGTGCGCCGTTGCCGCTTGTTACTTAAGTTTGAAGATCCCGCTACCCCTTTTCTTTTTTCTTTTTCTTTCATATCTTTTAAAAAAAGCTAAAGGTTATTAACGTACGCAATCTACACTTTTATCAGAGAACCTTTTTACTAACGGAAAAGAATTGTTTGGCGGGATATTTCAACAAATTCAACAGAATAACGTACTGCTCTACTTCAACACACACGTAAATGAAAATGAATTTTTAAAGATTTTTTAATGACGCTTATACGGTGAAGATGATGCAATTTCAAAATTTGTATACAGGGACGCTGCTGGGTGCTTATCAATGCAAAAAAATCTAGCTTAAATGGTGCCGTATGGCACGCATGACGCATGCCCACTGTTTAAAATGCCGGAAAAGTCTGTACTGACTTTCGTTCATGTGAATGTCGTCCTAGGCAATAAAAAAAACTGAAAAGTGCAGGTGTTTGAAACGATGATTCATAGAGGGGTGCGTCACTAACTGCCATAAAACGGGTAGTATACATCAAGTCATCATCCTGCTGTCACAGTTCACATCCATCAGTCGTCCAAAATGCGTTCCTTCTTAATATTCATCTGTTTGATTTTCGTCTTCGCATCTATTGGTAACTTATTCACTTCTTGTTTCCTATAACTTTACTATCCATTTAGTATTTCATAAACTATTAAAGTAGAGGCCGAAGACACCGTCACTGTGGGTGGAAATCCATGCACTTGGGGCCCGTCTTTCTGGTGCCGCAGTTATGATAACGCCGCAAAATGTGGAGTAGAGGTAAAACAATAACTTAGCAACGGCTTTCTGGTAGAGTTTAGAATTTAATTTGTTTTCTTTCATCTGGGATATATGTAATAGGCCATCAAGTACTGCGAGAGCGTCAACTGGAGTGTCGAATAAGAAGACACTTGCCCAGCAGAGAAAAATGAGTTTTATTATTACTTTTGTTATGTCCCTATAGCTGGAGGATAGCGGGCAATTAACTTTGCACCAAAATTAGAGATACCAAAACATGTTGCCTATATTGAACTGGAAACGCGCTACACGCACCTTATCGTTATTTTATTCTGTGCTTTATCTTGGTCATTAAATTTTACAGACCACTGATTTCATCATATTAATTGCACATCCTGTCTTCAGAAAATGAACGCAGCATTTGCTTTGCGTCCAAGCAATACCCTCACTTCTTAGCGTCCACCAGTTGATTGTTCCCTTCTGCTTAAACAAATTGTTTGCTTAACCAGTATATAGGAATGATCAGCTAATATATATTCATAGTTTTCATTTGTGCCAAACTTTTTTATTTGTAAATGAATTTGGTGATGATATACGATAACTTATGTGGCATATGTCACGTACGCGTCATTATATAAGCTAGGGGATCTAGAAAATGCAGTGTGCTGGCACCCGCTCAGAATTTCAATCGCAATAACAGGTGTGCCAGGTCTGTGCACTGCGCATGTGTTACGTATTTCAACAACAATATTTAGGACACAAGGCATTCGTTAAGACCCATCATACTAGTTGACAATCTGTTCACGAAAACAAAAATGCGTTCTCTGTTGATGATCCTGTTGTGCTTCGTCCTTGTTATCGCCTCTATTGGTAAACGCATTTTACTGTCGAGGAATTTTTTTTTTCAGTAATAATAAGTGTTATTGTGCAATCGATTCTTTAAACAATAACCTTAGAGGCTGAGAAAAATGCTGTAGGGAAAGAACCGTGCACTTGGGGACCATCTTTCTGGTGCGCCCGTCGTGAAAACGCTGAAAAGTGTGGCCCGGGGGTAGGTTACCTGTGAAATTGCTGGTGCAGCACCGTTTAATTAACCATGGTTTTTTGTTTGTAACGTATGGTTATAACAGGCTATTCAACACTGCAATGCCGTCGGTTGGAAAACTCCATAGAAGACAATTATGCACACCTGGTTGAATTTTTGCCGCCTTTCGGCTTCGTGACAATTTTCACGTTTATACGAAGCACGAACGTTATCCACTTTAGTTTTCACTTGAAATGGTATTTTTAAAAATACATAAATTTGACCTTACCGTTGATGAGGGGTGAGTTATCAATACATGGCCTTGCATAAACTATAGCGTAATTAACTTTTACATCTGCCTTGGTTAAACAAACAGTTCTTCGATAAGGGCGAGTCTAAATGCGGTGCGATATATCACATTATATTCTGCAAAAGGATGTCACGCATATCCGTTTATTTGTCACGTAAAGCTGGTGGGACACAAAATACAAGGTCCATTTTATATTTCCAATGTCCGTTGAGAAAACAAACAAAAAAGAGAAATATACATGTTTCATCTGCTATCTAGTCTTTTGGAAATAAACTGGTTAACGTTCGCTATATTTTACACACATGACATAGGGTTGTCAAACAAAAGAAATGCAATACAAACTTGGTATAGCCGGTATAAAAGGAAAGAATCGAAACAGTACTTGGCATATGTAGGCTAATAGTTCAAAAAAGGAAATAGAACGGAATAATAATCGGCCGTTCTTCCGGTAAAAATTACGTCCGCCAAAGGAGGGGGGGGGGGGTGCAAAGTATACATGTTTTTAAATATCACCGTCTCTTCACTTGCATCCGACAGAAGTGTGTCGTGCAACAATTATTTGTTGGGTGCTATAATAGGAGGTGTTGAAAATACTTTAGTTTATCCATATTGATTACATAATATAGACCCGAAATGGTTAATACAATAAGTTGTGTAATTAAGGATATGTCTTATGTAATATATGATACAGGTATACCTTATAAACGATAAATGGTTACAGTTAAGCTTGGCTTTCTGGAGGATGGTGTTGTGGAATTACTGTTTTAAAATAACGTATTTCATTTATATTCGATTAATATTGAACGGTTAAGCACTTAACAAGAGGATATAGCTCAGCAATGCGTTTCGCCAGTGCTGCTGCTGTTGCTGGACGAGTCCAGGTCGATGGTGATGGGGTCACTGCAATTGGATTTAGGAGAAGACATGGGCGGATGTTTCTGTTGCTGGCCCATAGAGGACGGAACACCCGTGATGCCCAGCAAGCCGAGAGCGTCTTCCAACTGCTGGTTCCTCTTCATAGCCTGGACGTATTGTTGTTGCAGATGGCGTTGGTACACCAAGACGGTGGCCTTCTCTTCGTGCCACACCTTCATGATTTTCAAAAAGAAACATGAAAGATGACTTTTATAGTCAAGACATTGAAATCATGATTTACGACTCACCTGTCGTTCAGCTTCTATGCTCTGCTGTTGCTCAATAATTCGCCGCTGGAGTCGCTGGACTTCGGCCATGCTCACAGGGGAGGACGTGCCGTTCGGTTCGGATTCGCCAATCAGTTTGCGAGCGGACAAGATGGGCGACGTGATACTGCGTCTGTTATCTAATGGCTTTTGGTGAGTCATGGCTTGTTCCAGCCTTTGTCTGGTATTGTGCGCCAGCTCTTGAGACTCCTTCAGCTGGGCTCGCATTTTGGCCATCTCCTGGCAACGTTGACTCTGCTCGTTTTGCGATTCCTTCAGCTGAGATTTGAGCAAGGCCATCTCGCCGCTCTTTTGGCAAAGCGTCCATGACGTCTCGTCTAACCTCGACTGCACTTGTTCCAGCTGGCTCTTCAGTTGCTGCACCTGCTGTTTCAACTGTTTCCGATCCGACTGCCACTGCTGCGCTTGAGTCTAAAAACAATTAAATATTTCGTTAATTATTCATGTTTTAAACGTATATGTGTGTGTACAGCAGTACCTGTAATTGACGTTCGGCTTGAGATGATTGCTGCTGGGCAGCTCTCATGCGTTCCTCGTAGATGGATCTTAATTTCTTGAGCTCACGCTCCCAACTTTTTTCTTTTTCCTGGTACACCTGGAAGATGACGGCCTCGTTCTGTTCCAGCGTCTCCCTGAGCAGCGCGATTTCGCAGTCTTTCTCTTTCAGTAGAACTTCCAGTTCGGCCACGCCCGAATCGGACGGCGACGGGGTTTCGTCCGCTTGCGAATTATCGCCTCCGTCGCAGCAATCGAAATCCTCGTCCAGCGAGGAGCCCGTCGATTGCTTCCGCATCCTTTGCAGTCCGTAGCTGCTGATGACGCAATTCGATCCCAAGATGGAGCGGATCCTTCCTTCCTCGACGACGGGCGTGACGGCTCCATCAGTATCTCCACGACGCTCGAACGACGTCGATAACAACGTCGTGCTGCTTCCGTTGCTGCTCATGGTGCTGTTGGTTAGCGACGAACCTTTGCCACTGCTGCTGTTATTATTGTTGTTGTTATTGTTAGAAACGGACGGCAAGCCGGCCCAGCTGCTCCGGCTGCCATTGCAGCTCATCATGGAGCCGTGGTGATGGATTCCGGCCGACGAGTGATGATGCAGCGGATCGTAGGTGCTGAGTAAAAGTCCGCCCTTGTTGTTCTTGCTCAGGCCCAGCAGTCCGCCATTCTCCACGTCTTGTTGTTGTTGATGTGAATGACGTGGCAAGGTCGATCTGAAAAAATTAAATGTTTTGATTTATAAAGAATGAATGATGTGAATTTCAGAAATAGTTACCTGGCCAAACTGCTGAGGTTCATTTCAGAGCCGCCGAGGACCCATTGCGGCGTGGAGGTTCCATTGGGCACACCTGGTCTTGCGCAATTGAACGGCTGCAACGATGAAACTCGATCCAAATGCAATTCGGAACTGCTGTAGGTCACTCCTCCGCTAGTGTTACCTGCCACACCTAATACGCCACTGCTTCCTTTATTGACTGCGCCCATTTTTTGTGGTGTTCCAGCGAGGATGGATAAAATCAATTAACGTCATCAAACATTGTGCGTTGAATAAGCATAAAGCAAAATTCTACATTTTATCAATCATTTAATACAAACTTACCGGAGGAGCGTGACGAACAGGGCGGTGGCCTGTACGCCGGCGGCTGACGGATCTGCGTGGGCGAATTGGGCGGAGCCGCTACGCTGGACAGGGAGCCTCCGAATCGACGGCTAAGATCGGCCACCCGTCCGACCTGTGCCTGCTGGCCGGCTGCTGTGCTGCTGATGCTGTTGATGCTCGTAATACTGCCAGCTGTCGCTTTATTTTGGTGTTGAATAGTGGGCGATAAATCGGAGGCGCGTCCGTTAGCGGACGTGTCCACTTTGCGCTGTTGCTGGACAGGAGGAGGCGCTGCTGTTTGTTGGGCCGCTGCAGCCGGCCGGGCGCACAGCGTGCCCATTTCTGACAGTTCAACGTGCGGTCCTTTACTCCAAGAGAAACGCTGCAAGTGAGGTTGCCCTCTGGAGGTGGGCGTCTGCTGCTGGGCCGGCCCGGTCGACAAGGCGGAGCACCGCAGATCGGACGTGCTGTTGTACAGACCCCAAGAATGACGACCGCCGTTGTTGTTGTTGATGTTGTTATTGTTTGTCGTCGTGTTATTACTAAGGCCAGCACCTCCGGCTGGCGATGACGTCACCGCTTGTTGTTGCTGGCCAACCGATTGGCTGCTGCTATTAAGACAGCGGTTGCCCAGGATGGGTGTCGTGTTCGCCGACGAGACGACTGGCCGGCAAGCGATCGGTTTGATCACACCTTGACCCTGAAATATTTTTTACAAAATGTTTGAGAATTTTGTTTTGTTTAACGCAAGAATGTTTGATTGATTTTTCCACTATAGAATCATTTTGAATAAACGATTTTTACCTGGCTGAGGACGCCGCTAACTGGCGCCAATCTAGGCGGAGCTACAGCTGCCCCGGCATTAGCGGCGGTTTCCATGACGGCGTTTTTCTTTTTTTTTTTCAACAGAACGACGTCAATCCAGGTGTTTGTTGTGTGTGTAATCGTGATAAAGTGGGGTTTGTCCGAGTGGAATTGTTTTTATAAAACAACGAAATGGGGAAGGGTTAGATGCGGGAAGCCCTGTATAAAAAAGTCGGTACAAAAAGAGTGTCATTAGTGCGTGCACGCAAATGTTGATGAGAGTCGTATTAGAAACGGTGTACATATATGCAATTCGAATGATGACGTCACAATGGAACGACTTGATAGAGCGACGATTGAGGAAAAGATGAGAGTTTTGATTTTGATTTATGAATAATGCCGATGAGAGGGACAGTCCTGAAAAATACGTTCTCACGCTTGTAAAATGATTTTTTCCTTTCGCTTTTATACCAATCAAAATTTTTTTTTAAACGGTCTGTTGGAAAATGAAAATGGCGATGGTTCAACAAGACACGCCAAAAGAAAGTGTTTGGCCGTTTAATAGCTTTTCTTTATTTTGCATTTTTTTCAAAGCTTTATTTAAAAAGGGCGGATGCCTATGAAACTTTTCGTGAACCAACTAAAGGCCGTTCAAACGAAAGAGAATGTTTAATTTTCGTGCGCACACGAAAGACGCAAAAAAAGAATAAATTAAACATTTAAAAAAACAAAAGAGGTAAAAACGAATAAAGGCTATAACAGCAGCAGTCCTAATAACTATTGCGGTACTCTTATGGTCAAAAATAAAAGGACCTGGAATAAACTTTGAACATAAACGCTTCACAAACTCCGATTAGCATATAACAAAATATTCACTGAATTGGCGTATATACGAGAAGATGATAGCAAAGAATCACGAATTCAAAGTTGTACTACATGTGTACAACAGGAAAAAAGAAGAAATACAAAAGAAGGTCAACAGCTGATGATGGTTCTGCGGGCCACTGCGTCACACGATCTCTTTGGCTTCAACCTGGTGGGGGGGCTGCTGCAAAGAATACCTGGCAGCGGTGTTTCATCATCTCTCTCGCATGGTTTTTTTTTTTGTTAAATGTACCATACAGTTACTTCTTTCTGGAGGGGGGGTGTGCTACGGGGCCACCACCGGGTTTGGGTTGGATAATAACAGACACGCCTCTTATATATCTCTTTGCACGAAAATTTATGTAAGACGCTATATTTCAAAAAACATTGCGCGCGCGCGCACGACCGCTCCCGATATCATTGTAACCTATAACCGCAGTCTCTTTCCCGTTCATCCATATTTTCGTTGTTTTGTTCTATTTGTCCTCTGCGGGCATGTGTTTTGTTTCTGATGCAAACACACAACTGAAAATAGTCAAAGGGGAAAAAATATAGCGGTCGATGCAAATGCCGGTGCATTTGAAAAGGAACCCATCAACTTACACACACACGCAGGCACATGACCATATAGACGAAACAGTGTGGCTCTCTGCCAAAGCCACATGAGTCATCACCACCATCCGTCTTATTCTTTTGTTGTTGTTAAAAAGTTCCAGACGAAGCGGCGACGATGGGCCACGGTAAAATTCAAACATCGCGGCTCTTTATGGAATGTCTAGAAAAATGCTGCTTCTCAATGTATCGTTTTTTTTTTAGGGGGGGGGATGCATTTCTCGGTTTTTTGAATTAGGCTCACGATTCGTCCGCGTGCCCACAACGAATGTAAATGTACTTGATTCATTTGCATCAGGCCTTTTTTTTTTTTCTTGGAAGAATGACCCACATCGACGTTATTTTTAATAGACGATATTATAATGATGATGATGAACTTTGGCGTGTTCTTTTTGGGGTTTGACACGGATTGCCCCCGAAAGGAGAAACTCTTGTCGGTGAAACTTTGAAGGAATAAAACAAAAGAGCTAAGTGAAGAATCGTGAGCTTTTTTTCTTGAGAATAAGGGGGGGGGCGAAAAAAAAATGATTTGAAATTTTTTTTTTTTCCATTTTTGAATATATATCTCCGACGCAATAGAGAAACAAAATCGTGCGTTTTCTTTTTTCGAGTAATTAAGGCGAGCTAGTAGTAGATGTACACCATTATAACTGCAAACCAAATGAGGACTGTCGGGACGATTAGGCCGGCCATGGAACAAACGAAACAAAAGGCAGAAAGAAAATTTTTGTTTAAAAAAAAAAAAACAGCGCGCATGTTACAACCGTCCCGAGAATTTCAAAAGAAAAAAAAACAAAAGAAGTTCTTCAGCAAGTTAAGTCACGTTTCTTTTTTACTGGTGATGCCCAGATACCCTAGAAGGTATCCTCTATGACGTGGAGTATTCATTCCCCCTGACGTGAATCGACTGCACAAAATAGTTCCAGCATCTTCCTTTTGAAAACTGTTCCACTCGTCGGGTCTACCGTAAAAATCGATATATACAAGCCACGAGGGGAAAAAAATGCCTAAAATGCGCTGGAACATTCTATACCCCACGTTCCATGGCCATTTGGCGAACCGCACACTCACCTG
The DNA here is from genome assembly GCA_013167095.2 of Daphnia sinensis. Taxonomy (NCBI): domain Eukaryota; kingdom Metazoa; phylum Arthropoda; class Branchiopoda; order Diplostraca; family Daphniidae; genus Daphnia; species Daphnia sinensis. Next base: position 9,540,251 of record CM023190.1, read on the forward strand.
AAACAAAAAAATTGAGACGTTTGCGTTACGGAAAGTTCCAAAGTGCGTGAACGGCACGCTTTGACACGCAGATTATCAGACAGAAGGTGGACACACGTTGTTCCAGACACATCTTTGAAAAAAAGAAAAAGCGATAAAAAGTCGTTGGACACGATCAGAGGCGTCTCTCTCATTGTCCATATTTATTATTTTTGTGTGTGTGTTAACAATCAAAGAGGGAACGAAGGAGCGGCTTTTTATTTATAGGTCGGGCAAAAGAAACGTGTGTACGTATTTTCAAGCTTGGCCGATCGAACGATGACCAAAAGAACACGGGTGAATGCCGCCTCACGAAAAATGTGATGCGTCAGAACGTGAAATGAGGGGGGGGGGGTGATTCTCTCTATTCGAACGCGTATCGAATATATAGCCGAGAGAATAGAATTATTTAAAAAAAAAAAGGCTTTTCAAATGAAACTGTTCAAGAAAAAATGGCAGGCGAAAAGGTAGGGCTGAATTGAAAAGGAGGTTGAAGTGGCGTTCGTGAAAACCAAACACGCAGCGTGATATAGCGGGAGGCTGAGAGACGCAACGAAACCCCCAAAATTTTAAAAGAAAATAAAGAAAACTTTAAAATTGGGAGATTTCATCATTAAAAGCTACCGCTTGCTCGGTTGTGAAAGTCAAATCCCAAAATAGGAGAAGATGTCTATTTATACGAGAGAAGATGTTAATATATTATCTATACACCGAATATATTTTTTTTTATATAATAAGAATAATGAACTTTGAAGAGTTTTTCTTCGTTTTAGGACGTGTATGCCTCGAGTGTTGAATTATATATTTTTTTTTCTTCCGGGTTTTGCCTGCGCATAGGACTATCAGCGGGAGCGCATGATCACGGTTGAAAGGGCGGAGTTAGTGAGCCGGCTCAAGTCGCACACGGCAACAGGTGAGTGTGAGAGAGATGGATAGATCGAGAGAATTATAAAACGAAGACCTTCTTTTGTTTTTTTCAGAGTCAAAAATATATATAGTCGTATTTATTTAACTGCTCTCTAATGGCGAGTACCGGTTTACATTTCGGACCGAAATAGAGGCGATTGGTCACCCGAAAAAATGTGACGCCTCATGAATATGATGATGCGCATCGAGTGTGTGTCCCGCTCGCCCTCGTGACACGAAAAAAAAAACGATGGTACATCACCTGTACCGTTGAACCAACAAAACGAATAAACATTTTGGCGTCCCTTTTTTTTAATGTCTATCTTTAATTTTGTTTTCTTTTTATTACAAAAAGGACGTAGTCATTTTGCTTGTGTCAAAGAAGGTCAACAACTTTTTTCTTTCTATGAAATAAAAATATACTCGTGGAATTTGTGATTGGTCGAAGAAAAGGGACGACATATAAATGGCACGCTTACTCACGGTCCCGAATAGAATTTTTGTTTACAACAAAAAGGAAAAAAAAAAAAAAAGAAATAAGAAAGACTTTTCGTGAAAAAAAGTTTAATTGATTGATCGTGATGATGTGATGGCGACGAAAGAAACAGGCGAAGCGTATCCAAACGAATATTCGTGACGCGTTGAAACGCACTGCACGGCTCTAATCACCATTTTCTCGTTTTTTTTTAAAATAATAATAAAAAAAAAACTAGAAACATTTCTTGTTGCTTACATTTTAATTTCTTTCGAATTGTTCGACACGTTTTCCCACCATTTTTTTTTATAGAGTTAACACGTCCAGTTCTTCTTTTTTTTAAATGAACAAAAGTGCGTGGCCGTATATTCATGATGGCCCCGTTAGCAGATACCACTGTCGTGCAAGTTGAGGTGGATTTAATTCGTTCAATGAACTACGCCAGTTCTGCATCCAATTTTTTTTTTTTGCTGTGTGGTTGATTGCAATCTTGTTTAAATCCCCGCAAATTCTTTAAAAGAAAAAAAAGGGAGGAAACAATAAAACCATTCAGAATTTTTTTTGGCTGAGTTTGTTGTTTTTATTTAAAGCTGATGGGCGGGATGCAATATAAGAAAACCCAGCAATTAAATGGCCAAAAAATGGCCTTGTCTCTTTTTCCTACAATTTCATTTCCCTTTTTTTCTTTGTTTTTTTTTCAAATTCTGAGCAGGGGGGGAAGAGAAAGGAAGTACGCCTTTGTGTGTCTCTATTCAAATAAAATAAATTGGTTCCAAGGTTTTTTTTTGTGTGTGTGTATGTATATAATCAACTACCTATATACACACCGGCCGCAAGAGCAACACAGCAGTTGTCCGCGAACGGAAGTCGGTCATTTTCGAAACCGGACATTCGGGTTATCTTTTTTTTTTTTGCTCTTCAAACTTTTTGAGTGACTTGAATAAGGGAGAGTGTGTCCGAAACAAATTTTCATGTCCAATCTAACACGCCATTGAAGACAAGAAGGGAGAAATATATATATGGTGGGTGTGTGGAGAGCGCATTTCAAAAGGAGAGGTACTAAACAGGTTTTCGTAGGAGGGGGGGTTATCCGGTTCATTCGGATTATTTCTTTTGTTTTTTTCTTGCTAGATTATTCATGGCCGACAGGTACATAAACGCGCTACGAAAAACCACGACATAGGAACCGCCCGGATGCACAATTTAGTTTGTCCCTCTTTTTTGTTTCTATTTCGCTGGATTGAAATAAAATCCAAAAATATTTCATGACAACAAAAAAAAAGAAATGCGGACAAAAATAACGGTCGGATTTCAGTTTGATGATAAATAATTGAATTTATATAAAAAACCGGCAGCTGATGAATCTCTCACCTTGATCTTGTGTGTTACATAAACACAAGAAAAAGGGGAAAAGAAGAGGCAATGTTTTTAAAAATATTATTAGGGTCAGACTGGTTTTACACGCGGGAATTGTTCGGTTCAAAGAATCACGAGAAAACAATTCGAAATCTCCTTGCGGCGGGGTTTGAGCTACTGAACTCAAAGTATGCCTATGAGGTTCTTGCGCAATAACTAGAATCTTTTTTTCAGGTAATAATATGAATAATTGCTTTGCTTCAAAACATGGCGCCTGATGTTATTACAGACCTTGAATAACGTGCAGACGTGACGTCATCCGGCAAAAATTTCATTGAAAAAAGATTCAGCGAAGGGTATAACGTCGTGAAAGTGGCGATAACAAACTCCTTTTTTCTTTAAAGCTGTTCAACAAAATGAAAAAAAAAATGAATTTTCCTCATTTCACGGTACGTTTACGCTACGCCAAATGACGTCACCTTGAACGTTATAAAGACTCTCCCCCACCCATCGTATATATATTCTGATATTTTTCAGGATATTAACCTCCCATATTTCATATTCATAATTCTATTAAATGGCCGTTGTAAGTAAGAAGAAAGAAAAAAACGCAGTGAAAGGAGAACGCGGGAGTAATTTCACGCTCGAGCGCTGCGTTCAATTGAAAATTGCAGATGGGCGGGTATATCCCTTAGCTGATTGACAGCATACCCAATGTCACGCACAAAACACCCACACAGACGTTTTCCACAGAAATGTAATTCGAGTATATCGATAGAGTCGCTAACTGGATTCATTATTTTGCATATCATCAGGAAATGCCAAAGATTTCGAGTCAACGATCACAGCACAGCCAAGGACATTCTCTTTCCAATTCCAAGCAAAATATGAAGGAAAGACATCAACACACACACACAAAAAATAGAGGGACAGATGATGGAATACGTTCGTGAAGCAGCTGGACCGCTTCATTTACAATCCCCCCCCCCCTACTTTTTGTTTTAACGTTAAAAAGAAAACGACATTCTTTTTAGACGTTACACCAATGACACGTTAAGAACAAAAGAGAGCTTTCTCAAGTTCGTGATGAATGTACACAACTATTTCGTGTTTCAAGATCGTTCAACATTTCACGCAAATGTCATTCAAGTTTTTTGTTTTTTTTTTTCTATTTTTGACACTCGTTTTTTTTTGTGTTGGAGTCTAACCAAATGCGACGATACATTTTCGACATAGAAACAAAGGGGGGGGGGGGCTAACATATAACCCCTCTTGAAATGTTTGTATAACAAAGTGCTTCTTTTGGCTTGTCACACGTATAGGAAAACAAAATAAAGGCAAGTGAATTTTTTTCTATTTTTTTACCTCGCATAGGTAAAAAGACTAATCAGCAGGGGGTTGTTGAATGTAACAAGAAAAACATACAAGAGTATAAAGAAATCTGATGTGCATACACAAAGTTCTTATTTGAACGTGGTGACGGACAGGCCATGAACTTTTGTACCCTCAAAAAAAAAATGCGCATTCTTTCTGCTATATTTGTTTGAGAAAAGAAGAGGTTTGCTAGCAGGATTGATTGATTCGAAGAAGGGGGGGGGTCCGTTTTTCACACATTATACGAGTCTCGTCTTTTCTTGTGTTAAGAATACATCGATAAGAAGGTTGAACGTTGCCAGTTTTTTTTTATAGAACACACGTATTGAATGGGAAATTCCATGCTAAAAAGTTTTCCCTTTTTATTCAATTTCTAGACCGCCCGCGATGTTTAAACGAAACAAAAAAGAAATGAAACTTCAACACGTCACGTAGTTCGTCACAGCGATGCTGCCTCCACCTTGACTCTCTCTCTCTCTGATCGATTGATTAAGGCAAAACCCTTAAGGGGGAGAACTATAAAAACGAGGCCAAAAAAAAATGTAACTTTTATTTATTTTTTCAAAAATAAAAGCCGCACGCCAACAGGTGGAACGAAAAAATTCAAACGTATGTACACAAGAGATAAATATTGATGTGCCATCGTCTTTTTAATATGCTGGCGTTCTATAAAAATGAAGAGGAAAAACAAAAGAAACAGGAGGGAAGAGATAAATGTTTTAAAATAAAAAACATTTCTTTAAAAAAAAAAAAGGGAATTAAAAACGATCGCCGGTATTTTCGAGTTGAACGAGCACCGGTGCGTTTAAAAACCCGGTGCTGGGCACAAGAGATCCGGCGTGCATTGTATTTGGATATGTATACGAGAGAGTAATTGCTTGGTGTATGGCTCTTAACGCTCTCATCATGGAAGTGGAAAAAAAAAAGATATAGAAAAAGAAATTATTCTTTTCTTTTTTGAAGACGAATAAAGGAAATGAAGAAGGTGGATTGTAAAAATAGCCTGGAAAAAAAAAAGAGCGCGCGCGCGTGACTCGGCGGGAGGTCTTGTTGTTAATTTTATACATTTCGATGATGAACAACAGAGGAAAATAAACAACTAAAAATTCTCTTTTAAACATAACGCAATAATAGGCTTTTGCTCGCTTATAATTCATTTCGAGTTTATCAAGAAGTGTCCTAACGCATCATCACACAAGAAAATGATTTTTTACAAATGTTTGAACGCGGGATCACGACATTAGCCCACGCCATTTCCCCCACCCCCCTTCTCCTTTTCACGGCATTTCTGCACGACGCGACGTCAAGGTTGCCTTCGGCTGTTTCGCCTATAGCGCGTCGAAGAAAAATCCCAAAAAAAGAAATTTGTGTTTCGTTCTTCTTCCTTATTATCATTATTTTGCTCGGCAATAGACGCTATAAAGAAAGCAAAAGGTGGCCAGACAAAAAAAAAAAGGTCGGCCAAAATTTCCAGGATGTGCACAAAAAGCGAACGAAAAAAAAGACACGAGGCGATTCACGACCGACTCGAAGCGCCTCGAGCCGACTCCGAATTTTGTTTGTTGTTGGGCCCGTGTGTGCGAGTCCATACATTCTCCAAAAAAAAACAGTTTAAAAATAAAAGAAGAAATTTCTTTTTTGATTTTTTTGCGGCGTCACGTTCGATCACGAAAGACCCACCCCGTGAACCAAACGAAATGTTTGATGTGTCGTTTAATTGATCCCTATAACTTATCGTGCGTCGTGATCTGATTTCACTATCGAATAAAACAAGTATGAACTCATAATTTCAAAAAAAACATACCTTCGAAGATGTGTACGTTCCAGGTGAAAAAGAAATCCCGATGAGAATATTCGTTTCCACCTGCTGCTCCGGCCAAAAAGAATTAATCCGTTAAGTATGCGATCACGAGATAGCAGATTTTTTTTTTTCTCTCTTCCGTCTTTGATTCACTTGACCGCAAAATAAAAAAAAAAAAAAAACTTTGAAAATGACGCGGTAAAATTTGATAACGAAAGGGCCGGAGCTCAGCAACTGCACGTCCGTCGCCGATCGTAGCCGAGAGGCAACTGAAGGTCCGTTGTTCACGTTTGCGATGTGTTCCTCTTTCACAATCCTCCTCTTCTTTCTCATTCTCTTTCGTTTTTTTTCTTTTTTTCCCCTCTTCTTTTTCTTATAGAAGAGGCGAAAAATCTAACCATCCCTTCTTTTTTTGAATTTCTAACCCCCCCTTTTCTCCAGTTTCTAACACCTCAGAACGTTGAGGACGCGTTGGCGTTGCAGCTGCTGTTTGCTGGAACGTCCCCCTCTCTCTTGTGTTTGCGAAGAAAACTTGGACATTTTCTAATTGGGCAGATGTGATCGATAGTTTGGAAATTGTGTGTTCTTTATTATTTTTGAGGTTTAAACAGACCGACTTCCGTTTCTATTTTTTTTTTATTCTAAAAAGAAAAATGGAACGTTTAACCGGAGGCCTGATGATGATGACTTGGAACAATTTTTTTTTCTACTAACGTAACACAATCTCACCTAACTTTGAAAGAAAACGTATACGTCATTCTAACCGAACTCGTAAAAAATAAAACTTGATGCCAACGCTATCGCCATGATGATTGGCAAAACAAGCCAGATAAAATATGAATATATACACACACTATAAACTAGAGGAAATATAGATGACCGTATCCGGTCTTCCTTTCTACTTTGCATGTTTGTTTCTTACATAATTTTCTTTTTCCGTTTCTCGTCTAACTCTTGTGTGTGTATTTAATGTTGTCCATTTAAAAACATTTTTCATCCGCTGTCACTGAATGCCATTTCCGGTTGTCATTCTAACATGTTCCCCTTTTCTTTCCGTTATTTTCGGCTTTCTTAAGTACCCTGTGTTTATTAAGTATAACCCCTTTAAGCTTCTCGTTACGTATACATATCCGATTTTCTTTTTTAGATTTCAACAGACCTATAAGGAGAGATAGCTGAGGTCATTAGACCCTTTTTTGTGGACGGTCAGGAGAAAATCTTGGACACAGGGCCCTTTTTTTTTTTTAATCTTTCAACTTCTCCAAAAGCTGCTGATGACCATGTGCCTGCCGGCCTGCTGGCCTCGGCCACACCTAACAATATATATTTTTTTCTAAAAATATTTTTTCCTGATGAAGGAAGAAGACCCCCAGTTGCTGATGAGGATATAGCCGAGGGGCGTAGCAGATGCATCATTCTCCAGGTGAACCAGCAGCAACAATGTATAAAAGAAAATAGATAGATATATATATGTACTGGCAGCGTCACACGAGAAACAATAGACGAGCGTGTATATAGATATATGCATAGTCACACAGTTAGCCTACTTATCGTGTACGCGTGTATCGGTCTATATAATTTTTGATACGCTCAATTCAGAGAATTAAAAAAAACGTGTTTATGTATTGCATAGTATAGCGGACTAGGCTACAAACATAGATCTTACGTGTTATTTCATCTCATTCATGCACGTAGCCTAAAGGCTGCGCTAAAAAATTACGCTAGGCATATTTGACCTACAATTGAATGGAATTACCCGGATGAGAGGGGGGGAGAAGAACATCACTCTGAAATTCCGCACAACAACAAGAGAATACAACCGAGTGGGGTGTGGCTCTTAGTATTCAATTTACGTAACCAACAAAAGAAAATAAATAAATACATTTTTAAAACGGGATTTTTTTGTTTTGTTTTATGCAACGCACGCAAAGTTACACGGTCAGCTGATTGAAGGGAAAGTCGACGTTATGCAAAACATGCAAATGCAGATGAATCAATCTCCGTCATTTCATCAAGAGTGGACAAGAGAAATAGATTTGTGTGTGTACTTCTTAAAATTCATTTTGTTTTGAGTGTAAATTCGTAGAAAAAAAAATTAAAGTTCATCACTTTTAACTGTATAGCAAACAGATCGCCATCATAAAACCAGCACACAGAAATTTAGCCAGACGGCCGAGATGACCTATATTTATTCGTGTGGAGCGTTTAGATTAAATCGTTTTATTCGTACTCGTACAGGAGTCACGTGACCTCGGCTGATATAGTTGCGGTCATCCACGCACCAGAAACTACGCGTCACAACACTAGACGCATCATCGAGCACACATGTCCCGTCTCTGTCTCTATGTACCTGCACACACATGGAACATAAAACTCATGGAACAGGCAGCAGCCACACTTTCAGGAAATAGGAGCGAATAAGGGCAGCTGTGATGTGTGTATACGATATGTAGAGAGAACCAGCAGACACACGCAACGATATTCTATTTTTATATGATGCAGGTGAATATACGTAACCGTATACAGGTAGTGCAGCTATTGGCGTTACAGGTCAACGATGTGGAGGAACAAAATATATCTAGGTGGTCAAACAAAATTTCTCTTCTCTAGATGCTCATCAGCGCTAGCCTTCAGTGACCGTCCCACTAACAGGTATAAAAAGATGTGTATCCCCCGAAAAATTATAAAGGCCAGAGGCACACAGGCCTACACACACAGAGGCTGCGTGCATATGTAATCGGATTTATATTCGATATTATTCTCTTCAATTCTTTTTTTCTTATATTTCCACTTCATATCAGCTGTATATGTACATATATAGGATATTACGTTACCATCATCAACATAAACACCCTCAGGTCTTTTTTTTGTTTGTAACTATGGGCAAAGATACACGTAACACACGCCCAGGTGTGTGTTGCCCTCCGATCGGGGTTGTGTCCTCTTTATTCAGGTTTTCCCTATGGTAGAACTCGATTTTTTACTCTTTTGAAATTCGAGGTGGAAATAAAAAAAAAAAAAAAGAACTTTCTCTTATGTTTATCTTTTATCCTTCTGTTGAACGTGAAAGATGTTAGTGCTCTATTGTAAAAAGCTGTGTGTGTGTGTTTAGTTATTACTGCTGTATATAAAATGGAAAAAGATCTTGGACGCGAGATCGCTGGACGCAACGGAAATACACAAAAAGGGGCAGCTGAACGAGGTCGTCAGGTTGGAGGAAAAAGAGAAAACAGCCTATACGAAAAGGGGGGCGATAATCTCACAGAGAAAATGGATACATAGAAAAACATATATAAGCCCAAAAGAATATATAAAAACGGCCGGCTGTATATTATTTAGGCTGAGCTGGCTCCTGGGCTGCTAAAGAGTCTGTATAATTCAGTCCCTATTTAAATGCTGCGAGCTGATTCGGGAAAAAAGTCTATATAATTCTACGGACGTATAGAATTAAAAAGAATAACAACACTCTCTTCCATGATGAGCGATGCTGACGGCTGTATTTGAAACGTTCAAAAAGAGAACAACTGCAATGCTCGTCTTATGTTCTATACTTTTATGAATATTTTCTTCTTTTTTTTTATATGTGTCTGATTGTTATTCTCGTGTTTTGATTGGCAGACAAATGTTCCGTCATCACAGCATCAACCTACCGTTTCTGCCCGATCTTATCGTTTTCAAATATAAAGCCTTGAATTTTTTTGAGATGTCTGACACGGTGGCGTCCGACGCTTTCAGACAACACAACAACAACAACAAAAAATCTTTGTGTTAACCTTTTCGGCTCTTTTGTGTGATGAGTGTTTGTGTCTTGTTTATATATTCCCTCAATTCACTTTTCTTTTCCTTGTAGGCTATATAGAGAGACTCATCCCCACTTTTCCTCCCTATCGTTTTGGAGGCCAGTCAAAAGTGTCGAGAAGAGCAGGCTCATTCTTTTAAACGTATAGTTATACTTAAGAGTGTCACGTAATCTCCCTGATACTTTCTGCTAGGTGCTTTATATATATAAATGCATTGTGGGACTCTACTGGAACACATCTGGAACTATATATATGTACCGTCATGGCGCCGTCTGCAAGGAGTCAACGACGTCCAACGACATAGCATTCCATAACGAGATGCACGAACATCGTTAGATAAAAGCGAGCAAACAAGAATTTTGGCTTAGAATATTATGTTTTGTTTTTTAAATTCCATTTGAAGACATCCGTGTAAAAATAAACAAAAGGGAACAACTGACGATGGAACATTTCCATCACTATCCTTTTTTTACCCACTCTACTATGGTGATACCCCTCGATGTCTTCCAGTCTAATGAACTTGTATAATTTTTTTTAACCCCAAACAAACACTCATCTAGAAAAAAAAAGAAAACACTGTCGTAAATGGAGAGTGTATGTCTGTCTGCATATTTCTGTGTTAGGTTACAAAGGGTGTGTCACGTACGTATATAACACACTGTCTCTGGGAAAATGTCATTTGCTTCGCTTCCATTAGTTTGAAACATTCCCCCCCCCCTCTTTTTTGCGCTTGTTGCACAACTCCAACGTGCAACGTAATGACGATGGCACGATCATCACGCGCGTGACTCATTTTTTTGTGTGTGTGTCTGTGTGCATGACCGAGATCTCTATACTGTGGCCAGGTGCGAAAATGTATAAAAGATGAACGAAAAAAAACACTCGCAGCAATCAAGGTGATTTTGAGCGTCGGCGTGACAAAACATAACACGTCATTAGTTCGTATCACGACACGGAAGAATCGCACTCGAGCCCTGGTTTTTTTTTTTTTTTGGAAAAAGATAAAAACGAGAGAAAGTCTGGGGTTTAGATGTTGGGTTGTTTTTCTGGCAATCATTCTATAGACGACCTACAAAAACATAAACACCAACAAAATAAATCACTTTTCTCTTTTTTGAACGTTTTCTCCAATCTTCTTGTCTAACAGAAGAAACACGGATCAATCAGAGCTTTTCTTGCTGCCCCTTCACTCTATACACCGTGGGCTGATCTAAAGGTATATAGAAATAAATACGAAGAAGAGTATTATGCTAATATCAGTGTTTTGCCTCCATATATAATGGAGGCCCAGCAACGAAAGAAATCTGAAGGCCCCCAAAAAACATTTCGTGTTATCCATCATTTTCTCTCGTAGATTTATTATTTTTTTTTTGGTTTCATCTTTTGCGTATTATTGTTTATATAGTTTCTCTTCGTATAATCTGAATAACTCGCAACAGGTTTATACGTTGTCGGAAATGCCATCGATAACTGAAGCGAAATATTTAAATAAAACTGAACTCGATCGCATAAACCGGTGATCGTCTAAATGTCCAGCTGACTGCAGTTCTTGGACAATATCTGTTTAATCATATGCATAGTAACGGGCTACGGATTTCATAATAGATTCACCGTAAACGGGATATGTGGGATTATAAATTAAGGCGAACAGAAAAAATGAAGACTTTAATGTGTCACATTTGGTTTTTATTTGGGTGAAGAGAGAAATGTTTCAACACAAAGGACGGATGAAAAAAAAAACAAAAGAAGAACCAGTTTTCTCTCATTTCCAATTCTGTGTTATTATTCAAAACAACACGGATGGATTTGTATTTTTTTTTTTTAACCAGAGAAAATAATTATTGAAATGATTGTAATTTATGCCGTCTCTCTATGGTTTTGCGCTTCATCGTTTTTATTCATGCTAATTCGCTTTTGTCTGGCGCTTTGACCATAACTGTTATTCATTTAACGATAAGAGCGAGACATGCATGCATATATGCGCATGGAGATGAGTTGTAGAGATGGTCGACCATGATATCCTACGCGTGTAACTGTATACAATTTACTACTCTTTTTTTTCTGTTTTTGATGTGCCTCCAACAAAAGACGCTTCTTACGGTCTGTTTCTTCGGATGCTGACGCGCTGCTAATTGAGCTTAGCTAACGGGTTTATATGTATAATAAGAAAGAGAGTCGAATGTATACGTAGTACGTTGGAAACGATGTAATTACATCACCCACCCAGCTTGTTCTTAATTAGTCCTCCTATTTTTTTAAAAAAAGCAAAATGCAAATGATTGTCTGAAGTGGGGTTATTTTCTATTGAACAAGAGTAATTATTTCTTTTCATCTGCTATACTCAGGAGTTGAGTACAATCTTATTGGATTTTTCTTACGAATATAACTGTTTACATCCGCGCGTCAATAGTTTCCCCCACCCAAAAGGCCAGGGAAAGTCTGAATTGAGTTCGACTCGCATCAGCTGATGCTGCGCTATCTGAAAAAAAAAACGGTGAACTTTAATAGCCGAGCCGGCCATGGCCGTCCATCGCTCTCATCTTTCGTGCGATGCGCTCGCTCGACTTGAAAGCCGGAAAGATAATCCACGAATGTAACATTAAATGCAGCATTACACAATAACAGAACCCAACACACGAAGGCCACATAGGTTTTATTGGCCGCTTTCTTCTTAACATTTCGGTCCGCTAGGTTCATATTTTCATGTCCCCATACTCAACGACCCCCCCCCCCCATTAAAATAGCTGCACCCCTTCTTCTCTCCCCCCTATATATACTACTAGCCGATAAAAACAAAATATGAAATAGATATAGTATTTTCTTTTTGGGGCTCACTTCAAAACCCATCAGGGTAAAAGATACGAAGCGCGTTGACATCTCCATTTCTATAGCCCTTCTTTTGTTTTTTGTTCAAAAGGACGATTGCTGTAACACAACAGCCTGTTGGAAGCACTACATAAAACTGAGTGTATACCCTTTTGTCCCATCTCTTCTATTTTTTGAGTTGTTGTTATCTCAAGAATTTAGAGTATAGAGAGTTCTCATATGTTTGGCATGACCGTAAGACCACACGCACACACACGTAGGTATGTTGTTTACGTACCTGTGTGCGGAATAGCCGGAATGCCTTTTTTTTTTCTATTTTCCTTGTTGCATATCAATTTGAGGGGAATAGAAAAAATGGATGTTGAAGGGTATATAGACATATAGCACATTGTGTAGAGATTAGTCTGCTGTTTTTACTTACGCTAAATCTTCATGCTGGCTGGAACGCTTTTTTTTTGGAACCGGCGTGCATAATTGCAAATCGGATACGCGTGCGGGCGTCGCTTTAGTTGTGGCCCTCGTGATCAACACTAAAAATTTTTTTGTGTTTAATAATTCAACTGCTGTTTCACCTGATGGATCTTTTCTTTTTTTTTTCCAGTCACTGTCTGGAAATTCTTCCAGGCATAAAAATGAAGATTTTCTCCAGTTGAAAAGAATGATGACGTCGATGGTCAATCAACGCCCAATCGACTGTAATGAATGTTCCATTTAGAATTTTCTTTTTTCCTTGACAAGACAAAATTCCATCGACATAACTAAAACGGGGTAATTAACGACGATCAGCTGGACGTCCCCCCTCTTTTGTTTTTTTTTTTTATCCAACATTTCTTTTTAGGGACAATCTTTCACGGTCATCTGCTCGCCCACGTCTTGCCAAAAGGAAATTCCTTTTGACGAGGAATTCCACCAATTAAACGAAGCCTTTCAAAATGCAGAAAAAACAAAACAAATATTCGAAAGTTGTGTTAGACAATCAAGAAAGCGACATGTGTGCTGTTATGTGTCCCAGCTGTGTGCCAACAATCCTTTATACCCTTATCGGTAAAAGGAAGCTCGTAAATGTACGTAGATGTATATATTTTTCTATGGAGAAAAAAAAATAAGAAAAGGCCGTTCCAAAACAACCGCCCATAATCTTTCCTCTTCTACCTGTTGGCGCTTTTCGCCCAATTTTATTTCCATTCTTCGGTGATATATCTGTACGTAGGCATGTGCACAGTGGATGTATACATCTCTGTTTTTCTATATAATTTTTTTTTTCAAAATATTTTTCTTTGGGGGGGCGCTATTCGATCCGGCAGCACACCCACTTTGAAATGGCCGGCTGATTGGAGGGCGCACAGTTGAAAAAAAATGGGTCGTAAAAGATGTAAGAAGAAATAGCCGAGATGCATTCAAGTTAGAAGCTGATTTTTTTTGTATGTCTGTTAACAGGGAGCAATTGGAATGTTCCATTTTACCTCTGCACATTTAGAGAGACACAACACAAGAAGCCGCCATGAAAGGAAAAAAAAATATATATATAAGGTGTTGAGCAGAAAAAAAGACTGGAACACCTCCGTCAATCGTGTAGACAGCAACTGAGTCGGCTCGTGAGCTCTTTTCTACTGAAAAAAAAAAAAGATAGAAACTGAAGGTTCAAAACAGATAAGAAAAAAAAGCGCAGGAAAAAATAAAACGATGGAAGAGAAAGATATAGTGTTCCAAAAAAAAATCCTTCTTACCTTTCAAATAAGAAAAAAGGACATTTTGTCTCCGCCCTTGCAGGTCTAAGAGAATCTATAGGTAGGCCTAAGACGTACAAGGGACATAAACACAAACCGCCCTTCTGACCTTAACTGTCTGGAACAAACAAGAGAGAAAGAAAAAAAAAATGTCAACTTCTTTTTTTCGGTCTCCTTTTTGATCATTTTTGAAACCCCCCCCCCCCCCGCTCTCGTCACTGATTCATCTCCCAACTGACCCCAGCGGTCCAGCTTATTGCCGGTATTTTTTTTTAAGTCATTCCATAGCTGCTGTTGCTTTTAAACAAGGTAAAATGAAAGGCCACCCATCATGGTATAACTACCCACCCAAGACTCTCTCTCTCTCTCTCGCTAACAATATGCATCCCTTTTAGCATGGCAGAGCAAATGGCTCCATTAAAATGTGTGTACTCCCTCTGGTGGTATATATAAGATTGCTTACCTTTTTACCCCAATATTCAACATGTTTGGTTCATAAGCTTATTACATCATACATCGTCCAATAGACTGGAGGGGGGGAAATGTTGGAAGAAAAAAAAATAATCACGTCATAAATTTTTTAAAAAGGGAAATAACTTCCCTTTTCTTCTTCTTCTTTTGGTATAAAATAATTGACCGATGAATATGGTAAGAAATAAAATTTAAAAAAATGAATAATTTCCCCACTGTTTTTCTTTAGGGGAAAAAACGAACATTCAAACGTTTTATCCTTCATCAATTTTTGCCCTCAAAACTTGGGCCATACCGTTCCAGCTAAATGTCTATAACGTTTTCGGCCAGCTGACTCTCGTTGATCGTTCTCTCCTACGGGACTCAAAAGATATAGGAATTTAAAAAAAAAAAGCAAAGGGAAGAAAGAACCGACCGTGAGTGAACGACCGTGGCGAATCCGTGACTGTGCCGGTTGCGTGCCGTCCAACATCAATGATTGCCATCGAGGAAAAAAAAAAAATATTAAAAGAAGACGAGGCTTCTCGAATGCCTTGCAGCAACCGACTTTATATATATATTCGAATTGCTATAACACAGAAAAAAAAGAATTAATTTCTTTTTAAAAGCAAATGGATTAAAAAAAAAAAAAAGGGGAAGGTGTTGTTACTCGTTCCATAAAGGCCGGCTGATAATTTCAGAAACGGTTCTTTTAAATACTCCTCCGTTCAGATGATTCGAAACAGAGTCACGCGGGAGGAAACAAAAAGACCCATCCTATTTTATCGATGGCAAAAAAAAAAGAAAAGAAAGAAAGAGAGAGGAATGATCGCAGGTGCGTGCAGTACCGGGTACAGACAGCAATTGTGAGAAGCGCAAATAATGTAATGGTTTATAAGGTATAAGGAACTATTGTCTTCTATATTTTCGTTTTTAAAGGAATAAGAATAAAAGAAAAAAGAGAAAATGTTCTTGAAAAAATAAAAAAAGAATTCCGTTTTAGTGTTTCTCCTTCAATATATTCATTGGTTCTAACGAGCGACGCTAATGGGAAGTTAATGACCGGTCCTTTTTTGAAAATTTGCCTCCCCCCTCCAAATATTCAAATTTTCTTTCATTTTTGTATGAATAATTCTCGTCGTCTTTTGTCTCTTGCATATCATCATTTGCTGCCAAACATATATCCTTCTGCTAGATATATCTTTAATGGATACAAACAGTGAATTATGTTCCAGAAAAAAAACAAAGCAGCATCTGAGAATTCCTTTTTACTCGCAAGATAGTTAACTAGCAAAAAGGCCGCTCCTTAGACAGTAGAAGGAAACAAAAAAAATGGAGAATTCCAGCAAAATGATGTGGCGCCAATGGGCGATTTATTTGAATATTTCTTCTTCGTGCATATATGTGCCTGTGTCCATAATAGGTATAAGAAAAACCAACCCCCCCCCATTTCATTTGTTTCTCTTTTTTGAAATGAAATACAAAAATTAAAGGGGGTTGAACATGTCTGGAGATGACGACAACATTTTTCTTTCAATATCGTCCACTTCCATAAATTGTTTGCCTTTTTTTTTTTTCTCCTTTCCCTTGTTTTTCTTATATTCTCCATGTATCCTTACAGGGGGGAGGATAGGAAAAGGACACATACACAACATATCTATCTACACAATAGGGTTTTTGGATGTGGGTGAGTTTTCTCCTTTTAAAAAGCGCACCTGGAACAAAAAAAAAAAAAGGACGTGGTCTTTCCAGACGATTTTGTGTGTGTTGGTTTCACTGCAGGAGGGCGCGGTCGTCATCGTTTGCACATCAATTTTATTTAATAAAAAAAAAAGGCTTGGCGGCAGTTTAAAAACTTATCGGTGATATACTCGAATTTCATTCTTGTCCACACACAAAAGGGGGGGGGGGATGAAATGGGCGACACAAGAAACGTGAAAAAGAAAAAAGAATTTTCCCAAACGACTGTCTCTTGTCCCCCTTTTTTTCTTTCTCGGTCGTGTTATATTATTATTTTTTTTCTTTTATAGTCTGAGGAGTTGCAACGATTCCAGGTGAATCGTGTCCGCAGGGGCTGGATCGTGGAGGGGCTGTTTTAGACCGGGAGGGGGGTGTTGTGCCAGATGAGAAAGTCAAATCATCCAGGTGTGTTATTGGTGGTGGACAAAACGGAGAGAAACATTTTGTGTGTCGTACTGCGTGATGAATCCGACCCTTAATTGCATTTAACACGCACGTATATAACAGTGTCATAGAGGCCGTCTATCTCGTTAAATGTTTATCCCCCCCCCCATTTTTTTTTTTTAAAAGAAAATAATATTTAGATCTGACTTGATCTGACTTGTTGCTGATTTGTCCCTTAGATATTCCACACCTTTCAGCCCATAAGCTACGGAATAAGGACCCTTTTAATATATTTTTTTTTCTCGTATTATATGCAAATGCGCCACAGGTGTGGACGATTCAGCTTCATCTTCCCGTCTCTTCTTTCATTTATTTTTTTTTATTTTCTATTTTTTATTGTTATTATGGCATCCTTTTTTTTTCTTTCTTTCTTTCGGCCGGGCGCCGCCCTTCTTGTAAGACAGCAGTTCGAATTTCATATCCTCACCTGCTTCTTATTTTTTATATTTTAACAGCAATTCTTTCTTTTCCCGAATTTTTCGATTAAAAAATATGTATAAACCCGCCACCACCTAATCCAACGATAATTCGCATTAAATTATTTAAAATTCTTCAGCCTCCGAATGTCGGCTTCATTTGATGTTTGAATCACGCGCCCGTCCGCACGAATAATTGTCTTATCTATTACACGTCGTCAGTTGGTCATTGCCTGGTACCCAAGAAACAATAATTTCGCTAACTTTAATTGACATAAAATCACGCATTTTATATTAAAATTAAATGCTGTGCTGCACGCTGCTAGAATGAAATGAATTGCCCGTGGCCATCGAAGCGCCTTTACACGCCAAAGGAACACACAACAATGTCCCTCTCTTTTTAACATCACATTTTTTATATATACTACATTAAACTAAATAATGACATGCGGCCCTTTTTATTTTATTTTATCCCGACGAATATATATATAAGATGAGCTATAAGGCGACCAGGGTAATAAGCATCGAAATGATAAGAATAAAAACGGGATAAAACATCCTGAACGTCACATGGCATTAACCGGCGCACTGGGTCGGGTTCATCACACACACAACGTCTGTGGTAACTATTCCTCCATCTTCTTTGTATAGCTTCCGCACTCCAGGAGGTCTATCTTTACCAATTTCTTAAAAAAAAAAATATATTATAATAAAAAAGATGGAATAATATTTTTTTCTTGTTGTTTTCTCCCCTTTCACCTTTATTCTTAAAGGACCTATTTCTTGAGGGAAGACGTGGCTTTTATTATAAGCCGCGAAAAGGAATAAAAAATGATGAAAAGAGGATTTCTTCACAGAAAAGGGCACGTCGTAGATGTTTAAAACACATGCATCTTATATAAAGCTCAGTGTTATGTTTATACCGTAAGTAAGGACACGATTCGATTCGGTTTCAATCATTTTCTCATCAACTGTCAGAGAAAGTTTTCTGTATTTCTCGTCGACGTGAACACAATCACGGCCTTCACGAGTTGTTCATCTGTGTGATGAGGGTTCAATTAGCTCGAAGCTTCGCTCCAACCAATGGGTTATCGATGACTTTTGTACGGGGGATTATTTTCTTTTATCTTTACACGGCATAATATTCAATAAGCCGATTACAATGGCCCGCTCAACTCCCCGTGGAAAAACAGTTCTCCATAATCCTGTGCTCCGATCCTGACTTTTTGGAACTAAGAAAACGTGCAATGTCTCGATGGCAACGGATCAACACGGCACAGTTTTTATTGGAGTTGTGCGTTTTTGCTGTTCCAGAAAAGACTTTTATTTTCTATTTCCATTCGTCAGGCACACGTAAGGAAATCGTACGGTAGACACGTAAACTTGCAACTGTTGAAACAGTTCCCACGTTTTTTTCCCTTCTCCCAGCGATTTTCATTTCACAAGTGCAAACAGGAGCGTCCAGTATCAAGGCTATTCGATAGCCTAATTACTCTATGGGGAATTGTTTATGAAAGAGAAAATCTTCAAATGAATCCATCATTAAGCTCTTGTGGAAGGGGGGGATATAACCTTCGAGGACTTATCGACTCCGACAGCTGGAAGAGAGGGGGCATTTTCCCACACTCAACATCTTAAATTATCAAAAAACAAAATTTTTTTTCTTTTTTCTTTCGAGATTTTAGATTTTATGGCAAAGAAGATTCTCATATCGACTTTCATGGAGGCAATAGTTAGTGGGGGGTTAAACTATAGCCAATTGCTTAATTGGTAGAGCATCACAAAGTTTGTCGGCTTATATAGTAGGGGGGGGGGGGGGCCGTGGTTATATACCTTTTTCAAACAAAAAAAAAAAGAAAAAGAAGAAGACGCTAAAAGACTCTTCGTTACTAGTCTGTAAAGAGAAAACGTGGGAGGAGTTGGAAAGAAACGTTTTTCGTTGTGTTTTCATCTTCGTTAAATTTGTCCTGACAGCCAAAATGCAAGGGCCAACAAAACAAGGAAAACACTAACACGGTAATGCCCGTCTAACACAGCTGGATCGCTCGGACCCCCCCTTTTCTTTTTTGTTTCAACCTTCAATCAAAACGTTTGAAAATGAGCCCACAGCAAATGATTGTATACAACCGCCGTGCGTTTTTGTTAAACACAAACTATTCGAGTGTATAGAAATAACGCTGCCCGCCCTCGAAAGATAGACCCAGGCCATATACATACACACATATACAAGTTGTTTCTTTTGCATTATAAATTTTCCCTTCCTCTTATTTGGCGTATAGGGACAGGTTGTTCCAGCCAAACCTGGGGTATATCCCCTTCAAATTTTATTTTTTTTCCGATTTTTACGGAGGAGCGCGCGAGCGGTTGCGCTCGCGCGGCCATTCGTCATGTCCAGCCAAACGGGAAAAGAAAAAAAAAAACCTTTAAAGCATTGCCTCTTTTTACCTGGACATTCGTGATATACCTGTCTCTTGTGTTGGGGTTACTATATTTTTTCTCTATATGCGTATATGGCACCATCTCTCTCTCTCTCTCTCTGTGTCTCTCTTTTTTTTAAAGGCTTTCCTTGTTTACAATCAGCATACGATGTCGTGTGTGAGCTTTTGCCAGACACACAGATCGTCAAACGAACCGTGGGAATATGTGTGTGTTAAAAAGATGAGCATTGGAAATCGAAACGTTTGAGGCAAACATATAAAGACAAACACATTCACAAAGAAAAAAAACAGAAGATGCCTCCCCCACTTCTTGTTTAACTATTATTATTATTATTTGTAGTTTCATGGTTCTTTGTTTTTTTTGAAATATTTATTGACGATGGCACGGGATGGTGGCCTGACTGGCAGACGAGGCGTAACGCGTGAAACGGATCCTCGGCCTCCGCAAAAAAACGCGGAAAAAGAAACCGCTCACGTATATAAATAAACCGCAATAGTTCATTTCATATTGCGGAAGGAATTTTGAATGTTATCAAAAGTAAAAAGAAAATCTAATTAAAGTAAAGATATGAATAACTATTAAAAACTCCTCCCCTGACATCAACGCCGAACGACATCAAGAGAGCGTGCGTGATGAATGGACTTTGAAGTATGTAACCGTTTTTTTTTCTTCAGGAAACTCCCATCCGATTTACATACTCACTGAATATAAACATTTATTGAAGACAGACGCACATAGAATCAGTATATATATATCGCATATATATTTATAGACTGGGACGACTTGTGCGTGTGCCCAGGCATTGTTGGGAATGTAAATCAACAGCTCTGCCTGCTCTTTTGCATATGAAACCTCCATACATATACATATACAGCTCTAGACGTATAAGCCTGTTCTCTTTTCTGCGTGTTGTGATCCTCTTCTTTTTTCTTTCCTAACTGGCCTTTTTTGAAAATGATAGTCTACGTCGAAGTGTGGCTGATGTATGTAACACAATCTTTTACATATAAGAATGAAAGCGATGAAATTTATAGTGAACTGACCTTTGAATACGATACGTCAACCTCATGAAAATGGAGGCATAACAATAAGATTTAAAAAAAAAAGGGCGAATAAAGCAATTGGAAGGTTAGAATCTAGCTTCCCGGACGCACTTCTTTTGTTTCCTACTGTGCGAGACGAACGGCATAAGAAGATATGCAATTATAACGAATGCATTTGTGATGTGCGTCTCTTCTTTTGATTATCTTCTGATGTCCGAGCCCTGTTATCGAACGGCAGATTCCAGGAGGGATTGTCTGATGGCTCCTCCGATTTGTTTTCTTAGCGAGAGACAACATCGCTCGCTAGTCGAACAACTTTGCTTATTTAAAAAAAGAATAGAAATAAAAAACGAATATAGCGACATGAAAAAAATGAGTTTATGTTTGGAAGCGGTGCTTACATTCAATGCCATTCACGATATGTCCTCCGTGAATGAATGGCGAAAAAAACAAAAGGGGGGAAACGTCTGGCATTTACGGACAAAGTTGAATTTATTATCTTATTGTTTGTTTGTTTTCTTTTTTTTTTTTTCACGCAACAATTCACGGTGAACGAGAGTTAGATGACTGCACGCTAGATGTCTTTCTTTGATCTTGGTCTGAAAAAAAATGTTATTTAGAAGATCCAGCGAATCCAACGATCAAAATCAAATACAAGAATAATAAAGAAACAAAAAGGCCAAGGTTATCATATTAAAATCTCATTAATCCATTCCTTTTTTTTCTTTTCTCAGCCGCAGCATCGAACGGGAAAAAAAGAGTAATAGCATCATCAATTAAGAAGTTGGCTGTACTTTTTCCTTGACTGCCATGGGAGAAAGTTTTTTAAGCCGCTTGTTTTTGCCACTTGCTTTGAACTTGAGTACGTCGTTACGAGCAGTTTTAAACGATACGAGGACATCAAAATAAGGCTGCAGGTTTCAAACTATAGAAAAAAAAAGGGTGACACGAAAAGCTTATTGTCCTGGTTTAGTTTTCAGACCTCCCCCCCCTCAACATAAACTGCCTTTTTATTTCAAAACACAAAAAACGTAACGGCCGTAACCAATTTCGCAACGCCCCTACGATTCCAGGTGAGTCTCAACCGATACGCGGTTTTACCGCTTTCAAAACAAACTCTTTTTTTTTTTTTGTGGTTGCTTGGTTATACTATGGTTCCACTCACTTGTCCCGTTCGTCCTCTCCTCCAGCTATATACACAAGCCATACAAAAACGAAACGCGGAGTTGCCAATAACGAAGAAGAATAGAATAGAGCTGTGCTCAATCGTGATAATGCAAGTCGGAATAAAAGAAGGATTGAGCGGATAATAACAGGCTTCGTTCCTTGTTCACTATGATGCGTATATGTGTGCAGGTGGAAAGGTAAACATATAACGACTCGGTATTGTTTAACGTCGAGCGAGGGGCGGACGTCCCAAATTGCAGATCTCGTGAAAGGGACTGGTCTGTCGTGAAAATCGTGAACTATCATAGCCAATGGGGATAGCTTTCCTTTTTGTTTTCGATGCCTCATCATCTTGACAACATGATCGACCGATGGGGGCTGGCAAAAAAAAACATATAGTTTTGCTTTATCCTTAAAAGCGATGTGTGTTTCTCTTATAACAATGCGACGATTAAGTCAAAGGAATAAAATATAAAAAAAAGACGCGCACCGTCTGGCTTGATTTATGCAATCCATTTCTGCAACGTCCGCGCCATGTCTTGGGCCTAAACATATCAGCTTCGTTTTCTTTATAGATGTATACGTGTAGCACATTTTCTTTATAGCTCCTTTCATCTAAAAGAGCAGACACAGCACTGATGGAGATTGGACTCGTTGACTCCGGCGGACCTGTCGGGAATGCTATATTATTGTTCTGCTGGACTTTTTTCTTTATTTTAGACGACACATTGGAATACACGAGGGAAAAACGACGGGCATTGGAACGTTATACTGGTTTGAAATCGATATATACCTTTTCCCGTGTTCGCAGTCGAAGCTTGTCGCCAACGGGTGTGAACGATTGGATGCAACAGTGGTATCCTTTATAAGGAAAATCGATGGTTTGATAAAGAGACACATAACAAAATGTAAGTCCGAAGTGACAAATTATCAACGATATATTTGTTCCAGGAATTTGTATAGTCTTTTTTTCCCCCGGTGGCTCTCTGTATCCGTGTGTCCGTCTTGTATAAAGATCCATTATACGGCTTTAACTATAAGGATTAACAATCTCATCATCAATGCCAGGGGGGGAAGGCGGACCATTCCGGATTTTTTGTCGACATAGTGCTAGGCCTCACGTTCCATGATCAAAACTGGCGATGACTTCCAGAAAAATCTTCCATTCTTTCTGCGTTGTGCTGATAAAAGTTTACGGGGACAGGCAGACGGCTCAAGTCGCACGCAATTCTTATATAGCCCTCTAACCAACCTGATAGCAATGCAATGTTGATATCGATCCAGCCAGTCTCTTATGTTTCTTTTTTTTTGCGCAATATCAACTTATCATCGTGAGGGGAGGTATATATACGTGTATTTCGTTATTTGCTCTGTTTAACATCTTTGAAAAAAAAAGCACTTTATACACAACATCCATTTGCTCCAAATGTCTGAACTCTTTTTCTTCCGGATTGGAGGTTCCGGAATGAGTCTAGTTGCGCAGTGCTTGACGATACGATCGCTATATACTTGACTCGTCTCTATATATACCATCCTGCCCACGTAAACCCATCCGAATGAAAAAAAAAGGAAAAATAAATAAACAAAAGTGTATCTTCTTGTTTCAACACAATTTTTTTCCAGTGACTTTGTTCTTCCACCACTGCCAATCCGGCCGGCATCGTCAATAATAGCGGACCAAAAAAAGGGAGTTCCGTTTGATGTAATTTGCCCTTTTTTCAAAGGGGAAATAAAAGTATATATAGGGACAATAAAAACCCCTTTTCATTTCCAGAATTAGATGGCAGTCAGCACGACGTGAAACTGGACGGATCAATTAGATCCGGCCATCTAGTAACGTCGGAAATCTCCCGTTTCTATTAACGAAAAAAAAAATAATAATTCTTTTTTTTTAACAACCTTTCCTTTTTCATCTATCGCTATTGTTATATTTTCTCCGGTTACTAACCGACACCCGATCACCGGGTTACGTAACTAATGGCCAACTCGAGTTCATATCTAATGTGTTCTGCGCGCAATTATCACGCGGGCGGAAAAGGCGGGTACGTACCCTCCCACCCGTCGATTGCACGATTAATAACACAACACCGTCCAAGGCGAAATTGACGCTGTCCAAAATATCCGTCGACGAATAAGCGTCAATTTCATCGAGTTAGATTGTTTTTAAGCTCTATATAGCGTTCGTTAAACGACTGGGGGAGAGGGGGGACTAGTAACGTAGGAGGTACATCCAACGTTGATAAGGACCCGAGTTATACCTTGCAGAATAATTACTTTCTCGGTTGTTATATACTGCGTTGGACGCTAGTTTTTAACGAGGCTGTTGCCTTGAAAACCAATCTCATTTGCAGTCAACAATCGTTTGCTCAAAGACCTTCGGGTACGAAAATGACGAGCGAAACGAGTTTTGCGGGGCCACCATTTCCACCCAATCGAAGCCACGACGTTTGCGACCCTTTATATTAAACCCTGTGGCTAAAAGCAAACTGATGGAGAAATCAAGCTACGAGTACACTTTGCATCTGAGTTCGTACATTTCCCACGTGTGGCTATTTGGCAAAGGAACCGCACAAGTGCAAAAATTGTTTTAAAGAACTTACAAGGAAATCAAAAAATATTAATCTATTCCCTTAGCGCTTGTCCTATCGACTTCGGAGACTCTCTTCAGTGTGTGCGCACAACATCCGCTGCATGACAATGACAGCGATGTTGTTTTGTTTTTTTATGTTATTCCTGCCAAAAAAGGATAATTCACCATTTACGTCCGCAGACACCACCACCAACCCTGATCCATAACAGAAACCCGCACGTCGACATTGAAATGGGTCAACTGACTATCTATCGTTAGTTATCAATGTACGATTCGTATATTCTCCCTTTTTTTGTGTGTGTGTGGCTGTTTTGGAGACGAGACTTTTAAGGTTCTCACTCGAACGCCAAGTGGCTCAGTGCAAATCGATAGGGGAGCGTGCGCTGTCTCCGAGGGTCTCTTTTTCCTGTCCTCCAACAAAAGCCTTGGAATAACGAGAGAGCTCTATAGCAGGATCGCAACCACCGATCCAGTCTTTCTCCAGAGCTTCCACCGTCAACGTTGCTTTTCGAAAAAGAAGGAAATTTTTTTGTTTCTCCCCCCTCCCTCAATTATTTGCCTATTTAGAGTTGGTGTGTGTGTCTGTGTGTGTGTGTGTGTAGTGCTGCTGGACCAGCGATCAAGTGGCGTTTTAAAAAGTTGAAATAGGTGGTCTGCAAAATCATGGCGACAGACAGCAGCAGCTTTAAAAACGGAGACGCGGTGCACGTCGACAGTCCAGAGGTCATAGTTTTAAGTTTAATTGTTTTTGTTTTATCTCCCCCACCCTCCTTTTTTTTAAATTGTTTGACTGGTAACAGAAAAAATGCTGGGTTTTTCTAGACCGGATTTAGATAGATGATTGATCCTTCCTTTTCAATGTTGCTCGTTCCCTTCCCCCCTTTTTAAAAATCTTGTTATCGTCGTAATAGATTATCGGCTAGTGGAAGCTGGCGCTTGATAATCGTACAAAAGGGAATCAGCCATCTTTGCGTTCTCTCCTCAAAAAATGTTGATCTCAAGGGTCTACATTGGTGGAAAAAGCTTTTTTTAGCGCAAACTTCAAAAAGCTTCCCCCCCCCACCATGAATGTAATAGCGCATTCGTTAGTTCCCCATTTTTCTCAATCTTTTTGCGATTACCGTGTTTAGCTTTCGCCCATTTACGCGCAGTTTACGATTCGTTTTTCCGCTTTTGACGATGTAGAGAAAAGCACATTTCTTTTTCTTCAATGGGTTTACACTATCGATCCTGCGTGCAGTGTGGTTTGCACGGCGCTTTCTCCTCGCCTATATCACGCTTGATCGGTTTATGTCCTTTTTGTTTTTGGACCAAATCCAGTCCAGTCCACATACAGTATTTTTTTAAATAACTTAAATAGCTTTTGTTCCCCAAATGTTTATCCGGAAAGTGATCGGTGCACACACGATGGCAAATATCTAAACATTTCGGAATGCATTTTCATTTTACAGCTGGTACAGAAAAGGATCGTCAGCACCAGCAACTGCGGGAATCTGACTGTTCACATCCAGGTACGTAAAAGTTTTTGCACCGCAAAGTTTTGGTTGGTGGAGGGGAAGTGAGCAGGAAATGCGGAACATTTAAAAGTTTGAAAAATAAAGGAAAACAAAATGTTTTCAACTTGTCGGAGAGAGTAGAAAACGGCGGTTATGTCCGTCGAAGAGAAAATGACTGGCTGTTTTTCCTCGCAAGTCGTGAACATGTGGGCAGGAGCTCACTGGGTGATTGATTAATCATCTTGCCAGCGGGGCACGCGTTTTTCCCCCTTCGCTCTCGTAATGATTACAGAAATTGCTAACGCCCCGCTCTCCTTTTTGCCCCATCCGTTTATTATTATCGAACAAAAAAAAAAAAAACAGTTAAAGAGAAAGAGGGAAAAAAAAATCCCATAAAGAGCTTTGATGGTTCACTATGTGGGTTGCTACAACTCGTTGTTTGTTACACGCATTTGTTATTGGTTTGTTTTATTTTACTTACACACATTTTTTTCTACTTGTTTTGTTTCCGGTCCACATATCTACGGCAAATTGAAATTGGGAAATCTACAAATCACTGCTAAAAAGGGATCGCTGCAACATGCCAACTCCAAGCCCGTTTTCCTGACTGTTCACGACATGGGATCGAATCGTAAGTCCCGAAAACTTTTCTCTATCTCGTTATCTTTCTTTTTTCTATCGTATCCACGTTCTGCTGAAGATGCTTTCCCTAAAGGCATCCAGAATATGTTCGGCGAAGTAAATAGCTAAACACTTTACATCGTTGAAAAAATCGGCCTTAGGCCGTGTGATAAGTTGCTAGTGAATCGTGATTTAAATCTGAATTCGATCGCGTGTTAATTCAACCTACGAACGAAACAGATGATGAATTCTGCAAGTTTGTCGATCACCCGTCGATGCTCGACGTCAAAGAGCGGTCCATCTTCGTTCACGTCGACTTACCGGGTCAAGAAGATCATGCACCCGATCTGCCTGAAGAGTAAGTCTATTCTCTCTATCTATCTCTTCCTTCACCTCACACACACACACACATAGACTCGTTTTGTTTTCTAAAAGCGGCCCTTTACAGGACTGGATATGCAGTACAATGGGCTTAAAATCTAGATGCAAAGTGACGGTTGAAAGCGTCGTCGTCCGTGCTGCATTGTGAAACAGAAAACGATTGATTTCGTGTGTGTGTGTGTGTGTCTACACTTGGCGATTGTTTGTCCGTTTGAAGTCCCCTTTTATATACCATCCCGGCAAAAGTGAATCGACCATCACTTTTATCTTTGAAGTTTTGCGTTTTTCAAAATGTTAAAGTGAGACTTTTAAATATTCGTCTTGCGTCAAATCAGTTTCCAGTTCCCCGATTTGAGGTCTATCGCCCACGGATTGGTCGATATCCTCGACTCGCTGTCTATCCCTTACGTCATCGGAATGGGCGAAGGAGCCGGTGCCAATATTCTAGCCCGATTTGGCATGGATTATCCGGAACGCAGCCTTGGATTGATCCTGATACACTGCACATCCACCGTCGCTGGTGTTATGGAATATTTTCGAGATAAGGTGCGTACGTGTTTATCGATGCGTGCGCGCTTCGGTCGTGTCGCAATTCGTTTTTTTTTTTTGTTTAATGCTTCTCATGGGTTCTCATGATCGGCAAAGTCACGGGGAAAAAACAAAAATCTCGCTTTCATCCGTTAAACGGATTTAATTCTTGTTTCCCCTTTTGGGATACATAGCGATTGCATCAACGTCCTCTTGTTTGATGGCTTTGACGTCAAGATTTCCTGCTTTCCATTTAGAACGAACGGAAAACGAACTTGTGCGTGACTGACATGTCAAACGAGGCAGGAAACCCAAGAATTACAAGGAGAGATTATTAAAGAGAAAACGAACGAATTGCGGACGAATTTCAAATGTATAATTCTTTCTCTCTTTGTGCGGCTAATTGATTTCACTTTTCTTTTCTTTCGCACGTCTTCACTTTCTACGGCCTCCGTGCATACACCACAGCTCATCAACTGGAAGTTGGCTCACGTCGGGATGAATCCAACTGCCGAGCAGTATTTGGTCTTTCACAAATTTGGACGTGTAAGTTATACTTTTACTTATCCCGCTACTCTTTTCAGCCCTTTCCTTTCTATTTTTTTTGGAACTCATTTTCTTTATCGTGTCGCGTTACGCAAAGTGTATGTTCTGTCTAAGGCTTAAATGATTGTCGCGTTAATTTAATCATCACCAAAGAAAAGCGTTTTTTTTTTCCTTCGCTTTCTCGGTCATTTATTTAATGGCCTGACGTGACAGGCTTTCATGGAAGGGTTTAGTCTCACGACACCGATCAACTACAACAAAGCCTAATCAATTTTTTTTTCTTCTGTAGAGGTTTCGTATAGTGAATTCTTTTTTACTGTGGGTTTGCTGTCGAAATGTTCCATGAACTACTTTTTTTTTCTCTCTTTGTGTTGACATTTTCAATTATTTGTAGTCAACTAAAAAGTCGTTAAAAAGACTATGATTTAATGAAATAATTTGTCTCATTTGCCGTTCTCCTTTTTTTTTTGCTTATCTGCGTGTCGTGAAATGCCACCGGGAATGACGTCTCTATGGGTTACGAACGACGTCGTTATGCGTTGCAGTCGTTGGAAGAGGTAAGAAAAAAAATTCTGCTTTTTTCTCCTCAGTATCTCACCGTAAAAGAGAAACCGAACATTCAATCAGTACGTTTTCTCTCTCTGCTGGTGAAGGGCGTCACGAAAAAGACTTTATTTTCGTTTTCATACCGTAATCAGTTTTATTAGGGAGGATCTCATGTTTTTTTTTCTTGTGAATTTTCAGCAACTGGAACGGTCCGAGAACAAAGAAAAGGTGATCACCGAGTACCAGCACAAATTGCGCAGTACCATCAATCCCAAGAATCTACGCCTCTACGTGGAGACCTTTCTCAAGTATTGACCCAACAGCACACCCATCTTACATTCTTTGACTGTACCCGAGGGTCTATTAGTGGCTGGCCAGCTTCTCCTGTCTTTTCCAATTCTTTTTTTTCGCCTATAAGATCCGGGTAGCATAGCTGGTGGATTACTTTTTATTCTATTGGCGTCCTATTGCCCTTTTCTATTTCCATGTAATCAGCTTGCTACTTCTTCTTTTATACTGCTTCTAGCTCACCGGAGTGAGAATGCAATTCGTTCCTCTCCTTCTTATTTTTACATTTCCCCCCTCCTTTTTTTTTCATTTAAAAGAAATATTTCTAAAGGGACAAGAAAGTGGCGTGAATCGGCAATGTGGACGAGAGAAAAGAAGAGATAAATCGAGGGGGAGATGAAAAAGTAGTATGCAGCATTCGTGTGTCATGGCTGTTTCACAATCTTTTTCGTACACAGACGCATCAAGCGACAGTGTGTGTTCTTAATGATGCAACATGCCGTACTATAGCAGAGCTATAATGCAGACAGAAACTGATTGCAGCATGTCCCTGTTTTATTTTCGGTTTGCATATAGGCGCAAGCTTTCTTCTTTAGTATGCCAATCAATCTTGTCTTTTGTCGAGCTTTTTCTTCCGTCCCTCGACTTTGTGATATTAAGGAACAGTTAGAGTGTTAGACTTGAGATTCTACCTAATGCTAACAAAGACTGTACGACATAGATATCGAAGGCTGGGTTTCTTCTGATCGGCTTAAAAGACTATATAAGCTTTTATCTGGTTATTATTAGCCAACGTATATTCAAATGCCCTTTTTAAAAAATATTTTCTTTCTATAATGCAGTCGGACGGATTTAAGCGAAGTGCTCGAGTCGCAGCTCAAGACTGACGTCATGCTGGTGGCCGGAAGCTTGGCTTCTCATTTACACACAGTGCGCACCATGGCCAATCACATGAACAAGACGAAATCGACGCTCGTCTTAATTGACGGCGTAGGCGACGTTCTCATGGAAGCTGTAAGTCCATCTGCTATTGCTGTATATTCTTTTCTCTCCACTCTTGCGCCAACCTTCGACGTCGTTGACGTCGAAGTAATCGAACTGGACACCTCCCTTTCCGTCGCCATGGTCAGGACTGTAAACGCAACTTAATACGAGGCTATTCAGTGTCACAAAATGAGGTTGACCATGAGAGCAACAACACTTTGTGGTCAGTAATTTGGTCTTGATTACATTAAAAGTGCACTTCGGTTCCTCTCACCTTGACCAAGTAGGCGAGTAAATGAGGAGGCTATCTTGTTCTTGTACGCCAGCACATTCTTTTTTCTCCCTTTATTATTACATTAAGTTTATAGGATACTATTCTACAAGATAGCGCTGTGAAAAGCTTTGTAAATAAATAATTTTAAATGTGAATTTCATTTTTCCAGCCGGAGAAGTTTGCGCACAACTTGGTTCTCTATGTCCAGGGGCTTGGAAAGTTGAGTTCCCTTTCGGTAACTGGAAGTTGGAGCTCTCGCAGTCGCACCACATCGCAAAGTGAGTGCAAACATCAACACGAAGAAGAAGAAAAAAAAAGTGTTGTACTACTTTTGCATAATAATAATGTTACTTTTAAATTAAAAATTTCAGGCTCGGACGCGCAAGACTTGGAGGCTGGTCGCAGACGATCCCGTGCGATGTCCATGGAGGAATACGATATCCCCAACGTACGACGTCTTAGCCTGGCCAAAAAGGATTGATAACTATTTAAAAAAACAGCAGTACAAATATCGAATATCGATGACATCGTAAAAAAAAAAAAAAGTATCATTCGTTTTGTGCTGGTTAACTTTACTTTAGAAAGCAATTATCGTTTCCTGGCGACTATATACATACTATATATGGCTTGCTTGTAATAGAAATAGTTTATAACTTCCTTTCGTGTGATGTACGTTCGATCAGTAGTCATTCTCTCTATATTGCCATATTTCCTGGTCGTCAAACCGTTGACATTGGAACGAGTTTCTGTTTTTATTTCTAGTTTACTTAAGTTTTTCTCTTCTCGCAAAAGAAGATAACAATGTCATGTAGCGGTTGAAATACCGTTAAGATTCAGCAAAAATAAAAGCCATTGTTTTCCTTATACATAGGCAAACTACATTCTCCTGTCAAGTTACATGTTAAGGAAGTTGACAGAGGAAAGGATGCATTTGTCACTCATGACATATGTAACTGACTATCGCCAAAATGCTATCGACGTTTTCTTCTTTTTTTATTTTCATGGTTTGTTTGAGGACAATCTGCCCGATCGGCCATTCCAGTGTTTCGGGTTGCTGTTAAAAGCAAGATTTTTTATTTGTGTTTCCACGGATGTCGCTGACATTCTCAAAATTGGATAATAAAAATATAAAGTCTTTTGATTTTCAGTTTAGCTAACTCTCAAGTGAAAAAAAAAGTTACATAAATATTCCGGACACACTTTTCCATATCCGTAAGTTATTCGTCATCCATGGATGTTTGACTACACATCATCCAAAGGCGTGTTTTCTCTTGATTCTTTCAGCGTTAACTGTAACTATGTGCTTGAGATGATCCGTATCACGCAAAGAGCCCATCGAAGCTTGAAAGTCACTGCAGTGTGAACACGCAACGTTTTTCGATTACCACCACTTGAATTTCCAAGATCAGCAACATGCAGCCTGGTCATCATCCGTGACGGGACCACTAGCTGGCCTGAAACAAGTCGTCTGCCATGTACGCACATGCTTTTTAACTTTCCCGTGGTTTCCCGATTGTCCGTGCTCCGTGGTCCCGAAAGCTGTCATCGTCACGAACCGAACCCATTGCTCTCTTTTTCTGCCAGTAGATGGCGATGGGAATGTCGTCATCATCAGTCATCAGTTATTCATCAGCAGTCAAACTCATTGTCGTTGTTCTCTTGTTCTCTTTAGTCTTCATCTCCCAGAAAACACTAGACAAGGTAGACATAGAGCAAAAGAAGCTATCGCAAATTGGAATTTGGAACCAGAGACAGCAGGTTTATCAATTTTTTAAAACCATTTATGTATCATTTCCTTTCTTGATGTGACAGAGTGAAAACTGAAATCGTGTAAGATGGCGACCCAACTGGTCGCCACGTTTTGGGCCTTTTGTGGTTCTGTATAAAAAAAGAAAACACTAACGAAAGCCCAGAACAATTTGAAGTTAGGGATAGACTTTCAAGTCTCATTAGATGCTTTCATAGTGGATCACAGCATGCTGTGGCCATGCTCAGGGCTCAGGCGTGGCTTGAATTTTGTTTAGGTTTGTATGATGTGGAAATCTAGTTTTTTCTAAGTCTTGTAAGTGACAAAAATAAAGTGAAGCCAGGAAATTTTATTTTACTGATAATAATTATGGAATAATGGAATTGCTGAACAAATATGTTTGTGAGGTTAGTTTCAGCGATTTTCTCTGCGAGATCAGGTTCACCTTGATTATCCTCATTGGGGACCATAACTATGTAAATTAAGAGACGATGTTAAAGACTCAATGAGAAATTATCATGCAGTTTATTTTGAAACATTTTTTTTTTCCCTTTTCAGGTTTTACGGCTGGCCTATTGATCTGTAGCTGCTCATCCATGTAGTTTTCTACACTAGCAAAACTTCTTGAATGAATCCAGACTCCTTCTTTAGATGAGGTATGTAAAACATGGTAACAATTTAATTTCATTAGAATTCAGGTAGTTCTCTGAATCAAAATACCTTTAGTTCATCAAATGCTACATTTTTCTTGATGTAATGTGTCAACTTCTTTGGTAATAGGACTTATTTATATTAACCACCTAGTAAAGGAACCAGAAATAATCCATCAACTATTAACAAACGAATATGCAAATGCTTTATTGAATTGGAGTTAAATGTTTGTACCATGGAATTACTAGAAGTATTCTAAACATTAGGTCCTAAACGTTAGGTTTAGTAATGTTATTATATCATTCCTAAGGGTGCTGTGTACTTCACTTGAACAACAATGCACTCGGCAAAACCTCCGATTCTATGCGACTGATGAACAACTCGTGCCGAATTTCGGTTTACACCAAGTAATCCGTTTAGGTACGATTGGTGAGACGATAACAACCGCGCATTATTTTCCGACGTTCAGGTAAAATACGAATAAAGTTGATAGCCTGGCATTGGGTTTAGCTTTTACACAGCAAACTTCTCGATTGTCAGTTGTCGGGATGAAGCTGTTAACATTAGAATTTAAACTTGTGAGTACTTACTTTTCAATGGCTTAAATTTCATCCATTGCTTTGTAGAGGAATTTTTTAGAATAGGGAAACAGCAGGAATTTGTAAAATGAAGAGAAAGCAGTTTTCACTGTTGTGTATGAGTAGGATCCCTTAGAAGTATTCGGCATTCTTTGCAGATTACAGCAAATGTGGTGCAGAAATGCCATGGTTTTACCTTTGATCATCTAGTCTTACATGCACCCCGTACACATCACTTTTCTTGGTTGGAAAAGTTAAGGCTCACGATTAAGAATCAATGTTCAGCACCGCATTTTTTTTTTTTTTTGCTTTAGATGTTGGACCGAATCGTTATTGGAAAATCAATCAAATGATCAATCTGGATGAGAACGTCATCACAAAAAATCAGGTATCAGTTGAAATTGATTGAAAATTAAACTGCTGGTAACTTTTATTTTGTTTATACTTGCCTCAAGCAAAAGTACTGTGTTTCTGCATGGAATAAAAGAACAGCAAGACAAGAACCTACCTGGAGCATAAAAACATCGCGAAAATGTGTTTGCAATATGTCCTATTGACTGCATTTCACTTAAAAATCAGCTTTACGTAACGGTAATAACGTTAATTAAAGCAAATGCACACTTGATTTCATACGTGCGTGAAAGGAATTTATATTAGTATGACATAGAATTTTTTTTTTTAGACTGACCAGAATAACACGGACGCAGAATGAAACGGGCTTTAGTGCTACGGTTTTTAATTAATGCTAAATCACGAAGAAATTCCATTGGGCCAATAGCCTAGAAAGATTATTTGCCCAGCCGCAAAATATTCCGAATTCAGTTTTGAAGGAAAGAAAACTGGGTAAAAAAAAAAAACTCGATGGATTATGCAGTTCAAGTCTTTGGACTAAGAAGTTGCTAAGAAGGAAGGAGACTTCCATGTCTCTGGCACAAAGGTTTATTTAGTTAATCAATGTTTAACGTTCTTTGGGTTTTAATAACAGCCTTTATTCTACATCGTTGGGCAGCTAACCATTCACGGAAACCTGGCTGTAGAGGAGACTTTTAATAACCTGAACATTCCGCAAGACCTAGTTCTCCTCAACAGATCCCAAACGGAACAGGCATTTTTGGCCAAGCATTTTGAAAAGTTCAATGATTTCCTTGCAATTTTTTTCTACAGGCACACTCTTCACATCCAACGTCACCGTTGATGGCGACGTCATCAGTTCAGCTGGTGACATCACTCCACTGATCACGGATGATGGATTATGTAGGATGATTTTGTTGCAGCTGCAGCTACGATAGATGAGGACGCAACGAATAATACGCACGTACATTTCAAACGACGTTTAGAAGTGGATGATTTGGTCATCGAAAATTCACTGTACCGATGGGGCATTGTGTAGCATGATACTACGACACTGGCCCCCCCAACGCACTTGATCGTTAAAATTGGGGGTCGGTGTCGGATGCCTACACGATACAGGGCCACCAGCCTCAATTGCCGGGGGGGGGCTAGTGTCGACTTCGTCGCCGTCTGTGGCCCCTCATTCGAAAACGTGGGGGGCCAATGTTTGCCTCGATGGTGTCGTGGGGGGTCACTGTCGGGGGGGGGATGGTGTCGTGGGGGGTCACTGTCGGGGGGGGGGGATGGTATCGTGGGGTGTCACTGTCGGGGGGATGGTGTCGTGGGTGGCCACTGTCGGGTGGTCCAAAGTCGCAATCCATACGGCACCGCATTTGGCGGATCAAAGTTGCGAATTAGATATTTCATTTGGGATTTTGTTACGTCAAAGTTTTATTATAGGTCCAACATGTCAGTGAAGAATTGATCAAACACGGGTACAATTATCAAGGCAAAGAGTGTTTGACTTCTGGAACAACGGGAGAGCAATTAACGGCTTACGTTTATTTTGGACCTGTACTCAAGCGAACCGAGATCTTATTACGACAGTGAACGAATTTAATTTACTTTTAGAATTTTTAGATTTACTATTAAAAGTTGAAGCACATGGTGATGGATAATATGCATGCGCGTCACGTGGACATCGAGCTGTCTTGACACGGCAACCCACAGAAAGTCGTGCTCGCTATGGAGGTCTTCGTCTTGGTGAAATGGAACACGATTTGCCTAATCGCATACGGATCTAGGTTCGCTTAAGATCGGTCTTAGATATTATTCAAATTTTTCTGATCGAATTATTATTTGCAGCATGCTAATCTTGGAACGATTGATGATCTAGAGTGATGCGTTTGATGTCGATGTCTGCAGTCAGTGTTGTCTCATGGGACATTTTGGTTGGTGCCACTATTGCAAATCAAGTGCTTCAGTTTCGTTCATCCGTATTCCCTACTCCTGCAAGCTTCTCTTTCAAGAACTTCAAGCGATGAACATTGCTCCGCGTCTCAAATTGTATAAGTATTTTGACTAGAATTGTGGTATATTCCAACGTACGCCAGAATTAGGTAAACATTATAACATCTCGTCATGTAAATCAATTGTCCTTTAATGTGATATTATTTTATGCCTATCTTCTGTGCAGGATACATTGACTGTCGAATCAAGGCTCAAGCAGCTGAAAAGGAGTAAAAGTTGCGTCTAGTGGATGTTTATAATACAGTCGATGCAGCCGAGATCGTGAACAGTGGAAGATCCGCTAAATTGGACCGCGTTCTGCAAGCTTATCATCCCGATTAAAAAGGGAATAACGCTTAAATAGGACATCGTCATCGTGAAACGAATTCACGATTCTTGCACAGGAGTTTTACTAAACCTGGTCCGTGTTCTGTTAAGGCAAAGGCCACCACCCAGGAAAGACCTCTTCAGAAGTGAAATAAAAAAGTTCAGATTCGGCATTACATGGCCGAAGGTAGGAAAGTGATAAAGAGAAATGAGGGAAAAGAGAAAAAGAAGAAGGAAAAAAAAGGAGACGTCAGAATTGTAAATGGAGGAAATAATGGGTTTCCAAATAATCCTGGAATAGCTATTTAGCTAACATTGACTAAGTGTTGAATTAGTTCTTCCATTTACAGACGTGACTGAAGGTTGCTTTTTGTAACAATTCCGCCCATTGGACTAGCTCTCTTCTGTAGGCCAATGTACAGCCAATCATCAACGAGACAACGACCTCCTTTGTACTGTTACAGGCTACGCTACTGCTTAGTGCTTACTGCTTAGCCCCATGCAGTCATTCGTCATTGCTATGTGAGTGTAACTGTGAGATGGAGGAGGGCTCATGCAGAAGCTGTAAATAACTAACGGTAATATTTAATTTCTCTATTCAAGTAAGTATAGATTTCTATCTTCTACTACGATTGTAAAATTATCGTTGTATTGTATGCAAGATGAAACTTTTTTTTAGAACACTTTCTACTCTTGTGTATGCTTGTTTAGTTGTTTCAATGTCTTCAATTAACCCTTAGATTCCTTGAATTAATCAGTCACATCTACATCTGGCTTTATGCTTTCAGTTTACAAGAAGATATACCAAAGAGGAGTTAATTTTGCCTTAGCCCACCCAATCCAAGTAATTTAAATCGTGCTCCGAAATAGCAAAAGCAAAAGAAAATAAGTCTCAATCAGGCCTCAACCCCCCAAAGGGACACAGATGAAGAATATAAAAATTCTTGACTGGAGGTTTGTTTGGAAATTGGTTTTATCCTTCATTACATAAATGTTAATGGATGGTTTTCTGATTATAACTTTATCTTAATATCGTAATAGGGAGAAGAATGGTGAAGTGGAGTATTTCCTTAAATGGATAGTCTTTTCGCATGATGACAATTCTTGGGAACCAAAGAGAAACCTGGATTGCTATGATTTGATTGCAGTGTTTGAAAGCAAAAGAGATGAGGAAGAAATGGAAAAGAAAAATACCTACTTAAACTAAAATAAAAACATCTACCATTGAATGAATATCATGAAAACAAGTAAGACAAGCTAAGCTGTAAAGAAAAAAACTTAAGTGCAGGTATTTTTCAAATTCTTAACTTGGGGCAATGAACATCAAGATGTGGTTAGTAAATTGATGGGTTTCTCCATGTGTCATTTTAGATGCCCACTCGTTCAACCGGATTTGGGCGAAATATGGAGGCCGAGAAAATTCTAGGACCGGCCGGATGTCACTCCTAGAGGTTAACTTCCCTTACTCATAAAACTGGTATGTTCAATCTAGTCAATTCAGAGTTAATAGCATTCTGTAAGCAATTAACGTATTCAATGATTCGTTAGTGAATATTGACTCTCAGCCAAAATTTTCATTACGACAACGTGCAGTTTTAAAAACTTTTACTCGTAAAACTGAAAACTTCAAATGCTATTATTTTTGCAATGAGAGCATTTTTCCTGTTAGTCGTTCGGTTGCTGTTAAACTCCACGTATACGGTACAGTTGATCCGTTCCGTTTATTGGATTTTTAGAAAATCATCCCATGACTGTGATCTAGTTGCCTACCTAACAAACTTAGCCCGCAAGTCGCGATCAAATTCTACGAGAAGAAAATGTAGTGGCCTAACAAGAGCAAAAGTTCCGCGAAAAATTGAGAAGAGAGTATGTACTTTTTATTTTTCTTTAATTTTTAAAATTGTAATCAAATACCTTTACTGAGGGTTGAAGTGTGGGAAGGTACAACCCTTTTTCAAATTTGCCTTATACGCAACTGGGAACTGTTGCAGAATATCTTCAGATTGCTGACAATCTACTGGGACTGCCCCGGTTGATTGTGGTGCCCACATCTCTAACTTGGGCAGCGTCGGCAACCACATCCGCATCTTTATTCTTGCATTTGTTAGACAACCTTTGTCGAACAAAGCACTTCCAACTGGAGGGTAATCATGGCCGCCATCAGCGTCACCTGGAATCTTGCCACAAAAAGGTACACAATCTATTTGTCGATCATAAATGATGTTAACACACTTTGGTTATAGATTTCACCACGAGATGGCGTTGTTGTCAATCTGTACTTAGATTGCTGTATAGTACGTGTCACTGTGAAACATGTGTGTGAATATTTGTTAACTGTACAATTCAATGGAAAATTCGATATAAACCGATGATGTGTTACGTACTTTTAGTGTTTTCAATCTAAAATGTGTTATTAAAGTGGAGAACATCAAATGGATTATTTTGGGTGCAATGGCTAAACCTTCTGATCAGCTAGGTCAGCTGCTAAGTTGTAAAAAACTGTTCGCAACCTACTACATTCAATCAAGCTATTCTATTACCAAATGGAGAGGTATTAGTTTTATATTTCGCCAATCAAAATCCAATGGCCAAGTTTTTTCTTTTAGCAAGTAGCTTGTGAAACCTATAAATTGCAAAGCATGCCTGTGGAGAAAGGTTACGAAAATCACAAATTGTATGGTTGAAATTCCATAATCTCATGCTAACGGTCTTAACCTGTTCAACAATTCATCTCATTTGTGGTGTGAAGTGTGAGTGTGAGTGAGTGTGCCATATGTTGTGTTGGCAATCATGAACCATCACCATTTCAGCAACATTCTACTCACTTCTAGTGAGCTCAAGTGGCCGGATTTTGTGGTGAGGTTTGATTTATTAGACTTGTATTTTGGCAGTCAGTATCAAATTTGCATGATTCTGCTTTTACTCAAAGCTTGTGGAACAAAAAGTGCAGAGGGTGTTGGCCCTGAAGGATTTGACAAGTGTCCCGTATGTTGTGGTTGCAACCACTATCACCATTTCAGCAATCTTCTCATCATTTCTGCTCAATGCATCATGTGGCAGGATGTTGCATTCATAGGTGAGTTATTAGACTTGTATATTAGCAGTCAATATCAAATTGGCATGATTCTGCATTTATTTCCAGTTCGTGGAACTTGAAACGCAAAGGATGCTGGTCCTGACAGAAAGTCATCAACAATTCAAAATTACTTTTGGCCCACTCATCATTTTCGTGTAAGTTTCCGTTTCGTAAAGCCAGCCTTTTCTTCTTATGTTGTGTTGCTAAAAGTTAACAACATTTCAACAATCTTATTTTTATTTCTACTTTTCCAGCCAGCACACGTCTTTGTTTCGCCCGTCGTCGTCTCGTGGTCACCCGTCTTCGCCTCGCCCGTCTTCGCCTCGTCCGTCTTCGCCTCGTCCGTCTTCGCCTCGTCCGTCTTCGCCTCGTCCGTCTTCGCCTCGTCCGTCTTCGCCTCGTCCGTCTTCGCCTCGTCCGTCTTCGCCTCGTCCGTCTTCGCTTCGCCCGTCTTCGCCTCGCCCGTCTTCGCTTCACCCGTCGCCCCGTCGTCGCCACGTGGTCGCCCCGTCTTCGCCTCGTGGTCGCCCCGTCATCGCCGTCATCGTTGTGGTATCGTTTATTTTGTTATGTGTGATCTGTGATGTAAAGTAACCCTTTGGCTGCCACGCCATTAATCCCCTTTTTTTTTTAGCTGTTAGGGACGGGCCGCGCTGTTCTGCTCCATGGCGTATTTGCCGTGGAGTGGGACAGTCGCAACTGCCCAAGATTGGCCTTCGGGCCTTAGGCAATGCACCATACAGGGACTCCCCTTTGTTGACAAGTTCATGGAGACCAGGGGTGTGCATTCCCGCAATAGTCTCCTTGAACTTGTCGGCCCGGACTTGTCTTCGGACAAGTCCCCCTTGGCGCCATCCCTCTGGTGGCGCGTAGCAAATGTAGAAACGCAACCTACGGGTTGCATGGCGTGGCAGCCAACGGGTTACTATATTGTGTATGTATGTATGTGTTGTATGTAAAACAGTGGTGGAATTGTGGGTGGATGGTGGGACAATACAATTCATTTTATTTTAAAAGTTTTTTTGTTATTATTTATATATTTTTGCCTTAGCTGAGATGGGGTTCGAAACCAAGGACCTAAATCGTACAGCATTACAGCCTCACGCTTTAACCATTGAGCTATGAGAGTTACTGAAATGTTACTAAGTCTTCTACACATTATAGGTAACAGTGCAGAGCAGTCAATAGACTACCAGTTCTCATGGGGGGGATGATAGGGGGGGTTGCCAGGAAGGTATCGCACTCGCCTAGCAACTCCGAGGTGTGGGGTTCGATTCCCAGTCAGGCTTCCAACCTTCCACGTCTGCAAGTCGAGTCTAGGAACTTCCCCATTACGAAGTAACGGGATGGATATTTTAGTGATACATATTATAATATCCTAGAACAAATTTTAATAAAGATATCATTCTCATGTTTCCACATTTAATCGAGTTTTGACAATTATAATACATTATCTGTTTAACCTACATTGTTTGGTTCAACCATTTGTATTTGTTGTATTTCGTATGACTTTCTCGGGAATTGAACCTGAGACTTTCGGAATGTTAAGCCGATGCCCTACCATTGAGCCATCTGTCATATCTTTAACATATCTAATTCTTGTTGTCATTTGAGTTCAACAAATCTGGACTTAGAATAAATTTGGCAGCATGATTCAAGATAAATTCAGATTGACACACACTTGCCCACAACAAGAGAATGAAATTACAACTTGTGTTTCCATTTAGCAAGTCCAACCTCAATCGGGATTTGAACCCGAGACCTTTATATCCGCACACCAACGCTCTACCACAGAGCTGCTATCCTTGTTCCAATATAAACAAGGTAAGCATATAGCTTTACGAGGCCTCAAAAATTGCTTTTACAATCTTTTCGAGTCTTCTAGTAATTGTAAGTAATATTGACAACCCATATGGCTCAATGGTTGAGCACCGGCTAAGCATCCCGAACGATTGCAGATCGATCCCCGAAAGAAGTCGATAATAAACTGTAACATCTATGTACTACAACTGGTAAGGTAATATATATATAAATTGCTTGAAAGAATAAAAAAACTGCAGGTTAACAGAAATATGATAATACGTGAATAAAACTTGTAAACAGCTAGTCACCAATTCCAGCATTGGAAGTCATCTGCGGGAATTCAAATGCATTCCGGAATCGCAAGCCAGTGACCATCTTGGCAGTGATTACAGTTCAATCCTAAATAGAAACAAGAAATGTAACAGTTAGCAATTGTGAAATGTTTTTTCACAATATACAAGTCTTTAAAATTTTATGTAAAACAAATATTTTTATTGCCAATTTTCCACATATTTGTATTAATCTTCTACATTTCTACATTTTCTACTTCTAACTCATCTCATCATCTCATCTCATCGTTTTCGACTTCTAACATTTTAGCAAACTGTAATCATATGCATGTTTAAGGTCATACTTTCCTCACTTACTATTACTGCAAATCCATGGCAGCATGCCTCAACCTCCCACACTGTAATCCCGAGTTTATTCAGTAGCTTTGCGATTCTAGTCAGTCTATTTAAAAGGAGACAAATAATACAAAAATCAACATTTTTCATGCATTTTTGGAACTAAATGTGTTTTTTATACCTTGACAGTGTTAGAGAAGTTAAATTCTATCCATTACAGATTTGTATCTTATCGTCGCGATGTAGGTAGTCCACTTTCATTTTAACGATATATCTCTGCGTTCCCTTTAACTCTTCACAAGTCAATTTTTTTAAACAGCTGAATCGAATGTCAAAAAAACTTTGTTAACATGAAATTGTCAAATATATGCCAGTAATCTTAGTTACCTTAGCAACCTTTTATCTGTCACAGGCAAGAGAAGGACAGAAGCTTAGGACGTAAACATCATGGCAGACAATAAAATCTTTCGACATGGGAACTCAACCAATCTAAGTCACAGAAGCCAATGCAGACGGAGATAAGCAGCCATCAGTGTGAAATGTGCACGGTTTATCCAACATCTTGGTTTATCTGCAATAACTGTTTACATTAATATGTTGATAGGAAAGAAAAGCTAAAAATTTCTGAATTTACCACTAATAAAATTCGTTAGATGAATGATTGAAAATAAACCTTTGTGCCAGAAATATGGAAGTCTCCTTCCTTCTTGGCAACATTACATTATAGTCCAAAGACTTGAGAATCACTCACATCCCCATGTTCAGTAACAGCGTCGGTGAGCTGCACTTCAACATTATACGGCTGTTTGATTCCCGTCAAGAAGAAATCACGATTGAGGAAACGTTCCATATAAGTCCGATTAGCAATTTTTCATTCATTACAATTTCAAAGAGCATTAGCAAGTTAACAGGGAACGAATGGTCAAGCCTGAATTAAATGTCAAAAAAGCTTTGTTACAATGAAATTGTCAAACATAAGCCGGTAATCTTATTTACCTTACAACCTTTTGTCTGTCACATACAATAGAAGGACAGAAGCTTAGGAAGTAAACATCATGGCAGACATATTTGTGGAACAGCGTTGCCAAGCATCCAAATGGCTACGGAAAACCATGGGAAGACCATGTGGAAGACCATGTGGAAGACCATGTGGAAGAGCATGTGGAAAACCATGTGGAAAACCATGGGAAGACCATGTGGAAAATCATAGGAAGACCATGTGGAAAACCGCACGACAGCACGAGCAGGAACTGTTAGCCTGGGCCGGCTCGGCCCCGTGTCTAACGGGTTTGTCCATTATTGTTTATGGGACGGGTCGGACGCGGGTTACGGGCTGTTTTCTATCCCCCATAAAGTATTTATTACGTAACCCGATCACAAGCGATGAATTGTTACAATATTGTTGTCATCATTCAAGACAGTACAGAAAAGTTAAGTTCAAACTCAATAAGAAAACAATAGGAGGAGATGATAGATCTATTTGTTGTTACAATTGTTTAAAAAGGTTTTTTTTTTTAATGTGTGTCAGTATAGACCTTTTTAAGATTCCTCGGTGTAAGCAGAGCGAAAAGTCGTGCGGCTAGTCGACTAGTGCGCACCATGGCGGGGGATAGCCGTAACTAGCTGCAGACTTGGCTTGATTCTTCGAATCACTTTGTTGTTCGGCTCTATGTTACTGTAGTCTGCTAGTGTATTAAAAGATAAAAATGTCCGTTTTCAAGTTTCAGTTGTCTCAATTAGTGCTTTCTTTAGTTGAAGAGGACCGTGATTTGTATTATAAAACACTAGAGTTATATCGCGTTCGTAAACAAGATAGAGTCTCAAATGAAATTTTTCTATGGGGGGAAGATACTTAGATGAAGATTTTCCACTTTTAAATAACTGTAGAGGTATTACGAGGAGATCGTGGCACTTCAGGAACTCTAGTGTTTTATAATACAAATCACGGTCCTCTTCAACTAAAGAAAGCACTAATTGAGACAACTGAAACTTGAAAACGGACATTTTTATCTTTTAATACACTAGCAGACTACAGTAACATAGAGCCGAACAACAAGGTGATTCGAAGAATCAAGCCAAGTCTGCAGCTAGTTACGGCTATCCCCCGCCATGGTGCGCACTAGTCGACTAGCAGCACGACTTTTCGCTCTGCTTACACCGAGGAATCTTAAAAAGGTCTATAGACCTAC
This sequence comes from Daphnia sinensis, assembly GCA_013167095.2. NCBI lineage: Eukaryota > Metazoa > Arthropoda > Branchiopoda > Diplostraca > Daphniidae > Daphnia > Daphnia sinensis. The sequence goes on from CM023190.1 coordinate 9,583,824, forward strand.
ACCAATTAAATACTAAGCTTGATACCGATGCAAGCAGGGCTGCTATTACCCAAAACAAACATCCCAACTACAATTCATTAAGGCTAACAAACATCAAGGTAACCGTGGGGTAAAAGTGCAGTGAACTTGTGTGCTCAGTGTAAGATAAAACTATAACCATTAGTGCTTGAAGCCCAAAATACGGTGGGAAAAGAGGATTTCCACTCACATTTGTACAACACACAAAACACACTATGAATTAAAGTAAACAAATGCCAATTTGGCAATACTTAACCGTACCATATTTTCTTTCCGTGTGTTCCGTGTGTAATGGGCGTAAATCTCGGGGATGGGCGGCTAACCTCTTCGATCCAACGACGCTCCTAGACGCCCAGTAATCCTCTACTGGTGGAAGTCGACCTTTCCAGATACGTAAAAAACAACACAAAAAACATGGTTAGATAATTATATACGTATTTAAAAAAAACCTAGCGGATCCGAGGCGACGATCTCGTTGCTCCAGCGGCAAACCTCAATGTTAAGCGTCCTTCGGGGACCTCCTAGTTTCACAAGACAACAAGCATGATTAAATATATCATTTTTAAAAACTTTAAATTTTATACCTTAACATCTTGAGCGAAAATCATGTTTCTCTGGCAACGATCCTCAATAGCCTTCGTCCTTTTCAGTGATGATAGGACTCATCTACTTACACAGCAAAAAAAAAATGATTAACCCATTAAATTTTTAAACAAATACCCTAAAAATTTTGGTCGATAAATTCGTTGTTCGGGCGGTGTCCTCGATTTCCAGCTCCTCTTCGGTGGTGGTGAACCCCTCCTAGTTACACGAAAAAAATAATAATAAAAGAACTACATATTCGTAGTAGAAAAAAAAAATTTTTTAAACACATGCCCGACCAACCCTTTTCAACGACCTCATTGTTCCAGCGGCGATTCTTAATGTTCGACGTCCGCTTCAGTGGTGGTGAACTCCTAATTTCACAAGACAACATGCATGGTAAGACAAATCATTTTTAATCCTTTAAATGTTTTACCTTTAAATCTTGAGCGTAGTTCATTTGCGATGATTCTCAATATCCTTCGTCCTTTTCAGTGATGATAGAACTCTCCTAATTACAAGAAAAAAAATTACTAAACAATTAATTTTTATAACATATACCCTAAAATTCTGGTCGATGATCTGGTTATTCCGGCGGCGATCTTCGATGTCAAGCTCCACTTTTTGGCGGCGGTGGACCCCTCCTAGCTGCACCAAAAAAAAAGGATAATGTAAGAACTCAAATTCATAATAAAAATAAATTTTACAACAAAAACCCGACAAACCCTGGGTGACGATTACGTTGTTCCAGCGGTGGTATTCACTGTTCACCGTATACATCTCGACGATTCTCGATTTCCAACTTCCTCTTCGGTGGTGGTAGGCCTCTCCTAGATACACGAATAAATAATGACAAAAGAACTCATCATAGTAAGAAAATTAGATTTTCAAACACATACCAGACAAATTCTGGGCGATGATATGGTGTTCCAGCGGTTATCTTCGCCGTACCATATCCATTTCGGTGACGTTAGGGTTACCACCTCCCCTAGATACATAAAAACAGGATTAAACCATTAATTTTTTAACATACACCTTAAAATGCTGGGCGATGTACTCGTTGCTTCCCTCCTACATACACACACAAATTAGCATCTATGAAATTAAAAAAATATATATACCGTATCTTACCCAAAAGAACGTTAAAATAGCTCCGGCCATGATCCTCGATGTCCAACTTCCTCTTGGGTCCGCAGAGATGGCCCTCCTGATTGCACAGAAACGAGAAGGAAACAAAAAATTGGATTTTAAATTATGATGGAACGACAACTTTCAGCTAACTCAAACATACATCAGGTACACAAATCACAATCACATTACAATACAAATATTCCTGAAAAAAAAAATTTATTAACAATAGTTCATTAGTTAGTGTCTTAGTGATTCTGATGTCGTTAAGATTGACAGGGCATTTGAAAATTGTACGAAGAAGATGTAACACAGAATTCATTGCGATATTAGTCTGCGGGCGACGACCACGTGTAAAGAATGCATAAAACAGTGAAGGGAAATGGTTGAGCTACAGTTGTGCAAAGCTAAGGATTGAGGTGGCTAACGCTTATGCTATGTCTTACTTAATAAGTAGCCTTATTTTTAACTTAAACTTGGATTTACTTATTCTAAATTTAATCAACGTTTTCTATTCTATTTAGACTTATCTTGCTACTCAATAAAATACGGTTGGCAACTAAACAAAGCTAGTGCAAATGCAAAACCCAGTGCTGATGCAGTACTCATTTAAGTGAGTGACTAGTGTACAGGCAAATTGCGAAACATGTCTAGCTTGAGAACGAAAACTACGTCCATGTGCGAAAGTTGTGTGAATCACTACACCGGGATCAAAAAAGCGAGACAACTACACTAGTGCATGTCGTGCCAGTGAATGAGCTAATGAGATAGAAAATTGCAAAATGGGGTTTTGTTTTTTCATTCTTGAATTGCCCAAGGATATTCTAGCTTATTGGAAGAAATTAGGCAAAAAGAGGGGGAATGGCCATATTCTCGAGCGCACAGGAAGAAATTAGGCAAAAAGAGGGGGAATGGCCATATTCTCGAGCGCACATGGAAGAAATTAAGCAAAACGAGGGGGAATGGCCATATCCTCGAGCGCACATGGAAGAAATACAAAATTTTTCTATCAACAGCTGTTGACCTTCAAAATTAGGTACCTCTACCCCAATAACTTCAATTCCTGGAAAGGCAGTGTACGTGGCACGTGTCTCTGTGTGTATATAAGGCGATATACAATTCTTGAATCCAGTCATGCAAGGATCTTTCCCTGAAACTCTCCAACTGATTCAATTGCAAATCTACCAACGGACACTTAGATTGTCAGGTAAGTCGATATTTACTTCCCTTGTTATTTAAATGTTTGTTGAAGTTACCACATTAACAGCAGAAAATTGTTAGATTTTTACGATTATAGCTTATTGTTTGCTCGTTTACCTCAACAGGGGATCTTCAATCACGAATTTCTAACCAGAATTACACTGACTACATACCTGTAAGTGTGAAACCACTGAGCAGCGCTGCGTATTGTTGATGCTCTGTCTGCTGTATTTCCTGCTTCGCAAACGCACACCATTCCGCAAGAACGTATCTGGGACAATGCCAATTCAATCGGTTAAGTTAGTTAAAGTGTCAGTTATTTACCAGAAGAAATGTGACTGTCATGGTAGTATGTTTTCTTTACCTGGAAGTTGCTAGGTTCCTTCTTTCGTGATTTCCGTATCATTGTTTAGCGTACTTTGGGTCCATAATTACTGACGTTATTATTCTTCCCGTTGGTGTCAGGACTTCATTCTCACCGCCACTATAATGCATTCCTCTTTTGAAAACCACACCTACGTTAATAAACGCTAACAAACTATCATTAAAGTTCACAGCCCATTTTACCTGTTTCAGCTGCAAAAGGGCAAGCTTCTTATCCCTCAGTCAATTCCACTTGAAGTTTACGACCACAGATTTGCCTTTGGAAAGCCAGTACGATGCTCTTGATGGATCGTCGTTTTCCATATTCAGGTACTGTACAATGACCAATCGAACATTTTCGTCAGATTCTATGCAGACGCTTTGAAAATTGTTCATAAAACGCTGACAAATGGCCAATCGTCCGGAAACCTCCTCATTATGAGTCCTGGAAGACTCATAAGCAACTATAAGGCTCCTACACAATTGAAAAGGTCCGAACGCCTGTTGAAGGTACGCGTGCTGCCGAACGGGAAATATCATTTTTTTGCCCTCGGTACTTCATGTACACAAGGGCAAGTCCAGCATATAGTCAACGCCAAGTCGCGGGTTGACTCGGTAGTATCCGTAAAGCAACTCTTTAAAGTCAATAAACACGACCTCTTTCTTTCGAGATGGCATTGGTTCCTTGCATCACTTCTCGTATCACATCCTCCACCCCTTCGCGTAAAGTCAAAATTTCACTCACATCTTGTGTGGTATAAATCTGTTTAAACTTGGCGCCAATCCTAAAAGGGCAAATGCAAACAAATGACAGAAATACATTTCCCAATGTTTACACAAAAGATTTTACCCAGCGTTTGAACTTTGAAGATCGTTCAAGTCAGGATGTTCCCACTATGGCCCCAGACGTTTGCGGAGTTGTTCAATCGAGCTTGCCATTTCCCTTCTAATTTTGAGCCTTCATAGATTTTCTCTCGTATAGAAACTGCCTAGGAATCAAATTCGACTATTAGGAAAGCTTTTAAAAATTGTGTTCATGCTCAAACGGCGCACCTGTAAGAAGTTGTTGAGGCGGTACATGTGCGCATGTTCTTTGATGGGATGTAATATGATAGCTCGATGAACTTCGCGAGATTTCAATGGCCCGGTGAATGCCGTTCGTCCACTAGAACTGTGATGGAAGATGTTCTGAGTCTGTTGAAAGGATAAAAGAAAGGTTGGTAAAACGAATTGCAAGAAGGCAGGAGTAACAGGATACGTTTTTGGCTGGACTTTATCTCCCTCGTTTGTAGTTATACGATGTTCTTGCTATGCCTCGATATCATTTCATATCCGGCTTTCATCAAACGAATATCTTCTTGCTAACTCAGCATTAAAGTTTGAAAGCTAGAGATAAAATTAAAACATTTCTCTATACTAACAAAAAGACTACTCCAATTTTAGGGGGTCAAAAGTCATTCAACCCGGAAGGTGGAGGCAAACGATACTTAACTTAAAAATAGATCATTGACCTAGGATGTACATTTTCGTCTTCCAACCTAGTATATAAACCTGGAGAATTTCACTAAATTCACATTCAGCCTAAGACACCCAAAGTTTGCGGATCACCACAGCTTAGAAAATGCATGCATATAACTTACCAAGCATCGTGGTTTGCATCTTCGGTGTTCTCTTGTTCAATGGTACATTTTTAGTTTTCATTTTTCAGAAATCCATCTTCTAATTTTCAAAAATTATGTAATTAGGACAAATTAGTCAGCAGTTCGCTGTTGATGTAATACCTCAACAAGAATCAGATGTAGTCCAGGCAGATGCTTCTGGCATCATCTAGGACTACCGGGAACAACTTAGGCTCTGTTCTTTCATAAGGCTCTAAAACAGTAAAGATAAGGAATTGAAAATCAAGGGGAGTAGGCCTATTCAAAAAAGAAATGAAGTACCTGAGTGATATTAAATAACAAGGTCAGGATTGTTTTCAGAGGGCTAGTCAAGCAAAAATGAACCATTTCGGTTGGACACGCTGTTGAAATGAGAAAATTCCATTGCATTGAGATACTCAGTTAGGTTGCATCCACTCAGGACATGGTCTTCAATTTTGAGTGAATTTTCAACAGTGATGTGTTGAATATCCATTGGTCCAGTGATGGATTGGACAATACTTGTGACAGCTATCTGGACAAAATCGAAGAGATTCTACCCGTTAATGTCTTGCAACTCGATATTTCAGATCAAAGACGCACTCGCCAGTAATGGTTTGGTTATCAGAGACTGTCAGCGTCCTTGTGACATTCAGATGACACTACAGCTATTAAAAAATCCAAGTGTGACGTCCTTTCTGACAGCGATGAGACGACGTGTTTTCTTTTGTTATTGAGATTGTTTTGGGATCTGTCATATTCACCACTTCACTCAAATATTCTTCAACGTTGTCGTAGCTGTTGATAGTGTCCGTTTCAAACGAGTCCTGTGTCGTGCAAGTTGACATTAACGTGCAAAGAGCGATTTTTAAAAATGAAATGAGAAGTCATACCCTAAATGTTACGTGACCGTCAATCGTGATCTATGGACACTGTACGAAATCCAGAGTTTTTTTTCTTAAACCTATATCACCATTTGCGTGATATATCCAATTCAGCACGTCAACAAGCAACAGGCCTGTGAAATTGACAAATCCTATGACAACAAATGTTATCAGACTGCACTGATTACAATTTATGATTGACATTACCTTTAACGATCTGGTCAATCTAGAGAATATCCAACAATGTTTGCAAATATGAAAATTTAATCTAAGGAGAATACCTGCAGCTTGAGTAATTTTACCCTTTTTCTTTCAATATGGCAACAATACTGTATGTGTCTCGCCAAATAATACCACAAGTAAAGAGTGACAAATAACATGAAAATTTACCACAATCATTACCTTTTCGCTAATCCATAGACATCATGTTCATGTAAGTTATATGATCAATATAACTTCTGCCAGACTAATGGCCTGTTATCTGTAACTTTCATTTCTCATTTCTTAGACAACCCCAGCAAACCCCATTGTCACGTCACTGCAAAAGAAAAGAATCAAACATTATTTAAGAGTGAATAGATAATTAGATATTTAACCATCAGAATGATACCAGAACTCTTAGCTTTACGAAATGCTTACCTTAAAAATAATTAATCCCATTGTAAAGTAGGCTTTGAGTAAAATATAATGCAATTACCAAAAACTGGAGAACTTGGTCGGTAACCTCGAATAACAACAAGGCTAGCTACAACTGATGCAGATGAATGATGAACCAATTTCTCTCACAGACGATCCATCAAACAGTGTGGCCATCTATTGACTTACTTTTACGTTTCTACTTAAGCCTGACTGACTTTTTAAGCCCGATTTTTTGTACAAAAATGTAGCGCTCGGCTCTGCTGCAATAGTGCAATAAGGATTGACTTTGTACCAGCTAATAGCAGAACGTACTGGCGTGACACAAAATTATTTTTTTTCCCAATGATTTTTTTACTCATCGTGCCAGCACCTTCCGTTATTAAGCTTGTTAAAGTCAACCCATATTTGCACCGGGGGCGTTGACCACCCATCAGTTAAAATCGAGTTCCCGCCCCGAAACCGAAAAACTCATTCGCCTCACAATCGTGAAACCCCTTTGTAGACCAGCACAACGTAGAACGTACAATACAAACCCCCCACAACCGTATCAAACCGTTGATCACCCATCAATTTAAATCGAGATCCCCGCACCCGAAACCGGAAAACCCCTACGTCAACCAGCACAACGTAGAACGTACAAAACAACCCCCCACAACTGTATCAAACTGCCCGGCCCTATCGGGAACTTCCCGAACGTGGTGAGGGCCCCCAGTTGTTTAAAACTAAGCCGTCCCATGTTTTCATTGTTTATTTACATTTCTCTTCTTTACAGAAAAGGAAGGTCAGAGTGTAATTTGATGAAAAAAAGGTAAGAGTGGCAAAGCGTGATATCGTTGAAAATCCTACAAATGAATATATTTTGACAATCCACTGCAATAAGCAGCAGTGTTTGCTTTAGTTATATTATGCAAGATAAAATGGTAAAAAAGATGAACATAACTAACAAATATGGACACCGTTTTTTCTGTTAACAACAGTGAAATATAGTACTTAGTGATTGACGGATCAAAGAAAAACATCCGATGTCGCCAATGTCTTAACGAAGAATACTAATTTTTCGAATTGGAACACGCGATAGAAAATCGCAATGTGTCATAGTGTCAATAATGATTTCTATATTTTTGTTTTGTCAACGCAAGACGATTCGACTTTTTTCCGGTTGCTTGTTGCCTGTCTTCGAGGAAAATCCGATCGGAAACATTGGGCGACTAGCGTAAAAACAAGTTTTTTTTTTTTAAAAAGAAGGGGGTTGAACGATGTCGACAAATAGCGAAAACACACGATACACAATATATTCACGGCTGGAGTCAGGAGTCAAAAGGTATCCAAATACAAAATAAAATAATTAAACTTACACGACACAGCAAACCTCTAATCGCTTGGGAGTAAGATGGCGATTTTTGCGAGATTATTTTAGGGGTTTCGTTATTAGACATCACGAACGAGAACCATCCCACCAGAACTTTACAGAAATTCCAGTAATGACTGTCAATCTAAGTGTGACTCATTACAATTACAGTTGTACCGGAGAAGTTGTTGTGTTCGAAGCACATGAAGCAGGTCGATGTGCTAACAAACGCGGGGCTACGATTGTCACCGTTTACGCATTAATCAGCTGACGGCAAAGGATGTCAATGTTCACGGGCGTAAGGATCGCATCAGAATAGTAAGAACGCCGGCCAAGGCTGTGGCCTTACCCATAAGACGGCCCATGCTCGGATCACTAACACCCTGTCCGGACGCTTCAGCGGCTGCCTTGAGCGTGTGTAGGAAAGCTCGGGCTACGTCACGAACTTTTGGAGGCAAATCGCGGTTTTGTTCCCTCTGAGACACATCCCCGACAGCGATACCCATACGTTCGATCAGCACGACACACTGGGAGAGACAGATGGCCATTGTCTGGGGAGAATCAGTGACGCTCTTGACAAACATTTTTGAAGCCGTAACAAACTGGCGTGATTCGTTAATTAATCTATCCCGGGCTGCTTCTATTTGACTCAAATCTTCATCCCCCTGCAAATGGGCTTGTTCGGCCTTAGCTACCGGAGGAACGGCTAGCCGTGAAATGACGCGACTGACTGCCTGTTCCGACTGACTGATGAGGGTAGTAAGGTCGAAATCTGTGCTGCCATCCAAAGAATCCTGTTCAAAGCTTCCCGAATCCAGTGAACCATTATCTCTCTCCGGTAACACGACACCACTATTTCCCGATTTGCGGTGGCTTGGACTGTTATTCGTCCACGTTGGTACGTCCTGGCCAGGCGTGCCTTTCCCTTCAACTCGAATGTTCAGACTAATGACATTGTTTCCAATACTAGCATTAGTCCGCGCACCCAGCTTCGGGCTACTGGTGCTTAATGGAGCTCCCGGTTGGCTTACGCGGCTGCTATCAGATGGAGGTGGAGGTGCCATCGTTGTTCTTGGTACACGCGATACAACGGGAATCTGATATTCTGAGTGTTTGGCTGGACTTTCATTTAACGGCTTCATGACACCGGGTACTGCGTAATGACTGGGACTCGAAGGAGGTGTCGATTTGATCGGAGGCGGAGGTGGTGCTGCTGCTTTGGTTACTGTCGTGCGGGCACCGGATGGGCCGTTAATGCTGGACGTCGCCATCTGAATCACAGGTGGTGTTGGTTTCTGTGGACTGGTCACCGAGCTTGTCACCGGAGGCTTGCGAAGACGGGATGGCAGAGCTGGAGGTCTTTGACTTGGTAAAACACTCGCCGGAGTGGGTGCGGATCTTGAATCTACTCCGGGACGGGCCACGCGATTAACGATCACGCTTTTTGTTGTTGATTCCTAGGGAGTGATAAATGGACGTGGGATGTTAAGGATGATAAAAGAAAATGAAAACAAATGACTTACGATTTGGGGTGTAACAGGCAACTTTGGAATTACTACTCGCGTTGGGCTGTTACGTGGAGGCAATGGAGGTGTGCTGTCTGATTCCTTTATTGATGTAACAGAAATTCCAGTAACGAAATTTCCTGGGGCATTTTTCACGGTCGCCACGCTGGCGTTGGAACCAATAGAATCACTGCTGGACGCCATGCTCAGCTTGGAAGGCGACGAAGTGCCGCTTTGCCCATTTTTGTGCACCGTTGAGATGCTTTCCGTAGAGGCCGACATGCCCTTGACTCCGGCAACGCCACTGGGGCCCATTTCCTCCATCCGCAAGCGATGAGTATCGCTCATCCGGCCGGACGAGGGTGTCTTTACGGAAATACGCCCCAAGAGGTCACCCTGTGTTTCACGTTAAACATTCCAGTGTTAGTGGGTGAATTTTACTAATCCATTTTGTATTCTATAAATACCTGAGACGAAGATTTGGTCAAGAGACCCGGAGGCGGAACAGTTGCGCTTTCGGATCCTTTTCCGGGCGTCGAAAGGCGAGCATTAGCGGCTGCAGCTGCGGCTATAATCATTCTTGGAATGGGATTTCTTGGTGGCGGCGGTGGAGGAGGGATAGATTCGTCATCTTCGTCATCATCGTCGATAAAAGTAGACCTGAAATTGGGTCCGTAACCTGGTGCTTTAAGGGCACCGTTCAACGGATTTAGCGCGGGCATTTTGAAATTAGTGAATCCATTCTTTCGCGGACTGAACTGGCCTGCTGGCTGACGGGCAGGTAATTCAGGTGGAGGGTTACTAGAGCAGTCAGCAATCGATTTGAGGGATCCGTAGCCAGAAGAGTGGCTAGAAGCCGGACTAAGATCTGGCGTTGTGCCTTTGGTAGAATTAATATTCGAACTTGCCGTAGTCACAGTTACAGTCTCCGTAACGGCTGATGTGTTATTTGACGATGTCAGTAAACGTTGCATCTCTCCTATTTTTGAGGAGACTCCATGGTTGGGCTCTCGCTGTTCGAAGCGTACTTTCATTTCCACCATGACTCGATCTTTTTCATCAAAGTTCTTTGCACTTTGCTGGACGCTGTTTACAGCGGTGGGAGGCTCTTCTCTCATTACCTGGAAAATACCTTCACGTGCAGCGTAGAGCTTCTGCAATATGACGAGTCCATTATTAGACGAATTGCTGGCATTCGCTGGCGGTGGTGGAATGATGTAGGCAGACAGGTCGTCGCTGCTGAAATCACCTGATCCAGCCTGAGACGAGGATTTGTTTCCGCCAACTGGAGGTAAAGGTACGGCTACCGTAGATAAAAACTTGTCCAAATCAGGGTTAGCTGTTAAATGTTTCCTCTTCTCGTCTGCTATCCATCGCCTCTTGCTCTCAGTCAACGTCTGGACTGACAAGCTGGACGTGGATCCCGCACGGACTGAGCTGGCTAACGAACTGACAGAGCGAGTGCTGACGCCGCTCAACGAAAACTTGTCTTCTGAGTCATGGAAGTCTCTTTCCTGGCTGCTGTTTAGACACGAGGAATCAGAAACAACGTCCGACCATTGGGCCAGGTCCGTCAAATCTTGCAATTCACCAAGATCAGATGGTGAAGGACGGCCACGAGCAACGCCAGACGGCGTCGATTTCATAGCGGCAAGCTCGTTTTCCAGTGAGTCGCGATCGGCGAACGGAGTAGGAGGTTCGTTGATGGTGGCCGGGAATTTCATTTTGAGTCCGTCCTCTTCAGGAGTGATGGGCGGTGGAATCATAGTCAAATCGATGATGTCCGGATCGAGGTAGATGAGCGAACCTTCGGCTAGTGGAAGGTCGTCCTGTAGACGACGAAGTAGACCTTCCAGATCTTTCTCTTCGTGTCCAGCAACGCTGGGAATGACGTCAGGACTATGCAAACCGAAGCTCGAGTCGCTTGGCTTGAGCATCGAAGGTGGTCTAGACGGTGTGCCATGTTTCAGCCCTTCAGCGGATTTGGGCCGCTGAGACGGGCTGTGAGTTGGCGTCTGGTTAGGAGTCGTGCTGACCGAATCCGTGTCGCTACTGGACGCATGATCCGCAGCATCCAACAAGATCGTTGAATTATCTGGCAATGATAGTTGTTTCTGTCCCTGGGTTAGAAGAAGGAGCGAGTCGCTGTGACGGAGACGGCCGTATCCAGCGCCGGCACCGCTACCTGACTGGTCCGACTCAGTTTTCGATAGCTGTGACATGTCTGACAAGAGACTGGAAGTCTCAACGTCAGAGACTCGACTGGCGCGATCCCCGCCACCCGTCAGGTACTGTTCAGCGTCTTCCACTAAACGTTTAAGCTCTGAAACACGTTGAATGACTGCATCGTTACGAGCCTCCGAGCAGTCAGCTAATTGCTGAACAAGCAGTTCAGTCTGTTGCTGCTGGGATTCCAAAATTTCCATCGACACGACGCTGGGCATGTCAAACCCTAGTTTGTGACTGGGAACTGCCGTCTCTAACGTAGAAACCCGACGGGCAGGGGGCATTTCTCGCGACGAGACCGATGTCAAGACTGGCATGCGGTTCTTCATCGCAGCCGTTGCTCCAGCAGCATCGACATTGTTGTTGGGCAATGGCTTGTTCATATTGCTGTCAACCTTATTATTTTGCTGCGGACACAGGGCTAGCGAGACACCTCGAAGAGCACGCGGACTATCGTAAGTCGCGGTTGGATCGAATGGATCATCGAATTCTCTTTCGCCGATGGCTCCCTCGTCTTGTTCTCCAGCGCAAGAGTAGCGATTGTTGGGTAGCTGGGAAAAGTTTAAAAGATTAACAGCTACAGAATTCGTCCCGTTAGCGTAATGAATTCAAAATACCTGGAAGCCTTGCGGTGGAGGATGATACGGAGGTGGTACCGACAAATCGGCGTAGCGAACCAGTTTCTCTTCAGGTTCGGATGCACCGCACGAAGCAGGCGGTTGTTCAACAAAGCTCCATGGAGACGGAAGAACTGTGTGCCTCGTGTGATACGGTGGGGCTGTTAAATGAAAATTCAGTTAGCGAAATAGAGTTAAGGTAAACAATCATGGTGGATTACAAATTTCGCCTAAGCCAGTTCAAACAGTCAACTTACCGGAATCTTGCGTCCATCGGCTTCTCTCTCTATGGACGGGCAAGACGCGATCAGTGGCCAATTTATGATACCCACGCAAAACGAGGATGATCTCTTCGGCGTCACGTTCCTCCAGGCTTAAGAGCAAGGTCTAACAAACATCACAAATCAATTTCTTGTTCGTGTTAACTCGAATGGAACGCAATCTTACCTCCTTATCAGGATCTTTCAAACGGATTTCAACGTACTGTATTAACTCGTCCTCACGCCTCACATTCAGAGAGGTGATGTCTTCGACGTTACACAGCGTCAAAGGCTGAAAGTAAAAAGAACAAATACATTTAGAATTCAACCACGATGAGGATGTTTGGGTAGTTACAAGTTGACAACTAAGTACCCAGACTTAAAAGACATGGTATTTCTCCTACATTTCACGCCAATAGTTGGCTTGGACGGCGAATGATATGGAAACGCAAACAGACACCCTCCCCCATAGTTTTCGGCAGTTTCTACTCTTTATCGACGACCAAAAGACATGTACTATCTCAGTTAGGAACGCCCACGCAAATTCTCCAAGCTTTTAAAGGTCCTGTCTCCGATAATTCGCAGTGATGACGCTTGAGGAGCGTAGACAACCATTTTTCTTTCTCATCATCCAAACTCGAATTCAATTCAATTTCAAATCAAAGTATGAAAGGAAACAATCTGAATCTGAAGACAATCACAGGGGCCTCACTTGTAAACACAGTAGTTGTACAAGCATTAAAGCGATGGAATAAGTAGCATTCGATTTGATTGTTATTTCCTCAGATTTACTTTGTGTGAAATTACGATGCAAACAGCTTGATGGTAAAAGAAACTTTGAACTAAGCGATGTACAATCGGCATTCGACAAGAGAAATGGTACGGAAAGAGACAACACAAAGTTTTTTCGAATGCCGGGAGCCCGGCTGTTACCGAAACATTCGTCTTTCTCCCCTCTACCTCAACTCTGACAATCAGACCGGCTGCAGCACTCCATTAAGCACCGACCATCAATCCGTCACGATCCACTCTGCCTCCGCACACACACACGCGCGTACACATACAAACACACGTGAGCTCAAAGACAAATCTACAAAAGACATAGGCGGGTTTCTCATTCGTCTGTCTTCATTTTCTATTCGAAGCCATCAGGCGGCCAAACGGGATTGGATGGCAATCGAAGCCGACAGGGCTTGACGCTGTCGAACATCAGCCAGCATCGAGACTGATGCATTTTTCACGAGAATCCTTTTTCACTTTGCCATCCCGACAAGAACACGGAAGACGTTTAACAGAAACTTTTGGCTCGTGCTCGCGCTACACATAGTTGTCTTTCTTCTTCGATCTGTCAAGCCGGCAGATGAAAGATGTGCTTGTCGCAAGTTACCAACCGCTTTCACCCGCCCTCCCATCCGTTCTTCACATACCCAACAAAACTAAACAAATAAATTCCACGTCAAACAGGGGGGTCGGCTAACGCTCTAGTCCATTGAGGACCTGGAATTTCTCCTTTTTGTTTAGTTTGTTTTTTACCCTCACGCAGATATATATGGTGGTACCTAAACCCAGTTTCTCCGCTTCGCTCTCTCCACATGCGTGTGGAGTAGGTCGATAAAAATGCCAAGAAGGCTCGCGTTCTCAAACGTTAAGAGTCTCGGCTCACTAAAGATGGCCAAGACGTCAGAAATTTCACGATATCTTTTACGGTACACGCTGCTGGAACAGCCACATCGTTTAGACAACATCTAAGGTGTAAAAAGAAGTTTCCAACTCACCGCACTGCTCCGCATTCCGGATATTTGACTAACGCCAAACTTCGGGCTAACCAGTATCACAGTTTCAACGTTCGAATCCGACTAAAGAGAACACAAAGAGAAATCCGTGAAGAGAAACTGTAATAAAACGGGGATTGGATGCATACTGCGAACTTACTTTGAAGTTGGTAGAAAAACACTTGGCTCCATAGCTGGGTAGTTCAGCGATTATTTTGAGGTAGTGCAGCTTGGCCTGCAGGACGGTCAATTGTTTCTGACCGGGTGCTGTCAGTTGTTGATTGACTTTGAAAAAGTGCGAAAGCAATTTGCGCAACTCCTTGCGTTTCATCGCCTCGACCAGCGAGGTGGGCACGAAACGTTCCAGTCCATACTCGCGCCTGTTGAATCACCCAAAATTATAACAAACAATGCGATATCGAATAGAGAACGAGTCGAGCAAGAGGAAGTTAACCAAAATTGAATTACAGCTGCCCATTACTAAAAACGAGCTAATGGTTGTTGAAAAGGGACATGTAACCTCCAATCAAGATAACTTACTCGATGTTTTTGATGGTGAGCTTTCCCTGCATCTTGTTCGTCAATGCGTGTTGGTGCATGTGAAGCGCTGCGATTCGCAAGGCGATATCATACTTGAGCTCTGGGGCGAACCTCTCCTGTACCACATCATTGCAGCACTGCAAAGATAACGATGTTTAATTTGTTGATCACATTAGATGATGATCGCAAAGGTACATACTTGTGTGAAGAGATATTCAAAACTTCCAGTATCTTTCCGAAGCAAGTCGTAGGCGTCTTTCGGCAGAAAAGCTATTCGCAACATGCAGCGCAGATTATGGGCACCAGGTCGAGCCGCAATCTGAAACAAGAACGCGAAATAAAAATCAAAACATGCCGTGACCGTTCTAAAGACAAAACCGAATGATGATGCGGCATGAAAATTGTGGACGTACCCAAGCGAGCGATTCAGCCGGATCGAGCAGCGTCAACTTATTTTTGCGGATGCTTTTGACGTGCTCGACACAAAGGGAAAAGTTGTCCATCGATTTGAAGCCGAGCTTTTGTTGAAGTGAATTGAGGACATCGGAGACGGTCGTGGCCGAATCGTACTTGAACGACTTAGTCTGGCCGTTTTCTAGGTAGACCTTCATCACGTTGGGCATCAGTGGCGGGCACGGTTCTTCTTTGCCCAGTGACTGACTCTGCAAAAAGGGAAAATCAAGATGAGAGGAAACAGCTGGAAGGAAACGGGAAAAAAAAAGCGGAACTTACCAGTGGCAACGTGGTGCCATTAATAACCACGCCTTCGGCAAAGCGAACGCGAGACGGATTATTTCTGAGTTTGGCTTTCTTTGCGGCACTGAGCAGAGCGGATTTGCGCGTCGACTGAAAACCAGAACCAAATGATAAAATATTTTAAATCTCGCAAGTGAGTAAAAGGAAAACAAATGGGGGAGGGTTTACATTATCCAACGGTGGTTGGCAAACGGCAAGATGGACCGTTTCCTTGCAAGAGCGGACCAACTGGATGACATGATCGCGTGGCGCGTGTTTGACGTCTTCCCCGTTGATCCTCCAAATTTGATCGCCCGGCAGCAATTTGTCAACACTCGGACCACCTTCTGTCACGAACCTACAATGCAAACACGAGTCCGCGGTTATTTGTAAAGCGTTACCAATCAATATTTAAAAGAACCAATCGAAAAAAAAAACATACCGGACGATGACTGGTTTCTCGCTACCGGCTACAAAACCAAAACCGAGTTCTGGATGGCGAGAAAGTTCCACTTCACGAGGCTGTGGAGGCTCTTCGCCCCAATCCTTGCGGGGATCCTCATACGTCGTCGTTTTGTTCAAGTGGCTGTAAAATAAAAATATAACGTAAATGAAGACATAGCAACACGGAGATTGAACGACTAAAGAGAAGTAGTCGGAACACTCCACACAGCCGATTGACGATTGTAAGATAATCGAATTTATAATTCCTTATGTGTGCGGCTGTGTCGACCGTCGCTAATCCGAGACTTATCGATCCAATTGCCCAATTTCCGTATTACTCACTTGATGAAGTAGGCTTTGCCTTCTCGATCGGTGGCAGCCTCCCAGCCATACGGCAGGGACGTGCCTCCACTGGCACCAGCCTGGATGCTTCCATTCCAATTGTCGATGGGGGGCAACCAAGACGACGTCTGATTGATGTGACTGTAACGAGAAATAAAAAAGGAAAACGAATGAGTTTCGAACGTTTCGTCGAGATCGAGGTAGAAAGAAAAAAGGAAATGATATCGGCTACGCATTCCGTCGTTTCTCACGACCGATTCCATCACGATTTTTCTTATTAACTTAGGATATGATCCTTTCTCATTAGTCGCATACATCGGATAACTGAAGAGGAAACTAAACAATCCAATTTTGGGCTCATGTTCCGTCATAAACTCATAGTCAACGTCGTTGATCTCAATCAAGACAGAAATGGACCAATACTATAGGCCCCGCTATGGACCATAGGCCTTTTAGGTTTGCCACCCGTGGCGGTAACGACACGAGTAAGACAGAAAGGGTTCCCTGACGGCCACAACACGTGCGGGCGTCGTGGCAGGCGTCGGATGTGAAGCTAATATAACTGTAGCGCGTAATGAAGTTTTATGAATCGTTGAAAGAGGCGCCAGACGTTGGGATCGTCAAGTCCCGCGCTTTCAAAAGAAAAACATTGGAAGAAGAGTCTAAGGATATCTTCGTTCGAGTGGCAGAGGAGAATCAATGAAAAGGTTGCAAAGAAACGCAGGAGGAAATACAAAAAATCTAAATAGGGAAGAAGATAAAAGGCAAACAACAACAAACAGAAACAAAAGAAAAACATAGTCGCATCTGCCGTTTTTCAGACTCTCTGGAGACGTAATGGGCTATAGCAACACATTCATCTACACACAAAACAAGCGGCATGTAGAACCGGTCAACAAATTGAGCGAAATAGAGCCAAAAGAAATGAAATAATTTCCTGTTATTTGTTTAGAGTATACCATTCAAAAAGGCCACGGGCCTCGTGATCGAAAGGGAAACATCATTGCGAGACGTTCACGTTTCTCTATTTATATTCCCTCCCTAGACCCTCTGTTTTGTTTCCAACGTTTACGACGTTGGCAGCCATGCCCGTTACGTTTATATACTTGTAACGTGCACATTCGTTAGAGAACCGTTACGGCTCGGTACACTTGCTGATTGATTCGTGACTAAATTAAACATGCGATAGCATTCTAGCCAGGGAGAGAAACAAAAAGAAGTAACTGATTTATCATGTTCTAAAGCTCAAGTTAAACATCCAAATTTAACTCATGGAAGGAATTCAGCTCCGAAAAAAATCTCGTGAGAGCAAAGAGAGTGAAAGAAGGATACTCGCTATGCGGTACGTAGCAGAGGAACTGCTTCCCACTTGGGGTTAGTCGATTAGGGACGATATTATACAAGGATAGACATGAAGTTTGACTACCGTTTTTGATGAATTGATTGAGCTGGTCCCGAGAGCAAACTCTGAAAGAAAACGCGCAAACTGTTGGCCGCCATATTTTTTTAAAAACTCCCAGGGTTCACTATAATTTTCTCTTCACTTGAGCTTTTCCTTTAATGTTTTGGTTGGTTAGATTCAAGATTTTCAAAAAAACAGATAGATTTTTTTGAATACCACAGAGCTCCCGCCACTCTATCGTCAGTTCCTCTTTCAGTCTATTCTCGCACTCGACTGCGGCTTCAAATTCACATGAATCGCTCTAGTTTTTTTTTTCAGCGTCTACACGCTTCACAAAGCAGAGGAGCGGGATTTTGATACTCGATCCCTCGTCAGGCGAAATCTTGAACAGAAACAGCCGATGCACAAAAATAGTGTTTCAATTTGTTCCCTCTCTTAGATTGGGAGAGTTGTACTTTTCATTTCTCTTCTTTTCCTGTGTTCCAAGCAGCATCGTTCACTGCTGTTGGCACTTCATCGAGTCACGCACGGTCCAAGTCAGATAAACGTTGGTGACGAATGCCCCCAAAAGACTGCTTTCTCCTAAAAACATTTGTCATGCCTTTTCCCCTCTTTCTTTCGGTTAGATCCGATGTGGTTGCGCTTATGGCACTGCAGTTGCTCCGCGTTGCAACAGTCCATCAAAAGACACTGGACATCTCGAAGGACTTGCACGAGCAAAACAACACTGACACATTTCTTCCTTCGTTTTGATGATGGACTGCCGTGGGATAGAAATAGCTTATTTTTCTTGTGGGTGCGTTTTATACGGTCGATCCTTGCACACCTCCGCTTTGCTAGTGCAAGGATAACGATGGTTGGCTTTCCTGCCGAATCGTCATACACCAAGCCGGAAGCAAGGGGATTGGATTTGCTTCTTCCACTTCCCTCTGTTCTTTTTTTCTTCCTCCTCTTGTTTCCGTACCGTGTTCTATTCTGGCCCACTTGGCACTCAATGTCCACACGCTAAGGACTCACTCCGGGCACGACGAGCAGGAGACACGGCGCACTTGAACACCAAAATCTACTATATCGAAATGGCACATACTGACCAGTAATTCTTTTTTTAGAGTGTTCTTATTTCTTGCTTTTCTTTTCTCTCACTCGCTTTTACTTTTGCCCTTTCTTTTCCTTTTTACGCTCTCTATCGGATGGGCCAATGAAACAAGACACGGTCCAAGTCGAGAGAGACGTTTCTTCTTCTTCAAGGGGATGGAAGAAGGTGAAAAGGAGGCGGACTATAAGTGCCCAAAATGAGGACGGATAAACAAAACAAATAAAAACAGTAGTCACACGGCGGTTGGTCCGAAGGGATTTCCGCTAGAGACGCTAATGACGCAGGACTTCACTTTTTTGTTTGTAGCGTTGCCAACGGGCCCGGGTATGATTTTTCTTTTTCTCCTCTTCGGTCTGTCAGTCTAGCACGCCAAGTAACGAGCGGGCATCGAATATACAAGCATTTGCCAAGTTACGTGGAAGACGAGGAGAAAACCCAAAGAAAAGAGAGCGAACGCACTTGTACCCTAGAGAGGGCGGAAAAACAAAAACGATTGCAGTTTGCGGTTGGCAATTGTTGTAACGCGGCGTGCCGTTCCTCGCGGTGCTGGGCAATTTCTTGCAAACCCGATTGGACTACTCAAAGGAAAATCCCAATCAGGAAGACTGCCCGAAATGTATCGCTTTCGAACAGAAACAATAGAAACTGGTGATGTCGACGTTATCGTTAAAAAAAACTCGGGCTTAGCGAAAGCCCACACCAAACAAATAGCTTTCGATTTCGAACGATTTTTAAGGAGAGAGAAATGGGCAGAGGTTAATGAAGCGCGAACAGGAAAAGAGTGAGAAAACAACGAAATCCGAGGCTCTTCCTTTGCGCGTCAGCGCAAAACGACACAGAATGTAGTAAAACTGTGTTGGCATGCGGAGAGTCATGCGGCCGGGAATGGGGCGGAAGAGACAAGGAGGATCATCGCCACTACGGATGAGTCGTCGAACGGCTTCGCTAGAAGGAAAGAGCCAAACGGATGAAACCTTTCAACAGTCATTGATAAGCCGAAGTGCAGAAAGGACCGCGCTTTCATTTTATTTCCATTGTTTTTGAACACATTTTTCGAGTGGAGTAACGAAAGCGAGAAAGCCAAAGAGGGGAAATTCTTGTAGCAAAAAGAGAAAAGGGGGATTATTAACATCGATGACAATGAAGCACGCAATCAAACGCCAACAATGCGACGAGTTTCTAGCGCTCGTTAAGTCGAATTGCGCCAGCCAATCTTTGTTTCCGCTTGTTTCACACGCAAATCGTTTCCATTCGAACGGCGACGATCGGTCCAAACAGAATGCGGAACAGATTCGAAACCTCGGGATACGCGCGCACAATTTCTGAAGTGGGAAATGTCGATATAGAGTCAAGTTTGATTGGTTCCGCGACATTAATCAAAACATCCGCTTCGGTAAGCGATCCAACGGGCAAGGCGATGTCGGTTTCAGGCATCGGGGCAAAGAAGAATATGCGAAGAACGGAGCAGAGATCAAGGGCCAGGTGGTAAATAAAATCTTGTTTGATTTCCCTCACGTTTCTTTATTTTTTCTTGCTTCTCGATTGTGGCTTGGCAATGCCCAAAAATATGTGACGCATAGATGGGGAAAAAAACGAGACCAAAGGGGATAAAAAGGAACGTGAGCAGAGAGAGCAAGAGAAAAGCGGATAAACGAAACGAAGTCGAGCACTCGACGAAGGACGACGACCGACTGAATCGGCAAGGCGAACACGGCGCACTGGTCACACGGGGAATTCGACGTCGGCGATGGCGACGCCCGAAAAGTGTCGGGAAACGAGAGATGAAGGGAATAAAAAAAAGGATGAAGAAAAAGAAGGAGGGAGAAGAAGGATAGAACAGGGGGAAAAAAATGAGAGAAGTTGCGGTGGGTAAATATACAGCTGCGAAGGATTCAAAGAGCCCCATCTAGGCCTGCAACTGGTTGGTTGGACTTCCCTCTCTATCCTGATTCACTTTTGACTCTTTGGTAACCGACCGAGTTTTATTTATATCCGCGTAGACGGTAGACATATGGACGAAATAACCCGTACCCTCGGTGCCAGCGCGTTCACACTCGGCAGTGTGAAATTTCCCATTTTTTTCCCTCCTCTGATGTTTGTCTTTAGGGGTTTGTGTATACGGCAAAGACGACAGACGAACATAAAACGGAGAAATTGGGGGGAAAAAAAGGATAGACCGTAGAACGGTAAGGAAAACAGAAAATTGGAAAAAAAAGTGGAACCGCTCCGAAAGTCAAAGCAAACCGTGTAGTAGACGCTAATAAGCTTGAAACGAGAGAGAAAACGAAATAATCGCCTGTAAAGAGATTTATTACACTTATACAACCTCTCGCACGTAGATATCCTATGCGTGCATACCGTTAAACAGTATATATAGAGTCGTAGGTTCGCTTTTGCTCTCGGCCGTGCGTCTGGCATGCGCGGAAGAGAGGCCCAAACAGTGGCACGAAATAGCAGTCGGCCTATACGATCGAGCAGGTCGTGAACAACAACATCGACACCGCAGCGCTATTTGCAGGTATACCCTAGCGCAATGGTGTTTATCGATCATATGGAAGCAGCGGCAACATCCGCGTCTAATATATGAGTTATTATATTGGCAAACGCACCCATCGCCTTCACCAGACGCTGCAGCCTATTGGCAGTGCCGAAGCTTTAAAGCCCAGCACATCTTGTCTGCAATTTTTCTCGTGAATAGGTACCCTCCAAAATGCCGTTGCATTCGATCGTCTAACAGGCTTGAGGATCGGGAGATTTCTTCGAAACGGGGCGAATGGTTGTTGGGAGAATAGTAACGATAGCAAACTCGTTTGGCCAGTGAAAGCACGTCGCCAAGGCACCGCCAGCCCCGGCTATATACGAAAAGCACAGTACCGTATAGAGTTTTTCGCATATCTATGTTAATTCTAAGCGTCCTTTCTCTACTCTCTTTCACTCAATTTTTTACGTTCCACCTCCTCTTTTGCTCCAGTTCTACACAATAAGCCGATGTACCATACTGTTGGCGCAAACGATATTAAGATATACAGTACAGAGGTTTGACGATCTGGTGTCGAGATCACCGTGGCCGACTCGATTTCTATCATTAAAAGGATTGATCCCGCGGTTGACATCAAAATGCCATTGGCGCACTCAACGATTGAGCCATTCCAACTATTCATATGAGTTTTCATTATTATCATTTTCTTTTCTTTGGTCGAGAACACAGCACAGGGCAAAAGAACGTGGGTGGAAGCCGACAGTGATATGGCGCTCAGAATGTTTATGTCTTTGCCGGTTCTAGGCCTTTAGTCCTACACATAAATATCTACTACACCGGCAGTGTTTTCTCGGTCACGAGTACAACGACTGACCCAAGTTCTTTCTTTTTTTCCCAAGAAAGTTTCATAAAGAGGTACATATACGAGCAAATCCATACATGAAGAAAAGAATGAGCGGAAGACAGTGTTTGCTTCCGACCTCTTTCGGCCCCGCCATCCAAGTCTATATGCTCAATAGATGAAAATATATTTGCAGAAGATGAAAAGAATATTGCCTAAGAAGAAAGTCAATGGGGCCGAGACGATGGGACAGACATAAAAAAAAAGAGGTACCAGATTATGTGAACGACTTACATGTTTTATAGCTAATGCTGATGAAGGCAGAATGAGACGTTGTGTGAATGAATTCTCAGAACGAATCGATAATGACCGAAGAAAGAAGACGGCTCATCACAAATTTAGTTGTACTACACATAAACCGAAAGCCAGCTGTGAAAAAAAAGAAAGGTATCGGAGGGGCGTGATCCGATTGAATCTTTTCGTGTCACGGTCAACCCATGCAAACTTGATTTGATTTACTTGCCGGGATTCCTGTTCGAACTTCCAAGCCGCTGAGCCTTTAGCTACCAATCGATATGAAGTTTATCTCTTATAATAAGGCTACACGGTACGCGAGCATCAGACGGCAATATTCCCGCAAAGTACCATACAAAGTCGGGTTGCAAAAGGTTTCGCAATGGCACGCATTGAATGGATCAATCCATACGAGAGGAAAAACATGTAAAAACGGTAGACAGGATTTTAGCTTTTAGAGCGGAAGTTGCGTCAGCACGAATAACGCTTGCGTCGCTGCGTATATACAATAACAAGCCACTGTAGAAGGTGGGGGGAGAAAACATCCGCGTATACATACAGCACTAATAATAACAACTATATAAGCAAAAAGGAAAAAAAAAATCTACTTGAACGTGTCCCTTTTTCCAAATCTTTGAACCTCTCCAAGGACTGGGAGTAGCTCTTATTGTATATTCAACAAACACGGCGTCATCCGTATACAAACAGAAGAAGCACCTAGACACGGCCGTCAGCCGGACTTGTTATTTCGTCCAAGTGCGCTGTTGCTTCGGGCTGTTACACGTATAAGTCCCTTGAAACGTCTGCTTTCGCTTCTTATTACCTTCCACTTGCTGTTTTCGGTAAACTGCAGTGAGTTGCGTTAACTCGCAACGGAACAGAGACGGGCGAGTAAAAATTGGTAGACAAGGCTGTTTAAGGAAAACAAGACATTTTCATAAAAGGCTCAACGTTCGTATGGGAAAATCAACAACAAGTAGGTAGACGCTGCGTGGGTGCTAACCCATTTTTACTTGATGCTTAAATAAGCAAATAGACGTTATCATCTTGCGCTGGAATTCAACTCTACTTTCAAACGGCTACGTGCTACGCCTTTACAGCCACTTCAGACGGCGTGAACAACTCCGACTCACGTAATTCCAGTCTAGAAATGGCTAGCCATGTTGTATGGAAATGAAGTAGAAAAGCATTCAATCTCGATTGAAAACGTTGGATACAGCGACCCAGTTATTTTCCCAATCAATGCGGGCTGATGTGTAGCCCCCCATATACCAAGCCATTAATGAATTTCATTATCTTAATTGCGTTGGTTTGCTGTCGCTACGGAGGCGCAAACTTGGCGAATGAAGGGGAGGCAAAGACGATTCAATTTTCAAAGAAAAAAAAAAAATAAAATGAACACAAATTACAAAGTCCTGACATCAATTTCCTACCCTCCCTCTCTTCGGTATTTTTGCATTTTGATTTCAGAGTCATTTCATTGGAGGATCAGGCCTGGCAATCAGTTCGAGCTGATTAGAAAAAAACGCAAAATCACCATGTTTTGCATGGTGCATCGCCTTCAACGGGGCTGGCTAGGGTTGTCTTCTCAATTCAAACCATCAGAAGTTGATTGCTTTTGGCAACTAGGGTGAAATAAAAGTCGTCACGAAGAGCGTGATTGTCTGGCTGCTGATTGTTGACTAACAAAAAAGCAAAGAGGAAGTAGCTAGAGGGGATTGGCCATCGACAACAGAAGAAGCTACACTCACATCGACTGCAGCAATATCTTTGGATGACCTGCTGCACGTTTGCGGATAACATTCAATGCCATACCCCCCGCTCTGTTTCACGCACGTCGGTCATGTGCTACCACAACCGTGTAATCCCATGGGCGGCCGCGGGCTTCAGAAAAAACAAACGAAAAAGAGAACCAAAAAAACGAGGCCAGGAAAAATAGAGAGATCGAAAAGAAATCCGAACTAGAGAAAAGAAAAAAAGAAGTTGGATTTCCAACTCTTTTTTTTTATTACTACATCGTCAAGTGAGTGAAGACCTGGTCTTGACAGTGCCTGTCATCTTTGCTTGGCGCTCCTTCACTCAAAACTAACGAGTTCATTCCGCTCTTATAGCCACGCGTGGAATGGAAGAAATTATTCACGACATCGACAGCGCCACGAAAAAATATGAAATCCTCTTCTTTATCGTGCAACTGTGCAAGCAAAGAAGGTGGATGAATCTTGATATTTCTTCGAATAAAATTGACATGTAGACAAGTGATGCGTTACGTGGAATTCGAATTACAAACAAAAAACCGAGGGCATCTTTTTATCGAACAGTAACAGGAGAACCAACTTATGGGAATACTTGCGAGGGACAGAGTCTAAACTTATGTAACCACCGCAAAACTTCCAGCAATCGATAAAGGAATCAACACTGATATCATATGCTATATCACAAGATGATGGCTCTATATCTTCCCACTGCTCTCGACCCCAATCCTATTATTATCGCCCTCTACAGAAAGCGAATTGATGGCCACAGTGTATATACAATAATACATCGCCTGCTACTCTGGGTTCTTTGTACTGGCCGACATGATCCTCTACGTGAACAGCTGGAGACTGGACACATCCTTTGTTACATACATTACATACGATAAGAAAAAATAAGACTGCTTTCCGCTTTATCGGGGTCTCCATCCAAAAATAGCAAAAAATTTTGAACGATATCGTAATAAACCAACGTCACTGTGGTCGACGTCGATGATCCTTGTACCATCCAATAGATAAACCACCAACGAGGGACAAAAGAGAGCAAACAAAAGGATGAAAGAAAATGCCGACGAAAAGAAAAACAAAGATCCCTATTGCGATGCTTAAGGATTCTTGATCTTTGACTATGGAAGTCAGTTATGTCACATGTCCACAGTGTCCATGTCGTTACGCTAATGCTTCCCAACTAGTAGCGCCTGCGTCCCTCCCACTCACTTCTAAGACTCTGCTCTTGCGCTCGTTGCCCGATGCAGTAAATTCGCTTTTAATGACACCCGGGGTGGCAGACAAGTAGGAGAGAACTCCCCGGGTGTGCTGAAGAGTGAAATGAAAAAAAAAAGAGGCAAAGCAACTCGTACGTATTGTTGCGTGTGAAGGTCTGCATACAACCAACGCCCTCCCTCCTGGGCTATACTAACAAGATTGGCTTTTTTTCTTTCTGTTTTCCTCCTTCTTTCTTGTGTTTCTTTTTTGGGGAAAACAGCTGATCCTGTACTGCTTTCAAAAAGAAAACTCGCACGCGGATAGCTTTTTAGATTATTTTGTTCCGTTTTCTTTTGCATGTCTTGTTATTGCCATTTCCGAGTAATCCTTCATTTTTCATTGCTCTTCTTTTGACTGCCGCGTCTCTTTTTACTAAAGCCCGTCAACATCGTCTCAATTCACAGGCATGCCACTCAAAAGCTCCTTAATAAAAAAACAACAAAATCTAATGTGTTGTCGTTGCAGGATCGACAAATTTGCGAGTTGAATGACGTAAATCAATCCATCACTTTGGCTGTGCTTCGAACCTTTGAAAGAAAATGAAAACATGAAGAGACCTGTTGTGTTCGTCAAAGGGTGTGAACTAAGAAGCGCAAAGGACGCGAAATAGAAAAAACAAAAAAACAAAAATTAGGGCGACGGATTCTATGGTATCGTGATGGAAAGATAGGGAGCGGAGAAATCTTGCGGGATATGCGTACACATCCAGATGGGAGCAGATGTTTGCTTGTATAACGAGTGCCAAGCGTATGCTAACCTTCTCACCTCCGTACAATAGAGAGGACGGCATTAGGCCGACTGTGGGACGCGCTCCACCGAAGGCGGACGTCAAAACACTATTAAGGCACTCTCGCAAAATAAATAGAGACATTTTTTTTTAAAGAACTAAAGAGTACCGAAAAAAAAAGAGGAAGAGTTTGAAAGACAAAATAACGCATCTTAGATGGCATTCTCACACAAACGTCTTTACATAAAAGTCACTTCCCCTTTTCTTTTTTTTCAACGACAGCATTAAAAAAAAAGGACGAATTCGTCGTAAAGAAAGGGTAATTGAATAACATCGGCAGCTGTTTAGACTGCGATGCGATGCCATTAACAACACGGTTGTTAGGCCCGAGATGCGTACCGAGTTGTACAGAGAATTACTTTGGGAATCTTGTTTTTCTGGTGTGCTGGACTCGCCCATTTATCACGCACTTTTTTCATTCCACCCACAAAAAAAAAGAATTGACTGTCGTTAATCTATCACAACCCCCCTCCCTTTTTCGTTTGAGTTATACACGTATAAAGAAAAAATGGAGGAAGCGGAAGCTTAGGAAGGATACCAGAAAGAATGTAGGAGGAGTCAAGAAAGGGTAGTGTTACGTTTTACGTCAGTTCCGGCAAAGAAAGGGCTTCTGGCCGGAACTCACGTCAATAAGCAAGAGCCACCTAGTGCTTGATGGTTCCACCGGAAGCTAGAAACAGCACCGGGCCAAAATACAAGCCACAGGCGGAGAACGAACGTGCGGAAATCATTACGACATTATATGGTCACACGGTTTCCGGCGAATATGAAGAGACACTGGATCCTCGTCCCTAATTTACCGCATACGCGCGTGACCCCCTTCACTCTTGTTAACGAATACAAGGGGGTCTCTTAACTAATGAGTCGGCGTCCCACTTGTACGAGCCTCTGTCGAGAATTTGGAAGCAGGATCGCCCCCGTCCCAACAGCCCAGTTATGAGTTGCGCATAACGAGAGACGGGCTCTGCAATTACATGACGTGGCCTCTCTTCATCGGCACGTCACTCAGACACGACGGGCAGATCGATTGAAGCTTCCGCAAGAAGAGAGCCTGAAGAAAAATGCCCAATAGCGCGTTTGATGTACGAGACATGGAAAAGGAGCAATAAGAAACAAGCCCACCCCCTCACCACGATATACTTGTTATTCGGTGGATTGCCAGGGTCCAAGCGTTTCAAGACTTAACTAATACCAGACGGTCGATGTAGTCCATCGATCTCTCTAGTTATGAAAACAAACAGCAACGTACCAAGAAGTCTGATTCCAAGAAGTTTGTAGTTCAAATAAAAGTGGAATATACAAGAGGGATATACAAGCGTAGCGACATCGACGTGAAAACGAAATAGATGCGCAAAAGAATAGTAGATTCAATCGCGCACGGTCAGCTCGTCTACCTTTATGTTTTTTTTTTTAAAGCAGCTTTTCCCTTGTGATATTGTTTCAAAATTCAGTCTCTTTATGTCGTTTGCAAGTCGTTGTTTACTTATACCGTAGCGCGTCGTTCGTTAACAAACGCATCGACTTGGCTCTGACGCATAGCAGATCTGTGTCACGGCCGAAGAGATGAAACGAACCGTTGATCCATCTATACTGTTATATCAAAAGAAGAAGAAGAGCCGACAAAAGACAGCGGGGGATGTCTATGGTCTATTAGGTCGGATTATGGTATAGGAACAATAAGGACAGAGTCGACGGGAGTCTTGTTTTGTAACCCACAAACGGAAAGGGCGGAATAAAGAGGGCACTTGACAGGCCTACAGGAAACACATTTCTCGCGTCTATTGCGCCCTATTGTTGCGGACCAATTCCGTTCTGATGGATCACCGCCTCTATATATATTCTAATCCGCATCTATTTCTTTTATTTCTTCCCGCAGATCCATCAGTTACCGTAGCAACCACCAGCAGACAACTCGCTGCCATCGTTCTTCCTTTTCGCCAGCAGCTTCTTATATCCTTTGCCAATTTTTCTGTGTGACTTCCAGATTGCTGCGTGCGTCAGCAAGTCAGATAAGAATAGGGTTAAAAGGGAGAGAACCAACAATGCAAACTTTTCAAATGGTGTTTTAGATACAGTATATCTGCTAAAAATAACACATTTTGGCGCATAGCTTCCTGCCCCACTGACACTACTGTCACGGCTAAAGGATACGTCAGACCCTCTCAGGGTGGATCCGTTTATCCTCGTCTTCCCGTGTGCCACACGGGATGTGACGTGCTCGTCAACGTACAGTGCGCTATACAAAAAGATCCAGATGTTGTGTCAAAAACGAAGCCTCCGCGACAGAATGATGATGAGAATTCTGACGTAAAGCGAGAATCGTAAAAAAAAGACACGTAAAAGTACGTAGCATCTCTGTTTTTTTGGGAGGACCCCCCTTTTTTTCCCCTCTCCTAAACCCTTTGCAATTTTATTTGCCATTTGGATTTTTATTTGTAGGCGGTCGTAAACGAGTACGACATCTGTCATCCATACCGATCACGGTGGCTACCAATTGGGCCGGTGTTCCATTCTTCTATGGCCGTTGCGTTCATTGAACGAATGGCGTTCTACCCAATTTTAAATACACTGTTTGAAAATGGGCTGAATCAAAGAGTCCTTGAGCTACAAAGTCCGAAAGTTGGTATGGCAATTCATTTGGTTAGGGGACGCCCTTTTACACTCGTTAATAATGTCACCAGATGGGAAGTTGTGGAGACCCACGCGTATACGTTCCAGCCCCGCAAAAAACACGCGAAAAACAAAACAAACAAAATCCGAATCTGTTATGCAAAAATAAATACCCCCCTTCCCTAAAAAAAGGGCCGCTAGTAATAATAAACAGACCCCCTTTATAGCGCTCGTTGAGGGAGTGCAAAGCCGCGAGTTGACGACCGTAAATGACACGTGATTCACGAGGCATAAGGGGCACAAAAAATAACCCGATTCGAAGCCAAGGAGATATTTATAGACACAACGGCGGGAGTATAGGCAAAATAAGCTCGAAATGATGAAATAAATTGTCAAAAAAGTTGTCCTGCAACCTAGAATGAGATGATGGAATACAAGTTTCCTATGCTGACACGCAAACACGATTGGCAAATAGCATAAAAACAAACACAAATATGCACAGAAAAAGCGCGGCGATGCGTAACATTCGTATAGGTAATCAACTTTCTAGCCAAGAAAAATAAATAAATAAATAAATAAAAAATTGGAAAACGTCAAAGCTTTCCCCGCTCTTGTCATCATCATCGATTTCTTCATCGTCGGCGGTGAAATTCAATTTGCGTGTACCGAAATAGCAAGAATTGAATGGTGGGGGCGTGTAGAGACCATATGGTTGAAGCGTCATGGCTTTTCATACCATCAGAACGAGAAAACGTGAACGGAAACGGGAGGAAAGAAATTCGCAACAAAAAGGGATGTTCATCTGGTGAACGACTGCTGCCGCTATGGTTTGACTTGCAGAAAAGAAAGTCATCGGAATTCTACCCGGTGGCATTGCCCACTTTTTCTTTCTCACCCATTTCGAATTCCAAGCTTTTCAAAACCAAATCTGAAGTTTTCTTTGATCATTCATTTGTTATAATCAATCAAAAAAAAGTTTGGGTTTTGCTGGCTGTCATTTTTGTTTTTTTAAATCCAATTCTCACGCAATCAGCAACTTTTGCATACATTTTCTTTGCAGTTTTCTCTTTGATTTCTCTTCTTTGGCTTATGGTAAGTGTACGCAGCAGTCGGCTTGAGCTCAAAGAAACAAAAAATAAAGGATTTTAGAAGCCACGAAATAAACAAAATAAGTGGTAACGTTAGGATGTTTGGATGTAAGGAATTACTAACGCGCGGCACTCGTCTTTTGTGCCTGTTTCTTTGTCGGTAGAAATTTTTTTTTCTCCTCTTCGCATTTCACGACGTCACAGATCGATGGTCAGTAACTGATCCCGAAAGCCTTACAAGTCTAAATACGACGCTTGACGCCGGATTCTCGCCATTTTGTAATTCGATTGATCTCGAATGTCAAGACCTGATTTTTACAGTGATGTAATCAAGCCATGGTGAGACGCACGGCCATTAGTAATCAATCGAGCACGAGCGAAAAGAGGCCGACAGAATGACCAACATCATTACGGTAACATAGTTAACCTCAACGTTTCCGCGCTTTCCCTTTCATTTTCTCTCACCTTCTTGCGCTCCGACACGAGTTATGGTGCGCTGATAACGAGGGAACGAACGAGTTGAAAGCGAAATCGTTAACCGAATGGATATGGACACGTTTTACGTTACCTGGTTCGAAGAGATTGAGCGATTTTAGAGCGTTTCCTGCGCTGCCACGACCACAACAGGGTCGACTGCTTGTTGCCCATCTCTCGGGACCCTGAGAGAGGGAAAAACGAGTATCACTCTTTCCACTTTT
The DNA here is from genome assembly GCA_013167095.2 of Daphnia sinensis. Taxonomy (NCBI): domain Eukaryota; kingdom Metazoa; phylum Arthropoda; class Branchiopoda; order Diplostraca; family Daphniidae; genus Daphnia; species Daphnia sinensis. The sequence goes on from CM023190.1 coordinate 9,614,376, forward strand.
TTATTTTCTTCTTTCTTTTTCTCTGCCCGTTCACGCAAGTCGCGTGTGTGTTCTCTTTTTTTTCCAACGGTTGAACGAAGTTGTCTGGTCTAAATCTGGTCCAGATAAGCAACGACGTACCTTCAGAGCGTCAAACTAAAGGCGACGTTAGCGAAGGTGGGCTGCGGAGTTAGGGCCGATAACACAAGTAAAAAACTCCATCAACTCTTAACGAGAGAAAAAGAAAGAGACTAAAATGTAGACATCGACGGAGATCGGAGGCGTTCGGATGGCGTAGGACCGAACAACGCCCCTCTTCTTGATTGCCTCGTATATGTGCGCGTTTATTCACTCGCTTCCGTTGCCGTGATTGCCCGCACGTGGAAATCGGGAAGCGCAAGACCGTCGAACTGATGCGACCCCATCGAACCACCGGACAGTAAAAAAACCAGGCGACATTTATCCGTCTTTGTTTTCTTCTTTTTCTACGATGGCCTAACTCGATAGGTAACGCAATAGTCAATTCACCTTGAGAAGCGGCTCGAACTCAACGAAATTATCACAACCAATCGTCACATCCAAACGTCCATCTTGAATACCGTGCATTGGGCTCAGTTCGAACTGGACCGATCACCCAACAAGACAAGACTGCTGCTGTTCCATATATCCATCGCTAGCGTGACTATTGTTGATGACGTCGATTGAAAAAAGAGTGAAAAAAAAGTAGAACCCGACGAATTGATCTGGCCAACTAGGCCACCGCTAGACGAAAGTACCACTAGAGAGACGGACATGACACGCAATGGATCGCCGAGAAGGCGGTGCCATTTGAAACTACGAAGTCAAAAGATGCTATACACAGCAATGAAAGCAAACACACAAAAAATAAGATAGAAAGAGAGAGACAGAGGCCTATTAGACGCGGACCGTTCGGTCACGGATCGCGACGCCAACTGAGATGATACACATGTGACGTTGCAAGGAGCAGAGGCAAAAGCGGTAGGAGGATAGCAGACGAGGGAAGACCGAGGAGGAGCTAATACCATGTACCGCATGTTGTTACTCTATAGACTTTTACGTGTGTGTGTGTGTCTGCACCAGTTGGCCTTTTGACACGAGCAAGAAACAAACGACACGTTACAAAAATGATGGGAAACTCAAAGACTAATTGTAGGCAATTGAATAGACGCAAAACAGAACCGTGAGTGTCGTCTTTTGATGTGGAGTATCGGTAGCGTCCTGACATTGGTACAGATAAACTGGAAATGTAAAATTATCGAAGATTGAACACAGAAAATATTTTAAATTTCAAACCAAATGGACGTGGAATGAGACATTGAACGCGAAACGCGAAAAGAAAGAATTGAATTGAATTTTCACGTGACAGTCGTCATGTATTATTCCATGTCCATCTTTTACTAGCTAGTATTTACTCTTGATTTCCCCCAGAACAATCAATTTCTCAACTCGACTTACGGCCTGAGACCGTGCGCACTGTCGATGACAGCCGCGCTATATCCACCTGGGTAGTTTATGGTATATAGTTACATCGAACAAACATACGACCCCGGAGGACCAAATGCATTGTGCGCTACTGTGCTGTCAGAAAACTCTAGTTGAAAGTTGGAAAGAAATGCACCTCAAACACGCAGACAAGAGAGAGAAAAAAAAGTGCGATCCTGCGGATGCAATGTGGGGGATTGGAGGACGAAGAGACGACGACCCCACCCGATCGACTACGTTCGATCATTCCCCAAGTGGATAACCTCCTACGCCATTGTCCGATTGTGTCGCAAAAAAAAAGAAATAAAAACAAGGAGAAGGACAAGAGAAGAAGATTGCAAGATAGCAACGGCTATAACGCACGTCAACCCATTTCCTTTACATTTTTTTTCGCTATATGTGAAACAAAAGAAAGCGCACACTATCAACTCCTCTGATCTTGCGGGTCAAAAGAGTGTGTTTAGAACGCAAGGCACTATACTGACTGGGAATACGTAGTGCACTTCCATCAAAATATTTTGAGCCTATGTAATTTAACGGGTTTCAGACGCATTGCTGCTGTGTAAAAAAAAATATGCAAACGTAGAGACAATAGGGAGATCGTAAAGCCGGAGATGAAGGGTCAAGTACCGATATGCGATCTACGCGGAAATAGATATCTCCGAGGGTCAAAGAAAAGAAAGTTTGAAGAGGAAGAAGAGAATCAAGAGATGGAAGGATCAAGGTTCTTCAATGTCATAATTGATTGAATTCCGTCGGGGCAAGAAGACTCAAAAAAGAGAGTTTCGGTTTTTTTTAAAATGGAGATGGTCGGACTTGATCCATGCAAAAAAGCTGCTTCGAGTCTATTTACAAGTCAAGTAAGGCACTGTGGCTCTGGGCACCAATAAGAAAGAAGATGTAAGGCTGATGCTGGCGTTTTTCTTTTTCAAGTTAAAACCTCTTGAACATACTTGGCCAGCGTTCGGACTCCGAAGTCGATAGTTCGATCGCACGAGAAAAATAATACGTCGGTCAAGTACAGCTTGTTATGTAGGACAAAAGTTAATGGCCAATCAGCGTGAAGGTTAGTGCGCGTCTAATCCGCTGTTGATGATCATTCATAATTGAGACTTAAGACTTCACGTGTGTTGGGCCGTAAAAAGTTGTTGGCTATCTGTCATGGTGGGTAATCACGGCCGCCAACGTTTGTAGGAATGTCCCCGTTATAGAGATCGACTGCGGACAAAGTTTCGTTCTCCAAGACCCTCCCGCCTTTCAAGATCCATTCATGAGGATGAAACTTGATGAACTCGGTTGGACTTCATCTCAGTTGAATGTGTGTAACTTTGAGAAAAAAGAAACTTGAACTCTGTGTTCTACATCCTCCCCTTTCTTGCTTTCGTTACGTATACCGCATTTGATTTTTTCGTGATAGTTTGAAAACGCAAGTTACTATGTGTGTACCATTCAATTGAAATTAGGAGCTCTGAATATTGCACGAACATTCACTAAAGGAGCTCAAGCCAAGTTTTTGATGTCATTCAAACTAGGAGTGAGTTCCTGCTGCAAATGACATTTTCGAAAAAAGGAACCATGTCGATTGAAAGTAAGACGAGCCGGAGACGGGCCAATTTCGAGTGCTGGAATCCCGGAGGTGACGCGCTGCGCCATCATCTCTATTTCATGACCGAATTTCCGTGCCCACCACTTCTTTTGTGCATTAATTATTCAGACTGAAGGGTACAGCTTGACGTGACGTATCTTTGGCCTGCACGATGACGTGAAGAAAAAACAAAATACTAACACAAACCCAAAGGGAAAGAACGAAGAAATAAAAAAAAGGGTAGAATTGGAAAAGAATCCAACAGCCTAAAGGGAGAAGCCGTGGGATTAGGAAACCAACTTAAAAGAACGCAACGTGATCCATCTTGTTTTGCGGATCGGGAGGATTTCCTTCTGGGAATGATTTGGAAAAGGGGCCCCCGTGTTTAGACGCCAAGATGATTGACTGCCGGCTCTTCGACGATGCCAGCGCCCGCGTGATGAACACTTGAACAGCCGGCCGTCCACGGAACCCGAAACATCTCCATTCTATATTTCTGCCTTCTATTTTGATTACCTCTTTTTTTCGGGTTCTAATCTAAGCTTTAGTTTTACACACAAACAGAAAAGAGGAGGAAAGGAAGGACGCTGTTCGGGGTTTTAAAAGAAAGGTCAATAGCTCACAGCTCTAAAAGACGACGCGTTGATTTACGACAATGAAACGGCGGCATCGGAACGTGTCCAAGACGTCGTCCTTTCCAAAAATTCGAATTTCCTGATGCGATAAATGATAAAACTAAAACTTCAATTGAATCGTTGTTGGCAGCGTTCCTGGTTAAGACGTTTAAGTGGAGTGGATCATTTGATCTCGGGCTATGAATTCGACTCGCTGTGTTCGTCAAGCAAAGAACCTGTCCTTGCTATCCATTTTATAAGGTTCTTAATAGTTCTTTTGGGCAGTACTTTTATCGATAACGGCCTCGACGTAGTGCCCCACAAGAACGAAAGGGGGCTCGAGCTGTCGAGCTAGAGAATAACTCCTTTGAAAATAAAAAGCAAAAAGAAATCCTCAACGTAAAAAACAAACAAACAAAACAAAACATGGGGCGTTCTATGTTGCTAACGGGGTAACAATTCATAGGACCGATCATAATTCCTATGCACGCGCGTTTTCAAACCTAAGGGAAGGTTACGTGTGTTAATCATCCAACGGGAGTGGAAAGAACGGGTTCAATCTCTATGCCTCGCAGTGCAACTCCCGGACCCGAATCCAGTTATCGTAGCCAGTTTGCAAGTGATCTATCTCAATATTGCAAAAAGAAAGAAAAAATTACACAGGGATTTCAGCCGTTAGTTACATTCAATGATCCAATGGAATGCTTAACGTGATAGCCAGCAGCTTCGACATGCAGAACGTTCCGGAGCATCCGATCATTTTTTTTTCAAATCAGTATCATTAATTACAGGTAACGACCGAGACTGAAGCGGACTTGCAACCGCCAGAACGTAAAATAAACAGCGTTTCGTTTCGTCTATTCATTGGACGTTGACGCCTCGTATACATTAAAAAAGAAACGTATATATCCGTCACCGTCTGTCTCCGAGCGCGGCTTGGGTCAAATCACAGAGCAAACAAGCTCACCGCGTACACAAAAGAACGCTAATATAACATATCACTCCGTTCCAAGAATAACAACGTGAAAGAAAGAAAAAAAAATGGGTCCCATAAAGACAAGATGATATAGGCTAAAAAAAAAAGGCGGGCGAGTGCTGGGCAAAGTGCCTATTGTTGCTCACACCACATCGCCAAAATGCCATCACTTTTATTTCTATAAAGAAAGAAAAGTAATAATAAAAATAGAAATAAACAAACGTGTCTGAAAAAGACGAAAACAGCAATGCACTTGGCATGACGACAGTTTTAAAAAAAATGCTACTAAAATTTGTAAATTACATTTCTCTTTTAGAATTACTTTTCCCAAGCGCGTTTGGATATTTAACGATTGCGTATATAATTGGCAATAATCAGAGAAATAGAAACGGAACAAATCAAGGATTTTTTGAACAAAAAAGAAACGAGTTAAAACAAAACAAATGAAAACAACCCAACAATTGGTTATTTGTTTGCGCATCATTTTGTTTCGATTGTTCTCGGCATGTGGTTGTTGATCGAAGCGATTCGATCGTTAACGAGATCTTAGAAAAAAAAATCAATATCTAAAAAAAATGAAAATCTTTCACACCGATTATAGGCACCCCTCAATTAAGGACAAATTGGGTGCTGAAACCGATGTGTTGTTATAGCTTCACATACAAAAGGCGACATTTAAAAAAACAAAAAAAGATAAAAGGGGCATTGCCAATAAAAAACAAAACACAATCATCCATTTCCTGTAGTACATTTCGATTACTATCGCTTGTTTCCCTTCCGTATGGCATAATATAGCATCTCGCTTCTTTAATAATGAGAACCTATTATACGATAGAGGCACCCTAGTAGGTGGTATTTATAAATGAGGCGTGCGGATAAGAACGAAACAAACAAAAAAATGCTAGGGAAGGTTGACGCCAGAAGTTCCCATCATCACCCGTTTACACATTTCACGGGTCCCCTTTTTTTTCATTTTTTCCTCACTTTATTTTTTTACCACGGGTAAAAGTGGGTAACGCATCGTTGCCAGAGATTGTTGTCCCTTTTTTTCCTTTTCCCAACATTCGTTTACGACATCCTATTCGTTTCTTTCTAAGATATTCGACGGTTTGGCTCCTGCTAACATAGCCATCAGGCGCAATCATACAATAACCCGACTTGCATAATATAAAAAAGAAAATGAGAATGTATAAGAGGTAACAAAAAAAATAGGCAAAGAAAAAACGTCTTGGGTTTGTTTCAGTTTTTTCTTCTCCTGTTGTTTGACCCCGAGCTGCGCCTATCGGCATGACAAACCCTCATCAAACTGCCGCCGCTGCTAACACGCACGTCTTCTTGTATGTGTGTGTGTGTGTTAAGAAAAAGGATTCTTATACCGGTTCAAAGTCGTTCATTTCATCTAGCATATTCCTTGACCTTTCGAAATGTCAGTCGATTCGCCTGAATACGATCGAGCCACGCAAATGTTGACGTATACAAACGTTACTCACACAAAAACTAAAGCTATTCAAATTTTAAAAAATGAATTATTGTAGAGGTGGGCACCGGAAGTGATCGAAGTGTTTGAACGTTACATCACGGGAGCAATCCAGACTCTTTCGGGCGTATCGAAAATTATTCGTTTAACAGGGAATCCTATTATACAACTCGTCTGAGATAATCGTAGGGGAAAGGCAGGGCATGTCCCGAGTACCCAAGGCCATCAACATCCGGCCGTCTGATACAACCGCAATGTTAAATACGGAGGACGGGCACGCACCGTCTCACTGGAAAGTGGAAAAGACACACAAATAACGGACGAACAAGTACAAACAAGACAAACTCTATGGGGTCCGCAAAAAAAGGAGCTGATCGAGCCCAACTCCTCCTCTTTTTCCCTTCATAACGTAACAGGTAGAAAGTGAAGGACATCGTGTCACGATCACAACAAATAAACGCCTACCTGTTGCTACGTGAAATCTTGTTTCACATAGAGAAACGCATAGAGGTTAAGGCTATCGAAAGAAAGCCGCAATGTTTCACACAGTAGAACCAGCAAAGCAAAAACTAGAGAATAAGAAAGAAAAAAAGACAAGCAATCAGGGGTATCGAAAAATTACTCACGGCCGAAAAAACAACCAAGGTATATAGTCACGAAAGAGTTTTTTTTCTTCAGCGTAGCGTTCAGCGGGAAAATGGCCACCAAAAGTTAAGAAAAAAAAAAATACAGAGAGAGCTCATAAAATCAAGTTCGTGTTCCGTATGGATACACCTCGCATTCAATCGCTGAGAAAGACAAACGAGCGTGCAACAAAGATTGGGAGAGGGTAAACACAGTGCTAACTTTACCAAAGAAGTTGATCCGCAGCCCAAAGAAATTAAGCCAACAATTCATTTGATTTTTTTTTTAAGAACGACGTAGCAGCACGCGACACGACGGGCATATCAATAAGGAAGAGCTATAAATCGCAACGAAGTGAGGGGGGGGGGGAGACCCATCCTAAGACTATACATCCGCGCCCAGCAAGGTCATATAGCACGTCGAAAAGCCGGAACGCGGGCCGGAGTACCGTAGAATTTACAACGAAAGGTGCAGCTGCCGCAGTTCGAGCTGTAATTAAACAGGACCTACAGGGAATATTTCTTCCAAGTTCATCTTGTCTTTCCTTCGTAACAGTGACCGTGGATAGAAAAAAAAAGGGGGGAAGGGAAATGTTTCAGTTTCTATCCGGCCCGGTTGATATGCGCACGTTCCGCGCCCAAGAGTCCCGCATTGCCGAGCCCTATACCCTTCCAGCACCGATGCCCATTCGAATACGTAATCAGATGGTAAAGTCTTGAATGTCTAAAATCCGTACGACTTCCCTGAGCGTGATTATTGGTTTAAGAGTCTCTCATTGGGGGATTTGAAAAGGGGGGGGGGGGTACTATCTACCGGTATATAGTTTTATCTTTTGAAGTAGGTAAAATGCATCTCTTGCCGTCTGTTTGTACGACATTCAACCAGATGTTGACACAAATAATATTATGCTCATTCCTTTGCTCTTCTCTCTTAGATCCTTTATTTAAATTTACTTATTATTTAATGCAGAGAATAACGTCTTTCTTCTTCTTTTTCTGATAGATGCTCTAGAAGAGGAAGAAGAAAAAAAAAACAAGAGCAAATGTCTTAAGGATTTGTAACACTAGAGAAAGAGCATCAACTGATGCAAGGAAAAGAGGCGAGAGCAACGAGTGAAACGGTTGTGAGACAATGAGCGACGCTCTTCGTTCAAGAGGACAAATGACGAGAACAGACAGCAAGTCTGAAAATCTTGGTGGAAAATGTTAAGTTTCTAACACATTTAGACAGCGATGATGTTGCCCTCACAAATCTGTTAAATACTTTGTTCCAACATCCAATTAGGATTTTTAAAAAGTGTCACATCAACAGATTACCGACTCCGTGCGGATTTTGCAACAGAAAAGAAGGAAAAAAAATTGTTTGACTGTTTGGTTCCCTTAGTTTAATGCTCGACGGTTCCAAGATTTCTACAGAGGGCTGAATCAATAGAAGGCTATTTCCCCATTTTTTAAACGACCATCCATTGTTTCTCATTACACACACGCACGGCCGAGAAATTCACGCGATGGTACATTAAACGAACTCTTGAAAATACTCGACTTTGTCTCCGCCACGCAGCATATTGCATTTCCGCGTAATTGTTTTATTGAAATATGAGAATTTCCCTCGTACACATTTCTCCTGGATTTTTAATGTCCATGCCCACAAAGTCCAATAAACGATTTTTTATTCATTTTATTTTTCTCCCCACGAATTTTAACCGGATGGCCAATCTTTTCTCACCGTTTTCGATGGTTGTACGGATTTTTATTCTTTTATTTAAAGGGAGAGCGTCGTGCAGGCGCCATTTACATTGGTTGGCATCGCAAGGCAGCCATAACTAAAACCTCCAGAATGTTAAAAGAACAAGTCGACCGTATCGTTGAATAAATGGCTGTCGATAAACTTGATCCGATTTGCATAGCACGTACACGGCGCTCGAGACATTGACGATTGGCAAAAGATCTTGAGAAACACCATTTTAAAAGAGTTATGTAAAAAATAAAACACACAAAAAATCTAGTCGAGATTTAGTGAAGAAAAGTCTGGGACTGTATAACGTTGCCACTGGGACGGAAACAATCGATAACAGTCAAGATATATACGGGTTTTAAGTTGCGCTTGGATGACGAAAGCGACCGTCACCGGGCATTGCAAACAAGACTAACTGCATCGGACTTGGCCCGTAATGGAACTTAAAAAGGATTAAAGCAAAGGACGCAGGACGTCAGTTTCGTGATCTACGGTCGACTGCGTACCAACAATAGTAGCACATAAATCAAACAGGTTGCAAGCTGCGGGAAAAAAATCAGAAAGATTGGCATAAAGAATTTGTCAATTGAACAAGTGATTTTGGCCTCCAGTTAAAATTGAATGGTACAAAAAATCAGCATCGATTAAATCAATCCCCCCAAAAATTTCAAGAGTATAATAGCATTTACTTCCATGGAATAAGAAGAATTGAATCAGAATCAAATGGGCAAACTTGACCGAACGATCAGCAAAAATAATTTACTTCCGCCTAATCCTGACCATCATCATCATTTTCATCAAGTGTTGTTCGATCTCCTTGTGCTTCCCGTGTTTGGACCCTGACTTCCGGCGTCATTAGGACAATCGAAGCGATGATGGCTACTGCAATCGGAACTGATTGACGTGCAGAAGAAAAGCTTGACACACGCAGTCTCCACTTGAAAATATAAGCCCCACAATCAACGCAATGCGACTATTTTAAAGGATTTTAAACCATTCTTTTTTTAAAACCAAAATTGGTTTCTATTTTGGTTCGGGTTCGATCAAGTGCTGCATCAACGGTCCATGGTGAACGAGAAAAAACATTCACCATAAAAACGAAGTACAGAATTCAATTTAAAAATAAAGAAACAGTTTGACAAGTCATTTGGTAAATCCAAATAGATTCAGGAAATGCCAATAAGGTCAACTTGGCCAAAAACGCACTGCGTCGCAATTTTATTTGGATTGATCAAAGCCCAAACAGATTGAGATGTAATCAACGTCTACGGACGACTTTCAGTCGAAGCAAATTGCTCCGTTACTCACAAGTCACGTCGCACTTCGCACCGCCACGCCGCTGTGTCTAATAAAACTACCGGATTCTTAGACGAGGCGTTAACACGACAGCGTCAAAAGAAAAGAAATCAAACGACAAAAAAGGGCCCCATCACCTAAGGGTCTTTTTGGTTTTCTCCTTCAAACAAGCGAGAGACCTTTTCTTTCATCAATGCAAAGAAACGCCGCTCCGACAGGCCGCCTTGATTGTTACAGGTTTGCCTATACTGATGACTAAATTAATGGAGATATGAGGAAGGAAAAACGATTGCCAAAAAAAAAAAAATGAAAAAGAAGGAAATTGGAAAGGGGGAAAAGAGCTGAAGGCGCGAGAAAGCAAAGATGCGTGAAATGGCCTACCCATCAACCGGGCAAAACTTCCCATGGAATTGCTGATTGCGGACGTTCTTGCTATTGCATACGTTCAAGAATAGACAACAAAATTAATGGCCGGATTCAAAGACATTGTCGGAAAAAAAATGAGCATTTTTTTTTTGTCTTTTCCAATTGAACTGAACGTGGGAATATAATGACGCCATCGAATTTCAAGGTTCCTTCCGATTCAACGACTCCGGACGCCCCCTCCAGGGAAAGGGGGGGGGGGGGGGTTCTAGTTTACATAAACCAAAGTGTCTACGCTATTGTTTGATAACGTGATAACAAGTGGAAAACTAATGTCACAAGAATCAGGTGGCGATATGCCAATAAAAGAAAAAGGACCCCCAATGGCAATTTGTGTTCGTTTCCTTTTTTTTTTTTTTCGATGGCCGATTCCTTGCCGGAAGGTCTTCCCTTTTTTCTATTTAGACAAATCCGAAACGCTTGCCACCTGTGCAACGGGGCGGCAACGTGCAATGGCATCGTCACTGGACTGTGAATTGTTAGCTGTTGGAACGACAAGAAAATCTCGTTGCCAACCAGAAAAGAAAATCAACAAACAAATCAAATCAAATAAGAAAAAATTTACATAAAGAAAAAGGTAAAAGATATACGACAGTATACGTTTCCGCAGAAGCTTTTGCAATAAAAAAAAATAAACGAATTGTTTTTGGTTGGCTAAACGAACTGAAACCTACTCGAAGCTGCAAATTCTTTCATAGAGCGCGTCGGTATTAAAAATTTAAAATAACCGCGGAGAAACATCAGAAAAATAGAAACTCTGGAATTTAATAGTATGCGCAAAACGGAAATTTTTTGCGTGTGTGCGTTACGTGGCGGAATTTCGTAATCATCGTCATCAGCAAAGCGCAGTGGGCGGATAGAGTAAAAGCTCGAGCTAGCCCATCAAAAATAAAAGGAAAAGAATAGCGCCGGGTCGTCAAGTATTGCGAATATTAGTTGAAAGAGAAACCCAGCATCTGCTAGTTGCACAATGGAACACACGCAAAAAAGAAAAAGAGAGATAGACATTACGTTGTTAAAAAGAGTACCATCACATTTCTCCCCGGCTCGGCGGATGCCTGAAATTTACATTTGAATGTGAAAACGTGTGAGCTGTCTCTGCATAGCACCTGACGGGCCAAACTACATTAAATAAACAAAAGATTGTTTACGCTCTCCTTCGAATGATGACGACGCATAACAAAAAAGATCTCTAGAAAAATAGAGCGAGAGAAAAAAAAAGTGAAAATCAATAGACGTCTACTTTGTCCTGAAACGGAGTAAATATCATTACGTACCCACAACATTCCCCGTGTTTCATTTTTCATCTTGAGGGGGTTCCCTATTCTTTAAATCTCCTAAACGATCATTTCCAATCTTTTTCTTCTTACGGACGGGAGGCACGGATGGGGAGGGAGAGATCTTTAATTAAGTTTTTGGTCATTATGCCAAGCCTCCAGAATTCTTTTCTCCATAAATACGTATTGATAATGAGACAATGTAGGGCCCCAATCCCCCTCCTCCACCAGAGAAATGAGAGTTCCAATATATATATACGAGAAAGAGAGAGAGGGCTCGACATTTCATTATGAGGCTTACATTTCGTATTGCTCCACAATCATCGATTCTTTCTCATTGCAGCAGCCGGTGCAGAGAGAGAGAGTTATAGTCTTCCATCCTTTATTTATTTATTTATTTCAAATGTGACCGTGCTAACGATAAGAAGCCATCGGCTACGGCTCCTATTACACTCAACGCTAACCGGATTTCGACAATCGTTTGCCCGTTCGAGATTTGGCTTTTTCACCGGACAAAAACACGCCCATCCTTTTAGCTCACGTCGTGTACTCCAGTCAAAAAGAAAGGGACATAAAAATTTGTTTTAAAATCTCCCGACTGATTTATGATTTCCTAGTTTTTAACAAGTTTTTTTTGTTTCAACTGCGATGCAACACACTTCAAACTTCTCTTGGCGTCAATCTGTTATCTGCCCGTTTTTGCGTACCACTTTGGCGATAAATCCAAAGCAATTTCAACTCACGCAATGGCGGCCGGCAGGTGTTATGACGTTACGGTAATGACCTATGACGAACGACGATGATAATGGGCCCGATGATGAATGATGCCGCTGTTTACCATCTTTTCAATACATCCCTCGCAGCCCTTACAAGTTCACAGCCGTTTACCAAACGTGAAAAACGAAAGCAATCGGTCCAGTCGCCCAAAGCCATCGCTTTCGTTCGTTTACGTCAAACAGATTTTTCTTTTTCTTTTAAAGCTCAACGTTTGACTGTCATGATTTATATTTTACAACGCGAACCCCACCGTGCTGCAACAGCAATAAATCTTTAGACACTCTCAGGCTATAGCAAAAAAAAAAAAAGCGAAGCAGTTGCTATGACAACAAGGGGGAGCCCCCTTGCGTAGATGTGCCCGACCGTATATGATTTTGTCATTGTCACGAGCTGGAAATGCATGCGGTTTGACAATCGTGCTGATCCAGCCAACAGTTTGACGGCAAAAATCGTTTCTTTTCAGTGAAAAACGCAATCAGTTTGGGATCCGAGAACAATCGCAAATAACGTCATTGTAATAATGGAGAAAAAAATAGAGAGAAAAGCAGCGCTTTTTGGAGGCAGCCCAGCAGAATAAATACGACGAGTCAACACATAAAATGTAGGCTAGTATAGTCAGCAATAGTTGCACCAAATCCCAAAAGAAAGGAGGGTAGCAAGACAAAGAGCCCGTTTCTAATGAGCAGACCAATTAGTGAGAATCAGCCTCTCAATCCTCCCCGGTAGTACGACACACACACGGACGTAATAATCCTTAAGCTGTTAAATGTACCGCGCATGAAAGAACGTCTGCCCGGTATGAAAATTCCCTTTGGTGATTATCTGTAGCGGATGTCGGCCCCAATGTCTGTGTGTGTTAGCCAACAAAGTGCGGCTTAGTAGATTCAGACGGTGTATATAACAGACCGCGTTATCGACTACTAGTTTCTATATACGGACTCGCGAGTAGATGTGTATACAGTCACTTTTGAAAAGCCGACCTGGAACGCACACACTGCTGTGGACGACCATTGGACAACAAGTTGACGTCATTTGCGGTCAGCGACAAGTTCTTTCTCTCACAACTTTTTTAAAACTGCGATAGCAAACCCGAAAAAAAAAAGGGAAACGTCCGTAATTCATTTAGGCGGGCGGAAGAGCGCGGCCGACCGGAAAACGGCAGATGTACTGGTAAAAATACATTCAATTCACACACTGGTCGCACGTCATTAATATACGATATTATTCATACTCTCTTTACCGAGTTCCTTTTTCCTTTCTTCAATTAAAAGCGTTCGTCTAGCAGAGGATTCCCCGCCTTACCACCCACTTTGAATGGTAAACTTGGTTAAGAAACAAGAAGGCTAGCCGGTCGGTCGTTTACCTTTCCAAACAAAACACGAAAGTGAAAAAGGGGATTTTAAAAAATAGAAACATGAGATAAAAATAACAAGGCAAAAAGGTGAGAAAAAAACAATAGTTGAAAAAAAAAAAGAAACCAGAAAAGGCGGCCGACAATAAAGAAAAACAGGGAGATAATTATAGCCATGGTATACCGCGCATCTGTTGCTACGTCTAAATACTCTATTCTCCTGCTTATTCATTTTTACTACTTCTTCGAATTTCCAGAGATGGCCAACGGAGTTGCCCGACTCGAGACGCTGTTGTTATTACGGCCCACACAAAACGATAGGTACATGAGCGACGTCTCTTTCTATCATCGCTGCACTATTTTCAAGAAATTAAGGTTTTTAAAAAGGGCGTCATGTAGGAAAAAAAAATGATTGATTTCGCCATTCAAACATCAAGAAAACGAATACATGTATGTAATAACATGTTAATGCCAAGTAATAAGAGGACGAAGAAAAGAGTCCGGATGCTAGCGCACGTAATTGCATTGATCGAAAAAAAAAGGACATACGTGCTACGTCGGTCCGTATGATTTTTTCTTCCTTTGATGTACAAATACAAAATAAAAAAAAAAATGTAACACTTTTTGGGGACGAGACGGGGTATATGTGGAATGAAAACGATTTGTTCTCCATCGTTGAGTTTCTATACCGAGCCGGCCATCAAGCGAACGAGACAAGGAAATAGCCGAGAAAGTAGCAACATCTGCAACGTAGCGCAACATAAAAACACCTAAAAATAGTAAGGAGCCTTGCCAAACGAACTGTACCGAGAATGAAACGTTTGTCAAAAAAAAAAAAAAAAATAGGCACGTATTTTCTAACGTGAATTTCATCACGAAAAAAATAAGACGCGGTCAGCCCCTTAACTAAACCGAAAACTTTCTCATTTGGCGGTCAAAACGGGTGTAGTGAAAACGGGTGAGAGAAGCTCCCGTGGCTAAACCTCTTCACGTCCGCAAGATCGGATTAACTTCCCATGTTTTTCTTCCTCCTATTTTTTCAACACGCATTTGCTTTTTCACTTGACGATGGAAGAAGAAAAGAAGAGGGACTGACAGTAGGGAACAAAGAGCTATGGTGACTCGTGACTCGGGAGAAGATTGGGCGGGCGTGAATTCTTATCTCATCTAAGTCTCGGTAATTCTCAGTTGCACGGGCGTTTCATTGAATTATACGTGGAACATATGGTGAGTCGTGCGTAAGGGTCATACACACACACAGGGTTTTGTGTGTGTGTGGTGGTAGCCTTTCGATCGGATGGGACGATAGCGAAAAAAAGTAATGACATTGCAATACATGTAGATCACGCCATGTGTTGGCATTTGGCGGAGATGCTACGCCTTCCCCAAAAAATTCTAAACAAAAACTCGACAGTCTCTTCTTTCGCTCCTCTGAATAAAAGAAAAAAACAAATGAAAAGCGACGTGAAATGTTTTCTTTTCAAAATGCCTGAATTCGTTTTTAAAAAAGAAGAAAATTTGAAGTAAGATTTCAGAGGAAAACGCACCGAGCGTGTGATAATAACACGTCAGCCAACGCGTTATTACATAGAAAAGAGGCAAACATCATAATAACTAAGAAGAATATCGCAATAGTCCGCTACCCTCCTCCCCCCATTATTCTGTACATCCGAATGACTACTATTCATAGCCACGCACATTGCGACATGATCTAGAGTGATAAGAGAAATTCCAGACTCGTTTGCCCCGCTCACACGCATCCCCCAAACACACGATGATCCGCAGTTGTAATGGAATTCAAGACAAACGATGACACGACATTTCATTTCAATCAGACCAAGATAATTTTTTCCCCCATTCCAAAATAAATAAGTTTAAATAAAAAAACGGAGGGTAGACACTTACTTGCAGTAGAATAATCTTCCTTCTTGCGTCATGTGCGCCGTCCATCCGCATTTGAGTCGGTTCTTGAACGGTTCCGTTTGCTCAGGCGGATGCGTCGCGACGTCGGCTTTGGCGTCGATGTCGTTCTCCGGTTTAGCGGCAACGCTGGCTGCAACATTTACACTCACCGTCGGTGGAGTTTCCTGAGTGTCGGTCGCTTCTTCCTTGACGGCCGCGTCCTTCACATCCGCGTCGGCCGCCTCTTTCTCCGCCGTCGTCGGCGCATCTTCCGTTGCCGGGCCGGCCCCGATTTGGCCGTACCACGGATTTAGAAACATGGACGATGGAGCTGCAGTTTCCCTTCCGGACACGAATTACTTAGCAGTGCAAGCAGCTTCGAGACGATGGCTCCCGTCTACAGCTGAATAATAACAAAACAAACGGAAACAATTAGTCATTTTTGCATGGCGCTTTTCGTCAGTTGTGACCACCGTCAGGTGGCAAAGATGGACAGACGCACGAACAATAGAAAGGAGGCATGCATTCGTCGAACGCAGCCGTTACAACACAACAAAAAATTGGGCAAAAACCAAGTGCGTGGCGATTGTTCCCCACAACCGGAACTCTTTGACGTGAAATACATCATTTGCCTTTTTTTTTTGTTCCTAACTTCCTTTTTTTTGCTTTCTTCAACCACGGACTGTTTTTTTGAGTGAAGAAGACGAGGTTTTTCTCTTGGCTTGGATGAACGGGGAGCCCCCCGCCGCTGTGAGCTGGCAGATGGCCGCTCAATTCATGCGAACAAGGATCGTCTCTTTTGCTCTTTCCATCCGAAAGCGGACAGACACGACCCGGCAAACGCCCAAAATTGATGACGCACACGACACAATGAGACATAAGGTCTGTAAAAGATGAAGATGCGACACGGAAATGATGACGGAGAATATACAGAAGAAAGGGCGAGAAAAATAAATAAGATCACGTCTTCATCTTGTGAAATCAAGTATTTCACACAGAAGGGCGATCAATTCTCCATAACGGAGAGTTACTACTATCTTAATGTTTTCGCTGATGTAATCAAAGGGGGAAATAAAAGCATATCAATTTGCCAAAAAGAAAAAACAAATGAAATAAATGAAAAATACAAGCCCGATTGATCTTTCATTTATTGCCCCAGTTGCCGAGCATTCCATTCCTCGTTGCGCAATCGATGAGATCTTAAAAACAAGACATCTATCGCACCCCAACAAATTACCGACTCGATCGCTAAAAGAAATAAACGCTATAGAAATGCCTCGTTCCTTTCTTTTTATTGATATGCTTTTATTTCTAATCTCTCTGTTTGCGTGTAATTTATATATACATGCACACTATGTCTTCTCCGGCCTTCATCATCATCTCCATCATCTTACCCCAACCTTATTGGTTTCTCTTTCTATCGCTTATTGTGATGTCATTCGTTTCTGTGCACCCTTCGACCCCCTTGCGAAGAAAGCAAGCTCGTTTGCTGATGATTGATGATTAAAACATTCCAATCATCCCTCTACCATCCCAAAAAGAAGTAGGGATCCATTTCAACAGACACGCCTGATGGGGGTGGTAGCAGCTGGTTTCTCGAGGAATAACAAGCTACTTCTGATAACGAAAAAAAGTGCTGCAATAGAAAAAAAAATGAGGAAGTAAGAAAAAAAGAAAAGGATTGTGAAATATTCAAATGAGACGGGGGAAAAAACGCTTCGTTTCCACATGCTCCCGTTTGCGATTTCCATTTCTATATTATTTTTTCTCCCTTTTTATTTATTCGATCAAGAAACGAAATTGAAGTTTCCGCTCATAGTTCTACTATACGTAATTTTTCTTTCTTTTTTTTTTCATTTCAAATAAAGAAAGAGGAGAAGCTAGGCGTCAGCCAACGTCGCCGCAATATCAATCCGATTAAACCCCCTGAATAGAATCCAGCGAAGCATCACAATTCCTAGTGACGGGTTGTCGTTTTTCCTCGATTTTTCGTCAAACAAATGATTGAATGATTGACTGAATCTAACCAGAAAATGTTTGTACTCTTATACCGCCATTTGCAGGTGATAAAAACAAAATAAATAACACGATATCGGTTTACCGTCGAGCCCTTCTATCACACTTGTCAGACCGCCATCTCAATTTTCTATTATTTACGGCACATCAAGACACAAACACCCGAAATTTCTATCCATCCGTCGATTCCGGCGAACGGCAACGCTTCTGATGCTTCATTGCTTTATTCATCCCAACGCAAATGCACATTTTTTTAAAGCGGACAAACATTTAACAACAAGCCTAGGACGTTGCGTCCACTATTGAGCGTGAAAAACAAACTGAACGCGCGTAAAAATAACGTTCAGCAATATCTTGTAAGGCCTCACGCTCCCCTTTAGTCTTTCGTGATGGCCGTGTGTCGACGTGAACCACTCAATCCCTAGCACACCCGCCTAAACAAAATAAGTTTGTTGTCTTGCAACTTCTGCCAGTCGATTTCTTTCGAGGGCTCTTTATTTAAAGGTCAAGGGAAAAAAAGGGGTGTATGCGCGTTGTCTTTCTCTTCGGGATCTCTTTCAGTCAAACACTCACGCACTTGTACACGTTCCTCTTTAAATAAAAAAAAAAGAATAATTCTATGGCCCTTTCTCGACTGACGGCTGCTGTCTGATATAGCGTCTTTTCAAATACAGTCGATAAAATTCAGAATCTAAGCCCTCATATTTTGTATTTAGCCGGAAGCTTTTCCTAACACATACAGAGAAATGAGATAGAGAGTGATTATACAGTATAATAGTATACTATATATATTCCTGTGTGTACATATGGTACATATGCCTGTTTGAGGAATAGGATGGAGGGGGGAGACTCACGAACAGATCCACTTTTGAAATTGAAAAAGCCGGCGGCTGAATGAACGCCATCGTTCCTCTATTTCTTTCTGTTCCCACCACAGGTGGACGATGGATGCATGAACAACACCTGATGGTACGAACACATACACACAGAAAAAAAGCTCGTCACGCTTAAAATTTTTGACCGAAAAGATAAGAAAAAAAAGGGGAGACGTTCTCTCTTCGCTCAATTCGACTTGAAAAGAACGTTGCTGGAATCGCCAGCCGTGGCTGATATTTCCAGGCTATTCGACCATAGACCACGTCGACCAAAAGAGAAAAGAAACACCCCCTAAAGGTCTACGTTATTCCTCTCTTTTCTCTCTTGTGTGTGTGTGTGTGTAAACCAACACGAAAAGAACCGGAATATAAAAGAAAAAGGGTAAGCATCAAAACGGATGACGAAGCTTCGTCCTTGACGACACACACACGCGTTCAACATGACAGCACGCAGCTAGAAAAAATGCTTTAAGATTTGCTGTGATCTTAATGTAACAACTAGCCGGGCATTGTTTTCGTTCGATGGGTCTATCCCTACCGACGCCGAGAGTCAAGTCGAGAAATCCAACGAGTGAGGTACGAACGGGAGCTGCGAAATCGTCCAAGCGAAAACCCGGTACACACACACACAAAATATTATTTGTTTGAATGTTAAGCCTTTGGCCGCACACTAAGCGCTTTACACAACAGGCACTCGACAAGGGGGAAACCGGATAAACAAATGTCGCCCTCGACACTGCTCCTCCGCATAGATGGCGGAATGTTATATGATAAGAGCTAGCGGCCCTAAACAGCGACGTGCTATACACAATTCAAGAAGGCATGCGCCGCACCTACGTGCCGATGCGCGTTTGCCCACCCCGTTTGTCCCCAGACGTATTATATATATATAGGCCTATTTTAGTTTCGTTCTAGAAGTCCCGCAAAAACAGGGTGGAAAAATACGCAAGAAAAGAAGGCGGATAAAGGTTTTGTTATTCCCGGATGATTCGCGTTTCGTCCCAACAGAGTAAAACTAAAGATTTTTCAACACCAAAAAGCACTGGGGTGCACAAAAGAAGACAGGCCGAAACGGAAACCGATGACGTGGCAGCAGGTGTCGCATTTGCATGTTATTTTACTGTAAAAAAAAAACGCAGTGGAG
Source organism: Daphnia sinensis (assembly GCA_013167095.2). Lineage (NCBI taxonomy): Eukaryota > Metazoa > Arthropoda > Branchiopoda > Diplostraca > Daphniidae > Daphnia > Daphnia sinensis. The sequence continues at coordinate 9,633,929 of CM023190.1, forward strand.
ATCAAAACAATGCTATTGCGTTTGCTTTAATCTTCATTTCGAACAACAACACCGTCGCTAACAGCAGTGATGACGATGATGACATTCCAAACACGCGTGTTGACGTCGCCGCTTTTTTTCTCATTGCATTAAAAAAAATTCTTCAGAAATCAGTTAAAGGAAATCTATCACAGACGCACAAAAGGCGTACACTAATCACGCGTTCTGTCACGATTTTTATGAATACGCTCAACGTACTATGTGCTACACAAAAAGAGATACGAATATAAAAAGGCTTTGAACGATCAAAAGGCTAACAGCTGTGCAGCGCGGCTCTTATCAAATTTGGCCGCGGCAGACTGGCAATGAGCCGGCCTTTCTCTCATTCGGCCGGCCCCAAAATGTTGGCTAAGACATTAAACGGGGCAAATCAAGAGACACACGTACCGTCAATGTAAAGCTTTTTCTGATGACCTGCCTCATTCAATGCTTTCTCATTTCTTTCTTTTCTTGTTGAAATATTTTAAGCGATCGATAGACTTTGAAACATTACGATAGAAGTATCGTCTATGGTAACACCGTCGAGATTGCGAGTGGAAGCTGTTGGATAACTGCCGTCTAAGGGGGAACGATGATACAGCGTACCTAAAAACTTTAATGCCAATCCAATTTTTCTTCTAAAAAATATATCTTTATAAGCACTTTCGCTGGAATTTGGTGTGAAGGGTGAGCGTTCACGGAGAGGCTTGCTGTCTAAGTTGGATAGGATTTTCGTGAGCATTTTTTTACACCTCTCGCATGACAATAATTTGCGTACTCTACACACTTTAAAGTTGAGACTAGATGGAAGGGTATTTGGAAAGCCAACAGAAAAAGCCTAGCGAAGGGAAGACACGTATCGGCTTTAAGTGCAAGTTGGCTGCACTTTTGAAACGACAATTTTCTTCGCCGATTTTCTCGCTTAAAGATGTAATTGACACGAACTTGTTGTCTCAAGCTCTTTCGAAGATCTTAAGAGAAATGAAAAACATCAAACTTAAAAAGGGCAGGGATAATGCTTGCAAATACGTTGATCCTTGCTCAAAAATAAGAGTTCAACTGGTATTTTTGATATTTAAAACGTCCCATCACCAAATAATTCACTCTAATTTCAGAGGATTCGTACGGGAAAATAGTTTGACATTCACGACTTGCAACGAGCAAATAAAACGCTGACGAATAACAAAAATGTCAAAGAGGAAAAACGAATCTGCACAAACAAACTGAATCACTGCTAGTTAAATGCATTACACCAGCACAGTTTGAAAAAAGCAAAAAAAACCAACTTTAGAAAAAATAAAGTCACCCTTCTATTTTCATTTCCCTTTCCACACACACTGAAAAGAATAAGAACTTGATTTCCGTCGTTTCGGACGTTACAATAGGACGATTGAACGCAGGAAGGAAAACCGCCATCATCGTTTTCGCCGCGCAATCGAATTAGAAAACACGCAACGCATAACAATAGATTATTCTTCCAATCTATACATGTTCAACTGCATCGGTTTACGCAGTTCCAACTGATGGCGGATCTTACATACATCAATGTCCCCTTTCTGAAAAAAAAAAAAAACATAACACTAAATATCAATCCATCCAAAATCTCATAGAACCCAAAGTTCACTCCAATTGTTGTTGGGGCAAATCGTCGAATTGATGCCAGAGACTCGCTACAATCATCAAAGAGAGATTGCCACGATAAAATAAGGGGAAACTATTCGATCCTCCTCCCCCTTGACGTATTTATACATGCTCGCTGTCGTCAACGTGCAGGCACTTGGGCACGCGATCGCAAGTCTATTAAGCGTCCGATTCGTCTGCGTTATGTCTACCGTTTGGCTATCGATCGTTTTCGAAACTGTACGTATATATACAAGGGAGTTAGAATAACGAGCTCGTGAGGTCCCGAAGAACGTACCAATCAGCCCAGAAAGGAAACGCGCAGAAAGACGGCCATGTCTCTCGTAGTCGAAGAAATAAAGAAAAAAACGAACGGGTTTTTCATTGCGGCTCGTCACGACACATCGCCGAGCAAAACTCGATATAGAAATAACGATACGAAAAAAAAGAAACGTAGCCACGAAGGAATCTTACGATGCAGACCCAAAAAGAACAACATTTATAGAGTGTTATTGAATGTAGTTGTTCTGCCCCGCAACTGGAACAATAAAATCTCTGGCTAGAAACGTTCAAAAGTACAATCAAATTGAAGCTTCGCTTTTGGACGAGTCCAGTTGGAAGCGGTTGCAAAAAGGCGCACACGAGCAAAACAGTTGAAGCGACATTATTTCGGGGTTTGACGCCAGAGTGAACACTACACGCGCGTTTGCACGGCAGCGCAAAAAGGGCCAGCAGCCGTGTGAGAGATTGCGCCTGATGACGACAACAATAATACAACAGAGCATCAGGTTGAGGCCGGCGACGGGCAACAGCCGCGCTGCAACTGTGCACTGTCAACTGTTCCAGACGGCTATTTTCTCATCGTTTAAAGGGGTGGACGCATAGAGTACGTAACAGCAGGTCCGTAAAAAAAAAAAAAAATAGAAAATGGACCCCGATAGGACTACGCACTAAAAAACAAGGGGGGGGGGATGCTCAGTAAAATGTGTTCTCTTTAAGTTGCAGAAACAACCGACAGGGAAATAAAATGCAGGTTTTAATAGTCAGTGTTTCATAAAAGCTGCACGCATTCATCGCGCCATCAAACCATCAGACAGTTAAAAAAATAAAAAAGAAAATGCAAAGTAAACTTTAGAACAAGAAACTCCTTCCCCTTTAATGCCCACATTTCAAATCGAAAGCAGATCGCAGATTTCAGAAACGATGGACGTTGATGAAAGCTGAAGATTTTTCTTAATTGTCTTTAGTTTCAAAATGGTACAATTTCGTAATTTGGAAGAGGCAGAGCTTTTTTGACGTTGACGTGTCGTACGGTATGGGCCCGACATTCGAGCACAACATATGTCATTTCCGGCAATGAAAAAAAAAACGGACTGTGTTTTGCTTGATAAAACGGGTCGGAGAGGCGAAGCGATGAGACAAAGAAACGGATAAAACGGGAATATTTCATTCCATTCCACATCAAAAACTGCGCAACAAAACGCGAAGGCCCGTTGTTTTTCCTTTTGAAAACATTGCCTTGTTATTATCAACGTCCCCAGCTTTCAAGATCTTTCATTTTCATTCCTTAAAAAAGAACAAAATTAACGTACGACTGAACTAAATGTCAGCAGACATGATTGTAACGAGAAAACAGGGACACTGGAATGCCAATGTCATTCTGTTTGTAACAACCCCCCAAGACGGCAGTAACATTTCGTGAATCATTATGTCATGTCAAAATATCTTTTTGTTTGAACATCTTTGCTCATCTCGGACGTTCGCGACAATAGAGACGATGCGATGTAATCGTGAAACATAAAATAACGTCCTGATTCAATGTCCCTTTTTCTCTTCCACACACGAGCTACTCGTTTTAAGTTAAACTGTTAAAATGAGAATTTGTAAGATGGGGAAAGAACCGTTTGTGATAAACGGCTCGTCCGGCTGTCATTTCCAAAAAACCCGAATCCTAAAGCTATTCCGTTTCTTTTTTATTTGCCTTGGTCGTGGCCAACCTGATCCGATTGACGCTTTAACTTGACGCGTATAACGGCATGACGTCAATACTGTGTGCCTATAGAGAAAAACCGTTTTACACGCAAGATATCGAGCAGTTGTGTAGTAGAGAACCGGATGGCTGACATTCTCCGGCGTTGTCCCTCCAGTCATCCGAATAAAAAAAATAAGAGGATTGAGGCCTGGCAAAAAAATAAATGAAGACCCAACCCCCGGACGTTGTGCGAGTTGACAGCTCGTAGATGACATTTTCTCTGGCGTTAACAATAGGCAAAGAAATAAAATCAAATAACATAAACCTGTCCCCACACACAAAAAGACCTATCATTTTCTACCGAGCGCTGCTTACACACATCATCGTTTACGTGCCAAAAACATTCATCAAACGACGCAAATATCATCTACTTATTTCCGGCTTATTCTTTATTCTTATTTATTTGCTACCATTTTTCTAACATATTTTTTTCTAAGCTTTAGACGATCGATGGTCGCATTCAGTTTTAAAAAAGAGGTGATTACTTCGCTACACGAGGCATACAATTCTAAACTCCTCCAGGTTGGCTATCAACTGTGCGTTAGAACGGGACACCGCAGGTACTTTGCAATGTGTACACACAACAGTCGTTTTCAGCGAAATAAATATTCACGTGCGACAAGTGAAGCGTCGGGCCAAAGAGACAGTCGGATGCATGTATAGGTTATTTATTTGTGTGTTGATCGTTCTTCAGCACGTGATGCGGAAATTGATAGGTACTGTGCTAGGGTTGGATCTAAACAAATACGATTGTCGTGTAGACAACGAAGATATACAAAAACAGGGATCGCCGTTGGAGGTCAAAGTGGAGCGCACAATAAAGAAAAAGACCACAAAAGAAAAACGTTGTCAAATATTGAAATAGACCGAGTACCATAACAATCGTTGGCAACGTTTCAAGTGAAAAAAAAGGCCAAACAAAAGAATACGTAAGAAATCCATGTCAAACATTGGGCGAACAATGTTATGTATACATAGAGATATGGTCTGGCGATTCCGTCACTATAGCAAATCTATTTGGCCCGTCTACAGCACACGGCCCAAAACAACACGCGAGCTCCCCATTTTTTTCTTTCATAACGATTGAAACGACATAAAAAGAAAAAACGCTGGGTGCTGATTTGATGGTCTTTTTTGCCAGATATCATCGACCATCCCGCAAATCGATAAAGTCTACATCGAACGGGTATATCGAGCGGAAGACGCAAGTTAAAAAAGATGGAAACGTTTCAACTAATGTTCATCGGATATAGACAGTAAAACCCGTTGAAGAGCGAAGACACAATCAGGGAAAAAAAGAGAATCCCAAACATCAAAGTCCGCCATCCCACTTCTCGTTTTCTCCCCTCCGCGTGATTTCGTGATTGCGAGACGAACTCTACACGCTGGAAAAAATGCGATAGTCTAACGCCTCGATCATTGATGATGATCTGCTCTGAAGCCACGCACGTGAGCAACCAGTCGGCCATCACAACAACAAATAAAAAGGGAGTTGGATCGCACAGTTGATTTTCAAAATGCCACATCGAAAACGTCAAAAGTAATTGAAGCCACCGTGCCAATATAACCCCCGAAAGATGGGGCTGCTCGAGATTCTTGTTGGGCCTTACAAGCGGGACATATACGTGAAAAAAGTTTTTTCATCTCGACTTCCGTAAAACGCCACAGAGAATCTCGTCCTTGTCTATTTCTAGTGACCCAAGAGTTACCCAAGTTTCCGACCTACATCCGTTTATTATACAAGCAATAGCGAGAGAGGAGGCAGCTGTTTCTGATGGCGAAGCGTCTCTCGTACAGAAGAGCCGCCACGTAGGACAGTATTGATTACATTCACCCATTTCCTTCACCGTCATCCTATCGAGTTGCCCCATATGTGTGTGTCTGTGTGCTTCTGAATCCAAGTTTTATCCTCCCGCGGGGGGGAGTTCACGCACAGAATATATACATTTTCTTTTTTAAAATGGGAAACAAAAGAAGTTCGCTACCTTGGGAAAACAGAATATCAAGTTGCCTATGTGTGTATATAAAACAAAAAACGAGGCCTAAAATCTCATAGTTCAATTATAGCCATTTTTTGCTTTCATTGGCAAAGAGAAAAATAAAAATCGCAGCTGATTGGATTAAAAACTCCGTGTGGCTGAAAATAGTGTTTAATAAAGTTTCGTCGAATGGCTTGCCGCGCGTGTTTCAGATTCAAATTCGAATTCACTTTCACCCTCATCTGCGAGCAAACAAGTTGGAGAGTTCCTTATATGACATCTCAACGATCCCACCCCCTCCGTCCACAGCGATATTGGTAGAATTGCACGGATGTATATAAGATTCGTCGTGTAATATATACAGGAGTAATAGCAAAATGTCAAGACTCTCTAGCGGTATCGTGCGCAGTCAAACGACGCCCACCACCGCGTCCGTCCTTTATGGAAACGATCATTTCTATCAAATTCAAAAAGGCGAAAAATAGATTGATAAAAAAACAGATGAAATAGAAAAGAATCTGTAACACAAGAGGGATTACTACTGAAACCCCAACAGGAGCACAAAGAAAGGGAGAGAGATTTTAAGTTTGTGCAAATTGCTTTCCGCATTATTCGTTTCGATTTATATCCTCGAACGCTTACGATGTTTCAATAGAACTGCACTAAACAAGAGCGCGCAGAGTATTTACCTGCACGATGACAACGATCAAGTGCAGCCTGAAAAGAGGAGGCGTAATCACCAGAGGCAAGTGTGTACAACATTCAAAGCTTTTTTGAGAAGGATCAGAAAAAGAGGATCTATTGCTTTTGTATCTATACTTTTCTGTCTCCTTCAAAAAGAGAGAGAGACAACAAGATCGATAGTCTACTAAAAATGATATCTAAAAACGATGCAGGAAAACAAAGGCGGCCAGAGACAAAAATCAAAAAAGTTTTCGTCACTGTATTTTTCAAAACAGTTAAGCGGGCAATCCTATCCGTGGGATTTGAGCAACCTGCTACGATGCGAGACAGTTTGAACGGAACGGCTTTTGCCATGGCCGATAGTAGAATAAATGGACTCGCTCGCGGGCGTGGTTGAACAAAAAAATGCTCATATTGCAACGCCGATAGGACAGAGATGGATATATTGAGGATGGCTCACACAATCCAGAGTGGGATGCTTTCCCTATGTAGATACCCCCCCCCCCCGATAAGAGTGGCAAGTATTGCGGAGAGAGGGATAAAAAAAAATGAGGCAGTTAGCTATTTCATTGTATCTTTAAAAAGAGACGATCGATCTCTTGAAAAACCTTAAAAATCTCTTCACAATTTTCGCTCTTTTCAGTTAAGATGGTCTTTTGTCTCCTAGACATCGTATATGCACTCGACATGCCAGATTCTTATTCCGAGTTTCAATACGCCAGACAATTGCAAAGTTTGCAAATGCTGTTCGGAAAAAAAAGGGAGTTGATGAATTAACGCGATTCAATGGGGATACATTTAAATTTTCTATTCTCTTCGAGCACTTGGGAAACAGATGGTAGGGCAAACTTCGTGCCTAGTTAACGATTAGATATCTAGAACACAGACTGTCACCCCAATTCCGGCAACGCCTCTCCTTGATTGGCCGTAGCCCTTCCATAACTACGTGAATGTTATGAAAAGAAGCCAATCTATTTGGACTGATGAATAAAAAAAAAACTTCAATTCGAGTACTACATCTATTTCTGGCCTGTTTTTCTAGTTTGATTTACCAGCAGACATCCATAATGCATGAATGATTGGTACTGCACGACCTACCAGGCTCGAAAAAAAAGGACCAAATGAATAAATCAATAAAAAAAAGAATCCTATTGAACGAACGAGGAGCGTATGAAGGAAGTATCGGAAATCTTGCCCAGCCGGTAAACAGAGAAAAAGAAAGCGGAGACGGTCGCCTTGGGAACTCTTTGTGGCGCATCGGTTTTGATTGGTTCTCGAACTGTTTAATTGGTTTTGCCACGAGTTCAACGGCATCGCAAAAAAAAAAATACTTCACGGTCGATTGAACGGAGGTACGTGGTGGGGCGGATGAGCGGTCGGGCGGAGCAGAGAGTTGGATAGGGAAAGAGAAAAAAAAAAGCTATTAAAATGATACGATAAATAACTGGCAATTACCGAGCGAAAAATAAAAAAGCATTTGGATTTTTCTTTTTTTTATTTCATTCCACCTGATCGTAATTAACTCTACCACTCCCAACGCCCCTCCATCTTCTCTCGCTAAAATTTAAAAATATTACGCAGGGAAAACTGCACGAAGAATTTCTTTTTAAAAAAGGACGATTTTTCGGGGTGACAAGGACACGACGGCGACGATGTCGAGATAATTAATAGTCAGTCGTTATTCATCTGTCTTTAGAAAATTCAAAAAAAAGAAGCGCTAAAATAACAGCAGGCAAATAGACAAGAAGCTGCGCCGAGACAGCCAAGAAGTCGACATATGCGCTAAAGAAGTTAAACAGATATCTTCCAGCCCGTCGGCGAGGATTTCTCCATTCATCAAACAACAACAACAACAACAACAACAAAAAGAACAAAAAGGAAAAGTCCCCATAATCACACCTGCCATACGAAATCAAAAGCTGGTCACCAACACGCGTGTGACTCTCTCTATTTCCTTATATAGTTACGAGGATTTCTTTGCCCACCCGTCCTCCTCCTTTTGTGTGTTGGCTTTGCACGTACACGCGGCCGAGAATGTCGGATTGATTGCGGAACATGGAGTCGTGCGGTGCAAAACTAGTCGAGCGCGTCGCAAAGTCTTCAAATACCTTAAACTCGTATATAGCGTCGATGCAAAGTCATTGAAGTAACGACGTACGTTACACACATAAGCGGGGAACTAGCTCCCCGCTTGACTGCTGATGAGCGCTACCCTTGTACACACGACTCCCTATCCTGGAAGAAAAAAAAAAGCACCCAGGCTCAGAGGTTTCCAGGAGATGGAGGCAGTAAAAAGAATTTTTCCACAATACAAATTCTGATAGTGGGAAACTTAAAAGTTACGCTTTAGAAAGGTGTTTTTTTTCTTTCTCGTGCGATGTTTAAACATGTATCCAGTTCTAACGAGCGCGTGTATCCAAGTGAGAAACAAAGTGAAATAGGAAAAAGCTCTTTCAAAATGACTCATCATCAAAATGCGGAATAAAAACAAAGATCGTCAATTGGTTGTTAGGCGTTCACGTAGCTTACCATCGTTTAATAGGGAAAGGATGGATTTTAAAAAAGGGATTAAATTTTTTTGCTAAAAAAAATATTCAAGTTATCAAAGGAGCGCAAAGTTAAATCATCGCTTTGGTAAACAAAGTTAGGAAAAAAGGTGTTTAAAAAAAAAGGGATAAAAATGTATCCCCCAGTTTCGCTTTCATTAAGCACAGAGCTCCGATTCAATCTGTAGTCTATGGATGCGATCCATTTTTTTTTTCAAAGGCAATGCACCAGACAATGTCTGCTCATCAGTAAACAAGCAGAAAGCTGACAATTTGGCCATCATCAAGTGAAATGCAATTGCTGGCTGAGAGGGGAAGAACGAGACTGACATCGGAAACATGTCAATCGATAAAATAATGAACTACATAAGCCACTGGATAGTGCATTCTTAAGTCTTGGCACGTATACGCTCGCCATCCCTTAACTTAAAGATTCGTCCGAAACATGGCCCTGATCTATTCAACTGAATGGAAGATTTTTCTTTTTAAATTGATTCTTTTTTAATTAGACGCCTATTCAAACATCTCCCTTCTTTTAGTTGCGTTAATTTGCCTTACAAAACGCCTCGTTGCCCGACTTCGTTCCATCTTTCAGTGCCACTTGAATCGCGAGATAAACTAGAATTCAAATTGGCTCAATTTCCATGTTTTTTTTTTAAAATAAGAACAATCTTTCAGCACGATCTTTGTTTTTTTTTTCCCTCCTAGTTACCAGACCAATCAGGTATTTCATTAATCGGATTCCCTTGTCGACCTCAAGCAAAACTGGGGGATGCACGTCATCACGTAAACCTCTCTGCCAAAAACCAAAACAAAAACGCATTAGACTCTTCGATCGAATATTATTCCATTGAGAGTATTCCGGGAAAATCGAGGATCGTTGTTTGCTGATGAAAAAAAACAACTTGCGCTTCATATACTCAGCCGGGCCGATGTTATTGTACGTTCCCGCTAAGCTGCTGCACCAGACGGTACTGGATTAATCTCCATTAGCCGCATTATACGAAAAAAACTTTCAGTGGCAAGGCAAATACAGAAGAAGTGCCTAACAGCTGATAATGGATAACACGGGCAAAAAGAAAGAACGAAGACGGGCAAAGCGCATTCATAACGTGAGTGGGAAATGGGAGTAGAGTAATGCACTAGTCGGATGCGGGGGAAAGTTGTTTGTTTGTTTTTCTCCCAACACAACAATAACGAAAACACCCGTATCAGAAATAAGGTTAAACTATTTCCAAGTATACGCAATAGACGAAAAAATTTACTCTTTGTAAAAAAAAACGTTAAACAGATGCTACTAGAGATAGAAGAAAATCGTTCGTGATTCAATTCGTGAAATTTCATCCGTTTTTTACGACGAAAATGCAAATTTTTTTGTCTATACCCTGCAGCCTGAAGATGCAACGTTAAGAAAAAGTCAATCGTCTAAGTGTGCCATGTTACACTAGTCCGATTGGATGTTACAGACAGTTTCTCTACGGAGCTTCTGCTACGTAATTTCACTGACAGTTGTGGCGGAACTCTTCTTCGTACGCATACACAATCATTTTTTACATACATAGGCAGGCCACACAGACACACACGACATGTCGTGTTTCATTCCTGCGCCTTTCCCGCAGCGATGGAAGAACAGCTGAGACGTTTCAAAAAAAACATAAGAGGTTTAAAGAGGAAAAAGTCGATAAAGATCCCGCGGGCTACTTGGGTGACACTAACACAGAAACACGGACGCAAGAGAACGCACTCGGCTACTGTAAGATACTGCGAGATCAGCAGCGACAAAAGCCGGGCCATAAATCATCGTGAGCGCCAAATATTTGAATATCGAATGTTAAGATACACATGTTCTCGTGACCGCCAAACATCGAACGCTGCAGGACATGTCCTACTCGTCAAAGCGTGTCCCGTTCGAGCGACACGATTACACACAATGTCTTGTGACAGGAAATCAAACATTTCTCGACATGTGGAGTGGACGAATCAAAAAGCATTGAAACCAATCTGTTTATAGCCGCCAGGTAAAATGGTGTAATAAGACGAACGGATCGCGTCTTCGCATCAATTGAAGACCTCAATTCTTTTTTTAGCGAAGCCCGTGGACAACCCCAAAGGTAATCTTTGTTTAAAAAAAGAAAAACTTAAATGAGTAAAGAGCAATTTTCGGAAAAAGATAATTGCGTTCAAAGAAAACGAGAGAAACGAGTTTGCATCGCAGCGTCAGAGTGCGTGAATAGCCAACGGTTCTCTGGCATTTTTGATATTCAACAACGTCATAAATTCAATTAAAGGTAAATAAGGCGGCAAAAAAAAATATGTATCGAAAAAACGATCAATCGATTAAGCATGTTGTCGAAACGTGACGAAAAAAAGGATAAAGAGTGACAAATTGCTGACGTCAATGGCGATAAAAACGAAATTGGCCTAATTGATTGACAAACAGGTAGACGCTATCGTAAATCGATAAATTCGTTTTCGAGATGGGTATTCAAACAAATTTCGTCTTCACTTTACACGTCGGAGCCAAACGAGCGATGCAACTGGTGGTAAGCTCGTGAGTTTGTTCCGCTCCGTTAAACATACTGGCCGAGTTAGCGTGCACGCGATCCACATAGACGAGCTAAAGACAAGAGGCGGTTTGACTGAGGAAAACATTTGTCACGCGGGTCACGGTCCCGTTGTAGTGTAGACAAGCAATTGGCGTGTTTGTCTGTGACCTCCCCCCTTGTGTGCTGTGTTTGAATGCCTCGTTTCTTTCCTACCCATCTATTTCGTGCGCCATTTTCTCTTCCGGTGGGATTGACTCCGCGCCGTGTTTCAAACATTTGCTTCTACACAGTCGTTAACTTTGGCTTTTAAAGAGAATAATAAAGAATTTTTAAAAACCCGTTGGCCTTTCCGTACAAAGTTCTCCTGACTTTGTTGCGCTGACGTAACTATTCATAGGCAAATAAACAAGTGCATACCAATTTAAGAGAAAACTTGCTTTCTGTTTTTTGTTTCCAGTTGTCAGAAGACGCTCGTTTGTGTGAAATAACGTACGATCCCTGCGCTAGCCATTCTCGTGAATGAGCCCTTCAAAAGAAAGGATAGAAAACTAAAATCTTTTAATAAAAAATAATATTGGCGCGTTCGTCTTTCCCGAGTAAACAATAATAGTCAATATCTGAAGACATCAAACTTTGTAATTCGATTATCCGCGCTGACGACAAACAAAAACAACCGTAATCATTGAACGGAATAAACGAACCACTTTAAAGCTTCGGTAGTCATTGATGTCGCCAAACAAAAAAATTTCTTTATTCTATTTCGCATTCTAATCGTCCAACCCACCTTTTCTTATTTTCTAAAGCGAAACGGCCAATCAGCACTCGTTAAACGCCACGACAATCTAATGACATAGTTACGCAAGGAGAAACAACAGCAAAACAACGATGAAAACTCCCATACATGCAACGTGTAAACGAAAGAAAACAAAACAAGGCGCATTTAACTAAAAATAAAGGCTTCCGCCTTAGCACCTGTTCGAGTTCCCGCAGTCAACAAACCAACACACTTGCTTGTTGAACCAAATCAAATTGGGTCAGATCGGGCACGGGATCATCGCCAGCTTACGGTCGGCCCAAAGCTATAACCTGCCGGCTATTATTAATTCATCTCCTCCGTGTTTTCTCTCTTGGCCACATTGTCTTATCCTTTTTGAAAGTAGGACTATATTAATGTAAGCAATATCTCTCTCCACGAAAATGCCTGAGAATTATGAGCTAGTGCTGTTCATTTTTTAGGAAGGAAGGAAGGAGACGTCATGGGAAAGCTGAAATGACAATGGGAAAAAAAGAACAGAAAAAAAAAATGCCGATGGAATAAAGAAGAAGTGCCGTCAGAAAGGAAACCCAGTAGAGACATTAAGTTTTCTCTCTTTTTTTTTTTTCTCTAACCATTCTCTCATCTGCATACGCGGTACTGTAGCAGCACATAAGGGAAAATGATGGCTCGGCAACAACAAGAAAATAACCACTACATGAAACAAGAAAAAGACGGAACAAACCCAAAGACCTGAAGAACAGAAAAGAAAGAGTGGACAGCCACAGATGACGCCCTACAAAAAGGATTTCCGCCAGCATGGTGCTGAGGAAGAAATCCGACAAACACGGAGAAAAGCAATAAGAGTTTTTTTTTTCGATTTTGGGTATTTTGTTTTCGAGAAAAATGTAGACAACGACATACTGAACTGCCATCGAGGAGAAATGAAATCCTGTCGGAAACGGACTCAACAGATGTTGTACCTAACTTGAAAGTTTGGCCGCTACGGTGAAACGAAGATGAGTACGTTTAACATTCCGAATTGAAAAATGGAAGAACAAAACGAGAGGGGATTTCGTTCAATCAAACGACTTACCAGGCAGCAGTGTTTGGTGGAATAAAATTTTATCAAGTCAGCGGACGAAAAAACTCATCAAAAAAGAGAAACTCGAATTGTTTTTCTTTTGCCTCGCGAGTGCGGCTGACGCGTTTGACGTCCCCTTGTAGTGAAGAATTTCTTTGTATTTTTCTCGAGTTTTCAGGGCTTTCCTTCTAACAAGTCAGTAGCTGACAATCCTACAACAATAGCCCACAATTTTTTTGTTTGCATCGAGGAAAATGAAAAAAAAAAAAAAGCTTCCGATTTTTCAACGGATCCGGAACCGACAACCGCACGAAACGGTCCGACACACACAGACACGATCACACAGCGAAACACAGACGAGGACACGATGAACGTAAAAAGAAACACAAACACATACACACACGGAACTAAATAAGCTTAACAGCTCGAATGTCTCTCATAGTTTTTTCGTCTGTGTCCCTTTCTCGAAATGAACAACAAAATTTTAAAAAATCACAATCAAATTGCCTAACAAAGTCCAACTCCCAATGAAAAAAAAAATGATAATCCGCACGGAGTGAAACCCTCCCAAAGAAGGTCACCCCCCTCTTTGTAAAAGACTCACTTCGAAAAAGCACGAGGAACAGGTGAAATGTCAGAGAGGCAAATCTTTAAAACTTTCGACGGGACATGAAAATAATCTGAACGGCACCTCTTTCTAAACGCGTCCGCTCGGGCATCGACTCGGACCACCGACTGAACGGAGTTAAAGTCGAGAGAGACCGAACGAATGGCTCCAGGGAAGAAGAGGAGGAGGACACACGGCAAACACTATAGTTTTTTCTAGCAAAAGAAAAAAGGAATCTCCCACCCTACGCCACCCGCCCACCTCCCCGCATGACATCAGAGACCGCGCGCACGCCTCACGGGGAGTCCGGGAACCGCGCCGCTTCACTGCGCCCGCCCTTTTCCATCAAGAACTTCGGTTTTATTCGAATTTTTTTTTACTTTTGGAACAGCACACCGTACCGCTTGTATACGTTTCTAAATGAGTTGGAATAACAGGAGGGGAAAAAAAGGCAGTGAGGGCAGGTGGCCTTTTTCTTAAAGACTCACGCGGGTTGGTTTCCTAACCCGCACGAAAAATAATAAGCCTACTACCACCGCTGGTAGCATAGTGTGAAGGCTAGGTGGTATGGCCGACTGTTGAGTGTGTGCTTGCAAACGACCTCGAACGCAACCAGGTATATCAACGAACAGCAGAAAGAGAGACATACGTATACACTTGTACGCGAAACTGAAAAGACGGGGATAATGCTGACAACTATATAATCTCAACTCGTAAATAATGAAAAAGATCTATGCAATTTATTGCTAGGCACTTTCACCCAATGAAAATTGAAAGAAATCATCGATACACAATTGGATATTTCCTGTCAAAATTAAATACTATTGTTGATATACCTGCATCGAGCCATGTGTTTTCCCTCTTTTTCCTTTTCAAAAAAGAATATAGTATCTTTTAGTTATTCCTCCATTCTCCTTCCTTGGCCTGTTTTTCCTTTCGATATTTCTTTCTCTTTCGTGTGTGCGATACCCAGAACGGATTTTTGTTGGAAACCCCAAAAGAGAAAGAGCCGCACCTCTCAATGACGTGGTGGCATCGACACCTTTTCCTTTTGCCTCAGATTCATACGCTCTTCTTCTTTCGTTTCATTCTCTACAAAACAAAAAAAAAATAAATAAAAATAAAACGCATATGGCACCAGAAGCTTCTGCCTTACAATACCCAAAAAGATCAAGTCTTTTGGCCAGCAACGATGCCAAAAAAAAAACAAGATTTTTTCCCTAGCCCGTCTTGGGGATACATCCAGCATCCGACATCAACCAAAAGAAACAACAACGAGAAAAAAAAAGCCAGACTTTCTGCTTGTACCTTGATCCCATTTGGATCTAACCAATTTCGTTGTTGTTTCTTTGCCCACAGTCACGTGATGCCAACGGATCCTCACGACGTCGTTCATCATCCTTTCGAAAAGCAAAAAAAAACAACAAGCGTCAGATCGAACGGATATAATAAGCTACGCATACCGTGTCGCATAATCTGGCCGGCGTGATTATTTGCAACACACGACGTCGACGACGACCACCATCGCGCGTAAAATGAGGGGGAAAAAACCCTGGCACTCCTTGCCTGTGCCCTTCAGCCGTTTTTCAATGTCTGTTTACACATTTGTTTTCCCATTGCATATTTCCGACTAGCGGATTGGGTTGGGCTCTTTAACTTCCTCCATCTCTCTATTTTCTTTTACGAACATACATAAAGAATTATCGACTTCGTGTCTCCCCCCTTTTTTATCGAACGCTATTGATTACCATTGGTCCATTGGAGAAATGAAGAGAACAAACGGATTTCAAATTGGCAGCGACGTCAAGATCGACATGTTTTTAAATTTTTTTAAAGATGGATATTTTAAATAGGTTGCCGAAGAGAAAATGGCCACGAGAGAAGTTTGAATAGCCATTCGTGGTTTTCCATCCGCTTGGATCGCCACAGTCCTGCACTAACTTACACTCTTTTTCTTTTGGGTACGTACAGAAGGAGCTTCGGTTCACCGAAGATGAGCACCGCAGACAAGAAGGTAAGGAACTGGAAATCGGAACCCAAAATCCCACGGTCTGTTTTTATAATTGAAATGAATCCTCCTTGATAACGTCTTCTTTTGTGTTACGACACAGTACTAAAATATACTTTCTCTGGCACAGATGCAAAGACCGACTTTTCAAAAAAAAAAAGAAAATAAAAACAAAAGCGAAAAGAATTGAAAATAACGTTATGACAATAACAACAACGCATTGTTATCATGTCTTTTTTAATCGAAAAAATACAATTGCTTGTAGGGTGGGCTAAAAAATCGACCCCTCTTCAAATTCAACAGACAAAATCAAATTGAAAAAAAAAATCAAAATGAGATCGGAACAATTACGTTCGCTGCAGCAACTCAATCTAGTCAGAAAATCATAATAGCCAAAATGAACAATAGACTGTCCCGCAGACAAAAAAAATCCTTAAAAAATAAAGATTCCTGATTGCATTTCATGTTTCAATTAGCCGGAAAGCTTCGCCCCGCCCACACACGACGATCCCATTTCTAAAGTTAGAAAAACCAATAAGACGGGGGGAGCCAATTCAGTTGGGTGCAAATCCCATCGATGATTGTCAAGAATCCGGATGACTCTCGCACGACTCTTGCTTCCTCAGCAGGCGGGTTCGGCTGTTTGACGCCCACCAAAAACGCCTTCATCTCTCCTCTTCCCTTCCCTCAATGGTAAATGTACTCACATTCGTCTCTGTCAAGTGAAGAGACAGAGAGGTTGGGTTTTCGACGCTTACCAGCCTCTCCTTAAACCGCTACTTATTCGCCAACAGCAGCAATAACACGACGCGCACATTCAAAAGAAAAGGCCCGAGCCCGTCAGGTCCGTCTCAAAAAAAAAAAAAACTTGAGACGTGCCACTTGACAGAATCCATTTAACTGGAGTCGACGTGTGTGTGTAAAAAAAGAAGGGGGGAGGGATACGTTGGCGAACAACTGACGATCGATCGATGACTTTCAATCAAGAAGGTGACTGGGAAATTGGTAAAAAGAAATCGACACTCACGCAAACATGTTTGCAACCACCCCAACTCGATAAGACGAAATGTTGAATGTCCAATTGCCCATTCACTCTTGTTCTTAAGACGGAACAAAAAAAAAAGTAAATAAAAACGGGGAATAAAACCTCGAAAAAAAGGCAGGCACTCCTTCGAAAATAACGTTGGCGTGGCAATGAAGAGACGGGCGATTTTTAGAAGGCAAGATGAAGAAAGCTGGAATATAACGGGCACAGCAACGACTTTTACGGCCAAACACATATCAAGAAGGCGGCAGGAGGTCCGTCATCATAACACACCAATGTTACGTATTACTACGTAGTGGACGAATAGGTCCATAAGGCAACATGAAAAAATAGGAGTCAGTCCGTCGTTACATCCGCTTCCATACTAATGCAGCCAGGGATTTGCTCGTGTGCTGTATGATCGTGGCGGACATACGTGATGGGCTTTTGTTTTTTAGTTGGACGCTATTCGCTTATCAGCAGGGAAACAGTCTCACTTCTTTTGTTTTCTCTTGAACGCACGCGTGTGTGTGGTTGGCATAAAATGTGAGACGATACAGGGCCTATTGCCAATCCAAACAGAATTCGAAAAAAAAAGGAAATACATTAAAAGCGTGGGGGGACGAGCGAACATCTGACAGGTGTCAACACCTTACCCAACAATTTTATCGCTGAAAAAAATTTTCTTTAACTTTCGAGGTATAAAAAGAAATACCATAAAAACATCTTACGGCCCTCACATAACGTCCCGACTAAAATTTTTTTTAAATGTCAATAGCTATATTCAAAAGGATTTGATTCAAAAGCATTTTCTTTTCAATGGCCTTAACGACCGAGAAGAGCTGAAAAAGGTGTTCAATAAATTCAGGTAAATCGCTTAAAATGGGACGGCTGATAGGCAGTGATTATTTACGTTAGGTGCCTCACCGGACAAGGGCGTTACATCCGCAGAAAAATCTTTCATCATTTTGGCTAGTGTGGCACCTAAAGTCAAGCTTGGCAAACGCTCAAAATTTGTGAAAAAAAAACTAACCACACAAACGTGAAGAGAATCGACACAAATAGAAAAAGAAACAAATTGCTCGAGTAGATTCAACTCGTCAGACAACAAACGCTAGTTTCACTGCCGTAATTGGTGTGTTTTTACCCTCGAAAAAATAAAAGAACTTTCCGCATGAGGGCGAAAATTGACGGGCCACACGGGAAAAAAGACCAAACCAAAACAAGAAGAAAAAACAAATTACATAAATCAAAGATTCAGTGAACCGATCGATGGTTTCGTACCGCCGATCTCGCAAATAATCGGGCGTGCGTACAACACGTGTTTCGTCTCCAGAAGGCGAAACACACACGTACAGAAAATTCGATATAACACTAGAGGAAAATAAACGTGTGTTCTCCTGACTTGCGAGTGTTGTTCGCTTTATTAACAAACGGCTAGAAACGGGCGCCAGCGGTTCGTGGACGCAGTCCGTCTCTATGCGAGGGCAGCCGAGCGTTGAACAGTCTTTACAACAAGAATTATTGCATCATCATCAGCAGCACTCTGACGGGAAAAAGCAAAGCACTCACGCTACAGGCCAATCAGTTCCGGATTAAACGATTCTCTCTCCTCCTTTTCTTTTGCGTTTTGACAGACTAAAAAAGCGAACCCCCCCCCCTTCCTAAAAAAACAAGGGTGGGATTCGAAAATTAACCGCCATTTCTAATACCTTCCTTTCTCTTCTTTTGTCTATGTGATTTAGAATTAACGCCATCTTTTTTTTTGTACGCTTTCGCAAGAAACCGATATTCAAGTGACAATAAGGAATAGGAGAAAAAAGACGTTAAGTTACTTCATCTAAACAAAATTTGAACAAAAAACGGGGGGGGGGGGACTCCACGAAAAAGGCTGGGTGAAGTTCTAGGAACAAAGACGCTACGTATTTCAAAGATTACGCGAGAAACACCGTAGGCATCGATAATAACAATGGTTTTCGAATAAATTAGCCCTGAGAACCTTCAAACCAGTTTCAAAATCTCTCAAAATTACACGATGTTTAAGATATCAATGGATACGGGATCGTCCTTGAAACGCTCACATGTATGCAACCCGCTAAGTCGAAAAAATATTGGCAAAAATGGCATGGACGGTAGAAAAAAGTCAAAACAACCATCCATGTTCGTACATAGAAAACACACACAAGAGAGAAATGCATACCGAAAGTCAAAAGAAAATGAGACTTACTTTTTG
This sequence comes from Daphnia sinensis, assembly GCA_013167095.2. NCBI lineage: Eukaryota > Metazoa > Arthropoda > Branchiopoda > Diplostraca > Daphniidae > Daphnia > Daphnia sinensis. The sequence goes on from CM023190.1 coordinate 9,653,064, forward strand.
CTGTACGAGACGCCATTACTGGATGACCGGTCACGTTGTCGACACTGTCTTCCATCTACGAGGCTCCATCGGCAACTCAAAGTTCAGCAGGGAGCACAGGAAAATGTTTTGCCACCACATCTCGTCGTAGGAAACAAGTTTAAATACACTAGGAAATGTTATGTCACTTTTAAGTTCATCTACGCGAGGAAATGTTGCGTCACTTTCAAGTTCAAAAGGTTGTGCACTAATTCAAAGTAACTCCAGTCTCATGACTAATGTCCGACAGACCCAGCAGAACTATTTGTAATCTCAGCCAACGTTGCCGACGTCAATCTTACGAAATTTCTAATTCATCAACGAGCATTTAAAAATATTTGGCATCGTGTTTTCCATTCCCGTCCCTCATTGACACCCCGCCTTTTGCTGACAATAGCCCGCCATTAAAATAAGTACTTGAAACAAAGGCTCAATAAAGCCTTCTTCGAACACAAAGATCTACTCTCCGCTGACAAGCTTGTTCATCAATTCACAAGCTTCTATCGATCGAAGTAAAGAAAATCGTTTTAAAACAAAACATTCTAAAGAGAACAAAAAAAGATTTATCGATCGAATTCTCCCCTCAAAAAAGAAAAGATCAGCGAACGGATGACGTGCTTCCATTACATGAGTCACGGGCTGTCCAAGTCACAAAGGGACAATATTCCAAGTCTATCTACAGTCAACTAACTACATACACATGTGACTGCGAATACGTGGCTCTAGAAAAAGGGTGAAAATGCCAAGAAAACAAGAAGGAAATGGAAATTATTGGTTAATATACGTCACCCAAGAGGTCGACGAGATGGTATGGCATCAGTCGTCGACAGAAGAACAGGATCTCATTTCCGGGGTAAGATGGTGGCTATTTGATATGCGTCCTGTTGCGCTGTGCTTTATACCCCGGTATTCGTGTCAGTTCATTTATCATATGTGCTCCAACGCCAGTTGATAAAGGGGACCGAAAAAGAAAATGGCGACGTTAAAAAGAAAGCAGGACCAGTATTAAAGAAACACCCAGGTCCCAGCGAGATTAGCAGACGGCTGTTTCCGACACACGGTGACGGCCCGTTCATCAAAGAAACAAAAAGTAACATGCAATTGTTCGACACTATCGCTCATTGTTCACTGTCAGGTTAGTTCTTTTCTATCTTCTTCATCTGAGATCTCCCGCCATGAATGATGCTACTGTAGACAAACAATCTTCCAAGATTTCGTTAGTTGTGCTTTTCTACTAATCTGTGCTAGGCGCCATTTTCAAAAGATCAAAGCAAAAAAAAAGCAAACAGAAATAGCTTTTGAGGAATGTTTAGTCATCACACAGCACAGCTGGCCGTAACTAATAAGAGCTTTTAAATTCTGTTTCGAAAGGGTGGACTTTTGGGTGATCGCCCAGTAATGCCTTTCTTCCAATTTCACGCAATTGAACGTGCGGAACAATTGACGTTCACGTAGCAAGACCGAGTTTTCTTAAACCAATATTGACTTATACACAAACGATTTGCTACACAGCTCTCTTTTGTTTTTCGTACGTTCCTCTGATTGTTTAATTCGTCAAGGCAGCGAACATGCGACAGGTGGTTTCTCTTTTCTCTCTATCCTGTCGTGCTAATGCGTGTTTCTCTTTTGTTTACCGACACACAGACCCAACGGAGAACTCTGGCGAGGTTTGAAAAATTCCAGCAGTACAACCACACATTAGTCGACCAAGACACCCTCCAAAAAGAGGAGATAACAGTCGCCAGACCAGCTGTTATTTCAACAACAAAAAATGCCTACAAAAAAAGGTTAACTTTAGATCGGTATAAAATTCAGAAAAAACAATATAATTTTTTTTTCTAACAACACCTTAATGAACAGTATTCCAATTGCAATCAAAAGCTTATAAAAACAGCGAGAAGAAACCAAGGAAAAATTGCTCAAAGAGGGTTATGGTGGGTGTGCGAACATCCGATCGGAACCCACGCATTATCAAGGGGGTTCGTTGCCCAGATTGCCGTACAATGTAATGTTCAATGTCCAGCAATTAAAACAAAAAAAAAAAATGATGGAGAAAAAAACAACAACATAAGATTCAAAAATCAACGAAGAGGTAACTACATTTTTTTTTTTACTTTGGTCGCACTAACCACACAAAAAAAAACATTAAAAATTAAACGGCAAAAAAATATACCTCAAAGTCAAGGTTCTTTCTAGCCGGCCTCTACCGTGCAGCCGGACGGAAAGGAAAGAATGAACGGACAACCCAAAAAGAAAATGAAACAGAAATAAGGTATTATTTATTGTTTAAAATTGAAAAAGAATATAGCTGACGAGTTGGTTTGTCGTTTTTGGAAGAAAGAAGAAATATGCCGCGTATTGTGTGCCCTTCCGCCACCGGAGACGGATGAACATTGCCGGGGCAAGGTTTAAAACTCGCGCGTAAGACACAGCAGATGGTAAGTTTCTGGTGTTCTTGGTATCCCTTTTTTTTCTTTGAAAATAAAGAGAATGAAAAAGAAAGTAAAATGCATTTTGAGAGGAATACAAAGCTGGCCTCATGATTGCAGTACTTTTGTATAGGTTTTTCATGACTTGTCTCTCAAAGTTTTTCCTTTGCTGCCATAAGAAACTATCATTCTACAGCTGGAACGACGTTCTCTTCTACATCCTTCCCAGCGCGAAATTGTCTTCCTCACGAGACGTCTTTACATTTATGGATGTTTCTAAAGCCAGGGCCCAGATATTACCTTTTTATGAACTGTGATTACAACCATATAAACCAGAATTTACAAAGGATCCACAAACTAGCGTCCCCTTCTCCGGGAATATCCTCTTCCGTATCATTTTTCTCTTTTCTTTTCAGAGTGTTTTATCTTTGCGATTATTATTTGTTGGAATTTTTTTATGAAAACAACGAATGTAAATAAGAGTCCTTCGACTATCGCTAGAGGTACAAAATCGCCTCTTTTCGACCGGTTACCGCAGAGCTAATAAACAAAACAATCCATCTTGCCCCCCCCCCTCCACTCTTTTTTTGTTAGTTTGAAATTTGTCTGTCCAGCACAAAATCAACTTTTTTTTTGTTACATCTACAGAATTAAAAAAAAAATGATTTAATCTATGAGTGATCTGGTAGACTTCTAGGTCTTGATGAATCCGTACAATTTGGCCTTAGGGTAATGCAGACTAAAGACTCCATCTAATTCAAAGTGCGTTACAACACGGCTTGTAATCCACATTTGTATGGAACAATTAGAAAAACAACCATTGCTCAGTTGAGGAACATTCTCAAAGCTAACGATGGAAGTACAGAGTCTACATATAATTACGTTGTTGCAAGAAAAAAGTTTGTAGTTACAAGGGTTCGGCAGATGCATCGATCAGTAACGAGAACGAGATTAAGAAACTTTGATTTCAAAGTTTGCTCCACTTAAGGACGACGTAACTAAAACACCCACCAGGATCCCAGAGGAAGTCGAATCGAAAATGATTATCTTACTGAGGTTTGGTCGAAAAAGAAAACAAACAATCCGCCATTTCCTTTTAAGTCAATACAGAAATACTTGGGACTAACCTTAGCAAGGTCAATTGTTTTCTTTCGTTAGTGAAAAAGAAACGTAACGAAATGTTGAAGGATAAAGTGCTGTTGAGCACGGTGCCATAGCACATTTAGAAATGTTCACAAAAATCACCTTCCTTGTCGACCGCAAGAATCCCAGCTGAACAGTCAAATGCATTCAGGTGGTTCGGCAACCAACTGGTTGCGCATTTTTTTAAAACAAGACTAAATTGTCATCTAGCGGCCATTTTCATGGTCACCTGCCCCATTAATTACATCGCATTTTTCACTCGCCGACAGGGAACTGAAAACAAGACAAACCTATAAAATTTTAAAAGAAATTTTAAAAAAGATGAACTTTATTTGAGTCAGAACGAGAAAATGATAATGGAAGAGAAATACGTTTTTATGAACACTTCAGCTACGCGTACATTCCTGACGGCTTCAGTCATTGTGCAAACGCGATCGTCTCTTTGTTTTGATGGTCGTGCTATCGTCAATTTGAGCAGCAGCAGAGGCTCTTTTGGCCGCTCGTGTTTTGCCCTCTTCCAGCTTTACAGGTGTTTCTTCATGTGAACTCAGCGATTCAGTTCGACGGGCAAGATCTCGTGTTTCACGTCGAACTGGACGTATTGATTCCACGTTATGGGCGGCTAGCAACTGGGCATTAACAAATTCCTGCAAATAGACAAAAGAAACTTAAACTGTCGATGTCACCAACAAAAAGGCAATGGACAATCCTTTACCTGAATAATGGTAGTGCTTTCGGTATACATTTCCTTTGCTAGACGATTAACTTCATGATAAGTGGGGTTGTATATGATTGAATTGAAGAACATGAGAGATATGTCCCGTTGGAATTCCACAGTACTTCTAATAGCACCACTTTCGATATTCTTTTTAATGGTACTCAAATCCATCGGCCTAGAAATTGAATTTACATAAAGCAAACCTCAACTATGATGTTTAACAATAGTCTCAATCAATCTATTTACCGCATGACCAAACTTCGATAGCCTGGAACGCTTTCTTCTGTGATTGGTTTGGCAAATAGAGACGCATTTTTATGGCTAGATATTTCTCGCCATACCAGCAGTATGGACTTTTTCCAGGTCCTGTAATCTCGATCATCCTCCCTATTGGGCAAGCTAAATTTATATATTTCTTCATAATTAAAAGTCAGGATTATTTGCTTGAACTTACGCTACTGTACTGACAGATGAAGTGGGGCTATTGGGAGTGGAATCAATACCGCTGGACGGGGCCGGTGATGCAGACGGGACGTACAAAGGTGGAGGCAAGGTAGTCTTCTTTTTCCCAACGCCAGTAGGTACAATAGTTTCGGGTTGTTCTTCGGCGACTTCTGTTTCTTGGTCGTCAGACTGTGGTCCTTTACGGCCAGAACTTCGTCTTGTGGTAGGGCCCAGTTCAGAGGGTTTAGTTTTCTCATCACTGGGTGTCCCCTCTGCTTCGCTGGCAATCTCCTTTTTCCGGCTGCCACGTTGAGCACGTCGAGTTGTTTTCGGTGTTTCTGTCTCTGATTTAGAAGTGGTTTCTGCTTCAACTGTCTTTTGTTGTTTTTCTTCAACCTTTTCGTCAGCCGATTCTTCATTTACTTCTTCAACTACCTTTTCTTCTTCTTCATGTACTACTTCCTCTTCTTCGACGGGTTCTGACTTCATGTCTCCAACAGTGGGTGTTACGTCTGCGGCCATCTCTTCGACAGTCTTCTCAACGTCTTCGGTGTGGCTTACTTCAATCTCGCTCTCAAACGCTACTGTAACGTCTGGCTGCTCGTCTTTAACAGTTGGTTCAATGTTGTCCTCTGCTTTCGACACAGGTTCAGCCTCTTTCTTTACGACAGGTTCAGCAGTTTCTGTAAGGTTTGGTGTCTCCTTTTCGGCTGATGGTTTTGGCTCTTCCGTCTCCATGGCACAGCTTTCCTTCTCTGTTCGGACGATTGTAACATCACTGGCTTCAACAGTTTCTTCAAGCACAACTTGCTCTTCGTTTTCGGGGACTGAAGTTTCTTCCATTTTTTCCGTTTCCACTTCTTGACTTTTTGTTTGCACTTCATTTTTGTTCGTGATAGAAACGGTAGACACCTCGGTTTCCTCGCTTACTGTCAAATCGGGCAAAGGTTTTCCCGGTGAGTTGAGTGGTAATTCTAATAGATGAGTTAATGTCGGGGCTGCTACTCTTGTTCCTGGAGAGGTTGAGGCGACTTTGATAGCTGAGGTGTCTTCTCCAATGGCAGTAGATACCAAATTCTTTAGTCCAGGCGACAGGCCACTTGGAGATGCTATACCCATTAATAAATAATAAATTGTGGCGTTTTACTAATAATTAAAAAAACAAATAAATACTTAGTGTGAAAGGCTTTGAAGGTGGAGTTGTAAATCCTTTGGTGGCATTTGGTGGGACACTGGCCGTGGCAGTGGGACTCCTCAAAAGACTGGTGAGCAAGGGCGAAGAGGGAGTAGCAGCTGGAACAACTGGGGTGATGCTACCTCCTGTACTTCCCTGCTTAGCTTCACTAGGAGAAGCGATGGTCGTCTCTCGCACCTCATCTGTCGAAACGTCGATGTTGAGCTGGTCTGTGACCGACGGACTACCCGTCGCCATTTCTCCATCCACCGCTTCGGAACTGTTGCTTGTTTTCGTAGGTGAACGTAACATTAATTGCTGTGCTTGTTTTAACTCTTGTTGCTTTGACTCGCGTTCTTGCAGCCATTTTTGGTGAGATTTTTGCTCGTTAAGTTTTTTCTCGTTTTCCCTATAAAGATACGAAGTCAACGGTAGTAAACTTTTTTTTTTCACCATCTAAATAAATCTATCCTTACTCGTCGATTTGTTTACTAATTTCTGGCAGTCGGTCGTCGAGTTTTCCCTCTTGAACTAAATCCAATTCTTTCTTTAGTTTCTGATACTCTCGGCGTGATGACTCCAACAGTTGCTGTAGCTCTTCTATGCGCTCTGAAATGCACCATCAAATTATTTAACACATTTACAGTCTAGTGAAAAATGTTTGCTGTGTTTACCCTGAGTTAGCTGTCTAAGAATGATCTCTCCAGCTGTTTCTCCTTGCAGCGAGTCTGTTGAGCCTGAACTTGGATGCCTCTCCCCTCTTTTTCTCTTGTGTGCACCTGTTTTCTCCAGTAGACTATTGTACTGTAAAGCACAGTTTCTTGGAGACAACCAATCTTGTGGACGATTTGGTTCAGCAAATAGTTTTAATGATCGGCTCACGGAAACCCTTCATCAGAACTCTCACTTTAGGTTGTCTTTGCTTTAAGTATGTTGTAAAGTAAATAAAAATATACCAGTTTTGATCACCGCTGCGAAGTACAGAAGAGGCCAAACACAGTTGCTCACGAACTGACCAAGTATCAATAGAAACCATTTTCATCTTGAGCTCTAAACAAATTCCAAAAATATCTTGTTTAATCGCTGAACAGAGAATGTATTTCAGATAAAGCTTGATCCAGATGTTTTATTTCCAAATACAAATATAATTATTCTCCTTCTCTCCGTGGTCAAGCACAAAAGACATGCACAAAAACTGTCCTAGCTGATAAACAATCAGATATTTTCGATAACGAAAATCTCGATGGATTATTGAAAACCCCCGTGAAATTGAGTTTTGTAATTGCCATGTAACTAAATTGGTGAAAATGTTTTGAACACACATGGCACTTCATACATTACATTTCAACGAGCTACAAGGGAAAGAAATATTACTTTGTTGCGACGAAATTTTGTCCGAGCTCGCCATTCCTCAAGACAATTCTTTTGTAGAATACAGTCTACTTCAAGTTGACTCGCTTTAGTATCCTATTTTTCTTTAATATTCATACTCACAAACACAAATTCACAATCTTAGCAAGTAGGTATTGAGTTGACTAGGACGCTGTGTAAAATGGTTAACGAACGGTAATTGTCGGGAAACGTTGCGGGAAGCATAAAAAGGCCGGTTCACAGCATTTTAGTTACCTACTTCAGATCAAAGCAATAGATGGCGATAGTGATGTAGCGCTTTTGTTTTAACAACTGTCCGCAACTCATCAAAGGGCGTTACCTGCTGTTTTGGTGTTTCCATTAGCCTTTCTGTCAAAAACCATAAACTTTTGGTTATAGTTAATCGTTGCGTTATAGTTACACCTTAGACCAAAGAACATTTTTTTAATCAAACGGAATCATGGGATTGTTTGGGAAAACACCAGAAGCTAATCCAAAAGACAAGGTAAAAGTAGTATCATTTTCCTAAAATTGAACGATACAGTGCAAAACAAGGATAGCGGGATTGAACGAAATTGTGTAGGACTTGCAAAAGCCTTAGAGATAACATAATCTGATCCATGTTGTTTCAAGGTGAATGAGTGGTGTAGTAAACTTCGAAGGGAAAGCTCCCAGTTAGACCGACAAATCCGCGGTACTTTAAATATTATGATAGCTTAATCCTGTAACTGAAGTTAACCAAAATGAACTAAAAGGTATTCAAAGGGAAGAAGAAAAAGTGAAGAGGAGCCTGAAGGAAGCTGCCAAAAAAGGGGATAGAGATGTTTGCATTATACTTGCTAAAGAAATCATTCATTCAAGGAAGGCCATTTCAAAAATCTATACATCCAAGGCTCACATAAACTCCATATCAATGCAGATGAAAAATCAATTGGGTACATATGTTTAGCATAATATAATTTTCTCTGGTTGACTAATAATATTTACTAGCAACCCTGCGAATTGCTGGAGCACTTCAGAGGTCTACAGAAGTAATGAAAGCCATGCAGCAACTGATAAAAATACCAGAAGTTGCAGCCACTATGAGAGACCTTTCAAAGGAGATGATGAAGGTTTTCTCTTAAACCCAAAATAAATTGTTTATGAAATTGCACTTATTATGATTTAGGCTGGAATTATTGAAGAAATGTTAGAAGACACAATGGAAGGTCTGGAGGATACTGAAGAGCTTGAAGAAGCTGCGCAGCAAGAAGTTGATAAGGTTCGTTCGCTCGTTTTTGAGTCTGTATATTTTTTATTTTCTCCTCCACGCTTAATCTAATGTGTTTAATTTGCAATTATTATACTTAAAATAATATTATTATTATTATTTTATTACACACTGATGCAGGTTTTGTGGGAAATAACAGCCGGTCAATTAGGGAAAGCTCCGGCTGCTGTTACCGACTCTCTTCCTATTCCGGAAGCCGTTGCGTCTACGGCAGATGACGAAGAGGATTTGGAAGAAATGCAATCCCGTCTACAGGCCCTGAAAAGCTGAAGACTTTAAAATACGTCTAACAGATTCGGTGCATCGTTTAAATTTTAAAGCTAATCATATTGAGATAACAATAGTTCCACTTCATAACGTGGCGCCCTGAGTATCACTTACGTTAATCGGCATCTAGGGCGCTACACGCTGTACAAATTCTACATACTATAAGCTCTTATTATATGATTACATTTGTTCAAACGTATCAGCTTACCTAAGTTTCTAAAAAAATGTCATAAAATAGAGCAGAAGTAAAAAGTAAAATTAATCTACGAACAGGTTGTGGATGATGTATTTTCTTCTTATGCACCGATTTCGGATAAGTTAAACGAAGTTTTCCTTCAATGAGAACGGGATTATTTATGTTTCTTGGACGGCCTATACTTCTCCCATGATCGATGGTTGAGATGACTCATATCTTCGAGCGGTGCGATGTCCTTTAAATACTGAGCTAAGTATAAAAGTTCACGATCCTTATCACGATTCTGGTGAGCGTCTCGGAATGCTCGGATACGCAGACCGTTCTGGGGATTCATAAGAAAGTTTCTTCGAATATCGTCAAACATGATGGTGTTTTTCGAACTGTAGATACCCGCAAATTTTCCCCATATCACAGCAAGAGGCTTCACCTAAGCGAAATTGTTAAATTTTAATTACTACTTCAAAAACATTTCCTTCAGACATATTTACATCAAGTAACCCGTATTTGTCCATATGTACTGAAATCATTGCCAAATAGTCTAGGTATCCCAATATCTTGTAGTTCTGGTTTGTCGATACTCCAAGAAGTTTCATTTTTTCTTCAATCCATTTCTAAGAATGGAAACCTTCATTAATAAGAAAATCAAGCAAAAATTTATTCTACAACAACATACCATGGATGTTGCAGACCAAATCATGATGTCATAATCCTGTAACAGAAAAATCAGTACAATCAATTAATCTAGCAACTCGAAGGTCAGACCTGTAGCTTAAACAACATACACATGATACATACATCATATGCAGCAGTTAGAAATTCGTGCAGGAATGGCCTCATCAATTCATTGCCAGTCTCTGCTGCTGAACGATGATCAAAAAGAGTATAATCTATGTCCAATACCAATAATTTTTTTCCTTGTCTTGGTTCATTCAGTAATTTGATTTCATAGCTTTCCACTCGTTTGGCAATCTTGAAAACATATAGAAGTTTGTTTAATGATACTAAAAAAAACAAAAAACTTGCTGTTAATAATATACTTTGCTTAGGTATTCTTCTCTATTTTCCAAAGCGACTTCTTCTTCAGTCATGTCTAAATCATTTATTATCTCATCAACAATTTCTGGGACAGTAGATGCTGTAGTGATATCCTGTTCGAGTGAACCCATCATCATGATTTTAAATCCTATTTTTAGGTCCAAACTACTTAACTTCACTGCATCTTCAGCTGGTTTTCCTGAATTGGGAAGAAATAGTGTTAATGAGATCAAAGGATTATATGTACCTGTGGCATTGCATTGTACAAACGCAGTATTGAACTATATGATTAATGACTATTATTATTTTGTACTGAAACACGTACCTTTGAATTTTAGGTTTAATAATTTTTGTCTTTCGACTTTAACTCCTGTTTCAACTTCAATGGCTTTTTTTAGACATAAAACTGTGCCTTCTTTATCGACATGGATTGCGTACTCTTTCGCAGACCATTTGACCACGAAACTTAGCAAGGCGTCGGCCATGGTAAACAGATAAATAAATAACAAAACGATTTAATTAACAAAGGACAATAAGTGACTGGACACCAAATCGAAATTTCTGTTTTCACTTCTCGAGTCTTAAGTCTGAAACTCTGAAGTCTGAACTAGAAAGTCAACAATCGAACTTCACAAAGTTGCCAAATGTACATAAACTAGAAGCCTCCCTAGGGATCCGGATCCGCACCGGATCCGGATACCGGATCGGCCGTTCTATCCGAGATCACCGAGATTCTACCGCCTACCATGATCTCTGCCCCGAAATCGCAACTCAGTCACCGTCTTTTAATCTGTCTCGGTGATTCAATAAATTTTTTATGACCACGACCTTCTGTATCCTGGACTTAGGTACAGGCGGACAGACGGGAAAAAATTAGGACCAAAATCCATGTATACCGAAGGCTAATCCTAGGCATAGTGTTGAACCTATAGGGTAAAGAGAATTAATAATCATGTTGGTATTTTATCTACACATATGTGATTCTTATTACTGCTCGTGCTTTTATTAATAACTTGCCCGAGAAAAAACAGCCGGTGAAAACATTACTCCGAAAATAAAGGCAAATCAAATATGTACCTACGGAAGTGTAGCAGTTCTGGAAATTTCCTTGGTGTAAAGGAAAATCGAGCTTGAATCCGAAATCGTGTCGGGCATCAACGTTGAGCAATTTTAGACAGCCCGAAATCCTTCAGGAATTAGCAAATCCGTGGGAAAAGTGCAACCATCTTGCTGGATAATTTGGGTCGCCGCCCAAACACCGCAACGAACACAAACATCAATGGGGCGACCTTGAAGTAACTGAGAAATAAATCCTAAACACAAGCTAATGTTATAGTACAAGGTAAGTTTTTCGTGGTTTTTATGATAGCCTACCACCAACAAAGGCATCACCGGCTCCATTGGTGTCCACGATCTTATCGTCGGGAACATTCATGGCAGGGATTCGCGTAACTTTACCGTCTAAAAAGAAAATCATCAATACAATCTGTAAAAAACATCAATTTTTACGTATATACCTTGAGCGATGATAACATCATCCTTGCCCTGGGTTATAATCACGATGCGTTTTCTCTTTTGGTTTTCCTTGGGGAGTGCTGCAATACACAACGCTATTTCAGACATGTCATGACTAACTGGTAGATTTTGCTCCTTTGCGAAAGTTTCGGCTTCCTAGAAAAGAACCATTTATTTTTAACAATGGTTTCTCAGTAAAATTTTGCGAGATACGTACTGTTTCATTCCCGAACAGAATATCAATATAGGGAAAAGCTTGCATCATAGGCTCTTTGAAGAACTGTGACAAAAATGGGGCGCTCAGGTTCATCATTAAAACCTTGTTTTCGGCATTTGCGTGCCGCGCAACTTCCATAATCGTGTCTGGATTAACTGTAAGGAAAAAACCCTGTTGTGGAAAAACATCAAATAAAATTAAACTTAAAAGAACCAATCAGAAGAAATATTAAAAATGAAGTAAGAATGGAAACGCACGCTACAAAAGTAATACGACGCTGTTTGTAGAAAATTAGGTATGGTAGACAACTGTGCTTACTGTGATATAGAAAAAATCTGCTTCATCGATGAATTTTCTGTTTTCAGGTATTTCGACGTGCTGCTTTGTAAAAAGGTTAGCTGCGGCAAGGTTGGCACACAACGAACGATTTGCCCCATTGTTCGTTAAGAGAACAGCGCATGTTCCTAATTACAATAAAATTTTCAGCTATGCTATGTTACAAATTTAAAAATTTCAATATTATCATTTATTCACCTGTAGATTCCGTATCTGTGTATTGATACCTTACATTAACACCTTCACTCCTTTGGTGGAAAAGGTTGATAGAAAACAGTAGTTAATTATACCAAATTAACAATGCCACATCCCTCATTTCTTAAAGTACCTTGCTTTAGTTTGCAGGATTTCACTATATTCATCCTTGCCAACACAGCCCATAAAAACTGTAGTATTTGGCTTCTCCAGTACTCTCTGAAAAAAAAAATGTAAATGAATAAAGAAAAAACGGAAACAAGTTAACTTCAACACCTGTGCAACTCGGAGAGCATTTTGTCCTGACCCACCAGCAATATAATCTACTTTATATTGAGATACTAATTCTTTATAGAGAGGCTTGTGCTTCTCTTCGGCTAGAATAGCATTGTTTAATTGTAAGTCGTACTTTTCCAGGAATGCCACATCTGTAGCTGCTGAGATATCCAAAAGTGGATTACACAACCCCACCAGCATTCCTTCCCTGTTTTCAAAATTTCAATAACATCTGAAAGCAACATAACTTATTGTGTTTTATTTTTAACCTTAGAACTTTGTTTTCTCCTGACATCCTTGAGTCGGTATGTTTGCAAATAACCTTTCGGGAGCACGTCGTGATCGAAAAGACCGGGCAAAGCAGACTAACAAGTACATGACATTCTACCCAACAGTAGTTTTGTAAGTAAGGCCTGCACCTGCTCCTTCGAAAGAAGAGTCACATTTAGGAAAAGCGTTGTTGCTCAGCGCCTCTGGTAATGAAAAAACGTGAATAAAATCCGAATACTTCACTACTGCATTTTAACGACTTACTGCCCTTGCTAACTAAATGATGAGTGTTAATGAAATTAACAGTTTTCTTGCAACCCTTAATCTTTTTCAACATTAGTATTTAACAAAATAAACCATTTTCTTTTCGTTTTTTGGAGGATGGACAGTTGGACACCATGTGGGTGTGGACACCACCAGACCAGCTTTTGGTATGTGCGTTTTAAATGTGATATTAAACTGAAGAAATAAATAGTTTTTAAAGAATGAAATGCAAATTTAATAAATAAAAAAAATTTAAAAATGGGAGTTTTGCTGAAACAATTTTGCGTAATAATAATAACATTTCGTGGCTGGCTGGCCTTAGCTCAGTATTACTTTGTGGTCAGTATTACACATGCCTCTGCTGAGCTGCGGTTCCTGCATGCTAGTAGTCGACCAGAGTTCAATGGTTTCTGCCTGAAGGAATTCGTTAAAAGCATTGAACTAAGCGACGTTGTTGACGTGGCTGAATTTTTAAGCGTCTTTTAACCAGTATCAGAAAGTTTTCAGTAGTTGCGAGACTTGTTTCGTTTTCTCCGATATTTAATAAAATGACAGAAATGTCGGTTAAATATGTGACTTGCGTGAGCATAATTTTAGCCATCTCCATGTTGGCAAATAAACTCCAGGGAGCTGCAATTGATCCAAAAGCTCCTGAACAGCCATCAAAAGCAAATCCTTTGAACATTTTATCATTTCTGTCCGACCTCAAGTATTCCATTCAAGCTAAATCCTTGAATGAAACTTTGGCAAGCTGTCCCAGTCTCTGGACTCAAACAGAAAAAGAGTTTAGTGAAAAAGAAGAAACAGGCATCCTAGGTTCAATCACAAAGCTTCAAGAGCTATGCCCAGCTAAGGAAAATTTAACCCTAGTATGTAAAGGTGCTATTTGGATTTCAGATTATGTTTGCACAGCAAGTCAAGTTGAAAATCATCAGCCACCAGCTGTCCAAGATCTAAAAAATCTGACCAATGTCAGTGGCCTGTGCCAAGCACTTGTTGGAAATGTAAACCTTACACAGAAACTATGTGACATAGTCAAAACTAGGGTAAAATCCGATGAAACTTTGAAAATGTTACCATTAAGTGAGAAATTTGAAAACATTTGTACCTTGCCTGGTAAAGAAATGCAAGAGCAGTGCATTCAATATTGTGGTGAAAACAAACAACCACTATGCAAAATTATTCTCCAAAGCCTAAGAACAATTGTGTCTTTGGAAGAAAAAAAAGAACATCAATTGGCAGAAACTAGTGCCAATGCTGATACAGATTTATCAGCAATCAATGGCAACAGTTCTTTGTATCCTTCTTCCTTGACAGATCCACCTGTCATCAAGACAACAGTTAGTGTTCCACAAAGTCAATCTGAACAAATCAAACAAGGGATGACTTCACAGAACAACAAGGGATCCATAAATTCTACGACGCAGTCAATCAGCACAGTCACTCCTATTACCATAAACAACGAAAAGCCTGCGCTATCTGGAGATTCGGATATCTCTGTCGTGGCATCTAATAAAACTCATCCAAAATCTCCGTCAACACAGTCAACAGATATTGACGCATCTTCGGCAACCGAAGTGGCAGTTACCGACGAAGATTTTGGATTAGACGACTTTGGCTCTGCTGATAAGCCACCAATAAAACCTGCTGATGAAGATCCGCCATCATACGAGGATGGTGACGACCCGATCAAAGAAGAAAAAGAGTTAAACAAGGACGAAGAAAGAATTCCAAATGAAACACAAAAGGCTGTCCAGTATGATTCGACATCAGATGTTGATGCTGATCCAGTCAACACGCACTTCCTCTTCTATTTTATTGCCTTCGCCGTGCTGTCTGCAAGTGGCTATCTAATGTTTATGCGCAGGAAGTATCTAATCGCATTGGTGTTGGAAGGTCGTTCAAATTCAAGTAGAAGACGCAGTAGCTCCTTTCGGGAACGTCCTTCGTCTGGGAGTTATCGCAAGTTGGTTAATAACCTTGAAGAAGCCATAACATCTAATTCGGTCAAAAATTCTAATGTAATATACTGAATGCATTGTTGAATAAGTTAATGTATAAAGCACGTAATCAAATAAATTGGTATATAATTCTCATTTTTATTGCACAAGCAATGTGCAATCCCGAAAGTATGTCGTAATTATACGGGACATCGCATTTTCGTATAAATTTTACTTTTCCGGTTTTCCCTGCTATTGTTTCTGAAAGTTTAATAGTAAAATATTAAATGTCGATATGGAAAATGGAAGGTTATATGTAATGTTTTGTTTGAACTAGATACTGTTAATCAAATTTTAAAACAAAAAGTTAATGTTCATTTGCAAATTTTTGTGTATTTTTTAAAACTCAATAGATACATTTGTTTTAGTTTGATTGGTATTTGGTGATGCAAAGATGGCATGACCGTTCCCCAAGGCCTTCCATCCGTTCAAGAATTCAAGAAATGCCAGCATTATCTGCAAATACAAAATAAAGATTTTAGATGACTACATATTTGCGTTCACGACCAAAGTTTATGGTTCGTAAGCAGCTCAGACCCATGTTAACTACATGTAATTTCAGATGACGAAAAAATTTTATTTCCTCATAGCTAACAATAAAGAATACTTGAAGAGTGCCTCGTTAACTGACCTGTGTCTACATATGGTTCGAATTTCCTTGAATCGACCAGAGATCTACAGATACAAACGAAAATTAAATACCATCCCAGATATTGCTACTTCATTCAGTCTTGCAGTTAGTTTCAGTATAATTTTGTCATCAATATTTTTTTCAGATGACGAAAAATATATCTCATCATAATAAAATAAAACAAATTTCGGTAGGATTTCCATACCCTCTGTGGATGTCGGCAGTTTTAATGGCACGTTCTTTCCCTTGCTCCAGGTAGCAGTATTTTGAACACCAACATGAACCAATATCTGAATGAAGTAAACCATGTTCTTTGGTTATTATTGAATTGTAACCTATGTGGAAAGTTATTTGGACAAACATTCATAAAAAATGTTTGTTTCAAATACTTCTATTTTATATAGCACTACCGCGAAAGGTGACCACATCACATAGGATTATAGCCTCCGCTCAGGTACTGCAAAAACCACTTTAGCAAAAAAATATTCAATGAAACCAACTTACTATGCAAGAATTTGTTCTGCCATTGGTCCAACTACAGAAAACCATCAGGTTTCAGACAGTCCCATTGAGGATTCCAATGATTGCCAGCCATTACATTATGAACTGTAGAGAAAATCAAAAATCTTGATTAATCAACACATGAAATGAAAGACTAGAATCTTTTTCATTTTAAGTTCAGATTAATTGTTTCAACAGTAATTCAGATGACGAAAAATTATTCTCATCATGCTTGTATAGAAAATATTTTACAACACTCCCTTACACAATGGTGATCAAGATGCATGCAGATAGTTTTCAAAGATAAACTGCATCCTTAAATGCTCTTGACAGGTATTGTCAGTATAAACCTATAAAAGCCAAAGAATTTGTACATAAAATAAGTAACCATTTCAGAAAAATTACAAGCTGCATTTACTAGTAAACAATATTGATAGAGAAAACTAGTGGAATATAGCACACGAAACACGTGGCCTAGCAGAACAAGCAACGAACTCCTTTCAACTATCTACATCGATTGATAAAATTAGTCCTAATTTTGTTTAAAACGGTATTAAACAAAATCTTACTTACATCCAACGTCGTTGGCGTAACCATGCAGCAAATCCGCGAGAATGAAAAGCTATAAATATAAATATTAACAAATTCTAAGGTGGACATCGATGTGTTCACACCAGGCCACCAGCTAACGAATGCTGCATAATGTGGTCCGCTGCCATGATGAAGCTTCGTATCGAAGGAATCGAAACAGACTGGTGAAGTATCGATCGTTAACTATGTGAAAAAAGGTAAAACAAGGCCTACTTAATGGATAAGGCCTGTAAACTTGTATATTCCCCATGAAGGCGACAGAATTCCCATCCCTGCCCCTGTGAGAGCCAATCAGACGAAAAAAGGAGGCGAAGACTTCGCCATCTGGCGCTCATAATCCTTTAGGGTTATTTATACCTGGTTAAACATCGGTTCGATATGAAGTGGCGTGGCCGAGTGGTTTAAAGCGCTGGTTCATGGCACAATTTCACTCGGAGGCATGGGTTCGAATCCCATCGCTGCCACATATTTTCATTTTATGCCTTAACATTTATATTATTTATGGATTCTGAGCACCAGATGGCGAAGTCTTCGCCTCCTTTTTTCGTCTGATTGGCTCTCACAGGGGCAGGGATGGGAATTCTGTCGCCTTCATGGGGAATATACAAGCTTACAGGCCTTATCCATTAAGTAGGCCTTGGGTAAAAAGCCAGGAAAAAGTTAAAAATTCGAAAATAGAACAGACTAGCCATTGATACATTTATTATATCGTAACCAGCGATAAAATCTGTTGGAAAATTATTTCATAGAGTAATCAAATTAATTTAAAAGAAATAAATAAAATTACTGGGCTGCAAAATTTTGTTGTCGGACACAGAAACAGCTTCGGGAATCTTTTTCTTCTTCTTTTGTCACTACTACGGGTCACAAACTCACAGCACCAAAATTAAATCTTCAAATTTAAAAAATTTGTCTACCATCAGTAACATTGTCCACGTGCAAAAACACTCAGAAAGCCTGCGAAACGCACGAATCCTATATTTTAACTTCGTGTTAAGGTATTTATAGAAATTTTGAAGCTTTGGTACAATTTTTGTTAAGCTCTATAAGTCTATAACTCGCTGTACGTATGTGAATTGTGAAGTCGTGAAGTAGCATTTCAAAAGCTCAAATTTATGTTGTCAATCAAACGGTAAGATACTACAACTCACAATTCTATGGGATTCCACAGGGAAGAAAAACAATGTCTGACATTAAGTATTACCTTATGAGCCATTTTGTGACAGGAAAGAGTTTTCCAAAAAAATGTTTGAGCAAACAGACTTTGAAAGTAGTGGTCTGCAGTCAGCAACAGCGACTTCGGGGATCTAACATCGAGGGTCTCTAACCTCCAAAGTATTTAAACTATTAATGAATGGTGAATGATCATGGGTTGCCAAAATTGATTATTTTTACCACGCTGCATACTAAAATCTCAACATCGCCCAAATGCGATGTAAACTAAACGGTCTTTTCTTGTCTGTCGTCATACCCAATTTTCATGCATCAAACTCTTAAAAGATTTTGTGGTTGGTCTCCCTGTCGCACAATACGAAATGGATAGTATACCTTTCACTGATATCCGTTAACCCGCATTTCTCTAAAATGACTGGAACGCGTTGCAAAATTACAAATTGTAACGTTCCTTGCAAACCTATATAAGATCAAAACCTATCAGTACTAGCGGTACTAGTATACTCCGGGCCAGTAGCACAATTTCCATAGGTTAATCAAATGCTTAATAACGAGACAAAATTTTATTGATGACACAAAAGAAAGTTATACGATTGATTGAAAACCTAATTAGGCTGAAGAGTTTTTAGACAAAACTATGCCATCATGCTAGGTCTAGCTTCGGTGGCTTCGAGTTTGTCGTTAACACTTGCAAAACCAGTCCCACCCTTAAAAAAAAAAACAATAAAATTAGTGATCCGAAATGTCTGTGTAAAAGTTCTACAGTAAATTTAACGGTTGAATAAACAACCATATTTACCCTCTGCAAAGGTATTATGTCCTTTTCTTTTAATTTTAATCCTGTAAGAGGATGGACCATGTCCTTTTTTATAAGTTTTTCGAAACATTCTGTGGTAATAACATCACCGCTAAAATAATCCAAAGAGAACGGCGAATAAACTTGGAATTTTTTTAGAAATAAAAAAGATAAAGGGAACTTACGTTGGTTTCAAAATGGTGCATGGAACCGAATTGCTAAGAATATCTGCCATTGGAAAGTTCCCGTATCATAAATAAAAACTGTCCTTGCTTAATTTGAATATGACATTTACCTCTCGTAATAGGACACATATACCGGACTTGGCGACTTATGAGAGCTTTTCCACGTTCGTCGTCATCCTTCGGGGCCAGCGTAAACTTTACATCAATCAGATCCTTTATTTTTAAAATTTTGCCACTGACTGGGCAGTAAATGTCTGTAGATGGTTTTGGAATTATAATTGGTTTTGCATCAGGAGTCATAGCTGGGACCCAAAAACTTGGCAAATCCTTTGCTTTATTTCCAGACATGTTTGACAGACTAGCACTACTAGTAGATGGGTTGCTACCAGGTAAGCTATCACCTTTCTCAGTTGCTATAAATATTACATAACATAAGTTTCAGTTAGAATTTGTAATAAATTTTGCAATCTCACCAATGAATTTCTCCACTTGACTTCGATGAGCAGCGGCTTTTAGCTCATTTTTCTCATTCTCCTCACGTTTGTTTTGTCTTTCATATTCTTTCTGTTGTCTGAGGATTTCTTTTTTTTTAGCAAGATAGTATTCTAAGATGGCTTCTTTGTCAAACAAATATCCATCGGGACTATAACAATAAAACAAATGTTCACTTTATTAATTATGAAAGATAACATAGAACTTTAGACACTACCTGACAACTGGGTTTCTACAGGGTTGCAGAGTTAGTGAACAACAATCAAATCCTTTGATAGAATCTTTGCTAAATCTTTCTGAAAGAGATCCATATCCAGATGCTTTTGCATCTCTTTTTTTTTCGTGATAGGTATATACACTTCCTGCCGTAGAATTTCTAGCATGACGTGTCATATTAAAAGCCCGCAAAAACCCAAAAGCAATTTAACTTCAAATTTAAAACGAATTACCACAATCTGTATAGAAACTTGTAAATTCACTAATCAATTTTATGTTTTGCCCGAATATTATCCCTGTTCCTGTTGCTTTCAACTTTCAAGGTCCTAACGTTTGTTGCTAAACAGCATCCAAATATTTCCATTTTTCTCTTCCTCTTTCCGTCTCTTTGCATTCGAATAGCTGCAAATATTGAAAATAAATTATACATTCAAGATCTATTCAATGAAAAAATTTAAAATACATACACAGAAAATGTTTCCTGACGTTTCGTCGTGTGGTTAAATTCAAATTCGGCTTAATACGTTAGGTAATTCATAGTTTAATTGCTAGTCGCCAGATGGAAGGCGGTCTCCACGTGTTAGACATTCGAGATTCGACAGTATTTTGGAATTGACTAAAAAATTACCCCGGTTTTAATCGTTATTTTGGGGGAATGACGTTGTGAGAAATAATATAAAACCAAAATACTTTTAACAGTTAAATACTGCTGGAAACAAGCTACTTAAAAATTATCTCCCATTGATTATAAATACCTTCTATACAAGAAAATGGGAAAAGGCAAAAATTCTTTGCCGGACAGGTTTGTGCACAATCAGATCTAATCAAATGAAAAACTAGATCTAAAACATTCTGATAATTGATAAAAATTGCATTAAATTCTATTAACTGATTCATTATGCTTTGTTGTTTCTGTATCTAGATGGTTGGACTATATATCCATTGGGCAGGAAATACGAGGAGTACCGATTATTGCCTGCAAGGTTCCTTTGAGAGAGGTAGGCCACTGATTCTATTCTTTTCTCATATATCTTCCTAGATAGCAAGAAACCACTATTAGCTCTTGTTTTGTAATCATAAGAAATGTCAGA
The DNA here is from genome assembly GCA_013167095.2 of Daphnia sinensis. Taxonomy (NCBI): domain Eukaryota; kingdom Metazoa; phylum Arthropoda; class Branchiopoda; order Diplostraca; family Daphniidae; genus Daphnia; species Daphnia sinensis. Next base: position 9,673,878 of record CM023190.1, read on the forward strand.
CTCAACGGTCTTAGCTCTTAGGTTTGTGCATAAAAAGGCAGGTTTCAGCAAAACATTACTGTCCGGTTAGCATCTACTCTTTCCCCTTAATCACTGCAACTTTCTTCTTAAATCCCTTCTGTGAACCACACTAAGTTGTTCTATTGACTCTTAGGCTTCTTGAATCATGAAAATATTTAACTTGAATCCAAAGAGGCAAATAGCCTTAGATATTGCTATCAAAGGGTGAAGTAACAAGTAAAAGCAGAAAAAGAAATCCTAAATCAGATGATTATAATGACTTGTGCCTACCTTCTTTTGTCGGCCAAGACATGTTAATTGTGGAACTCCACGGGAGATTTTTAACGCCTATTTCATCAAATTTATCTTTGGACACGATGTCAGGTTTCCCTTTAAAGAGTCTTGGGGCTGCTTCTTTCCCTGTTCGTTTTTTGAAGGGCCCATGATTTCGTGTTTTCATGAGGTCTAAGTCGAATTATTTCCAGCCGAGTTTATCCTTTTACGAAAAGAAATTTAGACTCTCGATTTCCCGCTGAGATTAGAATCGTATTTAAAAACGCTACCTAGTGAGAACAGTCCGGTGTTTAAAACAGAAAGAGAAGAAAAAGATGCGCCGTCGTACGTAGGTCACTTGTGGAATGCCTCGCCATGGATGACGAGAAGGGATAGAAAATAACAAAGATGTATGTCTGTTACATTCCACCTTGTCACTGTTAGGAAACAACACGAGCAAAAGATGGGAATCCCGTTCTTCTTTTTGTCTTCTTCATGTTGTGATTTATGACTTGATATGGATGCATGTTTTTGCCTCGATCCATCGTGCTGGCCCATTGGCCGAATCCCGATGGAACACCGCCGTGTCGCTTAGTTCCATCCTCGTTCCCCCCTCACTCTCTCCCTTACTCCGAAGAAGACATTGCTGGCCTTCCCCATGCAACTGTGTTCGTTTTTCAAGCAAGTCTGACCAGTGCAAAGTCATACGGGGGATGTCATGGTTAAAAGGACCACTATACGAGGTGACAGGTGAGGGTAAAGAATTGCGTTGTTTACCCCATTGGGCACCTTCTTTCTACCTTTTGTGTCGTACGACAGACTTCAGAAGACGAAGAAGGATCACACCAAAGACTGGTTCCATCGGGGAAAGGGGGTTAAAAAGGAGGGAATGGGGATGAAAGGCATGAGAATAGAATATACAGATAGAGAAAAGAATTTTTTTGACTTGCAATGAGGTCTTGTTAACTTGATGGGGGGCCGCCACAGCCTTTACCTCGTTGACCGTCTTTTTTGAAATATCCACGTCGTTTTTTTTTTCTCATCTTTGCCCCTCCGCGATGATTTCTTCTTTCATATTTCGGTCTTTCACTCCTTAACAATTGAACCATAAAACTTAAAAATACAAATAAAGCATTTGACCAATTTTGCGGCCGAGTCCGATCATCGATAGCTGGTCGGATAATCTGGGTTCTACATTCCTCTGTTCAACTATTTCACTTTGAAAATATTTTTTCTACAAAGAAGTTTGTATGCATATCAATTGAACGCATCCGGATATTGGCTCTTTTTGTACCCAAGGAAAGTGGGATTAGGAATGCCATATAAGTTTCTGTAGTGGCCGTTCTTATATGATATTTCCTGTCTCGGGTCTCCCCTTTTTCTCGTCCGTCTGCGTGTCTCTATGTCTGGTGAAGAGAAAAGGAGAACTGCGTGCAATGGTGGGGGTTAGAAACATTTGGACAACTTCCTGATAAAAAAAAATTGTAGAATAGTTGTGCTGATTTGAATCGGGCCAACAGGGGGTGTGGGTCATTTCCCCCCAGCAGCAGAAGCCATCTGCTTTTCGATCAAGTATCTTTTTTCACTTTTCGATGTAGAGCATTGCAGCTATCTTTTTCTTTATGTTCTTTTTGCCCTGTCGTTTTGTTTAATAAGGCCCTGTAGCCACCTCGTCGCGTTTTCCTTTTTTTTTTTTCCAACGAAACAATAAGGGAAGAAACCTTTTTTTTCTTTTTGTAAATGTTTAAACCAAACGCTTTTGTCTGTTAACCATCAGACTGGTAGTGAACGATAAATCCTCTGTCTCACGTCAGTCATTTTTTTTTTTTGAAAACCTTTTCTCTCTGAAATTCATTGGGCCAATGACAGCCTACAAACTTTGAAACTGTAGACGCTGCGTTGAGAGCGCAAGCCCTCCGTGATCTACAATGACCGTCTCTAATTTGACGTAACGATGACGCGAAGCACGAGCTACTTTTATTTTCATGAGGGGAGGGCGGTTTATTTCGATTTTTTTGTGTTTGTTTTTTGTCTACACCGAAAAAAATCCCCCTCAGTATCGTGAAATTGGATAGGAGCATATTGTTAAAGAAAATGCGTGTTTCAAATCGAGTAGCGCCAAACAGATTAGATTACCGGATAATAAAGTAAAAGTTTCATCTCGTTCCTCTGTTTAAAAATATGGTTTTTTTTTTTCATTGAAAAAAAAACTTAACAGTTGATCGGATGGAACACTGATAAAAAAAGGTATGCGCGATGGGTGGTGGTGGATGACAGCTGCGGTCCACTGCTGTGGAAAAACGATCTATATTTGTATTATCATCTGCGTGTGTGTACAGTGTATATTGGGAGACAAAGTAAGAGAGAAACAGGAGATTGGGAGTGACTAATGAGCCTTCTATTCTCGTACTAGTAGAGAGAGAGTGTTCCTTTTTGTTTTCTCTCCCTTTTTTTAAACAAATGTCGAAAAGACAGAAGGGGATAGCCCCCCATGCCATCTGCAACGGGGTCCCATCTGCCCGTTGTTTCAAGTTGGGCCCTTAGCTTCTGCCCTCGCTCATGGAACGGCGTCTATCTGATGGATATGAAAGATCATTTAGCACACGGTCCGTTTGGCAAATTGACCTACTGGTCATCGCGTTGGAAAGAGAGAGACCATTTTTCTTTTTGTTTTTCCAGCGTCCAGCCCATCTATGTTTGGTATGTGTTGTTTTAGAAAGAAAAAAAAGGGAAGACTGGGCAATCCAGCAACTTGGGTGGGTTTTTTAATGTCCCAGGGCAGCAGTTATTGGGTCCCTATATAGAATCAGCCGTCGAATTTTTTTGTGGGGACCATAACACAAAGAGAGGGGGGAAATCGGAAGTCCTGCTGTGCCAATTGTTTGTTCACCGTGACGTTGTGTGACTGTGACGCACGCCGATTGTTTGCACGATTCAGTCATCGCAGGCAAATAGAGGTGGAAAGCACAACAGTCAATTGGCAGTCACGCTGCCACCTTTCTTGTCCATACGTTTATTTTTTAGCTCTTTTTCTTTTTCTCGCCTATATGTTTCTGTCCGCCTTCCTATACGAACATCCTCCCGAAATGAAATATGTGGGGTCGTGTAGTCCTCTTTCGCCTCGTAGAGGAAAACGAACCAACGAAAATTGTGTGTTACGCATTACTGCGTACGTTCAGACATCGGCACACAGGAGAGAAAGACAATGATGGAACGATCCGACCCGATAGATGATTGGTTATTTTTTTTTCTTTTTTCCCCCCTCTCTAACTTATCAACGAAATGTTTTGGCTTGCCAGCTTCGACTCGTCTCTCTCTGCTAGGTTATGTATAATGCACTTGGATGTCTTTGGGATGTTGTTGTTGTGTGTGTGTTGTCAACGGCGGGACATTTAAATGTCCCGCCGCGCACATAGTGAAAACTTGAGGCCCGATGTATTTGTGTGTGTGCTGTAGCTGGGAACATCTGTTCGATTGCTGCCCGGCAGGAGGGCCACGCGTTCCTTTTTATTTCTCTTTTTTCTCTCGCAGTTCTAAAAGGGAGAGAAAATATTTATTCCTCCTAGTAAAAGAAAAAAAAATTCTTAATTTTCTTTTAATATTTTTATTTATTTATTTTTTTCTATTTTCTTCTTCGTGTCTGGTAAAGACGGGAGGAATGTTGTTACCACTAATAAATCGCCATCAAAATAGAGCCTCGGCCTAATTAGAATTGTAAATGCGCACGACGATGAACTACTTGCCTGCCCCTTTTTTTTTCTTCTTCTCTTCTTGCCCTGTGTGAACTGAAGAAGAAGAAAAAACACAACACGGAGATCACATAATTAATGGGCAAAAGAGTTACTTCACTCTTGCGAGCTGTGGGCTTTTCATTAAGGGACTTTCTCCCACTTGCGAGACGCATCGACAAGGGGCGGCCTTAAACAAGCTTTAGTTGATGAAGCGTTGACTGTGGTCGAATTGATTAGTCAGATGAAAGCCAAAAAAGAAACGAAGAAAGAAAGAAAAAATCAGAGGGAAAGAAGGAAGAAAACGAGAGGAACCCTAGGTGAGTTACGAGTCGCTAGGAATGTCCATAAAGAATACACACACACACACAATATCTACGGAGATATTTTCTTTTGCTTGCTGGGCACTGTGGTTGGGTCTCTCCTTTTCGTTTCTCTCATTGCGGGTGGGGTCTCTTCTTCATTTTTTCTTTCTTTCTTTCTCATCCTTTGACGGTTGATAGCCGATTAGCTTGATTGACAGAGTCAGGGGTCATATGACACAACTGCCGTCGCGTAGCCAAAAAAGCCATTGATTTCCAAGGGGAAACTGATCGTGGGCACCCCCGGTGTTAAACAGTCCTCTAATCGGCGGATCCACCGGCTGATTTTTTGTCCCTTTCCACATTTTAAAAAGTAAAATACTTTACGTCCTTCTTTTTATTCGTGTATACATAAAGACTTTTTCTTAAAGAGAGGGGGATGGAATCGATGGGGGTCTCTCTCTGTCAATTCGGTGGGGGTGTCTCGTAATTCCTCGGCTCGTCGGGCTAAATTAAATATGATAACGCGCCTACGACTATAAAAAAGAAACAAGTTTTTTTTTTTTCGTTTCTTGTGACTGGAATTTTTCTATGGGGACTTGTAGTAAACCGGTGGAGGGGTAGTTGCGTCGCGCGGTCCCATTTGTATACGGGGGTAGTGCACCACCAACCAGTTCCGTGGGTTTTCTTTTGTTGTCAGTGGGACGTCTTTTTACCTTAACTGTAAAATAATGAGACGAAATGGAATGGGGAAAACGTAATAGCAATCACAACCTGACTTTCGTTTATAGGGGGTTCGCGGTATTGAATGTCTAACCATTTTTATCCCATTTCTTTTTGTTGCATCCGATGGTGGGCGGCACATTGTTGCGCGTTTTTCTTGAATTTTGAAATGGGACGAGGCAGTTGCGTGTGGCTTGAAGAGAAATCCCCCCAAAAAATTTGTTTATTTGAAAACACCAATTCATCCATTGTTGGCGACGATATAGGAAAGAATTCAATTCGTTTTTTTTGTAAATTTATGGAAAGTATTTGATTTAAAACAAAAGTAGAAAGGATGGCTCGCGTCGGCCAGCCACGCGCCGCATCATTTCCATATACTGTACGATCGAGGTGCTGGTGTAAAGCATTATCATTATACCAAGCGGCCCCGCTTTAATTTTCCCCTCTTTTTATTCAAAAAAAAAAGATTGTGAGAGAGATTACACGTGAGATTAAATTCTCTCGTCGGCTGGAACTGTGAGCCGTTCTCTCTCGAATGGGAGTCGTGAATAGCGACTTGTTATTGACGCGCAATACAAATCGATAACACGGAATTCATCCGGATCGGTCACGGCCTCACGCATTTTAACTTGTTTAACGACCCCTGTCGAAGGGGGTCTTGTTGTTGTGGTATCTCTCTCTCTCTCTATGTGTCTTCGCACACAACAACACTTGTTCGATTCTCCATACATTGTTTGTTGTTGGAAATGTCCCGTCTAGTCGTTCTCAGTTGGTTGCTTGATTTAAATCTCTTGTGTGTGTAACAGTTTCGAGAGGAACACACAGTGAAAAAAGAAAAAAAGAAATCGACGCAGACAAAGTGGTTTGATGTCGGCGGCGGCGTCTATTTCTTTTCTCTTCTTTCTATATTCGTTCCCCCTACTAGAGCTATTAGACTTCATCATGTCTGACAGTAATTCGGCGAGACTTGGCTTGATGCATCGGCCGACTGCAATTGACCGTGCCGTGTTGTTGCTGTCGTCGAGCGAAGGAGGACACGAGGGTTTCAAGAAAATTTAGTTTTTTTTTAATAGCTGTCGTGAGCATCGGTTATGAAATATAGCCGCCTGTCCGCCTCTTTCATTTTCATAGTCCAAGACACTCGAGCACACACAGAGAGAGGTGTATAGACACACAGGACGCGGATTCTGAGAATTTTTCATGGCATAGCGGCAGCAACAGCAGCTTCGTGTGTTTGCAACGCGTCGCGTTAGTTGTCTTGTCGACGTTTACTGGCGCCGTCTTGCTGCATTCTCGATGATGGATTTTTTTTTCTGCCAAAAAAACTAAACATTTTGAAAAAAAAAAAAAAAGAAATGAACGCGGGGAACTCCACCCACCGCGGATAGCCGTCAGTCCGGCGACTTGTTTCACCTGAATTAAAAGTTTGCCGTTTTTTTCACGGCCCTTTTCAACTCCGTTTGGCCGTCCGTCTTTTGTTTTGATTGTAAACAATGCCGGCACAACTTTTGTTTTATGGGGAATTGAAAAAAAAAAATGAGAAAGGGTTACGAGTTATTTATTTTTCAATTCTTTCTCACGCATCATTTTCATTATTGAAATAAGAGGGGGTTTCCCCCTCTACGAGTAAATCTCGATCGAACAAGATTGAAACTCGCATTTTTTCTTAGCTCTTGTTCAAATTGAATTCCTTCAATCTTAACATCTGAAATATATCCCCTCTCATATTTTGGGATAGAAGTTATCGTCCTTGCTGACGTCTTTCACCGTAGATTATGCAAATTGTAATTGAGGAGAGAGAGAGAAAGGTGGGGGAGAACCCAAAAAATAAGGAGACGAACGCCATTGCCTCGGATCAATTGATGACGGGCTTTCTCTATCGGGATATCTTTTTTCGTTGTGATTTTCCAATGTGATGTAATAAAAAAAAAGGCCCTAGTCAAAACATTCAAGAATCTTCAAATGGTGTGTAGCCATTAGTGAGGAATGGGCTCCAAACGAGAGGTCACGTAGTATAATGCCGAAACATTTTCACTAGACGTAATTGGTTAGATAATCAATATGTTTCCGAACAACACAAAACAAAAAAAAAATGTATACAAAAGCGAGCAGCACGCGCAAAAGGCGCTGTATGCAAATGTCTGCTATGAGCCCCAATTTACTTTGCCATTGTTTCGTGTGTCGGTAATGCTATACCTCAAAGTGGAAAGCAGAAAATCGAGAGAGAGAGAAAATTGTAATTTGTTCACGCGTTGCGGTCTCCTTTCGTGAGTTGGCCAGCCAACCGGCCCGCTCTATTGTCTCATTACGAATCGTTTGTGTTTGCTGCCAAGTGTAGGCAATCAACGTCAAGGAGTGAAAGATTGAGTGAGAAAGAATAATAGCGGCGCCCGTAATTTTTTTAGCTTATAACTTTTGTGTTGTGACACCTTTCCAATTGATATATCCTCATTTACATCTTTTCTTTTCTTTTTTACAGGATATACTTCGCCTTTCTCTCCGTCGGGAGCATTGGTAAGGCTATTAATTAAATTTAAATAGGAAAAAAAAACAAAAATACTTAATTAATTTTTTGTGTTTATCGCCAACAGGTTCACTCCCGATAACTTGGTAGAAATGGTGCCTAACGTTGGTTGTATCGTCGACCTCACTGCCACTAATCGATATTACAATCCACGGGTATAAATCTTTTTCTTTTTCTACCTTTTCATTGGCTGTTGCCAAAGACGCAACGTTATGCAACTCATCATCCAAAGCTGAGCTTTTCTTTTGCTTTCTTTATTTTAATTTTACATTTTTCTAACGTATTTATTTGGTTTCTCGTGTTTTTGCGGTTTAGGTTTTCATCGAACGCGGGATCCACCACGAGAAGATCTTTTGCGCAGGACACGTTGTCCCGACATCGAAGACAGTGAGAAGGTAAGTCCACACACAAAGTCCATACTATCATAGTCTAAGGTTGCGTATGTATATCGTGAGCGTGTGCCCAAAAATGTTTGGAGGATATTCTTTTTTTCTGTTCGCGGATGCGGATGGATGACTTCTACAATCTCGTGAAAGGGCCCTTTTTAAAGAAACTATTTTAAATCCGAGGTAAAGAATTTGTAATAGCTTGGCAAGGCTGTTGCATAATTTTTTTTAGACAAAGGCGGACATTCTCAAGTTTAAACGAAAACAATACGAAAAGGAAGAACACGTTGCCAAGGTAAAAGTCAGAGTCCGGCTGGTTTGAGAGCGTCGTGGCGCCACCAGTCAGCGCACATGAAAGGCCGGAGCATCCATCACAATCTATTACGGCTCGCAACTGAGGAAGGGGGGGATATTGCTGTATGCTTACGTATGCAACAGCAGCACGTTTTATCATTTTCCCGAGTTTTTCCTTATAGCCAATTTTTTAAAGTAATGTTTTGAAGGTCCACACCGCGTAAAGTATAATTGCCCGTCTCAGCGGCCCGACTTGGGGCTCCATCCCAGTTCCGTACTCTGTGAACTGATATTTCGTTGGTATACACCGGCCGTGTGGGAAGGACCGTGCAAGTCTTCTCGAATAAAAAAGGGGAGAAAAAAAATGATGGAATGTGGATTACAGGTTGTCAAAGTGTGAGAATGGCTTGTAATGCGGCTCGTGATCCGGCTAATCTTGTAGTAGGTGATAGTAGCCTCCCATCTTCTCCCTCCTCCCCTGCCTTTTTCTCTTTTTTCCCATGGTGTGGTATTGGAATGAAGAAGAAGAAGGGAGGCTAAATGAACCCTGAGACTTGCGCTCAGCGATATGCTGGGTGGTTTTTTTTTTTTGAGAGGCAGAAAATGTTATGGAAGGTGGATTGTTGTAGATAAGCACCTCGCGCTTTTTTCTTCTTTTTTGATGGCCATGTTTGGTCACACAACAAGAGAGCCCAATGACGCGCGGGTGATCACCTTCTCCTCTTCTTCTTCTTTTACCTTGACTGTATACGTTATACTGTATTGCACAGTTCCTTCTTGCTCAGCGGGCTATCGCGTTATAAACTGCGCCCCGGTTGTAAATCAACATTAAAACCGATCCGGCGTGCTTTTTTTTTCTTATTGTTCGCACTAACGCCTCTTCGAACCATCTCTCTCTTCGCTATAAACTTACCCGCTTATTTTTTTTCGTTTGCAACTAGAGAGAGAGAGAGATCAGGCGTGACCTACTCGAATTTTCGGCATTTCTCTTGTTGTATAAACAACATACTTTGGCCACTCTCTGGCCAGCTTGTTCTTGCAACAGACAGACACACGGATGAATCGGTTCGTTTTTTTGATTGCCACCCCGACAATGCCCTCAATTTACGACCCGTGTTCTTTCTTTTTTTTTTCAAGAAAAATGCCGATTGCGCTTATCGTTTTCTTTCGATGTATCGTGCGACTCTCTTTCTTTATTAGCGATATCCCATTTCATATTTTTCGTTTTTTTGTTCAATAAGGAAATGTATACAGCCGAGAAAATGGGGAATAGCATTCACTATCTTCTTTTTGGATGTTGCCCATCTTCTCCGGACAAGTCATTCGTTTTTGTTTTGAATCCGTCCGTTTGCAACGCATTTTTCTTAAAATCTGTTGTACGTATATACGCAAGCCAACATCCAGGTGATGAATGTTTGCTAGAACATTGTTTATGATTAGCAAACGTCCAGCCTGTCTTCCGAACAAAATGATGATTGTCCAACTTGATTGCTTGCAACAGGAGAACCCCAAACAAAATTTCATTGGACTGCCTTTTTTGGGGAGCTTGAAAATGAATGGTGAGAACCAACGTAGTGGACAACCACCTCTTTTCCAGTTTTTTTTTCCTTTCTATTTGGTCATCCTCGAGGCTCTTTTTCAAACGAGCACTATAAGCGAGAAAATTGTTTTTCTTGTTTCTCCGCTTGTGATGACCAAACATCGCTTCCTATCTCTTGTTGTTTGTGCCTTCCACCTTGTTCGAATTATTTGTTGTGCTGCGTTTTCTTTTGCTTATCTGTGAAAACGCCGAAACAGATTTGTTGCGCGTCTCCCTCTTGTATACTACATCGCACACCCTAAATACTTGGTTACTACCCCGGGCCCTACCCCCTGCTGTCTCTTATTTGTCCAGCCTTTCAAAGTCGATCAGCCCTCAACAAGTTGACGTATTTCAGTTAACCGGCCCTCTTGTCCTTTTCGTCCGTCTATACGTTTTTATTGCTCCGCTATTGTTTCAATTTGAAAAATTACGGATTGATCTTTTACTCACCGGAGAAGACACTTCCTACTCCCACATTTTTTTATTACTCGAGAAAGACCATCATTTTCGGAGTAGGTCTTTATTAATTTTCTTTTAAAAGAAAAGGAGAGAGATGAAACAGGCATTTTTGAATGTTTGATTGTCTGGAATCTCTTTTTTCCTGTTGGGTGGATTTTGATGATGAAAACAAAAAGAGGTTTAGGTTCAAGGGGTTAAGTATCTTACCAGCGGATTTAATGACTCCGCCCTGCTAAACCGTTCTTTTAATCATCCCCGAATTTTTTGTTTGTTCTCTATTTTACCCATAACACAAAAGTGCGAATAACAATTGAATGAATGGCATTTTCTTTTGAAAAAATCGGTTCACAACTTGCTCATTTTTAGAAACAAGAAAACTCCTCCTCCCTTTCAGATTTTGAGGTTTAAGAAAAATGGACTGTATTTACTAGCTATTCTTTTCCCTTCCCGAAATCTTTCTTCCTTTTTTTTTTTGAAACGTTTTGTTAGTTCTTTAGCTGCTCCTGCTGCTTCTGGTGGTCCGTTTGGTATTCTTCGGGTGTTGGTATTTATTTTTATATTTCTCCTTGTCTTGTGCGTTGGAACACATAAGAACGAATGGGGGGGGGCGGTCCACATTAGAAAGAACAAAAAAGAAAAAAGGCAAAACAAAAAAATGTCGTTGGTTTTATTTTCTATGTGCATATACGCGACTCTCTTGTCTTTTCTTCGCCAATGCGTGTGAAGAAACTTGTTCTTTATGATGGACCCCCTACTCGGTTTGTTTGAACTGAACGCCTTCAACTGTGCGCGCTGGATGGGTACCCAGTAGGTAAAAAACTTTTTTAAAAAAGAAGAAGAAGGGAACCCCACACAGACACAAAAACGCACACAATCGGAAGAACAACACGTTCAACAAAAAAAGAAAGAGAATATAAAACAAGCTGAGTATTTGCTCAAGTCTTTTGTCTCCCTTGTCTCTTCTTTTTTTGTTCAACAAAAAGAGAAAAAATTTTCCCTCTCTTGTCTTTCAGTTTTTTTTTTAACTGTTTCTCTTTTGTTGGGTGTCGTGGTGTAGTGGCTTGTCGGACAAATTGGGCAGTAAGAAAATTCCGGTGGATTCGGGACCTGGAAGAGAGATAACCCCCTACTGTCGGATGCAGTATATATTTGGTTAAGGGCCATGGCGTATAGAGGTGCTTTCGTTATGTGAGGTGGTACCTTTTTTTATTATTTTTCATGTTCTCGCTTTTGTTTTTTTTCGAAACTATGGCCACCCCCCGCAAAAGGTTCAGATCGTCCATCTTTAAGGCCCGTTTTTTTTTTTTATCTTTTGAAATGAGACTGAAACAGTTTGCCGTGCATTTTTGCGGTAATTTCACCCCCACCACTGCGTAGGGGGTGTCTCGAGAAGTTGGCGTGGTCATGTTTCTAGTGCGAAGAAGAAGAAGAAGAATCATATAAATATATATAAAGAGGCTTTTGTGACTTCTTGTTGTTTTAGTGTGTCGTTGGGGCGGAGTCGGTATAAGAAAAGTCCGATGCTGAGGGTGCGAGAGTGCATAAATATATAACACCCGCCGTGTGGCTTATGCGAGAAGCAAGATGAACAAGCATGATAAACTGAAAACAAAATAAAAGAGGACGATGGAAGGTATTCCGTTTTTTTTTTACCTCTCGTGGGTACACGAAAAAAGAAAAAAACGTAACATGGGGAATCTGAAAATGCCAGGCCCCACACCAAGTTGATTTTCTTATTCTTCTATCGTTTTTCTTTTACTTGGGTCTTGGCTCCGGGGTCCTGGAGCCGCCCTTCTCTTCATATATTGATTCTATATAGCGAGCTCGGCCCATAGCCCGCTATGGACATTTATGTGTATAGGTGGTTGCGCATCTACGTACCTCACATAAAAACTACTACTACTACTACTACCACCACAACGATGTGTGTGTGAGTAGAAGAGGAAGATGGCAAAGAGAAAATAGGAAACCCATATGTGATGAGCTCGGCGAAGGAATGTTTTCGATTTTTCCCTGGCCAACACCCGGGCTGTTTGGGCCTCTGCGCCGATAAGAAAAAAATTGTGAAGGCCTATTGAATAAATATTTCCGCTAGGTATTTATACATGTGCTTGAGGGCGGCAGTTTTTGTTCATCTTCTTTTCTTTTTAAAAAAAGGGAATTCACCTATAGGGATTCGATTGATCGATTCAGAATGTCCGTTATGTATCTTGTGTGTGTGTGCGTTTGGCCTGTTCCAGGGCCTCGTGTATGCGCAACTGGAAACTTTTATGTCATGGCCGACACATTTATCACGTGATTGGCTTTCTTCTCTTCCTCGCCCCTTTCCCATCACGAAAATTCTCGTCCCATGTCGTAAAAGAAACGCGCCTGGAAGAAGGGAAAAATTATTTATTTATGTCTTTGAAAGATGATCTAATGTCCTTTTTCTTTATTCCCTTTTTTTTTTCTTTTCGTTTTTCTTTTTCCTAATTGGCGTCTTTTGTTTGGAATTTTTTGTCCGCCCTTTTCTTCTTCGCAGATTCTTTCAGGTGGTGGACCATTTTCTTCACAACATCAGTTCCCGAGGTGAGTGTGTGTGTGTGTCATTCTTCATCGTATTTTTTTTTTTTTTACGATTATCGTCTCTAAGCAAGTAGAAAAAAGAGAGAGAAGAAGAGACGGGGAAAAACCGTTCCAGACGTGTGGTTGTCCAGCTAAGAAGATTTATCACTGTCTTTATCGTTTGTTTGCAGGCAAAGTTTTGATGGTGCACTGCACGCACGGGCTCAATAGGACTGGCTATTTGGTGTCGAGGTAAGCTCTGGCCCGCTGCCCATTGGCTGTTTCATATTTTTTTTTATTTAGAATTTATGTTTTTTTACGCGGAACAAAATATAACACATGTGTCAACTAACAGGTACATGGTCGAGCGACGAGGATTTCTACCGGCCGACGCCATCGCAGGTTAATTTTTGTTTTTATTATCACGTTTATTTTCACAATGTTGATGTTGATCTCTTCATTTTCGTGTTGACCTCTTGGTTTGGGAACGCGGACAGCTTTCAACGAGGCTCGCGGACATTGCATTGAACGTGAAAACTACATTGAGGACCTCCATAGAAGGAACACCTGCATCAATCCTCTCCCGCTCTATCAAAACAGGTACGACGACAAGCTCTTTTTTTTTATTGTTTAATTATTCAATTTATACACTGTTTTGCATATCCTTAAAGACAAAATCCTTGATGAATTAGCAAAAAAAAAAAATTGAATTTTCCTCTTTTTTTTAATTACTTGTAGCGGTGCGGATTATCACGATCACGAACAAGCGTGCGCCAATTACGAGCAAGAAGAGGAACGTCCATCCTCGTCGAATGGTTATAACCGTTACGATGGCCAAGCTCGCAGATCGGAACCGTACGAGCAACCGCCTTTCGACGGTCATCGAGATGCGCAGCGTCACTCGCATCCTACGTACAACGCTCGGCCTTCATCTGCTGGCCAGCACTGGCGTCATGGACAAGGCTCCGGCAATCGCAGTCACGGCCATCCGAGCCAACACGTTAACAAGCCATCGACAACTGCGTACCAAGGTCGCACTAACAGTCCCGTGCTTCCCGTTGGGTACGATGCTCGCTACAAGAGTACGTACTACCGCAACATGACTTCATCCGAAGTGCCAGCCGCACCGAAGCACATCCGCTTTACGGACCATTCATCAGCTCACGAGAGCGAGACTCAAATGGATTACTGGGGAGATAGACCCAATTCTGCTAACGGGAATCGTAGTCGCTCTAATGTCAATCAATCAGCGCAACAAGGTGGCAATGCCAGGCCGATATCGCCAGCGGTTCAGGTCGTGAGTGAGCGTCGTAGCAAGTCCTCGGTGTCTGCTGTAGCGTCGTCTTCAAAGGTCCGCGAGCGGAGTCGCAACCGTCGCGATGTGCCGGACAGTCCGTCGATTGAGGTTATCTACGATAGTCACGTAACGCAGCCCGGCCAGCACCAAGAGCACCGTCGTCCTAGTTCCAAAGAGAAGCCTCGAGATCAACGTGATCGATCTGAATCGGAACAAGCCGACCATCGTGCGTCTACTAAAAAAATGCGCCACAAAACTGCTAAACGTGTGAACGCGGCCTCCAACGGAGGGCGATCGAACGATGTTGATTGAATTGGATAGACTCCGATCACGCCGATTCCCAATGCTAGAGGGGGTGGGGGATTTCTTCTGGGTTTTCTCTTGGATCCAAAATTTTTATCGCATTTTTTTAAAAAAGCATTTCGATTTTTTTTTGTGTGTGTGAGTGTTTGGGTCGTAGAACGGAGACTACCTTGTGTCAGTTTCGAGTATCAAAGTTCTCTTTGGGTTTCGAGCGTGTCGGTATCCTATAGCTCGCGAGAGAGTTTCACTCTTGCCGAGTTTTAGAGATGCAAGAAAAAGCGACGTCGACCAATAAACAAAATTCTGGCGAGTTAAAAATATCTAACGCACGCGTTTTTTGTATGCTAATTTTCTTTTCCTTTATTTTATTATTATCTTCATTTTTTATTTTCAAATTTCGGTGTGAAATTATTCAACCGTTTCGGATTTTTTCTTCTTTTTTTGGATAACGTGTTATTTTGATCATGCCGACCTTGACCCGTTGGCATAGCGGTGCACAAAACTTCGCCTCTGCCAATCTTTTTTCACGTATCAGTCCATTTTTCTTAAACGAAATACCTTTTTTTTTGTTGTTGTGTGTGAACTGGTTGATCAAAAGAAAATGCTCGCAATCATCCTCCCTGTGCAATTTAGTTGCGGGTTTCTCACTTTGCTCCGACACCCGTAATTATACCACGGACACCGCAAAACCCGACAAACCTTTTTTGGCTCCGTCCGTCCATGGTGGGCGGATGCGTTTTTCTTTTTTTTTTTTTTTTTCGCGCTGTGCTAACTAACAAATCGACACCAATTTTGCTGTTATGCTCGGCTCGCTAACAAGGCACTGTTGTTCATTTGTCGGGATTGTTGTGGTGAGGGAAAACGGACCGCACTTTGACGAGTATAAGGTGAAAAACATGATTATAACTCATGACGTTCGGCCATGAGTTTCTTTACCGCCTCTTTTAAGCGGATTAGATTATACAGCCAGAGCACCAACCAGCACAATCATCACTTTTCTCTGACCACCATTCTTGGGCTGTTGATGCATGGTTGTGTGTGTTAAATACCTTTATTTTTGCAACTTGCTTTAACCAGCGCTTTTCTCGACCCGTTCCGGCCCTGCCGGATAAAGAAAAGGGGTTTCTTTTTTGAAAGTTTTATTTTCTCAACTTGTTTTTTTTTTTCTTGTTTTATCATTCGCTTTGGATGATTTTTTAATGAACAACAGTGGGTTTGTTCAGTTTTTTACAAGGCATGTTGAAAATCATTGGCAAATTGAATTGCAAATCCTGTTGACTTTTCAACGGCAGTCCGTGTTTCACACGTCACTTGACAAGCCGTTAATTTTTGTTTTCTTCCTCGTTTGATTGTTTTTTTTTTAAATCCAGTTTTCTTATCTTTTCGAATGTCCCAATGTTTTTGTTTCCTCATTTTCGTGATTAAAACCATTCGGATTGACGTGACTGCGAGCTACCGTTAATCAACCACAACCGACCTTGAAACTCGTCGATGTTTATTCACGTTACACAGACGCGCTTAACATTGGAATGCAGTGGTTGCTTATCGGTCAAGAGAGAGAAAATTGAAATGAATATTTTTTTTTTCCGATGGCGGCAAATAGAAATTTTTTGGTTAACCCGCCCTGAAAAGCCAAACACATTGTATCTTTTCATCGCATTCACGTTTGTGTGTGTGTGTGTGTGCGTACTTATATTCATACAGGCTGACACTCTGACCCGTTAAATTTATCTTTTCTCTCTCTCTTTCGTCGAGGCCCAAGAGATCAATCAAACGGCTTGGCGTGTCTATCGCTTATATACATGGAGGGGGGAAATAGTTGACCAATTCCACAGAGCGAGACAGAGAAAAAGGAAATAAATCAAACGACACACGCATACAGATTACCTGTATAACGGTCAATAGCGTTGATTTCTTTCTTTTCTTCCAATTTCTCGGTGGAAACGATTACCGGGGCGGTGCTCTCGACTTCTGTTACATTTCCGATCAAGAAGAACCCAATTCATTTGGCGATCGCTACATTTAGAAACGAGACTTTGAAGGAAAAAGAGAGGGAGGCGTCAACGTTGTAACCGTTCCCTGTGCCGCAAAGCTTACTAATCGTCTGGAAAATGTGTGTCTCTGGAACATTGGCCAGTTGTGTTCCCCCTCTTTTTTTTTATTTCCAGCACTTTTTTTTTTTTTTCGATTTCTTTTCATGGAGAGAGCGGCACAGTGCGATCGAAACCCCCCTCGGTCACTTTTGAATGGAAGTGACCTTCTGACCCCTTGCCTTGATATGAGCCGCTTCTCCTTGATATTTTTTTGTATTTTTTACTTGGCTCCAAAAACTCTATACAACAACATAGAGACACATACGAGAAATAAAAAGCGCATCAGCGGAAGGAGAAAGGTAGGGGGCGGCCCCCGGATCGGCGGCGGATGGATTGTCACCCGCGATTTGTATACTCCCTTTTTTTTTTCTTTCATGAATAGCGCACAGGAAAATAGAAGTATATAAAGGAAAACGAAGAAAAAAAAATCTATCCTTTTTTTCTTTCTTCGTTTTTCTTAAATATGGGGAAATTACTTTCGGCTTGAGCCGGAGGTATTTGTGAAGAAAAAAAAAGGAAGCCAAAGAGCTTAACGATATGTGAATTGAAGCCGGGGGAGGAGGGCCAGCACGGTGTAGGGAAATGCAGACACACGCGCACTCTTGACAACAGTTACACTCCTGCGTATATAGAGGAGAAAGGGGAATTGGAAAAAGAAGAAAAAAAAACACAATAGACTTGAATTCAAAATGCCTTTTTAGCCCTTCGCCTTTTCTTTTTCTTTTTTTAACGATGTGTATGGATCCAACCGGGTATAGAAGCCCCACGCAGACAAAACCACAAAGAGAGCAAGCACACACATTTTTCGTATATAGGTTTTAGCCTCTTTTATTCGTAGAACGTTTAGGTTTTATAGCCATCATCATTGATGGCTAGTCTACTACGTTTTTAATGATGGTTTTCTTTTGTTTGTTTCCCTATAAATCTTGAACATGTTCTTATGACAAGGACATACACACACACACACAAATGGAAATAAATCAAAAGAACTTGTTAAGAACAGTGTAGATGAAGAGCTCAGGTACGTTGTAGTTTGAAAGGGTTTTTTCTTTTTTAAAAGGGGGCTAATGAAGTTCTCGTCTTGTTCGGACGGCCCGGTATAACAGCGTAGCTACCGGAACGCAAAAGACTTGAAAAAAAAAGAACCATTAAATTTGAGGTTTGAGTAGGACAAGAAAAAAGCCTCTCGCGAAATTGATTTTCTTTTTTTAAATTTTCACACACGAATTTTTCCATGTTACACGACCGCTTCTGTGTTTAGATTCATTTACAAATTACAAATCTCCGACGTACGTTAAATTACCTGTCGTACTGTAATTGCTTTTGCGTATCTCTCATTAGTACAACGATCGTAAACCCTTTTGTTAATCCGGGCAAAGCGATTCACACCGGAGTATTAGCATACGTTGCGCAACTTCCATCAGCAAACGCAACCATGTTTTCTGTGAAATACCGACATAATCGGGATTTTACGGGATCAAGACTGCGCAGCTAATTCTTTTATAACGTGAACTTCCCCGACAATCGTACACACACCTTTCTCTCTCTCTCTTATTTACATCATTCTCTATATCACGCCAAACGATTACGTGTAAAAAAGACGGGGGGAGTGTTGGGGGGTCAAAAACGGGAGAAGCTCGCGGGACAGGCCTTTTTGTTGTTGCTGCCTTGCACTATCTCCTTCGTGTTAAAATAGAAAAGCCTCTCTCGCACTGCGGTCAGCGTGTAGCATACAGCGATTAGACAAGAGAACCTGCCCACAGCATGGAAACAAGGCTGTCGATATACACACACACACACACACAAAGCGTCGTTTGCACATACCGAAAGACCTACATATGCAACCGAAATGGATATATAGAAACAGCGTCGCTGATAAAGAAGCTAGCCAAGAGGGGGGAGCGCAAATGATAGCGGAGTGCAGCAGTCACACCTGCAAAAAAAAAATACTTGAAATGGAGGTGTAACCCACTGAAAGTGTGTGTCGTGTTGTTTACTGTGCACATGTCCAAAAAAAAGGCTCTCAGGTTGACTGCACGGTAACACGGGAAGCAAATTGTGGGGTTGTGTTTGTGCGCGATGATGCAACGCATAGGATTGCTTGCCGACATCGATCATTGCTCTTTGCGATTATTGTTGACCTTTTGCTTTTACTATTTTTTTAAATTTTTTTATCCGCACGTCATTGAGACCAAGGACGTCGATTGTGCGCTTCGTTTGTTTATCACGGTGGCAGTGGAATGGGACATATTTGCATTTGGCTACATTTGACAGGATTCCATATCTAGAGATAGACTCGTCTGACCCACTGAGGCGGCACGTACAATTAGTAGAGTATCCGGACTATATTCATTTCTGCTCCTATTTCAAAAAAAGGGATTATCATAAAAAAAAAGTAATACAAAATAAATAGGAGACAAGAGATTTTTCGAGACTTTTATGATTGACCTTCCGTGGGTGGTCCAACTTGGATTTGTGTATCGTTGTCCTACCGCTGATAGAATCGTGTGTATAGTGTACCTCTTTCACTTTTCTTTTTGGGTGAACAGTTTTTTTTTCTATGACAGACCGTCTCTTATTGTCCAGTCCTTTTCTTGACAACTCTGTGTGATGATTTGATAGGCATGAAGTTTGAGATGCGTGGACAGCGAAACTCTGAACAAGGAAAGCCCCATAAGAAAAAGAGATGTCGAATTTCCTTCGTTTTGCGAGACACCCAATTTGTCGGCTCCATTAGATACAGAGAATCCGAATCCTTTTTTTTTGTGCTTGTAGATTGTATGAAACTGTCTTTGATTTGAATAGCGATGCGTTCACGAAGAATAAACCGCTTCTTTTTTTTTTGCCAAAAGACTGTACAAAAGGAAAAGGAGGAAAAGGAAAATAGAAATTTTAAGGAAACCAAGAATCGGGGGGGAAATGTTTGACATGTTGTCAGGTGAATTGGCGCTGGTGCCAAGCGTTGCAAATCGTCGTGGGAAACACCAGATGGAAACACGGTGAAATTGAAATAAAACTGGTGGAAGATCGAAAGGCTGAAACGAGGGAGTCCCCGACGAGATGGACACAAAAAAACAAGTGTCAAATTCTAATTTGAATCGGCCGCCGCTGCCGACACACAGAGTCGGCCCATCAGGATTTTGATTATGTGGCATTTTTTTAAACCCCTTTTTTTGCTTGAAAATTTCCGTCCTTCAATGCCTGGACATAATGGATGAAATTTCGGGTCCGCAGAAAAATAGAAACGGGGCACACTCGCGTGTTTTGTCTCCCGCACCGTTGTGTCGATGGGTCACCCAAAAAAAGGTTTTGACTTTTGCCGCTGTTAGAGGAAGGTGTTAATTTCCCTCTAAAGAAAAGAATAAGAAGGGTTTGAAAAAAATAGATAGATTCCACTATAGACATCAAAAGCAAAGGGGGGTTTTTTGTAATGATGATGGGGCCCCACTCTTTTCTTAACTCATTCAAATGGCGAGAGGGTTATAGGTTGATCCACAGGCGTGCGCATATTTTCCGCAGTATGTGCGCATCGATAATTTGATGTTGTTTTGATGTTACAAAAGGAATGTGTGCGGATTTTTGTTTTTGTTTCGTTTTGGCTTCGCAACGTGTAAACATCTATAAAAGATCTATACGCTGTGTGTGTGTGTACGTGTGTTGGCCGGCAACCGATGGCCGTGAAGGAGAAACAAAAAAAAATGGGGATAGAAAAGAATTATAAGAAGACGAAGCGCAGTAAGTAAGTAAGCAGGGGGGCTCTCACGGTACCTTGAGCTCTTAGAGTTGCTGACGCTGTTTCTTTTTGGCTGCAGCATGAACGTGTATAGTCGAGCCGAAGAAAGCAAGAAACAAAAAAAAAAAAAAGCCAAGCTCTTCGAGCGCACACACAACCGCCCAGTCGGTCGTCGTCGGGTGATGGATCGCCTTCGATCCGGCTCGGAATCGATGTCGACCCCCCTCTTATACAGTACAGGACAGGGCCAAGAAAAACCGGGAACACTATCTCATTCTTTTTTTTTTTCTCTCTCTTGTTTTATTATTCTTCATTTTTTTTGTCTTCTTCCCCCCTTTCTCTATCATCTTTTAAAGTTATATGCTTTTTAAAGTAGCTCCTCCTATTTGGCAGAGGCTCATTTCTCGTATTTTGAAACCAGATGTGCAAACGTCCATTTGAACAGCGCGCGCGCGCGCTCAACTTAAAATGCGGTTTATTTCTTTTTATTTCATTCCCACCTGAATTATCTGTGGTTTAATGACATTCCGGTTTCAAACCGTACCCTCGTTGAGCGCTGAGACACCCAACGACAAGCGTGGCTAATTTAATTGAGCGCAGCAACAACATCTGTGCGTCGAGAAAGTAGAGGCCCAGTACTCATCGCACTCGAAAAGGGAAGACCCTGCATTGCGAGTGTTGTTTTGAAATGCCCTCTTTAGCTCTCTCTCTCTCTCTGTATTCATGCAAAGTATGCACGTACCCATAAGGATCAAACCTTTTTTCCCGTTGAAAAACCTTCGATCTGTTCCAACGTATTGATGAAGAAGCCCAAAACGGATTCCGCTTGTTTTTTCTCTTTGACTCTTGCAACCAGTCACGTATATACTACTAATGTTTCCTTATTCTTCCCCTTTTGTTTTTGAAGGATAAAGGATTTCAGTATATATATAGGGACTACCGTATGTGTCTGTAAATCTGGTAGCACCACACACACAGATCGTGAAATGATATAGCCTATTCACAAAGGCTAGCGTGATGTAATGATTGGTTTTTACTCTCTTGATTTCCTTTCGTTTTTTTAATGCGTTTTATGTTAATGGCCATAAAAATAGAAAGAGAGGGAGAGAAAATAGAAACGATATACTCATTTGATAGATCCAGCGTTCAACATGATTATTCATCGACATCGACCTGTTTCACGTGCGGCCAGAGTGGAATGCCACTCGTTCACGTCTTTCATACACATGTAATAACCCCATTACAAAGTCAATAGACCCTATTATTTGGAAAAGGGAGGAGGCCCGAGTTGATGGAGTTGAGACGCAATCAACAAATCGTCTCTCGTGCCCAACCGATCAAACACTTTGCTTGAATATTAGTCTGTTTTTATTGCCTACACATTTATTTTTTTTTACTTACACGTTGAATGTTTACAAATAGATAGACACGGCTGCCGGCTGTATCGAATGCAGGGAAACACAGAAGCAGATATAAATGATGAGAACATGACGAGACGGAAAATGGCGCAATAACAAATTGTACGGACACAATAAAATCCGAAATCAAAATATTTCAAAAAGAGAATCAAAAAGGCGTCGGAGAAACAAGGCGTTCTTCTTTTTTGTTTTCTTGATTGCAATGTTTTGTTGGGTGTGGGTGGGGGGCTTTTGAAGAATAGAGGACGACATTCTTGATGATCTTTCTTGTTTCATATTCCCAGGGCCTGAATTTCTCGTTAGCCGTTTTCCAAAGTTGCGCGTGTCATTGGGCCAACATTAGCAAAGCCATAACCTGATTATAAATGGGGACGAAACAGAGAAATGGGGGGTCAAGAACACAAGGTAAAAGATAGGGGGGAAACATTTCTTTTCGTTTTCAAATAGATAGATAGATATTTTTGTCTTTCCCCTTTTTTTTTCGAATTGAACATAAACATAACCGCGGTTAGAAAGGCAAAAGAAGACGACCAGCAGCGCGTTGATTAATCGTTGTGCAGGTGTTGCTACCCCGACAGCTTTTGGGGGTAATCAATGTCGGAATCCTTGGGGGGAAAACGAGCATTCAAGAATCAAAAGAGCCTCGACCACAACACAACGTATACACACACACAAAACATTCCATCTGTTGCTTTCATAATAACTGAAAGCCATCGGAGAAAAACAGAGTGCGCCGATCCCATCAACACTCCCGTATATATACAATAGGTATATATATATATTTATATTACATTACTTTTTCTTTATAGCCAGATGTGATGTGTGTAGGGGGGAGGAAGGAACGGGTCGGTAGGGTTCGCATTGGTTGATGGAAATTTTTGAAAAAAAAAAGAGCTGGGCCGGTAGCCGACTGCGTTGTGTGGTAGCACAATCATTGCCCGTTATACTGGAACACGTCCATAACAAAATGATGAACTACCATTGTAAATAAGCTCACGGGCTTTCGTGTCTAGAACATGCAAGAAGAGCTATTTAAATTGACCGCATTAGTACATGTAATATAGAGATGTAGTGTATGAACGAATGTTACAGAAAGGGACGGCTGAGTGTGTTCGTTTGAACTGGACGCAACAGGATACCCCTCTTTTCGTGACTAATAGTCAATTGGTTGCTATGAATATTTCTCTCAGCTGGTGTTCTTCTTTCTCCTCTATCCGTCGTTTACATTTTCCTTATTTTTTCATCGTTTTTTATGTTGAAAAAAAAATTCGTTGTCGGCCGTGAGAAGATGAAAATTTCCCCGTACGCGTCTGGCGGCAACAGTGGCCTCTTTCTATATTCCTTTTCTTTTTCTTTTTTTCTACGGTTCTTCCGTCTGTTTGTCGAATCTATTGACGACTCTTCGCACCGCCAACAGTTTTCTAAAGAGTGTAAATCCGGGGCCGCCTTGTATCACAGAGTTTCAAAAGAAAAAGGCCGTTGAGTCTTATTTTCACGACGCGTCACGTTGATATAACGTTCACATACAATTCAAATAAGATCGAAAAAAAATTCTCTAGTTATAATATTTTTTCCTGTGTGTGAAACGGCGGGAGTGTGTGAGGCGCAATATCCCGCACTGCCGCCAAACGATGTTATAAGTAAGTATCTACGTACACACATAAGAGAATGAGAAGGGGAAAAGATACTTTTTCATCTTTCCTTCTTTCAAATTTTTTTTTTCTTTTTCCCAAGTTAAAAAAAAAAATACCGCCGCTCTTCAGCCTGTTTGCGTCTACGTCTCGTTACCCGCGACGAGGCTTCAAGTTTCACGGCTGGCCGCTAACCATTTCTTTTCCCCTCATTTTTCGGTTCATTTCCAAGTCAAATAACACGAAGCGAAGAAGAAGAAGAAAGACAAAACAAACCTGTGCCTCTCTTGCGCTCACAACAAAAAAAAAAAAAAATACAACAAATAAAAACGAGGAACTACATATAGACGGCGGCGGAGGTGGCGCGGCGGCGTCGGTAACGTAGGTGGAGCAAACGCGTGTAGGCAGGTATGTGTGTGTATACATACGAGCGGTAGACGTTTTTTGGAAGGCTCCGTGCGAACTCGTCCTCTGTGCCTTATGCTAGACATCAGCGTCATCACGTGGAGTGTTGAATAATTCACACAGGGAAAAAAACAAATTTTGAAAATGAAAGAAATCCTGTCCGGCCGCTAGCGTCTTGCGTGAATATAAAAGGAAATGAATAATTGGCAAACAGTGAGGCTTGATGCTGTGCCGTACAAATGATGTTCCTCTCTCTCTCTCTCTCTCAGCGAGAAAGAGCTTCATGTTTTTATGCTAATTGTTTTCAATGCTCCATAAGAAACCTGACAAACATAAACAGTTGTTCTGCTTGCAGAGTCTTATATCAAAGCCAAGCGCAAGTCACATCCCCGTTGTTACAAGCTACTTTCAGCTTGTATTATTTTTTTTTTATTGAACCCGCAAATCGTAAAAAATTATGCGATTTATTCACATGCGCACGATTTTGTGATTCGATTTTTATGTGTCTGTCTGCTGTCCCTTTGGCGCGAACAAACGAGCTCGTATCGGAAATTATTCATCCGCAAACATCCATTTTTATTTTGCACCTTCTCGAAATTTGCGTACGTAATCGTCCAAGTCTTTATTCGCAATAACGCGATTGACGTGCTGAGAGTGACAAGCATTCCCCTTCACTTACCCTCTGGTCCCGTGAATAATACCGTCATCATTTATTTTAAAATTATTAGAACCCTAAGATTCCAACCGATTTAATGTCCAGCCGGCGCAGTATGGCAGACGCCGCTCAATTATAATGTGACGGTACTATGTCTGGTATTTCGCATGATCATGTTGTTTTTAAGCGTCATCAAACAGTCATTGACTATCTCAAAAAAATTTGGCAAAATCCTCCGCTAACTGTACGATGATCACTCTTACCCCACGTAGCCTACCCCGTATAAATGTACACGTACAAAAGGAATAAGAATAACTCAGTTTGGGTCAAGCAAAAAAAATGGAAAATCGATTGCGTCGTGTGGATAGTCTCGGGGCTTCTAAAAAGAAATGCCAATGAGCCGCGTGATGAGAGGCAATCGGACTGCATGAAATAGCTGGCCGTCCCAAAGACTAGACTCTTCTTTATAGGTTACGTTTTCGCTATCTCTCCGTGTCTATATTTATCCATCTATACGCGCACACAAACACACACGGTGTATCTAAATATATATACATATAATCCAATATAGCCATG
Organism: Daphnia sinensis; assembly: GCA_013167095.2. NCBI lineage: Eukaryota > Metazoa > Arthropoda > Branchiopoda > Diplostraca > Daphniidae > Daphnia > Daphnia sinensis. The sequence goes on from CM023190.1 coordinate 9,698,804, forward strand.
CCAAGTCGTCAAATAAATAATCCAATAATGGTTTCGGATCACGACGGGGATTTTTCTTTTTAAAATTTTGTTATCCGTGTCCGCGGTCCGAGAATAGAAACACGTACGAGAGTAGCCATAGCTCGTCTGCATTTATATTATAGCTACACTCGATCGAGCAATAATGGTTTTTCGATACTCTTTGGATTTTGAGAGACCAAACAATAGAAATAATATAGGAAAAGAGAAAGGAAAAGAAGTGTGTGTTGTACCGTTGATGATGTATTCTCCATTTCCTCGTATGCTAATGAATTCCTCAGTCATTTTGTACACACACATCGCAGCTCTTACATGCACAGCTATTCATTCCCTTTGTATATTTTTATTTCCTTTTTTGGGCTATCCGAAGAATAAGCGCGGCTTCTCTTCGTATAGAGAAGGAAGAAAAAAAAAAGCGGCTCGTTTTTTCTTTTCTCTTTTGCATCTTCGTCTGATGCGATCAACAAATGAAAAAGCCCCTAACAACCAACAACGAAATAATCAAATCAAATGATGGGAATATATTCGTATAGCGTTGATGTGAAACGTCAAATACGCGAGACTGATCGTCACGCGTGTACACAACACGGCATTGTCGGCCTCCTTTTTTTTTTCGTTTATACCTTCTTATAGTGCGTGCGTGTTTTCATCTTTCTTTTTTTTTGTGTTTTACCTCTTTGCATTATACCCCGTTTTTATTTTGTTTGTTTGTTTCATTCGCCTTCATCATCATCACCGTCGTCTTCCTGATTATTTTTCTTGTTCCTTTTGTTATTTTACCTTCTTGATTATATTGGGGGTTTTGTTTCGAGAATGTGTCGGGGTTGCACAGCCATTACGCGGCGCGTGGAATTAGAATTAACGAGGCATTTTGATGTCAGTCGTAAATACGATGGCGTTCGTGGGGGATCGCCATTTTTACACTTTTATGTATACAACATGTGTTTATAGGAGAGAGAGAGAGCAAGACTGCATACGTATCTAATTATACTTGTATTATTCGTCCATAAAAAGATTTATGATTTTTATTTCCTTCTTTTTGGCTCGAGCGTTGGGGGGCTCTTCGCGAAACAATTCTGCGAAATCATTAAAGTCTAAATAAAACTAGCGGCTTGTAACGATCCTCTCCTTTTTGTGAGTGTGTAACCAATCCATCACGAGCATTCGCTCGCCCCGTTCGACTCTTACACTCACGACGCGAATCGAATTCTGTGTTGGACGTTGAGACTTCAATAAAAAAAGGCCCAGCGATGTGAGCTGTTGGTGGGAACTGATTGCACACGCATCGAGGCCTCCATTACAGAAGCCAAATAACTGTCCATCTATAGATAGATAGATAAATAGATAGATAGGGCGAGACGATCGGGAACTTGCTGAGGGCGGGCAAGGTCGTCCGTGACTTTTGAAACACCACAACAAATCACCTCCCTTCGTCTAGCCTATACCTCCCTTTTATTTTTATTTTTTTCGTTGTTGTTCTTGTTGCTATTGTTGTTGCCGCTTGACGTCTGCACCGTGATTTATCGATTGATTAGTGCGTGATTAGTTCTCTTATTTTTCAAAAAAAAACTTCCAGATATGCATAGACGCTTGTTTCACTCTGGCGTGATTATTCTTGTTCTCGAACGTGTGGTGGTGGTTATTTTTTTCATTTTCAGGGGGGGTCGATCCTATCTCGGTGTGGGTACAAATAGCAGGCGTGAACCCATCGTCTTTTTAAGCTCAATTACGCAGTCATAAATGATAACATAACTGAACAAAAAAGGTATAGATGACGCAAGGTCTTTTGTCCTCGCCAAATCTTTTTGAAACGAAATAATGTGTTTATGGTTTAAATGGCTGTGTTTTTTTCCCCCCAAATTGTTTGAAAAATAAGAAATTATCTTTATTCAAAGCTGTCTCCTATACAACAGGTGGGAAACCAGTCGCTTTTCTATCCGCACTTTCCCCTGTGATTAAACAAAAAGAAAGTCAATTGTCGGGGGCCTCTTGATGACGATGGACAGAGGTCTTGGGGGGTCAAAGAGGTCCTCAACTAGTACAGGAAATAATTCGAAATGAGAGTCGGAATAAAGGGGCCTCACTATTTAACGAGTATATATTCGCACATGTTTCATTCTAACCGTTTCCCTTCTCTGCTCTCAGCACTAACTACCCTCTTCGCACTTTTAATTACCACTGCGTCCATCAACTCTGAGCGCAGAAGAAAAAAAAAAAGGGAATTCGTACCTTGTGATTGGAAACGCGCTTGTTGAAAAGAGGTAGGAGGGAATCGGTGGTATATGCCTTGTTATCACAACCGAAAATTGTAAGTACAGGTTAAAGAGGCAATCTCCTGTGTTTCGAAGAAAAAAATAATATCGCCATCGGAAAATAAACACGGCCAGCAAAAACGGTTAAAAAAAGAAGTTATACTCTGAGACTAAAGTACCTTCTGTGTGTGTTGTGTATACACGTTATATTTTCATTGTTAGAGTGTTTCGTTGCTCGCGCCCGATTTGAATCTGAAATGACGGTCGTGACTCGGCCGTTTCGGTCCCGAAAAAAAAATGTTGCTATAAAAAGGAGAGAGAGAGAGAGAATTTGACTATTCTCGGTCGACGTTGTTTAGTTTTTTTTTGCTTCGCTCCCGAAATAGACAGATAAAAAAAGAGATCCAAAAAAAGGAAAGAAAATTGATGGAAAGGGCGCGGATCGAAACGGTTTTTATTTTACTACGCTAGATCTCGTAGCATCGCCCATGGGAAGTGAATATCTTTAAAATGAAAACGTTTTTACGATAATTATTCAAACGTCTAACAGAAAACGGAATATTAGTTAGCCGTCTCTTGCACAGGCCGTCCTTTTGGAAAACTTCGCCTCTCTATCAGCACCTCAGCGCTCAGTTTGGGAATCTGAACCATTTTTTTTTTTCGTGTTGCTATATTTTTTCTTTTTCCTCTCTCTCTCTTAATAGATATTCTATTTTGACCTCCTTCAGTTTCGCAACGTTCCCGAAATGACGGAAGGCACTCATTCGTTGCGCTGGACTTTTCTGCTGACGACAGCGAACATTCTATTTGAGAAGTGCAACAAAAATTCCTTTCGTTAAACGGCTATGTATATACGAAATGAGTCAAAAAGAAGAAGAAGAAGTTGCGTCTAGTTGGCAAACTTTCCATATTTCGCACACGCGGGGGCCATTTTCGGCTGATGCGTAAACGTGTCCGGTTATAACGGTGATGCCATTCAGCTTTAAAAACAGCAGTCGTATATAAGTTCTAAAAGCCAGGTGTCAACAGATGAGCTCACTGTTATTTGCCCAGATCAATCAAAATGATGCTGGAAAATGACGCACTTCATTGCTGGGCAAAAGAGCGGGAGGGGGGGGGAGAAGGTAATAAGAAAAATACCGTGAAAACTAAGCGCCGTGTCAGTCTGTCTATCTCCGTGTGTTTGATTATGTTAATCAATGAACGGAACGGCCACGTGCGAACCGGATGAAGTCGACAGGGAGAAAAGAAACCTGTTGCCCATTGTGATGTCGTCATTCGCGAACGTCCTTGCCCGGCCTTGATGGGCGGCGTGAATAATAAATAACACACTTCTTGCTTCATCCTTTTTGCCTCTTTCTCTTTTTCAAAACTTCACGCTCAACAATGATGCGTGTAGCTGAAAGAGCTTCCCCCTGTTCACGTCGATGTAGCCTGTCGTTTATAGAGTATAGCTCATTTTTAAAATGGACGAGCTGGCCCAGTCTGTTTCAGACGGCCGATCTTGTACTCTGACCAACCGAGCCTATATACGTCCGTGATCTTGTTGCGTAGTCATTATCGCGTGATACGTACTGCCTGTAGTAAAAAAAAAAATTGGTTATTTATACTAGTGCGATATACAGTCTTTCATTTCAACATTTCTCAATTGATACCAATGTGTAAATAAGCCGAAAAAACCCGAACAAAGGGATTTTTCATTTTATTCCTTATAAACAATAAGAAACACGCATCGCGCCCTTGTCAGTTAGGGACTGACTATAACTGGTCAGTTGGACCGAGTTATCCCCACAAATCCCTTTGCAAACACACATACGGTCGCTGCAGGTTAGCTAGAGAGTAAATGTTACCTAATTCTCAAAGAAATTGGGGAATTCCTTGTCAACTTGTTTTCTTTTCGTCCGTCTTTTTTACTGCGTCGTGAAAGTAAGCGTGAATTCGTGTAACCAAAGCTACACGTAAAAACAAACATTTAAGTTTGCAATTAACGAGTGGCACAATTTGGCTCGGTGTTATCAACGACGTGACGATTAAAGGGGATTTTTTATTTTCTTTTATTTTCTTGTCTTTTCTGCTTGAAGATTAAACTTCGCCTCACAGTCACGTAGTGTCCTCGTTTCTCTCTTTTCTTTCTAACTTGATTATACAGCTGGAACGTCACGTTGGGTCACTTGCAACACGTAACGATTCACGAGAGCTTATTAAAGAGTCAGCCAAACGCAAATTTTTATTTTGGCTCCATTCGGTAAGAAAACGCTCGGCCAGCAGACGAAAGACCAGACAGAATTTATTTATTTATTTTTTATTTTATAGGTTTTTTTCGTTGTTTCATTATGCCCTTATTTGGTGCGTGCAACACGCACAAGGATCCGTCGGGAGCCCCTTTCTGATTTCTGGTGCGCGTGCAAAGCCGTTTTGGCTGTCGCAACAGTTGTCCGCCTTCCAGCGAATCGATTGATGACGAGGCCGTCCGAGAAAGACCAGGTCAATGATGCTAAACTGTTGGCAACTTGGCATCCATCGGCCAGCGTGATCTACGATCCTGGCCGTCTGCAACCACCGCCATAATTGCAGACATGACTCGAGAAGTGAGTACAACGTCAAAGTAAAGAGCAGCTTGATTGCAACATCTTTTACCTTTTTCCCATTTTTAATTTTCTGTTGTTGTTGCCCGGCTATTGGATTCAATGGTCCATCAGTCATCACTCTTATCAACTCTTTCATTTTTCTTTTCTTTTAGTCGTCGTAACAATCGGTCAACAACAGGATCCCGCGGAGAACGACCAGATCTGCGCACACATTCTCGTGAAATCAAACAATTTTGGTGGTTGTTGTTGTTGTTGTTGTTGCTATTCCTCTTCTTTGTTTCTTTTCCTTTTTGTGCAGCAATGGGACGAGTGTGTCTGGTGAAAGGTAAACGCGCACGCGCACTCACCAACAGCTGTCAACGTGCTCGGACGTGATATAATGGATTCTACTTCATCAGCATAATTCCGACTCATCTCTTTTTCTTTTCTGTTGCCTTTTTTATTGTTGTTCTGCCGAGGGTAATTTGATTCCGGCATCTTACATATTCCATCCTCCGTTTCTTTCTTCGCGTGCGTCCGTGTATTTATTTTCATGTGATATTCACGAGGCGAAATTGTATTATTTTATAATAAATGATGAAAGGATAAAAGAACGAAAAAAAAATATTAATAATAATAAACGAAAAGAAAGAAAGATCGGATGGAAATTCAATGCATGTTGAATTGTTGATTTCACCGCCACTCATTTTCTTTCTTATTATTTTTTTTTTTTTTCCATTCCTTGGATAGATTGAAAATAAAAAGCACCAAATTACAGACACCCGTGAAACCGAAAGAACCATACACACACACACAACAAAAAAGTTTAAATATTAGGTAATCGTTGAAAAAACAAGGACACCGGTTGGGCTGATTCTAGAGACATTAGATTTTGTTTTTATCTCTTTCTAAAAACAAAAAATGTAATAAGAAAAATTTGGTTTCATCGTTTTTTCTCTTTGATCGAATGCTGTTTAGTAAGAAAAAATGTTTCTCGAATTGCGCTTGTTGCGCGTGCGCCCATTTACCTGGCCGTATATATGAAGTATGTGAAAAAAAAAGAAAAAAGAAAATAACTCCCTCTTTTTGAACGGTGTGGGTGAGAAAAAGAAGAAGAAAAAAAAAGGTTCCAAAAAGAAGAGAACACTAAGGCTGGAACAGCGAGGGTGGAGAAGGTATAAGGTATATTACCTTCCAAACATTTATTAGATATTTTTTTCTTTTTTTCTTTTTCAGACATTTGTTTTATTCTTTTCGTCGTTTTTCGGAAACGAAAAGAGGAAAAAAAAAGGAAAAGAGAAAAAGAGAGAAAAAGAAAATGATAGCCAATGCGCCCCCTTCCTTCTCCTTTTTGAACCGCCCGCCCCCAAAATCGTCATCCCATATAGTAAAGGCAGAGAGCGAGAGAGAGAGTAAGGTATAGTAGACTACCTTGCCCCGGTCTTACCTTCAGCTCAGTCCTAGTTGAAACAGCGTTCAAGACGGACGTCGACTAACGCAGTTGAAACATTTTCCAAGTTCGTACAGATCCAAACTACCTCTTTTAACTTACTCAACAGCCATCCAATCTCTCGCCAAAGTGTTTTAAAGAGTCCGCTTTCAGGATTAACAAAAAGAAAAAAAATTCAAAGAACCCCTAACAAGTGTCGGCCAGTGCGAAATTATAGAAATTCACAAAAATTCACAAACGATCGGAGAAAATAGTTTTTTGAAAGTTTGGCGCGATGACTTGGATCAGCTTGGATGGTTTGGCGTGAACTGGATGAGCGGTCATGATCCCGGTTGTTGGACGACGGATGAACTTGCTGCTGGCGTCGTCGCCGTCGTTGTCGGTCGAGCCGCCGCTTCCGCCGCCGCCCTCACCGCCGCCCATGTGGATTCATACGTGCACTTGTGTTCATTGTTGTTCCCCCTGTTCTCGTCTTCCTTCCGACTCGTCTTCTTCCAGTTACTGCGCTCCGTCATTGGCCGGAGCGACGTCCACCGCTTGTTGGCTCCTACACTCCATCGACAGTCTACTCCGCTCGGCACCGTTTCCACATCGACACCAAGGTATCGGCCTGGAATCCTCATGCCGACTGGATAGCGCCACATGTTCATTCAGAGGTCAGTTTTGTTTTAATTTATTCCCGTTTCTTTTTAACGCGGGGGAGACACATCGGATCGATTATCATTTATCCCTACTCCTCTTCACGTATCCGTAATTTGCAGCTGAATTTTTTGTAAGTGTGCTCATGAAATCCGGTGATTACGCAACGTCCGTAAATGGTGTATGTGCCGCTATGTGTGTGTGTGTGTGTGTGTAATACGGTATTATCAGTCCAATGTTCGAAATCTAAGAAGAAGGCGGACTAGCTTTGGTGACCGGCTGCAACTAGATCAGACAGTTGGCTCCCGGTGCATTCCACACGTGTTGCCATGGTGACTCAGTTAAGAGACAGGAAAAAAAAAATTAATTGAATCGTTTTACTGGGGTCAACGGGTTTTTTTGGCCCGTCCACTGTTTTTTCCAGTTTTATTATTTATTTGTACCTGCAAAGTTTCATCGAATCAATTTATATCTTTATCGTGATTGGTTTGCTTGGCTTCCGTGCTCTATCTTTTGCCTAGTACGAACCTCTGACGACCCCTTCCGCTTGATTTGAAACTATTATTGTTTTTTGCTTTCAACGAAGTTAGGACTTTTGCTTGTGGACTTGGTTTGAAGGTGACTGAAGGTCTCAACCGATTGACTCCCTCTGGTGTGCGTATCCACTCCACTGTTTTTTTTATCATCGTGAATCCCGTTCACGTGTTTGTAGCGTATGCAAAGCGTACTCGTAAGTGCGTATAGGATAATGACTATAAGCGATTCAGAGATCGAACTTGTTATCCGAGATCCCTAAAAACAACGGTCCGTGATACCGGAGATGTTTAGTTTCGTTTTGTTTTGTTTCAACCTTTGGCTCATTAGTTTCCTGACGGGAGTTTGGGCTGTGATGGATAGTTCAAATCGTAAGAAAAAAAGGGGGGGGAGTAGAGGGGAGAGCGTGAAATAACGCGGGAAAAACCTTCATTTGCGTCAAGAGCATTTGCGTCAGAGGTAAGACGAAAACAAGTGCTGAACGTGTCGCGTTGCAATCGTTTAATGACGTATCTTTGAAACGAAAGCAAGCAAACGTAAACGGTGGCGAAAGGCGATTGCTCTGGAATTCGTTTTATGTTTTTTCAAGATCAATGAGGGCACAGTACGTAAACACCTACTGTCGTCAGATTGGGAGGGGACGTCTCGCCAGGTGGTGAAATCACGTGAGATTCGATTTTTTTTTTCTGTTTTAATCAGTCAAAAGGAATTTAAGACATTTTGTTTTTCTTTCTCATCGTCATCATTGTCTTTTTTCATTCCATTTTTCATTCGTTTTTTTTTTCCCTCTCGCAGTTCATTTCAATCATCGCAAATGTGGGCCGTTGGCATTCCACACCGAACCTCCTGGGGAGCTATTCAATTCTCTTTCTTTTTTGTCTTGGATCTTCAAACTTTTATTTTGTCTCAATCCTTGTTAAGCGATCTTTGACCCGCTCTACAAGTGCCACAACGAACGCCATGGCCAAAATGGACTTTGATTCATTTTGGAACACCTTTTTGTTTTCTTTTCCGCTTCTTCTTCTTCTTCTCCATGACACGCTGGATGAAAGAGAGAGCACGGAAGCCTCCCATTTTCTCCCTTCTCTCAAGAGGGATCCCTTTCTTCGCTGTTGGTCACTCGGGGCAGCTTAAAAATCCATTCGTTTTGGGGCTTTTTTTGAAGTTTCTGAACTCCCCTGTCTCCTTTCTCCATTTTCGCTCGTTTCTCTTAAGTCAATTTCGCTATCAAAAAGGTAGACGCGCTCAGTGTGTACGTTGGGACCTCCCACTACAAGGATCCCGCCGCTCGCTTTAACCTACAGATCATTTTATTTTAAAGTTTAGGATTTTTCTTTTTTGGCAAATTTTGCTTAATGAAATGGGAGACGTTTTGGGCTCTTCGGTGTTGAACACTTCACCTGACATCTCCCGAGGGACGTATCAAGCGTGAAACAAAAGTGAAAATGTTTGAAAATCGCGCAAAAAATCACAGGTGGCAATCTTCCCATTTGTTTTAAATGTTTCCTTATTGCAATGGCTTGTCAGCAACCGGGACCAAGGGTTTTTGGATAATTGTAGTATTTAGCTTATCGGAGCAGAGGATAAATGGATTTTTCTTTTTTTGAAATTTGAACGCGTGATAAGAAAAACATTTTTATTTTTTGATGTGTTCATCCCGGGCAGCTTTTTAAAACTACGCACGATGAAAAGGAGGAATTGGGTCACTTGTTTTTACGTGTAACCAGTACCTAGCGGAGACTATCTATAAGCTAGTTGGTTTCAGTAGACGTCGGTCAATAGTCTATTTTGTTTTGTTTCTCGTTAACGAGTTAGCGCAGCAATGCGAGCGTGCTAACCGCCGCCCCAATCAAATCAGTGCGCGTCCCTTCCTCGGTATAATAAATCTGATAGGAAGGCGGGGATTGTTTTTTTTTCTAGGGACTACTAAACAAATCATGAAAAATTGTTTTCTTTTTTTTTGTGTTTCCCATTTTTTGAATTCAAAACAAACCGAAAAACAAAAAGGGAATTCATTTTTCTTTTTCGTGTGTTCGTCCTTTCACAATTTTTGTTTACGATGGCCGAGAATTGATTTGAATATTTGATGGTTCCATCACTATGTGTGTGTGTGTCTGTAGTATCGTAGTAGTACACACACACACACACACAGTGGATTGGTAGTAGTTTTTGTAGTAGTAGTATAACAGCAGCAGCAAGCCATGAGGTGGGGAAAGGTGTTTGCGTTATCAGTTTTCGGAGGCCCGGCGCGTTGTTTGTTTTTTTATCTGGACGGGGGGATCAAGAAAAGAAAGAAAAAATAAAATAAAAAGCGAGATGCCAACAACACCCCGGGATCGTTCTCTCCTACCGTCCCTCGTTGTATATAACCCCACAACCACTTGAGTTTGATCGCTCCGGCCGCGTGACTAGGCCTAAATAAGGCAACGGAATCGATCACGCCGATCGTGTTGTGCGTTAGAGTGTTTCAACCATAAAAATGTTTTCTTTATTCCCCTAAGTCCCCCCCCCCTCCCATCTCGAAATGATCCATCAAGGACGGGCCAATAGTTACAGGGCCGAACGACCTCCCCTCCCTGATGACAACCAGAGATGGACATGAGGTCGTTCTTGGAGAACGAAAAAAAAAAGAAATGTCTAAAAAGGAGATGACAAAACACGCATGACTTGTGGTCCCACGACTGTCATCGTTGCGGCTGCTGTGCACACATTCCTTCATAGATCTCCACACACACATACAAAAAAAAAACGTTGTTTTCTTCTTCTTCTTTCCTCTATTTGGTGCTGGACGTGGGCCAGCCTTTGAACTGTAAAGGTGAGCTTTTCTTTTTTTTTTTAAGTCGGGTGGCTGCACGGTGCGTTTACAGCCACCAGGAGGCGAAAATTCATAATAAGAAAAGGGCTCAGTCACGATGTCTGTACACATTGATCAGCCCAAGTGACGATGCACTTCGTCAATACAAACAAACGTGCGAGCAAGGAGAAAGGGAGAGAGTAGGCGACCCGAGACGACAGACTAAAAAAAAAAAGAAAATTCAGATAGAAAAGAAGATTTTCACGTCCTTGTCCGGCGTGCATCAGATTCGTGTATGTATATAAAAGAAAATAAGGTTTCCCGAGCAGTCATGGAAAAATTTATATAACAAGTTGTGAAGCAGGGAGATGTCAAAGAGAATTCAGCTAAACTGGAGGGCTTAAAAATTCGTGTAAACAAACGTTGGTGCGCTAGGTCTTCCGGGGCCAACGCCCTTTTTGTCCAACTCGACTCTGCCCGTTCAGTTTCGATTACATCACTACCTCTTTCGACTCACATCCAATTTGGGATTCTTCTTCGTATACTTTAAACACATAATTGACTGATATTTTTCATTCAACGATGATATACCCTCAGTCTAATGTAGGGCTCACTTGTCAAACGTTTGTTGTTTTCTTTAACAAAGGCCCATCTCTGTGGAGTGTGGATGCTTATCAGTAACATGTCTTTTTTTCTCTTTGCTACATTGCAGTTAGTAGAGCCCATCTTGTTTTTGTTCCATGTAAGAAATGTAGCGCACCATCCCATGTAGGATGGACCGCGGGCCCTCGCCGTGTTTGTCACGCTCGTTTAAACCTCCTGACGAAGAGGGGTGGGGGGCCCTTTCTATTTTTCCGTATATATATATTGCTAGGGCTCTATCGTTACACGCCTCATTAGCAGCTGGCCCTTCTCTTTCTCGCTGCCAATTGCCACGCGTTTTTTTTTCTTTGACAGGGGGGGCTACATGCTCTCTCCCTTGATTGTAATCTGCTGGATGTGTAGGGCGGAGAACGAAGTTGTGTGGAAGAAGAAAGAATGAGAGATGAGCGATTGTTATTCCGTTGGTCTCGTCAACAATGTCCGCTGCTCACAGCAGCTGTGTTTTTCGTGTGTTTGATTGTGTGTCGTGTTCGTGTCGCATCATCTCGCTGGCGTTGATGATGATGTGGCTTTGTCGACCGTGAAACATTTCTTTCCAATTGGTTGGGAACGTACGTGCACGTGCCAAATAATAACGAGACCCCGCGTGCCCTTCACCTACCACACGCTTGCTACCATTGACAACAAGCGTGTCTCTTGTGTGTCTTGTAGCACCTTGATCGTGTATAGTAAAGGGGGGGGGGGATGAGAGAGGGGACTTGATCGTCATTAACATCATTCCTTTGCCTTTCTGATTATCGATTGGAATCTCTTTTGTTGTCCACGTCACTATATCTGTCCACTGGATTCTTTAAAATTAATAATTGATGGATGATCATTGCGACTCACTTGTAAGAGGGGGGGGGGAGGAATTGGTTTCGTGATCCGGAATTGGATTCGATGGAATGTCTGTAACGCAGGAAAATGTTTTTTTTTAGAAGGCAGGTAAAGAATCAGAGGGGGGAGTTATGTGAATGAAAAACTATACAGGAGTTCCTTATATTTTTTTTTGATTGACAGAAATTGATTGGAGAAACGGGATGGGAGGAAAGGTAATGTCGGCAAAGACGATCGTACAAAATGAGAAATGCGTTAAAAAAAAAATACGATTTTTAAATCATCTATTACGAGCATTTGGTGGGATTTCGTTTGCTCGGTTCGACGGCCAGATTGGAGACAGCAGCATTTAAAGCTGAACGCAGCGGGCCGTATTCCTCGAAGGAGGTGGGGATCGCCTGATTGAATCACGATTAGGTTTAAATTTGTATTTCATATTGCAGTAGAGAGAGGAGAGTAAAAGAAAATGTCCGCCCCAAATCTCCGCGTCGACCATATAAATCACGCTGCTAACAAGGTTAATTGAAAGAGGTGGTTTTTCTTATTTGATCAACAGATTTCCTCGGGGGGCTAGTTTTTTTTTTTCCGAGCAATCATTTTTCCCGGAATTTTGGACGAACCTTTTGGTCGGGATTTTTATTCAGTGTCGGGAGCTGAACAGTTGAGCGGGATCAACTTTTTTTTAAAACGTGTTTTATTTTTCTTTCTTAAGTTATTGGAATCGTCAAACCACTCGAAAAATCTCTTTCTGTCCGCGCCGTTCTTTGCGTTTGAACCGAACCCTCTCGAGAAAATTATTTCTTGTTGTTGAATAATGCATAATATAGTTGCGTGTTTCCACCCTTTTTCTCTCTCTCTCTCTCTCTTTTTTGATTTCCAAAATCGATTTCTTACAAAACATTACGGTCGTTTAAGTTATTTTACCTTTTTTTTTCGGGGCTTTGGGGAGTGAAAAGATAGTTTCCTCTCCCCAGAAATTTCTCAGCTGCTAGAGAGTATCACTATCGTTTATTGATAATAAACTTTTCAATATCATTTTTCGTGGGCACGAGGAAGGGAGTTTTTTTGTTTTGTTTTTTACGTTCTATTCTCTGGAAAAGAAAGAATTGATTGAATGGCGACTATCCCGATGAGAGAGCGGCGGGGCTATTTCTTATTGTCGACGAGCTTTTTCCCCCAATGTTATCGAGAGACAACGTTCCACGCAACACACGCGATTGTGTGTGTGCGTACATCACGGAGAGCTGATATGTTTTTAATGCAGTTGTTGCAGCATGGGTTAAAGACAAGGAGAGAAAAGACAGTGCGGTTCAATCTCGAAGGGGGGGCCCTGGAATTGTTCTCTTTTGTCCGTTTTTTTTTTCCTCCCCCCTCGACAGACACATGGCGATAAAGAGAGTCTCTAAGAGCTTTTCTCTTTTCCGTGTTATTTCTCTTGCTTTTTCATCGGCCCTAAAGCGCGTCGCCATCGACGATCGAGAAATCAAAATAAATCAAAAGATGTTCGGGCCGGTAGCGGCTTCGTGTACACCGGCCTTTATAATGTGGTGTCCATCCATCTTTTCTTTGCTAGTGGTGTAGGCAATCTGCATATAAATTTTCATCGGGTGAAAGAGAAGGAGGTCTTCACCTTTTCACAGAAGAGAGATGGAGCGCTGGAGCGTATCTGTATGTTTCTTATAGATTTGTTATATTCGCCGGCCGAGGTCGTGGAGGTCGCTCCGGAGTCGGCCTTTTCTTTTTGAGTGTGTACATGTGTGTGTGTGTGTGTACTGTGTCTCACACATCCACACGCTTCTGTACGATAGAGAAAATTACATTTTTTTTTCTCTTATTGTTGATGTGAATTTTCCCCCCTCTTCGACCTCCTCTTTCGCTTCACCTTCAGAGTTTTCCGTGCGTCAGTGAGTTGAGTGATTGGACCCTCTTTCAACTACAACTGTGCGGCAGTGTATATATATCTGCATCCGTGGCACACATACGTTATGTGTGTGTGTATACATACGTGTTGTGTTGTACTATTCGTTTTGAGAAAGAGAAGGCAGATTACGTATTCTTTTCTTTTTCGGCTGGGTCTAGACTGATGGCGGCGAGCTGGGATTGATTTCCCATCAAAGCTTTCATTACATTGTGGAATGCTATTTCCCAATGATCAGATAATAAAAAGGCAAGCAAGAGGAAAGGGGGGAGAAAGAAGCGGGATATAGAAGTGAACATCTTTTCCCATATGGCACCCACCCACACGTAACCGCAGCATTTCGAACACCCATTGCCTATTTTGGTGTGGGCTATGTTATTACCTATCATTATGATTACATTCGATTTTTTATTTCTATAATAACAGACTGTTTCGTAGTACTAGTAGTAGTAGTAAATGTGTTGCTTTGCTAATCAACCAATACGTCGTGAACGAGCGGCGTTCATCTACCGATCGTTACACGATTTGTTTTCAACGACTCCTCCCGAATCTGTCTTGCACGTTAGGAACGTTAGTAGCAATTATCGTACGAAGCTATTCGTTTTTTTAAGGTTAAAGACGTAGGCCACTCTGACTTTGAAACTGCTCTTCACTGAGGACAAGGATCGAAGAAAATGTTTGAAATTGCGAGTGAAATTTTTGCTTTCGTTGTCGTAGGTGTCTAAACTATACAACACGGAGCGCGTTATAATAGCAAAAGAGGCAGGAGATGGATAGATGGGCCCAAAGAAATGAAATAAAAGCGACCGGGGGTGGAACGTTTACGACAGGGTCGCGAGCTGTCGGCGGAAAAGGCTGTAAAAAATGAAAAAAAAAAAAAACTCTACCCACAGTCGTCCCCACACCGTTCAATTAGAGCCGTGTTACAACCCTGGCCACTTGAGATCTCCTCCACCTCCCCCCTAGAACTCCCTCCCAAAAAAGGTGCAGTGGAATGTATGAGGACACGTAGGCATATAACTTTACGTATACACACGGGGAAAGGTAAAGCGCTATTTTCTTAACTATTTAGAAAAGAAGACGATAAACAACAAATTTTTTTTGGAAGGGAGGGGGGACTTCTCGCCAACGATCCCTCCTGTTCTTATATCCCTCCTCCTCTCTTAATAGATGCCATTGCTTATTGCTTGAAGAACTGGAGGAAAATGGATTTGTTGTCTTGTCAATTGGGATCTGTATGAGCAGCGATTGCTAACAAACAACACACCGTTACTTACCTGCTGGTGTTTGTTGGCTGAAAATGGGCGCACGGTTCTTTGATTTTTAAATGGATTCACTAGCAGCGGCATAGAAATATGTACAGAGGGGGCAAATTGCAGTGATACAACCGTATCACAAGCTAACAAATGAGGTGTGTAATGGGGGTCTGTTTATTTCGCCCCGAGACTGTACATCTACAGCAGGAGGTGAACATTTGTGGAGGATGAAAAATGAGGCTTGTTTTTGAAAATCCATTTTGATTTTTTTGTTGTTGTTTCTTACGGCTTGAAGAATCGTGTTGTGCATATATTAAATTCATGATAGGGCCCGGTGTAATTTACCTTAAACGTGAAATCCATCAAAAATCGTGAACAAGACAAGGAGGGAAACGAACGAAAATTTCTATAGTCGTGTAGTACTTTGCGGGACTCGCATCGCTGGTAGTATTAGTATAGTGCCCTATAGAGGTTGGGGAATTCTTTCAGGAATGAAGGGCGTGTCACGACTATGGGGCGGAATGATTATTTTTCTTATTTTCTTTCGTTCGTCTTTTTTTTTTTTCTTGCGCCTCCACCCTGACTCCCTCCCATCTCCTCCTTTTTCTTTCTTTTTCTTTTTTCGTGTGTGGTTCTGTTACGTCCTCCTCCTTGGCTTTGCTGGGTCGTGATTAACGAGACGCGTTAATCATCATAAGTATCCAAGACATTTGCATAAGTAGCCGATGCGCTGTGCGAGTCGGAGAGGAAAGACGGGTGTTGATGGCGGCCTCCCTTTTCCACATGCAGTAGACAAGGCGAGGGAGAGCTCATTAGACGCAATTACAGCAGAACAAAAAATCTTTTCAAAAATGTACTTTTAAAAAAAGTTTGGGTGTAATATAACGTTTCTCTGTAATTTCTACGCTTTTTTTTATCTTATAGGGCAGTGTGGGGGGTTAGAGAAATTAGGGAGGTCTCGGTAGAACATTTCGGAGAACAATTAGCCAGGGCTCGGAATCGCCAAACCTATAAAAGAAAAAGATATCGATAAAGCACCGAGTACAGAATTATACGGCAATATCTCTCTTTCACCTCAACAGTTATGTCCATTTAGGTTGGGAATTATTATATTGGACAGCCCGCTCGCGCGCGCGAGTTTCAAATGAATCGTTTTACTCTTCACCATTTCTCTTTCGGGATGGTTCTTAGTGGGTCACTATGATCGCCATCGCGGCCTCCTTTTCCTACTCCCTTTGTAGTGTCTTTATCTTGTTGCTCTTCTTCTTTTTGATCTTCCCTTCGTTTTGTTTTATTGGATGGTCGGTACCGATACTGTAATGAAGTCATTCCAAGGTTTCTCTTCTTCTTCAACGAGGAACATGTTATTTCTTTTTAAATGGGCCGGAAAGATGTGTCCAAACTGATTAGAGAGAGAAAAACACGGACATGTACTGGAACCCCCCTAAAGAAAAGAAAAGAAAAAAATTAAAACGGAACCAATTCGACTGATGAACTTGCCCAACTTTGGGTCTTTTTTCGACAATGAACTGGTCAAAAGAACTTTTTTTAAAAAATGTGCTACAACATATATATACATAAGCCCAGCACTATCTTCGGAGAGGCTGTACACTCCTGTTGTTGTTGTGTGTGCGCGTGTGTAAACGACCTCTATGTCCTCCCCCCTTCGTTTTTTTTTTACCTCTCCACAGGCCCGTAGAGCACAGCGGCCTTTGAAAATGTTTTCAGTTTCTCACAAACCAAAACGCTCTTTCCATCTCTCTCTCGTCTATGCATATAGTGTTATACGTTATACCAGACTGTATAGTTTAAAAGAGAGTGTGTGTAGATATATTGACAAGGGGAGAAGCATGCTGCAAACGAACACACATTTTTAGTGACATAATAAACGAGCCACAGGGATCTTCTTCGCTATATATACCTGTCTCTTGCTTAAACAGACGGATTTTTGGCTGATGGCTTCTTTTTTCTTTGGAGGGGGGGGGGGTGTTTAATGAACGGCCCATCTCTTCTATCTCTATTTTTCTTTGTGTTGTTTTTCCTTTTCTTATTTCTTTTTTCAGAGAGAAGGGGACAGAGAAAAGATTTTATTCTTTCCTGGGTGGTAATACAATGTCATTCCTTTTGCTTTGTTTTCCCTTTTTTTTTTACCTACCCCAAAAGAAAAAAAAATGTTTGAACCAGAAGTTTGTTTCAGAAGGGGGGAGGGGGAGGAAATTTGAAACGGGATATGTCACATACGCATGCGCACAAGGTAAACCGTATCGGTCTTAAATACGGTTTCTGAAGCTGGGCACACATTAAAGAAAAACATTATGTCAAGTGGAGGGTTTTTAAGTCTCTAATGTGTGTGTCTCGTTGAACAATAACAAATGGGTCGACTGTTTTTTTTTTCAATGAATTACCGATAGATGATGACAACCGGTTTTTTTTCTTGCTCCCCCCCACTCACTGTTTTGTTTGTCCTTTTGCTGGCCCGTCTCTGGTAAATACGGAGAAAGAATGTACATGTACACTATTTGGATAGGATTCCATCATGTATTTTTTTGTCGACTAATCGTTAACTCATCGGAATGCGCTGTGGAAATCGAATTGAAAGGCAAAAAGAACTTTTCAAGTTTTCCGACTCTTATCTTTTTTGGAAGCAAAAAAAAATTGGAGACTCTGGAATGAAACAAAATGCCGGATAAATATTTCTCCTGTGCGTGTGTGTCAGGGTGTGTAATGAAGTGTCTTAAAAAGATTCGCCGCCTTAACGCCAACCGGACGCCATCACCTTGTTGATATGTCCGTCACTTTGATTCGGTATTTTATTTTCCTTTCTTTCCATCGTTTTATAAGCGATCAACATTCACGCGCTCACGCCTATCTTCTCAAAATAGACGTAATTTTGTGATTGTATGCCAAGCGCACACGGCCAGGTAAAGGTCACAAGTTACATCGGTCACGCTGGTCGGTTCTGGCGGTAAACAAAAAAAAAACATTCGGCACGAAATAAGGGGACGCGGATCACTAACCAAAATCTCAAGTCCAGTTTTAATTGCCCTTTTGAAATTCCTTGCACTTCTCTTTTACTATTGCCTCTTTATTTTAATCAGTGTGGCGTTTCGTATGTCCCGCGGAGCAATAAGAGAAACAATCTCTACGCCAAATCACATTCTGCTCTTTGAAATGTTTTGGTTTTTCTTCCCCACCCGTGTAATCTTTTGAGTTTGCGTTCGTGTGAATAACCCGAGACGTGGAAATATGAAAGAAGACGGTAATGTTTTACACGTTTTCTTTGGAATTTTGTTTATATTACCGCATTCCTCCCTTCACGGTGTTATTTTTTTTTCTCTCTCTCTCTTCTTGTATTCGGTCGGGATTTTTATTACAACTTCCACCCAAATGTCGCCACACACCACAGTTGACTGGCCGTAGTATAATAACACCGCCGTCCGGCCAATCGGCTTGTATAGTACCCTTGTTATAATTCTTTATTACTCGTGTATAGGTTATCCAGATAAAAAAAATTGTCGTTGTATGGTTTCGGGAACATTATCATCGGGTGACATTTTGAGATTTACTGGACGTAGCTCTCCATGTGTGTGTGGGTGTATATAGTTCTTTAGCGGAAGAGTATACACACCGATCTTTACAGAGGTTTCGTTATAGTTAAAGAGAGACGCGGGATTATCTAGGAGCTGGATCTTTCTCGTTTTTATTTGTATGGGACTTCGTCCACTTTAAACGCTACTAGTAAAGCACACACAAATCAGACGTTGAGACTGGCCGGCGTCTATCGCGCGTAATCGGATGTGTGTAGAGAGTCAAGAGTGTTTTGTTTTTTGGTCCGGAGTGCGGAGCCAAACAAATTGGACATTGCTTTCATTTTTGGGGGTTTATTTTATTATTTTTCCCCTCACTTTTTCTTACCCCAACACAGTCCCGACTACTGGATTTTTTCACGATCGTCGCTCCGTCTTTACGACAAGCCATTCCCGACAAGATTTCGGTCGGAGCCTTTTGACTTTTAGTTGTGTGCCTCAGCCGCGCCCATTGGTCTTTAAATATGTAGAGACACGAACAAATGACACTGTTAAATAACTCACTAAGCTAAAGCAAAAAAAAATAATCATAAAAAAATCTAAACAAAGCGCCGTCTAAATCAAAAAAGAAAAATCTCTAAAAAGGAACGCGATCGTTTCGCGTGTTGTTTTGGATTCACCGATCGCCGACAGCGACACTCTCTAAGCTGCCAAACGTGTGCTATTAACGTGTTTTCTTCGAGCCGCACCACGAAGCGATGGTTATACCTAGATAATTTTTTCTATTGGCTATTGTTTTCTTGGTTATTTAAGTAAGGTCTTTTTTTTTTGCTGTTGTTTGTTTGTTGCCTTTTATTTATGGTCTGGTGTTCGTTGTTGAACGTCGTCGACCTCGCGCAGATTTTTTCCTAACTTTTGTGTGTGTGTTGTTATTTCTGAATAGTGATGAGGGGAAAAGGGAAATTTTGGGGTGCAATGTATGTTTTTCTTCTTTAGAAAAAAAAAAAAAGGGACGCGGAGAAAAGAAAAGGAATTTCTGGCAGTTACGTGTCAAAAGGGACCGCCACCACCATCGTCTCTATGAGTCTACTCGCTCAAGTGGATTGCTCAATCATACAGAGAGAGAGTTTTTTTTTCTTATTTCCCTTAAAGAAAGAAAGTCTGGGTAACAAGAGGGAGAGAAGGCGTCCAATGTAATGAATTCAAGAAGCGCCGCTGTGTTTCCATGAAAAAAAAACGAATTTTTTCGCGTCTCGATTCCATTTTTCTTGCGCATTTCTGTCCCATATCCCGAACAACTCTCCTTAACCGGATCTTTAACCAGCATTTTTTTTTCGCCTCTTTTTACGTCACGATGTTGTTAGACTGACACACACACACACACGTCATCGCCCCACAGTTTTGTATAGGAGCCACGACGACTGGCGCCCCCGTAAACCCTCGGCGCGAGTCATCTGTGCGCTACCGCATTTCGGGAGTTTGTGTTTGAAATGCGCTAGCGTGATTCACGCTAGCGCCCGCACTCCTCCTCGTTGTCGCCGTCCTTTTAGAGGAAAACAAAACAACATCAGGACAAGACAAGAAGAAAAGACGGGATGGAAGGCAGCAGCGTTACAGATAAACTGGCCGCATAAAGTCGTGCGGTGCTGCAGCGTTCAGTCGTGTTTTGATCGAGATTCCACTTAGATCGGCCTCGGAACCCCATTCCTTTTTTTTTATTATTGCTTCTTCTCTTGTTTATTCGATTATTCGATTTTTTTTTTTCGTTTCGGCATTTCAACAACGAGAGATAAGAAGCCTGGTGCGTTGTGGTGTCGGGCCCAGTTTGAACTGTAACCCAGTGGTGTTGCCTGCGTGCCATTATCACGCCGACATTGACCGCTCGATGCGTCGTCTAGTGAATCTTTGTCGATAGTTTTTCGTGCGTCGCCAAGTGGAATTGCGGCCATGCGAGCCAACGGATTATGTTGCGCCACCTCCACCTTCCCTTCCGCTTCTCATTATCCAGGTGAGATGATGCGATCCCTCATCCGATTTCAATGAAATGTACACGTTTTAAAATCGGATTTTTGATTTCTCCCGAATTATGCGGACCATTGCCGCAATGCTTTCAAGGCCTGTCGTAATCTCTGTAAGGGAAAAAAAAAAGAAAATGCCAGGCCTGATTGTGTGCGGTTAGGGATAGATTAAATGTGACCCGTACATGTTACTAGCTCGTTACGCAATCAAGTGGCAAGGACGTCTGATTTCTCATCGCGTATGCAGCGTGAGCCAAGTGATGAACTGAAGCTCTTTTCCCCCTTCCGATAAATTTAAAGGGTATATCTTTTCTCTTTTTTCCCGAGCGAAACAGGTGCAATATTCCGAGTCATTCTGCCAAGTTAGACACGCAATCAACAAGAATATACCACATCTCTCCTATTTATGATTGCGTCTTGCCAAAAGCTTTAGGGTTTCCCCCTTTTTCGATTCACCAAAGCCGAGGCGCTTCGATATCCTTTTTTTCACGTTGCTCACGCTTCCTTAGTCTTATCTATTCAACTAAAATAGATTTACGCTAAGCCAAAGATGATGTCGGCATTTTGATAAGTGAATTCCCCGACCAACCTAACCTATATGCCTCTGTAGATACAAAGTCGATCCGAATGTCTGTTCCCCCCCGTAATCTGTGCTTCTCTTTCTCACTTTGACTTCCGTTGGATGTGCATCGATTTTTAACATTTGTGTTGTTTTCTCTTTTGGATGTTTAGGATACTGAGAAACGCCGTCCTAGCGTTATTACTTTTCCTGATGGTGAGTCACTATTTCAAATATGCCATTTCGATTTATGTTTTCGTTTGTGTATGTGTGTGTGCGATTTGTTATGCGGGCATAAGGCGTGTGTGTGATGCTGCGGTATCTGCATTCGCTATATGACGCATAGGCACAAGTGCGCGCAAGTTTGTGCAACAAGATCGACAGTTTGATTCAACACAAGAGCCCGAAACAAACGCGAAACGCGCTCTTCATCCGCACCAGATGTTTAGCAGCAGCCAGCATAAAAGCATCATCAACATAGTTTATATACGATGGCGTGATGTCATGAAGGCGCACGTCAATGATGCACAAATTATTATGTTTTTTTACTCAGCTATTGCTTTGCGGGGCTGGATTAGAAAGGTTGTTGGGTATATCAGCACTCGATTTTGGAGTGCAGCGTGAAAGGAGGGGAAAAGAATCCTCTTTGGAGTGATTTATTTGTACGTTCAAAAAAAAAATAGAAAGAGGGATAACAAGCGAGCCAAAAGATAAAAATCTCCAATATTGGGAAAGCAATATAAGTATTAGAGTGGGGTTCACGGGCCATTGGTTCTCTCGCTAAGGCAGTGATGAATGAATTTGCATGTACCGACTGCTGGTTCGTGTGTGGCGATAGATGATCAAACAATGAGTCGCCAGAAAGAAAAAAAAATGGCTCAATGCAAACACGCAAAGGCGACATGCGTAGTTGGTGTTAATAACGAAGAAACCTTGGCATCGTTATTCGTCTTTTTAAATTCTTTTTACTGTTAGGTTATTCTTCTATTTCCAACGAACAAAAAAACAAAACAAAAGAAAACAAATTATTTGTCCTTCAGGTGGCGAATTGCGCACCAAGCAGGCCGCGGGAGGACGCCGGCCGAGTGCCCGGAAATCCAGCATCATACGTGCCATCCGTCGTTAGTAGCAACAGCGGTAGCAAAAGCGGACACAGGAGAAAGGCGGGGCCGTCTTCTTCCGCGAAAGGCAATGCAACTGCTTCTGAACGAACCGACCCTGCCACCTTCACCGTTAAAGATCATCCGCCCAACGACATCGCCGGATTGCAGAGGGTCTACAGATGGAGCACGGCCTGCTCGTCGCTCCGTTCCGGCGGCGATCTGTTGCGCCTCCTGCCCAATGGAACTGTCGACGCTCGCGGCGGTCCCACTGACCCAGACAGTGAGTTTGCTCTTTTATTTGTTTTATAATATTCAAAATACGTGATTTTCTTTCTTGCTCTTGTCTTTTCTTCCGCGTTTGTTTGCTGTGTTTGTCGACGCGATTTGATTGAAGAGTGGGAACACGTCGGATTCCCCATTGAGACTGTGAATGTAGGCGTCCAGCAAGGCTCCCCACAAAAAAGACATCCATTCAGAAGGTCGTTGACAATGCTTTGTACAGCTGGTACAAGTGAACTGCTACTGCAATTCTTCCTTTTAAGGTGTTGGGGGGGGGGGGATGCAAGATGTTACGAAATTAGTTTTTATCTTCTTTGCTGGCCCTTAGTATGTCGGCGACCTTAGCTGTTAACTTCCAACTATTACCACTAGTACAACGACTACTATGCGAAGAGAAATAGAAGGACAAGGAGGCAAAGAAATAATTTAAACAACAAAAAAAATGAGAGAGCTGAAAGAGAAGTGGGCAAAAGGAGGAAGGAAAAGCTGGGCGAATATTGACACAGGCCCCCACTTCTGTGTCTGCGCTCACCGTTGTCGATGTGAAAACGTTCGTTTCAATATTCCCGCGCGCGAGTTAACTGCAGACACTTACACGCACGCATAGATGTATACTAGCGCGTCAACTAACCAACTCGAGTGTTGTGTCATCTGTGTCAATAACAAACACGGCAGTCATTAGTTTGACTTCTTGTACGTATGAGTGTTTTCTTCTTCCTCTTTGTTTTCCTTTTTTTAAATATTTTTTTTTTACTTAAAACATTTTTACGCAGCTGCGATGAGTTTTGAATGGACGAGCGCAACATTGGCCCTCATTCAGTACTGAAAATTTGTTTACAAGAAACGCAGAAACATGTTTGTTATTCTCTTTTGTTCAAACGAGATTCGATAGGAATTTGCACCTGATGAACTCGGGAAATTCGGGGGACATGTCAGTTATTGACATTTCGTCTATCGGTCACCATAAAAAAGTTGAGTCGTCTATCGCTGTGGGTTGAACGTCCATCGCAACAGTCAGCTTTCTATTTGATTTTGGATTATTCAGAATGAAAAGCTGAATAAATAAAAAAAAATTGAGCTGCGATTGATCCTTGTAGATTTCAATCCACCCCTCTCTATCTATGCTCCCCCTTAAAGAAGAAAAATAAATAATTGACAACACGACATCGCTAATCCCAGTCTGACTATGTCAGTCCGTATCGAAACAAAAACATTCAGCGTTACGGGGTAGCCTTAAGGTTATACGTGCGACGAAGCTTTGCTCTTCTTTAATCTTCACCGTGTCCCGAATTATTTGTTTTTATCTAATGACGTTGGTATAGTGTTCACAGTCTCAGACGCGCAGAATGTTGTTGGCAAGAAATCATTTCTTGTGTGTGAGCTCGTGTTAACATTTGGGGAATGTGGCGTGACGAGTGACAATAAAGCCAACAACAACAAATAAAAAGATAAAATTCCAAAAAAGCGCAATATTTATTTAAATTTGTGTTGTTTGATTTTGTTTTCCGATTGCAGCCGATATCGAATTGTCTTCAGTTGGTCCCGACGGCAAGATCTACATCATCTCAAAATCCAGAAAGCTTTACCTCTGCTTCACCAAGAAGGGCAAACTCGTCACCAGGGTAAGCCAGAATTGCTACAATATATCTTTTTCAGTTTAGATTTCCCCACACAGTTTTCACAAGACTCAAATCTCCATATAGTCCCTCCGGCACGTAAAGAAAAAAATAAGAGCCGTGACGATAAAGATGTCGAATGTTTGGAACCAAACGACATGCGTGATCGTAAATCAAAATACTTTCAGAAGAGAATGTTGTTGTTGTTGTTTTTTTTAAGTTAAAAAAAGGGCGACAGCAATGCGTCGAAAAACTCGAATAGTTGTCAATATGGCCGTAGTAATAAAAAAACAAAAATCAAACGACCCTGCGCTATAGCGTTGTAATGGATGTAGCACTTTTTTATTCATGCCATTCTCTCTTTCTCTTTCCACCTGTTCTTCGTGTTCGGTTGAACGTATAGGAAAAGCCTGGAGGAGACAAGACGCTTTGCCAATTCTACGAGACGCTACGGCAGGGCAACAGGCGCTTCGTCAGCGTCTACCGTCGCCATCATCACCACAAGCAGCCACCCAAAATCTCGCAGCATCACGTTCCATGGAAGGTGCCGTTGCCCGGCTTGCAGGACAGGAGCCGGAAAGATGGAAAGCCTTCGTTACCACCTGCCAATGGCCAGGGCGTAGGATTGGCCGATGGCCAGTTGCACGCGGACGACTGGCAGGTGGGTTTCGGCCGATCGGGAGAGTCTCTCAAAGGCTCTGCCTGGCGCAATTCCAAGCATCGCAACTGCTTCGACCTGGTCGAGCATGTCGACCATGTTCGTCCGTCACCTGTCGACCAAGTGTCGCCCGTTGGAAGCGATCAAATGTCGCTGATCTTTCAAAGTGAAAACAGTGTACCAGACCGATCGGCTACTGCTGTTGGCGTCGATAAACCCAAAAAGATATCGACCAGCAGTCCGGCACGTAAAAGCAAGGCCGGCTATCAAGAGAAGAGTCCAGCCAAGGACGGTGGCAGTAGTAGTGCTAGTGGTGTTAGTGGTGCCAGTAAAAACAATCTGGGACGGACAACCGTCAATCACAAACATGTTGGCTCGTCCAGTCATAGCTGGAAATCGGGTCTCAAAGAGGGTGGAGCCAGCAGACGGAACAAGATCCACCACCACTCGTCGGGTAGTGGCCAGAAAAAGGGGGCGGCCGTCGTGAGTGAGGAACACGGGCGAGCAGCGCGGACGAGGAGCGAGAAAACGAAAGCGAAAGACGTGAGCGCTAAATCGCCCGCCGTTGGCAAGTCGCATCCGGCGGAGGCGGAACTCTTTGCGCCCGTCGAGTTTTGGAAGAACAAACTGGTGCTCGACGTTGACGACTATTACAACGACGCCGTCATCATTACACCGGCCGCCCCGGCGGCCAACGTGGATTTCGAACCTTACCTGGCCGAAACGGAGCGACTGTTAGCGCATCCGGAGGAAGTGATTGGCGATGCGGAAGATGCTGTTGTTGAATACGCTCCGTCTACATCCTCTCCTGTTCAGCGTTCCGCTTTCATCCAGCGCGATTCGGGCGGCTGGGAAGAAGTGATTATTAATCAGTCGGATGCGTCCCTTCCGGCCGCTCCAGCATCGAATCTGCAACAACACGATGAAAGGGTGGTCATTGACGATCGTGCCGATGAGTGGCAAACACAAATGCAAATGGAATAACATGATGAGAAGGAACAGTAAGATAAACATGAATATGGCCGTGACAAGAACTGGCAAAACATTCACCGTCTGGATTTTCTGCTGAATTTATCAAATTCTATTACTCGTTCCCCATGCGCGATTTCGTACATAAATACATAAATGTTTGTATGTGTTTTTTTTTTTTGTGTTGTGCCCATCTATTACATACCCTCGGAATTTTACATATAATTATCCGCCGCCAAAGTCCCTTTTCTTTTTCCAATGTTTTTGTAACTTTTTTTTTCTGTTCCCTCATTCCCGATTATTTTAAAAACTTATTATTATAATGACATTCTGAACGCTCCCAACACACGTATTTTTTTTTTGTACATTGCCCTATAGTTCGAAATCGTCTTGACCTTTCAACTACATCTCCTCACAGCTCCGCCGCTCAACTTCATTTTTTTTTTCAAGCCGAGATTAGCTCTCTCTCTCTCTCTATCTGTCTCTCTCCCGTTGATACACTAACTCTTCCTTGTCCCCTCCAAAATGCTACAGTATATATGTTGAATGTGAACGTCGTGCCAACATGTCCTTTTAAAAAAAAATTCGTTTTTATTATCGTACTCCTCCTCTGCCCATGAATGTTTGTATTGATATTGCCCTACTATATACCGCCACCGGGTCGAGTCACGTGACAGTCTTGAAAGAAAAAAAAAAGAAAAACAAACAAAACAAAACAAAAAACAACAACCAACAATGTTGCTCTCTCTCTCTCTCTCTCCCTATCTCTCTCTATTCCGATCATCGGTGCCAGATCTGCTTTCCCTTTTCATTTTTTTTAAAACAAATTTTAATTTACATTTGTACATTATTTCATGATTGTGTTTCTCCTCCATCTCTCCGTTTTGTCTCCTAACTTTCATCTCTGCAAATGCGCAATGTTTGCCCGTGTAATGTCTGTACAGCCCCTATCGCAGTGTGCTACTACTATACTATTACCTATACGGCCCCTTCCATCATTTCAACACGAATAAAAAAACAAATCAATTTTCAGTGCGCGTTATTTTTTTTGGAAACATTTAAGTTTTTTTAAAGTATTTTTACGAGTGCTCGTCGCCGTTAAAGGCTTTTTTCATTTCTTTTGAACGCGTACACCACCACCACCACCACGTAAAAAGACATAAACACAAGATTATACCTTTCGTAATTAATCTTTTTAATCTCTCATCCTGACTTGCTTAGTTTCAAATTATTTTTTAAACAAATTTGACGACAGAAAAACCTATTAACCTCTTTGAATAACTCGCAGGAAAATTCTTTGGATCCAAAGAAAGAAGGATGAATAACAATCACTATGGGTTTTAACGGGTTAATGGTTCTATTTCAACTTGCACGATGTTGTTTCCCTCTAATTCCTGTCCCCCAAAAAACGTCACCACAAAATATCCCGTGTTTTTTTTATTCTTCTGTTTTATTTTCCGCGTTCGAAAGTTATTGTAATTCCCGACTTGTTGTTTTTCCCTGAGATTGTATGATTGCTGTATCGTGTCACACAACAATATACGTTAGGACATGTTCTGAAAGAAAGAAACACAACTGCTAATTGCTACGGTCTCCCTTTCATTTGCATGCCATTTTCCTAGTCGATGGATGTAGCTTGCATCCGCACTCTGCATCCGCAAAGGAAACAACAGGATGGAGTCTAACGGGGCGCCTCGTTGCAGCTGCATTGTGCGTTTGTCGTTCAATGTTTTGAATGATCGCAATTGACCGATGGTGATCGATTGTTTCCTTTGCCGATTGGTTAGGGAAAAAAACATACACAGACAGACAGTAGACTACGCCGGAGGTGTTTGAGCGGCTTCTCTTTATTGTTGGGTAAGTTTCGTTTGTCTATTTGTGGATTGGGAAGAGGCGATCATCTGCCGACGTGTTGCAGATGTTTCTTTTGTGAACCATTCCCCATTTGTCAGAGCTGTAGGTGTAGGCATTCCCTGTTGTTCTGTGTGTGTGTGTGTGCTGGAAGCGATCTGTGCTTTGAAAAATAGGAAACACCAAACTATCTGTGGGGTCTCTCACATTTTGATTGAGAAGGTCACTTTTCAAAGTTCGGTGAGGTTGATTAGACCGAGCCGCCTAGTTTGATTGCGTTTTCAGAAATGGGATTTTTTTGGGAACTCACCTAGTGAAGCTAATCGATCGTGATCGAACCCGGAAATACTTTAAAGGTATACGTCACGACCTTATAATTATAATCTCAATCGTTTCTCTCGTGTTTTACTTGTATTTTTTATTTGATCGTATTTTCACTCTTTCACGTCTTTTGCCTGACAGTTGAAGCTGCACATGGTGGGCAGTTATGGAGGAGTTAATATATAGGCTACTAATACGAGCCGAGGCTATTAACGGCGGATGAGAATGGCGTGCGCAACACTTGGGACTGCGACTCCGCCAGCAACTGGCCCATGATGCTGACGGCCCACTCCTGTACCGAACCGCAATTTCCTGTCCATTGAAACTCAATAAAAAAATAAAAATAGGACTATATAACCTTCTTCGTCCATAAAAATAGATAAAGAGCCAAAGGTTTTTGGGTCTAAGAAACTCGACTGGTTTTCTTGTTTTCTTTTTTTTTCCTCCCTCTTTTCATTGTCCACTCGTCTCGAGTCTCCAGACTTATATATAGCTTCACCTTTATGTTGGACTCTCTCTCTTACTCACTCTTTGTGTGTGTGTGTGTGTGTGAAGAAATAGACAATAAAAACGCACGCAAAGTTGACTTGAAGAAACATAGAAACTGATTGGCTTTTTCTACAGACTCGTTGAGTTCGTCCGGCTGCACACAGCCGGAATTCGATCTTTAAAAAAGTAGAAAGGGGAAGAAAAAAAAAATGAAATTCTCAAAATAATGCTGACACAGAAAGACCCCCTTTTTTTTGCAGCAGCGGAAGTGTTAACTCACTTTGAAAAACGAAAAAATCGATCAAGTTGTTGTGTGCCATGTATCTCTCGTTCACCGCCAAAGAAATACAGGCAGTCGGTAAAGGCTGATGGTCTCTGAAATATTTCTCCAAAAAATGAGAGGGGGGAAGGAAAGGGGCACCGCACAGCCAAATTACTTCATTTATCTAAAACACACACCTGGAAAATGAAGAAGAGAGAAAAAAAAACAGCACGGAGATTCCCCTTGTGTATTTTTCTTCGAGGAAAAATCACTCGGATTTTATAAAAATTACAGTGCCCCGTCAAACCATCAATTTTAAAACGAAGTTGTTCATCAGTTTTCTGTGTTTATCTCAAGAACCATAAGCCCAAGAGGAAAATAAATAAGTTTTTGGTGAATTTCACTTGATTTTGAATCGAAACCATGTATATTTAACGATATCTAAATTTTAGCCAAAAATGAAAAAGTGGGAAGGCCAAAAATCGAAATCTCTTGGAAATCGTTCAAAATTACACGCTACACACGAAATTTAATGCTGATTACGGAATTCTAATTCATTTTTTCGTCACATCATCGGTTATGGACATATTCCGAATAATTGTGCTGTAATCTAATGCGCTGTAGCTTGCTGGCGCAATAATGTAACAGAGTTTTTTACATTTATTTCAAAAAGTTTGAGTCCCACGGAAAAACAACGTCCATATTCGTGATTCTCGTTTAATTTCGAAGCGAAATCATGTATTTTTATCCATATCTAAATTTTAGCCAAAAATGAAAAAGTGGGAAGGCTATAAGCCTTCCCATTTTCTTCAAAATCGGCCAAAAATCGAAACTCTTAGAAATCATTCAAAATCCCACGGTATACTCGAAATTTAATGCTGATTCTGAAATTCTAATTCACTTTTTGATCAAGTCATCGGTTATGGACATATTCTGAATAATTGTGCTGTAGTATTCTGCTGCGCGCTAACTGTGTAACACAGTTTTTTACATTTATTTCAAAAAGTTCGAGTCCCACGGAAAAACAACGTCCATATTCGTGATTCTCGTTTAATTTCGAAGCGAAATCATGTATTTTTATCCATATCTAGGATTTTGTCAAAATTGAAATAGTGGGAAGGCTATAGCCTTCCCATTTTCTTCAAAATCGGCCAAAAATCGAAATCTCTTAGAAATCATTCAAAATCCCACGGTATACTCGAAATTTAATGCTGATTCTGAAATTCTAATTCACTTTTTGATCAAGTCATCGGTTATGGACATATTCTGAATAATTGTGCTGTAGTATTCTGCTGCGCGCTAACTGTGTAACACAGTTTTTTACATTTATTTCAAAAAGTTCGAGTCCCACGAAAAACAACGTCCATATTTGTGATTCTCGTTCAATTTTGAATCGAAATCATGTATTTTTATTCATATCTAGGTTTTTGTCAAAATTGAAAAAGTGGGAAGGCTATACCCTTACCACTTTTGTCAAAATCCGCTAAAGAGGAAATCTCTTAGAATTGGATAAAAACCACACTACATACTCAAAATTGAACGCTGATTTCAAATCAGTCATTAATTTTCTTGGTTAACAAACTAATTTGGAAGCAAGTGGAAACAAATGATGCTAGCGCCTTCATTGCCCATCAGTTTTTTACGTTTATCTCAAGAACCAAAAGCCCAAGATCAAATTAAATATGTTTTTTGTGAATTTCGCTTCATTTTGAATAGAAACCATGTATATCTAACGATATCTAGAATTTAGCCAAAAATGAAAAAGTGGGCTACTTCTTTTTCTACCACTTTTCTCAAAATCCGCAAAAAAAGGAAATCTCTTAAAATGCGATAAAAATCACACCGTTTACTCAAAATTAAACGCTGGTTATGACTGTCTCGTTAGTTTTTTGACTAGTTTTGCAGTTTTTGAATAAAACACAATTTTTGAGTAACAAGGTTTTGGGACGTTTTCAAAACCCTGGTTTTTAGTCGGAATAAAAATTTTGACTTGAAATTCAATTAGACATAACCCAAATTTAACGAGGGTTTCAAATATAGCATTAGTTTTTCCGTTAGTTATACGGTTTTTGAATAAATAAGCCGATTTTGAAATGGACAGAGGGCTGCTGGCCCTCATTGTTCATCAGTTTTTTGCGTTTATCTCAAGAACCATAAGCCCAAGAGGAAAACAAATAAGATTTTTATAAATCACGCTTTATTTTCAATCGAATCCATGTATATTTAACGATATCTAAATTTTAGCAAAAAATGAAAAAGTGGGAAGGCTATACCCTTACCACTTTTGTCAAAATCCACAAAAAATGAAATCTCTTAGAATTGAATAAAAACCACACAACATACTCAAAATTGAACGCTGATTTCAAATCAGTCATTAGTTTTGTTGTTAAAAAAGCTAATTTGGAAGGAAGTGGAAAAAAGTGATGCTGGCCTGCCTTCATTGCCCATCTGTTTTTTTTTTACGTTATTTCAAATAATATAAGCCCAGAGTCAAATTGAACTTGTTTGTTGTTTATTTCATTTGTTTTTAAATTGATACTATGTATTTTAAACGATATCCAGAATTTAGCCAAAAATGAAAAAGTGGGAAGGCTATACCCTTACCACTTTTCTCAAAATCTGTAAAAAAATAAATCTCTTAGAATGCGATAAAAATCACACTGTATACTCAAAATTCAACCTTGTTTCTGGTTAGGGCATTTGTTTTTTTATTAGTTATGCAGTTCTTGAATAAAACTCAATTTTTGAGTAAGGACAAGCTTTCGCGAAATAATGAAAAAGGCTTATTCACAAAACCGAGATTTTGAAATGGACGGAGGGCTGCTTATGCACCCTCCTTGTTTCATTCGTTATCTACGTCTATTACCAATCAGTTAGTTGACAAATGAATCAAATTTGCTTACGAACTTAAGTTTTCTGAGAATTCTCAGACTTTTTTTCACAGTACAAACACGGCTTTTCAAAAGCGAATAACAATAATAAAAGGCCGAAACATCTTCATTACGGGCTCATAAGTATGCAAAGACGTCTACACGTGTTATATTACTATTGAATAGCGAACAGAAATATAGTTGTCCATGCCGGCGGAAGTCTGCAGAATGAATGAACCTTCGCTTTACAAGGGAAAAAAAAAACCAGTCGCGGTCGGAGATGCGTTTGACAAATTGACACATACAGAACTCACAAAAAATAAAATAAAAAATAACATCTATTGATGGTTCCCTGATTTAAGGACGCCAGTCACACCTGGTTGGACAAACAAAGAATTTCTTCTACCTTTTTTTTTGCTTGTCTTGAGTTTTTTTTTTCAACATCTTTGAAGACGGATGATAAAAAAGTCCGACTGGTTTTTGTAGATTTTCGTAGCTATACGCAGAAAACCTTTTTTTTTTTTTGACATCTCAACACCTGACAAAAGAAAAACGCTCGTAACACAAAAGAGTGAAGACGGTAGTAACTGACAAGGGGCTTGTGTGTGGGCGGCGACCTGCCGAGGCGGAAGAAAACGTCCCTCTCTGCCATTTAGTCAAACCAGTGAGAAATAATAAATAGATTGCACTGATGACATAAAAGGCGAAGAACCAGGAGGGCCGTCTTACACGGATGGACAAAAACTATACAAATCTCGCATAGATAAAGATGTTCATGATCCCCGTGCGATATTCGAATGTTAAGTGTTTAGCTCCAGCCTGAATTTAACTCAAAACCATAAAAAATGAAAGACAATTGAATCGGACACGCCAAAAGGCAGTTGGCGGACCCATCGATTTCCAGGAATTTGTTAGTGTAATGAAATCATCGCGTGCGGAGGGAGGACGCGGTCGATCAATTCCGGCGTTCCGCTTTTTATATGCCCGTTAAAAACATGAAAGCGGGTAAAAACCTAATTGAGTTTTACGGATATATCGCATACCACACACACACGGTATACATTTACAGTCAAACACGGGCAAAACTAACAGCAGCCGTGGGGAAATTTAAACGAGGCGAAGGCGGGTGAGGGCGGAGAAAAAAAAAGGGACGTACGCCAAAGGTCTGCTGTCTATATACTTTCTTCTTCTTCCCTTTTTAAATGGATTTGACCACTAATTGGTCTTTGGCTAAGAAGGACTGCTGCGCTGATGCCATTGCGGCCGTAAAAAAAAAAGAGGCCCACAGTTCCTATATACATCCACGGAGTTGGTACGGGGAAAGAGGATTTATGCTTGCGATGGCATGCTCTGCAACACATTAGAAGAAGGGGGGAGGAAGAACTCTTCTCGCTTGCTGTGCAGTATATATTTTAAACATGATGAACTCACCAAAAAGAAGGCAACTTCTTTGTCGATGGTTCGTTTTATTTAAACGCTTGGCAAAAACGAGCCCTGGATGCTGAGATGTCTATCGGTAAAAGAAACAGGCACCAGTACAAGAAGAGAAGAAGCAAAAAAAAAAAAAAAGTCTGGTGTGTGTGGGCCTATCTCTACGCTGACATCTTCTCCCCTCTTTTCCAACTTCATTATCTTTCTATTGAAGTTCATTTTAAGAAAGCCAAGAGAGAAAAAAAAAAAAAACTTCCGAAACTGTTTCTCGACGACAATAAGACACACAAACAGACTTAACAACGGTATATCTCCGTGTGTGTGTGTGTGTGTATCCGGTAGACCGTAAAGGGACCATTTTTGTTAGGTATAGATGTAAAGGAAGAGAAAAAAAAAGATGTTACACGACATTCTTTCTGTCGCTTTCTATTTAGAAAAATTAAAAAGGGAGTGTGGGTATTGTCTCGCTATTTTAAGTCGAAAAGAATTGAACAATGCACTACTAGTTTACATAGGTAAATCGTGTTGCATTATAGACATTGTGGAGGGGGATGTTCCGTGTCCGTCAGATTCAATTGTCGTCGAAGACAGACATGGTAATGCGTCATCATTATGTCACATGCCCAATTTGAATAAAGAAGTATTTTTCTATTTTTATCCAAATTGTCTAGTTTTAGATTTGAATCAATTTCCCCAGAAATAGCTCTTATAATCTTCAATCAATCTAGATTGATTAAAAATAAACGTGAGTGAAAATTCCCCCAACAGAAACGAATTGTTTGACGTCTTACGCTATCTCCACATCAATCCTTTACAGGCCTTGAACATCTATTGTTGTTTAGCATAACAAAAAAAGAATGTCAACTTAATCAGTAGCAACAGGACAGAGTTGTCCAGCTTGGATCTATAGACGAGGCTGTTTTTTACCCCCCCTCCGATGTTGACCCGTAACTTCCGGGAACACACTGTGCATTGGAGGTCGTCTCTTTCATAGTCCCCATCAACATGATGGATGGCGGAATGCACCATCCCATATATCCAGCAACGTATTGCCATAGGAAAATAACTTCGTTTACGATAGCCATAACAGTACATGGAACGAGAAGCCTGGCCGAATGGATATATGAATCCACGTTTGCTGGATTATATATAAGTGAATACGTTATGAGCGATCATCTCATATTTCCTCACCTGTATATCCGTATAGTATTTTTGGGCATCGAATTCTCGAAGGGGGGGGGGGGATAAACCAATCAATATTGTCTGTTTCTCCGTTTGGTTTTTCTTCGTTTGGTTAGCATTATCGAACGAGAACCGCCTGAGAAATAAGAGATACAAGCGGTCATTTGCATACAACCGCGATTAGACGTTCGATCGTGCATAGCGAACGAACGGGATAAAAGAAATAGTAGAAAGGGGAGAAATAAAAGCTGGATTTATCGTGGCAAACGTTTTACGACTCGCGATGACACTCCTCTTGATTGAGCGAGGAGGTCCTCACTCAATCACTCGCGCACCAACGACCGTCAAGTTTGAAAAAACATCAAGAAAATTTCTTTTCCCCATCTAGTCTAATCATAATAATTTACTATCTGTGATATATTTTTCAAAGTGCGGGACTAACCTTCTTCATCCCTATGTCCATTTCTGTTTAGCGGATTAGTTTTCTTAGTGACGAACAAATTTGAATTTAAATTTTCCACGAATTTAACGTTTTGCGTGTCCTCAAGTATATCTCCGTGCATTCCAAATTTTATATCCTTTTCATTCTTCCTGCGGGAAAGAGAAAAGGACAATTTCCATAACGCACACTATTGCCAACTGCTTCGTCCTTCGTTTTATGTCCAATCTGTTTTCCCAATTGCATTTACCGGGAATTTCCCTGAATCGCCTGTCCTTCTGGTGACCAATCACCTATATTAACAGTCGCCATTCTTGGTCACGTAATAAAACGATCAAATGGGTATCATAATCTAATCTGCTAGTAGGAATTTTCTTTATGTGAACGACGTCAATGGTGAACAAAAATCGGAAGACAAAATGCAAACCCCCCCAAAAATACCCAATAAGATTTGAACTTTCCACCTTTTTGGCTATCGCTTTCGGCCAGCAACTCCTTCTTTAACAAAAAAAGATATATAGAAAAAAAAAGGCCAAAAACTAAATAAATGAAAATGAAACACAAGCTATTCGAACTTTAAGGGGGGAGAAAAAAAAATATTTGAAAACGGCAGAATGTTGCGCCATTTGACAGCAGCGACGACACACGACAGCAAGACAGAGAGCTATAATACAGCGTATAATATACACATATATATAAACATCTGCTAATGGAGTGGTCGTGTTGTCCGACTCGCATCCTTCAACTGGTTTTTATGGCACTAGGAGATGAGAGGGGGGTTCGTATAGTGGGCCATAGGAAAAGACGAAGGTATAATAACCGTTTATCTCTTGGCTCTCTCTCACTCTACGTCTCTCTCCTTCTTCGTTTGACTGTTACGCTGTTACACCGAAAGCCACGTTTTGAAATATTCGAAATTATATTCGATCCGTTTTGTTTTTTCAGGGAGAAATTGAGAGAGAGAGAGATATCTTTGTTTCTTTAAAGATCTCGAACACATTCTTGCATACGAACTCGACAGGTGAGATAATAGACTCAACGGGCGGTTTTTATCGGGGCAGATTGATTGGATACGATCGCATGATGGAAAACAGTTTTGAATACATTCTTTTCTCCACTCTGTCTGCCTGGCCTTTTTTTTCTTTTAAATATATATTTTTATTTATTCAGCTTCGTTTGGCTTTCGTGAGCCTTGTCGGGACAAATACGTCGGGCCAAGGGGAAAAAAAATTGCGGCCGAAGGGCGGCGGCTGTTTTAAAGCCTACCTTTTTTTTCACGGCGCTGTTGACTTGTATATTCCTAAATCAAATATTAAATACTAAACGCTCTTCGTTCTAAGATGTCGGTCGCCATCAGGAGGGGCCGAGAACGAACGAACGTAAAGGAACGAGCTCGCCTCGTGTTTGAACAGCTGAAGTGAGAAATAGAAAGTGAGTTCCGTAAAATGGAAAAAAAAAACGTTTTACGATCTATTTTTTTGTTTTCTATTTCACGTTAGGGAAAAATTTGGAAGAAAGAAAGCGTGTAGGAAACCAAGTCTGCGTTTTGCTATGATAGTGCGTAATGTAAATTTCCTGGACGAAAATAACGCGGGCAAAAAAAAGAAGAATAAAAATGCGTTCACGGTTTTGATATACTTGGGATATCAAATAAAAATAAACGAGGCAGTCAAATCGGCGCCGACCGCGTGTTGAGTTGAAAAAGAATTGAAAAAGAACTGGTGCTGCAACGCCCTTCAATCGACGACAACTGACTAGCCAGAAAAAAAGCTCAAATAAAATTTTGAAAAAAAAAAAAAAAAAACATGAAAATTTATTCTCGAAATCTGACGGGCAGAACGAGGAAAACGACCCCGACCTAATTGACTTTTGCTTTAAATGCACTAAAAATCTATTGCGTTGTTCGTTTGGTGTGTGTCCATTTGAGTTGTATAGCTAACAATTTTGGCATTTCCCTATTTGGTCGTGAATTTCTTTGGCCGACAAGAATTATGCATTTCCTATTCATTAAACAGAGTGCCTTGATGGCAATCGTCCCGAGCAATTGGCGGGCCGCCTTAAATTCAAATGAAAGAGAAGAACAAAGTAAAAATATAAGCCAGACTCTAATAAATAAATTGCTGGAATATGTGAGACTGTATAGGAGGGAAGTGGTTAGTAACAAGGTACAGGAAAGCTGACAAGTCCACAATGTCATGTCCTTTTCGATCGTTGGCCAGCGCGAAAAGGGTCCACATATTTTCACCTGACACACTAAATAGGATTTGCCTAATCACATAGCCAAAGGTATTAGACACATATTTCCTTATCAATCAATACACGCGGACTGGACGAGAGAAAAAGGTCGTCGAGTTCCTTGTAATTTCTCTCTCTTTCTCAGCGATGGACTTATGTAAAAATTTTAAACATCGACCGTGATAAACGACGAAAACAAATTCTCTTGAAAAGTAATAGCGTAGTTATAAACTTGTTCCAGCGCAACAGCTGGACTATAAGAACAGAAAAGGTGAGAGGAAAAAAAAAATATGGAGGGTCGGCAAACGATTTCGGTGACAAGTCAATAATTGTGTGTGGAGCTGAGCTGCCGCATTTCAAACCTATCTTAGCCGCCGTGTTGCTTGTTTGAACGTTTAAAGAGAGAGGGGGGGGGGCTGTTTTTATGATTATTTTTTTACTAGGCCGACTTATCTTATTTCTCTCTTCCTATATGGGCCTCTTTTCTCTCACATTTTGTGGCTGTCTGTTTGTTGTTTGGCTGCTGCTGCTGCGACGTTTTGAACGATAACGGTTCGGCCATCATCTGGACTTATCGTGACAAACGCCTGGCGTTCAGTTTGCTCCCCTCGGTCGTAAGTCCTCGTCCTCCTTTTTCGTAATGGGATTTAAATTGATTTATGGGACGTTGTCGAACGATACGGGAACAGGTGCCCGTTTTCGGCCACCACTTTGGTTTCCTTTCGGCAAAACGATTTTCGAAATCACCTCCGACTTCATCTGCCATCTAACGCTGAATTTCGATAACTATCGCACTGCCATCTATAGAGGAAAACAATAACACAATGCTTCGCCATCTAGCGATAATGGAAAAAACTGATTGCATCGAAAGCCAGAGAGGTGCGGTGCCTATCTTCCGACGAATCAACGCTCAAAATAGAGCTGATGTCATATGGAAATTTGAAAGTAAGCAATCAGGTGCCCCCACTGGAAAATTTCCCACACGAGAGCGATGCACCATATGAAACAACGGTCACGATTACCCAAATTAGCCATAGTGTGTACAAACTGTCAACGTTCAAAACACACGGTGGGGCAATACTAGAAAAGTCAACCACCAACCCACAAATCCCGAAAGATTATTATTTGCTAACTTACCACTGGGTTTATCCGTAGTGATTTTTAATCCAACGTCCAATTAAAGTCCAAAAATCTTGCAATCATAATAGACCACACATTTTGGACTTCGTGATCTGCATTTTTCAAAAAAACTGTTTACACAGTAAATCACAACAAAAAAATTCTGTTTTCGTTCTTTACAGTTCACACATGCACCGATGCATTTTCCATCATTTTTTTTTCTACTACGTTTTTTTTTCTTTTTCCGGCGTAAGTAAAAACCAGATCCGAGCACTCGTGAAGCTTCGACTATGAATGAATGGCCCAGTCCATTCACGGAAGACGTTAAAAAAATGAAAGAGAAGGGGCGCCCCACACACGCCGGCACACCTTGGTTGTTACGTACCCTTCTCTCTCTCTCGGCATAGCAAAATGTTAAAGCTTTTCCTTTTTTTTTTCTTCGTGAATTCTCGTGAGGCATTCACGTACATATTTTGACAATGGCCTGTGTGCTACGCTGGGCACTCCTTCGTAAACTTTGCTAATATTAATGATGATGCCCTTGTAGCTAGACCATCACGATCGTTGTTACGTTCACACTGCACGACACGCAAACTTGACTGAACGTTACCGGTAATGATACTAAACAGCAAAGTTCATTGTGTTTCGTGGCGACTTTATTTCTTACGCCTTTTTCTCGAATACGGTCGTTCGGGCGGAGAAGGAGGGGTACGAACCCGGATGAGTGGGGAGGGAACGGTTCAACAAAGAGAAAACGCGTGCGTTTGTGGGGTTTTTCGTTTATTACTGAAATGATATGAAGACGGGTTAGGTCATCGACGAGCAAGGAGCAATACACACACACACACACGATCCCTCCCTTTTTTGCTTGTCGTATATGTGTGTGTAAGATAAGGTGAACGGGATAGAATAATGAAAAATTCAAATCATCGTTTACAAACGCGATCGTTTTTTGTCTTTCGTGACGTATACGATTGGCACTTGTCATCACGTGTAGATCAAATGAAGGGCAAAAACATTCGCACCGTCTATTTGTGTTAATGTTGTTTTATTGAATAGCGTTTGAACGATTATGTCTGCATGTATCGCACTGTAAGACGAACGTTTTAAAGCTAATATTGATTGAGTGAAAATTTTGATTGATGCCGTACTATCACCTTGTCTCGTCTCGATGTCGCCAGCATATAAAGCTCTCGTGTGTACACACTTCACTGACTCAGAATAAAATTAAATAAAATTTCCTTCCCCTTTCTCGTGGCTTTTTTATGTTTTGCATTTTTTCCTTTTTTTTTGGCATTTTGTTTATTAACGGCTAATATACAGTGCTATAAAATAGGCTTTCCTAATCAGTCGATGATGTCATCCCACTCGTCCAGATCCGGCTCACACGCAACCGGGATTTACAACTCAAATAATATGACCTTTTTCTCCCATTATCTTTCTTTTTCATAAACCTCTCTTGTAAAGTGTCATCATCGTCCCACACAAAAGGCCCCATTTTTTTTTTCGTGACGTTGTTACTCCCGGCCGATCGATTGTCGGATGGCAAAAGATCGAATTACACTTTACATCCGCACCAATAAATCCTAGATTGCTTCTCGTCAACTCTATAACCGCGTTGCCTTACAAGGACTTGACATTTTTTTTTGCCGTCTAATAGATCCTCGGTACTGATATACCCCCCCCCCCATCCCGTTTTTTTTTTTAAGTCTACTTAAATCCCATCGACCCCTCTTTTACGGCAAAGTAGTACCAACACACACACACGCATGCACACACCCACCAGAGTAGCATTTTAATCCCAACAATACAGAAAAGATAGTAGACAGTACAAACGTAGGCGGTCACGTGACCAGCCAAATCGAACGCCGCTCTCTTGTTTGCCCACTTTCCCACCTTAAGAGACAGCCAAACAGTAGAGGAAAAAAAATAATGTAATACACGTGGAAATACACCCTTCAAACCAGTAGAGTAAACTTAACTGATGTTGGCTGGCATAACATTCAAGATGACTTTATTGACTGAGATGTAAAAAGAGGGGAAAAGAAAATTGGGAAAATTTTCAATATGTACACACACAAGTTTTCCCATTTGTTAATTGTTGTTACTAATAATTAAAAAAAAAAGGTTCGAAAAAATGACAATTGTTTTTTTTTTTTTTACATGGGAGCAGACAAAACAAAATGAACCCAGTCACATAACACGAAGACACAAGTTAAACAATGCCTTTTGTTGATTAATTCTTATCTTTAAAAAAATTCAATCTTTGTAATGAAAAATGAGGGGATTATAAGTCGATTAGAAGATTTTTCGTCCGAATCAGCTCACTCTTTTGCAGGAAAATGCGAGTTGATGGTTAAGTTTTGTTTGTTTTGAGGGTGGTAGGAGTACATACACACACAGCAATTCAATCACTCCACCCTCATTTCACACACATTCAAAAAACACACACATGCGACACTCTGTTTACCTTTGATTAATTACACAATACGTAACACATCTCCCCACCAAAAAAAAATACTATTAAAAACGATTAGGATAAACGGTCGCTACATCAGATTTATAAGATTTTTTCAGAAAAAAGGAAACAATTTTTTTTTTGTTATTTTGTTTACAAAAAGAAAAAGGGGGACAAGAAGAATATTGCATCAAGACTTAGTGTACGAATCTTTCTTTTTATCTCCCTCCACATTCGGGGAAATCAAAAATCAGAAAGTGAAATTACACGAGGAACCTAAGCCCGGCCCTTTGAAAGAAATGAAAACTTGTTATACAATTTCAAAATGAAAGGGAGATATGGTTACTTTGGATGCTTAAAAAAAAAGAGATTTTTAAAAAAGGACAACTGTTAGCTCAAGGGAGAGATAGGACAAACAAAAAACGAAGAGTCGACATTGAAACAGAGATCGTCAAGGTATTACAGATCACGCTCACATGACAAGTAGAAAATAACGAATAAAAACCCATTTCATCCTTAAAATTTAGCGTTTCTCTTAGTGGTTCGGAAAAATAAAAAAATTACGATCCTGTTAAGAATTTCCCTTCACACACAGTGTCAAATCGATACCATCGACGTGGCTTCTTTGGCACAAAATATATTTTTCTATTTCAAAATCCGTCAATATTTGCTCTCTTTTCGTTCCAGAATTTTTTTTATGTTTTTGATGTAG
Source organism: Daphnia sinensis (assembly GCA_013167095.2). NCBI lineage: Eukaryota > Metazoa > Arthropoda > Branchiopoda > Diplostraca > Daphniidae > Daphnia > Daphnia sinensis. The sequence goes on from CM023190.1 coordinate 9,739,809, forward strand.
CTGCTGGTGACGTTGATTTGGTATTAATCAGGTCAAAAATAAAATCCTGCGAAAAAACATGCCAAGCGTCGTTAAATCAATGACCTGAAAAAATATTTGTGTGGTTTCCGTTTTGGCACTTACCACCACCGCTTTCGGGCCAGCCTTGCGAATTGCCCGAATCGCCTGGAACAGAGACGCCCAACTGTGATGTGTACGAGTTGAAGGGCGCCATCGAAACCGATGAAACCGACCCGTTCTGTTGCAGACCCAGCTGATTCAAACCGTTGCTGCGAGGCATGCCGTAAAGTGCCTCAGCCAAATCAGCTGCTCGTTTCAGAATTATTTCCTAATTACGACATAATTTAAATTTTTAAAATCAAATTTTTAAAAACAATTTCTAGTTTTCTTAATGTACCTTGGACAACTTTTCAGGATCGCCTGGATGTCTGGGAACTAGTTTGCCAAGACGTTGGAAACCATAATCGATGGTCGGTTCAGTCAGTGCTACAATTTAATATTAAACATTTAAAATCTGCATCATTGCCATTAATATTTAAATGAAAACTTACAAACATAGACGAATCGGCCTGGTGCTCCTTTGCAGAATTGCTTCGATTTGTAGGACAATGTCACTTCAACCACACCAGGAATATGTCTGGGTGGAGTCTGAACTCGAATGGCATGCGACGTGACCAGCTAAAATTTCAGAAAACAAAACGTTATTTTTAGAATTTCAAAAAAATCTGACAGCAAAATAATTAACCTCGCTCCAGACGAGCATCGTGCCAAAGACAACTTGAACGCCGTCAAAAAAGTTATCACCGACAATGATGACGGTAGCACCTCCAGAAGTCCATCCCTCGCTCGGGCTAATTGCCTTGATGCAAGGGGTGGCCGGAAGCGCTGGATACACACCTGTTCCACAATCAAAACATAGCCATTAGACACAACTGCGCAATTTTAAATCCAACGCACAAAATTCAAGTTGAAACTCAATCTACCATCAGTCGGCTCCAGACGTTTAGCCCGGCGTCCGTGTTTTGAATTGTTGTGAACAAACATATTATCCGAAACGGCCAACAAAGGGCCATCAACGCTGACCTGCGAAGCCACGACAACCTATAACACAGTTGAAAAAAGAAAAAAATGTATAAATACCAAAAAAGCTCAAATTTCAATGTCAATTTTTCACACAAAAAAAGTTTGTGCGGAAGTGAAGCTTTCAACATGTCAGACAGCGAAGAGTAAAAAGAGTTACAACTTCTTATTCTACTAATGTCTGACATCACTTATTTACGAAGGAGGGAAGTTGGTGTCAACTGCGTAACACGAAACTAAACTTTTTCTCCCCCCTCACAAAAACAAATGACGCAAGGAAAAGTGCGTGGGGTGTGTTCCAGGTCATTATCTCCCATGTTTTTTCAAAAAAATGAAATCACATCCGCACAAATGATGTAGAACTCTGTACCTGAAAGCGTCGCATATCCCTCGGGTTTCCGGCATTCTTCAAACAGTTCTGATTGCATTTCAGGAAAAACTTGAGGAAAAATCTGTAAAGAAGAGAATAGAATCGTTAACGATCGAGTTACATCATCAGCCAAGTCATTCAAACAGCACAGCAAATTCAATCACGGGCCGCTCGTTAAGTAAACCATTGAATATGTTTTTTATCTACACACGTAACATTGAACGAATATGTTCTATATATCGTCATAACAAATGCAAATGGAAACACAATTGACAATAGTTTGACGAGATGGGAGTGTTCGATTTCCAATCATTACACATGTCCCCCTCTACCTCCCAATTTTTTTTTACAACCACGTCACAGATGTCCAGTTTTTCGAGTATCCACAAACAACATCGTCGACACGCAATTCAAAACATTTTCGCTATTAAACTCTACCAACACATCGTCCAAAAGAAAAACTATTTTAAATGGAGACGAAGGTTCAAGAGAGGACATATGGTTTTTGGGGCCTCTTTCTTCGTGTGTTATTATACACACAACGTAGTGGAAAGAGAGCAATGTCGGGACAGATATATCACTGGCAATCGCGCCCCTTTCTGAACTTCCCTTCTGTTGGAAAATTATTCCGTCACAGATCGGCTAACTATTGTGTTACACGCGTGCCCCTGTACAAGCAAAAACGGGGCAGTGATGGCTCTTCTTTTGTATACTATTGCTACACTGTGCCATATGTGGTAACGACCTCAACCCTCCCCCCTATTTTCCACTCCCCATTTCGATTCCTTTCCCCGTCATATATTTTCCAACAGGTTCTTCTTTTTTTTGGTGCTCCCTTTCAACAACCATAATGCACTGCCAGAAGCTGCTCCATCCCTCTGGAAAATAAGACATTATCAAGCCCTCTCTCCCTTTTTTCTGTCCAATCTTCTTAAATTATATTCAGATCAACTTTTACGATCGGGACAAAAAAAAGGGCAGCGCTACCCAGCTAGTGGGTAGCAATCAGATTAGGTGAAACAAGAGAAGAGCCACGTTCCGACTATATAACGCTAGTCTGAACCGACGACATATGGAAAAAGGGCTACTCCCTTTTTATATATACATCACACGGCCCCATTTTCAGGCCATCACGTGACGCACGCAGTTGCACCAGCTTCCCCATTCTTCAACACTAATCAGCCCGATAGCAAAAGAAGAATTTTTGTTTTACAAAAATGTTCTACCATTACATGGAGGAAAAAAAAATTGGGATTTTTTTGCCCGCTAGAGTGCACATCAATCGCATTGATCCAATGGCCGCTAAGAACGAGTTTCTTTGCTATTACGATCATCGATAAAAGAGAAAGAAAAAAATGGGATAACTTGATTAGCTTTCTAGTAGTAGTCTGCTACCCTCCTGGAAAAGCCACTAAATGGGGAAGAACATTTAATTCAATCATACGCCACTCGACGCATCATCACAACACGCAAAAAGGGCCCCACTGAGAGAGGACTAACCCACAAGCTGTGTAAAAAGGGCGAGTAATGTTATTGCACCCCCTTCCGGCCGACTCTCACACAAAAAAATATGTATCACAAAAACAACAGCTGAAGACGCTAGCCGCAAGACTGTCTCTAATTAACAGTCATGACCGCAAAAACCGCCGCCCCTTCTACAGCGTCAATCACCTCGATAGACAAACATTTTAATTCAAAACGACTCCCCCCTTATTTTAAGGCAAGTTAGCACTTTTTTTTTCAAGACCCTCGTTTTAAACCATTAAAAAAAAAGGGTTGCCTAATGTGTCAGCACCCGACGGCCTGTTGGCAGGAAGTATTTGAGAAATGCATATAAAGAGTTCCGGCCCACGACGAAAGGTTTAGCCTCATTTATGTGCAATTTTTTTCAAAGCCTAAAATAGGTTTCCAATTTTCGATAGTAAAGGCCTAAACTTATTTTTACTAACATAAAAATCCAATTGCGTCGTACCCATTTCCGAAAAAGAAATTAAACTTTACTGCGCAAGCAATCTCGAGAGAGCCACTAAAAATCTATAAACTTGCTTTTTTTGATGGACTACATGACAAATTGATTTCCGCCCGTGATTCGATTATTTTCCCAAGTTTTCAGACAATTCAATTGCGTGTATCAATAAAAGATTTGAGCACTCACCTATCAATGATGACCGGATCCGACGGCGTTTCATTGCGATTGCCACAACTTTTCTTGTCACAGCAACGACTACATTAAAATGAAATGCATTAAAATTCGAATTCAACAAAACTTTTTAACAAAATCCATACCTGCACATAACCTCGTGAGTGAGTAGAACTCTACACATTTCGGGATTCTTGTCCTGTCCTTCGTAGACAATGGCCTAAAATAAACGGATAGAAAATGCAAAACTATTAACTCCCACTGCGTAGTAGCATCCATTACATTTAGAAGCTAACCCTCCCAAGTGCCTAAGAGATAACCCTATCATTTTCGTGCCATCTACCCTTGTCTTTTCTCCCTCGACTTGATTAGCATAAGCTCTTAGACGTGCGCCCCCACGTTTATCTTGCGCGTGCCCTTAATGGCTGTAATCTTCTAGTGCAAATACATCCCGAACGCCAGTCAACATTAACATCCAAGATTTATATAGAGTATTTAAAATTACCTGTTTGGAAACAGAATCAATCAACCGAACGTAAATATCCTGTTCTTGTCGATAACCTATAATCGAATCGATAGAATTTAAGGCACGTCAGAAATCATTGAATGTTTAACCAAGCGTGCAATTTTTCAGCAGTGTGCTTATGATTCAATTGTTTTCCACTTACCGCCAGCATAGAGTAACTGAAGTCGATAATGGATTCCATTATTGGTCTTCTGGCCGTCGGGTTCCTGTAATCGTATTGCATTGAAATTCAGATCACGATGTAAAGATGAGTACGAACAAAAAACAAACCTGATCTTTTTCGATGAATCCAACAAAAGCCGATCGTTCAATCTCAACTGGTTGTCCCGTGCGGTCGTAAAGTGCAATGACGAAATGGAAAAAATTCGATTTGCGCAAGTTGCTGGGCGGCTGCTTCTCAAAATGGGCCCGACCTACACCCAATCTAATTCCCGAGAAAAAGAGAAAATTCAATTGTCATAAAGTCCTAGCAACAACCTTGACATGTGTCTGTGGGGGTAGAGAAACAAATTCGACGAAAGGTCCAGGGTCACAAAAATCTGCACAACAAGGTCATTTTTGAAGAGGGGGGGAGAGAAACGTTTGCTAACAATTCTTGCCCTATCTTGTTCTTGGAAAAAGGGTTTTGATCCAAGAACAGCAGGTTCAGTTTCACCGAAATGTTTTTCCTAACCCACACCCCTCTACACATTCAGCAGAAACAGAATTTCATGGAAACAATTGGCAAAACGAGGTGCCGCCATCTTGAAACCAGCATGACTATTGCACAATCCCATCCAATCTTAACTGAAAAAATGTAATAGAAATAAAAAAAAAACTTACGAAGTTTGATCGACCATTGCAGCAGGCATCCATCCTCGAGCGTGAGCGTGAAGAGGCAAACCCATGTTGGCCGTGAAATCAACTTTGCGATCGATTTGCTGCATGCTGTGGATGTCTTGAACGTTGGCGGGAAGTAGAGGCATATAACAAACGACGCTCTCACGCCACCAACTTGTTACGGAATAAAATCAAACTAATTCGAACACCCGATTAAAAATCACACTGCACCAAAATCGAAATCAAGTCCAAACTTTTCTTTTTTTTTCAATTAAAAAGAATGTCGATGAGAGGTGAGTGACTGACGATGATGTAAGTCTTTAGGATCAAAAAAGATATGCGATGTAATAATATTTAAAAAAAAAACTAAAAAACTGGTAAGAGAGACTCTGTGGAGAGATGACCAGGGCTGACGACTTGACCGGAGTGAGTGCTGGAGCGAGACTCTCCGGAGACTTGGGGAGATTTTTCCCTTTTGGCGCGCGTCTCTCTTCGATCACACACACAGAGAGAGAGGATGGAGGGGGTGGTTGTGTGTACACACCCACTAGAGAGGGCTGTTTCTCTTAGGAAGGGGGATGGGGTCATAGGTCAGTATCTAGTTTTTATCCCCCCCTCCTTCTCTTACGTCTATACAACACACACACACACACAGAGATCCCATAAAAAAGTGGGGGTGGTCTCGAGCGGGTTGCCAGTGTTGCCTTTTCCCCAATGGCGTGTGTGTGTTGGCTCCTCCCTCTCGGGAAAGGAGAAAGAGGGGGATTTCGGCCAATCCCAAGGGCCAATGAACGCGAGAACTCTCGCCGAGGGGGCGAGGACTTGTGTGTGTGTTGCTGGTTATACACGGTAGCCCCTCCATGTCTCTATCTCCTTGTATGGTATACACACACACATTTTTGCGCGCCCTCCACAAACGTGAATTGTATCACATTGTCTATTGAACAGCCAAGAAGTTGGAGACTCCATAACACAACTCTCGATTGTTTTTTTTTCGTTTCATCCTAAAAATCAATGGCCACTTGGTTCATTTTTCTTCAAAGATTAAACACTTCAAATCTAATCAAGAATTTAAAACACACGAGCTGTTAAACGAATTTCGGTCGAAACACTTTCGAAAGATGGAACTATTTTTTTCAATGACGCCATGATGGAAGGCGGCACAACTAAAGCCATTGTTCTACAGTGTTGCAGGTGCACGTCAGAAAAGATATTTCGCTTTCGGTAATTTTGCACAAAAGAAAAAAAAAATGTCATGGCCAAAAAAAAAGAAAATGTTTTTCTTCCCCCGCCATTGTTTTTGTTATTTCGTTGGAAATTCCCCCCTTCCTAATTCCAAGTCCTAAGAAAAAAGAAACGCCATTTTGTTTTTTTTTCTTACCCCTCCCTACACTTTGGGATGGCCCCAGAGACACGCAATTTTCGCACAGCCTTGAAGAAATTACTTGTGAAGGTTATTTTTCTAACTAGAAGGCCTAAAAAAGATGGACGACTAATGTGGGAGGCTAAGAATAGCAAAAAATAAATAACAAAAGTCGGCCATTTTTGTGTTTTGTGAAAGAAAAAACGACCTTGGATTGACCATGCGGTAAAAGAACGCAAAAAAGTTAATGCAATCGAATTTGATGTTCTTCCAGGTTATTATCTTTCGAAACGAAAAGAGGATCGTGTCCGGATGAAATGAGTTTCTCCCCCAGAAAGAAAAGCAATCTTGTCTAAATCAAAATATCTTTTTTTTTTACTATTTGGTTTTTTTTATTTCATCATCTTCAATGATGAGAGAGCGTGATGGAATTAAAAATCCCCACCCCTATAGCAGAGACGTGAATCGCGTGTACGTGAGGCCAATCAACTTTCGAAGCAAAAACCCGACGGTGTTCCAGAAAGTTTGTAGAACCATTTTTCTTATCTGATGGTATGCAAATTTTTGGGTGGAAAACTAGAGAGAACTTTCGTAATGTATTGCAGAACTCATTTACATGAGGATGGCCGCCATGACCAATTAATTTAATATCTCCCCCCTCCCCCACACACTCTTTTTCAAACAAAAAAAAAAGTTGTCCAGTGATGGACAGTTGTATATACAGACTGATAACAGCCAACGGATTACACACACACAGCTCGGCTAATCTCCCAACTTAACTCTTAACGTTTAAAAAAAAACCCAACTTCCATTATCGTTTTCTCTTATATTACAGTTGGATGTGTTTTTGTTACTCTCTAACTGTAATACTCTTTTTTCTCCGAGTGCGTGTTATTTGGCTGCTGGTCTCCCTTCTGACAGCTTCGGGATCCCTTCCCCCCCAACAAAGTTCCTCCCCAGAGACATGGCTCCTCCCCATTTCCCGACTCGCATCTCTTCAACGGCATTATACAGACAGCTAAAGGAAATGTTTGGGGAGTTTTACTAGTTTTTACTTCTCTAGCTTTTTTCCCTCTCTTATGTGTAGGTATAAATATAAGTTGTTTTTTTCTTTCTCCCTACTCTGTGTTTACGTTGAAACTCATCTCTCAGTCTCAACCGGCAATCAACTTGCCATCGGCACTCGTCTGTTGTTTTTTTTGGAATTTTTTATAATTTTGCGGGATTTTTTAAAATTGATTTCAACGTTAGAAGTATACGTTTGAAACAGTTCTATGGTGGCAGCTAATATATCAGAGAGAGAGAAACACGAAGTAGCCTCTCTCTCTTTTTAGAAGGGGGGCGTCTCCAGGGCGTCGTCGTCGATCACTATATAGTCTCTTGATATCCATCTAATCCGCACTCGAAAAGAAGTCCACGACTCTATATATCTACGAGTATATGTCGCTCCTTACTGTATGTGTGTGTGCCGAGTATTTGACGCAACCAGAGAAATGCCCATTGATGTACGGTTGATATCGGAGCTACTTAATTTCATTCAAGACATTTTTTTTTTTGGGGGGGGGGGGGGGCTAAAAAAGACATATATCTCCATTTTCTTTTTGCCAATGATGTCATCCATCATCCATGGAGTCCCCGAGAAAGTATCCGCCATTATTTTCCGCCGGAAATCATTTATTTATGTGTTCTTTGGCACGTATCGTATGCATTGGAATAATAGAATCAAAGCAGACGAACCTTCAAAACCAAGCCCATGTTTTTTCCTTGTAATTATAACTTCAGGGTAAGGTTTAATTGACTTTTAATTCATTAATAAACGGATTTTTTAAATGAACAATAATTTAATGATTCAATGCTATATATTTATACATATATATATTGTGCGCAAGCCATAAATAATACGTTGCAGCGATGCGTTGCGCAAACTCGCGCGTATATATATATTTTTTCTCCGTAGCACAGCTCCAATTTGAAGAGTTATATACAGCGGTCGCTCTTTCTCTTTTTTCTTCCCGAAAAAAAAAAAACGAACGAACGAGGGGAGTGTGTGCACAGTCGGGACTCGGCTGCTACTATGGTCTCTGGAGATTCAGACCAATCAAAGAGCAGCAAATAACCTGCCTCTAGCTTTCCTGTACTGCCTTTTTTTCTTTTATTTTCTTCCAGCGCTTTTATTCTTTCGTTGGCTTTTATATTACTTTGTGTGTGTGTGTGTATATACTTGGATATACTTCTATATGAAAATTGGGGAAAGAAATTAAAAAAAGAAATACACAAAATGAAAAAAAAACGGAGATTATAATGCGAACCTAATTTGAAAAATGTGATTGAAAAAAGAAAGAAAAAGATTACAAGAGGTATTCGAAATCTTGCGATTTTAAATGCCCATTCTTCCTATCGTCTTGGATTTCATTTGACCCAAATTGCATCACATAATTATAATACAAACTCGATAAATACAGATTTTATAGAAAGAAATTGAAATCCATTAAAAGCCGTGGGTTGCATCGTACACACAAAAGTTTGCAAACTATATTGAAAGGGGCTTTATTGACATGGAGCTGCTGTTGGTTGGCGATAGCAAACACACATGTCGTGCGTGCGTATAGGAACGCGCCACTCCCGGTCGTTTTTTGGCTGCACACTGCTGTTCGCCGCCGCCCTTGGTTGCCATGGTTACACCTGCCGCATTTTCAGGGGTATAGACTACCGCAGATCGTTAAACCCCCCTCTCTCTCTCTTGCTGCTTTTTTTCTTTCTTCTATATCCGGACCCCTTCTTTTCTCATTGATTTCTTTCGTCGCCCCGACTCACGCCACATCCTTTTCTTAGACGTTGCCAGCCAAAAGTCGCCATCACGCTAAATGTTGCATTAGATTCCACAAACGAAATGAATGAGTCCCTTTTTATAAAACATTTTTGCAATTGTCTCTTATACGGAAATAAAGTTTAGAAAAAAAAAGGACAATATTTGCCAATCGAATAAAGTACTTGTGTATAAAAACACACAACAAAAGAGCAACTAGAGAAACTCTTCTTTTATCCAGTGTGCGCAATGAACCATTGAATCGACTTTCTCTCTCGTGATGGGGGTAGCAGGTGTAGGCCCAGCCTCCCCTCTTCCACGCAAAAAAAAAAACACACATATGTTACGTTTTCCTTTCTCGTGATATAGCGAGAGAGGTCCCATCAATGTTTTTTTTTTCTTATATATAAAAACATATTATACAATGGAACACGCTTTTCCTCTCTGCTGGTGTAGTACACGTAAAAAGCGAGAGCAACAGAAGGAGCAACAGTGACACCCACTCCCTACGTATCCATCTCTTTCTGCCTCCCCCACTTCGAACCCTTCGATGTTTTAGACAGTCGAGCTATTACAAGCGACGACGACAACTAGACAGAGTATCCCTCCGCCATATATATCCTCCCAAGCAATCTGCATAATGTATATATCTGCTATGTGTGTGTATTGTTGTTATATCACGAGCTATTGTTTTGTTCTGTTGATTTTCGCTTCAGTGCAGACGGACAATAAAAAATGTTTTTCTCTGTGTGTGTGTGTGTGGAAATCGACACGTTTATAGTTATAGAAGTGCATTTAAAAGGGCGGGGTGTATAGAATCATATTATTCTTGGAATCGATTTTTGTTTTAAATGGAGCTACGAGTTGGAATTCAAAGTGTATAGTATATCTACAGAAACAGCTCTTGTTTTGTGATGGGAAAATGTCAATAGATAATCTCCCCGAGTAACAAACACACAAACGGATGAATGTCAACTGAAAGAGGATGACACATATTCGGGTTGGCACTACTATTTTTTTTTTCGAGGGGAGATCAATCAGACCTGCCCTATAAAAAAAAATGGTTGACGCGTAGCGTTTCCCCTCTGACGTTAAAACAAATGGAAAAGAATTTCCTTTATTTATCGATTAGATATTTCTTAAAAGATTGTGTATGCCTATTTATTTATTCCCTGTGTATTGCCCATCAATCGCCAACGTTTTCTCTTTAAAAATGACCTATCCCAGCAACACAATACGCATATATATATAGAAACAAGATACACACACACAGCACACTGCTGCATTACATATAAATGTATCTATATACTTGTATGTAGCGCACATATATATATATAGTTGGGGCGGCGAGTTATAAGTGAGATAGAAAAGAAAAAAGAAAGAGAGAAAAGAGTAACTTTATTTGCCCAGGCGATAATTGCATAGAACCCCCCGAGTTGCTCCGGCATGGCTCTCCGGAGACTAGCACACCATCAGCAAAAACCCAGTAGAGAAAAACTATTGCTTTCTCGCCTTGTGTCTGTGACATACACAAACCTCGCTTATACTAAAAAATAATAAATTCTTTCTGTTTTTTTTTTATATTTTATTGTTCTTTTTTTTTAAAGCAAAAATTCCGATTGCACGGAGCAATCACGATGTGTCTATGACCTGTACGATTTAAAAAAAAAAAAAATTAAAATGTATTTTGACCTGAAAATATTTGAGTGCATTCGCTGAGTCGAGTAATTTGCAATTTCCATGAAAAACTGATGTGTATAAAGGGGAAGGATATTGCATCACAGTTCCTTTCTTCGCAATTGGGGATGTATTTTTAAATATTTAAAAACGTCACGACAACGTGATCCACGGTTATATAACTCTTAAAAGGAAGATAAGCATCTATTATCTAGATAAATAAATAAAAATAGCAAAAACCTGCAGCAGCGGAAACGAAAACTTTTTGTGATCCCGATGGATTTCCTCTTTTTTTTCTTTCTTATTATTTTCTTCTATTCCTATCCACCCTTTTTCTTTCCCTGTATTTTGAGGCGATAGCAAAAAAATAAAATAAAAGAGATGAAGAGGGGGGGGAATAAAAACACTCTCTTTTTCCTCTTCCGGCGATCCGTTCACCTCCTTCGGGATTCATGTACAGCAGTACACTAGCACTGCAGTGCATGGAGTGTATACTTGTCTTCCGCTGTATATGTTTCAAAAATGAACGAATCTTTTCGTAACAGTAAGAATTTTTTTTTTGATGGCAAAAACTTACTTATCCTTTTTATTTATGTACCCCACGGATATTCGTTCGACCATCGGCATCGCTAAAACATGTATATAACGTCTACACGCAGGACATTTTGTTCGTGCAAACGTGTATCTACGCTTCAATATTTTGCGATATTGCGTAGGCAGACGTAATAACTAATGTATAAATATAAGTTACGAGATTAAAAGTTTTTAAACAATGTCAAACATCAAATACCGGAAGCTTTATAAATGTCAATGAAGATGGATGAACGTGAAAAGGCAAATAATGGTGTCAAATTGTATAACATGGAACGTGCATATACACGTAAGTAGATATGCAACTGGATTTTTGGGTATATACATCCAAGAAAGAAAATGCTAATGACTGACTTTAAACCAACTATTTTAAGGGAGGCGTCGTGAGCGATGCACGGTGGAGAGTCGGAAGAGGGGAATTTTAAAAAGGGAAAGAAGAGATATGGCGTCGGTGGGCTGATGGATGAATGGCCTCAGCCGGGATGACACATATGGGGCGTGGTTATTATACTTTTCATTTTACACCTCTTTCTATTTCAACCCCCCCGTTTAGCTACCCTTTCGTTTTTAAATACGAAATAATATATCCCCCCCCCTCGTCATCAAAAGTTCTGCAACATATTTCCCTCTCCGTTTCTCTATTCATATCAGCAAAAAAAATCATTGTCAAAAATTTTCTTTTCAAGTATAGATCAGGAGCTGATTTCAATGTATAACATAAATACTTGTGCTATATATATATATACAATGATGGTAGTAAAAAAAAAAGTTTGAAGTTTTTTCTCCCCCCCCCCCTTTCCATATTTTTCAACTGGATTTTCGGGATAATTCGAAGAGCCGGTAATAGAGATAGGGTGGGGGATGACGAACGGGCCTCGCCCATTTGATCCGATTGTGATGCAATTTTATATGACATGACACGATGATCTCTGGCCATCTGTATACCTATATAAAGTTACACACATCAGGAAATTTGTTTATCCAAGTCTGGGGGTGTATATCTACGTGGACGAAGTCATCGTGTGCGCATAAAGATATTAGCATAGTTGCCATCATTTATTCCGGAAGCAGAATTTATTTATAGTCAAAAAGAAGCTTCGTTGTGTTTAAGAGGAGAAAAAAAAGCAGGCGAGCAATCAAGAAATTAATTGGGTCTCTTGGGCCAATGCCGCATTGAATTAATGATAAGATTCAGAAACAAAAAAAAAATATTAAAAAAAAAATGAAAAATTAAACGTGAAATCACGAACCCAATATCAAATTATTCGAGGAAATTCTACTGCAATTTGAAATGATCAATGCCGACCACGGGAGTAAAAAAAATGTATTTTGAGATGATGTTCATTCCTTTGTGTAAATCCAAGTTGACTGGATCAAAGTGAATATGCTGAGTCTTTCTCTCTATAGTCTGGGGTAACACACAGAGAATACATAACTAGGGAGAAAAGGGAGTAGAAAGGGAATTTGCAACGCTATCCGCTAATCCTCTCAAAGGGACTTCTCACGTTTCCGACGACGACCGCCACAGCCGGGGCCGATCGACCCCACACACGTCATCCCGAGTATGGTTAAGTTTTTGTACACTGAATTCGACGCCACGACTAGGCCACCCAAAAAAAAAAACCTTTCATCCTTTACATTTTTTTTATCATGTCCATCTGCAACATCCTCCCCCTCCACCGAACGCTTGTTATTTATTTATGAAGCCTGTGTTTCTTTTAGGTATAAACGTCCGTGATGTAAAGAATGTTAAAGAATCGATTTAAGAATTTTTTTTATTGAAGAAGATATTTTTCAATGCCTGACCAGCAGCAAATGAATTGAAACATTAAAACAAATCAACCGAGGATGAGGGTCTTCTTGTAGCCGCCACCACCTCCGCCACCTCCGCCAAGAACTTTGTCTAAAGTGCCTAGTGGATTGAGAGCCATATCCAGAGGATCCATATCGTCGAGATCGCCCAAGTCGGAATCATCGTCCAGCAAAGGTGAAGATCTGGCACCTAACGGTGCCAGGGGTCCTAATGATCCTGGAGGCAAAACTGGTAGAGATACTGTACGTGGCGGATAACCATAACCTCCATTAGACGGACGGGCGTCGCCCATCAATGCTACAGCACACAACACGGCCAACATCTTGAAATAATAGAGAATGTAATTTAATCATAGCAAAAATGAAAATTGAAAGACGAAAAACTTACGATGAAAACTTTGGACGTCATTTTCAAACAGATATCTTTGGAATGAACAGAGAGTTCTTTGATGGGAGGACTGCTGCTGGAAGAGGCAGAAGACTGGATGATGTTTGAGTACATTTCTTGCCAGTTATATAGCGATGCAAATCGACCTCGTCAAAGGCCAGCAACGGTAAAATTTGTTTTTAAAAATCAAAACATGTTGTTGAAATGAAAAGATCCGTGTTCATTGTCATTGAGGATTAAACAATGTTATTTTTTCATATCAGTGCCATTAGCTTTTTATTACGAGGTCATTGCATTTTTCCAAATTTTTATATTCGTCATTGCTGTGCGTGAATGCCAAAGTTCTGCGAATACTACAACATTCGATAACACCATTGTGCGCATATTTTTATGAACAATTTTCTAAGTATTTAAATATCATATTATTATAGCAACGATTATCATAAGACTAGGATTATATACTTATGTGCATAAATTGAATTTAAAAAATCAAAGAAATAAAACAAGTCATCAATTCCTCCAACTATTGGAACGTAACATTCACGCGTATTTTGATATTGTCCGTGCCGGCCGTTGACTCCTTGGATTACCAATTCACCAGGCTTTGCGTGGGCGAGGTCCATCTCCCCTGGATTCGTGGCAAAAACAATATTCTTATAAATATTTGCTCGTATTTCAATTTTTGTTTTGTGATTCTCCAAAAGGAAAGTTTGAGGGTTGCAAAAAATGCATAAAGAAACACGTACTCGAGCTCCAATTCTCTCTTGGCTCCGAAATTATAGCCGTAGTCCGCCCCATACGGATCTCTTGACTTGTCATCCAGGATGTAAGGCTTCTGGGAATTCTTTGTGTAGGCATCATCCTTTTTTTAAAAAACATTATTTAAAAATCAATAAACTTTTGTCCTATGATATACAGGGCTTTTACTAATCGATTGTCTTAGGTGAACGTACCAATTTATTGCGATTATTAGTAACGTTGGTTCTACTCTCAGGCGTCGAAATGACTTGATCATCATCGGGATTGCGTTTCACTTTGAAATAGCAATACTCGATAGCCAGAGTGACACAGGCCAAGAAGATACCGACGAAAATGACGATAAAGACACCACCTAAAAATTAAATTAAATCAATTTGCGGGGAAGGTTTTTAAAAGACATAAAACGAACCAATGTTTTGAATGGAAATGCCGTCGGATTGGTCGTTGGTATCGCCGCATTCCTTCTTTTCGGGATTATCGGTCCACCAACGCTCTTTGAGCGTCTCTAGGCGTCGCTGGTTGAGCAAGCGCAGAATAGCGTCGTTGAGCAGATCCCTCAGCGGCGAACCTTCCTGGACAGCCACGGCGTAAGGTTTGCGAGAGAACTCTTCACCCACCATTTGCAGGTCACAGTTGACTAGCACTTGATAACGAATATCGGTGGCATCGCCTACACAAACAAGCCAAAAAATTACATTTAAAATAAAATATGAGAATCATTTAAATGTCCAAGTACCGAGGAAGGCAAATCCGTCGTTGTTTTCCGCGTTTGAAGCACGGACGCGAGTTAATGCCTCTTCAAACGTCTGTGGCAATCCAGCATCCTGTTCGTAATTCAAATTCGTATTTTAAAAAAGAAAAACGAGAAGAAACTCATTTTTATTACCTGCATAGATTGCCAGATCTTCGTATACTTGTCGCTGACTGGATAGTCCCAAACGGCCAATTTGGAACGTTCCACTTCGTTCATGGAGTCGTTCAAGCTCATGTCCTTCCAAATCCTTTTTGTTTACGGTATTAAACAGTGAATAATGAATTGCTTATTTAAGACTAATAATTAATCATACTCGTAGAATCGTTTTTCAATGTAGGCCATGCGTTCGAAATACGTGGCGACATCAGTGCCGTTTTGCGGCGCGTACTGGACCTTGTATTGGGTTGACAAATCGTCCAGTGAGTTGACGGGCGAGTCGAGACGGGACACAGTCAGGAAGGCAGCCAAGTTGGCCGTGTATGAAGCAATAATGATGAAACCAAACAGCCACCAAGTGGCAGCAATTAAACGTCCAGACAAATGCTTCGGTGATTCTCCACCGCCCTGCCATTTGTTTTCAATAATGATCAAATGTGTGAAATTGACTAACACAAGTCTAATAAATCACTCACCTGAGGTGTTAAGGATGTCATGCAAAACCACAATGATTCTTTCAAAGAGAACTCACGTTTTTCTTCTTCAGGATCGTCGGCGTATTTCTCCTTGTTGTTTTGGTACGAGTATGGCGACCAACGATCGAAAATCCACAACAGGATGCTGCAAAACATTTAAGTGGCAGTTTAGAGGATGGCTTGTGTGTGGGATAAAGAGGAAATTACCTAGTAAAAAAGTAAGCTGCTAAAATGCATCCCCAGACGTCGTTTTCGAGCACAGTGAGAAATTTAAACAAGGATGTTGAGACTTGTGGCTTGGCCATCAAAATGCTTATGCCCACCAGATCGTAGTAAGGCACCGTGAAATCGATAACATTTTCACGCTCAGCCATCACAGCCAAAGCTCCTAATCCTATATCAGCTCTCTTTCGTTTGTAAACATGAAATTTGATTAGGCACTTTTTTCTTTTTGGGATTTTAATCGATTGTGGGTCGTTTCTATGCACACCTTTTCCATCAACTCTTTAATCATGCCGTTCCAGTTCATTTTGCTGTCCATGTTGCCGTATTTTCCGTCAGGTACTTCGTACAGCTCATATTCAAATCCCATAATAGCTTGAATGTCTTTGATGAGATCGACGCAATAACCGTAGAACTCGACGGTTCCATTGGTTTTCCGTTTCATAATAAAAGGTGCTTGCTAGAACAGACCAAACACCATCTAGCGTCCATATTTGTATCTACTATGAGAAGCCATGTTTTCTTACCACCACCACGGCGATTTTGAATACGCTGATTACTTGGAGAGGACGGAGTGATTGTCCAGCAGCAAAAGCAATTTCACCGGGCATTCCAGCTTTCCATATTCCTAGTGCATTTTTTGACTCAAGCCGGCTGTTTTTGAAATTCATTTGGTTGACCGTCATTTCCACTTGTGGGTAAGATTTACCATTTCCATTTAAAATCAGCTTGGCAAATGTCGTTCCTACATTAGCCTGATCACCCAGCACGTGTTTTCTTTAGTCTCTTAGATGTGATGTAATATTCCTTGAGCTATACTTACGTCAGTGAAAGCTTTTTGTAGATCCAGATTATTCCTCACAGTAGCAGTTATATTAGAGCTGCTACATTTTGGATAAATCATGTCAGTTGGCCATACATTGGCCTCAATCATGTTCCTGTAAAGGGCAATTCGAAACATATGTACTTGCATCAGTCAACATACCTTTCCAAACTCACTTGACAGCAGTAAGAGCTCTTAGAGTCATATCAAAATAAAAACCAGTATCAACACTGTAACCCGTGTTGAGCCCAGAAGTCTTGTACAAAATCCCATTTGCTACGTCTGGGTTAATTGTTGGTGTGGCATACAAAATGGAACCATTTTCAGTCCTGACAAATGGCTCTGAAGAACCATCCTTTGAAAATAAAAGAATAACCAAACTAAAATGATGTCTGCCAGCAATAATATTAAGATCATGTAATCAATACCTTGGACAAGGCACACCAAGAATATTTTTTACCAAAGTAATTTTCCTGTGCCGCCGCCATCAGAACCTGATTGATACGATCGACTTTTCCTAGTATAAAAAAATTTACGATATCCATGTCTTCAAGCCGTCTAATTTGAGTATTGATGTTGGTCTCGATCCTGGAAAACATGTGGCGAATAGGGCGGTTCTTCAGTAATGACTTGAACTTGTTTGTCACATCTAGGGGATGCAAAAAGTTTAGTCAAAAGATGTGAAAGCACTTTATCTAACATACCGAAACTATCGTCGTAGAGGATGGCTGCGTTTGTCATGTTTTGCATGGAGGTAACCAGCGCTATTAATTGCGGAATGATATCGCTTGGGGGCATAACTTGTATCAGGTATTTGGTCTGGTTACCGTCAATGTTGCTCCACTGCCTACATTCATAAGTAATAATGATTAGGCTGTGGCTTACTAACAAATCCTATTCATTTATTCAAACTTAAGATCTCCAACTCCCCCGTAGGAACCGCTAATTGTGGGCAAACCGAGGTTACGTGTCAGAGCCTTCATGACTTCCGAGGACAGTCCAGCCCATGTGAAATCCAGCACCAGATGAGGAGGAAGGCCCGCGTCAACGGACTTGTCATAGAGGCTACAAACTACGTTGACAATTGCAAATCATTACCACATCCTAAAATGTTCATGCAAATTGCCAGCTGTCTTACCATCGTCCACTGTCAGGTACTTTTGGGTAGAATCGAGCACAACGCGGCTCACATTTCCAAGGCTAAGTCCAGCAATTTTGGTACGTTCTAGGTAACTTTGTACAGCAGTGAAGGCACGATCGGCATCGACATTATTCGTTTCGTGAACCAGCACTGAAAGGAGAAAAAAAGAATGTGGAAATAGCTACGTTAATTCATCCATCGTTTAAGACGTTACTTACGAACACGGATGGGATCAATGGAATGAACGACGAAAACCAATCCCATTACGAGGAACAATCTCAGCGAACACATTGCTCGTTGGTTTCACGGTTATCTCCTCTTCTGACACGTCCGGAAATGATGTGGGATGTCCTCGATCCTCCGAATTACTGCGGTGTCCGCGTTCGATCGCAGTAGGTAAGACCCACGTTCTACGACATATTCCCGCAAGTTGTCATCGATGTATTGTTCCGCCTCTTTCCCGATCTATCTTCCTTTCGGCAATTATTATTTAAAGCTGGTTTCCAAGACACCGGCGACGTCACAATCGCGTAAAGCTACAACAAACTTTGCGCAAATAATGGACGGCATTCTTTTTCCGGTCAATAGTTTCAATTAATTGTTTTAAGCATTTTTTTGGGGGTTGACACTTTGATATTTCATTAACTTGTATCCATTTTAAAATGTCCATTTCTGGTACAATTTTAAAATTTTCGCTTGGGTTTACCTGAAGGGTTTTTGGGATCATTTTACAAATCCATAAAATCCCAACAGAAAAAAAGATTAGTTCAAATTCTTAGTGTATGGAATTTGGTTTTATGTAACTAATTTAATCTACTATCCATGTATTCAGAGAACAATATGCTGTACTTGCCGATTGCTTCCGTTGCTAAGCGACCTCCGGGATCATTGCAAAAGATTCAAAACGATGGACCGTGCAAAAGGAGATATTGAAATATACACCGGGGCATCGAAAGTCGAGAAAACAGCTACGTCAGGACTGAATACAGAATTCTGTTTCTGGCACACTCTTCATAAATAATCACATCTCCCTCGGCAACCATCGAGTCTGTTTGAATAGATTCACAAGGACATTCGATTGACTGCACCTGACCCGATTCTCACAGAGGAAACTGGGTTCCTTCTAGACCTTCCCTTTCATGGGCGACTTCAATATTTTAGTAGGCAGCAGGGGGAGGATTCGAGTCTATCAAACAATCGCTAAGATGGATCGATTGACAATGAACAAGCATTCGTCGAATCCAAAATTCTTTTGGATCGCCATGATGAACCCATTTGTGAGGGCGAGCAAATAATGGCAGTTCCAGAATACCTACAGAACCTAATCTAAAGAAGATGTCAATTCTGAAGAAATGCGAAAAGCAATGGTATGTTTCTTCAACTATGTTTTATTGTGTATTTAATTTGAAACTGACAGTATCTGATATTGAACTGTTCGACTTGTTTTTTAGGCCAAAGGAACATGCATTCCGCAACGGTTGTTTTCGTAATCATCCAATTCTTCTATCCAGTTCGATCTGGATATTATTGAGGAAGGCCAAAAGTGAAATTCTCGCTACTTGGAACAAACTTTTCTGCTCTGGTATGTTGTCGTTCAGAACCATTGAGTTCTAGAATGATATATCAGTACAGGGAAACCACTGGCCGCTTCGGCCATGACCGGTATGTCTATTTTTTGTTTGTTTCGATTTTTTTTCCTTGTTTTCTTCATCATTCGTTGACGCAGCCCTTGAAGGTTTTTTCCCACAATACTTGCCGTAGAGTTTTTATCATCTATTGCGTAATTGAACTATTCTAATCATTTTACCTGCGCAAAATCTCGTACAGTTGAAAATGATGAAGTCGGTTCCGTTCAATTTGCTTATTATTTCAGTTTCATTTTTGGAATCCAGATTTTTAAACTAACCTACCTCGCCCCCTAATAGTTTGCCTGCTACCTGCTTCATATTAAACTCACAGTAGTAAACAGAGGGACTGTTTCCAACTAGCTGTACCCGTTTCCGGCCTGAGCGAAAAGCCTTTGTTTATGCAAATCAGTAGCTGTCGTTTGCCTTTTTTTCCGCCTCAATCGCTTATATAGGAGACCCAACTTTGTCTCGTTACTGCTCATTTATTTCCACCGTTTTACGTGCAAAGTAGACTCACACGATGCTGGTCCGGCGATCTCGGCTATATTTCTCTTTCTCGCTACTAATTTGCTTGCAATGTGTCCAAACTTGTAAGTGGAGGAAGAAGCTTTTCGCAATGTCAGAGTTGAATAACTGCTGTTAATTAGTGTCGCCGATCTGATTTAATTAATCAATTATTCTTCGTTGTTTCTCATGTTCTGGAACAACAGATCGCATTTGTGTAGTGGACGAAGCTCTGGCCTCCTGCTTGAATATGGTAGTCGACACGAATGCCCTCAATTTGGAATACGAATGCGTCCGCGCGCGAGACAGGTATCGATTTTTATTTGTTATATAGCTATTCGCCTTTCCCATCAGAAATTCCGCAATGACAACGTGACATTTTTCTGATGCTTTCGAATAATTAAACACGACGCACTCGTGGTTGGATATTACAAGTGGACTAGTTTGCGTCTTCACATCTTTGTTAGTTTAGCAGCTCCATAAACATTTGTATTTTTTGGAAATTATGCGCCAAATGCGATGGGATTTAATTAGAGGAAATACGAAATCCAAAACTGGAACGTACTTCCCCTAACGGCTGTAAGGTAAAATGTTGTGAAACAAAGACAACCAAGGTTTGCCCAATTCAGGAAAAAAACGTTCAGTGATCTCTAAGTATCTCCTTGACCTCGATGTGTGTATTGCAAATGTTTAATGTATCACTCTGCCACGTCACTGACCAACTTTTTACGCTCTCGTAGATTGGAATGTTTGAAAATGATACAGAACGGATTGGCGGATTTCGCGCCGTTCGAGCCAGAAGACATGTACATTGCGGCCAAATTCATGGACGACTCGTTGGCCATCTTCCTTGAAATGCGCAATGCCATCACTCAGTTAGGTATTCATCCACCATAGCGATGTGGCTTATTTAAATTGTAAAGTGATGTAGAGCTTTTAACTATGCAATAGATGTGTTTCGGTTTTTGAGCGTCGCTGTGGTTCGCAACGACGCCAACATCAATTATCCTGCTGATCTACGTGGAAAAGTCTCTTGCCACACTGGGTAATTCCTTTATAATTTGAAGGTTTCATTTCATCTGATTAACTGGATTTTTGTAATCGGGCCAAGTTACGGGAGAACAGCAGGTTGGCACATGCCAATACCCAGGGTAAGTACGCTGAATGAATTCAGCCTTATTTTCCGTCTGACTTAACTACTTTATTCTCGACTCCACTAGTTGATGACGGAAAAGTTGATTAAACCAGATTGCACGGGGTTAAATCCGGTCAACGAACACGAATTGGCTGCCGTATCCGATTTTTTTTCTCGCGCGTGCGTGCCCGGAAAATGGTCACCAGATGAAATCACGGATCAATTATTCAGTGAGTGACACATTTCTTCATTTACCTAGATAAGCAATTTTTTTTTCCCTACTAATAACCTTGAAATGGCAGAACGGAAATATCCCAATTTATGCTCGGCTTGTAACGATCCATATCGATGCTCGGACGGTGATGAATATTCCGGATTCGAAGGAACACTCCGGTGTGTCACTCAAGGACTGGGTCAAGTAGCTTGGACTAGTTATACTACCGTTAGGCGCGTTTTCGGCGTAAGTCTTTAGTGTTTTCCGCCTTGAAATGGGACAGACGATTAAAGTAAAATGATAACTGATTCGATAAATCACCTTAGATGGATACAGTCACTCCTAGCAGTGAAATCGTCAACTTTAGTTTCCTGTGTCCAGAAGGTGGCCGTCGACCATTAACGTCGCCTTTTCCTTGTGTCTGGTCGGCGAAACCGTGGAATGCCTATATGACCCGGAAAGTCACTGCAGTGTAGGTTAAATCATTACGAATAGCGGATTTTACGTGACATGAAACGGGATCTTACCGACGGTTTGATTTTTTTTTAGAGCAATAATGAGGGATATGCAACAACGTATTGGCCGGGCGGTGGAATTGGCCCGTACGGCTGGCAACGTACGATCAGCTGACTGGCTCACGCGGGTGCTGGGTTTCGAACCCGACGCTGTTGCCGTACCCATGGATGAATTGACTGTTTTCACGGCAGCCGAATACCTGGCTAGAAGTTCGTCATCTTCTTAATTTCTAATAATGATGGATAACAAGATCTTGAATCATTTTTCTTTAGGTAATTTTACGCTGTCGATTGAAGGACGTGGATGTCGAGGACGGATACTGCGTTTTTGCGTAGTTTCGGAAAAAGAGCAGCGCAAGTGCCAAGATTTGAGAATGGCCGCCCTTTCAAGGCGTGTTTTGCCAGAGATTACGTGTGTCCGTGGATCGACGACGATGGATTGTATGGATCGTATCCGGCGAGGCGAAGCCGACATGAGAACCTTTGACAGTAATGATGCTTTTCGAGCCGGCAGGTGTGATTGAACCTTTTACGATTGAAGTCCTGAAAGCTTATTTATCAAATTGAATTTAGATCATATAATTTGAAGCCCATCGTGACTGAAATATACCCAAACACTCAAGAATCAGCTTCATTTGCAGTAGCGGTCGTAAAATCCAATTCCGGAATCAATCGACTGGAAGACTTGCGTGAAAAACGGTCATGCCACACAGGATTCGGGCGGACTGCAGGTAACACATTCACGAAAGTCATTAAGAAATTATCTAATATTATTGGTTACTCTTCTTGTTATTCAAATAAATAAAAGGCTGGAATATTCCCGTTTTTGCGCTTTCACAACGCCAACTCATCTATCCACAGCGATGTCGATTCGGCCGGGCAGTCAGCCAATTTTTCAGCCAGTCATGTGTTCCCGGTGCCAAAGACTTTGTCAACGACATCTTTAGAGACAATCCTCTGTCTCTGTGTAGCATGTGCGTTGGCAATCAAGCGTTGGGTAATCATTCATTTTTTGTATACATCGAGTAATGTAAAACTGTAACATCTTTTTATAGGAGGTGCTGGTCGTTGTTCTTCCGAGCCGTCTGAGGAACTCTTTGCTGGATTCCGAGGAGCATTCCATTGTCTCGTGGAGGGTGGAGGGGACGTTGCATTTGTACGACATACCACGCCTTTTGAAAATACTGGTGAGAGTTGGCTAATGACAGTCATGTCATATTCTGTTCGCACTCGTCTTTTATTCATACTGTTTGCGCTACTATTCAATTGAAACCAACAGATGGAAACAATTTGGAAAATTGGGCGGTGGGATTGAGTTCCAACAACTTCCGGTTGTTGTGTCTCGATGGAGGAGTTCGACCTGTGCAGGAATACCAGACTTGCAATTTGGGCAAAGTGCCCGCGCCCAAAGTGAGTTTTTCCGTGCTCGCGTGCTCGGATGGGCGGAATTCCGCTTTCTTTTTCATTAGATAAATATGCTACTTTTTGTCGTTCCATTCTTTTTTCGAATAAAGGTAATGACGGATGGTTGGAAGTCTGCCGAGCGAAGTCAGGACATCCGTGCCGTCCTGTTAAGATTGTCTGACCTCTTTAGTCCGTCTTTTGGAGGTCAAGTCATCTTTCGTCTTTTCGGGCCTTACGAAGGCGTTCCCAACCTCCTTTTCACAGTAATTCTTTATCTTCTTGATGCACGATTTCCATAGTGATTTAAATAAAACCTCAATTACCTTAATATTATGCAGGATTTCGCAGAGAGGCTTGGCGATCTGGGACCGGTGGATTACATACAAGGGCTCGGTCACGATTTTGTACGGATGATGGAACAGACCACCTGTGGTTCCGAAAGGCTTCATCACGCAGTTGCCACCGGCGTTGTTATGACAGTCTTCACTTGCCTTTTGTCCATCTATTATCGCTGATTATTATTCATCGAAAATTTTCACATTTCTGGATCCGCCTGGGGATTGCTCTATTCTTTTCGTGTTGCAGCATATTTCTAATCATAAAATTAATCATTAATCGGAACGAAAAGTAATAATAAGATTGTATTTTTAAAACATTTCGAAGTTCGACAAGGAAGGAACTGTGCGACGCGAGACAATGAAGCTTATGGCAGAAAATGTCGGCACACTATTTCTTTTCCAGTACGAGTTTTTCCATCACAGAATTTTAAGAGCATTTCTTTTTCTTATCAAAACAAAACGTGAAAAAAGTAAATATTTCGCCTAAAAAAAATATACCGACGAAGACATCAACAAGAAAAAATACTTAAAAAAAGAAATACCCGATGAGTTAGTGTTTAGCGAGAGATCCATCCTCAACTTACCTAAAATTGTGCTAAATATTAAATTAAGGTTGCGCTACTCAAAAAATAAAAATAAACTGAAGTGCAAGTGAGAGAGCTATTTAGCAAGATGACGCTAGTTTTCCAAGTGCGCACGTTGATGGTGTCACTGTACTCGTTTTACTTGGGTTGCAAACGTGGGATCATGTTGAGTGCATTCACTTCGGCTTGACTGTGGTTTTCCTTTTCGCTACGCGAGGAAGAGTAGCGTATGAAGGTGCCTGAAAAAAGAAAAGAAAGAATATTAGTCAACAAAGAAACCACAAACTGCAATAGATACATTTGTTTGGCTTCAAACGTAACAAGCAGCAAGCAGAAAAAGCTGTTCTATCAGACTAGGATTTTACACTTAAGATTGGGTTAGTCATCGGGATTTCAACCATGCTTTTCCCCCTCTTATCAAGCAAACAGGATAGTCTCGCCATGCAGGTGAGCTACCTTCCCCAGATTCAACGAAGAGCACTGGTGGAGGAGGCGGAGCTCTTCGTTTAGTGACAACCCTCGGCTTGTCGCTTTTGAAGGCGACTGCCGCCCCCGTCTTCTATAAAATCAATCATCTTGATTAACCGTGAGCCGACCGAACAGCGATTACTTACATCAGATCCATTGACGCCAACACTTTTGACAGGTCGGTTGTTTTCTACCATGGTTACAGGCCTCGCTCCACGAGAACTGCTACGGACAGAACCGGCCCGACGGACGACGGCTTCAATGGCGCCAGAAACTGTATCAGTGGGCAAGAATTCGGTGCTCGAATAACCCGAGCTAACATCCTCCACCGAGCGTATCTCCCTGCAACAAAGGATGTGGGATTAAGTAAGTTAATACATTAGGGATGGAATTCTCTGACGGTGTCTTAACCATTCTTTCTTTACCCGATATAACGCTCTGCTTCATCCCCACCGCGTCGGGCTAGATTACTAGGATCGAATTCGGTAAAGTAGACTTCTCTTGTTACACGGGCACGGGGGGCTCGCTGAACTGGTGGCCTCATAACGTCTGTTCAAAAGATAAAATAAGATGATATAACTTGATTAATTGCAAACTAGGTGTATTCATATACCTTTTCCTTGCTCACTTTCGATTTCTACCATTTCATCGAATAGATCGTCGAATTCTTCCGTATCTGAATCGTCAAGAGGGACTAGACCAGGAGCAGTTTGGACGGGATTTTGAGTCCTGACTCGATCAGGTTCATCCAATTCCTGCAAAACGGCTCCTCCACCTCGTACTTGACGTCGAGTAACGACAGCGCCATCGACAGATACGTCCCCGACGCTGTAGCTCTTACGTAGCGTATTCATCAATCCTCCACCTCCATTAATGGCCGTCTGCATTATGACACGAGAGGCATACTGTACGCCTTTGGTGCCCAGCTCTAAAACAGTTTTGTAGCTTTCCTCTTTGGCTCGCAGAAGGTATTCGTCGATTTCCTATTTTTATAACAAAACAACAAGAAAGTCAGTAAAGAATGCCTTCTCCCCCCAATGTGAAGAGCAAGTTTGAAAATAAACCTTTTCCCTCTTGACTAGGATGGGGTGGACGAACTTTCGGTACAGGATACTGGAACCTTCAGTGGCCGGAGATAGGAGCCATAAAACGACGACGATCTTTATTTCGTAGTAAAAAGGAAACCTATTTCATAAGGAAAACATTAATTGAAGACTTAATTTGGAAAACAAACCACAATTCTTACCAGAAGCCAAAGAACACGTCAGTGATTGTTTCTGCAGTCGTGAATAATGCAAACACAACCCAGTACATCATCCATTTGACCTGTCAGAAAAGATTTCTTTTTATTGTAAACAAAAATACATGTAAGATTAAAAATACTTACGTATTCGTCGACATCTTTGTTCCTGATGGCTTTGTAGCTGGAATAGGCTGGATAGAGTGTGCCTAAAAGAAGTCTGTAGAAAGAGACGATTATGTAGGCGAGGGATGGAAAGGCCGAGCAGACGAGATAACCCGGGAGTGTCACAGCCGTCAATTCCCAAGTATTGAGTAATAAGTCTACATTGGCTGGTGTTGATTCACTGATGGGCACCAACGTAGAAACATCGTTTTCAGATTGCCACGAAATTCGCACCATCTTGTTTGTCGATGTCAGACACGAATAACAAACAAAAAGCCAAAAAAGAACTACAAATCCATCTGCGCCGCCCTTCGATTGTGCGACTGACGGCCAACAACACCCCAACGACACTAGAGCCCTTGGTTCCTAGTCAACAAAGACGGTAACTAACAGAGGGCTGCCAGTGCTATTTCCGTTGGCAACTAACAGTCACGTCTTCGACAACAAGTCTCTTTTCCCTTTCTATTCAATTGAAGCAACACTCTTTTAAAGAAATTGAAAAGCTCGTGATTTAGCCCCAGCCTAAAGGTTTTTAAAAGTTCGTGTCAGGGTTCTTTAGCAGATTGTTTAAGAGTCTGGAAGCAAGTGAAAGACTTGCACACACAGAGTTTGTGTCAAGGATGTTATAAAGTTTTGAATCAAGGTTGTACTCGGGACTGCTCGTCTCGTTGTTCAAACGCGTCCATTTACGGTCAAAACAACCCCAGGGAGTTTCAAGACTTCCCGGGAAAAAAAAATTACAAAGGAAAGGGAAACGTGTGAATATACGCGATAACCAAAATTTCAAAAACCAACACGACCAGAACTTCTAACGCCCAAAAACAATGACGAAATGCCTACGATTAAAGAGGGATTTGAGATAACGTTTTGCATTCATCTGGTCATTAAACAAAGACGTCATAAAGAACAAAGTAAATAAAGAATTGTGTAAATCACTCACATGACGAGTCTGGAAACCAAGCCTGAAACCATTTTCCAGATCGACGAGATTTTCTCTCTAGCACTTTTGAAAATTTAACATGCAATGGCCAGATAACATGTGGTTTCAAACAACACGTTGAAAGTGTGCAGATAAGTTCAAGTTGCAGCTTAACAAGACCGAACGATTCAAAAGCCAAGGTGTTTCTGAGTGCGACTCGACGTAACGACGTTAGCTTGGTTGGTTAACAAACATACCTAAGGTTTAATGTTAGTGTTGAAATTTTTCGATAGATGGTGCGGAAATCACATTTACGCAACCTTGTTTGGCGTTTGCAATTTCAAAGAATTTCGCAATGATATTCAACTGATTAATTCCACAATTTTTCGTGAAATATATCAGTGCATTTCTGATATTTCCTTCACCAATGAAATCTCTGATATTTTCTTCACCAATTAAAAATTTCCCTTCAATTCTTTCATGATGCATTGACAGATGGCAGCAGGTGTTGTCTGCGTCTTTTTTGGCGCGCTACGTGGACTCTGTTGTTGGGCCAACTATTCGAGCCACATCCCCCTTTTTTTCCCTCCCATCCTTTTTTGTTTGCTCCTTCTTTGCTTGGTTCGTGCGTGTTGCTAATACCTCCATCAGAGGCGCTGCACGTCTGCTTAGCCTCCAGCCCTGTTTCTCATTCCCGCCCGCGAGTTGTTCTGAGCGAAGCGTTGACTGAAACTGTGCGTATCGCCGTCTCTGCGTTTTTCTAGGTGTGAAACATGTTTTTCCTATTGAATTGCTGCCAAAAGTACAAGATGTGATCGTAGTGAGGTGAAGTTAGTATCGAATGTGCAAAACGGCGTCTATTTGAACCCCAAACGACCACTATTTTATCGTTTAGAGTGAACGTTAACCCTGAGACCTCACGTACACATTCATGACTGGTTGGACGACGTTGTTGGTGCGTCGTTTCTCGTGAATGCGATGCAATACGTCGTCGTTCGATGGCGCAAAACCGTTGTCGTAAGGATATCGTCGGCAAGAGGTTCTTGTGCGTTTCATCCAATTCAATCAACGGTGGGGGCCAATCGCCAATCAAAAGTGCCATCCAACAACAACAACAGCGTACAACATTAAACGAACCAGCTCGCTGGGCCTGGCGGGCGGGCGTGATTCGTGCTGCAACGCACCACAACACCGACCAACACGACCTGCAGGTATATTTGTTCAGAAATAACTTTAGTTTGAAATTCCCTGGGCTATTCAACCAGTACGGAAAACGAGTAACAACAACTATCTTTCGTCTCAACGCAATTACTTGTTGATGAGGTTTAACGGGACAAAAAGAGAATACCTTGAAGTTTAATGATATTTTGAAAGAAGTTGTGATTACGCAGAGAATGTTGTTTAGTAGGGTTCGTCCTAAACCTGTACACGTACTATTCGTCGTAGTTTTTAGGTGATAAACAATTCCCAAAAAGCCTATCCCCATCCATTGAGTGCTTCCGCATCTACACGAGGTGGGGATTTGTGCATTTCTAATGCTTCCTTAACAACAACGACGTATGAGGACTTTTTAGGCCGGATAAAGTTGCAGATTTCAAAGTCTTTTGTTTATTATGAGAGGGTTTCACGGTACTCGAAAAGTCACCAGATTGATCAGAAAAACCCCTACGTCTTTGAAAATTTTCTGTTGGTATCATAAAACACACGTGAAAGAAAAAAAGAGGGTTTTCTTTTTATGAAGGTAAAAGAAAAAAGGAATGATTTATTTGTCTTTTAGCCGTTTGGACAGGTTCCAACGGTCCTTTTTGGAACAGAAGACGTTGAATATTAATGCAACGAATGTTGGTGGGTAGAAACGAGTCTGATAAAAGTAGAGAGAAAGGGTAAAAACAGAGAAACTTTCTAAAAACAAAACAAAAAGAGGCCGTTGACTCGTTTAACCGGGAAGATTCATCAGCATCACTCAAAACGGGAATCAATAAACGAGATCCAAACATATCTTCCATGACTAGTCGACTCTACAGGTCACAACTAGTTCGAAGAAAGAATATCGATCCTTCTCAGACACATTCAGTATTTTTTTGAGCCAATTTTCCAGAGTTTACCGATTGTAGCATTCCGACGTTGCAGAGAGCATACGTTGCCGTGCAGAACCGCGTTCATAGGGTAGGGAGATCCCGAGTTATTGATTTTCAATGCCCTGGGCGTCTCTCTCGTTTGGAGAAAGGAAAAAGAGGCACTTGACTGGCTTTTTCGCTCCCTATCCTTCTCCGCACACACACACAACAAACAAAAGAATCCCGGCCGTTGCACTCTCTTGCGTCGCACTGAAAACTCCACCTTCTTCAACCCTCCCCATTTTTCCGTGTGCAGCTTTTAGAATAAAACTTTTGCAATGTGATGTCGACAGGTTCACTTAATTTATCGATCTTCTTTAGTTACTTCTGGAATACGACGATCAAAGCTGGGATCAGCGTGAATGGACCCATATTCACCATACGGGAGTATTTCACGTCTTCCTCGTCGAGAACGACCTTTGGTGGGCGGGGACGCAGCAACAACTTTGTCCAGCATTGGTATGGCGGAAGTGAATAAAATTTATGGGATGATTTAAAATCCAAATTTTGTTCCAGGCGTTCAGCAGTTTGGTGAATCGGAGTCGTGTAGTGTTCCAATTACCAACGGCCTCTGGTCCGGTTGACGAAGAAGACGGATCATTGCATCCGAGTGACGTTGCAAAGACAATTAACAGTGTCGATCGTAGTGAAACGAAAGGAAACCAGTGCTCCGATTTGGATCGAAAGAAAAACACAACGTGTGGAAGTAAGAAACCAGTGTCATTAGTGGCTGTTGAATTCCTGTTGGACCAGCAGCGTTCCTTCCTTCCATCATCTCGTCTGCAACCTTTCCAGGTAAGAAAGCGCTAGACGGTACAAACAAAAACTTTCTACCGATCCGTTGGCCGTCCTCTTTGCTCGTTGACCCCGGCTAACATAAAAATAGCACAGGCTCTCTCGTTTTTTTGTCTGTATTTCTCCCTATATATCTATGTGCTGCGCAAGATCCAGCAGCGCACGTGACTCCCCGCTCTATTTTGCTTCCCGCCTCCCGCAAAGGAGGGCTATGAATATCAAAATTTCTGGCCAAAAAGGAAACATAAAAGGCAACCCCCCCTCACTCCCCCATGGTGCTATCAGTTTCTGCTTTGACGTTTTTTCTTTTTACAAAATAAAATTTAGGATCCTTTTCTTTTTTGTTCTTCCGGTCTGGCAAAACGTTAGCATTCCAATTTGACGGGTCCGCGCATATCAAATATTGACACTGTGTTCAAAGTGTGTCTGCATTGACCTTGAAATGTCCGTAGTTTGGCTGACTTCCGTTCTAAGGGATCCCATTTGCATTTCAGAATGGAGAAAAACATTTGAAACCCCTACAGAAAAAACGATACTCGTCTTTCGTGTTATCCTTAATCGATACATCTTATCAATCAACTTTCGATAATCAGTGGCCTGATTTCAAACTTGTCAATGTCGCAATCGACGCATGATAACAGAAAATGGAAAGATAGATGATGTACTCGCCAACTTGTTTTGAATACCCGCTTTCAAGAAAAAGAGACTTTAGAAATAATTTCAGTTAGTGCGATTTCATTATTAACCAAGTTTAAAAAGGAACCGGTTTTCTCTGATGCATCGCATTAAAACTTTTTTCGCGTTATGTTTTATTTGTGCAGGATTGGGAGTCGTTCGGTTGGTCTAGCCCTGCCGAGCATCAGAATCGATCGCATCCGACATCTTCCTCACAGGCAGTTAGAGAAGCCGTGCGGAAGTGGGCGGAACTGCAAGCCGGGCAGCGGATTCTGGTCACTACACCTTCAGTCGTTGTCGGCTACCGTTGTCAGGTGTACCGGTCCGAAGGAGCCACCCAGTGGTACACGGCCGTCATCGTCGGTCTCGACGAGGAGACAGGGGTATGTCGTCAAAATTCACGCACCGTCACGTTCATTGCAACAATTTTATTTTTCTCTTGTGTTTGTTCCTGACGTCACCAGGAACTGACCTTGACAGACGACACTGTGCTTGAAGAGCACTACGAAGACCCTCGTTTGCTTCAAATCAAATTGCTAGGAGAAGGAGGTCTTGACATTTATTGTTATTGCTTTATATATAAGAGATCAAAATACGTAACCTCTTTCGAATTTTAGTTGTTGAATCCATTTTGAGAGGTGAAACGGTAGGCATCACATCCAGACGCTCGAGAGCTTCATCTCAGGTATAAACACAATTATTCTATTGAATTTTGAAAGTTAATCTGATTTAATACCTGGCTGTTTAGGCGGGGAAAGTGGTCCATTCATCGTTGGTCAGTCTCGCAGCACCTCACCATCCAGCAACGAAACGTGGTGTCGCCGCAGTCCGTCCAGGAGACCGGAACGATACCACACCAAAAAGTAAGCAAAATAAAAGCTAAAGGTCATCAACGATATGCGGGATTAGGTGGATATAGGAGATAGACCTGTATAATTCGTTCCCGAGGCTTTTTGTTTTTGAGGGGTGGTTTTTTAGAAACTAGCACAACAACAACACAAGTTTTTTTTGAGGCCGGAGGAGGAGCCGCCAAACCGACTTGGCTTCAATAGTCAACCGGACTCGGTAGAAACAAGTCGGTTTGTGGTGGGTTGTTGTGGGTTGCGCAGACGGTGAGTTTGTTTGTCTTTTTATTGTAACGAAGAAAGAAAAAAAAAATGATGATGGCCGATTCCGTAAAGAATTCTCCTTGCCCCCCTTTTTTTTGAACATTTTTTTAAAGAAAAAGAATTGAAAACTTTCTCCACCTGGCGGGCAACGTGAGTCATTGCTCCCGATGGTGACTCGGCCGCCATGGTGTTGTCATAGAAACGAGTGTGTGTGCTCTATCTTTCCGATTGTGTATGGCCGTATAGACTATTCAAGTTTAACGACCCCTTCCGTTTATTTTTTTTCTTTCCTAAACGAACTGCTACTAGAAGAAGAGGTATAGTAGTTAACGTGTACCATGTTCCGCGCTAGTTTCTCGGCTCTCTTTTTATAATGTTTCTCTTTGACCAGTTATCCGGATGGGATAGAGAAAGAGGAAAAAGAAAAGAGGTGGTTTCTCCTCTTTCATTCTCTTTGTATTCATCCGTTCCCTTTTGGGATGGTATTCGAACCCGCTGGCGTCGAACGGAATGAGGCAATCTTATCATCTCGTTCACGTCCCGTCGTTTCGGGGCTGCGCAGCCCCGGCTCTCTCTCTCTCTCTCTATACAGTACACCTGCCATTTTGGCTTCTCAGTTCGGTTGGCCTTGATTTCTCCATCAATCCGCCATTTTCTTGCGATGACAAAACTTTTGTTGTCATCCCCTGTTTTTACGATATTTTTTTCTTTTTACTCGAGAAAATAAGATAAGGCAATAAAAAGAAAAAAACTTGTATTTCTTTTTGGGTGGAATTTTTGCCATCGGAAAACGATGTCGTGGCTGAGCCAAATAAAAGGAGGGGGCCGCATGACGTCACTTTGCCGCGACTGCTGATTGGTCGCTGCCTCCTTGGCTGACTTGGCATTCTCCCTCCCTCCCCTCTCATTGCACACACACACTTTTCCCCATCCAGCTGTGTAGTTCAGTTCAGTTCAGTCGCGCCAAGATGGCGGAGAACAAGCTGTGATTGCCCGTCTCGTGTGTGTGGTGCTCTTCTACGTCTCTCTTTTTCACATTCTAGCGAACAGTGTAGTTGTTTTTGGTGTGTGACAGTGCCAAGACGACATTACGGATTAACTCGATTGAACCACGCCATTATACAAACGTTTGGGGGGACTGTGCTTCATCATCAAACAGCAAACAAAGTGAATGTCGTTTTTTTCTAGTGCACTAGTGGCAATTCCGGTATAGCTATGTTTTCAAGTTCTCTTTTTTCTTACTTATTTCGTTTTGTGTGTGTGCTTCTGTGAGGGAGCTGCCGGCGTGGCCGCGTGGCTGCCAACTTTGTCAGTCGCCATTTCTGTAGAATGATGGGGCATATATACTAGTTATTGTAAGTAGCACTAGTCAATTAAATTTGATAAAACACACGTTGCCCGGATGTAACAGATGGCCCGTGCATCTTCAAAAGGTTTTTTTTTTTTAACTTTTTTTGTCAGTAATTCACCAAGTTGGTGAAAGGGACAAAAGAATAAACCTTATACCTTCGGGGCCGTATAGTTCCATGCATTTCGGTTAAGAAACCGAGGAGGGGTGGAAACATGTCCGCAGGTTCTCTCTGTCGCCTCTGTGTTTAAAGAAAAAAAGAACTTTTCTCCCGTTACTTCGTAAAGCTCCTTTTTTTTCTGATTGCCTGGTCAAGGTGAACTTTGGAGTAGTCGGGATAAAAGAACGAAACCGGTTATCGTGTCTGCCACTCCTCCTTGATTCTCTTCAACACTCGAGCCGTTTTTTGTGTGTGTTCAAATTCTTGTTTTGTTGGAAGGAATGAACAAAAAAAAAGAACCAAACTCGAGGGTAAAAGAATTGGCAATATCAAATTTAAATGTCTCGAGAGAAAGGCGAATGTAGTTTAGACCAAACGAGTGTAGTATGACCTTCATAGATCATGTCCATGTGGCAACGTGGACACACATCCGTTGCAGGCACACACACACAAAATAAAAAGTTTCTTGTTTTATTGCTATTATTGTTACTTATAGCACATTTGGTCATTTTATTTATGTCTTTTCTTCGTTTTCGAGACCGCCCTCTTTTGTGTTTGTGTGTCTGACCCATTTCGTTATGTGGAGAGGCTCCTGAGGCGAAATGGACTCAACTGAGGGGCGTTAAGAATTAAAGAAGAAGAAGAAAGAAAGAAAAAAAGTAGTGTATATGTTGGGGTTTTTGGGTTGGCAAGGTCGAATAGAGGTCAAAAATATCCACCCCCATCAATCTAACGGGTTTTGTAGGTCCAGCCAAAAATCCCGATGGCATCAAACGACAATCATTTGGGAGCCCTTTGTATGTGCAAAAGGGTCATAGACGGAAACACACACACAGAGAGACTACCTTGTATGGAATTGTGTGTGTGTTGAGTATGCTGTGTGTGTATATCTCGTGTCGTCGTGACTGGCCCGCAGGGCCTCTCTTTTTTTCTTTCTCTTTATGTCTTTTTATTTTATGTTTCTTTCTCTGCGCCATCTTGGCCATCACCCTTGTTTTTGTCAGCCGTTTCGTGTTCAGCCGAATGGTGGGAAGAGGCAAGAGAACGGATGAAAAGTGTGTGAAGGGAAACTATCTTCCCTAAAATGGGAGAAGGGCGATCAATAATGCAAGACGGGTGTAGGGTGGCATGACGGAGTAGGAAAGAGAGAGAGAGAGAACCCAAACTTTTCTTCTTCTTCTTTTTTTGCTGGAACAATAGATCTCTTCTGCCCTCGAGTCAGCACATTTTCTTTTCCATCGTTCCGGTTTTCCAAGTCTTTCTTGTTTCTTTCTTTTCTTCTTTTGCCAGCTTACAACTTGTTGTTTCTCCACCGCCATTATTGATTACATAGGAGGGAAAAAAGAAAGATTCTTTCAGGCTATTCTGGGTGGATGATTATTATCTGATTGTGTATATACCCGGTATCTTACCCTCTCTCCTGGCTCGGAAGGTCATCAGCCAAAAAGCATTCCGCCAAATCGTTGCCGATTCGACGACGTCTCACTCGCTCCCGTTGCCAAGAGAGGCCAATCCGAGCGCCCTCTAGCTCAATTTTTTA
Organism: Daphnia sinensis; assembly: GCA_013167095.2. Lineage (NCBI taxonomy): Eukaryota > Metazoa > Arthropoda > Branchiopoda > Diplostraca > Daphniidae > Daphnia > Daphnia sinensis. The sequence continues at coordinate 9,774,570 of CM023190.1, forward strand.
AGAAAAAAAAAAGCCAGGTGTCTTTTCATTCCTTGCGACACACACTTTTTTTTCTCGTCCAGTTTGGCTAGACATATAGAGCGGTTGACCCGGATTAAACGAAAAAAAATTATCCTCCCCGTTTTGATGTTGTTGATCCTTCACGGTCTGGGTCGTAGCTGTTTACTTTTAAAAGTTATATTGTGTTGACTTTTCATCCAACCTGGTGTAGGTATCAGCCGGCTATTTCCGTGCTCCAGCTCTCTTGCTAAACATCTTACTCTTTTTTAAGCTTTTGCTGGAGCTCTCTCTCTCCAAAAGAGCGAGCGCGTGTAAAAATCTATGTCGGGAACTTTTCTTCGTTTTTTTTCTCTCTTTTTTTTTATGAGATAGTTGTGTTGTTTGTGGCGTGTGGATCATTGGCCTGGTCTTGAACATTGGCTTAGAAAGATGAAGAGAAAGCGCGTCACTTGAAGGTTATTGGCCTGTAAAGAGGGCGTCCTTTTCTTTAAAAAACAAGGATTGTTGTTGTTTTTATTAGACCGTAGAATTACATTTGCGTGAATTTGACAGATATATTTTTTGTCTTCTTTTGTTCGAATTGCGGAATCAGGCAAGGTGATCCGGAGCAGCCCGTCCAAGGTCAACAACAGTTGCAGCAGAGAACGGAAACGCAAGGCGAACTGCGCTTTGGAATCGGACGACGAGGCTGTCGTTGGCGGTTCGTCGGTCAAGTCGAAACCGGAAGCCTCGAACGAGGCAGTGTCGAATAGTTGTGAATCAGTCGGATTACCCTCCGTCAAGACGTCGTCCTCTTCGGTGGAGATAATCCCCGTTGTCAGTGCAGCAGGATCGACGAGATCGTCTGAAACGACGACGAGCAGCAGCAGTGCCGTTTGTAGTGAGTCGTCGTCCGTCAGCGTGGCGACTTCCGCGCCACCATCCGTTGTGTCCGTCACGGAGAGTGACAGGGGAGGGCGGCTCCGCGACAAGAACAATATCAGCAAAGACGCCAGCGTGTCTTATCCGGGCGGATTAGCCGGTGGTGGTGGTGGTGGTAGTGGCGGAGGCGGACTCGTGATATTTCCTGTACCGCCACGGACAGGAGCACCGGGAGCCACAGTTCCTCCGCCTATCCAGCAGCAGCATGACAGGCCTTACAACTCAGTAATCTCGGCTGCGTCCAATAGCCACACCGCCGCTGCTGCTGCGGCAGCAGCTGCAGCCGCCGCCGCTGCCGCCGCCGTTCACTCGCCAGCCTCCGCCATGGAACGCGAACGAGAGAGGGAGCGGTTTGAGGAGGAACAACGGGAGCAACGCGACCGAGAAAGCGGTGTCAGTAATCTCAGTCGTGGTGGTGGCGGCGGTCCAGCGGGAGGCGCTCAAAAGAGATCGCCAGCGTCGTCACCGTCATCAGCTGCCGCCAGATCGACGTCGGCCGTCAAGAGAGCCCCAGAGCCAACCTATTCGCAAGCTTCTGCAGGCGGGCCAGGAGCACCAGGAGGAGGAGGTAGTGTTGCACCACCACCTGGATCCATGTACGGTCACTACCTGCCAACCGGTTTAACTCACTCCGGTTCTCTGCCGTTTGGCCTGCCGCCAAACATGGCCAATTTCCCGCCCCATCATTCTGTGACCGCCGCCGCCGAAATCTATTGGAAGATGCATCACAACCTCATCAACAATCATGCTCAGGTGGCGGCTGCTGGACAGCCATCTCATGAGGAATTGTATATGGCTCACGAACGAGAACGCGAGAGGTTGGAACGCGTGGCCAGGTAATTGGATCTAATTTTATTGTTGGTTGTTTCGATAACGATCAAATTATCGGGTTGGTACGTGCACACATTGTGCCATACCAGAGAGATAAGCGCAAAGTGATAAGATGAAGCGATAATGAGTTGTTGATAATTACTCGTTTTCTCGTATAGGGAGCGTGAAAGGGAGCGTAGAGAATTGGAGGCCAAGGAGCAGCAACAACAACGCGAAAGGGAACGTGAGCGCGAGAGAATGGATAAGGAGCGCATGGAACGCGAACGCCACAAACAAGCTGTCGATCAACATTTTGAAGAGTCCTTGATGCGTTACCATCATCGACAATTCAATGAGCTGAAAACGGGAGCGGGACCTGGGGGAGGAGGAGGCGTTCCACCGTCAGCTCCCTGGAATCCCCCGACTATGCCTGTCAAGAGTCAGGTGCCGCAACAGCAACAACAACAACAACATCAATTAGTGATGACGATGAGTGGAGGAGGAGGTGGTAGCAGTCAAGCCCCACCCAGTCATATCAACAGTCAGGAGCGTGACAAAGACAAGGACAATCGGGATAGATACATGGCTGCCTACAATTTAGCCATCGATCGTGATCGTGAACACCGCGAAAGAATCGCTCGCAGCGGCCAACAACAGAGCAGTTCGAGTGGTGGCGGGCCGCCTTCCAGTAATCCTTACCCTGCACTCCCTCGGGCTGATTTGAGTTTCTCTGTCCAGGGATACCAAACGGCCCCTAGTCCTTCGAATAATCAGATTCAGCATCATCATCAGCAACAACAGTCCCTGCCCAGAAAGTCAGAACAACAACATCATCTCTCGGCAGCTGATTATTCCAAAGCTGCCAGTGGAGGTGGGGGCGTCATTGTCGGTCCAAGTGAACGAATCGAACGTGATACCATGCGCCCTGACCATCGTGAGCAGATGCAGAGGTCATTTGAATTGCAGCAACAACAGCAACAACAGCGTTTAGATTCTCGCGATCAGCAACGCCAGCCCACGTTGTCGTACAAACCTTACGAACAGACGCCACGCTTGGTTACCGGAGGAAGCAACAACAACAGTAGCAACAACAGCGGGAACAATAGTAGCAATCCCAATAACCGTACAAGTCGAAGTCCCCACCCGCAGATGACGCCTCCGACGTCCGCTGCTTCCGGTTATCCCATACATTATGCTGGCCCAGGTCCTGGTCCGGGTCTGTCGCAGCACTCGTACAGTCCTAATCCCGCCAGCGGTGGTCGTAGCGGTCCATCCAATAGCTACATGCCTCCGCCTTCGGTGTCTCCATCTCGGTCTCCCGCAGCGGTGGCAGCAGCATCGGCCGCACACGTCCCCGCTTATCCAGCCATGAGGTACAGCCCAGCTCCTCAGACGGCACCTGCACCGTGCACTTCGCCATCTGCCAATCAGAAGAAGACGAGCCCTTCGCCCCTTCAACAGCAACAGAACGTGGGGCCTGCCAATACAAACCTGTACGGCCGACCTGGGCTTGCCGGCGTTCAAGTGGTCGGTTCGGCGGGAATCGCGAGTGGAACACCGGTCCAGGGTAGATCGGATCAAACGATTCCGCTTTCGTTGATAACGCCCAGCAAATCGAACCAGGTGGAATCGGCACCTCCGCCAGCTCATACGGCCCGCAACGTCGACCGTGATCGTGAGATGCGAGAACGTGAAAGGGATGTAAGGATATACCCGCACAACGCATTCTCGCCATTATCTCATCAACTTCCACCGCCTCAGCCTCTTCTGAACAGTGCCCCAAGCAACAGGGGCGCCCCGATTGCTGGACCGCCGATGCCTCAACAGCAGCCGCTCGACTTGGGAACATACAGAGAAGATTCTCCCATTCCGCTCATTTCATCCGCCCGCCTGTCAACTGGTGAAGCGCAAGTAAAGAAAACACGGCCAGAACCGCAACAGCAGCAACAACTTCACCACCATCAGCAGCAACAACAACAGCCACCGCCTCCTACGCCACAAATTCCCATGCCTGCTTATCCCAGTCTTGGGCCAGTTGGTTTCCCTGGAGCGCCATTGATGAGCGTGGCTGCTTTAATTGATGCTGGATATACCAACGTGACTGGTAGCACTACTGGTCAAGGTAAACCGCCTAGTAATCCAGCCAGTACCTTCTCAATGGGTTTGGCTCCTCCACGCCATCTGTCGGATACTCCTCCTCTTTTGGTGTCTTCCGTACCTGCAGTTTCTAATCCGATCGATCGTCCGGCCGATGTTTCAAATCGCCCTATGATCATCAAGAATGAACCCGGTGTCGAGGCGGCCTCTACTACGTCTTGCCCGCCACTTGTTGAACAAGATCGCGTTACTTCTGTAAGCCGGTCACCTCCGGTTGTTGCGGCACCTGTCGTCAAACAGGAAGAAGTCAAAGTCAAACAAGAGCCGATTCCGGTGACACAGTCTAATAACACGACGTGGAGTAATCCGGGAAGTAGTAGTAATACCACCATGTCCAGTAACAGCAACAGCGCAAAACCAGCAGTGCACAAGTTAAAGAAGGCTTGGATTCAACGACACACTGGTACGTTTATTTCGATTGAATTTTAAACTTTATCCTCGGAAGCAAACAATTAACTCGTCTCCTTTTTTTATCCTACGCCAGGTGGAGATGAAGTTGTTGTGAAACCGTCTTTCAACAATGTCGATGTTAAACCGGAGCCACTCGATCGGAGTAGTCCGGGCCCGCTCAAAATGGCTAGGAAAGCAACAGCTTCCGTCAAGACGGAGATCAACGGTTACGGTTCACCGCAAAACGCAACAGATGAGAGTGAGCCTACCGGATTGAGAGGGGGATCTGTGGGAGGCAAGCGGAAGCCGCGAGCAACCGCCGCTGCCAATAAGGATCGTGATAAGCGAAGCAAAACTGTTGCAGCAGCGGCTGCGTCTGCCGCCGTGTCTGCGACGCCAGCCTCGTCGACTGGGGGCAGCAGTTCAGAAGCCGAGGCATCGGAATCGGAAAACGATGTGAACAACGGAGGTGGCCGCACGAAAAAAGGCGGAGCTGTAGCGGCGCTCAAAGAGAGCGGTGGCAAGTCGGGTGGCGCTGGCCGCGGCTCCCTGGCTGGACGTCAGAGGAACAGTGACAGTAGCAGCAGCAGCAAGGAGGGCCAACCGGTACGCAAAGGACGAGCGGGGGGAGGAGTTTCGGGATCTTCTGGCGCCGCCGCGCCAGGAAATTCGTCTCCGTCTGGGCCTAATGCCAAATCAGGGTCAGGCAACCCGTTCAACAAACCGCCAGTGCCAGTGCTGAAGAAGAGCGGTGAAAGTTTTCTTCAGGTGAAAAATCAGACAAGCGTATCTGTTTTGTGCGATGATCTTTTATTGTTATTGACGGTTTTCATTTTTTTTTTGTCGACAGGATGCACCTTGCTGGGAGGTCGCGCCCCGTTTGGCCAAGTGCCGTGAATGCCGTCTCACCCCCCATCAACGTCGCAGAAACGAACAGCAAAGCAATGCCAACATTTTCTGCCGCTTTTACGCTTTCCGGCGTCTAAGATACACCAAATCCGGCCAGTTGGCCATTGCTGGTTTCTCCGATCCTTTAAAGTATGTTTTATTTACATTCATGATTGAATTTTATCTAATGCTCTTTTTTTTCTAATTATAATAATTAAATCAGGGATGCGTCAGAAGACGATTTACGGCTATGGTTGCCTCAACCGGATAAGTCTGTGCAAGAGTTGGACGTCGACATGTCGTTGTTCCTTCTTACTCACGTTGGTGATCAGTTTTGCTGGATGGTTCAAACGGAGAAAGAAGCCAAGGCCGAGGCTTTGGCAGCTGAGACTGAAGATGGTGACACTGTTCAGCAACAAATCGCCTGGAAACGAGTTGTCCAGGGAGTGCGCGAAATGTGCGACGTGTGCGAAACGACACTATTCAATTTTCACTGGGCGTGCGGCAAGTGCGGCTACGTGGTGTGCATTGATTGCTACAAATCGAGGAAAGCTGCCAAATCACCCACCAATGGAAATGGAAGTGGCAGCAAAGATGACGAGAAAGAGGTATGTCTTACATTTTGCCCGTCTCTACGTGGATCTTTTTCAACATCTTTTATCATCTGCCAGGAAAAGGATAAAGAACGTGATCTTCATGGTTGGTTGTACTGCACCAGCCGATCAGGGCATGACCCTGATAAGTTAATGCCGACCCAGATTATTGCTGGCAAGGCTCTAGAGTGTATGGAGCGATTAGTGCATTCCTACCGGAAGCAGTGGAACATAGCTGAATTCTGTGATTGTCCCGAAGGCAACAAATCCGCCGAAGCTAACGCTATCGAAGCTAATGGTTCGGTCAATCCGGGACCGAATGGCGTCTGCAAGGTTGGTTTCCAAATTCGACATTTCTTTATGTTTCACGCATACTGATTCATGGCATGTTTTGTTTTAGAATGCAAATGCTGGAACCTCTAAATCTGATGGATTATCAAACGGTGACGCTGAAGGTAAAAGTGCCGATTCAGAATCTGTGAAACCCGTCAATGGAAACCCATCACAGCCCGCTGGCGATTCCAAAAATGGGGGCAACCAAATCGGTTCGTCGCTCCTAAACGTCTTGGCTGACGTGGCTTTAAACAAGGAAAAGAAATCGGGCAAATCGAAGAACGGTTACGGTCTTGCCGCCAAGGGCGAAACTCCAGAGGGATCGGCTACCGTGATTGGATACGATGGCGAATCGGATATGCCCAGCGACGAAGAAGAAGGCGGTGAACACTTCTCCACCCTTAGAGAATTGCTTATCCGTCCGGCTCCGAAGACCAGCTCGGGAAAGAATTCCGAACAGAATGCGCCACCTGTACCCAAACGACAACGGATGGAAACCCTTGAGGACGTCATTTCGTGCGTCATTGAAAGGGGAGTCGATCGCGAGCCCAGTCCCGAGGCTTCGGCCTCTGTCACGGCGCCTGCTGCTGCCGCGTCTGCCACTAATCCGTCTACTGCCACCGCACACACTGCAACTAGCAAAGATACAAATGGGGAGCCTGAAGAAGTTGCTGTCGATGTAGAACTAGTGCATTTCAAGCGTCGTGGAGACGCGTTTAAAACGGTGTTGAGTCGCGGAATGCTTCCTCCGCGCATCATGGTTCTTTCAGAGTCGATGAAGGCCTACCCGGATATCCCACATTCTTGGCTTTGCACCGGCAAGTTGCTCAGATTACACGACCCAACAAACCCTAACAATTACAAGCTCTTTCAGGTAACACATTCTCTGATTGCTTCTAAAGAGATGAAACGCTAAATCTTAATTTTTTTTTCTGAATGTAACAGGATTCGTGGAAACGAGGCCAGCCAGTCATGGTCTCCGGAGTGACCCAGCTAATGGATCAGGCCATCTGGCATCCGGATTCATTCCTCAAAGATTTCGGCGACGTCAAGAATGACCTCATCAATTGTTTGACTGGAAACACAGTCCCCAACCAACCCATGAAGAAATTTTGGGAAGGTTTTGAGCGTCTGACTAAGAGACTTAAAGATGATAAGGGCCAACCGATGTTACTTAAATTAAAGGTACGTTCACCGCAATGGTTATTGAATGTACTGTATTTTTATCTAATTGTAAACGTGATTTTACGTAGGACTGGCCACCCGGTGACGATTTTGCCGAGTTGCTGCCAAGTCGTTTTAGCGACCTGATGAAGGCTCTTCCACTGGCCGAGTACACACACCGCAACGGTCGTTTGAACTTGGCTGGCCGATTGCCCGAATGTTTCGTGCGACCGGATCTCGGCCCCAAGATGTACAACGCGTACGGCTCGGCGTTGCTTTGTTCCAAAGGAACGACCAATCTTCACCTTGACGTCTCCGACGCGGCCAATGTTATGGTGTACGTAGGGTTGCCTAAAGAAGCCAACAGTGAAGAACATATTAAAGGTAACACTTTTGATATATTCTTGCCTTCTTTTGTTTTACATTTTCACCGTCTTATTTTGTGTTTTTACAGAGGCTTTTAAGGCGGTTGAAGAGTCTGGGTGCGATTTCCTTACGCGAACGAGGGTCGAATCTGGTGGCGAAATACCTGGTGCGTTATGGCACATCTACCAAGCTAGAGATGCCGACCGCATTCGCGACTTTTTAAATAAGGTATTGTTGTCTTCAAAAGCAGTAAATTTTTTATGTGTGTCGCGGTTTCTGTATATCACGTGTTCGTTTGGTTAGGTTGCACTTGAACGAGGAGAGCGTCTAGAGCCACATCATGACCCTATTCACGACCAAAGCTGGTATCTCGACGGGGAACTTAGAAAGCGATTATATACGGACTACGGAGTCGCTGGCTATGCCATCCTTCAATGTTTGGGCGATGTTGTTTTCATTCCCGCCGGAGCGCCCCATCAGGTAAATAAATAAATCGTGTGTGGTTGAAGAGAAAAGGGTTTAAATCTCAATTTATCTTTAGGTGCGGAACCTTCACAGCTGCATCAAAGTGGCGGAGGATTTCGTTTCACCCGAAACTGTAGCGCACTGTTTCCAGTTGACGCAAGAGTTTCGTCATCTTTCAGATTCGCATACAAACCACGAGGATAAGCTGCAGATCAAGAATATCATTTATCACGCGATGAAAGATTCTATAGCAGCGCTAGCTCACGCAAAGAATATTACTTTTGCGGAACTCCTGAAAATCTACGAATCCTTTGCCAATGGCAGTGATTCAACCAATTAGTCCCAAACCGTCATCGTGCCCAAAGTCAATGTCATTGATTTGAAAAAGAAGGAATGGCGAGAATTGTTAAATTTGACAACCGTTTAAGTGAGGCTAACTATCGGAACAGATCACAACAAAGGGATATGGGCTGCACATTGTGCAATCTTGCTTACGTTGAAGGTACGTGTGCCTTGGGAGAATGAAATAGAATAGCATTGATCTCAAGTTCGGTGGGATGTGTTCTCTATCTTATCATTTTGATTTTTCTTTTCTTTTCCGACTTTTTCTCTTTTTTGGTACATGTAATTCAGCAACATTGGAAAACGTTTCCCGTCCTGTCTTTTTGTCCAGTTCGATCCCACCAATATTCAACGTGGCAGTTGTAAATACTGTAGATATTTATACATACTTGGTCTCGAAGTGGACAGTTTTGATTGTATCTTGGTCTATGTTCTCTATGAAACTGTGTTTTTTTCGACTTTTTTCAAAATTTTGTTTTAGACGGATGTCATTCATGTTTGTAAAACCCGTGCGGATGGATCATGCTTGTTGGTTTTGTAATTACAATACAATATCGCTTAAGAACATGGAATATCATGATGTGACCTCATTATTGACACTGTTTATCCATAATCAGTTTATTTTAATAAGATAAGTTCGATTGCTTCCCATGTTTTTTACGATTTGGCAACGCTGACAGATAACCATATGTTGTTGTTGTGAAATGGATGCTGTCGAGGCTACCAAGAACTTCTTTGGCTCTTACGTTCAAAGTTGGATTGGAATTTTTTCCAGCTCGGTATAGTCCATGTCACCCTACAAATTATGTTTTCTTATTGTGACTTTATCACCTTGTTACTGAAAACGTTAATAATTATCTGTTGTGCTTACAGACAGGAAACGTAAACCCATCGATAAAAGTTGAACAAGAACTCATTCGTTTGGCTCAATTGAAGGCGGATTTAGCAGTGAATGAAATGCAGAAAATGGCACGAGTGGCACATCCCGTGTTGAAACTAGCCGGTATTTCAGGAGCAGCTGCCGTGATATTAGGGGCGTATGGTGCTCATGGTGTGTATATCTTTTGTGATGAATAATTCAACAAGATGTTTAATTACCATTCAATTTCCGTTAGCTTTTTTAAAAAAGGAAACTGTTTCAAGCGAATTTAAACAAGTATTCGAGACAGCCAACAAATACCATTTTCTACATACACTTGCTCTTATGGGTGTCCCTCTTTGTCGACGGCCTCAGCTGGTAACAGCCTAACTTTTATCTACAACATATTAGACTTATCTTAGTTATATTTTAGTAAGCTTAGATTATCATTAAACATCAAGCATTTGCTTCTGCATTCTAAAAAACATACTAAATACTCTATGCAATATTAATTACATTTTTATATTTCTACATGGATGAAGACTGGTACACTCTTGGTACTTGGAACATTGATATTTTCTGGCACGTGCTATTATTATGCCCTTACTGAAGAACGTTGGATTCGGAAGTACACACCTTACGGAGGATTTTTGCTTATATTTGGATGGCTGTCAATGGCTCTGTAATCTGCAAGTAGTGCATTACATTGTTACGTCTTGCAAAACAAACGTTACGTTTGTGGTGTGAGAATGTATAGCATCTCACATCGGTATAGTCGATAACTTTGTGTTGTGGTTGGTTCGGGTAAAAATATAAAAGCCGCTGCCAGTTTATCAGGTTGCAATAACTTTTGTAGAACAATGCCCTTTCATGTACGGAAACAATTAATCAGATTTATCTTCCATAATATAGCCGCATTTTTGAGGCAAAGAAACATGGCAACATCACGCTTAACCTTTTTTTGTTTTTTCTACTTAGGGAGCTAGAACCAATGGTTACTACTTTGGAAGATTACCGCATGATTTAGCGTCACTGGATACCCATTTCGAGGCAAATTTGCTTGTTATCTTGTCTAAAGAAAAATCTCCTGCAAGATTGTAAAACCGACATTTTTAAATTTCAGTAACTAAGCTATTTCCTATTTGATTCCAAATGTCCTAGGTTCTATACGAAGCATTCTTGTGTGAACGAAGTTGAACCTCCACGTATGCCACAGAAAGCTGACCCTAACATCGAACTTCACATCCCGCAAGTCATAAGTAAATATTTACCAAAGGTCGAAACTGGAAGTGAATGAACACACGCAGCCGCGTATGCAGTTACAAAATTACAATATTCTACATGCGAAGGAATCCTTTGCTCTATAAGACTGTAACATTCCTTTTCTTTTATAACTGCGAAATGCGACAAAACTAATTAGCAGGGTTTTCTAGGTACTTTTTTCCATCTAAATTCCATTACTAATTTATTATTTTATTTATTCATTATTAATTTTTTTTTTCATATTTGGATAAAACCGAAAAACGATCTGGCAACGTCCTCGTGACACTCACCCTCTTGAAGATCCAGGAACGTTTGACAACTTACTGGTGGCATTGCTGTAGTTTAATAGATTTCTGTCGAGTAAGTTTTAAGTGTGAATAATTGGCTGGAAGATTGCAAGTGAAATCTGCGTGTGTTGTGTCGTTGTTCTAAGTGTTAATGACGTATTTTGTTTTGCTAAAGCGTTCGTGTTTGAGAACAATACCTGAAATTGGATTTTGCCTAGTGAAGTTTACATTCTAAGTCCTACTTCATGACACCGGAGACGAAACGTTTCACAACAAAGATGTAACCAGTACTCAAAGAATGGCTCACAAGTGCTGCGCCATCACGATCGAGACGAGGTAAACTGCAAAACTTTAAAGCGCCATTTATCAGTATTAAATGAATTTGCTCCTTCTCACAGTAATTTAAGAAAGTATAAAATATACATGGCTGTAGTAAAGACTAGATCAAAGAGTAAGATTTTCCAATTCCTACGTAAATACAAATGGTATGCAACAAAATGACTTTGCGCTTTAAGGTCTCTTGATTTTCTGTGGTATCGTCATGACATCATCTAACAGATTCATTTCTTGCCATGATCTCAATCAGATAATTTTTCAAATAGACACACATTTTTTTTCCTTACGTGAGTAATATGTAGTAGAAAATTGCAATAAAGACAAACATAGTCAAGAAATGGATGGTCAAAATAACAGTACGCTCATTCTCTTCTCATTCAAGCAACATCTGTAAAAGCCCTGGGTGCCAACTGTCCACTTAGAAACCAAATTTTGAATCCACTTTTATTTTGGGCTCAAAAGTCATGCTTAGTTTGCTATATTTAGATTTTAGAAAAAAAAGCCGAATACAATTCAATTCGAAGCGCCAGTTAGGTTCTTCTTCGGTGTTCTCCAAATATTTATGACATCTGATAGTTTCACATTTATGTGGAGAAGGACTATCGGAATCAGTAATATTTTTCACTTTTCAATTCCCTGTAAGGCTAATCTGTAGTAGACTTTAATTCTAGACTTTCAGAATCTTTATTTGGTTATAAAAGCTTAATAACACGATGGATCGTTAAATTTTAGTATTACAAGTAGATTGCCAATGGGAAAGTGACCAATTTCCATGTAGCGAATTTTTGTTTCTTATCTTTCGCCATTTTTATTTCTTTTCCTTTTTGTAAGATATTCTCAGTGACAGTGACCAAGGATTATGCTATTGTTCTTTCATCTGATTTCTTTTCTTTTTTTTCCTTATACAGATTGGAAATGACAGAGAAATGAGTCCTGTTTTTCGCCTCGTTTTTTCCTCATCTTCATAAGCTGTTCGCCTCGCCTCGCCGTCTTCGCCTCGCCGTCCTCGCCTCGCCGTCTTCGCCTCGCCGTCCTCGCCTCGCCGTCCTCGCCTCGCCGTCTTCGCCTCGCCGTCCTCGCCTCGCCGTCTTCGCCTCGCCTCGCCGTCCTCGCCTCGCCGTCTTCGCCTCGCCGTCCTCGCCTCGCCGTCCTCGCCTCGCCGTCTTCGCCTCGCCGTCCTCGCCTCGCCGTCTTCGCCTCGCCGTCCTCGCCTCGCCGTCCTCGCCTCGCCGTCTTCAAGCTGATAGTTTTTACCTCACTGTCGTCAAGCTCAGCATCTTCGCCTCATCGCCGTCACCGTGGTATCTCGCGTCTTAGGTATTGTCTTGTTTTGTATCGTTGTATGTGTATGTTTTGTTTAAAGTTAACCCGTTGGCTGCCACCCATTTTGCTCCCCTTTTTTTTTTAGTTGTAGGGACGGGCCGCGCTGTCTTGCCTCATGGTCACTGCCATGGGGTGGGACAGTCGCCACTGCCCAAAATTCGGCCTTCGGGCATTAGGCAACGCACCATCAGGGACTTTCCCTTTTCGATGCGACGGTGGAGCCACCTGGGGTGTGCGTTCCCCGCAAAGGTCTCCATCGTCGCGTCATCCCGGACTTGTCTTCGGACAAGTCCCCCTTAGCGACTGTAGAAAGCAACCTACGGGTTGTAATGGCTTGGCAGCCAACGGGTTAGCTAAAGTGTTTGTATGTATTGTATGTATGTATATATTGCATGTATGTGATGTATTGAATAACGTGTAATGTAAAACAGCGGTGGAATTGTGGGTGGTTGGTGGGAAAATATAATCTGCTTTATTTACATTTTTTTCTTGTGAAATCATTTACCTATTTTTGAATTTGCCTACTCGGGGTTCGAACCCAAGGTATACAGTATTGCAGGCTCACGCTCTACCACTGAGCTAACACAGTTACTCTAATGAATACTATGTCTTCAACACATTAAGGTAGCTGTGCAAGGTAGTCAATAGACTACCTAATATCATTGGGGGGGATAATAGGGCGGGTTGCCAGGAAGGTATCGCACTCGCCTTCCAACTCAAAGGTTCTTGGTTCGATTCCCAGTCACGGAGCTTCCCGATGTCCTGGGCTTCCAACCTTCCACGTCTGCCAGTCGAGTCGAGGAACTTCCCCGTTACGAAGTAACGGGATGTATATTTTGACACAAATTACTATTGTTTGTAATTACAAATCTTTATAAATATATTTTTGTCGTTATTGCGTAATATTTCACTCGGACGTAACGGACCAATTACTAGCCAATTAGAATTTTCAAGTATAACGAACATAGAAACAATCAACAGAAACTGTTGATATTCAGAGAAATTCATTTGACTCTTTCAGAGGTTTGAACCCTTATCCTTCGGCTTACCGTGCCGATGCTCTACCACTGAGCCATGAGTCTTATGATGAGTGAGTCTATATTTTCGTCTTATTTGAGTTCAATAAATTTGGACTTGGAATAAAGTTGTCTACGAAGATACAACCAACATAAACGCCAAGACATTTAATAAGCAGCCAACAGGGATTGAACCCGAGAACTTGGATTCCTACTCAGACACTCTATCCACAGAGCTGTGATCCTTGCACACAATCTATTTAGGTTAACATATAGTTTTACGAGCATGAAAATTGCCTTTAGAATATAATCTTTTCGTGCCATCTAATATTAGTAAGTGGCTCAACGGTTGAGCATCGGCAAAGCACGCCAAAAACTTAGGGTTCGATCCCCGAATGAGTCAAAATGAAAATAATTAATAACTTTACAATACATTTAATAAACCAAATATACAAACCTTGTATGCAAGTAAAAGTCACGCTATTCAGTGCACACCGCAGCAAAGTTACGAGTGCAACCTAAATAAGCAAAAATCTTCTGGATTCGTTTGCCTTGATTTTCCATAAAATTGTGCAAATGCCGAAATAATTGTGTTGTCAATACTTGATTGATGATTGACGTGGATTACCTATACGTATATGTTTGTAGTCGTCCTCAAGCAATTTAAAGGGATCGCCTCCATAATTGTTTAAAAGCAAGTGTGATCTAACAGATCTTTACCAGCAAAAGGGGAGACTTCACACTTGATTATGCTTTGAGCCTTTGATATGATCAAGAGCTTTTTGAAAATCTAATGGGTGATACTTCAATAAAGTGAAAATCAAACAATCGCCTCCATAAACAAACTAAATGATCTCTGGTAGAATTTCTTACAGTCAAATAATATTGGAAACAAAGATCTTCCAAATCCTTAGCTGGCCAACACAGGCAATCATTTGGAGATTTGAGGCAATTCAGCTTTGCTGACATGGTTTTCAGTTAAATGGAGGACAGTGCAATACCTGTAGGCGAAAGTTTGATGAACATATTAACCTATTCACCTGTGAGGAATAAAAAAATGTAAAGAGATATTCCAAAAGGAAGACACAATACTGCATCACCATTTACTAATTTTGACTCCAGTGGTTCTTCTCATTCAAGTTATTCCATATCTGTGTAAACAAAATGGACTTTATGTAAAATCTTTTTCATGTCTCACTTTTACACCCATCCTCTAGTAAAAAAATTTATTAAAATAGGGCACATGAATGATATTTATGGGATGTTATTGTACCATTTGTCTGTCAAGCATTCCATACTGCATAGGTGTTTGGGAAGTATCTCAGCTGTACAAGGTTAGTGCTACAATTTGGATATGGTTCTGTTGTAGCATTTGCTGATGGCTCGCTATCCCAAAGCAGATCCTTGTTCACAGATATGTTGGTAGTTGGTTCTTTAGAAGGATTTTCACTCTACACAAAAGACAATGGAGAAGAACCATGTTACACAAAATGTTGTCGTTTTGTAAAGCGAGAATGATGAAACAACAGAGAAGTAACTGCAAGTCTAACTGAGAGGAAAAATTTAACTAAGTTAACAGGAACAGATACTATGGGTGAGGTGCCTAGCTGCCGGGGAGAAAAACAATTTTGACATTAGCACCTTTGTTCTCCTTAACATCGTTACAAAGACAAAAATATTTTTAAAAATAAGCCGCTGTAAATGAACGCAAAGTGGCTACTTAAAAATTTCGAAATTACGATTACTGTTATAACTACCAGTTACGTACAGTTGTGCGTAAGTGCGTGAGTAGTTCTGCATTTACAGGAAATATCTCAAATTTGGGCATCGTACTTAATTTGGATCAAAGTTTGGACGCTTAACACGATCAGACACGATTAATGACTTTAATTGGTGTTTTTACTTGGTATTTACCTGATTCTAGAGACAAACTCGTAGCAAAATTGTGACACTACTTTTCAAAACAATGGATTCCATCTGCCATCTGGTTGGGAGACTTGGGACTGCTAGACTTGGTCTGCTACAAATTGTCATGAGATGAATAATGTCAGTGAAAATGTTAACAGGAAAATAGAGAGGTGTGCATGAAAAGCAAATGGACAGAAGAACAAATAACATTCCTGCCATGGATCTGCAGATCTTGTAAGTATGTCGACTTCTTGTTCAATGACAAACAAAACGTTTTGACTGCTTTTTGAAAGATTTTTATTTAATTTTGGTAGAAAAAAAGAGGCGGGATGACCTAAGTTCCCGAAAAAATCTCCACGAATTACAAAAAACATAAACGATTATACAAAAAGAACGTCTTTACAAAAAGGAAAACAAAAATAATAAAAATAAAACAGGCAAGCCAAACACCAGGATTGAAAAGATTTCACCAAAAATTGTTGTATCAAAATTCCTTGCAAAAGCGAAGGAGAGCGGGTGCAAAAGATGGGGGGGCGGGGGCAGGTTGGAAACCACGGATTTTCGGATCTTCTTCTTTGTTTTGCTTTTTTTTTCTCCCCAGAAACTTTACCAAGTAACGTTTCTTTTTTCTTTAACGTTTCTTTTTTCCTTAAGTGCCGTACTCCTGGTTTAGATATTAAACTAGATTACAAGGATGGATCCAGTTCCTAAGTTTGAACTACCTATCCAGGTTGATGGGTGGATGAAAACAGGTTGAATAGGATTATCACATGGAGAACGGACAAGCCAGAAAACTCATGGAGAAGGTGTATATGTGTTGACTCCCGCACAGGGGAATCGAGAGGAAGAATAGTGTTGATTTCCAAGACGATTAGAAAAATAGAGACAGAAAAATAAATTGAAACTTGCGGCCATAGAAAAAAGACGTCATACCCCGCCTGAAATTGCAATGTAAAAAAAACGATGAGGAAACAAACACCACAACCTGGGTTGGTTTTCACCCTCCTTTTACCTAACCGTTCAACAACAGGTTAGTAGTAGTAAACAATTTAACAATAAAGCTATTGGAGGGGGGGGGGACGACTAAAATGACAATCACACAAATACAAAACTAGTCCATCTTTTTGCTTTTGGGTCTTCCCCTCGTTTTTTTTAAAGGGCCATTCTGGGGTGACAGAAAAAAGTCAACTCCCTCGGGTTTCCATTTTCTATCAATCCCGATAAACCACATACCACTAACAGAAACAATTTTTTCTCCTTCGTGATTACAGAAAGGGAGAAGTTTTCAAAAAATATATGTATAAATATAAAAAGCTTTAACCGGTTAAGAAAAAAAAACGAACACGCAAGGTTTTGTTTTAAAAACAAAGAAAAAAAAAATAGAAAAAAAATGGTTTGGGTTTGTGGGGTAAAAGATGGTATATAAAACTGACTAGGTTAAGACATTATCAGGAAATAAGAAACAATCAACAGAAAGTTAAAATTCCAACAAGGAAACTGACCATACAGTTGATTTTTTTTTTCAGTCCGCCCCATTACGGTTTATGTTCTTAGTTCTTACGCGACAAGGAAGAACAAATTAGTCCTACTACCAGAAGTTAAAAAATAGGTGTTAATTAAATTTGACAAAAAAAATTTACTTCTTTTACTTTCAAGATCAATTAACCTCCTACCAATGTTTTTTTTTTGTCTTTTGTTGGTTTTTTTAGTTTTTTTTTTTTTGCTTTGCTTCGCTTCTTCTTCTTTGTTGCATTTAAATTAGATCGACTACCCAGGCTAACGAAAATTAACATTTGCTGAAGAAATTAACTAAATTTAACTTTGCAAAAGCAACATCTTCCATTGCCAAATGAAAAAGAGAAGAAAAATTTTGCTTTATAACTAGTGGGAGAGAAAAATAAAATCTGATTAATCTCTACATAAACAAAAAGAAAAACCCTAAACAAAAATAATACTTCATTCTACAACCCAAAACAAATTCTTTGGTTTAGAAAGTCTTTTGGACTAAAGAAAGTACTTGAGGAAATGAAGTATAGCAATCTAAGATATCGGAATTTGTTGTAAGCCCCAGCTAGTCCAAGAATCTTTCCCTTTCCAGGTTGAGAAAACAATTAACGGCATTAAAGCTGATGGGAATAAATGACGACCAATTGTCCTACTTCCTCAAGACGAATGCTTGGATTTCAGAGACGAAAATAAGTCTTCGCTGAATTGCATCTACAAACCAGACCCCACCCACACCTGCGCAGTATCTGAGTGTTTGGTAACCGATGGTTAAGATGAAAGGAATTAGAAAGGAAAGAGTGCAGAGGGGAAAAGAGAGAGAAGAGAGCGAGAAAAAAAGGAGATAGAGGAGAGAAAGAGGTAAAGAGAAATAGACTTTCAACTATCGATTTTTTGCGAGGCTTCACCAACGAAAGTGAACGGTTCGAGGTCGATCGGCGCCTTCCTTGACGAGTGGCTTGTGAAATTCTCTGCCTGGGCGAGAATGAACCATGGCCCAGCAGTGCTCACAATAGTACTATAGTAACAAATGGCTTGAATAGGTAGCAGCCTTTGGCGTTGATTTGGAAAATACAGTTAATATACCTGAAGACATGTAACGTTGGCACAGAAGAAAGGGGCGAACCTTCCAGCTGAGCGGCTTCCTTGGCACTCATCGCAGAATTGATCGTCCAGAACGTATGGTTTAACTTCAACCTACATAAAATTGTTTCCGTTAAATCATGTTTTCACCATAATCGTCAATATTCCCTTACTCGTTTGTCGATGTCTCCGTGTTGCAGCTGCACAAATCTCGCACTAATTGCGGCGATGTACGACTGCTGATTACTGAACGCTACACGTCCAGCTCCCTTAGGATACTTCAGTTCAGGATCTATGTCGATTCCAGCATAGCAAACGCCTCCGTAGAGTCGATCCATAATTAGAGCGAGTTCAACTGCGCAAAGAAAGGAATACAAAAATAAATTAAACTCAACAACTATAAGATTACGTTCACAACGACAAAGGCTGTAAAAAAACGGAGGAAGATGATCGTCTGCCTACGCAAAGATCGACTTATCGATCGCTCTCAAACGCGTTCCCTACCAGCTTTCAATGGACGTGGTACACCGCCAACAAAGACTGTTTTGCGTGGGTCTAGCGGCAGAGAAGCATCTAGAACGAAGTCGGCATCAGACAATTTCCACGGCCTTATTTGTACTGGCTTATCCTGGATCAAGAATGGTAAATGTCAAAGCTAAGGCTCTAGCCATCGTATTTATTCGCTGTATACCTTGATTGTCGGAGACGAAACGCAAAGATACAATTTATCTTCTTCTTGCATACAAGTTTCAATCAACTGCTGAACAGAGTTTTCTTCCTGTGTAATGAAATAAAAAAGATGAGTTAAAATCAGCGACTGCGGTTGAACGCACACGGCAGCTTACCTGAAACAAGAGAAACGCGTAGCCTTTGGGAGGGAAATAAGATTTACTTTCAGCTTTGTGAGGCCAATCGACCACCAACGACCCAAAACGGCGAAAACTGGCATTGATTTCCTCTGTGGAATTGCAAAAAAAGGCCAACGAGTTAGAACGATAAGATATTTTGACAAGGACCCTCGATATGTGAGTCTACTTCAACACACGATACCTTCATCAATGTCGGGAGGAAGACCACCAACAAAGACTTTGCGCGAATAGCGCTCTCCAGATTCAGATCCAGAGGTCGAAACGGGACTCCTCGGAGATATACGCGATGGAGAGGGTAGACAGTGCGGTTGCGAATGAATAGACAGAGATGGCAGGTAGTTACCACCATTCATCCCGAAGCAATCTATTGTAAACATCAGAGAGAAAACATCGTTAGTTCACTTAAATGGCTCGGAAGTCACCAATCGATGAACTGCCTTTTCTTAAAGGGCAAAGGAATTCAAACCGAGAGAGAGAAAAAAATAACAAATAAATAAAAGAATAAAGTTCGGGGGGTTATGTTAGTCACTCAAGGAATCAATAGGAGCTCGTCGAACGTAGTCATGGCAACTTGTTTGGCCTTTAGTGGAGATTCCATTGCTATAAAACTGGTGCCACCAGTACACTTCTAAGGATTCAATTGACCTCGATCAATGTAGCGCCACAATTACCCAGTCCAGCCATTCCTCCAAGTCCCATGGTCAGTCCCATGCCGTTGTCCTCGCCTCCGTAATTCACGTCCGTCCCATCCAATGCCGAATAGTATTTTCCTGCTAAAAACAAAAACCATACGCAGAAAAAGAAAGACATTTTACTTTGCAGGAAAGGCCATCCATCATTAAACTACATTAATCCACCACTGCTAGTACGAATCTACTTGGCTTCACGAGCCTCACGTTCCAAGTTTTCTATACGTTTATGCCCCCCTGACATGTAATCACGGTGGACGTGAGCCGGCATACATTTTGTTTGCACTTTTAATTGCTTTCATTTTATACGCGGCTTAGGTTCAGTTCCTTCGCCATTGAATAACACAAAGTTGCACATGACGTCACGGAGAGCCCGATTATTGATTCAGGGAGGAAGTACCACGTGATAGAGACGGTCTCGAGTGTGGGCGGGCCGGTACATCGGCTCTTCCCCCCCCCCCCCGTTTCCTCCCGCTCTGTGCGTTCTATCCGCGCACGCACGCACGCCGCAGCTGCACCAGTCCAGCGTTTTTATAATGAGCTAATCAATAACATCAAACACATCAAATAGAAACGTCAATCGGGTTCATCATCACCTTTGGATTGTTGGTCCTGTCCGTCACCGACTGTATTATGCATCATATCGTGCAGGTAGTATTCCAGTCCGCGCATGTTATCCAACGGACTCGGCGTGATGGATCCGTGAGGGTCCTGCATAAACAAAGGGATCATCTCGATTAGTTTCACATGGTTTACGAAAAGGTTTCCTTCAAAGACGCATTCGGTGCCAACTGGTTGCTCGCTCCGCCCTTTCTTTTTCCAGCCAAGAGACTGAAAATAGAACGCCAACAACCAACAGCAAAATAAAAAATCACAAGGAAACAAAACGAAAAAAAATCTAAAAAAAGAAAGGGAAACCAGTTGAGAAAATTTTTACACTCTAGACCCAGATTCCGGATGTATCTGGGTCGCTTGGCATTCAGGTTCGATAGCCGAAAGGATTTCCTAATAGCCATTGTCACGACACGTGACGGGAACAACTTGGGCAAGATTGAAAAGAATGGCTTCTTAATTTCCAAGAAGCCGATCAATAGTTCATATACGACACTCATGCACAAGTGATAACTTTTTCTCTTCTTGTAGGTAGTCCGCATCCCAATCCAATCGTCCTAATGTTCGAGATCACGTGAACTTTTCCAACGACCCGGTTACAACTTGTTATTTATCACGACGAGAATAAGGAATTTGTATGTGAGAACGACTCCCAGCGCTTCGTATGAGACCGCATCCTTCCGTTAAATTTCGAAACAAAAACAACATAGTGTGACCCATTTTTTTTTCTAAGGCCAGAACTAAAGGTTCATTGATTCTATTTTGAATCCGGACAGTGTCTCCCGCATCCTTCTATTTACAAGGAGCCTTCATGTGTGTAGTAAGCTTATCGATTGGGAAGACTTGCGCGATTTTGTTTCGTGCATCGTGCACACGTACACACACATGGACGATGCACAATTTTGAATCAATACGCGCGTTCCTCTCCCTGGCATTTTCATTGCTCTCCGCCCTCCCCACAGGAAATCCGTCTGGAACCCAAAGACTTTGAGGTAAATTGACATGGTACATCGAAACCCAAACGCCAGATCTTGTTACTAACGAATTGAAACCGATAGGGACGCAATAAAAACGTGTTTTTCTGTTATTCGAGAAAGAAGTGTTAGGTCACCAAAAAAACAAAAAAAGATTTTCAGAAACGCGGAAAATTGGATAGCTGAATTGACAGGTCGTACAGAGCAGCTTAATCGAGCGGTACGCCTCCGCCGCCACGATTAAGCGTAG
Source organism: Daphnia sinensis (assembly GCA_013167095.2). NCBI lineage: Eukaryota > Metazoa > Arthropoda > Branchiopoda > Diplostraca > Daphniidae > Daphnia > Daphnia sinensis. Next base: position 9,795,971 of record CM023190.1, read on the forward strand.
GTAGTATGACGAGGCGGAGGGGGGATGCGTAGAAGAGTCGGGTTCTCGTTTATTTTCCCTCTCGCTCTTGCTTTCTCGTGGATTGTTCGACATTGCAGAGTCTTCTGACGTCAGAGCTCTGCGTCGTCATGGTTACCTGCCTCACAATGACACCTCCAGGGTGTGCGAGAAATGGGTATTAAAATAAAGAAAGATCTCTCCTGATGCAACGTCCGCATCTTGGAACTGAGATCAGCGATGTTAATAGCCTGAGTCCAACTTTCCGGATAATTGTCGAGCAAACTTTAATGGGAAATTGCATTACTTGCAGCTACGACAACGCGAATTCAATTCATTGAGGTTGGTGGCTTCCAAAAAAAAAAATGAAACTACATGAAACTACTTTGTTGTTGATTGACAAATATCGTGAAACGATGATTTGATAATAAGTTAATAACAAAAAGGGGCGATTCGGCGGCCATTTTGGTTCGCACGCTGATAGGGAGTGGGCGGAAAAAGCAGTTACGGCTGCAGATGGGTTTGCGTATCCCATTACCGGTGGAAGAGACGCATAGAACTTGTCATGTGGTACACAATCGATGTCGTATCCAGCTGACATTAACTTTTACTACACTTATCAGTCGAGTTCGGGTTACAAAGAAGAAAGGTCGCGCTCTATCGAAAACAAAAAACTAGACTCATCAATCACCACATCCGCCAATAGGTCATCAAAAGGTCGAAGGCGTATGTGATTACACGAAATCAACAGTATGTTTAGTACCTGATACATGTAGTCGCTGTTCTCGTCGATGTTGGTTACTTCCAGGGTAGGTGGAGCCATATGGAACTGTGCGGAGCCAAAGACGTTGTTCTTTCCTGGGTAGGACGTGCTGCGCCGAAACCGACTTCCACCGAAGCCGTTCTGGCCATTGGCCATATAACCGGCTGCAGCAGCGGTCGGATTGGTCATCGAACCAGCCATGCCGTACGTATGGTGATTATTAAGGCCTTTGCGGCTCACCGGAGTAGTCGAAACACCCAAACTGGCCCATGGTGAACCAGCCGATTGGGAAAATGGGGCGAAAGCCGAATTCAGTCCATGACCGAACGGGTTGTTCGGAACTCCACCACAACTACCACTGACACCAACACCACCACCTCCTCCGCCACTGCCGGCCCCACCGCCGGCCAAGTTGGGAGCCGAACGACCGCGATTCCACAGTCCAGACGAAGATGGGCTCAAATGAGAAGCGCAATTGGTTGGACTCGGTGGTCCACCACTTCCGCTCGACCACGGCGAAGAGAAGGTCGAGGACGCCGGCGATTTGTTGGCGTTGATGACTCCAGGTAGGAGGAAATTAGATGGCGAGCTCGGCCCTGAACGCGGTGCCGATGTCGTCGTCGTCGTCAAACTCGGACTGAGATGATGAGAGCCCGTTATAGGCCGCCGCTGTTGGCTCGGACTTGGAGGCGAATGCGGGGATAAAGGATGATATCCCGATTCGGCACTACTGCTACAACTGCTAGACGTCGACGATGACCATAGTCCAGCTGAAGGAGACGGACTAAGGCTGGAGAGGAGCGAAGAACTCATTAATCCGCCAACGAGGCTAGTGTGACCACCGAGGCCACCATGCTCTCCTGTGTTGCTGCCGTTGTGGCTTAAGCTGGACCTTCCAGAGTCTGGTGTCGATAGTTCCGGATCAGCTCCGTCCCCATTCGACGTCGAATTCCCACCATTGCCCGAAAAGCTGTGGTTTCCGCTGTAGATGTTGGGATGCAAATGAGGCGACAATGAAGACGAAGACGATGAAGAAGATGATGACGAAGAATCCGAGCCTCCAGCTTTGACCGAAAGTGGCGAGATGGGCAATGAAAGCCCAACCGTATGGTCTGACGAACAGATGTTCACGCCCAAGTTCAATCCGACGCCATTCTTAACAATATTTCCCGACGTCGTGGCAGTGGCGGACGATGTCGCTGCTGCTGGATGCGCTTCATCTTGCATGGCTCGTTTGGATTCGTTGACGATGAAGCTATTCTGCTAGTCACGAATTTGGGCCAACTTGTTTTTTCTTTTTTTTCGAATTTTTATTTTCCCAACCAAACAAGGAAATTCTCTGTGCTTCACGGTGCAGGTTGGCTGGGTAGAATAGTCTGTAGTTTCTTGTCCTCTTTATTTTTCCCCTCTAGAAAAAGCCGGCTTTTCTGGTTGCTGGCCTTGGGAGTCCCAAACGATGTGTGAAGGTCGGCCAAGGTGGAGGACCAGCGCTCTCTGTCTCTTTCTCTTGCTCGTTCTGCGGGCACTGGCGTCTCCTTCCTGTGTTAGATAAAAGTACAGACAATTCGTCAAGCAATGCATGACGTTTCTCGTAAGTTCTTGCAAACCCTAACCGCAACAAGCCAATGGCCCATCTACAGGGCCATCACACCCTACACACACATACGTACACATACACACTGAATTTGATGGAAAGTGAGTGGCTACAAGGAAACCGCAAAGGCAAAAATTGGCTTACACCATAATCTTTGGAAAAAGAAAAAAACCGTAGAGGAAATCACGACCAAATTTTTCCTTTTCGTCGTACACATCTGCCTTTACATTTCCAAAATACAAATGGCGACTTAGAATGTTTCTGTGGGAATTCCAAGGCATTCTTTCGACAGACCAAAAGGGCACCAAAACCAAGCCTATCGTGTAGGTAAAATCCCAACTCACGAAATATGCAGAAGCTGTATACAATCCGGTTTCGAGAGAGGTCGCTCAACTCCCGAAAATAGAAACTATGGCTCGTTTTTTTTCTCCCTTCACGTAGCAAAGCCCAAAACGTATGATGGACACCAGACAAGAGAGAAAATAATCGCCTTTGGATGGACCACAGCCTGAAGCCGACACCACTCACAATTTCCAAGGTTCACACAGCAACAGCAGTGAAAAAACTGAAAACGTACCCAGTTTCGGATGGAATGGAATCAAATCCCGAAATCCTGTGATGAGTTTTCTTGGTCGTTAACTCGGGAAGAGTCTCAGTAGGAGACAAAATTATTCTTTGGCCGAAACTGCGCCGAGTTCCTTACCACTCTGTTGGCGACTCACGACTCGTAAGAACTCTCATAGCTGCCTCTAGTCAGCTGATCATCCAACGGGCACCAGGGAACTTCCGCATTGACGTTGACGAAAGCGACTCACGCCATCTATCGGTTATCTCAAGAACTCGTACACAGAAACCGAAATGAAAAGAAAAATTAATTAACTTCTTTTGTTTCCTTTTACCACAAAAGCATTTAAATCATTATTTTGTTTTGTAAAAATATCAGCATATTTCATTGCAACACAGAAAAACATGGGTATCAACTTTTATTTCATGATCTTAGCCATTGTAAAGTCAATTTTAGAAAAAAAAAAAAAAATACGAGATAAGAAACCGAAATAGACGGACAACACAATCAGATTTCTCTTTTTAGACGAGTTTCTTGGCTTCAAAGAATTTCTTGAGATGTCTCATTTGCCAAGCGCCCATCACCAAGAGAATGGCCGTCTGTGTCAACGACCACCAAAGAACTCGTTGATTGGTGCTCTCGCTTGTCTGTCGGAATCGTTCCTCGCGAATCTGCCAATTAACCACCAAGAAGAAATTAGACTTTCAAAATAAGAGTGACACTTCATGTGAAAAATTATCACACTACTTGGCAACAAGATAAAATCTAGGGCAATGTTAGTTGTGAAAACAACTTACACGTTGGTAGTTTTGCTCTTTATTGATCTGATCCACTTGAGCCAGCAGTTGACGCACACGTAGTTGAAGTTCTGTTAACTTTTCTTTCTGTGCAATGCCAGCATAGTCCATGGTTTGTTCTCCAACATGAATATCTAAATGGACTCTCTGTTGAAAAGTTTAAAGGTTAAACATTAATACTGCCCTATTTAATCACTTTTTAAAAATAAAACTTACCAATTGAGTGCCAGAAAACCATTTGGTGCTGTTTGAATATAAACAAATGATATGTTCTCCAGGGGTGTGAGATGTGAACGTAAATCTTCCTTCTGAGCTATACACCTGTGACAAAACAACAAATTTGCCACTTTCTGATAATGTAGGAAACTAACTTCTGATAGTGCAGGCAAGTATGTTGCCAATATTTACCCTAGACAAGACAACTTTGTCATCAGGATCTTTAACCTCGACGTGCATTCCAATCCCAGGGCTTGATGGCATAAACCCACCAGTACGAGGATCATACAATTGCACCTTATAATTACCTGAAAAAGAAAATATTATTGACAAAATATCATTCCACTATCGTTCGAAGTCCAAATGCTATTGGCCTGAATACAAGGTAACGGATTGAGGTGTCACGAAAAACAATGATGACGTGGCCTCCTATCGGGAACAGCTTTCCAACAAGAAAACTACGCAGAACTTACCAATGACCATAGTTTCATCTGGAATTTCCTCGATGAAACATTTTCTTTCCGTTTCTGCTATATGAAAGTACAGACCAGATACACATGATAAATATATAATGAAAATTAACGAAATGCCAAGGAACTGCATTTTCCCGGCTTCAGTTGAGACTATCGACAACCAGGTAAAAAAAAATGACAGTGACACCTTGCGGACTGGAATGAACATGAGCAACGTTGCCATTCAAAAATAATAGTAAACCATTACAAAAAATGGCGAAAATTGAATTGTGACTTTGTGCCTTTGTCGTGAACTGATGGCTTCTAGACTTCGTAGCCTAATTGTATTGGAAAATATAGGTATGTTCTTCTTCTCTAATTAGGTTGACTGATCCTGAGCTACGTAACCTTGTCTTTGAAATATTATGAAAAACATCACGAGGAAAACGAAACAAAACAATGACTCAATAGCAATCCTAGCTGTCGTTACAGCCAGGGACACGAGACGAATGAAACAATGTAGAAAAACTGGAGAGGGAATGAGAAAGGGGTTCAGAAAAGGGTGAATTGAAACAATCTGTATTTTCTTGCCATGCTTGCCGAATCCCAATTCGACTGCTTTTGACAACACAAAATCATAATGAAATAGTTTTCAACGTATCTTTTTATGCATGGCGAAATATCAGTTTTATTTCAATACCCTTATTTATCTCTAATGATATGAAACAATATAAATTTATGTTGAGAAATCGAAATCAGCAGGTTCAGAGGTTATCTCTTTTAAAGGGAAAGTCCTTTAAATCGTTCCACGAAAACAGATAAGCGTACAAGGCTGGGAGAGAGGGAACGTCTCTTTTATGTAAGAGCTCTGAGTCAAAACAAATCCGATGTGGTTTGCATGCCTGTCTATGCAACCAGACCGTTGCATTTTTCCTACCTTAGTTCTTTGTGTAAATATCTCATGTTGAAATTCTTCGCATGTGTCTCGCTCGCCTTACTGTGGACAACAGGTAAAGATGTGCCCTTTACCTCACCTATTCGATAGAATGGGACTGAAAGAGAGAAAGTAAGGCGGTGGGACACATAGCAATCTCAGATACGCACAATTCACTAGTCATACAATACATAACGGAAATAAAGCATGTTCTTGTAACTTGCGCTCGTTTCCGCAAGAATAAAATGACATATTTTTTTTCTTCTATACAGATCAAGTTCAGATTATACCATTGATTCCATATTTTGTAAATTCCGTTATGTTTTGCATAACTTCGTGTTTTTCTAGTTTTATCGCTAGACTCTTATCGTAAAACCACTAAATTAACGGATTTCTAACTGACGAAATGATTCAGCAAAGGAGCATACTTGGGTCGTCACTGACCTAGTTCTTTTATTTAAGTTTAACTTCAAATCGACGACATGTTTGTATGACAACCACTAAACTTGAAACAACTCGCTTGCTGAAATCATTTCCACTGTGCTTGACATTTTTCAAAATTCCCATTTAATACTAGACATTGGATGGAAGATCTCGCAAGAGTATCGGAATTCCCTACCAAGAATCCCTTAAACGAGAAATTATAAGGAAATGCACTCAGGCTGTGGGTAATTCCACAATTCCCACAATTAAAGTCGCGGAAAATGATGATGGAAGTATAAGAGGTTACTCGGGGATCACCCCATTTGAAACCAAGAATCGTCATAATCCATGGATTGTGATAAGTTTGGTTATGGAAGAGCACGGTGTACGACGTACGTCATGAGCCGAGTTAAATAGTTCCAGGTAGAAAATCACCACTTTTGTGATGTAATATAGGGTTCCAAAACTGATCGGATTCGCAAGTTTTGACATATTTCAAGGGATCAGTTTGAAAAAAAAATCGTTTCGTCTCTCTCCCTCTCTTTTTTCCCCCTCTTCTAATGGAACTAGTGATAAAAAGATTTGATTTATTCTTAGCAATGTTTCAGTTAAATGTATGCATAATTCATAGGGAATAAGCAAAATCTGTAGTGTGCACTAAATGTTCCCCTTCTATTGTGATCGGCCTCTTTCCTTTCAATGACAATCCCCACCGGCCCGATTTTGTACCGTTGTATCTTTTTTTCGCACCTGTTCGCGGCACACAAAGACACGACAAACCTGAGAAAAAAAACCTTGTTATCCGTTAACAAAGAATATATCTAGTGTGCACACGTCCGCCTACGCTTCTTCTGAACGGCCCAAAAATATCGACTAGGTGAAGAATAGGCATTAAAGAAAAAGACGATATAGAAAAGGCTTGAACTTGTGACAGCAGGAAGATTGAAAGAAAAAGAGGCGGATCCTCCATGTTTGGAACAATCCAGCCCACGGAATATAAGAGGATTATTAGTTTTCTTTATTATTTTTTAAAAACTCCTTGTTCTATCTTTCTAGTTCTCTTACTCCGTTCTATTACAATGCACACTCTACCTTCGGACATATTAGTTCGGCAGTGTATTGATAAATTTGCAGCTGACGAGGATTAATATCTTGACGAGGCTGGGCAGATGGCCTTTGCCCGTTTTCCACCCTTTTAACCCCAAGGTCGAAGCAGTCAAAGTTATACTTGCTACCAACTGCTGTTTCCCTACTTGCACTGCTGCTGCTGTTCCACTTTCTTTATTTAACAACCACACACTCTTCTTGTGGTAAATGTCGGCGGAAACGAAAGAAGTTCATGACCTGAAAACAAAATATAAAGTAGGCTCACTCGGGCTGATTTGGACGTGCGCACATGTACACATCCATTGCCGCGTCCTACAAACAGCTAATAGGCGGAAAAGATCCCGCCTCTCTTGTGCTTTATTAGCCGCATGTGTTTAGAAGGGTGCCAAATGAATTTTCAAAATCTTCTATCCTTAGCTCTTAATGACATGGGGCTTGCTTAAACATTAATTTGGAGGAAAAGATAAAAAAGCACTTGGACAAAAGAGAAGTAGTGGTCCAGCACTTTTGTAAATCGTAGGGCTAGGCACGAAGTACTTGTCAATCGTCTTCAAAGAAACTTCAGCTTTTTCAGGGCAATTTTTTGGAGGGTGAGATGATCACGGCCGCCCAAGAAAGAAGAACATCTCGGTTTTTCTAAATTCGGTGGGAATCTTCTTTTACTTATTCATAAAATAGATGGTTATCAACGCCTTGTTCAAGATCCGAAATCAAACCTGAAACCATGTTTGTTCACTTCCTATGAATGTTTTTCGGTTTCAAAGACATGGCCGTTGTCCATACTACAAGTCTCTGTCGCCGATGCGGTACAACAAGAGCCAAAAGGGATGAGTTTCTAATTCATTCGGCCGATGTAATGCGAGGCTATGGTCGTACGGAATCTCATCCTTACGAATGTAATGTTTACTGAACCCTGGTCGAAAGACTATCATTTGTCCGCGACGGATGGGCAACTTGTTATGCACTGGAACTCGAAGCCTTCGGTCTACGGTAAACAACAAACCGGAGACCGCGCAGCTTCTTAAAAACTCCTCCGCAATGCGCAGTCTTGTGTGTTTAGAAGGGAAAGGAATTCTTTTGACCATCTGAGGATCTCCTGGTCCATCAGCGAAGGTAAATCTCTCCTTTTCTATTCTGCTCGCCGTCTTCAGTCTTTCGCTTTACTGTGACGCACAGAACTACGGATGCTTTCTTTCGTGTTAACAGTTATTAAACCATGCCAACAAAGGAAGGCTAAAACGGCGCCATCGTGGACGCTAGGCGCCCTCCCCCCTACCCCGATTGACGATGAAGGACGTAAGAGGGGATCGATTTTTTTTTTCTTCCCCATGTATGCCAGCATACAATGTTCGACTGGCAACGGAAATATTCAATGAGCACACACACCACCTTTTGTGTCGCCAAACACTTTTTAGGCAGTTCTCACACCGATATACATTCAATCGTAGTGGGGCCTTTTTTTTTTCTTCCTCTGATCATGAAATTGATCTACTTCAGAAACGAGTAAGGCGAGTTCTTTTTTGTGTGAGTTATATTTATACCAAATGAGAATTTGAAAAAAAAAAAATCATACTCACTAAGGACAAGTACACACGCATACATATGGTACGCAAAGGGTTTGGGTGTAGTAAAATGGAAAGAGTTCAACATCAACTGTGAGCAAATGAATATGACCGATTCGGTCATTACAGATGTGGGAGATCCCCCAGTATTCTTCAACAATCGATAGTATTACTCGCGCTCCAAAAAAAAATGCACTACCACTACGAATGTACAAAATTTCACGTCAATCGAACAGAAAATAAGACTTTTTTTAAAATATTTTTTTTGTGGACACATTTCTAAAAAGAAAAAAAAAATTGTGTTTGGAGAGGAATAGGAAAGAATTGAAATTCCCACCGCGTTAAAAGGACCACTCATGCGAACAAAGAAAAGGTGGGGAGAAGGGAGAGACCATCGGGACTTCAGCATTGCACATTTCTGTTGTGTGTAAGATTGGGGAAAATGGAGCGGAGTGCGGGGTGAGAACCAATGGCACATCCCAGGGAATTACTAGGGTAAATGGGGGGAGAATCATAACGGGGGAACAGGATGGGAGAAAGTGGGTAAAAAAAGACGAATTCATACACACACGAAGGACCCGCAAACAATTAACTTATTAATTTTTAGTTACTTTTGTTGTGTTTTTAAAAAATGAACATTAAAGCAATTCTAATCGTCGAGAGGTAGATTTTGTTAACGGTCGGCCCGATTTGCCTTCGCCGTTGCAAGACTTGGTTTTAGCTCGGCACCTGCGCAGGTCCTCTTCGTGACCCTGCTGGTTCATGGGCAGGTAGCTTCTGGGTTCGCACAGTTGGTCAAATTGCTCGTAGAAGGCCTTGTAGCCGCCGTGGAGCAAATAGACCTCGGGCCAGTGAAGGGCCGGATAATTGTCCTTGTTGTCATCGCGGTCCTTGTTACGCAAATACCGAGAGCTGGCGGAATCAGAGAGACAACACACAAACAAAAATTCAGTTCAAGTCGAGTTCTAGAAGTACTAGATAAAGCATCAAGGGCACTTACAGAGCTGGGCCTCTCTCCGAAGAGAATTCACAGTGAAAAATGAGGATGTCCCTCTTCTTCTCCTGATCGTGGGTGGTCGTAGGGGTTTGATGTCTTCTACCCTCCATGAAGACACTCCAAACCATGTCTTTGGTCCACAAATTGACGGCCTCGCTGATATGGCCGTTTTCGTATTCATACGGATATCTAGAGAACAAAAGAATACCCATCAGGAGTTGAAGACAATATCTAGAAAAAGGAAAATCCAAACTACCTGCAATCAATGATGGTATATTTTTCTACGTAATCCCGGAATTTGCCGTTGATCAAATCTACCAAGGTCTGCGGCGTAATACATTTTAAATCCTGATGTTTTCCTGCCGTCAGCGGTAGTGCAAAGGGTCGGGTAAAATCTCCGATGAGGTCAGGCTCTTCCGTAGCTGAAAGGCAAATAATAAAGAAGGATGTCGTTATGTTAGATTTGGGGAAACGGAAAAAGCCACATGACACTTTTAAATGCAATCCGGCTGAGAAAAGAGCAAGGCCTAGGGGAGAGAGAAAAATAAAAAGGACAGAGAACTTACATCGTTGAAGGGCGCGCATAATAGTCGCTTCCGTCTCGGAATGGCATCTCTGGATACGATGGGGTAGTCTCGATAGAGCCGCCGTTTTGTTGTTGTTCCCGACATTGTGATCCAAACTTGTGAACACGGGCCGGTCGTCATTGTCGTCCTTCCGCCTTTTGTTTTCCTGCTGTTGGGCAGCCGAATCTACGGAAGACGAGGGCTCGCTCCTCTTGAATGGGGGACCTCCAACCTATATTCCAAGCGATCAGATAACCACAATTATCACAACCATATGTTCCAGAATGGTAAGAGCAGAGGGGATCGAGAGGGTGTCACTTTACCCACTCAGAGTTTGCTCAGTTTTGAGGAAAAAACGAAGGAGATCTTACCGGCTGAATTACTCGTGAGGGCTGCATACGCAATCTCAAGGCATGTAGGCCTAGAGGGGGGAGAGGGCTCGATCCAGAGTCTTCATCCTGGAGGAACAGGCCACGGGCTACAGGAGACTGATTCAAAGGAGAATCATAGCACACATTGCGCGTCTACAAAATTTGGAGAAGTGAACATTAATACGATTCACACAATAAAGCAAAATACATAGAAGTAAAATAAACGAGCCCTTACGGTAGGGGTAGTCTGGTCGAACATGGACTGTGATCGTCGAAACGATGGTCGGCCGAACTTTTCGACGACTGCAGCTTCTTTAGGGACACGGAGGAATTCATTTTGGCCCATAGATTCGTCAAGCTTAGTCTTGACGTTGTAGGCTGGAGGAGACAGACTGTCTTCATGGCTGAACTGTCTAGTTGCGCGCTCGCTAAGCGGGGTGGCAATCAGCTGACTCAGTGAAACTGAGGTGGGTAAACCCTGGTCTTCCTCCTAAAAGACGTGCACTCATTAGCCTATGTGCACCAACAAGAAAATATTCAACGGGGTATAGTTACCTCGTACAACTCGTCGGGGATTCCCTCATCATCTCCGTTAGACATGAAACTGAAGTCCAGTTTAGCTGGCCCGTCGTACTTTTGTGAACCACCTGAAAACGAGAAATCATTAAGCGTTAATTCTCGACACATCGGCATAAGGGATGACAGTAAACCTACCAGCACTCAGGGAACTACCATTGGAGCGGATTGAAGCAGGGCTAGTGTTGCGGTCTGAAATGCGACGGTGGAAGAGGGGCTCTGGGTACCTGGAACGCGCCAAAAACAACAAAACAAAAGACACAAAAATTATTCTCCCTTCCTTTTTCCACTCGTCAAACTTCAAGCTAATGACAAGTTGATGGCTTTTGTTTTTACTTGAAGTATTTGGAATCTTCTGGAAAGCAGCCACTGTCTTGAGAGTCAACATCTTCTATGCTAGGAAGGCGTGTCGAAGATATACCAGAAGACACGGGCTGCGTAGGCTTAGCGAAGCTTGACTGGAGACAAAATCAAGATTGTTAACGGATCTGTATCGTCTCGGAGTCAAGACCAAGTCGCCTACCTTTATGGGACTACTGCTGTCGACACGGCCTTTGATAGGGCTGTTGACGTCGAGACGGGTAAGAGCTAATCTGCGGGGACTACGTCTGCTCAGAAAATCCTCTGAGCTCTTGGTCTTCTCTGGAGAACCAACGGCGGCGGCGAAGGATCGAATTGAAGTGTAGCTGTTTTCTTTCTCATTCAGCGAATCCAGTAATTCACCGCTGCTGAGAGCTAGCGATCTTTAAAATAGAAAACATGAAAATGAATACTAGTTCGACAAGCGCACTTTTTGATGGAAACATTTCACGGACAAAAACAATAGAAAGTGCGTGCCAACCTAAGACTTTTTTCAGTGAGAGACAACTGTTTCCAGTTCCAATAGGACATAGTGCGATCACAGGTATGCATTGGAACAACCAACACACACACAATTTAGAGTTGCTGGAAAGCTACAAAAGATAGACGAGACCAGAGAGGAGATACGAAACAGTGGACAACGGATCAACGACTGACAGACTGTTGAAGAAGAAAAATCTATTTCTCAATTTCCTTCGAAGGGCTCCTCCCAGACCTCTCCCCTCGAGTTCCAAGCCATTCTATTCACAAGCTCCACCCCCTACTACCCCCAGGATCCCCTTTCCCTTCGACATTGTCTCTCGGGTTCCAGGTTCGCACTAAGTTGAGTCCTGGAGAATCGGCACGGCAACACTATTGCGTTCTGAAAACTTCACCTTCAAGCCGTCATAATTGCACCAAATCAGGCCGTAAGACGAAGGGAAAATAAAATTGATAAATCCTAGTCCCAAAGTGTCAAAGGTACGGCGCCAGTTTTTTTAACATTTTTGCGCTGTGGGAAAAGCTGCAATGGGCACAACTTATGTAGTACTGCGTCAACGCAGACATGTGCCAGACCTTACATTCATAACAAAGACTTCGGAGGGTGACGTTATAGCGGAGGGGAAGAACATAGAGGGTCATCGCGCACACGCACAGACGGAGCGGAAGAGGGAAATCTATGAACTGTGAGCAAGGAAGCATTGAGCAAATAACTATAAGGGCAGAGTGGTAACACATTCCACATATGGCCACCCCAAAGCTTGCTGTTGGTCCCATATTGCATCCGCTGAAGACCAACATAGCACAACCGACTTGCTCTTCTCCCCCCTTTCTCTCGTTCATACAGCCGAGGAAAAAAAAAACGCCACAACGGCCGGAAGGTTTTGAATTTTCCCGCCTGACTTTGGCTATATTCGAGGGGAGTTTGACGTGGCTACAAAGATCCACCGTGGGTTTCCGATTTCTCACCCCAAATATAACACAGGCGTAAAAAAAAGGAGAACTAGAGATCTAGACCTTCAAAAAGGCAGGAAAGAGCATCAAAGCCGAGGATATTTAAACAGCTCAACCGAACAGGTTAACGGTCTTGCCTTAGGGTACGAACCGAAAACCTTGCTCTCTTTCTATCTGCTCTCCCGAAACGTCTCCAGGCATTCCAACTGCTCTTGCCCGTTGAAAGGCAGATGGCTTTTACAAGCGCCTTCAATACCCCCCGCTCGTTCCGGATTTCAGCAGCTGTTGGATTTTTTTTTCGTCCCGAGTATAGCAACCCTCCCTCTCGTTATATTTCCTCACTGAGAAATGATTACGTTGGAAATCGGTTCACGTATACGAGCACGTGTGCGTCCATTGTCTGCAGTAACTGAATATTGCTATCGCGCCTTATCTCCCGTCTCGAAGCACTTTGACTCGATCTCCAATTCCAGTGGCAGACCTGTGCCCCATTCAAAAAATCTTGATTGACCCAACGGTCTTTGAAAACGTCGAGTCGGTTGGGAAAAAGGAAATGAGCAGTGGTTTTTTTTTTAAGGGAGAGGGAATAAACGGGCCAGAAGGAAAGCGGACAAAGACAACAGGGCTCTACAAAGTCAAGGACGGCCATCCAACTTTCTTGTTTTTTTCTTCATCCCTTCCAAAGCCCGTCTGGCCCTTTTTTTCGCGCTGTGTTGACCACTTCATACTGACACTTTGTGTGGCCAAAGTCAAACCAAACACCAACGGTCACTTTTTTTTACTCCGCACTCCTCCTCTTTCAACCTCAAAAAGTTGAAAGATGCTGCCGCTCGATAGCTACAGCTTTTTTTCTTCTTCTTTTTGTTAACTGTAGAAAAAAGGAGGGAAATATAGGTCGAACGAGGTCGATTGAAATCGCATTCCCCTTTTGCCTGTCGCTTCATTTGAAGGGATTATCACCATTTAAACCCTTTCTATTACAGGCCAGACACTGCCCACCACCACAAAACTAAACAAAGAAGAAAAACATACCCTTTAGAGCCCACGGAGGTTTCCATGTCCGCGTCCAAGTTATCTAAACAAAAACATGAGGATCAGCAATAGTCATGCACTTTCTGGCTACAACCCACATGTCATCACACAGGAAGAAGGCATGAGGGTTGACCATACACAAGTATAGCCCACAGACAGGAAATGCATTGTCTTTGATATAACTTTTGCTGTTAGGTATTAGATTACCATGAGAAGAGAATCTTCTTTTTGGAGTTGAGTCCAGGCTGGCACCGCTCAAGTTATGCACCAAGTTGGTCATGGGAGACATCACAGCCATTTCAAAATTACTTGATCTTATTTTGCTGAGATTGGGTAGCCTTTGACTGGTTTCCAAGTTTAAGCTTCGTTGACTTTTAGGACGAGACTTCTCAGCACTGTTCTCACTATCCATGTTGTATCAGAAAGCAGTACTTCACGAAGATATTTGAAATGGAAGTACTAGAACTGAACAAATAAAAGTAAAAAAAGAGAAAGATTATCAGTAACTTGTTGCTTGTTTATGAAAGACAGTGGATGTCTCAAAACTCCCAGAGGAGACTAGCTACATGCAACACATCGGTTGGGGCAACGGAAATTTTAGAGGGTGGGAACAGGAAATGGTGGAAAATAACAGATTACACTTACTTGCTTGATTCAAACTGTGGAAAAGTAGATGATACAAGTCAACTGAACTAATACTGCATGATATAGACAGTTCACGGGATTAAAATTTACTTATGATGAGTTTTAGATGGCGACAAACTCCTTCGAAGACACCATTCACGTTCGATTCACTCTGCCGCCATCACATCAACTGCGACCTTAGCGTCACGTAGCGGGATTATGGCACTCTAACGCCATCTATTGTGTTACCGAAAGCCGGTTTTCAATTTTCAAACTTCTTATCGTAACCTCTCATTAGAATTCAGTTGAGCATTGCTTAATATAGCTTAGACGGTTACTCAGAATACGAAAAACGGCAATGAACTTCCTACTTTGTCTTTATCGTCCCCTATATCGAAATGGTTACTTGGAAAACAATGACGGGAACGTTTAAAGTTGTCGAATTGTCAATAATAGTACCTAGTAGAATCTCAAAAGATTTTTTAAAAATGTATTTGTTTAATACCAATTTGATATGATTTAAACTAAGTTAGTAGTAGTACCCCTCAGAAGCAGTGTCTCGTGAGAAATATTTTCATGTGTAACAACAGTGGCACTCGGGTTTGATCCCAGAAGACGTTAGACCATTTAATTTAATACTCAACTTAATATAATAGATATCACTAAGCTCAATAAATCCGGTTAACAATCGTATTTCTCAAGGGGAATTGTTTAGATATCCAGGTGATAAGAGTAACACCAACATATAATCCCCGAAGATTTGAAACCATTTTATGCTTAGTTAATTTTTAATTTAGCTCATACCATAATCGTGAGATTTCACAATTTTCTGGCAAGATGAATTGGTTAAAATTGACAAAATTCAGTTCCACGAATGTAAAAAAATAATATTAAGTCTTAATTTTCGGTTTTTCAGGACATACAGTTTCGTAGTTTGACCAAATGGTTTTGATGCCAAGGCTATGTTAGATGCCATTTACAAACCCTTTTTATCCATAGGCTGCATATAGCGCGTTCAGGTCCTGAATACATAGTGCACCGAGGAGCCATAAATTGTTTCCTATTCAACCATCTATTGAGAATCAGGTAGTTTTCCAAGCAGGGTTGTCACAGCTGGAATGCAGTTCCCCTCCAGGGAGAAGAGTAAAACTGTGAAAGAGAGCGGTGGACCATGGTCAGATCGAATGTCCTGCCGCAGGTCTATTCTCCATCACTACAACCATTCTATACCTTTTTAAGCCGGTGCCCTTCTATAATTGTGGCTTATAAATAATATTTTTAGGAGACCATCGAAGGAATTTCTAGTATTCCCACATAGAAAGCTGTATTCTGTTTTGTTCGTAATAACTACAGAAAAACACCGATCCAGAAGCACAACGACTAGACGAGGTTTTTTGTTTTTCTTTTTTGCTTGCTTAGCTTCTATTGCACAAAAACTCAGTTATGAGGGGAAATTCTAAAGTGTTAAAATGCAATATACAATGGGTGAAGGGGAAAACAATCAGGAACACACCAAAGTGACAGGAGTTAAGAGCTTAAGAATGTCTTCTGAATTCATTTAGCTTTTCCTTGATTAGCAACGGCCTCCATTGCTTTGCGAACGGTTTCTTCGTCTCCCAGAAACTGCATGGATTTGATTGGCTTTAAATCTTCATCGAGCTCGTAAACAAACGGAATTCCGGTGGGTAAATTGAGCCCCATGATAGCATCCTCGGACATATCTACAGCGAAATAACAGCAATATGGTCGTATAGTTTTATGATTGATAACGTATTTAGACTAGTCTTACTGTCCAAGTGCTTTACGATGCCCCTGAGCGAATTTCCATGAGCGGCGATTAGAATACTTTTGCCCTCTTTGATTTGTGGAACGATCACATCATTCCAATATGGCAAAGTTCGCTGGATGGTTAATTTCAGGGACTCAAACAATGGAAATTCATCCTTGCTTGGTTCAACGGCGTAACGAGGATCATCCATGATAATTTTGTAGAATTCACTCGACTCCTCAAGAGGGGGAGGGGGTACGTCGAAACTTCTCCTCCAAATTTGAACCTTAACAATAAAATTTAGAATATAATTTTTGCTAGTGATTGAGTTGGCTTTCTTTCATTATTTGAAGGAGAAAATAATGCAAACCTATAAATGTTGTATTAATTGTGTAAGAAGTAGAGTAAATAGATAATTACCTGAGCTTCACCATGCTTAGCAGCAGTCTCAGTCTTGTTGAGCCCAGTGAGCCCACCATAATGACGTTCATTGAGTCGCCAAGTCTTATGAACAGGAATGTCAGTTTGTCCCAGTTCTTCTAAGATAGTTTTCAAAGTGATTTGAGCTCTGGTCAAAGCTGATGTGTGGGCAACATCAAAATGATAACCAGCTTCTTTCAATGCCTTTCCAGCAGCATGAGCCTCCTTAACTCCTACGATGAGAAAGTTTTATCACATTAAATTCACTTTAAGTGAATGTCATATCCATCATCCAAAAAAAAAAGCAAAGTTATGTTATGAAAAAATTTAAGACCTTTTTTTCTCCCAGTAATTAAACATATTAATGTTCACAATTTGTCATCCAGATTAAGTTAAAATAACCTCGTCCTTAGTTAACCTTTCTACATCTAATGCCTCTGTAAATGTTACTTAGCGTGATCTCGTGATATTACCATTTTCACTGAGATCAGCATCAAACCATCCACAGAAACGATTTTCCTTGTTCCAAGCACTTTCTCCGTGACGGACCATTACGATTTTGTAAACCATTTTTTTGAGATTCGAGCAAACACAAGCCTTCAGTTTCAAAGTCACGGTAACAATGCCGGTATTGAGTCGACCGCTGCTGAACGAGGAAACGGACGTAAGCGAAGAACGAAGGACAGGGTCACCTTGAACGAACGAGAAGTAAATTCTACGTTCTCCAGATGGTGTTGTGATCGCCAAAACAATTGATAATCGCGGGATCGCGCGCCCAAGCCTTTGGACGTCAAACTTTATAGGTTTTTTGCGTAATCGTCCGTTCGAATCCTTGAACACAGTCAAACTAATGTAATATTTTGAAGTTCGACCTGGCTTTAACAGTTGCTCTTTCCTACAAGTAGATCAAGATGAATCCTGATGAAGTTACAGTGGAGTGCTCTTGGAAAATCGAAAATATCGACAAAGTCTGGGAAAAAATTTTATGGAAGGAAAAGTTGTCTGAATTGGTTGAAGAAACAAACGTTGATAACTGTTTTAGTCTGAGTCAAAGAACATCCGATCCTTGTCCGTGTTCGTTGAAAATTTGCCTTACGAAAAACAGAAAATTCATTGCCCTTCAAATTCTTTCAGAGGTATTACTATTATGTTTTTGCATTAAAATGAAACATTGTTTTGTTAAGCAAAATTCTACTATCTCTTTTTCCAAACACTTAAAGGTACCTGTGATAGAAGTTCATGGACAATATGAAGAGTACCTTATGACTGTTCGGGGTGAACTGCTAGATGAAGTGGATGGCTCTGCTTTGTATGAGTGCAGAATAGATCTGCCAAAGATGCAATCAGAAATATTTCTAAAGGTTGTTCATATTAGTTGCCATGTTTCCTGAGTGTTCTTTAAACACTGGTCTATCTTGTACAGTTTTGTAAATTGAAGGAGGTTACCAGTGTGTGGATATATGGCATCTCAGCAGTAACAAAATCCCTTGAAAATAGTGCGTCAGTGCCCTCTCTCTCTGGGAAAGCCGCTGGCGCTAATCAATTATTAGCCTCTCTAATGCATGGATTCAACCGAAGTAGCAAGAACATTGACGATATTGAAACAATAGTGGACAAGAAGCTCAGAGAAATGGAGCATCGTATGATGAGCAGGATTGACGAACGACTTGGCCGTATAGAGAAAAAAATGGAAGATGACAATTCAAGAATTATCGAATTGCTGTCAGACCTAAAAAAACAACTAATACAATAACACATACAGCTTTGAACGTTTAATTAGTTACAAGTGACATATTTGGCCGTTACGACAGTTAAGATCGTCCAGATAAACTACGCGATAATTGAAAGGCTCTGTTTAAGCTGCGGAACTGCCTTGAAATTGAAAGAAAATTCGGGGGATTTTAAATATAAAGACTTACTCATCACACACAAAAATTTAATGTTACGCGCATGTCTTCGTTTGGGTCTAAAATATTGTTTCAGTCTGAGTAAAAAGTGGTCTATAGAACGACATCGGAGTCAATTAAATCGAAAGGAAGGCACTCCAGGTCTCCTTCGATTTCGGTATCATCTACAGTACCAGCAGTTGCACACTCCTTTTCTTTACTATCATCATTATCAAAAACATGCAATTTTTGCCTCCACACTTTGATTGATCCATCCCAGCCTCTCCTACTATACTTTTTGTACTTGTTGGGAGTTTGGGGGTGCTCCTTGGTTCTTTGATTTCTACAAAATTGCATTCATATTATTAAAAATACAAAATATTAGATTCAAATTCAAAATACTGACTTGGGTATGGCTTTAATATAGTTGTCATAGGCAATGGTATTTTTCCCATAGTCAATCTGTTTTTGTCTCCGGGAGAGAATCAGAGGATCTTCCTCAAAACCACTTGAAGTATTGGTGCTCCTGCTACTAGTGTCTACTTTTTCTAGCTCTGGTTGCTCAACTTTTACCTCAGCTTTTGACTCCTTCAACAGAGAAGATGGAAGTTTCTCTGTATTAGTCAAATTCTTCTTTACCGTTTCATTGTAAGAGGATGTGAGTGACCGCTTCAAGTGCAAGTTATCTCTTCTAAGTTCTTTATTTTGTGCTGGCCCTCTTTCTGGACTTATAATGCTAAAACAAACAAAAAATCACATGTAATATTTATTCCATTCACATACAACTTTTTTTTTCCCAAGAAGTGGTATTTACCTTGCAGAATCCCATTCGCGTTTCCGAAGTAAACGGGTGGGATGACTCTTCTCGGGCAGGCTTTCATCTTCATCCGAACATTTTTCTTTTTTGATTAATTTCCTTGGAGTCATCCTTACACCGCAATTGATTAAAGGTGAACAAAGGAATTTTTAGATTTTAAAAAGTCTGTTTAGCTCACTATCTCTCCGAGCAGCAAACAGCTCCTTTTGTTGCCCAATCAAGCCAAAGCTGCTCAAACATAAACAGATACGCAAGCGAAGAGGAAATCGGCCATTTCTGTTCAGGGACTGCCATCTTACGCCTACTTCTGACAACAAGCAACGACTCATGGATGGGTCTAAGCGAGATTACGTTTCTGGGTAGTTCTAGGTGGTCTCCAATCTCCCATTCCGATTTGGAAGTTAAAGCATGGTTGTAACTCTGTCGCGAGCCCCGACTTTTTGTTTGGCACGCACATTATATAAGAACTCGGTGTTAGAGGGCAACTCGAAAGCTCTCAAGCTCAACCTTCCCATGGGTGCCCGATCTCTTTTCTCTGGATTAACTTTGGAGCTTTTTTCCCGCCAGTTACCCTTGTCACTTAGAAGGAAGTAAGTTCTAGCCACGAACCTCATACACATTGTTGTTTTACTTGTTTACTTGTTTTTTCACATTTTTATGCTGTATTTTAAGGTGTTTTCTAAAACATATTTTTATTGGAAAATTATGGATTTTCTTAAAGTTGTTTCAGTCAAACAAAATAATGTAGAATGTATTTGCTTGCTAAAAGAAAAGGGAGAAGTTGGCAAGCCAACAGGGCGCCATGCAGCAACCACAAGGGACAGCGCCACAAAATAGGTCCCTGTCTAATTTAATACTTCCAAGTTCCAACTCAATTTAATTGCTTAAAACAGAGTGCCCTGTGTTTAACGACGTATAAGACATGGCGGATTTACTTTTCCCGCCTTTCCTTTCAGTGAAATTTCAGAAGCAAAGCAAAAAGATCATTATGCAGGTGCACTGTTGAACGATTCAATTCCCACCTCTGAAATTGTGACGAGGGTTTGGAAATAATGCCGATTTTGATTGAATGTTGAGACTAGTTGTATGGTCATATTTAATGTACGAGTAAAATCACGTGTAAGACGTCGATTGCGGATGTCAGAGCTCATAGGAATTCTGAAGCAATTTTTTTTACAATTTAACATGTCTGGTTGGGTTATTTAAGCCTGTCAAGGCAACCCTGCTTTCGGGTATGTCTGTTTTGGCTGTCATTGCAAGTTTCACACACAAAATACCATGATATTTTTGTGTTTTTAAATTTGATGCGAAAAAGTTTTTATCTGGTGTAGGGAATTTTAGATAAAATGAAAAATTATTTTCTTACAAAGTGAAAAATTGTTTTCCGGCCCCAGTTTATGCTTCTCCTTTGCTGAAGCTTGGGATACGCGTTTCGATTTTAAGTTTTGGATGCTAGATGCTATTAGCATAAATTTAAACTGTCAATGAAAAATGACACAATTACAACAAGAAAAAGATACTGTTGATATAAACTTGACTCCACAGGAACTCCAGATTTTATCAGAACTTGATAGGTATATCAGTGGTGTACGATGATTTTGTGTTTTTACTCACATGTTGCTACTTTTATTGCAGTCGTCAGTATGGTTTCTTGCAACTTAACAGCCCTGAACATGCTACAAAGAAAATGTTGGTTGTGAAAGTATGTACAAATCAAATCACATTTCCCCAATCAGCAATTTAACACTTGTTTTCATTAGGCAATACAGTATTTAGAGCGAATGCTGAGTCAAGCTCACCAGCAATTGAAAAATGAATCAGAAAACCCAGATAAGGGAATCAATATTGATCCAAAAACATACTGCAAACTGGGCCATTTTAACATTCTTATTGAAGATTATCCTAAAGGTTTACCTTTACTATACTAAAATGTATAAGTATGTGTATGCCTAATGCAAGTTTAATTTTTCTAGCAATGTCTGCCTACCAAAAATTCCGCTCCCTAAGAACTGACCACTGGAGGGATACCAACTATCTTTATGGCCTTGGATTAGTTTACTTCCACTTCAACTCCTTTAACTGGTGAGTATAAATGTAAATTAGAATAGAAAGAAAAGACTTATTGGGGTAGTTCTGCTAAAACGCGCCTGATAATCGTATCCTCCCGCCTGTCGCGAACTCCAACGACACGTCATTCCGGAATTACTTGTGATTGATTCTTCCCCATGGAAAGCGTTCGTCAAACACAAGGATAGTCAGGTCATCATTCAGGATTAAGGAATTCATTTCAATTTCATGCAGCTTATGTTTCTCTGATTTTGTTTTCTTTACTCGTCGTTTCGTCCCCAAGACAGACGTGAATCAATGCCGGCCAGATAGAATGAGAGGGATGGGTGTTTCACCTGCAATTGTTTGTGGTGCGTTCAAGAATAGTTGTAATGGGAAAGTTCCAAGGCTGCCCATCCACTTCCGGTCGTCGCTAGATGGTTCTGCAATCCGCTTTCTAGCCCGACACGATATTATAGGGGTTGCTATTACGCCCGAGGCTGCTTGGGAGTAAACCTCTTTGTCCTCGACCCTTCAGATAAAAAAAAACAGCGGCCTCGGCGTCCTTCCCTCCCCCACCACCCTACACCCTACTTTCTCGCCCGTCCGCCACCTCTTTGAATTGCCGGGTAAGAAGAGGGGAAGCGAAACAAAACTACAGGCGCCGTCGACGTCATTTAAAAGCGGCTGTTTACTTCGGCTATCGCTCCGCACAGCGGATGCATATCGGTGTACCTTCTTTCTAATCCATTCTATGGTGAAGGCCTCTTTTTTTTGCGTTCCTCTCGTTGTGACCCACCTCATCTCCCTTCCCCTCACGCTCTCTGTATATGGGGGGGGGGGAGGGAGAGGGGAGCCGGCTATGAGGCTTCAAGATACCGTTGGCTTGGGCTGAGTCGTGCTTGGTTTGAGCGAGTGTTCGGAGCTGGAGAGCGGTTCTGTTGGTTTTTGTGGGTGTGTGTGTGTGTGTGTGAGTGAGAGAGCGAACGAACTGGCCTTCCCCACGCTGGCAGTGTGACTGTGTTATTTACGCGAACGTGCTTTTACGCTGGGCGAAACGTGAGGTTATTTGTTTGTTTAGTTTTTTTTTTGCGGAATCGATACATCGAGAAACTTGGGGATCTCATAAACATTGGAAAAGATAAGGTCAGTTGAGCCATTCCAACTAACCATTCATTATTAGGATTTATAGTTTAGTACTTCCCTTAGGGTCCAAGTGAAGGTTGTTTTCTCTATTCAAAGTAGAAACCTTGCTTATGTGACCCGTAGAATACGATCAAAGTAAGCTTTCCTCTTAAGCTAAAAAGGAAAAAAACTGAATCGATCTATTTTATTTTTCTTACCCTTCTTTGGAATAAAGAAAAAAATTCTGGCTTTTGTTCCACTTTGACTGTGGGCGTCTCCTTCCTTATTCACCGTGTGTGTCTGTGTGTGTCTGTGTGTAGAAGTAGGAGAAGAGCAAGACAGCGGCAGGACAACGAACCCGAACGGACCCGTCTTTACACACAGGCACTCAAATATACAGACACACACACACATACACACGAAGAGGGAAAGAAATAAAGAGAGCCCATAGGCCCCATCTTTCCCAATTTTCAGGCCGAGCTGTAGGCATCCAACTCCCCTCTCTTTCCACTTGGTGCATTCAGTGGCGGCCACATCTCTTTCTTTCTCCTACGCTCACGGTTTGCCTACGGCCTCATGCCTTTTACCCTGCCCAATCTCGTATGCAAGCCTTCTCTTTAAAAAAAAAGTAATATTAAAATTAAATAAAAACAACCACCGCAAACGGTTTAACCCTCCGCACCGTCGAACTATGCCTTTCCTCCGGAGATTTTGCTTTCGCTGCTTCCATTGTAATCGAACTGAAAGGCCCAAGGAGGGATGAACTTTGATGGGATTTCTGGCTATCGCTCACCTGCGTCACGTTATTTCCAAGTATAATTAGTTGCTTAGATGCAACAGCAAGAGTAAGACTAAATAAAGAAGGATGGCTATTTAAACCCCCCCCCCCCTCTCAGCTGAGCACCGTATCCCATCTAGGTTCTCGTTTCTTTGTACAATCCCTATCCGTTCGTGAAACATTCCGGTATCTCTATTTTTTTTCGTCTGTTTTCGTGACGTCATTCAATCAACTTGACCGATACCTCGTGGTCGTGAGGTGGTGGGACGGAGCTCACGGTCTGACAGACAGTTTGTGTGTGTGCGTGTCTCTCCTCTTATCTCTCTTAGCGTTTCTCACCGAATTCATCCCGACCCTGGGGCGTCGTTTAAAAAACTCCTTCGAAGAATTCTTTTTTCCTTCAAAACGGAGCTACCAAAAAAACCCCAAAATAACAGAAAAGCCAGTGGCCTCTTTTTTCCTTTTTTATTCTTCCTCCGTCTTGTGGGCGCGTTTGCGTGAGAGAACTGAAATGATTCGGAGGACTCCGGTGTTACACAAGAAGCCGCTTGGATCATTTTACGTGATTACTCTGAAATAATACAGACTAGCGTCTTTTCTTTTCCCCCATTCCCGAGAATGCCTGCGGTTTTTCGCGCCGTGTTGTGCAACTTCCGATTGCGAGGGGGGAAAAACTCGAAATTCCAACAGATAGTTAGACAAAGAAATGGATTAGATTAGGGGGATGCAAATATGAGTGGAAACGTAGTCATCGTCGTCGTAGCGATTGCAATAGCGTTTGTTCCGTGAACTGGGAATCTGGACGTTGTGCCTGCGTGGGAAAACATTGAAAACGTTTCGAACAAAGTGTTGGCGATTGACCAGTCTTACAGTCGTCAGCGTGCTGATTGCAAGTCTTTTTACTGGCTATTTTCTTAACTGCAGGAATATTTCTCCCCTTGTAACCTTTTAGTGTTGGAGGAAAAAAAGGTTATAGTCATAAAAGTAAAAGACGGAAAAAAACACGAATCTGTTACGGGAACCCTTTGACCATAAATGGGCTGACGTTCTTTGACCGGAACAAGTTTTATTACAACCCGTTCTATATCGAATTTTTGAAACGCTTGCCTTATTTTGTTTCTCGAAGGTTTTTTTCTTTTTAAACAAAAAGCATTGGGATTGTAAAAAAAAAATTGTTTTCAACAATTGGGGCTCATGTTTGGGTTAAATCTGTCAACAGTAACTGCTGGTTAACTTCTCCTCTCGGTATAGTTTTAATGGCGTTACGGTCTACTCTATGGGAAAATGACAAGAGAATATATAAATGTTTTTTATCCTGTAGCTCCATATGGGTGTAGGGGGAAAAGGACAGAACAACAGAATGGAGGGTAGTGGATGTTGTCTATTCAACAACTGTCTCCCTATCGCCAACCGTATGCCACCGATTGACGGCCCCTTCGGCTTATATGCGTCTAGAATTTCAAATTTTCTTTTCTCTTTTCTCCTTTTCATCAACGTGTGTTTGTTTGAAGGTTCGAGTGTGTTGGCAGGTATGCCGCTCTAGATTTTTCCTTCCACCTTTTTCTTCATCGACCCGGTCTCTATGTTAGAAAACACACACACTTGAACCTATGGCTGCTTCGATCAATACCGAGCTAGAGCGAACCCCCTCTATGTTGTTCTCTGTGAAGGGTGACCCTCTTTTACCATCGGTTTTCGATTGGGGGAGCATTTCTATTGAATTTTCAGTTCTCTCTTTTTTCTTTCTGTTTTTTTAAGTAGTTATTTCCATACTTATTCCTCCCCTTCTGGCATTATTCTTCCACCCCACCGTTTCTTTCGCCAATAGATCACTAGAATTGGTTGGCGTTCGTTCATGATGGGCCTCGGACGATCCCACGCTTTGGGCCCCCCGACAACACAACATGACGGCCTGGCTGGCTGGTACGATGGGCTTTCCTACCCGCCGTGATAGAGGGGGGAAAATGTGAAAGGGATTTAGGGGAAAATCGATAGTACGACCCAGTCCCGACGATTCGTTCTTGACAACACAGCACGACAGGGAAATGCGCACGCCAACACCATCTAGAGTCCCGATCTAAAAATATCCCTCCCGAAAAAAGGAAATCCCTACAATCCTCTGCAACATTTCTTTATGGATTAGCTCCGTTTCGATGATTTTCACAATGTAGAGTGACTCGTTTTCTCTACAACTCGAAGGAAGCAAGAGAAGGTTTTTCCAGTGAATGCGTTTGTTTCGAGCCGCGCGTCGACAGACAGAATTCGAGAACATCCGGCCATGCAAGCCTCCCCTTCCGTTCGTTTCCTGTCGGCGCCCGTTCCAGTTCGTTCCTTTTAACGGGCGCCGTCGTCTTCTTCCGCCACGATGAGACTCACATGGCCGAGGAATAGATCTACCCGCCACCTTCGAATTCCTATCTGCCTGTTGTTATTTTTCTTTTGGAGTTGTCGTTGTCTTTTAGAAGAAGAAAACCGACTCGAATTTCACGCCCGCCTCTCTTCTTTCTACGATGCGGGACAGAAGAAAAAAAAATGCGGAAAAAAAGTGAACAATCTTGATTGCATTGTCCTTTTTTTTCCTCCTGTTTTTCTTTTCTTTTGCTACCGGTTTGTGGTAACCCGACCTCGGAACAGAATGCGTGCTATTATTTTCAGAAATTCCGTGTTCCGCACCACCAAGGCGAGATTTTTAATGCAATTGCTAATGCTTCGTTTTCTTTTCTTGTCTGTTTTGTCATTCAACAGGGCGATCAAAGCGTTCCAGCAACTCCTGTACATTGACCCGGTCTATTGCCGAGCCAATGAGGTACACTTGCGGCTAGGCTTGATTTTCAAGGTTACCGGCGAGTTGGAATCGTCGTTGAAGCATTTCCAGCTTACCTTGATCGATTCAGCGCCGTGTTCGCTCAGCCAGCACGAAAGTAAGAACAAGAAAGAGGAAAAAAAAAATTGCTTCCATTATGTTACCAATGTTCTCAATTTTCTCGGAAGTTTCATCAGTAGTAAGAAGAAACTTGCTAAACGAAAATTTTTATTTCTTTCCTTCCATTTTTTATGGGTTTCCCCTTTGTGTTGGCTAGTCCGATTTCACATAGCACACCTGTACGAGGTCTCCAACCGGATCAAAACTGCGAAAGAACAATACGAACAGCTGCTCCAGGAAAAACAACTGCCCCCGCTCGTCCGAGCTGACATCTACCGGCAATTGGGTAACAACATTTTAAGATGCATTGTTTCATTTCCTTTCTTCCTTCTCTTTGACGAGAGGTTGACAAAGGGAATGTCTTTGTTATCTCCTAATCATCGCTGCAGACCGCTCATGAACGATGCTAATGAACTCCTTTGTCTGTCTGTCGACAGGCTGGATGCACCACTGTGTTGATTCGCTTGGAGAACGGAATCAACGTGAATTGCAAGCGATTCAGTATTTGCAGCAAGCGATCGAAACAGATCACAAATCTGGCCAGAGCCTGTACTTGCTCGGACGTTGCTACGCTTCCATCGGAAAGGTTCACGAGGCCTTTTTAGCCTATCGTAACTCGGTGGATAAAACCGAAGGCAATGCAGACACTTGGTGCTCTATCGGGTGAGAATCATTTTTCTCTTACTTTTCATTGGCTACTCCCGTCTCCCCCATTTTTCACAATGTAAAAATAAAAACGGTGTAAAAATCATTTCAAATGGGACGTTTACTGGATCCCTTAAAAACACTTTAAAGCAATGCGCCAGCTATAGTATGCCATAAAAACTAATTTTAGAGAAGGACAGGCTCCCTTCTCTTTTTCAAAGAAAATGCGCTCAAAGATGCATATCTTTGTAGCCTTGATTTACAATGTCCCACTTGGGCCGAGTAATATTGTTTTTATTTTTCAATTTCTCCCATTTCAGAGTTCTTTATCAGCAGCAGAACCAGCCTATGGACGCATTGCAAGCGTACATATGCGCTGTCCAACTAGATAAAAATCACTCTGCCGCTTGGACCAATTTAGGTAAGAGACGACATCCGTTTAACTGAAGCAATAGATAAGATCTACACATTTCCCCCCGTCTTTTCCGTACCAGGTATTTTATACGAGACAAGTAATCAACCGCGAGACGGACTAGCGTGCTACGTTAACGCTGCTCGAGGGAGTGCGAGTAAGAATCACGGTAAACCCGTGCACCCCAATTTACTGCAGAGGACAAAGTTTCTTCAACAACAGCTGGAGGGCGCTCCAACCCCTACGTCGTTCAACAAGTCAGTGCATAGTTTCAGACGCACATAAAAATAGGTCTTGCTTTCCCTGGGAACGCCCCTCCTAACTCACCATTTCTATGCGCTTTTCGTGTCTACAGGCCTCGATTATTACCTTCCATTGAAGACGCTTGGAACTTGCCCATCACCGCCGAAATGAATTCAAGGCAGCAGCAGATGCAGCAGAGAGGGGCGGCTGGCCAAGGTGTATTTCCTCGAGGTCCAGGATTTGTTGAAGGTCCGTCACAGACCAAACGTTTCAAAGTGGAAGGGTCAGTAGAAGGTCCTGTACCTCGGCCGCCATTGCCACCGTTCTACCTGACGTCGCAGCAACTCCAGATGCTGCAATATCTTCAGCAGAACCAGAACAGCCTCACGCCTCAACAGCAACAGCTACTTTTGCAGCTTCAAAATCATTATAGAATGATGCAACAGCATCAGCAACAATTGCGACTTCAACAACAACAGCAACAGCAAATGATACGAACTGGGCAGCCATTCTCCCCTAGGCCTCAAGGACCTTTTCCTGTTGGTGTCCTCCCCCAGCAGCAACAACAACAGAACTTTACGAGAGCAGCGGTTCCCCAAACGTCTTCAGCCCAACTCCCTCAACAACAACAACAACAACAGCAGCAGCCTTACATGTCGTGCCCTCCCGCCCTCTCATCTCCATCGGGAGTGAGTGATCAAGAGTTGCAGGTATAGATCGTGGCGAACCACTCGTCCGGAATCAGAATATGATGACCTTTTCTGTTTGTTTTTTTAAGGCTTTATTATCGCAAAAAGACATAGCTGCCACTTTGGCTGAAGATCTATTAAAGCAGTTTGCTCAAGAAGGTGAATTAGATTTAGAGCAGCCACAGCCCGTTGTGGCACCAACCACATCTTTGCCAACATCCCAACCAACCACCAATCTCGTTCACAATCCACCATCCAATATTCGCATCGCTAAAGAACCAACGCCCGTCTTGGCCATTGGTGGCCCTATGGGCCGTTCTTCCTCTCCCCGCAAGGGTGCTCTTAAAGGTACATCTCGCTGTTGAATGTGTTGATGGGATGGAATCTAATCCAAAGTTGCCTATTAGGCCGTGGCTATTCCAAAATTATGGAAGATGCATCGGATACTGAAGAAGAAAAATGCCAATTGAGTAGCAGTGATTCGAGCACCAGCCAACTCAAGGAAGCTAACATTAAAATGTCAGCTCGTGAAGTCCTAGATTCATGTCGCGGTAATGAAAGACAGCGTCTCGAGCACTGGATGGTTTCTTTTTCTTAATTAACAATTCTTTGAATTCCAGGAGCCGTTGGTTTCCAGGGATTGCGTCGTTTTCACATTTTATCAGTCACTCTACCTCCTCCCCAACCCCCCGAGCCACCTGCAGTTCGTTTGACCCGTGAGCAACTCTTGCCTCCTACGCCGAGTGTCTACTTGGAGAGTAAAAAAGATGCATTCAGCATCCAACTCCAAGAATTTTGCCTGAAGCACCCAATCGCCGTCGTGCGTGGCATGGCGTCGGCCTTAAAAATGGGTCAGCCTGACAATACAGCCATACCATCAGATCGATGCTAAGCCTCAATTTCTTTTTGATTGATAGATTTGGGATTATTTTCGACGAAAACATTAGTGGAAGCTAATGCCGATCATCCGGTGGAGGTGAGGACGCAACTGCAGCAACCGCCCGATGAAAATTGGGATCCGACATTGAGTCGCCGAGGATGGGCGTGTATTTCTCATCGATCCATCACTACAATTGCCAAGTACGCTCAATACCAAGCTTCGAGTTTCCAGGAGAGCCTCAAGGTAATAACGCATGCCTTAAGTTTTGGTTCTCGCGGTAGAATTAAAAGCTCTTCTCTATCTTGTAGGAGGAACATGAAAAGATGACTAGCGGACAACATCCGGTTGGAGGTCACCGCTTGGATTCAGATTCAGATTCAAAAGATTCGGTGGGGACATCTAATCGTGGACTGGGTCTCAAGAAAGGCCGTGGTAAGCACGGTTACAAGACTATCAAATTTGGTACGAACGTCGACTTGTCGGACGAGAGAAAATGGCGCCCTCAGCTTCAGGAGTTAATGAAACTACCGGCCTTCGCCCGCGTTGTATCGGCCAGCAATATGTTGACCCATGTGGGTCACGTCATATTGGGTATGAACACCGTCCAGCTTTACATGAAGGTACCTGGTAGTCGGACGCCGGGCCATCAGGAGAACAACAATTTCTGCTCCATCAATATCAACATAGGGCCAGGCGATTGTGAGTGGTTCGGCGTGCCTGACGCATATTGGGGCGCCATCCACACACTATGCGAGAAGTAATTTACACCTTCGACACACGTCGAGTACCATATAAGGAGATTCTAATTATTTCTGGTATTTTTAGGAACAACATAAACTTTCTTCATGGATCGTGGTGGCCAATGATGGAAGATTTACTAGAAGCAAATATTCCTGTTTATAAATTTTTGCAACGGCCAGGCGATGTAGTGTGGGTGAATTCCGGTAAGATAAAGTCATCGGATGTGAACGTTGTGAAAGTAAATTGGAATTTTTTCTTGTGCCTTTTTAGGGTGCATCCATTGGGTACAGGCTATTGGATGGTGCAATAACATAGCGTGGAACGTGGGTCCGCTTACTGCTAGGCAATATCAGCTGGCCATTGATCGCTACGAATGGAATAAGCTGCAAAGCTTCAAAAGCATAGTGCCCATGATACACCTATCATGGAACTTGGCGAGAAACATCAAGGTTTCAGATCCAAAACTATTCGAACTTCTTCGGTAATTTCTATTCAAATTGTTGTCTGTCACAAGAAACATTTTCTAACAACAAGACCTTTCCAATTTCAGAAACACACTCATGAAGACCCTACGCCATACACAGTTAATTACGCAGTTTGTGCGTTCGAAAGGGGTGCAAGTCCGGTTCCATGGACGAGGCAAGAATGAAGCCTCACACTATTGTGGACAGTGCGAGGAAGAAGTCTTCAACATGTTGTTCATCAAAGAGCAGGAAAAGAAGCATGTGGTCCATTGTTTGCACTGCTCGCGCAGACATAGCCCGAATCTAGAAGGATTCGTCTGCTTAGAGGAGTATCATCTGGAGGACTTAATCGAGACCTATGATGCATTCGTCTTGCACCCGGTATGTTATTTCCTCTCATTTTGCATTCGCCCTCTTCTTGTGTCATTAACGATCATTGCATTTTTAATTCGCAGCTCAATGCACAAATACAACAACCCCCGACGTCAGTGCCCACAACATCTGGAACTTCTTTGTTATCGTGCTGAAGTGAGCGATACCTTTGTGTTACAGACTTTCATAAAATTGTAATTGTAACATGATTCATTGTAAGGTTCAAACATGTTTCGTTGCTAAGGCGTTGAAACCACTGCCACTCGACAGCAGGGACCCTTAAATTTTCTCACGTCGGATTATGAATTTGTAGCATGTCCTTTTTTGGCTCTGCCTCGATCCTGAAGAATGATGTGACCCTCCTTTTATTTTGTGATAGTTTTCACCTTTTATATCCTGTTCTGACCGGAGTTCGTGCTTATGAATTTTTACTACACTAAATTTCTATCGAGGCCTAATTGAAAAATTGTAAAAAAAAAAAAAAACAAAAAAACATAAATAAGCATAAATGACTGCCTCTCTGTGTCCCAGGAATTCCGTGCACGTCGGAATTCACTAATGTTTGATTTTGGAAAAGTTCTTTTTGCGGACACTTCCATGTCATTCTTCTTTTTTACATTTACTTTGTCTCTCTAGAGTGAAAAGATCATAATTGAATAGCTACCGTTCAGTGTAGTCGAATCTATTTCAATCCCTTGTAAGGTCTACTGTAACGAATTGAATTAAGATCTCCCAGATAACTCCACCTCCCTCCTTCCCCTCCGATATATCGTTGTGTCTTGTACCTCTTTAAGGAGAAGACCATGCATGTGTTCAGATGGCACTGCCAGCTATAATGAAATTCTATGTAATTTTGCTCTGATCCTTTTGTTTCAATGTGCCCGTTAGCCAAACGATGTTGTGCACCAACTTCGAGATACCAGGGACTATCTTCATTTAGCTCGTGGTGGTGTTTTCCTCATCCACAAATGGGCCCAGTCTGTTCATATTTTTCTGTCTATGCAAAGTTGCTCTGCATGCGCATTCAATGGACACGATGCACAAGCACTTTCACGTTACTATGTTATTATTCCCCTGTTGCAGTGGAA
Organism: Daphnia sinensis; assembly: GCA_013167095.2. NCBI lineage: Eukaryota > Metazoa > Arthropoda > Branchiopoda > Diplostraca > Daphniidae > Daphnia > Daphnia sinensis. The sequence goes on from CM023190.1 coordinate 9,827,638, forward strand.
CCTTTTAGTTGCTCAACCATACAGCCCAAAATATGAGGAATTCTAATTACCCAGTCTTTAATCTAAATTTAGATTAATTCGACACATTCCTCGTTGCTGTCTGCAATTGGACAATACACTGCGCGTTCGATTGAAAAAGATAAATTCGGGTTGTTTTTATTTATTATCCTTAAATAGATCGCACTAGGGGCCCTCACTCCGTTCAGAAAGTTCTCTAGTGGATGTAGTTGATGCGATTTTACCAACTGTCCTTAACGTCGTAAGCAAATATACGAGAAATAAATTCACCCCATAATTTACGTACCACTAGGGATCGGCCCCGATTACCTGTAATCCATCTTTCCAACGGAAGGTACTAACAGTTTTCCACTATATCTGATCAACTGATGTTTCTAAACATTATATACGATTACGATTCATTCTGCAGGTAAATAAAACTCATAAATATGAGATTGAAGTATGTACAAAAACAAATTGCCCAACCCCAGAATTGGAATGTCATCGGCGGTAATTCATAGCAACACTGGAATTTACAGTACAATAAGGTATAAGGCCTTCACATCAGTTCTCAGCAGCGTTAGGAGTCCAATCCTTAGGGGAAAAAAATGGTGAACGCAAAAAGGGAGACTGTTGGGCAGATTTGTTTCAATGAAATATTTAATTAGGAGTTTCTGGGAAATGGGAGTGTTGAATCAGAGTCATTTAAATTGTTGAATGTTGATAAACTGATATTTTATATTGGTGTGTTTAGGGATGAAATTGTTGAAACCGGTTTATTGCTGGTACGTCTAGAAGTTGCTTCATTCAACTAGAAATGCTTTAGTTGCGTCTTGTGTTTGTGTGGTGTGTGTATCGTGTCTCGCTGTCGCGATCTGATTTATTCGACACTTTTGTAGTCTCGCCATGTGACAAAATATTTTACATATTGTAATTATATTTATGATATATTTTTTTTATTACTATTGACTTATTCATGTTTTTTTTAGATGTGCACTATTTATAATAACGGTTCGGAAAAAAATCAAAAATTTCTGGTAGGGGTTAGTGCAAAAAGAATTTGTTGGTTGAAATGGGTTCAAAGATTCCTTTTGAATTTTCTTGGTCTTATAATATTTGTGTATTAAGAAGTATACCTGGTGTCTTGTTATCAGTGACCCTGTTTCTGTTTACTTGTGATAACTCCATGGTGGGACAGTTATCTGATCAGCAAAGAAAGTTGGGAGTGTGCCGTCTGGAATCAAATGTGGAGCCCTTTAAAAGATTTGTGGTATCAGTTAGTAAAATGCTTAACAAGAAATGCTAAATAACGTTAAATCGCGTATGCGAATTCTTGGAGTACGTTACGTTCCGCATTCTATTATCCTTCCCACTGATGATATCTATGATGTAACTATTGTAAGTGTGAAAATCACAGCAAAATAATTTCAGATGATTATTACTTTTAAATTTTTTACTAAAAAATGTTTTGATATTTGTATTTGTTTTTTCCCAGATAGTCTCTATGTTTCTACTAAGCTATATGAATACAATGGAAATACTAGGATTGGAGAACCAGTGGGAATTCTGCTACAGTGATTCTAAAAGTATACTATTCAAAAAGTAAGTAGGAAAAAAAATGTGAAAAGCCAATGCATCCTTTTTTTTTTTTTTTTTTAAATTTAGATTGAATAGTAATCTGCCAAGGATTGCTTACCCAATGGTGAGCTCATCCACTTACTGTCGGCAATTTAATGATTACAATTGAATCTTTGAATGTTCCATTTTGTAAAGGAAGCAAGTCTTGAGCGTAACTGGGTAGGTAGAAAGCCAAATTTAAAAAGTATTGCAGTGACTTACACAGTTGATGAATTATTTTATTAAGTAAGTTACGTGCCAGTGATTTATTTGAAAATAATATTGTGTAATTTCAACTATTGAGAGTTTTTCATTCATCTTGACAGAGTCAGCGCTCTCAAGCAGATTAGGTGATACATGATTGTTCTGACAACTTTTGAAGTTTTATCACGGAGGATATTTTACTCTGCCCGTGTACATATTTGCCTCATAAGTATTTTTAATATTTGAAATGTGACTTGTCATTATAGGATGGTGGTCATGTTGACGTGTCAAATGAAAATGACTGATTCAAGCGCCTCTGATCATCAATGGATACAATGTCCGGACGTGGCCAAATGTTGTACAATACGATGCAATCTTCCTTGAACTGGCTGACGAGTATCGCATCGTTAACGTATTTTAGTTGTACAAATTGCTCGGGGCTTGCCTACTCAATGGTGAGTTCACCCATTTATTGTCGGCGACTTGATTGATTGAAATTGATTTTCTTAATCTTGTTTTTTGTAAAGGACAAAAGTATCGAGTGTAACTCGGGAAAGTAGAAAGCCAAATGAAATCAGTACGACAGTGGAATGAAGTTGATGAGTTATTCCAAAATGAACAACAGTATTGAACTGCCAAGACTCAGCGAGCTGGACTTTAAGTACTTCTACTTCTTCATTCAACTTTGAACCATGAATTTGTGCAGCAGCAGTGCTCCGGACACGCTCCAGAAAGACCACACACGACTGAAACCGGCGAGATCATTACAGGTTGCAGCCAATAAAAACGCCTTGCTACAAACAATCTTTTGTGTGCATGTATATTTTTTCCATCATGATTTGCGGTTTTATACGATTGCCAATTGATTCTCTGGTATAACGTGTCCCATGACTTTGTTTCCTTATGAAGTTGAGCAATTCTTTTACAACTTGCGTTGGTGGTAAATTAGAATAACAGATGGCACCACTATCTTTGTTCTGTGAAAAACGTAGGCGTGACAAGTGAAACCCGTGTCTCAATATCTGTTAACTGTGTTACATTCCAGTGATTATGTGATAAAATTATATGGTGCCAATTCAACTACTGAGAGTTGTTTAATCTTCTGTTTTCTAAGTGAGAATCATTCTTTTCGTCCCTTTGATTGTTTGTTTCTGTTCGAACAAACCAACAAAGTAATGTTGAGATGAGGCGTACGCCACTCGAGATTACCATGTTTATGTCAGATTGTTGGTGAAATGAGAACACAGTTTAACGTTGGGCAATCTCAAGTATGGATGAATGTAAATTCTGTGCAGCAATCAAAATTTTCAACGCATTTGTATTTCACACATTTGCGGACAGGTAATTCAATGAATAAATCATTTAAACGAAAATTAATTGTGGGAGATTTTGTACTTTAAAGTTGAAACACTGCTTATCTGCCACTTTCACTGCACTTTTCTGGGGTCAGTACATGTGCGTGAAATCCTTAACACTTTATATTTTAAGCCCATGTATGTATGTATTTCTGTTTGTTTTGAAGGTGACTGCTTTTCTGGGCAATGCATTTCATCAGCATCTGGTGGATGGATTTACAACTTTTCTACAATTTTGGCTGGTGTCTTGGCAGGAAAATCAGTCTGCTACAATTTTGTAATGTGGGAAAGGTGTATCCCAGTTTCCGTCGTCTAACGGGGGTGTTTTGAGATTAATCTCTGTACTCAGTGTGACTTATGGGAATATGTGTTAATTGTGGTACCAATCGAAAGTTCGATCAAATTCAATGGTGAATTCAAGGTGGCTTTCCTTTTTTGTGTTTTTCAAGTGAAGCGTATCAATGGATTATTTTTTGTGTCACAGGTAATTGTGTTTGTGTATCAGCTATGCAGCTGAGAAATCCAAAAACAGTTGGCAACGTATTACTTATGGATTCCATCATGTGTTTGTATTGCCCTTTAGCAGGTATTATACTTAAATTTTGGCAAATAGAATCCAGTTGTCACGATTCTGCTTTTAGGAAGCAGCTCGTGAAACTAAAATTGCCAACGATGCTGACCTGCAGTCTTGTCATTTCCCTTGAGTTGGTGAAGTGGCATGATTTTGTGTTGAGGGATGAGGTCTTAAACTTGGATGTGGGCAATTGATGACAAAATTTGTGTGCTTCTTTTTTATTTGTTGCTCATAAACTAAAAGTGTGAGGGATGCTGGCTCTGAAGGAAGATCATTCTTGGCCACTCATCATCTCTTGTAAGTTCCAGCGTTAAAAGTGCCGCATATTTTTCCTTATTGTCTTGCCAACAATTATCAACCTTTAGTTCAGCAGTTTTCGTTGCATTTCTATTCTGCTGGCCAACACACATAGTGATGTGCACCTCAAAACCACTACTCCCTGGTATTTTAAGTTTCTTTATTGCTCTAGCATTCCTTTTTAAAATTGTAATATCTTGTCATAGGACTGCCAACTTCCAAAATATTTCCGGCCCTACAATCTTTCCAGTCATCAGACGGGCGTAGTAAGAACGCCCCTTCTTCACCTCGCCCGTCTCTCGAGGCTGCCACGCCCGTCGCCGCCGCCACGCTGTCGCCCGTCATCGCCTCGTGGTCTCCCCGTCTTCGCCTCGCCCGTCTTCGCCTCGCCCGTCTTCGCTTCACCCGTCGCCCCGTCTTCGCCTCGTGGTCGCCCCGTCATCGCCGTCATCGTCGTGGTATAATTGTATTTTGTTATGTGTGATCTGTAATGTAAAGTAACCCGTTGGCTGCCACGCCATGTACTCCCCTTTTTTTTTTAGCTGGTAGGGACGGGCCGCGCTGTTCTGCTCCATGGCGTATTTGCCATGGGGTGGGACAGTCGCAACTGCCCAAGATTGGCCTTTGGGCCGGCCTTCGGGCCTTAGGCAATGCACCATATAGGGACTCCCCCTTGTTGGCAAGTTCGTGGAGACCAGGGGTGTGCATTCCCATAATGGTCTCCTTGAACTTGTCGGCCCGGACTTGTCTTCGGACAAGTCCCTCTTGGCGCCATCCCTCTGGTGGCGCGTAGCAAATGTAGAAACGTAACCTACGGGTTGCATGGCGTGGCAGCCAACGGGTTACTATGTATGTATGTATCTTGTATGTGAAACAGTGGTGGAATTGTGGGTGGATGGAGGGACAATACAATTCTTTCAATATGCAAATATTTTTCTTTTATTATTTGTATATTTTTGCATAGGCCGAGATGGGGTTCGAAACCAAGAACCCAAAGTTGCACAGCATTCCAGCCTCACGCTCTAACCATTGAGCTATGAGAGTTACAATTATGAATTCATTGTCTTCAAGTCATTAAGGTAAACACTACATAGCAGTCAATAGACTACCAATTCCCAATGGGGGGGATAGTAGGGGGGGTTGCCAGGAAGGCATCGCACTCGCCCAGCAACTCGAAGGTTCATGGTTCGATTCCCAGTCAGGCTTCCATCCTTCCACGTCGGCAAGTCGAGTCGAGAAACTTCCCCGTTACGAAGTAACGGGACGGATATTTTGCAATGTATATTATAATATCCAATAATATATTCTAATAAAGATTTCAATCCCATTTTTCTACAGTAATTCGTATTTTGACAGTTATAATACAATATCTGATTGACATCCATACATTTGTTCAACCATTGATATTTGTTGCAATTCGTATGACTATTTCAGGATTTGAACCCTCAACCTTCGGCGTGTTAAGCCGATGCTCTACCATTGAGCCACCAGTCATATCAGCCATTTGTCTAATTTTTCTTGTCAATTGAGTTCAACTAATCTGGACTTAGAATAATTTTAGCAGCATGATTCAAGATAAATTCATAGTGGCACACACTTGTCCACAACAAGAGAATGAAATTACACCTTGTTTCCATTTACCAGTTTTATCCATAACCGGGATTTGAACCCGAGTCCTTTATATCCGCACACTAACGCTCTACCACAGAGCTGTTGTCCTTATTCCATCTGTAACAAGGTAAACCAATAGCTTTACGAGCCCACAAAAATTGCTATTACAATATTACCTTTTCGAGTCTTCTAGTAATTGTAAGTAACATTGATAACTCAAATAGCTCGATGGTTGAGCACCGGCAATGCATGCCGAAAGATTGGGGATCGATCCCCAATTCTAGCTACCAATTTCAAGATTGGAACATCATCTGCAGGAATTCAAAGGCATTCGGGAATCTCCCTCACACAACACCACAAAACCGCACACAAGTGGCCATCTCAGCAGTGATTACAGTTCAATCCTAAATAGAAACAAAAAATGCAAAGGTCAGAAAGTGGAAGTGTGATAGTTATTAAAACTTCATGTAAAACAAACATTTGTATAGACAATTCTCCACGTAGAGAAATGTTTTGCAACTTTTGAAATGCAAACTAACCATTAACTACCCAGCAAAAACTAACGCCAGACTAACGGCTGTTTTCGACCACTCGAAAGGCTATTAAAATCCTGAATATTGGTGGTACTGGAAAATGACACTTTGGTGCCGACTCCAGTGACCCGATCAACATCAGGGATCTGAAAAAAAGATTCAAAGACATAATTCAGGTTCCCACTTCACACACCACCGAAAAAAAGAAAAAACTAGCTTGCCTGGGGCTCCCCTTCGTTTTCACTGTCTGAGTCATTTCCTTGCCAATCGTAAGTCCATCTTAGCTATCCAATCCCAGCGATAGAAACCAGCGTTTTAAACATTTCGTGGAACCCTTGGGACACTAGCTCCAGCGTGCACTCGATAGCCTTATTTTTGGCGAATTACACATTTCTAATCAGTTCTTCGCACCGACTATGATCGTTCTTGAAACGAACCATTTCCTTCTTCAATTAGTTCAGCTTTTCGGCCGTGTCCGCGTAATTCACTTCAGCATTCGGATCGACTCCTTTAAAGCTTTTTAGCTGGCCTTTAGCCTGTTTTTAAAATGACGATTAGCACGTCTGCAAAATTAAAAACTTATTTCTCTCTCTTTTTTTTTGCTTGAACTATCAAGGTTAGTTCTCGCTCCAGCTCTTTCACATTTCCACTCAGCGTAGAGGTCGAACACTTTCTTTTCATTTGGTAAAATTTCCAAGCTTAATTAGCTTTGAAATGATATCCGTTGGCGTAGCTTCTTTGCGCTAGATGGATTGTGGGTAGGCATCACCGCATCTTTACCCTGTTTAACAGTTATTAATTGCACTAAAAACTTCGGTATTGTGATGAATAGCATACCTCAGTGGGGCCAATCGATGAAGATCTTTGAAGCCGATTGCGAGCATAGAAATTAAAGGAACCCGGCAGGCCAAACGCATGATTGTAAGGTTCTCAATTGCTCCATTTCAGTATCTCCGATCCCGCTTCGTCGGTATCGACTACACTGTTGAAGAGTCTGAGAGGGGTATGTAATGTTAGTTCATGTTAAACACCATTTCTAGAAGGGTATGACTGCAATATCCTAACCTATTCCCGGCACAGCGTCAATGGCACAGCATACTTCATCTGCACATGTAAACTGATCGATCAGTAGGCCACGATACTGAGATGCCATCTCAAAGGCAAGGGTTGTACTTTTTTCATTTTGTCCAGTACCATTTCAATACCTTCGAAGACTTGTGTTTGCTGTAATAATAGATTTACGCATTAAGTATAGCATCAAGTGGTAACACAGTAAACTCAATCTTAGTAAAAAATTGTCTCTTACCCAATACATGGCACCCCTGAGTTTGCATCCGAATCCTACCAGTTTGTCATACGACTGTTTCCAGTGATCACGCACATCGCATTCTTTCCGCCATAATTCACTTAAGTTAATAAAGAAAATGCCAAGGTAATGTTCTTAACTGAAATGCAGCACCCATATACGATACTTGCGGGACATTTGTAATCGCCTTTGCTCTAGTATTATCTCTTGCTTGCGTTGATTTAGCATTTTTACCGAGTTCTGAGTTGCCAACTTTTCTACCTCGATCCCCTGGCGTTGACACACGGGAGAAATTACGTAAAAAATGAAAAAGGGATGTTTTTCAAGCCAACATACCGCTATAACAGTTTCCAAGTTTTTCGCCTTCAATTCTTCGTCCTTCATGTTTTCGTTTATGTTTTGCATTTCTTTTTCTTCTTGAAGAATGAGCCGATTTAGTTAACTACATAGTTGGAAATTAGTGACTAAGGATTCTCTATGACGAATAGAATTATCATGTCAAACCGTTGTTCCTCATTAATCCAATTATTTCTTTCTTCTATGGAAGAAATAAGGCCTCACGCCCAAGTTTTGCAAAAAGTTGTTGACGACGTTGCTCGTCCAGCATTAATCTGATTTGAATAAAAGATTTAGAATAAGATTTTATTTAGAATAGTTTCTTAACCACCTGGCACTAATCTCGAATTCTTCGTGCACTATTGAATCGTAATCATTACAGACTACTGAACACTCCTGGTTCTTCTCGGCTATTTCTGTTTCAATACGCAACAGCTCCTCGTTGAGCTTTTTCTAAAATTAGCGCGTTCAGAAAAAAACAAAAATTTAGACTTAGGTGTGTTACTTAAGTAAAAATGTTTACCATATTGTTATTCACTGATCTTTCGCGTTTGTCAGCTAGTTCGAACTCCAGCTTGCTATGGGCAGCGCGCAAGGTCCTGAGCAATCTCTGCAAGATATTTCAGTCTTCCTTGGGCTGCACGAAGTTCTGACTGGTACAGTTTGAAGCGTCTATCGGCTTCGGCCACCTCCTTATTTATCTGTGCCATTTCAGCGCTCGCTGTGTGGTCTTCAGCTTGTGCATCATTCAACAGCCTCTTCGCCTAAATAGAATGTAAATCATGTGATTCACTGAATTATGTGTTGACTACACATCTGAGTTACCTTCTTCATGCGTTCTACCAGTTAAGCCCGATCCTTCTTAGCCAAAGTGGCTTCCAGGGCTTGTTCCTTTGTATTGACTTCAGACCACTTCTGATATTGAAGTTTATCTTCTTCGAAACGCGTAAGATTGTCTTCTGTTTCTTTAAGAAGTTTTTCCAATTCTGTGATTTTTGATTCTACATCTAAAAATTTAATTGTTTAAACAATGATGACATGAGTGGGATTAAATTTTCCTTAATTTGCTTAAGCCAATTAAATGGCTGAACACCTTAAAAAACTGGTTCGTCTTTAGATCGATTTTTTTTTCTCCATAAACCAGCCTCTGTTATTTCTTTTAGAAGTTCCAATCGTTTCTCATTCGACAACATAGCCAAGCTACTAATCTAACAAAAAAAGCATCCACCTGTTAGGCTACACATTCAAGTATAGAAAATGAGATTCAGAAGAAAACTTACTTGTCCTTGCTTGACGATGTAGTATGGGTTAACTTTCAAAAACCCAACAAACTGCAAAGTATGCTCAACATAATGCTTCAAAATTATATGTCCATTGAGCAGGGAAAAATCTTTGGTCGATGTTATTTCTCGCCTCAATTTCACTTCATTTGTATCTTCCTATTAGAATTTGAAAGAACTTAAGTCATTCCAGATCTACATGATAGCACTTAACTCACTGGTAAACATCTATCCTTATTATTGAAAATTATTTCAACATAAGCGGAAGTTTCACAAAACCCAGATGAGCTAAGGAGTAAATTTCTCGGGGCCTCTTCGAGAGGGATTAAATTCATAGGACAAAACAAACTGTATGGCTTAAAAACATTTAAGGAGAATAATTAATACCAGCTAGAAAAACAATTGGAATCAGTTTCTGAGGATACTTACCACACATGAGATTTGTTTGGTCAAGGTGGTACAAGGTTTTGCCAGCTCCATTTCTCCAACTTAACAGAACAAGAAACCTCTTTGACACATTATTCAACATTTAATATCAATGAGTGCCATACTTATTATGTTGAGACCCGGTTCCAGACACAAAACTGTTTTGTTTCTATAGGTTTTAAATCCTTCGATAATAACCTATTTAGAAAATCAATTAAATCAGAACTCTGCAAATATTTTAGTCAATCACAAACTCTGTGGAAAAATAAGTACTTTTTTAAAATGCATTTTTTCTCCAATCAATTGATTTTGAATTTGAACTGCAGTACCGACTACTGAGGGACGCAACACGTGGTTTTAGCAATGCACTCGGGACAAGGGCTCTGTCCTCTGTTACATTCTAACACGAGGTTTAACAACTGGTCACTCCGTAACTGGCAAATGGCATATTTTAACATTCATTTTGAATGTAAGTTCCCTAATTTTCAAGTTTAAAAAATTAATTTGAAACAGTTCACTTCACCTTACTTTAATCACAAAACTTCCCTTTAACTCATTAAAAAGATTTCCATTATCCATTACATTGTGAACTCCGGAACGCCATGACATTTTGACACCTACTAACTATGCAATTGATTGATTGCGGAGGGTACTCGGTACTGCACTGCCATCTAGTGGCAATCTACCTTCCAGCAATTAAGGTACCACCTATTTAGAAACCAAATTTTATCTGTGGAACTATAGGAGAATGCTTAGGTTTCCCTGTGGAGCAAAATTGTAGGTTTAATTTACGAAAAATAGGTTTGAATGAAAACAAATACTTTTAACCAAATCATGCCATAATACGCACTTCCCACTTCGTCCAGCCCAAAAGGAGTACAGCACCAACGACGATGGATAAGAGGAATTCTCTTAATGATCTATATAGAACTTCATCCACGAGAAACCAAAGCCAAGTACAATCATATCTTTGAGATCGCTCACCTCTCTGCTTTCTTGGACTTGGTGACTTTGCGCAAGTACAGATACCAAGGGGAAAAGATGACTAACCTGTAACACAAATGGATGGATTAGTGGATATAACCATTCACTAATACAAGTTGTTTGTGTAAAATAAAATAATGAAATGAAAAAATAAAATAAAATAAAATGTTATCTACGCATAACTTTTACTGTTTTTCTTCAATACGACGTCAAGGAAAAATCTTCCGCAAACTCTACCCGCCAAGTAGAACCTAACGATCACTCTTTAAGCAAATCGACCAACAAAACGGCTCAATTTTTTGTGTAAACCTTCGAAATCATTCACGTTAACAATCTCTCCGGCTTGTGATTGAATCAATTTCAGTTGATTATTAATTACAGCCTCAGCAATTCCTGAGCTTAAATTGAAGATTTCGTCGATAACTGCGTCTAGTTCCATAGATTCCATATATTCACACGACGAGTCTATAATTAAGGAAATAATGTCACAAATATGCTGTACAATAGTACGAACACTGATTGCTTTTACTTACCAGCGGTAGCACTTGTAGTTGAATGAATGAATTGCATTGCCTTCTGCATCAAAAGTATCGACTCAACACTGACCACAAGTTGGTCAGTGGTAATTGTGCCATGCCGTGCCATGCTCTTCTACTCCTTACAAGATCAGTTTTAAAGTTACACTTTTCAGCCATAGCTCGTTGAACAGCCATTTGAAACACGTCCACTGGAGCCCATTCCAGACAGAGGCATATGTCGAAATTTTGAATAGGCTATCTTTACGATCTCAAAACTCTTCAAACATTAGCTTGGACGTCACATTTCTTACCAAAACCACAATCTTGGAGCGCTGCTTTGGTGCCTACAGAACACTTACACTTAATGTGGCAAGAAAAACACTGGGAAAGTTATTTACATCTTGAAACATGTTTAATTCGATACCTGTTTCAAGAAGAAACTGTTTGTCCCTGCAATCAGCTGTGTTCCGCCGAAGGCCATATGTACTGTTACACTCAGTTGCTGATGCTTACCATCTCTGCTTTCCAACAAAACCTGTGATTCGCTTAATTAACTGAAATTTTGTTTTAGATCATGCATTTTCCGTTTTCACCTGCTCCTTCGTAGTGGAATAACGTTCAGCCATCGAGGTTGCAACTGGGTTAGAGCCAAGAAACAAGGCGTTCCAGTTATGAGCTGAGGCATCTTCATAATTAGTTTCTCCGGCATCTAAATCATCCTCATACTGGAAAATGACACTTTGACGGTGACTCCAGTGACCCGATCAACATCGGGAATCTGAAAAAAAGATTCAAAGAATAATTCAGGTTCCCACTTTACACACCACCAAAAAAAAAAGACAAAACTAGCTTGCCTGGGGCTCGCCTTCGTTTTCACTGTCTGAGTCATTTGCTTGCCCATCGTAAGTCCATCTTAGATATCCAATCCCATGGTGCCATGGATAGGAACCAGCGTTTAAACATTTCGTGGAAATGTTTGGCCACTAGCTCCAGCGCGCACCCGATAGCCTTATTTTCGGCGATTCCACATTTCTAATCAGTTCTTCGCACCGACTATGATCGTTCTTGAAACGAACCTTTCTTTCTTCATTTTTTTCAGCTTTTGGCCATGTCCGCGTAATTAACTTCAGCATCCGGATCGACTCCTTCAAAGCTTTTTAGCTGGCCTTTAACCTGTTTTTAAAATGACGATTAGCACGTCTGCAAAATTAAATAACTTATTTCTCTCTCTTTTTTTGCTTGAACTACCAAGGTTAGCTCTCGCTCCAGCTCTTTCACATTCCACTCAGCATAGAGGTAGAACACTTTCTTTTCATTTTCTTTGGAAAAATTCCCAAGCTTAATTAGCTTTGAAATTATATCCCTTAGCGTAGCTTCTTTGCGCTCGATGGATTGTAAAATCTTATTTGTCTACAAAATGGAAAACAAAATATCAGCGTCAAATGTCCACTCCAATTATAAAAAATACGCACAGCATCGCTTGTCCACCTCTATTTGTTGTTCGAGTCGCCGACTGTTAGCGCAGTCTACCTCATTTTATGATTTGTCTACGTCCTTAGACAAATCAGCGACTTTTTCTTCAACAATTAATATTTCTGCTCTGTTCTTCTTCATAGTGCATTCAAGATTTTGGAGATGTTCCTCCAAATACCTGATAGCTTTCTGATCGACTACGGCTCCATAGAAAATTTCTTCCTGTACATTTTCATCGAGAACTTGTTTCTTTCTCAGAAGATGGTCATTCAGTCGTGATTCTAGCGCATTCTTCAAACCCTCAAGCTTCAATTGGGTAGCATTTACATTTGTAAGTTTTATTTTGGCGCTTTGAATTCTTTCATTCAATCGGTCAACCTCGGCCCTTTCCTCCGATCCGAGTTCCGTTTCAAAATCCTATTAGTACAAAATAAGTTAACTTCTAATTTTTTTCTTCTCTCACAAAGAATTTTCATTTGTTACCTTCTGAAATTCGTCATCTCACATTTCCACCTTAGCACGGTTTGCTTCCAGAGACATCATCAGCTTTCTGGTTATCGCTAATTTTCTTCCCAGGGCTTGCCGTGAAATAGATAATTCGCCATCGCTTCTTCAGATCTTCTTCAAGAAGCCCTATTTTTGTTTGGCTCAGCTTTGTTTCAATTTTTTGTAATTCACTCGCATTTTCATTGCATTTGTAATCCGCTACTTGGATTTGACTTTCCACTTGCATCAGGTAGGCCAACTGTTTGTTCTACTTGTTTTGCTTTTTTGAATTCAAAATAGATCTTGTAGCCAGAATTAGCAATACTGCGGTAGCCACCTTGAACAACACCATTCCTTCGAACCTATAATTACAACTTACTTTGCAGAACAAACAGGATATGCAACTAATAGTATCTTTACCGTGTCTCCTTCCAACGTAACGCAATCAATATCATACGTTTTAACAGCGTTCAAAGCATCATCGAAATTCCTACAAAGAAGAACACGACCAAAAATCTGTTCCACAACGAGTGTCATTTCGAGTTCACTTTGGTCATTATAGGCATCACCGCATCTTCATCCTGTTTACCAGTTATTATTTGCACTAGAAACTTCGGTACCGTATGTGATGAATAGCATACCTCAATGGGGCCAATCGATGAAGTTCTTTGAAGCCGATTGCGAGCACAGAAATTAAAGGAACCCGGCAGGCCAAACCAATAATTGTAAGGTTCTCAATTGCTCCATTTCAGTATCTCCGATCCCGCTTCGTCGGTATTGACTATACTGTTGAAGAGTCTTTGAGGGGTAGGTAATGTTAGTTCATGTTAAACACCATTTCTAGAAGGGTATGACTGCAATATCCTAACCTATTCCCGGCACAGCGTCAATGGCACAGCATACTTCATCTGCACATGTAAACTGATCGATCAGTAGGCCACGATACTGAGATGCCATCTCAAAGGCAAGGGTGCCTTGTTCTTTTTTCATTTTGTCCAGTACCATTTCAATACCTTCGAAGACTTGTGTTTGCTGTAATAATAGATTTACGCATTAAGTATAGCATCAAGTGGTAACACAGTAAACTCAAACTAGGTAAAAGTTGGCTCTTACCTAATACATGGCATCCCTGAGTTTGTACCCGAGTCCTGCCAGTTTGTCATACTACTGTTTCCAGTGATCACGCACATCGCATTCTTTCCACAATGATTCACTGAATTTAATAAAGAAAAAAGAAAATGTCAAGGAAATGTTCTTAACTGAAATGCAGCACCCATATGCGATACTTGCGGGACAATTTGTAATCGCCTTTGCTCTAGTATTATCTCTTGCTTGCGTTGATTTAGTATTTGACCGAGTTCAGAGCTGCCAACTTTTCTACCTCGATTCCCTGACGTTGACAAAAAGATGTTACGTGAAATACGAAAAAGGGATGTATTTCATGCCAACATACTGCTATAACGGTTTCGCGTTCAATTCTTCGTCCTTCATGTTTTCGTTTATGCTTTGCAGCCCTTTCTCGTCTTGAAGAATAAGCCTATTTAATTTACTGCGTAGTTAGAAATTAGTGACGAAGGATTCTCCACGATTAATAAAATTATCAAATCAAACCGTTTTTCCTCGTTAATCCAATCATTTTCTTTCTTCTATGGAAGAAAATCAGGTCTCCCGTCCAAGTTTTACAAAAAGTTGTTGACGGCGTTGCTTGTCCAGCATCAATCTGATTTGAATCAAAGATTTAGAATAGTTACTTTACCACCTAGCACTAATCTCGAATTCTTCGTGCACTTGTTGAATCATAACCATTACAGACTACTAAACGCTCCCGGGTCTTCTCGGCTATTTCTGTTTCAATACGCAACAGCTCCTCGTTGAGCTTTTTCTAAAATTAGCGCGTTCAGAAGAAATCAAAAATTTAAAATTGGGTGTGTTACTTAAGTAAAAATGTTTACCATATTGTTATTCACTGATCTTTCGCGATTGTCAGCAAGTTCAAACTCCAGCTTGCTATGGTGCAGCGCAAGGTCCTGAGCAATCTCTGCAAGATATTTCAGTCTTCCTTGGGCTGCACGAAGTTCCGACTGGTACAGTTTGAAGCGTCTTTCGGCTTCGGCCACCTCATTATTTCTTTGAGCTATTTCAGCGCTCGCTGCCTGGTCTTCAGCTTTTGCATCATTCAATAGCCCCATCGCCTAAATCGAATGTAACCCATGTCATTTACAGAAATTTGTGTTAACTGCATTTCTTAGTTACCGTTTTAATGCGTTCTACCAGTTGTGCCTGGTTCTTCTTAGCCTAAGTGGCTTCCAGGGCTTGTTTCTTTGTGTTGTCTTCTTACCACTTTTGATATTGAAGTTTATCTTTTTCGAAACGCGCAAGGTTGTCTTCCGTTTCCTTAACAAGTTTTTTCAAAATTGTGATTTGCGATTTCACGTCTAAAAATAACAGTGTTGACAGGAACGGAATAAAATTTTCCTAAATTTGCTTAAGCCAATTAAATGGTTGAAAACCGTTAAGAAGTGGTTCGTCTTTAGATCGAATTTTTTCCCATAAACCGGCCCCTGTTATTTCTATTAGAAGTTCTAATCGTTACTCATTCGACAACATCGCCAAACTACTAATCTAAGAGACAAAAAATAATAACAATAATAACAATAAATATTGCAACAACCTGTTAGCCTACACATTCAAGCATCGAAAATGAGTTTCAGAAGAAAACTTACTTGTCCTAGCTTGATGATGTAGAATAGGTTAATTTTCGAAAACCACATGATGATTATATGTCCATTGAGCAGGTAAACATCTTTTGTCTATGTTATTTTTCGCCTCAGCCTCACTTCATTTTTATCTTCCTAATAGAATTTAAAAGAAACTTAAGTTATTCTAGATCTACATGATTGCCCATCACTCACTGGTAAATGTCTATCCTCATTATTGAAAATTATTTCAACATAAGCTGAAGTTTCACAGTACCCAGATGAGCTATGGAGTAAATTTCTCTGGACCTCTTCGAGAGGTGATGAAATTCATAGGACAAAACAAACTGTATGGCTTAAAAACATTTAAGGAGAATAATTAATACCAGCTAGAAAAACAATTCGAATCAGTTTCTGAGGATACTTACCACACATGAGATTTGTTTTGCCAGCTCCATTTCTCCAACTAAACAGAACAAAAAACAGACACATTTTCAATATTTCATATCAATAAAAGCCATACTTATTACGTTGAGACCCGGTTCCAGACACAAAACTGTATTGTTTCTATAGGTTTTAAATCCTTCGATAAAAACCTACATATAAAATTGATTAAATCAGCTGCAAATATTTTACTCACATAAACTCTATGAAAAAAATAAGTACTTTCTAAATGTGCATTTTTTCTCCAATCAATTGCTTTTTGAACTGCAGTACCGACTACCGAGGGATGCAACACGTGGTCTTAGCATACTTATCATTTTGAAACCTGGTACTACAAACACAAAACTGTGTTTTGTTTAGTTCGTCTTTCTGATTAACTCAGCTGCAATTTAATTCAATTTTTAACTCAGGGAAAAAATAATTACTTTTTTAGTGTGCATTTTTTGCTCCGATCAATTGTTTTTTGAAATCTAGTAGGCCTACCAAATACCAAGAGTAGATATAGAACACGTAACACCACGGTAACACGTAGTGTGCTGTAGAGTGTAGAAAAACCCAGTTCCGTTGCCAAGCGACGCACAAAGCCCCGCCTTAAACAGTAGCCTACAGGCATGTGGTCACGCCATCAGCGCCATCTATCGCTAGAAAATCTCAGAAAAAATTGGGTCGGTCGATGTGACTAGTGAGAAATCAGAAATGCAATTTCGCAAAATTCCAATCGGGAATTTAACAGATTGTATTAGAAAATCCAAGAAAGAAATCTTTAGATCGTACTTTGGAGGGAGAAGGTGATAATTGATTCGCAAGTCATGCACTCAGCCAAGAATTAATTTGATTATTAAACCAATCGGTGAATGTTTAGCCGAAATTCCGAAATGATGAATTTCACGCCAAAGAATAAGCCATGAATCAAGCAACACGTACGCCACACACCCCAATTCGAAGATTGTCAAAAATCCGTATTAAACTAGAATGTCATTGTTGTGATAGTTCGTGTTCACATCCATTAATGATTTTAGACTGAAGTACGTGTAAATATTAAAGATATTAAGGATTGCCCATTGACAGTTCTCCCTTGTTTGCTAGGTTGAAAAGACCAATCATCTGTTTCATTAACTATGCAGATCTTTAAAAATAATCCTTACAAGTAAAACATTTGTTGAAGCTTCTCTTCGAGCAAATTTTTTCCCAAAAGGATAGGCTAGCTGTATGTATACTGCACTAATCAAAATTTTCACGCATGTCTCTAAAACAAAAACTAGCCGTAAAAATAAATAATAGAGTAGAGAATGTGATGTCCATGTTAAAACCGCGGAGAAAAACTTTGAATGTTTCGATCCTTCTGGTGGCTACCATATGTTGTAAAGTTTTATTAGCCATCAGGTCGTTGTTGGCTTGAATGTTTCTTTCCGTTCCGATTACTAGAGTCGTTCGGTAGCAATTCGGCCTCTACATTTGAAGCTTCCATCTTGAGCTCGGCTGTGCGGCGAAATCCCATAATTTGCATGTGAGCGTCAGGTCCTATGCCTACAATCTGTCGTAAAAATGTGTTTAGATGTGGGTTTAAAATTAAAAAACAAATACTGGGGTGTGTTTTTTTTTTTACCCTTGTGCAAAGAACGAGGCAGGAACAGGAGAACACGAACAGAACACCTGGAACGGCTGCCGAGAGCGCAAAATCAAAAATGACTTTGTTGCGATTGAACTTGGAGATCACAGAGTCGTTTTTATCAGGTGCGTAATAGCAAGGGAAACGCGCTGGAGATCGTAAGTCTCTTCCGTCTCGTCCGTGAATGGCGAAAAATTCACGGCACTCGTCACGGAGTGTATTTACACAAAACTTAAAGAGGCAGAATGGTTTTTTATCATTTTCACGTTAAATTTTGCTATTACATATATACGTTACCTCCATATTGACAAGAAGTTTACTCCGGTTATAAATGATTAATTCATTTTCGAGCGGCACTTGGCGATTTGTTTGTGGAGTCGATGGCAATCTCCGGCTTGTTATTGAATTTTGATAAGCAGACATCAGAGTGGGTAAACTGAAATTGTCCTTTGACGAGCCTGAAAAATTTGCCTGGACGAGCGAGGCATTGACACAGTCAACGGCCAGCAGTTGTCCGTCTGGAGAACCAGTACCGACGTGAGTGCAGCTGACCAGAAGAATTTCTCCGGGATCAGACGCTGGATTCCACATCACTTCGCCACTGGGCCGTTCGGAAACCAAACCGTGACATCCGGCCATTACCAAGCGGTCATTGTTGATGATAATGACGTTGCGTATCTGCGATCCCTGAGAATCGTGGACTGTCATATCACTGCAACGGCGATCGCAAGAGTAAGGCTTCAGAATTTCCATACAATAACTTGCGGTGCAGCTGTAAAAGAATAGATAACCGAATAAGAGTTAGTTCTGAGTAACAGTCAAAGAGTAGTTGTAAAAAAAAGTACGTATAAAATCCGTCCAACGCTTGGCAGTTAATGCGCTGTTTCAGACTTATTTGATGACCAAGATTAGTAAACTTATTGCATGTCATGGCAGACGTTACGTTGACGCACACCCCCTTGGTGCAGTTAAAGAGACCTGCAATGAAGAGCAGAGTTTGTTAGACTTTTGGAGCGTCTAAACTTTCGTGAAGTAGTAACGCAAGAAATTTCGCAGTAATCGAAAAAGAAAAACATGGCCGAGGTGGGTTACCTAAGAGGTTTTCACACTGATCTTTGCGACAAAGATGTCGATGAGTTGGAATTAAATCATCAGTTGTGCATGATTTCTCAACTTGATTCTGACACTGATCGAAGGTGAGTTCGGTGCCATTTTGGCGGACTGAGACCCAAATTTGCATGCAGAGACCGGATGATTTTGTCAGACACCATTCGAAACATGATAACCATGTGCAATTTTCCACTGAATCGTCAGCCAAAGTTGTTGTGCATATAACCTGCGTGTAAAAGTAAGAGAGTACATTAAAAGCATTTCTTAAACAGTGAAACACAAATATTTACCGGATATTCTTCATATGTTGATGCGATAGCCTTGATGGACGGAACGTAGGAGGCAACAGTGAGATAAACGATAGACACAGCACTTAAAACGGCAATTAACTGAAATATGAAAATCAAACCACAAATCCGGCTCTCTTCAGGATACTCGGGTTTCTTTGCTGGGCGCTTGGCCATGGTTTAGATACACCAGCAGCCAAAACAGCAGTCTACCATCAAGTGTAAAGAATCAAAGACGGGCAAATGTTGAGCAAACTGCCGGGGTAGAAAAAACAAGGGCTTCAATCCAATTTCCCATCCAGTTTCGTTTTTTGTTTTGTTTGCTTATGGGTTTCTAATTTTGCTGAGGCCTATTCTAAGCTAACAATTAAACCGAAGTAGAACTCTACTGTATACAGTCTTGCTTTTTGTAAACTTACTTGCTTGTATTCTTGGGTGTATTCGGTTGACGATTGCGCTGCCAGCCGTGCGCAGTTCAATATCCGGAACGCGGAATCACGCCAGCCTCTCAACTCCTCCCTTTTATACCCCCCGATACGTTGGATGACCTTAAATTGTACTCTAGCTCTGCCATTTAAATAGAAAATAACGTTGCTTGATCGAACATTTTATTAAGGACTAAAATTTATAAGACAAAATTGAAGAGAGCTCACCAGAACTTGCGATTTTGAGTAGAGTTGTACGACGAGTTGGAACCATGTTGAATCCCGTTTTATCGCTTTCATACCAATGTGCGGTCGGAACGATCAAACTCGTACCGCTTCGCTCTTCACTTGACGTTATGTCAGTAGTATCCTAGACATCCAGACACGAAGTTCGTTTCTCGATCTAAAACAGTCTGCAGTGCGACATTATCCACGGCTGATTTTTTTCACGTTACAGCTAAGCCAACCTTCGTTTTCAGCACCGCATTGTTTGTGGTAACTCGTCGTTTAGGCAAAGCTTCTTTGCCACAGTTTCCTAAAAGCTTTTCTGCAGCTCGAGACTAAAATCGATCCCAGCGTTCATTAAAGTACTGAAAATATCCTGTGTTGTTTTTGAAGGGTAGCTTTTTCGAGATTATTCCATCTCACTTTGTTGAATCAACAGCATCAAGAGCAACGTTCATTGTTTCGGTAAGTTATCATTCATTCAAGTTTTTGGATTGCCTTTGTGTTATTTGGATTGAAGTTGATGGAAATAAGTTTCAGACAGAAAGATCGCTCATCTATAGTGTGATTTTTCATTAATTAAATCTCATTATTAGATTTGCTTCTTGGCAGGTAAACCTGATGGGTTTTTCCTGCCTGGGTGTGTCTTCATCAGCACCATGGCTTCTGAAATGGATGAGCACAAGGCGTCATTGAGAGAAAATGTTCTCTTTTATGTCACGGCCTTTTTCTGTTTAGTGGCCATCTTCAGCCTTTTCATTTTTCTCTTTTTGGTGCCGTTTTTCATCGAACCGGCCCTTGCCACCATTTATATGGAGTTTGATCCCGAGCCAGTCATTTGCGAAACGACCGAAGCAAGCTTCCATCGGGGGCTGTCAAACTGCCAGTGGAGCTCGTGTCGAGAAGGTTGCACAAAGGAAGTGTACGAATGTTGGCACATTCGAGTGCGTTATCGCAGCCCTGTGCCAGTTGGGGACGCCGATGCTCGTTCCGTTCGTGACCGTATCGTCCAGCACAAGTCATCCATGGCATATTCGCCGCTGAACGAGCAGATAAGTGTAAAGAACAGCATCTACGGTAACCAGAAGGGACAAAGCTATCCAGTGTCACCCAATAGCGGATTTGGGATGGCTGTGTCATCCGTAAACAGTTACGATGATCGGATTCAATCAGTTCTGCCTGAAGAAGATGATGCTGAAAAGGAGGGCGAGTATGCTTTGGCGGACGAAGGCGGTGAAGGGTTACACGTTCACGAAGCTCGGCTGCAGCCAAACGTAAAGGGCTGTGGATATCCTCCCGATGTAGAATGTAACAATACTTTCGCTTCGACGTATGGCATCTTAGGCGCAAATTTCTCTTGTTACTACTCGCTGATTGATCCCACGCTGGCCATAACGCAGCTCAATATTGCTAAAGTTCGAGCCGAACTCATTTATTGCCTTACCATTCCAATTATTCTTTTCGTCATTTCCGTCGTTTATCTCTTCTACGCCTATTTTAAACTTTACGCTGAACCCAATGCCGATGGAGCAGTAGCCACGCCAAGGGGTCCATCGTTGGATTTCGATAGAGTGGAAGGCAAAGTGCAAGGCGTGGTAGTTAGACAGCCGATGAGCTCTCCTCTTAATACTGGAGGCAAGTATGGAATTCTTTACCAGTTCCCATCGCCGGATAGCACTCGGATCATCCGGCGAGCTAAAAGTGGGGGAGCTATTACATTCGCCGCAGCAGGCAAACTGGCAGCAGAGAAAGCGTCAAAAGAAACGGCAGTAGTTTTTTCAGGAACGAAAAACTCGACAGGCAACTCGGCAGCTCACAGCAGAGGAATGAGAATATCCAAATCAATGGGGTAAAATTTTATTGATTTTCACGCCTATTTTTTTACTCCTTCTTTTCTTTTGTACTTCCGTTGTTCTTGTTGGCTTGACTCCACGTATGTTGTGTGACTCGGAGCTTTCCTGTTCGGGGAAGATATTGATTATATAACTCTATAAGTCGTACAACCATAATTTTAATTTCAGTCTCGTTATACGATCGTGAATTTCATTCTCAAGGCATGATTGGAGTGGCACTTGTCAGGCAATCTGGCTGTTTACCTGGATCCTACTTAATTTTCTTTTCTTTTGAAACACTGCGATGACAGCACTCTCGCGAGTGACTTTGTTGGTTATTCTTGTACACACTGGCAGCTCTCTCTATATATTTTTTTAACATTTGCAAATTATTGAAGCACTTTTGCTATGTAAGTAATTGTGCTTTAGTGATACAAGGATTAGGATATATTAGCTTATTTTAAACACTCGCCATGAAAAACTGTTGAACTTCACGCCAACCTCCCAGCACAACAATTCAAACGTACAACTGGAAAAGTTCTTGTGGCATATAAGGAAATGCCATTTTGCTTTTTGTTTCTTGTTGTATTTACAGTTAAAATTCAAAAACACGTTAAAATGAATGATAAAATATTTCATTGAAGAACCAATGCGTGTTTACTTAAACACGTATCTGCCTTTTAAGAATGGATCTAGTCGTACGTGAAGCAGCGTATTTTCCAAGCATAATTCTAGGTTTTTAGTTTTTAGGTGCGTTACATTTCCGTGTGTTTTATTTGTTTTGCTATTGATTCACTTGCAATGTGCGTGACAAACTTACAAGATATACTAGTGGAAGTTGATTTTATAGATGAAAATAAGTTGACTAGTACAGCTATTTATTGATATCTACGTGTGTGATTTATTGACGAATCTGACGGCGCAGGCCGCGACTTGATGGTGAGTGCTCTTTTGCTGCCGCCCAGAAAAATCCTGGTAGTTTCACGCACATTTCTTCGACGATGTCTTCGGCACCTTGCTCCTCGTCTTCGTCATCTACAACGTCCATATCCACCCAATCTGATTTTTCATCACCATCTCACCTGCCGGCCTCGTTGTACAGCGAATCATCTGGTTGCAACACAAATGCTGATCTCAGCGTTACTTCAACGGCCGCTGAAATATTTTCAAACGACAATGAACTTGAATATTATTCGCCAAATCCAAATCCCACAAACCAATACGCTAAGAATCATTCAACAGTATCGGGAAGTTCGGGACGTCAACGCCGTAGGCATCGGGAATGCATCCCCCTCATCTCGAATAACCACTGACGAACAAAACATGTTTCACGATGAATTCCTTGAATGTGGTGATTTTTTGAACAGTGGGCATCTTCGAACAAATTCTTCAAGTGATCACATTCTCTCTGACACCATACTGATTAGGAAGAAAGGTCTCCATCTAGTTCGCGTCGCCCTTTTTCAAGTAATTAAAGGCCATCGTCGTGATACCCGTATAGTAGTCGATTAGCGATAGGATCGAGTTTTCGTGGCAGTTGGCATGATTGACTAATAAATATTTGAGCATAAGTGCCTGGTTCTAGTATTCTATATATCTGTCCGTAAAACACTATAAAGCTGACTAAAGCAATATGTCGTCCCAGTATTCTTGATAGATGACATCATCTCTACGATTTACCCGTATACAAGAACGGAATGATCAAAAGGGATTGTTTTGCAATCGAAATAGTGTAGCCATGGTTGTGGTGTCCATGGTTTAACCCCACTGGTTTCTAGGGAGACCATTCTGCTGATTTAAAAAAAACATTTACTAAGATTATTCCTTTTGCTTATTTACCTTCCGTGTAGTTTTTCTCTTGTTCTCTAACCATTTTAAGCAAGAAATTACTACAGACAGTAATTATATCCAAATGCTTTGCATCGGCTGAACTCCACGCATGCTCCAAATGTACGTACGTCCAGGCATGCAATTTTAGATGATTATCTAGTTGGAATGGTAGAAAATAGAATACGATGTCCCACCTCCTAAACTAATGTTAGCTGTTTATGTAACAGTGTGTGTGTTTTGCATCGTTCCTGCACAGAAAAACCACATGTAACCTTACTTAGCTTGTATTTCAATTTAGTGACCCGAGAAGGCAAGTTTCATCTGCGTTATTGAGCCCCAACAAAGCTGTCTGTCCGAAAACAAGTACCGTCTTCACAGAGCGTTCCAAGGAATGGCATACGTCACCACTCGGAATTCGCACCAACGTCTCCCAGCAACCTGTCCACAGCAGCGCCTCACCTTCGGAGGAAGAAGTTACTCTACCTGTTTAAAAATACTGGCACATGAAAAGTTGCCAGTTACTTATTCTACCTTGGCATCATGCTGTTTGTAACATTTTCATGTTTTACACACAGGATTCAAACGTTTCCCTTCAAATTCCATGTAATGTGACTTTTATTTATTCCATCCCGAATTTGTCCTTTTGACTTTTTGCTGATACCTATGTATTCCACTATTTTGTCTCGCGCTCCTATTACTGCAATTTTCCAGACATTTGTGTGAAAATGTTTTTGCGCTGCAATGCATCTCAAACGGGTTAAGGAAGTGGACTATTCACTAAACATTTTTCTTCCGTTTTGCCATTAATGCTTTACGCGTCAACTTTCCCTTGATGCCATTGTCCGGGAAGTACATAATGAGAGCGCCGTGTTAACAAGGTGGTGTTTAAACACTAACAGCGCTTCTCTTATACTTAACTTAATCTAGCTGCCGATCAAATGAAATAAGTTGCAGACTAAAGTGTATAACCTGGTCTTAATAGTGCTTGTTTCATGTCGTTCTACGAATATTATGTATCATCTTCAAAACTTTTCCCATCGTGTTGTTAAGCTGGTACCTACCAGCTGTGATTATATGTAAGATAGTTTCATACATATTCCATTAAGCACATGAAACAATGAATGTATAGCTAACGTCTCAATCGACTAGCCATATATCATATGTGAACCACAATTTCGACTATAATACGATTTTATTTCAAGCCATTCAGAATTCATGCATTTTGCCGCCAATAATTATTTTCTGGAGCATACACAGTACATTTACAAGCTTCAATTGTGTTCTTTCTTCTAAGGTTCAACCGTTTTTCACACGATTTTCAATATTTGATATTTCCTTGATTATGTTACTTCGAGCTTGTGCATCGTAACGGCTCCGGAATTCTTCTGTGGCGTATATGTTAGGTATTTGAAGAAAGTATCTCAAGACCTGCGTTCGAAATAAAATTGAGGGTAAACTGACCTTCTACATACACGGAATTTAATATTTTTAAGCATAATACTGGAATGGCGTCAACTTGCTTAGTACTTCATAGAATTATTTGGAACTGCAAAGCTGTTGTTCATACCTTTAGCCGCAATTCAAAGTAGTCATCGTCAGACGTGCATCCGTATTCGTTTCTCATCATGGCCAAGGTGTCGTCATATTCGCTCGAAGAACTACCCAACGTGGCCATCTCTATGTCTAGAAAGTAGTGTACGTCGCTTGTGCCTGTCGCATTAGGCGTTAAATGGACAGGAGTTGAGTTGATAAGCGCAGCTTCTATTAGTTTTCTTAAGTCACTGACTAATTCAGGAACCTGAAACGAGAAAACGGCGTAAAAGTAGCACGGTCTGTCATGGCTTATTAACAATTAAGGTACACACTACCGCCTGCTCTGCATCCATAATGAATTCTTCGAGAGTTGCAAGAGTAAGTTCCTCTGATATCCCTGGAATGCGGGGGTCGTAATGCAAGCTTAAATAGTACACAAGGAAGAACGGATTCAATCCAGATGAAAATTACACATTAATTCTAGTAAACTCGTATTGGGAAAGAAAAGGTATCACTAAATCAATATCAATTGATTTGCTTATAGTAGAACTTGATGATAAACTTACTGTTGAAGAAACATGGCTAAAGCTACAGCAGTTGGATTTGAAAGCCGGTGAAGGATTTCGTCAAATAATAAGAAACGCTTCTCCAAGTTTTCCAGGTTGTAATAGTGCCTCCGCCCTTCGTCGCCAGTGAGCGCTAAACAAATCCGATTCCACCATTTTTCTCTCACGGTCGGTGAGGATATCAATTTTTCTGTCAGCTGGTTCCATCGGTTCTCCATCCTTTTTCTCAAGTGTCACAAATTCACGTTTTTCAAAAAATCTTTTGAAGACCACCAAGTAAATTTTGTTTGTACAGGGGATGGTCAGAGTGTAAAGCAATGTATATAATATGGAAGACACTCGGCATCTCTCAGTATACTACAAGCCAATATTGTGCGGCGGCGCAGAACTTCCCTTGTCTAATCGATATTTTACAGACGGATCATTTTTGATTAAATGTAGGCTCGCAAGCTTGTGCGAGGGTAAGCAGAATCAATAGTCGGGGAAACAGCAACCTTTTTATTTCCATTTTAAAAATTTGAAAATCGACTCAATTAAACAGGATTGGGCACTTAAAAATCGCCATATTAATGACATAAGTACAAGTGAGTAAGCCCTTTAACCACAATAACTTTATCTGCTAAGACTTCACGATCGGTAGTATTTTATTTTTCCATACTGTACAACGGTGAAAACAAGAGCACAAAACGCTTTGCATCAAAAGAAAGGTTTAAATATTAACATAAGTTACAAATGTAAACGTACGAGAGAAGGCAACAAGGTCATTTTTCGTAACTCAGTTCGTTTTTTTAAGGAAACCCCGCTTCGATAGAGAAAGAGACGTGGTTTGGTGGGGGTTTTATAAGGCACGTGCGTTACACACACGAATCAACATTAGGATTCAAAGCGATTCCTTTGAGAGAATAATGAAAAGCAGTATGTAAACAAGTCAGTGGTAATTTAAAAAGGAAATAAAACTTAATTACGTCGCGATCTAAATTCCGAATTTATATACAAATTTTGGTGAGCACGAATTGTTACGCTGAAAAACTACTTAGGGGCTGGGGGGGAAAGGCAACACATAACAATGTTTGGCGCGTTGTTCACTTAAAAAAACTAAATCGAAAAATATCTTTTAACGGATACCAAATAGGGAAATCTTAGTCTTTTTAACATTCGGTTTCGATCGCCATTGATTTCTTTAATGGTCCAGAGATTTACAATTTCGTTAACTCTCTAGTATAAGAGATTCGCTTATGGAAAAGAAAAAATAAAACAAAATAAAATGTCACAACCCCTTTCACACGCAGGCCCAAATGTGACCGGAATGAATCCACTCAATCAGGGCTTCTGATTCTGCCGTTTAAACCTCAACCCCCAACTCCAAGTCGTAATCAAATTCCATTTTACGCTTTA
Source organism: Daphnia sinensis (assembly GCA_013167095.2). Classification (NCBI taxonomy): domain Eukaryota; kingdom Metazoa; phylum Arthropoda; class Branchiopoda; order Diplostraca; family Daphniidae; genus Daphnia; species Daphnia sinensis. The sequence continues at coordinate 9,854,587 of CM023190.1, forward strand.
CATTTTCGGCAGTTGGCTCGGGTATTGGGCGGGCTTCTTGAGCAGTTTGGACTTTAGAAGAGACTGGTCGGGGCTTGAGTAATTCCGCATGTCTACTATCAACGATGGGAGCCTGCTGCTGCAGCTTTTGTAGCTCGGCTAAGGTCAGCCTTCGAGAATGAACATCACCCGTTAAATGCTGCAGTCGCTGAAGTTCAGCAAGCGTCAAATTCCTGACTTCATGACTCCTAAGCTGCGCCAATCTCTGCTCCGCGATTTGAGCGCTAGTTAGACGAGGTTTTTGCCCGTCGTCTACCGATTCGTTTTTTTGGCAATATGAATCTCCAGTAGCTTTGAGGTCATCTTGAATTTTAGCGTTTGTCACGTATGATTCTTCATCATCATCGAAGGGATGTGTAAGAAACGAAAACGACGAGTTAGGCTTGGTAAAAAAAGCCATTTTTTCTCTGGAAATTTTCAGAGTGATACGTTAAAAAAAATTCTTGAGAGTATCTGTTATGAACCACTTACTTAAACGATATGACATCCATTTGACCTTTTCCGGCCTTGCTCTTTCTTAGTCTGTAGATTTCTCGCGAGGTTCTTCGTACCAGCTTCTCTAACTTACGCTCTTCAACGGTTTTTTCTTCTTTTCTCTTTTCCGCCTAACGAAAATATTACAAATTAGCATACGAAAACTATTACGGAAACTCCGTTCCAATAGATATATGACATACATGCTCCAGTAACGCTTGAAGGCGGTCGTCTTCTGACAACCATGCAGGTAAATCTTGATTACCAAGGTACCGGGCCTCTTCTAGCCGACGCTTCAATTCCCGCAGTTTGGATAATTCTTCTTGCAATTCCTGTAAGCGCTTGTTTTGAGCCAACAAGTCCAGTTCCAAATCCACTGACGTCCTCGGTGGTAAAGGAGCTGGATGGCGTGATTTTCGGTGTCTGGAACCTTTGCTAGGGGCGTCAGCTGTAACTGCGATTTCTTTTATGGGCCCTGTCTCGCCAAACGAGCTTAGCGCGGCAGCACTGGCTGCCAAAGAACTAGCCCTCCAACGGAGAGACCTCCGTTCAACTGAGTTGCGCTGGAACGGACCGCGACGATAGAGTGGCATAGAGCTATCACTGTCGCTGCGATTCAATCGACAAATGTACTCGGCACGGCTAGCAGCAGCACTAGGTGAGAAAGTTTGGGAGCGCTTGACTAAAATGGCTCGATGATGAACGCCGTCTACTCCAAACGGTCGTCGTAAAACACCCCGATCGGGTTGAAACACACATTCAGTGTTAGTGCCTTTGTTGGCCACCTGAAACATGAGCGAGATTTAGTTTATCAACTTTAAAGAGGTATCAGAAAACAATCTAACCACCTGAACAGGTTCTACAGCATATACTCGTTCTTCTTCTTCTCCCTCTTCGTCTTCTTCTTCAATATCGTGTACAGCCTGCTCCAGTACTTGGTCAACGAGATTTTCCTGGCTGACACTTTTTTCGCCTTCTGTTGCTTCCTCGTCTGTTTCACTATCTTCAGCATCACTATTTTCTTCGTCTTCGCTATCAGTTCCTTGTTCAACTATTTCCAGTTCAGACATTGGACCACCTATTAGTAGTAGTTAACGACTTAGTGAAATGTAAAAAGGCATTTCATATATTCGTGTTCTTACGTTGATTTCGTGTCAATGTCGAAGGCTGTGATGAGACGATTGTTGACTCGTCACTGCTTTCCTCTTTAAGTCCTGTTCCAGTTTCGCTGGCTGCGCCAGATAGGTGATGGCTGTTGGAAGAAAGGCACCTAAGTGCCAGTATATTATACCACTTGACGGAATTGGTATCGGGTCTAAAATCTGCCAAAGATACTTGGGCCCATCCCTGTGAAAAGAACTGTAAGCCTCTGATAGCTATTTAGCTATAATTTTTCACTCACCAAACACTCTTCATGGGAATCTGATGTTGCAGGCCGTGAGTACACGGAAATTTGCAACGTTTTGGTGTCAAGTTTCGTTGAAGCTACGGCCAAGCGGAAGCTTTCGTCAAATACAGCTTGTGACAAGTCGGTGATAGACCTCGTGCAACAGGATAATGCTGCTTCAACTGGGCAAGGGAGTAACGTAACTTTGATACACCTAAACCGTACAAAGTTTTTCAAGACTTATTTCCATTAATTAATTAAAACAAAAAAATGCTTACACTTTGTGACCATTTTCAATTAAAAGAGCAACTAAATTTCTCGCTCTTTCAATGGTTACATGTAGAAATTCATCCGCAAACGCGTATCTAGATATGACAAGGGAACAAATATTAACCAAATTTAAATCGAACAATAAAAAGTCTCGTACCTTAAACCAACTTTGACTTGGGCTGTTTCTAGATGAGAAAGATTCGAGGATGAAGTTCGTCTGGACGACGCATCGAAAACTCCGCTATCTCCCGTCACTGACTCGCAACTGGCTGATGCTGATACTGTCCCGCAGTCCGTTCCTTCACTACCTGACGTCATATTCACAAACCCTTGAGCTTCCGGAATTGGTGACAGGCCGCTTAAAACACCAGATTCATTCGACCGTTCCGAAGGTAATCGGTGTTTAAAAGCTGGGCCGTTAAACAGCAAATCAGACGAATTTGGTTCGTAACTAACTGCGCTCCCTTGAATATGACAAAATAGTTTCATACGTTAGAAGTGAACATAACATTGAATAATGATAAACTTACCCGTTTGGTCGAAATCAATACAACTAAGTAAATTAGAAGGTGCAACCAGGTTAGCATAAATAGCTTCCTGCTCTGACGTTTGCATGGAAACAGAGTTGGAACTAACATTATTGTTTTCGCGATTGGCAAGAAGTCGTTCCACGCGGCGATGTAAGTCAGCCATGTTAACAACTGGTGTGCCAGATAGTCCGCTATCTCCAGGTGTATTAACATGACCAGGCAAGGCCGCATTGGCCATCGCAGAGTATTGCGGAGGTCCGTATATGTCGGTAAAGGATAATACAGATGATAATGAGCCCTAAAAATAAAAAATGCAGAGATTATATTAGATCTAACTAGAAGCTTTTAACACAATAACTACTTTTGATGATGCGTGACTTCTTGAGGACGTCGAAAGAGACCCTAAACTCGAACTACTTGACATGCTCAAAGTGCTGGCAGAAAGCGAACGGAGTTGCCCTTCCAAGAGGGCTACATTGCGCAAAGCTAATCTCATTGACTGCAACAAGATTTGTTTTTCTTCGTGTAGTTTAAGCCTATCGGCTATGGTCCGATTGGATGCTTCCAACGCTTGGCTAAGATCTTTCTCAAGTCGCTGAATTTTGGTTCGAACTGATTCCATTTCTGTTTTGGAGCGTGACCTAGGCGCAATGCTGCGTAATTCACGTAGCAATTGTTCTTTCTCCTGGATAAGCAAAAGTCGGTCTTTATCCGACTCACTCTGTCCAGGTGCGATTCTGTCTTCGAGCTCTGCCATTTTTTGTTGCAAATATTGCAAATGTTTTCTTGCTTCATCGTACTGTAGACGAGTTCGTGCCATCTCAGCTAGGCGTGTCCCAATTGGGGCTGATTCTCCTGTAAGATAGGGAATTTGAAGTGAAATGATTTAGGTGATATTTTATCCTTTTCCCATACCTGACAAATCTGTTTGCGAAGCAGTGCTAAACTTCTCCTGTGGCAGCGACAAGGTTGATAAATCGGGTGACATATCGTTGTTAAGCGGCTTCAACCGGGTTAAATCGTCACGCAACCGAGACAAGGATGCCATTAATTCCGCCTTCTCTTTCTCGCCGCTTGATAATGAGTGTTGAATGTTCCGTAGCTCAGCCATAATAGCCTGAGCTTCTTGCAACGTGTAACCACAAGGCAGACTAGACAATTTGGTCTCAGCTCTGATGTTAACATTTAGATCGCAAAAAAGATCAATTAATTAATTGAATATAAAATAAATGAACTTAGAACTGGTGGTTATATCGACAAACATAACAAGGGAAAATGTTTCTTTATCAATCATTTTACTTACTGTGAAAGCATGTCGATACCCCGTTGCTGATAGGCGAATTCAGCTCTGGCAACATCTAAATCCCGACGTAACCGGGCCACTCTATTTTTAGCTAACGCAACATCGGCCTTTAACAAATCCGGATCAAATTTAGTGCTTGATCCACTGCTAGTGGAATTCACTGTGAAAATAAATTGATATAAGTTTAATTACGTAACACAAAGAAACCCGACCAAAAAAAAACAAACAAAACAAACAAATAAAACAAAATAAAGCGAGACTTTCTAGCAGCCAGATGCTACATCTTTGAAAGAAATTCACTTACATGACGTTCGCGAGGCATCGAGCCCCGTGTAGGCATGGCGTAGTAAATGGAATTCATCCTGTGCAATCGTTAATCTTTGCTGCTTGATATCCAAGATCTCTTTTTTGGCTTCAAGGTCTTCTTTGGCAGTTTGAAGATATTCTTTTAGCATAGCTTCTTGGATAGATCTCCATTCTAGACGAGGATCTTCTAGCTGATTGGTCTCTGAACATGAAACAAAATATTACTACACAAGATTCTCTTTAACTATGCTGATAATGTTTCTTACGGGTTATATGGTTTGTATAAAACGGTCCAACCTGGGAATCATAGGATTCTTCCCAACCCAAAGGTAATTCATTTCCAACACAATCTGCAAATGTTTGGGGTTTTATCAACCTAGATGAATAAAAATAAGAAAATCCAGAAATAAAAGTCAAACAAAAAATATTAGTTGTGTTTGGCGATAGATAAACACAACACAAATTTCTAATCAAAGTTTCAAAATTCAAAAACCTTCTGGTAATTGAATCTGCAAAACTTAAATGTTTTAATTTGAGTCAACTTAACTCCAATTCACAAAATGTCCCTAAGAGTACACACAAGTCTATAACAACGTAGTACATGTTATCGACAAAACAAGGATGTAATGGCATAGCTCAGGAATAATTCTATTATATGTTTAAAACATTTACACTAAGAAATTTATTATTAGGGAAAAAATAATCAAACCACGAGAAATGCTGTGCATGGATTGACAGCCATATTAGCATTCCAAAATCGACAACAGGTCTCAGCATCATTTGATGGATGTGGACAAAGTGAGAAATATTTAATATTAAGTATCTATTTGTTAACAAACCTGTCTCTTGGATCGACCCACGTAGTTTTCTTGCTATTATGGTCAATGAAGTACACTTTGCCATCGTAATCTCGACCAAGCTCCCATCCTTGAGGCAAAGGTATCTCACCATTACGCTTGGACATGTCGATGGCAATATTTCGCACAAAAATACAACAAAGAACAGATGAAAAATCATTCACTGAAACATTCACGGTAAATTTGAAGCTGTTTTTGCACTAAAATGTCGAATGTTAACGCAGATTTCTGAGCTTGAATCAAGACGTCGAGAGTTTCATTTTGTAGATAGCAGCGCCATTTTATTTGTGACGTCATTGGAATGCGACCCATTATCATAACACAACATTTTTCTCTGAGGTTTTTAAGTTCGCGTTACATAAAATTTGCAACAAAACCCAACAAATAATCACAGTAACTCAAAGATATGATACTGTAGAACAATTTCCAAAATGCTTTTGGGACGAAAGATGAACTTGACGTTCAAAATTTCAAAGTTATGCCAGAACACCAATTCAGATGAAACTGTGCGCATTCCTTGCTGGGAAAATTCTTTTCCTTCAATGTCCCAAGGAGATGTATACAAGGGGCCTTGTAACCCTGGAACTCGAAGCCAATAGTTCCCTCCTCCTACGGAACAGCAGATGTCGTTGTTCTCAGTAATAAAATTGGAAAAAGCAGAATTTTTTAGCAATAATAACGCACCAGTCGCCAAATGTGAACTGAAATTCCCGGATCCAATTGACGCATGCCTTTCAAATTAAAGCTCTTTGTTCCCACTATCAGCTGTAATTTTTTGCCGCGTCAAACGGTAATAATTAT